>OU611775.1:16167556-17419617 GCA_914767645.1 Hydraecia micacea
TAAGCCAATGAGCGAGAGAACTGAGTTTTCAAAGTCTCCAGTATATCAACCCATTGATATTGACTGGGAGGTAACTTAATCAGTAATGTGGCTTCTTATTTTTAGCGCGATGATAGCAATCCAATTGCACTCGACCCAGAACCCGGCTACATACTTGGCGCCACCACTAGCGCCCGCCAGTTACTGAAACGTGCAACTGACGACACGCAGGACACAATAACCAGCGTCCCACCGCTTGAGGAACAGCACCACATCCACACTCCAAGGCGGAGCCATCTATGAATCTCCACCTGAACAGGCCCTCCCTGCCTCGGCCAACCCAGGCCCAGAGTCCGTCCAAAGACCCCAAGGCCACCCAAGGCAACTTATGTCCAGGAAGGAGGTCCTCAGCGGGTGGAACAAACGGCCCGGGCAATTAAGCACTGTCTCGCCACATGCTTCAATCCCCCCTACGACGGCTGGCCAGTGAGAGGGACGAAACACCCTAAAAAAACCGTTTCGGCCCCTCAGCCCCTGTGGCACAAGGATGCCGCCATGGAAAGGATGTCGCGTGTTGGAAACCACTTCGGCTCCCCCGACGGAGCCCACCACCGCTCCGGGAACCACCGGCAACGCCACCCCTGCCAGCGGACACAGCACACCTGCACCGGTGTCGGCTCCAGGCAACTAGCGATGATCCGGTACGTCTCGCCCAAAGCTGCATCCACCAGCTCCGCATGGGCAGAACTCCACACGGGGCACGCGAATCCCCACCTAGATGAGACCAGTCGACGAAGAAGACCGCCGCGAGCGCGCACCCTCTGCTCGATGTTCCCGCAGTTTTCGCCGAATGTCAAAGACTTGTCCAGGGCAACACCAAGATATTTAGAAGAGCCGCCGTGCTCGATGGACACCCCATCCCAAACGATGCCAAGTCTGCGGCCCGCACCTCCACTGCGGAGACCAAATATGCAAGACTGGGCCCCGCTCTGATTGGGCTTGAGTGAGTCAGCGAAGCAATGCGGCCAAATCACCAAGAGCGCCTGACAAGCGGGCCCCAACCCACCCAAAGGCGGTGGCTTAGGAAGTGAGGGCAAGTTAGCCTGCATAGAGGAAGCGGGACTCGCCGGGGCTGGACGGTTGGTCGCTTGCGCAGAGATACCGAAACCGACGACTACGGAGAAGTTCTCGGAGCATTTGGACAAAGTTCCGATCGCTTATCAATGTCTCCACCCTCCACAGCAACCGCCTGAGGTCGACTGCACCATAGGCAGCTGACATATCCACAAGAAGATGTGGCTGCGCGGCCTCGAAGACAATGGGTCAACGTCCTGATTAAATCAACACCTATCAAAATTTTGCTCTTAATTATGGTGTCTGACAGCAGACAATCAGCTCTCTATGTTTGAATTGGGGTCATCAGGATCAAACGGTATCAACGCTGTAAAAGGTTATGGTGGTGCATTGAACCGGGGTAGTAGAGCATCAGTTAATTTTGAAAAAAATGCTTCTAAACTATTTGAGGGTAGCGGAATATTTTCCTGTATATTCTGTGATGAAAGTGCCAGAGGTGGGCGGAAAATCCGATCCCACTTCTGATGTCGGATTATGCCAAGACATCAGAAGTAAAACTAATACATAAATTTATTTCAATCGAACAATGAGTTATCTTAAATCTTTAAAATACAGAAATTAAATTAATTCATTATTAAATAACTAATAATGACATTGAGGGCGGTCACATAGGGCAGTACTGACTGTCAGGGACAGTGGTCCATGCACCCACCGCAATAAGGACAGTACTAGTTGTCAGAGACAGCGTTCCACATCCAATAATCGGGCAGTACTGACTGTCGAGTGACAGTGGTCCGTGCACCAAGACGCATCCATTGGAAATGCGTACAGACTCAACCGCGCAGCTCCTTATAAAGGCTGCTCGCTAGTGGGGGGGAAACGTTACAATATTTTACTGGATTGGATACCAAGTCCTTTAAGCCAAATGATCGATAGAGTGAATGATTTGTCTATGATGCGTCCGGTGCACGTTCCACTAGCGCCACCTAGTCGTCGTCTCTCGCAGCTGCTAGACAATATGCCGTCATATATATTAGGGATAAATATGTGTAGTAAAGTTTGTAGTGTAAGTTTATGTCTGAAGCAAGTGTTTTCGTCGTCGATTCTGCTTCCACAATTTGTCAAGCAAAAGGAGACATAAACGGTGCCTGTGTGTACTGGACGTTGCTCATAACTCTGAGCAGTGTTTACAGATGATGTATAGTGTGTAAATACAACTACAATAATGATTATCATAAAACAAAATATTCCCCGGGTTCGATGAATTCAAATCCGCAATCCAAACGTTGACAGCCGGTAGATCGATTTTTCGTAATATCGATTATTATAGATTATCACGACAAAAAACACGGCACAAACACTGCGTGTGACACTTTATACTAAGATTGGAAGATAAACAATAGATTTAAAACAAAATAAACACAATTAATTAATATTCTAAAATAATTTATCTACGAGGTCGTTTTTTCACGACCTGTCACCAGTGTTGCCAGCGCGCAAAAAAGCCGTCCGCTTATGACGTCACAGATTTACTTCTATACAAGTTCGTGGCGTTGTGCGCACTGACAACTAGCCACTTTGTAAGGATGGGTTTTTCAAACGGTGTTTCACTATCGACAATGATTAGAAAACCTATTTATTCTTGATTAAGGTGAATAAAACGTAGTTTATAGTTTACAATATTTATAAAATATTATTTATTCACGTCATTTTTTTGCAATAATAGTATTTATGATCGTTTCGACGAGATGAAATATAGCGAGGTCTTCATCGTGTCCCATCACTGGCTTACTTTATATCAAGTACTTGGCGTTGGGGGCATTAAAATATTTTCTGGCGTTTTTTATTCTATTGAATATAAAACAAACAAGAACTTATTATGTGTGAAAAAGTAAAAAATATGGCTTATAACAGGGCAATTTTTCATAAAAACAAAATAAAAGGTCTTGTAAAAGTCGTAAATTTATGTTATACTATTATTACTTCTAACCGAGTAGTGGCGCTGAAGGCACGAAAATCTCGAACTTGTATACAAGTGATTGGGGTTCAAAAGGTTAAAAATTAATATTTTATCGTATTTGCTAATATTTTACATATTTATTACACCTATTTTATAATTTATTTATTTCGGTAACTGCCCGTGACATCACAGCGGGCCCTATCAGAATACCAGCGCTGTGACATTTATTTTTTAAATGTTGCAACATCATGCTGAGATAGGAGCCTTTTGGCCTCGTATAGGACTTTTTATTTTATTTTTCTTTTTATTACTTTGTTTTATATAACTTGGATTTTTTATTTATATTTTTTACTGTGTTTAGTTTGTGATCATCCTATACGAGTCGCAAAAAATACTTTTTCTTTCTTTCTTTAAATTAGCCAAGCATTCTTATCAGTGATGTAATCCTCCAATTTATAATATGCTTGGCTGCATAGTGTGCGTTTTATACAAGATTTAAATTTCGTTTCATTTAGTTGAAGTATGTGGGTAGGTATTTTATTGTAACATTTTAAATTAATTCCTGGTAGGATGCACGTAAGGATTCGATTTTTATTATCAATTCAATGGTACGAGCTGACGATTTTTCGAAACAATAACCAAATCGATTCAATAGTAAGGTAAATCGAATCTCCTGGATCGTATGTGTAAAAATTATTATGATAAGGGCTCATAATACTTCAAGTTCATATTTGCCCAAAGTATTGTTCTGACAATCGTAAAAAGCGAATAGCTAGGTTTATTTATTTCAAACAAGATCAATTACATAATATGCCGACACTTTTTAACTTGTCCGCTGTTTACGTTAGCACTAAGCAAAGATTGAAACATTTGACGGTTTGATAGAAGTTCTTATTTCGAATGACATAGCTGTATTAATCGCTCGGCGTCGATCGTATTCTGTATTAGTTTAGTTTAGTTAGCATTGTGATTTTAACTGAGTACATCTGTAGCTGTACTATCTGTATGAAAGTCATTGAATTACGCCGGAAAGATTATCAATTATTATTTAATAAAAGTTGTTGTTGTTGTTGTTACCTGACTGGCAACTGGTAAATAATTATGTCTCAAAATAAATGTGTTAAATGTTGTTTACATTTTTTATTACGATTTTTAATGAATTTTTAGAAGATCGATTCAAGGGCACAGGATTCGATCTGTGAGTCGAATAAAAAATCGATTTTAAACAAAACATCGTTCATCCTTATGGCCACCAAAATAAAAGGTTAGGAATAATGTTAGGAAATTTACAGGAGTATTGTTTTTGAATTAGGTATTTACTGTGTTGTAGGTACGATGGTAAGGTGGGTGGTGGGTGGAAGATTTACTACCTTCCTATGTAGATAATAATTATCTACAAAGTAATCTTCTACAAAAGGACAACTACGTAAAAAACCAACAAGTGTGACAATGCAAGCAGGTATCTAAATATTATTTCGTTAAACCTAGACTAAATAATTGTATTGTAGCTAGTTCCCAAACATAATCAAAGTTTAGGAAAAGTCAGTAATAATATTTTTTAAACAAAAAATAAACATGCGGAACCTTTTATTCAGAAATACCAGGAGTAAGAGGTTGATTTTTACTTACAAATAGTTCGCTGACACCGATCAGCTGACTTAGTGCTAGTGATGTGTTTATTTCAATTTGAAAAGTTTGGTTTCTGGTATCAATGTATTAAAAAATCTCATGACTTCCGAACATTTAGAGATAGGATTCAAAAACCCTTCCAATAACGTTTGTTATCACCCAAAGAAGCCGTGCCCTTGGTATGTATATACCCTTTCCGTAACACGCTGTATATGTATAAATATATTCACTAGAAATATTTATCTGGTGACATATCATTTTTGCGTACCTAAACCTTTCAATTAGAGTTTTGACAGTTGCCGAAATTTGCCGAAGGTCTGTAAATTATGTTATTTGATGGGAAATTTAATATTATAATAAAATAAGAAAAGAAAAGTTGCAATTTCGTTGCACAACATATGTTAATCTATTATAGCATAAAACAGTAAACAATCCTACAAATACGTAGGTGATGCTATTTGACTATTTGCTTATTATAGGTCTTACCTATTTGTGATATTTTATTAATTGCGGTTTACGTTAAGATATTATATTGAGTGTTTCCCACCATTTTTTAGTTCACATACATAATAAATTATCAATTATACATATCGTAAACCACATAACCACATAATGATAATTCGTTCTTTCTACCACAATTTTGCACACGTTTCAAATCAATATTTTTATACATATAAAAAAGGGATTCTGAATACTCAATAATTACATACTGTTTTTCGTTCGTCATTGTCGTTACTAAAAGTGTAGTAACGTAACCATCTACCTTCTCGCAACAATGAGTGAATTCAACTGTACCAGACGTGACTTATGTCTGGTTTTAATTGAGAGTGACGGGCATTATGTTGTTGCTTTAACAAGTTATATACGGAATAATTTTACCAACTTTTCCGAGGTAAATATCGCTAAGATTGTAGCAAGTGTGCAAAAAAATCTTATTACAAACTTTCGTCAACGTTACACAAAATCTGGCAGAAATAAGCAAATATTTTTAAACAAGAATAGCGCGTGGTTGGACGTCATATTTACTGTGAATCTGGAAGAACCTACTTGTGAATCTGAACCTTCGACATCGACAGGAAAGCGAGGACGCCCTTCGAAAACCTACGAAGACAGTTCCGATAGAACACAAAGACGAAAAAACAAGGAGTTGCTTGAAACATGTGGCCTTGATTTTATACTGAATTCATATCTTCAGGGATTGAGATCTCAAGGGGAAACCGAAGAAGCTTTCATTGTCGAAATTTTACGAGTATTGCCCATAGAAAAAAAAAGTGATATACGTCAAAATCTCTTAAACGAACCGGCACATTTAACAGCGTACTCTAAAGACGAAGCTCTCAGTATTTTCATCGAGTTGGACCTTAATATGGCACAGTATGAAAAAATTTGGTGTTACTTAATCGCGAAGAATTGCTTATTATTTCCATCATACAAATCAATTCAGGAAGCTAAAGGAAAGTGCTACCCACCAAGATCAAGCATAGAAATTAATAATATTAAAGCAAAGGTGAAACTTCAAGATCTACTGGATCACACTATTGCAAGAATTTTACAAATTGATGGTGTATACAAAGTTGGCAAGACACATTTAATGCTTTATTCTAAATGGGGCTGTGATGGTTCAAGCGGACAAAGTGAATACAAGCAAGTCTTAGCTGAAGAAAGTGAGTTAATTTCTGACACTAATTTATTTATAGCTTCATTAGTGCCTCTGAAACTTGTAAATATTAATACAAATGAAACTGTGTGGGAAAACCCTGTTCCATCATCAGTAAGATTTTGTAGGCCCATTTTAATAGAGTTTTCAAAGGAGACACCTGAGAAGACAAGAAGTGTAGTTAATGAAATTGAAGCTCAAAAGGACGCTCTTACACCAACTTTAGTTAATGTAAATGGAGAAGGTATCGAAATTAAACATACATTATTTTTAACCATGGTTGACGGGAAAGTGGCTCAAGTTTTGTCAGAAACTTCATCAGGTGCTGTATGCACTATTTGTGGTGCAAGACCAACAGAGATGAATAATTTAGAAAAAGTGCAAAATAAACCAGTTGATGAAAATGCTTATCAATTTGGGTTATCGACATTGCATTGCTGGATTCGATTTATGGAGTTAATTTTACATGTATCCTATAACCTAGGCTTCGAAAAATGGTCTGCTACAACAAATGAAAACAAAGATTTGAAAAAACAAAAGAAGGCATATGTACAAACAAGGTTCAGAGAAGAACTTGGTTTAAATATAGATAAACCTAAACAAGGTACTGGTAACAGCAATGATGGTAATACAGCTAGGAGATTTTTTCAAAATTATCAGTGAAGTGCAGAAATTACTGGTGTGAACGAGGAATTGATTAAACGATTTTATGTTTTACTTCAAGTTATGTCAAGTGGAAGTTATTAATGCTACAAAATTCGGTCAGTATGCTTTGGATACAGCACAAAGATATGTTAATAAATATATGTGGTATTATATGCCATCATCTGTCCATAAAGACCTAATTCACGGGGAAAGCGTCATTCGGCATTATTCAGTGTTACCCCTAGGATAACTTTCCGAAGATGCGCAGGAATCAAGGAACAAAGACTATAAACGATTCAGACTTCATCATGCTAGGAAATGCTCTAGAATAGCTACAAATGAAGATGTTCTACATACACTTTTGTATACTTCGGACCCTTACATAACAAGTTTAAGAAAACCATCTAGTAAAAAGTCTATGGAACTTATAGATGAAGCTTTAGAGCTAGCTGAATAATACATTGTTTTCTTTTTAGTTAAAGTAATGGTACATAATAATAGCAGAAATAATTTTAAGTTTAATTTGTGTTTATTATAGCATTTAAGGGGGTACGTATCAAAATCCCGAAAGTTCATAATACCTATGATTGAAATACCGACGTCCAAAACACCGAAATTCAAAATACCGAAAGTTTTAAATGCCGATAGTCGTTATATCGAAACACAAAATACCGATGTTCAAATGCTCGAAAGGACGAAATCCCGAATGGACGAAATCCCGAATAGACGAAAGATTAGGTTAATTATTTAAAAAAAAAATTGTTAGGTTAGGTTAGGTTAAAACTGTGACCCCTACGCACGAGCCGAGCGAGCGAAGCGAGCGGTGCCGCGGCAGCGGCCGGCGAGTGCCAGAAACGACAGGATTATATAGAAAAAAATTACTTTTACACAAAATATGGGCGACAGAAACGACTTGCGCTAATAGAAAAAAAGAGATTATTTTTAGTAGGCTACCTGGAACCGAACTAGTTAGAGAAGATTAATTATTAAAAAAAAATTAGGCAACTTTTAAGTGTTTTGAGGTTAGGTTTACAAAAAATAGTTTTTCTCGGAAACGGTGACAATTTCGGGATTTTGAACTTCGGGTTTTTAAACTTCGGGATTTTAAACTTTCGGGCAAATGAACTTTCGGGATTTTAAACTTTCGACCAAACAACCATTCGGCGTTTCAATTTTCGGGATTTCGTCCATCGGTATTTTAAAATTCGGTCTTTTAAAATTCGGGATTTTGATACGTACCCATTTAAGGTCATATTATTATTTAAATATAGTCGTAAATTTCTAAACATTTTTCAACATTTCAAGTTTACTATTTTTTTTAGACAATAAACATATGATTATATCCATAAATTGTATATTATTTAAAAGTACATTTATTCAAAAATACACAAAAAAAAAATCAGCAGCAAATCTATGAAAACATGGAAGTTATGGATTTATGACCCGAAACCGACTCAATCTCCACATAGTGCGGCGGGCCTGTTCCTCCTTATCGCGCTGGAGCTGTTCTTCCAGCCAACGAGCCTGTTCCTCCTGTCGGCGAGCCTGCTCCTGCAGCATCATCATCAGAGCAGCCAAATCTGGTGCTGATGGTGCTGGAGCAGCTGTGGACGGGCCAGCCTCCGTGGTCGGCAGCTGGCCCTCCGACATCTGTGGCGTAGCTCCACCAAAACGTCTCTGGTCCGTCTCTTGTTGACGTTGACTCCGGGTACGGATACCCTCCGTGTCGTCTTTGGGTAAAATCGGCATGATCTTAATCCTTGCTTCTGACACCAATTGTTACGAGCTTGGGGTTCGTGACAATAAAAACTGCCGATTTAATAACCAAAAATTACACTTTAATTAAACAACGCCAATACAACTCAAACACACTAATTATAAAACACAATCGCACTACTGATCACTCTTAAGTCGCACTTCAAGATCGCTTCGAATGTTATCGCTTGTATCGCAGAACCAATACTGACCCAGTCGCGGGCCATGCCGGCCTTATATAGGGCCTCAGACAGTTCCAGAACATTCTACTGTAGAAAAATCTAGAATGTTCGAGTACATACTGGCCCCGACTGACCAGATGTCGATAGTTCTAGAAAGTTCTGCCATCGAAATTTCTAGAAGGATTGTGAGCTCTAGTTCTGCTACTCGATACTAGATGGCGCTAGTAGTAACAAATGTCAGGCATTAATTGTGGCGCGTAACAGATATATTGACAAGGTACCGTCATGATGTTAATATCTTTAAACAGTTCCCTTAGAGAGTCACGCCTGCGGAGATTATATATGGCTCTTTTCTGCAGAATAAAAATAGACTTGATGTCTGCAGCCCGTCCCCATAGTAAAATACCGTACGACATAATACTATGAAAGTAACTAAAATATACCAGTCTCGCGGTATCAACATCAGTAAATTGACGGATTTTTCTCACAGCATATGCTGCTAAACTTAGCCGTCCCGCAAGGGATGTTAAATGAGGACCCCATCGAAACCTTGAGTCGAGCGTGATCCCCAGGAAAACAGTTTTATCGACGAGTTCTAGTTTCTCTTGATTCAATACTATCTCACAATTACTACTTTTAACATTTGGTAAAGAAAATCTTATGCACTTCGTTTTTTTCCCATTTAATACTAAATTATTAGCAGTGAACCAATTTTGGATCTGCAGTAGGGCGTTATTTACGTCGTCAAGATTTGATGCACGTCTATTAATTTTAAAAATTAAGGAAGTATCGTCAGCAAATAACACCATTTGTGGTCGGGTTTTTAACAAATGGGGTAGATCATTAATATATACTAAAAAAAGGAAAGGACCTAATATCGAGCCTTGTGGTACACCCATTTTTACTTTTAAACCGAGTGAGTTAACACCGTTTATTTGAACTAGCTGTTGTCTATCATTTAAATAAGATTTTACTAAACTGAGCGCAAGTTTTCCAAGTCCGTAATGCTCAAGTTTTAAGAGTAAGGTTTCATGGTCGACGCAATCAAAAGCCTTGGAGAGGTCACAAAAAATTCCTATGGCGTCTTGGGACTCTTCCCATGCCGTAAATATGTGTTTTAATAAGGTGACACCGGCATCAGTCGTACAACGCACCGCCGTGTCCTTGTAGAGGCGATCGGCAGCGGCGGCGACCTTTCGCGTCCGGCCCTGGTTCAAGCCATGGTCCGGGGCGAGAGGGAGTGGGAGGCGGTTACCTCCTTCTGCGAAGCAGTCATGCTAGCGAAGGAGGTGGCGGGACGGCTCAGGGAGAGAGCCGCACGCCTCAGCCGCCGCGGGAGAAGCTACGGGCGTCGGGAGCCGCGTGACGACTCCCGGCCACCGTAGGCGCGGGCCTGCGGACGGAGAGTAATGGGTAGCTCTCCGTCCGATCAGGACCAGGCCCGTGCCGGACGGCGCGTATGTGTTCCACGCGCGCCTCAAAGAGATGTCAGCAGTAAGGAAGGGGCCCGCCAGGGCCGAAGCCTACCGGGGTAGCGGGATCGTCCGAAAGGGTTACCGCTGCCCCGGAACATAAAGGGCTAAGGAAGGAACACGGGTGGGTTTTAGTCAGTAAGAGTCTGACACTCCCTTCCGCTCCACCCGGGGGAGCGGGAGGAGTCATTAGATGATTTCCCGTCCACAAAAAAAAAAAAAAAAAAAAGTCGTACAACGTCCCTTGGTGAAACCATACTGTTGGTCGTGTAATATTTTATTGGTGTTAAAAGTGATTGAGCATTTGGTTCAGCATCACCTTTTCAAACACCTTGCTGAAAACCGGTAACACGGATACGGGTCTATAATTATTGGTATCTTTACTGTCCCCCGATTTGAAAAGTGGTATTACCTTACTGTATTTCATTAGATCCGGAAAGACTCCTTGATCCACACACAAATTAAATATCAAGGCTAAGTACGGCGCTATAGTCTCAATAATGAAGGTACAAACTTTGATAGACATTCCCCATAGATCTTCGGTTAGTTTGACCTTGATTTGCTTGAAAGCTTTTATTACTATTATGGGGTTTATATGCTTGAATTTAAATTCAATCTGGCAGGATGAAACGTTTGCTCTTAATAAATCAACAGAACGCAAGGGTGAGGAATTTAAGATTTCAGTAGTTTTATGTGGGATACTGGTAAATAAATTTACAAATTCTTGAGCAACTTCTTTGTTAGTGCTTATGAGACCACGCGAAGTCTCCAGTGTGAAATCATTATTATATCTTTTATTCCGGTTAGTCTCGTCATTAATAATTTTCCAAACTGTCTTTATTTTATTATCGGCTGATTTGATCTCGTTGCTAATATACAAGGCTTTAGCCACTCATCGTGCATCATTCCATTATTTAAAATAAGTTGTTTTATTGTATTTTTGTGTAGTTATGTGTTTTCATGTATGTTTTGTGGATACAATTGTAATGTGTGTGTTGTTTATGGACTCATGGTCTGAAATAAATTTATTATTATTATTATTTAGCTACCTTGCACGTATTTTTAAAAGTTTTAGAATAGGTAGCAACGTATTTATTAAAAGTTTCAGAGTTAATATAAGGCTTAAGGCCATACAGCTCAAACAATTTTTCTCTACTTTTCCTAATACCCTTAGTTGCCCAGTCACTGAACAAAAAATTTGGGTAAATAGTTTTAGTTTTCTTTTTTAAAGTGTTATTGAACTCGGTGCGCACTATCGAAAAGAACTCCTCATATAATTCATTTACATTGTTTTTTATATGGCCTGGTACACTTAACTTACTAATTAAGTTATTATTAAATCTATTTACATTACTTGGTGTTATTTGTCTAGTTTGTATCTGAATTTTTTGTAATGGTATATTGGACTTGAGCGTAACGGTTTGACCGCTGTGATCAGAAGGGAGATAGTTTACTATGGCTTTATCTAAGTAGTCGCAGCAACAAAAAACATTATCAATACATGTAGCAGAATTTATAGTTATGCGGGTTGGTTCTGAAAAAACATTTAACAAATTGAATTATTTAAAGAGACTTAATAATCGACTGCTTTTTGAACTATTCTCTAAGATATTAATATTGAAGTCACCACAGATAATTAGCGATTTTTTACCAGTTCCAAGTTTTGCTAGAACATCTTCCATTACTGACTCAAATATGGAGTAGTTTTGATAATTTGGGGGTCTATAAACGCACACTATAACATGCTTATCTAGCTCAACACAGGACAGTTCAATGTTATGTTCAACCGACAGATCAACTATATCTTTACGAGTCTTAGATTTAACAGAATTTTTAACTAAAATTGATGAACCCACACGCAGCATAGATTTTGGGTTAAAACAACTGCCCACACTATAATTTTCATAATTAATTAGCATTTAATAATCCTTCAACCAATGTTCAGTTAAACAAATAATTTCAAACATAGTTTTTTTTCTAAAAATAGTTCAATTTCTAATTGTTTGGATGAAAAACCTTGAATATTTTGATGAAATAATGTCAAGGAATTCTGCTTAGACCCTTTTTTACGCTTTACTATTTGAGAGCAAGAAGGCACCTTGTTGTTGGTAGGTATAACAATATTGTTACTGGTATCTTCTGTTGTCTTACTAACTACATAGTTTAAATCAACATCCAGAGTGAGCCCCAAGACTCCCATGCCATCACCAGGCAATGATATCCCAATCCCACTACTTGTGGACCCCACAATAGAACCAGAATTTGCCAAAGTGACACATGGATCCTCCTTCATACAATTATTGTAAATAGTTATAGCATTAGCGCTACAGTTATTTCGGGTGACCACCTGTACATTAGAATTATTACTAATAATTGCGGTGTTAATTATACTACAAGACTTCGACATACTACTTATGTCTGAGTTTATATAAGCTAATAGCCTCGCTATTTTATGTCTAAACATAATGGGCAGATACACTGTATTCCTTGTCGATTTCAACTTATCAACAAAACTGTTGGTGTCAAAAAATACAAGTTTGTCACTGTAGTGACTTACTAAGAAATGCATATGCTTATTAAGCTTATGTATATAATTGTTTTGTCTATTTAATAACCTCTCAAAATATGGAAAAGCACACAAAATAATTTTATTACAATTTATCTTTGAAAGCTCAGAAACACTGTCAGTGATATCTTCTGTTTTGACCTGTGAACTATTATCTACAAATACAGTAATGTTGGTATTAGAATCATATTGATTTCCTGTAATTGATTTCATTATTTTTTTGAAGGATGTCCCAGGTAAACAATAGTTATGAGTAGTATACCTAAAGTTGTTATTAACTAATTTCCCTAAACCTCTTACTATACTATCTGAAAACATAACAGATTGATAACATACTTGACTACTACAAGAGGAAACACTACTAGCTGCTGACAGTACTGCTTGAGATAATTCTTGCACAATATCAGGTATATCTTGGATGGGGATACAATCCAGAGCACTCACAACTTGGGACGGATCCTCCGTTGCCTCAGGCTGGAGAGCATCAAGGTTGGATCCCCTCTGACAAGTAAACTGAGTGTTGCTGAGAGTCAGCAAGTCCACTCTGTCTACCAACTCGTTTGTAGCAAGATTGTGTTCCTTAATTTGGTGGCGAGAGCATACATATCTATACTAATATACTAATATACTAATAATAATATTATAAAGAGGTAAAATTGTTTGTAAGTTTGTAAGTTTGTATGTAGGGGGTAATCTCTGGAAGTAATGAACCAATTTTAAAAATTGTTTCACTGGTAGAAAGCTACATTATTCGGTAGTGCTATAGGCTATAAATTATAAAGATATCATGCATATTAGCCGAACTATCTCAATTTTTGTCTAGCCAGGTGGAAAAAAATAGCTCTTACAACAGAGTTATTTGCATGCGCTGCCTTAACAGTTGTATATAATTGAAAACAATGTATGGCAACCTGGTCCGCTTTGAATAGTTCTACAAAAAAGTCCGCGACACCATATTTCTATCTTTTATATTTTAGCAGATATAGTAGCTTTTATGTGTTAAAAAAAGTATTTTTCGACGTACTTACCTTTGGACGATTTTTTAAACAACAAAATATTAAACCTTATCGAAAAAAATATTATTATGATCACAAGAACATCGTAGAGATACGATTTGCCCAAAACAGTGTGTCAATTGGTTAAATAGTTTCCAAGATAATATAAAATTACTAAATCGGAAAATGCCGCCGTCCATTCACGAACCGCATTAGAACATGCTTTGTACGGACGTTTTATCCATTTACCCATAGATGGCGTTGTGCATAATGACCCTCTCCAGTTATTATTTAACTTTCGTCGTTAGGTAGGTGAGTTGTACGCACTAAGTAGTTGGTTGGATGTTGTTGGTCTTTAAATTTGTTTTGGTTGCTCGGTTTCTTAAAACACAAATACTACTTCGTTCTCATTCTTCGAGTTCGAAGCTGTGGTATTTCTGTTTTTGGGATATCGGACAGTTTCAGCGATTGTTTATCATGCCTAAAAGGAAATCACAACTTTCCCGTCAGACATCCCAGACAAGAGCAGCTCGAGTACGCCGTACGGAAGAGTCTGCTCTTGAAAAACATCAGCGCCTCTCGAGGAATAGAGAAAATATTTCCCAAGCACGCGCTGGGGAATCTAGCGTCTCAGTGATTTAAGGCAGCATGTCTCTGTAACAAGGGATAGGGAGTCTAGCGCTGAGCGCTCGCAGCGGCTCGCTAGGCAAACTGTGAGAACATCGCAGGCCCGTGCTCGGGAATCTAGCGCTGAACGTGCGCAGCGTCTCAGTTATTTAAGGCAGTATGTCTCTGCAACAAGGGATACGGAGTCTAGCGCTGAGCGCTCGCAGCGGCTCGCTAGCCAAACTGTGAGAACATCGCAGGCCCGTGCTCGGGAATCTAGCGCTGAACTTGCGCAGCGTCTCAGTGATTTAAGGCAGCATGTCTCTGCAACAACGGATAGGGAGTCTAGCGCTGAACGCTCGCAGAGGCTCGCTAGCCAAAGCGCGAGAACATCGCAGGACCGAACCACACTCATAATTTCATCACAAGTTAAAATGTTTACCGCCCAACGAAGTGGGCACGGGTCAGCTAGTTTATTATAAAGGGACTTCAGTGAGTCATCAAGAACTTGAATTTCAGTTTGTAAGCGTTGAGTGTCTATTTCATAAATATTTATACTATCTTCTAATTTAATTTGATAGCAATTTATTAATAAGAGTAACACGTTCTTTCCTTAATTGAATATTTTTGGAATAGTGTTTTTGCTGTTTCTTAAATGTATTACATTTTTTAATGCAAATGATATCTATTTGCTAGAATAGAGACATATAAGTACTTAGCTTAATCTAAAGCAGACGGTGACGGGACGGTGTATCTATAACTAGGTATTGTTCAATTATTGATTATTGTGTAAACACTATATTATTTTTAATAAAATAATATTATTTTTATATTCTATAGGTATGAAAAGGAGAACAAGTCACCAGGGTGTTCAGGAACATGGTCACATACAAAAATAACAAAACTACGGAAGTATGTCTATTTCAAACATATTCAATTACTAGCAAATGGGTACTATAACGTGTTGTAGCGGTATCTACAACGCCACATGTGAACAACGCGTCATACTGACGTCACGCAAATCCTGCATCTCGCAAGCAGAGTTTACCGCGCAACTAGCATAGATACAACGGCCCGAAATTAATCATTGGGCAGTTGCCCGCCAGACACAACACCCGTCTGGTCGGAGGATCCTCCCTTTTCTATAGAGTATGAGTGAACTTTACACCCTGTTCCTCATACCTCTATACTGGTGACCCCGAACATGAACGTCAGCGCAGCCTTCGTGCAAATACTTCAGCGTGACGTCATCATCATCACTCCCGCAAGCTTTAGAGCGGCGAGTCACCCAGCCAGCCCAGCACCCACGGCTTCAACGGGTATCCTGACCACCAGCATGCAGCGACCGCGCATACCTGGTCATCACCCTCAGCCTCATCAGCAACCTTGGCACAGCACACTGAACCTTCGGCCGGTCTACAAGCAGAGCCCTTAATAAGCCTCTCCTGGTCGACGCCAGCAGTCAGCCTCAACCCGGCGCTATACCTCATCCGACGCACTGGAGCATAACGCAGCGCCACCCCGACTCACTGGGGACATCTTCGCAGACAGTTCCGACTCACCGTGAACTATGCGGCAACCGGTTCCGACTCACTGGAACCTCAGCTGGCCTGGCAAGCATCGCAAGATACAAGACTCAGCCCACTATCGACCTCCGGTCTCCGGGGGGGAGTGATGTAGCGGTATCTACAACGCCACATGCGAACAACGCGTCATACTGACGTCACGCAAATCCTGCATCTCGCAAGCAGAGTTTACCGCGCAACTAGCATAGATACAACGGCCCGAAATTAATCATTGGGCAGTTGCCCGCCAGACACAACACCCGTCTGGTCGGAGGATCCTCCCTTTTCTATAGAGTATGAGTGAACTTTACACCCTGTTCCTCATACCTCTATAGTGTCTTAGCTATGGGTGTGGCAAAAGGACATGATATTTTTATAGGATACCCGGTACCCAGAATTATAATCTATCTGTAATAAGTTCCATGTAAATATGTTTAGTCTTGTCGTCGTGATTCAGCAACAATCATCATAGGGGCAATTCTCGTAATTTTAAGAACGTTCACAGTCTGATGTCAGTCTCAATCTGTCAAAAATACCTCTAATTTCCCTACATTTTCACATTTGTTTGTCGCCGAGATGACATTGCGACAAGATTTTGAACGTTTTAAATTACGAGAATTGTCTTTCTGAGATATTGCATTCAAAATATTGACCGAAATTGTTGACTCCAGAATAGCACGTTCTATGGATATTCGAAACATCTCGTACTAAAGTCATGAACTTTCTTTGGTTCGTCGAATCCTTGAGCTCCTTAAGTTTTGAGTTGAGCTGCACGATTTCTGACAAATGCGTGCACTGACTGAACATCGATCTGACCAAGATTATTATGTCTGGACTTTAAAAGAGACTGTGACCTCTGAGTTTGTTTCGGCCTTTTGTTCTCAGAGTAGTCAGATAGGAAACGCCGACCTCATCTAGTTTATAACCTACAAGTTGCTACACCTGAAATAAACAACGTAATAGAGAGCTCAAAGAGCTACTTAAAGTTATGACCAGGAAACCGTTTAGATACCCCACAGCACAACTCTATTCTGACTGCAAAGTTCTGACGGTACGTCAGCTGTTTGTTCTTCGATCTGTTCTCAGAGTACATGGCTGCCTACCCCTACCTGACCCAAGGAAGCGTACATATGTCCCCTCTGGTATACAGTACAAAACTTCGTTTTCAAAACACCAATACTACGTTTTAAGTATTCACATATTATATAAAATTATACAAAAGAAATTAAATACAATAAACTCAAATAAATTCAATATTAAATCTAAAATTACTGACTGGCTCTTACAGCAGTACTACAATAACACCGAATCTCTACTGGCATACATCGCTTAACTAATCACTATTATATAGGAACACAAAACACTACACACAAACTATCACCTCATAACACACAACACACACACCCATACATCACAACTAACATCACTCTCACGAACACGAACATACAGACCTCTCTCCCTTTCACACCCTCACTCTTTCTCCATAACTGCATCCATGCTCAAATAGATCTAAAATCACTTACTCAGCTAACTTGAATTTTGTGGTATGATAACATCGACACTCGAAACCAAACATTAGTAAAATTTACACTTTAGATTAATCGAATCATTGTCTCCTAAGATACAGGTCATTCCTAGTTTAGGAGACAAGGTTTAATTTTTTTGTTAATATAGACTTTTACTGTTTCTCCCCTTGTGTCCATTGTTAGTTGTTTAAGTCCTAGCATTGTAACTAGTATACAACCAAGTGTCTATGTGTATCTTTGTATCAATAAAGTTTTTATTATTATTAATTACAGGAAATTATAAATTTTAATTAGATTAGTGTGGGCTAAAAACAAAATAATGTTTTGTTTTAATAAAAGCTATCTTCAATATTAAAGTACTTTTTCTCCATGTCCCGCCCGTTTTTCCCACCTCGTATACAAATAAATTGATTACCTTTATAATACAAACACAAAAAATACCAAAACAAAACAACAACACAACAAAACAAAAAAACACAAATACAAACAACAAATTATAAAGTAACAGTGTACTCGTTGTTGAAAAGCCTAATAAAAAAATAAAAAAAATAAGACAAAATGGCTCACTATACTATACTCTCATGGTATGCGGTCTTATAGCGAGGGTAATACTACAGACCCCGTCGTTCTGTCTACAGACATCATCTTTGCCCTGGCGGCGGAACGTTCAAGTTTACGTATGTTTTTGCTCTTTGCTAAAATACTAAAATAATAACAAATCTGGACTCATTTCGAAAACAAAAGTGCACAAAATGATTGACTATTCTACTTACAAGTGTAATTTTGTCTAAAAGTTGTAATAAGTGATAATTTAGAATCGATTTATTGGTGTGAACCAGCGTGAACCGTTTGAAATTTTAAATCTGGACTAGTCAAACGGTGAGTGAGTGACAAGACATTTTACGCACAGTGCATGCGACCGTCGCGGTTACGCGGACCGCATAAGTGTCATATCTGGGCGCGGGTACGCCTGGTGAAGTATGCGAGCGCTCGCACCAAAGACTAAGTAACGAAGACGGCGCATTACTTCCTACTTAATTCACACTGACTCAGAGAGGACGATTGTTTTCCTATATTTATTTTTTCGCCTGCGTTTACATTATTAATCTCCTGTTCTGTACAACGTAAATTGCCCCCGTTCACTTGATTCACGCGTGACTTGGATATGCCTAAGTTGCATCGTACACCGCCTACATCCCCGAAAATGGTGGGACCAGGACAATCGCAATCTGTTCCTGACATAGCATCGGCTTCTAGTTGCAAGGAGCCGGATGATAATGTTACATTCAGGGGCAAGCGGCCACGCATCGACGACTCGCCCGACAACCCCGCTATCCACAACTTATGTGCATGTCGTGAATTGAAGAGTGAAATACTGGAAATGTTGGCTTCCTGGAAGGCCGACTTCGATCTTAAGTTGTCGGCATGGAAAACTGAGCAGGACAAATTGCTATCCGCCCTAGTTAAGGATGTCTCTGAAATTAAAAACCAATGTGTGGCAATCCGAAAATCCACAACGGAGCTCGGGGCTAAAACTAGCATAGCTACTCCCCAAGTGAAAACGAGTGGGAAGGATACGATTAAACATGGGCAGCAAAAATATCCCCCCCGCTCGTACACTGAAGTTACTCAACGTCGTGCGGCTACACCAAAAGTAGGCGGAAAGGTCAACGATCCCTTGGAGATCGCGTCTAAAGGGGCGGAGGATGTTGATCGGGAAAATCCCGAGGCAAGTCTGCGGGATTGTTCGAAACCCCGTGTCGTCGTGCCGGTGGCTGCCGCTGTTGTTGACATCTCAATGGGCGACACAGAAAAAGATGGTTGGACGGAAGTTCGACACAGACGCTCCCAGCGCTCGCTCAGTAATGTGATGCGTGGAACAGCGGCGCCCGGTACCACCAATCTAGAAGCCTCTGAAAGATGGAGATACCTGCACCTCTTCTACGTTAAGCAGGGCACATCTGATAGTCAGGTACGTGATCACCTAACTACCATTTGTGGAACAGATGTTTGCACGGTAGAAGTCCTTAAATCCCGTGGTAAATACGCATCCTTTAAGCTGGGTGTGCCCTCAAAATTGGCTGATCAAGTTGTGGCTCCTGAAAATTGGGCAGAGGATATTTGCGTCAAACCATGGCGCCGTAATTTTCGTGCCCGAAGCGATGAGACCCAATAAGCCCTATTGCGTACTTGCCGCCCCCGCCTCTCGTGGCTGTACTGATCGCAACGTCTATGTGCGCTTACTGTACCAGAATGTGCGTGGGCTCAAAACCAAGCTACTGATATGGAGGTCAAGCTTATTACTGTCTGAGCATGATTTGATAGCCGTTACCGAGACAAACCTGGATAATTCAGTGGAGGACTCAGAAATATCGGCTGGAGATTGGCGTACTCTTCGACGAGACAGAGTGACCACGGGTGGTGGTGTGCTGCTTGCTGCGCGGCCTGGGGTCACCGTGAATAGGCTACATGAACTTGAGACGGCCTGCGGCGAAGATTTGTGGGCTAAGATCACAACTTATGGCCTAAATATATATGCGTGTGTTGTCTACGTCAAACCTAGTGCAACTGACGAGGACATTATTCATAGTTTGAAAGGGACTATTATTATTTTAGGCGACCTTAATCTAAAAAGTGCGTCAGTGAATGTTAATAATTACTACTGTTATTTTTTAAGCTTTTGTAGTCTGGTAGAGATGAATGAGGTGATGAATATGCGTGGCAGTAAGTTAGATGTAGTGTTGGCTCGGGAAGGCGCTGCTGTAAACTGTAAGTATGTCGAGGGTACGGAATTGGTTCCGATTGATATATACCACCCTCCTTTAGATATTGCTGTTACCATCCCAAGGCATAAGGTACATGAAAAACTTGACCCTAGCAATATTGACCGTAGTAAGGATTGGAATTTTTGTAAAGGTGACTACACATTATTGTTCGATCTTGTTCGTTCTGCTCCATGGCAAGACGTTTTTCGCTGCAATGACGCGCCCACCGCTGCTTGTAAGTTTTACAATCTAATGTACGATATATTTGATTTATCTATTCCAAAGAAGACGAGAAGGACCTCTGGTAATAAGCGGTACTCAGTCTGGTTTACTAGAGATATCGTAAACGGCACTCGACATAAATCAAAACTCCATAATAAATGGAAATAATCCGGTTGTGATGCTACATATGCCCAGTTTAGCGCAATGCGGTTGGAATTAAAAGTGAGAACCGAGGAAGCATATAGACTGCATTGTTCTAATGTGGAAAACAGCCTTGGCAAAAATCCTAAACTGTTCTGGCAGCACATCTCAAGCCTGCGATCTAAGGGTGGGTTTGAGCCGGACGTTGTGCTTGATGGCAAGGTCTATTCAGGTGTCAAAGCCGCGGAGGCATTTGCTGAGTATTTTTCCAGCGTATTTCTGCCGGACACACCAGAACTAGACCAGCAGCCTAATTGCGTAACACATTTTCGACAAACGATTCCGATCAGTGGGCTTAGTTTGCATCACAATTGGCTTAATTTTATGATTTTCGTATTGCGTAACTCTACTATAGTGTTAAATCAATCGAGTCGGTTTGGAACGTTAAAGAGTGAACGACATCCTAAGAAAAACTGGGCAAACGTCAATATTTCGTATTGTGTAACCAAAATGACAAGCTATTATCTGCTTGAAACGTCAAATGAAACCAACTATAAATTGGTTTGAAACCGAAGGCGACCTTTCTCGTCGGAATCATTTTCCGTTCTACATATTTTAGGATATAAACGCGTAATCTCCATAATTATTTCGAAAAAATGTAAGTGGTAGTCTTCCTGATAAATTGTGAATGTGATTTTGTGTAAAACCTCAATGCTTCAATATCAGTGGTACCTATTTTAAAAATCGAGGCGGTGATGTGAATTTATTAAAATATTTGTAAAAGTTTTCTTCTGTTACAAGTGCTTACCATCTAAATTAAAGATACATATTATGATATTTCAGAAACGAGGTATATTGGTGGCATTTTAACGAAAGACTAATTCGTACCTCGTAGGTACCATAACAAACGTTAACTTATCCAGAAGCTTAGCAACACAGTATGGCTTTTACTTCATTGGAAACGCAATCAGTAAAGAGGAAGAATAAAAAGCACACTTTGAAGCAATAGAAATCAATGGGTTATGTACCTAAGGACGTCGACGAACATACACACCATACATAGACCTACTTATATCCACATCATTGTCTGTTCAAGGTAATGTCAGTATTATTTACTTTTTATGTGTTGAACATTGAATGTGCCCATCACAGATATAACCACCTTTGTATCTTATATGTTATTTGCTATGCACAGCAACAATCTATCTCTATAGGTAACTATCTATAATATTGATAGCTCATAGCAAAGTAAATTGGAAGTCATTTAAAGAGCAAGTTTTCAAAAGATTTAGAGCTCTTATGCTCTTTAGATTAAGGAACACTGTCAGTCAGCCTGCACTACTAACTGCCTGTCATGGAGATGTTGCTTCAATCATACACTACGGCGTCGTATTCTGGGGCAAGTCTGTGGAAAAAGAGTGTGCTTCTAGAGCTCGAAAATGTTGTATTAGATTGATGTGCAATCAAGTGGATTCATGCAGACCACATTTTACAAATTAAAAAATATTAACTCTCCATTTAGGAATCTGTAATGTTCATAAAATCAAATCCAAACTTATTCGAATTTTGCACTAGGGCCAGACACGAAAGATAAGCTGTGCACCGTAGCCAGTAAAACAAGCTACGCTGACGACACGCTGGTCCTGGCGCAGGGGAGGTCGCATCAGGCGGCGGCCGACGCAATGACACGAGGGGTTGCGATAGTCTTGGAGAGGATCCGGCGGTTGGGTCTCGAGGTGGCACTGCACAAGTCCGGGGCCATGTCTTTTCATGGGCTCCGGAACGGGCCACCATCGGGATTCCAACTGATGGTAGGAGGGGTTCACATCGGCGTCGAGGCAACGATGAAATACCTGGGTCTCGTCCTCGACAGCCGGTGGAACTTCGTCGAACATTTTCGACGTTTGGCCCTCAAACTGGAACGGACCGGGGCCGCCTTCAAGCGGCTCTTGCCCAACCTGAGGGGGCCAAACGCCTCCTGCCGGAGGCTTTACGCGGGGGTCGTGCGGTCCATGGCCCTATATGGGGCCCCGGTGTGGGCGCGTTCACTGCGGCTGCGAGCCGCCCACTACCTGAACGCGCCCCAAAAGGTGGTAGCCGTAAGGCTGATCCGGGGCTACCGCACGATCTCGGGCGAGGCGGCAAGCCTCCTTGCCGGAATGCCGCCATGGGATCTGGAGGCGATAGTCCTCGCGCGCCTGTATGAGTGGCGCGCGGAGGCACTACGCCGGGGGGAAACTCCGCTTCCGCGGCAAATAGCGGCGGAGCGGACGGACTTCCGGCGCGATCTCATGGTGGTATGGAAGGAGCGACTTTCGCAACCCAGCGCAGGGCACGCCACGATAGTGGCGATAAGGCCCCTCTTTGAGGAGTAGCTAGAGAGGCGTCACGGCGTTCTCACCTACCGCCTGACGCAGGTCCTCACCGGACACGGATGTTTCGGGAGGTTCCTGCATATCATCAGGCGGGAGGAGACGCCCGGGTGTCACCATTGCGAGGATCGCCCAGAGGACACGGTGGAGCATACGGTGGAGGTCTGCCCCGCTTGGGCGGAGCACCGCCGTGTCCTCGTAGAGGCGATCGGCAACGGCGGCGACCTCTCGCGTCCGGCCCTGGTTCAAGCCATGGTCCGGGGCGAGAGGGAGTGGGAGGCGGTCACCTCCTTCTGCGAAGTAGTCATGCTAGCGAAGGAGGTGGCGGGACGGCTCAGGGAGAGAGCCGCACGCCTCAGCCGCCGCGGGAGACGCTACGGGCGTCGGGAGCCGCGTGACGACTCCCGGCCACCGTAGGCGCGGGCCTGCGGACGGAGAGTAATGGGTAGCTCTCCGTCCGATCAGGACCAGGCCCGTGCCGGACGGCGCGTATGTGTTCCACGCGCGCCTCAAAGAGATGTCAGCATAAAGGAAGGGGCCCGCCAGGGCCGAAGCCTGCCGGGGTACCGGGATCGTCCGAAAGGGTTACCGCTGCCCCGGAACATAAAGGGCTAAGGAAGGAACACGGGTGGGTTTTAGTCAGTAAGAGTCTGACACTCCCTTCCGCTCCACCCAGAGCGGGAGGAGTCATTAGATGATTTCCCATCCACAAAAAAAAAAAAAAAAAAAAAAAAGCCAGTAAAACAAAACTTTTGCACCAAAGCATCTTTTGTATAGTCCGACATATACTACTTCCTACTAATCCTATCCTACTTCCTACTATCCTACTTCCTACTCCTACTAATATTATAAATGCGAAAGTTTGTTTGGATGTTTGTTACTCCATCACGCAAAAACTACTGAACGGATTTCGATGAAACTTCACAGTAATATAGCTTATACATCAGAATAACACATAGGCTACAATTTATAAATATTTTGTGTGATTTCGCCATAATATAACGATAAGTATCAAGTAAGTCGGAAAAATTCCTGCCCTCTGAGAGCTATCTTAGCGTGCGCTGCCTAAACCGAAAGAGTTACACGAAAATAATGTATCGTGAAACTGTTTGTCTTAAATAGTTCTAAATAAAAGTCCGCGACAGCATATATCTATCTTTTATGTGGAAGCCATTATATCCAAAATAGTGAGCCATAAATACATTTAAATTGGATACTTTTTTTACAATGCATATTTTAGAGTACTTAGTTAATTCTTATCAAAATTAATACATTAATCGCTTTTGTTATTTAATGTAGATAAACTTTGTCTTTTACACTAAGCAATTTGGACGAATACTTTAAAAGTTATCACGATAAGATTGACCTGAGTGGAGCGCCATTAATGCGCGCAGAGCGGGGTTGGAGGGCGGTCCAGGCAATGACGCGCCATCGCATCGCCGAGTGTTCATTTTGCGTATTTTTTACAGCTTATTCGATTCGAAGCGATTTATTACTAACTTACAGTAGGCATAATTATTTAAATTTTTAGGTAGTACATTTTAAGTAGAAATATAGATTCGTTTTTAATTTAATTATTACAGTCATAAATTAAAATTGTTTTCTTTGTTTGTTTAGGCTGGTTTTATAGTCACGCCGCTAGACGCGCCGCTGGGCAGCGCGCGCGTTAGGATATGTATGGGGTAGTAGTTGCGTGCGTTTGATTGAAAGTCGCGCGCTTGAGCAGCGCCATTCAGTAATACAGTACACCATGGTTCAAGCGCGCGCTGCCCAGCGGCGCGTCTAGCGGCGTGACTATAAAACCAGCCTTAATTAATTATAGGATTCTATTTTTAGTTACTTAGGTCACGGGTTATGTATAGGTCGTATTTGTAAAAGTATTAAGTACCTAAATAGATTCGTGATTGTTTTAATTACTTAGATTATTACAATTGTTGTTTTTTGTTAGTTTTAGGTTTAGGTTGTGTTGTAAGTAGTAAGAAGATATAGTCGTTTTCCTCTTAATTAGCTATTGGAATTGTTTTAGTTAGTTTGAAAATTACTACCGATTTTGTGATTTACAATAATGACTCGAAAGCGTAAGTCTAATATTTCACAAAGCTCTAATAAAGCTCGAGCTATGAAAATAGCTAGACTTACCGAGACGTCTCAACAAACTGAGCTGCGAAGGTTTGAGCAGGTGGTGAGTGAGCAGGCACACAGAGCTACTAAGACACCAGACCAGTACCAAGATCGGCTTCAACAACACGTTGAGCATCTGGCATCTCAACGAGCTGCTGAAACTCCAGAACAGTCTCAACCTCGATGTCAACGGCATGCTGAGTATCTGGTGTCTTAACGGGCAGCAGAAACACCGGAACAGTCCCAAGATCGGCATCAATAGCATGCTGAGTATCTGGTGTCTCAATGGGCCGCAGAAACACCGGAACAGTCCCAAGATCGGCATCAACAGCATGCTGAGTATCTGATGTCTTAACGGGCTGCAGAGACACCAGAACAGTCCCAAGATCGACAGCAACAGCATGCTGAGTATCTGATGTCTCAATAAGCTGCTGAAACACCAGAACAGTCCCAAGATCGGCATCATCAGCATGCTGAGTATCTGGTGTCTCAACGGGCTACAGAAACACCTGAACAATCCAAAGATCGGCATCAATAGCATGCTGAGTATCTGTAGCTCTACCATGAGTTTGAATAGGCAAAACTCGCTAGCGTCTCCGTAAATAATATGTATGAAATATTGTACAGCGCCCCTAGCGGTCACAGAAATAATTAAAATCCGTACCATGAGCACTATAGATTTCGATAGGTAAGAAACCTAACGTAAACTATTCGATAGTCACTAACGTTTTTCAGCTGTCGCCATACAAAACGGCACCATGAGTCACAAATTTGACAGACGCTATCGAAAAATACGCTTACGATAGTAGTTACGTAGCTCATTAGCATTTGACGTGTGAAACATATGTTTACATTAAAATTATATACGTTTTTGAGTATTTTGAGTCAAAATTATGCCTGGAACAGCTTATTTAGCATGGAATATGTTAACGGCCACTGAATTTGAAGACCAACGACGTAAACAACGTGAATTTTAAGCCAAAATTACAGGAAAATGAAACTTCTAGCTTACCAATGGGCAGGACGGCAGGACATTACGCAGCTAGCTAGAAGGCTTTCTGTGATGAATATTAACTTAAATTTAAATAAAAGACATTTTACTTAAACAACCTTTTTATATTATTTAAACTGTATATATGGGAAACATACAGCATTTATAACAAAATAAGGAACACAAACATTGACATAAAAACACGTACTTCTACACAATTATTTTATAACATTGCCCCACATTAGGATTTCCCTTGTACTGTGGGTGCATTTAAAAACACAAATCGCACATACACAAACACCCAGACCCAGAAGAACTAGGTATTTTGTGGAAGAATGGATCACATAAACTTTTTCTTCATGCGGGAAATGAACCCCCGAATCTTAACGCAGAAGCGACAAGATTGGTGCAGTTTCGGGAAATTGTGCCACACTGGTCCTCATTGTATTATTATCTTGTGCTAAACTTATTTCACTGAATTTTAAAAACGCAGAGAACGGCACAACGTAAATAAATTACAAATTGAAAACGACACTCGATGACACAACAGCAGAGTTTCTATGACAACAGTGACATATAAGGAATAAAAATGTAACAACCACTAAATACCTTAAGTAGTTCACTAACCGCCAACTTTTCTATTTAGTCGGATTATTGAGTGTCACAACATTTTTAGCATGGGCGATACTGGCGATAGCACTACAATTTGAGCATTATATGCCGTTATCTCTTCTTATTACTGAGAAAGAAAGAAACAAAACTACGGAGTGAAGTTAGGTAGACGACACGATCTATCGAGTTTACCTTAGCGACTGCGTAAGACTCCGTAGAACTCATGGTGCCACCATTATCGAAATCTATTCGATCCACGTATATACGCTAGCGAGTTTAACGCTAGCGAGCAAGTTTTCGATAACAACTCATGGTAGAGGTACAGGTGTCTCAACGGGCTGCAGAAACACCAGTACAGTCCCAAGCTCGACGTCAGCAGCAGGCGACTTACATGGCGTCCCAAAGAGCCACAGAAACCTTTACAATGACTGAATCTCGCAGACGCGCTGTTGTTACACGAGTATAATGTATCGTGGGACTGTTCGTCTTAAACAGTTCTAAATAAATGTACGCGACATAATATATCTACCTTTTACGTGGAAGCCCAAAATAGTGAGCCATATCGAAAGTACTTCTTTCTGTATGTTACCTTTTCGCACCTAAACCACTGAGCGGATTTCGGTAAAATTTGGCAAGGAGATAGCTAGCATTCTAGGGAAGGCTACTTCATCGGTACTGTCCCTTGGGATAATTTTCGACATCCACGCGGGCGAAGCCGCGGGCAGAAGCTAGTCTTTAATAATCTTCCACCTTTTCTCAGACCTATGAGCGATATACAGGGTTATTGGAAAAACATCAACAACCTCTTAAGAGGTCATTGCACTCCTTTTAGTATGGGACCAAACCCGAAATCGCGAAAAAAAAATCAGCTGTTCCCTACATTTTGAGGAGTTATATGAAAAGTTGTTCATAATGATAAGTGCAATGACCTCTTAAGAGGTTGTTAATGTTTTTCCAATAACCCTGTAGGTATATATATACCTTAAAAAAAACTACACAAATTATTAATAAGTAAAATGTTATTACGTAATTACTCTAAGAGAATTTCTAAATGACAATACATTGAATCATACTATTTTGTAACATGACTAATTTGTAATTTGACATAAATATTATACTAATTTAATCTAAATCAATGAAAAATTCTCGCCACAGTGTGCTTTTGGGTAACACGTGTGTTCGAATTATTGTTGTTTTTCTGTGATATTGTGTTTATTGTGACTTGTTATTGTGACTGTTTGTGTTGTGTCTTGTAGTTGCCTGCTATCAGGTTTGTTTATTGTTTGTTTTTTTAACTATATCGGCCACGATTATCCGTATTCAAGATGAATATGGATAAAAATAAACCCCCTGATCCTCCTGATGATATACCCACTACCCCCTTATCCGGCTTTTCTACATCTAATCCAAGTCCCACTCCCAACCCATTAAGCCAGTTTGCAGATGTGGTCTGTAACCTGGAGTCACAAATCCTCCCATCCCAGTCTAACGTTCGTAAACGCCCCGGTAATGAAGAGGACATACCCAATCGCCCTACCAAACAACCGCGAACCCATGTAGGCCGTCTTAGGTACTTAGTTACAGATAAAGGTCCTTTCATCGTCCATGTTTCTCGTCAGGAAACTCAAGCTAATTCTGGAACTACTTTACACCCAGTTACATTTGGGCGCTTTTTGGCAAACCAGAATATATCAAATATTGTTGCAGTCAAGCGAGTAGGTAGAAACCGTGTTTCAGTTGACTTTGCATCTCCTCAGGATGCAAACGCTTTTATAACGAATAACGTTCTAGCGACAAATTTGTATGAAGCCGTAATTCCATCCTTCAATATAACCCGTATGGGTGTTGTAAGTGGAATTCCTACTGACTTCTCAGAAGAGGAAGTGCTATCATATTTAAAAGTCCCAGTAGGCTGTGGTCCAATTATAAAAGTTAGGAGATTAAACAGAAAGGTTCACAAAGACAGTTTACACGAATACAGGCCCACAGAAACTTGTGTCATCACGTTTGATGGCCAAGTTTTACCAAAACGAATTTTCTGTTTTTACACTTCTCTTTCTGTAGAACAGTACGTCTACCCCACCATTCAATGCCGCAAGTGTTGCCGTTTTGGTCATGTAGAATCTCTCTGTCGTTCGAAACCCCGTTGCAGCAAGTGTGGCAATGATCACCCTGGTGATGGTTGCAGCATAGTTGAGAGCGAAGCGTTCTGCGTGTTGTGCTCTGGTAGTCACTTTGCAAATAGCAGGGCCTGTCCGGAGTACAACAGGCAGAGGACCATTAAAACAATTATGGCTGAGAAAGTGATTTCATATTCTGAGGCAAGTAAAACTGTTCCCATTTCTACTCGTAGCTATGCAGACATTGCTAAATCACAGACTCAATCATACCGAAAAACTGTGTTCCTAAAGCCAAAGACCCATGCTCCCCTTTCTCTCTCCTATGACAAAACAGCTCATCAGCAGCTCACTAGCACTCCTCAATCTTCTCAGCCTAATGGCTGTGCTCTCAACAGTCAAATAGTAGATTCTCCTGAAAACATGTCTTCAATAATTGAACTTCTTAGTAAACTCTTGCTAACTTTAATGCCTTCTCCCAATAAAACTCAATTACCGTCCAACGTTGCTACTACACTTATCAACTCACTTTCATGCTATAATAATGCCTCGGTTCGTGTTCCTTCAGTGGAATGTGAGGAGCGTGTTTCATAAGAAGCACGAGCTCACATTTCTATTGAACAAATACAAGCCCTTAGCTTGTTCCCTCGCTGAGACTTGGCTTGTTCCGAGTCTCAGTTTCCGTTTACCTTCTTTTAATGTTCTCAGATGTGACCGATCTGATGGCTATGGCGGGTCGGCTCTCTGCGTGAACAATCGTGTTTCACTTGCGGCTGTATCTTTGCCTGCTCCAGGTGATGATATTAGCATCGTGGCTGGTAGAGTAGAGGGTATTACCCTCCTGTCTGTATATATTGCTCACCCTCATCAAAGTTTCCTTCCGATCTTAAAGCGTGCCTTGGAAAATATAGAAGGCCCTGTACTTGTTATGGGGGACTTCAACTGCCATCACTTTAGGTGGGGTTCTGAACGTTGCGACTCTTTTGGGGAAGGTTTAGTTGAAATCTTGGATGACCTTAACCTGTGTATCCTAAATAATGGTTGTCCAACCCGTAGGTCTCTTCCTGGACAGCATAAGAGTTGTGTTGACCTCACATTTTGCACACTGGATATTGCAGCGTCATGCCATTGGGAATGTACCAGTTTGTCACATGGCAGTGACCACTATCCAATTATAATATCTTTGGCTGATAAAACTTATTTAGAAAAATCGAGCCCTCCACTCTTGAGGTATAATTTATCTAAACCCGATTGGGCAAAGTATTCCTCATTATTGGAGGACAAAATTGACTCACTTCCAAATTTAGCTTCTGGTGATTTTGATTCTCTTAGTCCCCTCCATGTGTCAAACTGTTATAATAACCTCATTTCGGCCATTACGGCTAGTGCAGACTCTTGCTTTCCTGTTAAAAATTCAGCACGTGGGCAGATTCCTCCTCCTCCATGGTGGGATCAGGAATGCACATCAGCCGTAAGGGAAAGGGATGATGCTGAAAGGATGTACAATGAGGCGATGATTAGCGATAACTTAATATCATTCAACCCTTGCTAAATCTAAAAGATTGCTGCGAAGGAAGAAACGTGCTGGTTGGGCTAACTTTTGCGGTTCTCTGTCCCCCTCCACTCCTTTATCAGTTGTATGGAAGAAGATCAACCGTTTTAGATCTGGATGTTCCCCTTCAATTTCTGCTCCCATCCCTCGAGCGACTGCTGAGCAGTTCTTTGATAAACTGGCTCCTCCGTATGTACCATCGGAAACAGAACATAATCAGCCGTCTCTCATTCCTTCGCGGGATCCTTTAGATGCACCATTTTCTATGCAAGAGCTTAACTCAGTTCTAAAACACGTTCATGACTCTGCCCCCGGTATAGACGGAATTGTCTATTCCTTTATGTCACACGCAGGTCATAGAGCAAAAAACTATTTTTTAGACATTTTAAATTTTTGTTACACTAATGGCTGGGTACCTGATCAGTGGAAAACCCAAATCATCATACCTATTCTGAAACCTGGCAAACACACTGATGACCCAAACAGCTTCAGACCAATCGCTTTGTCATCAGTCCTTGCAAAAATATTGGAACACCTAGTGAAGAATCGACTAGAATATTTAGTAGAATCCAGAGACGTACTTCCTAGGTCTCAATTCGGTTTTAGAAAGGGACTAGGTACCATGGATAGTGTAGGGGTTTTGGTGTCAGATATACGCTCATCGTTTTCGAAAAATGAATCCGTAGTCGCTGCCTTTTTAGACATCTCCTCTGCATATGATAACGTCTTTCTTCCCATTCTCAGGCAAAAATTGCAACAGCTGAGAATACCGGACAGAATGGTACAGTGCATATGTAGTTTACTCATGTCTAGGTCTTTGGTTTTGAGAGTGCCGGGTGAAGAATTTGATGTCAGGATGACATGGAAGGGCCTACCACAAGGCTCAGTTCTTAGTCCTTTACTGTACAACTTATATACAGCTGACATCGGTTCATGCCTTAATAACGACTGTCAAATCCTTCAGTATGCTGACGACTTGGCTCTATATGTCACCAACAAATCAATTAGCGACGCTGCAACATCTCTCCGCGTATCCCTGGGCTCTCTAAACCAATGGCTAAATTCCCACGGCCTGAGTTTGTCTGCCCCAAAAAGTGCTGTGGTTGTGTTTTCTTGCAGGAGGCTGATACCACAAATTTCAGTGGACATACAAGGGCATTGTATACCGGTTTCTTCAAAAGTCAAATTTTTAGGTGTTTTTTTAGACTCTAAATTGAGTGGGTTACATCATTTAAATTATTTAGTTAATAGATGCGAGAGAACTATTCCCATATTAAAAGTGCTTGCCGGTGTCTGGTGGGGAGCACATCCTTTCTCCATGAAACTGGTATACAATGCCTTAATCCGGAGTGTTCTGGACTACGGATCTTTTCTTTTAATCCCGTGCAACAAAGGTGCTTTAGCAAGGCTGGACAGAATTCAAGCTAAGTGTCTACGGATCATATCGGGTTGTATGAAGTCCTCACCAATTAATGCATTGCAGGTAGAGTGCGCCGAACCACCGTTGGCCTTGAGAAGACAGTATCTAGCGTCAAGATTTTGGGCTAGAGCTATTTCCAAATCCTCCCATCCTCTTGTCCAAAAAATGGATGACCTGGATGCCGCATGCCGAAGTTCCAATTATTGGAACCATAAAGAAGTCCCTTTGATTTTAAATTCCTTCCGCAGTTATCTAAATTTAGATTCCCCCATTATTCAGCTTCCGAAACTCCCTATTTTCAGTTTTGATTATGAGGTTATATGTTTTAAACCAGATATTTTCTACAATATTGGCATTTCGAAAAAGTCACCTTCGGCAGACTCTATTTTCAATGCGGCGGTGGGTGAGCGATGGTGCAACTTCGAGAGATTTTTCACGGACGCCTCTAAATTATCTGATGCAAGTTGCACGGGTGCTGCGGTATACTACCAAAACTCCAAAATCGTTTTGCAATTTAAATGCCCTGTACAATCATCGGTGTTTACGGGTGAGTGCGTGGCCATATTAGAAGCGTGCTTATTCATAGAAGCTCATAGCATAAGTTTTGGTGTCATCTTTACAGACTCATTTAGTTGCTTGCAAACTTTGGAGCAGAATCCTTTCAAGAGTAGACTGCACAGTCCAATTATACATCAAATCAAAAAGTCCCTTTTCTCTTGTGCCAAGAATCACAAAACCGTTCACTTGGTTTGGATTCCAAGTCATTGTGGCATAAGAGGAAACGAATATGTAGACGCTCTTGCTAAGGATGCTGTTACGTCCCAAGCCGCTGACCTTAAACATTTTCAATGTCAGGGCTACGATCTGCTGAACCTTCCCAAAAAGAGCTTGCTATCCTCATGGCAGGAGCAGTGGCAAAACTCAAGCAAACGGAAAGGTGCTTTTTATCACACAATACAACCTAATGTTACACCCAAGCCTTGGTTTTACCCCTACAAAAAAATATCCAAGAAAGTCATATCTATAATTTGCCGCCTCCGCATAGGACATTGTTGTTCCCCGGTATTTCTCCATAAAATACGGGTCAGAGACACATCTCTTTGCGAATGTGGGTTGGATGAAGGTAGTTTGGAGCACATCTTTTTTAACTGCTCCAATAATAACCCAGCCCATGACTTGTATAGCCATCTCCCTAAATTAAAGATCCCTGTCCCAACTAACTTTCCATCCCTACTAACATATCCTTCCCCAAAGCTCCTTGAGGCTTTGATGTTTTTTATCCGTGTTAATGACATCAAATTATAATGATTTTTTTTTCTGATCATTTATGTATATTATTTATTTTGTATTTGTTTGTTTCAGTGTACCTACTAATATCCGTCAACAAAGCTCACAGTAAACTCAATTATTGGATGTAGATTTTTTTGTTTTTTTTTTTTGTTTAGTTATATATAATTCCTTTTATTTTTTTATTTTTTTTTTGGTTGTCTCCCACGTATTCTCACATCACATCTGACATTGGCAGAATTGTCGACATCGGCACCATTGCCATAGAGAAAAATAGAATAGAATAGAATCTAAATCAATGGCATGACAATTTGATGTACTGTATTTTAACTATGTACCGAACTTATAAGAATTTTGTATGCCTTAATGGCGGGATATAGCAGACTTACCTGTAACTAACACATCTTATGAACCTACGATCCACAATAATTTATTTGAATTTTAAAAACAATGTTACACACATATTGTTTGTTAGGTAGCTAACTGGTGAATACACAGTATAGATACCTAAGGCACCTTAATAAGGCTTCCTAAAAGACGAGGGGATGAATATTTACTCAGCAAATTTACAACAAACTAAATTAAAGAAAGTAGGTAGGCAACTGAAAATATATCTAAGTTTTCAATTACCTATTGTTAATATTATTAATAAGAATAATTTTCCAAGTCAATTATTCAATTTAAAATGCAGTAAAAATGCCTATGTAGTAGAAATGTATTTAATAGCTAAATATCATAGGCCCATCCTCTTTTTTATCTATTACCTAATAATTAAAATTAATTTTATTATAAAGTATCTTTGTGTGGGTACTTTTTAGTCAAGTATACTTCCTCCATCAATAGAATTGTAGGCACCTAACTGTTGTTTATAGCAGTATATAGCTGTTCTAATAATATGTTCATAGATTTTGCATTGAAGTGTTTAAGGGGAGAGGCCTTTGTGGATGGGTGTAATATTATAGTGAGGATTTACTTAAATTCTTTTTTTTTTATCTTTCAGTTGTCAGACTCAACCACATTATTCAAGAAAAAAATTACTTTCTCTCACAGCAAGCATTAGAAAGCAGTATATAAATTATCCATGATGACTTTCACGAGAAGACTTCAGATGCCAAATTCCACCAATCCATACAACATATTTGTTCCAATTTATTCTTGCCGCATGTCCAAATATTTCATGTTAAATGTGAAGAAATACTATTGTCAGTTAAGGTTGTAATAATATTTAAATAAAACCAGTTTTTTTTTGTTTACCATATATTATGTCTTTCTATTTACCTATACCCAATGAATGACAACACCACTATTTTCTAATTAGTATCACTATAATAATCACTTGTCTTTATTAAAAAAAAGGTTTCTTTCTATTTACCTATACCCAATGAATGACAGTTAATTTAGCTGCTAAACACCACTATTTTCTAATTAGTATCACTATAATAATCACTTGTCTTTATTAAAAAAAAGGTTAAGTAAGTATTCAATTTATTCTTACATTTTTCATAACAAGTTACTTTTATTTGTACCTTTAGAGTTCATAATTAAAACATTTTATATTAAAGCTTACACTGTTATCAATTTACACCATAGATACATATGTTTATATCCTTGTCTTGCAAGACTGAAGATTCAACAGTTTTCTAAAATACAATAATTAGCTTTTCTTAACAATCTTGAGTTAAACTGAAGTATTTGCTGAGCAGCAGTAGCAGTGGCCGAAGCGAACAGTAATGGGCAACGTCAATCATGCTGCCTTCCATGTCTTCATAGGTGAAACACCCCGAGAATTATCCTGCAGTGAGTTATGTTTCGGCGATCGGGATTTTAGTTAAAAAAAACTTTATTTATTATAATTATTTTAATTACAGGAAAACAGTGTATTAAGCTGAAGGCTGATCTAAAAACTAACTTCACAAACAATGCTATGGAATAACATGTAATTGATCTTATTGCTAGGTTGCACTTTAATAAGTAGGTTGGCGGCTGCGTACTCAGCGTAAACGGTTGTTACGATGAGTTAACTCCTCCCTCCATAAGATAGAAGCAACTCTTGCTTCTGGCGGCGTCCACGCTGCCTTTGGTTGCCTCGCTGCCTTTGATGTCCTCTGATATCTTATTGATCTTCCATTGGTATAGCTTCCAGGATGCTGCTGCTATTAATAAGATGTAGAGAAGTACCGTTGTCCAACTTGGTGTGATCATCATCATTGGCCAATTGGTGTCATCTGGTAAGGAGAGATCGCTTGCTTTGTTGATAAGTTCATGGATGCTGTCTAGTGAGATTTCTTCTAGTTGTAGTTCATACTGGACAGTTTCTTCTACGACTTGATGTTGCTCTGGTAAAGGTATGACCTCGTTGATGACAATAGGGATGAAGACGGGGTAAAGTAAACGAAATTCTATTTAGTCCGTCAGTTAGATTATCAAAAAATAATGGACACATATTTTTTCTTGTGTCAATCAACCAAAAAATTACAAAGATAAAGCGTGTCAAAGTTTGGGAGTGGGGGCTCGTGACGTCACTTGTAGGTAAAAATTGTACCAACACGTGACGTCATGCGACATTTCAAATCAATATATCTCTGTAATGTTTTGTTTATGTGAAAAAAGAAAAAATACGTGCCCAATACTTTTTAATAATCTACCTGATAGACGAAGAAAAAAAAGTTAGTCGTCACCCCTATTGTGTCTGTATGTGCTTGTAGAGTTCTGTTCATGACGTTAATTTGACAATCTTCTGTTAGTGTGACGAGATAAATCCCAGTTAACTTTTTGTAGTCTGTCTTAGTTTTGCACTGTGTCTTGACAATTTCATCTTCGTTCAGGACAAGTAGCCAATTGTTATCTCCGATCTTTTGAATTTTTCCTCTTCTTAGCCTCATCTTAGCATGTGTGCAATTTGCTTGACGATGCTGAATAAGGGATGGGATGCAGTCTTCGGTGTCTTCAATTCTTCTAGTGTCCAGGGTCTTGCAAAGCTGGATGTCATCAGTCAGGGGTTGACAGTCTTCTTCTAGGTAGGCGTACTCATCGTTCCCAAGTGCAAGGTATTTGGACTTAGGGATAATAGTAAGGTTATTTTTATTGGGAATGGAATAGAGATGAATTAGATTATAGGTTTGTGGGGCTACTGATGGGATTTCTAGGATAAAGTTTATAGAGTGTACTGTACTATAGGCCTTAACTCTAATTGATTTTTCTATCCTATGAATATTACTAAGATTAATAATAGCTACTGGTCTAAATGAATATGTGTTACCTAAGTTGATTAATTCCTCTATTAGATTTTGAGGACTTATAATACTAGGATGCATGGTGCCCAGTTGCGCGAACGTCATGGCATCTTCTAGCAACATTAACTTATCTAAGACTATCTGTAAACTAAAATCTATCTGTACGTATATCTCTAGAAACTGTATATGATTAGTTACGTAGTTACTGTTACGTGTAATGTTTTTCAATAAGCTAACCAAGTTTTTCTGATTATTATTTAATTTGCTTAATTGATTTCCAAACTCATTTATTGTATTTTGTGCTAGAACTAAGGACTTTCTTTGCATATTCCGAATATTATTAATTCCATTCCTCATGTTTAATATTTCTTCTTCGAATTTTGCTGCATCATCATGGTCAAGGTTTCCAGTTATGGATTTAACGACAGTACCTAATCCATTAATCAAACCGCGTCTTTTTCTAACTTGTGGGCTTAAAAACTTTATCTTTTTACCTATTTGATCTAAGCTATACTCTATTTGATTTCTATACGTTTTATGTAACTCTCCTGTCATTACACTCTCAGCTGCTTTAGTGCTTGCATATAATGCCATAAGTTGGATGGTCGTAAAATGAAGGTTTGTTATATTGTACACGCAAGCGAGACTAAAGTAATTATCCTGTTTAAGGAGCTGTCCTTGTTTTAGGAGAAGGATGCCATTTTCATTATTAACGGGGTCAATAGTTACGGTTCCTGTTGCGTAGAGCACGATGGCTCCTGAGATGAGGGTCCTGCAACAAGATGAGGTCTCCGTAGTAGTTTAAAGTGTACTCTAATAGACTTAGAGTTTGGGTGGTTACCTATAATTTCAGCCACATTATTTGGATGAAGGTGGATGATCTTGTAGGGTCCTTTGAACACAGGCTTGGTTTTATCACTGCGCGCTGACTTTGCTACCTGTTTATAAACAATCTTACCGACCTTGAACTTGATTTCTTCTGCTTCTTGATTTCGTTTAGAAATCACCTGCTCCTTATTTTTAGACATAAGTGCTGCGATACATTCTTGAACCGCTTCGGCTTTAGCACGGTGCTTAATAACGTAATCCTGATAGAATTCTTTTGGATAGTATAGTTCTAGCGGATTTCTAGATGCTGTGTGTCCGAATAACAGCTCATGAGGTGTATAATCTGTTGCCGAATGAATATAATTATTATATGCAATAATAGAATACTTCATGATAAGCTGCATGGGATCGTCTTTATTTGTCATTCGTTGTATTCTAATTATTTCAGCTAATGTAGAATGTAAACGTTCGATTGGTGAATTAGAGTTAGGGTTATAAGGTGTCGTGAAATGTATGTGAATATTATGTAAGGCACATATGTCTTTTATGACGTCATTATCAAACTTGGTATCTGAGTCCGTGGTTATTTTGTTTGGTAAACCTAACACTGAGAAGACGTCTAGCAATGCTTCCGCTACATGTACACTACTACACGCGTTTAGAGGAACTGCCTGAGCATATTTGGAGAAATTATCAATGACTGTGAGGAATGTTACGCCGCCTGTTGAATAAAGGTCCATAAATATGTGCTCCATTGGCTTGCGCGGTGTATTAGTAATAGCTAGAGGTGGTCTTAGAGGATTGCGCTCATATTTAGACTGCAAACAAATCTCGCACTGATTAACAAATCTCTGAATGGTAAGTAACATATTAGGCCAGTGGTAATTTCTATGCAACTGTTTATACGTCTCTTGAATACCGCGATGTACTGTCTTTCCTTCGTGATATTTCTTAATTAATTCATGTTGTTCAGTTTTGTTTTCTACTAGGGTCACACGCGTAGTGCATTTAAGTAACTTTGGGCCACGCTCGTTAAATATAGTAGTATAGACTCTGGAGAACGCATGATACAGTTCTTCACTATGGAAATAACAATGAAACACTCGGTCGGCAATGGTGTGTTCCTTTAAAAATCTAACTATCTCTGATTCTGTATTATTAACTGGAATAATAACATCTTTAACGACAACTTTTGAGTTAGTGGATCTGTTATCAACTCTATATGTTGAGCCAGGTGTTGATCTAATGTGAAATTGTTTCAGTTGCCTATCTATAGCATCTGATATTATAGGTATGCCCTTATTTTCATTGTCTGGTTGTGTATGTTGTGTAGAGATTAATTCAGGCTCGGCTGACACTATGCTCATACTATCTGATTCTGTTCCTATATGAGATTGGGGAACACTAGGGTTTAGTGATTGAATATTGTAATTATCTTGGGGCACGGCTGCCTCCGTTTCATTTTAAGCTGCTCTACGTGCGTTCTCAAATATTCTATTGATTATTTCATCATCCTCATTATCATCTAAATTTACTGCTAATGAATCCATACTACCGTGAAATATTTTAACACGAGATAAGGCATCTGCGTTAGTATTCTGACGACCCTTTTTGTAAACTACTTTATAATCGTATTCTGCAAGCTTTAAACGCCATCTAGTTAATTTAGAGTTAGGATCTTTCAGTGACATTAACCAAGTAAGGGGCCTGTGGTCTGTGTAAATAACGAACTTTCTGCCATAAAGGTAAGGACGAAAATACTTAATTGCCCATACTATTGCTAGTAGCTCTTTTTCTATTGTAGAATACCGAGATTCGGTGTCAGATAATGTACGGGATGCGTAAGCTATAGGTTTATCTGAACCTACAATACCTTGTGACAATACCGCACCTAATGCTACATCTGATGCATCGGTGGTGAGCACGAAAGATTCATCAAAGTTAGGATATTGTAGTATTGGGGCATTTGTTATAATTTCCTTGCACTTATTAAAAGCTTCTAAAAATTCTGGGGAATGGACAACTTTACTATTTTTCTTTAGACATAAGGTCATTGGTTTAGTTAACTTAGCGAAGTCTTTAATGAATTTCCTGTAGTACCCTACTAAGCCTAGGAAGGCCTTTATGTCCTTCTGAGTCTTAGGCAAAGGGAAAGTTTAGTACCGCCTTAATTTTGTCCTTATTAGGTTTCAAGCCCTCATTTGTAAGTTCGTGTCCTAAGAAATTAACCTGTTTTTGTAAGAATTCCGATTTATCTAATTGGATTTTCAAATTGTGAGTTTTAAATCGCTCAAATACTTGCTTTAATCTTTCCATGTGTTGCTGTAAAGATGTTGATATAATGATTACGTCATCTAAATACGTATACACGTTATCTAATCCTCTTAAAATGTGATCCATTAAACGTTGAAATGTACTTGGTGCATTTTTTAGACCAAAGGGCATTCTTAAGAACTCATAATGTCCTCGTTCGGTCGTAAATGCTGTTTTTTCAATATCGTTGGGATGCATCTCTACTTGTTGATAACCGCTGGCGAGATCCAGAGTAGTAAAATACTGGGCACGCCCCAATCTATCTAAGATGTCATGAATGTTGGGTAAAGGATACTTGTCTTCAATTATACGATCATTGAGTCGTCTATAGTCGATTACAAGTCTCCATTTAACTTTTCCTGATGCATCGGGTTTTTTAGGGACAATATGCACGGGACATGACCAAGGGGATATACTCTCTCTAACTATGCCTTGCTGTAAAAGTTTATCTACTTGCTTACGAATCTCATCGCGTTGTTGGGGGGCTTGTCTGTAGCTACGCACAAAAACTGGTGTATCATCACTTAGTCTAAGTTCGTGTTTGACTGCGTGTGTAAAGGTCAGTGGAATATCCTCTGAATAGAATAAGTCCCTATACTGATAACATAGCCTAGTAACTTCACGCTTTTCTTCCTCATTCATATGTCCTGTACGAATCTTCTTCAAGTTTTCATTTAATATGCGATCGATATCGGATTGCACTTGTACGGTATTTATGTTATAACTGTTAATGTTATTAGCCTCATTATATAATTCTAACTCCATTGAACTTTTATCTGGAATATATTTTTTATCATCACTAAAATTAATTACTGAAGTTTTAAAAGAACCATTAGTAACGTTAATTATTGCTGCCGGTGATTTCAAGTTATCTGACCAATAGTAATCATCGTGTATGTACTGTCCATCCACGTAGTTGGTTTTAACAGTAACTATTTTTTCACACTTAGAATCGATTTTTATCTTTTGAGGTGGAGAACTAAAGTGAATAGGTATTTGTGCTGTTGATGTTCGTAACACGTTATTGTTCAAATCAATATTGCTTTTTAATTTCTTTAAAAGATCGAATCCTATTAGACCCTTGTACTTCGTATCGAAATCGAATATTAAAAAGGACATTGTCCGATCCTGGCCATTTTTAAACGCGATGCTATACAAAAAAATAATTTACCAATATTTTACATTCTATTTAACTAAATATCTGATGCAAGTAACTTTGTATCAATTAGCACTGTAAAAAATCATGTTTTATTAGTATCTGATTCGATGCTACACATAAACCGGCTTTGGATTTGGTTTCGGTGTTACCAAACCAAAACTCCATAAAACAACAAATTCAAATCGATACAGTGCAATCTCTCCACGTATTTAACATAGTTTTCGTTATATCACTTAATTAAAAATGCTAATAAACGATAAAAATGACTTAGGACATACAAAATGATAATAAACTGACGTTTTATTCATTATTTCTGGAGAACTTATAACATTTTGATCGATTTCAAATGGATCGATATAATTTTTTTTTTTATATGGCAACACGATGCTTAAAAAATCTTGTCTATTTGTCAAAATGACAGTTATCATTCGCTTTGTTTTCTTGCATCGTGAGTGTTGTTTTTGTGTTTTATAGCGACTACCTTGATTTTTTGTTAAAATGGATTCTGATTCTTCCCTTCATGACGACCCCGGCACTTCTATGGACCCCGAACCTTGTATTTACGTTGAACCTGGCACACCTACGGACACCGAACCTCGCCCTAACGATAACCCCGGCTTGAATTTGGACATGGATCCCGTGTTGCCTCACGGTGATGGTGATCTGATGACGAATGAGGTGACAACGCAGCGATGTGTGAATTGTGGAAGCGATTTATTTCATAGGAGGAGACAGTCTCATTCTAATGGATGTGGGGTTAATTGTACAACATTGGATTGCTCCTCGTTTGGTAAGTTTTACTACCGTTAAATCTTAATGATTTTGAATAAAAATCAAACTCTTATAACACTAACAATATCTATGTTTTGGTTTGTTTAGATTGAAGATGATAGTTTTGTTTGTCATCCTTGCTGGACTATGGCTCTTCATCATTCGAGGACGCAAATAATAAATGAACCAACAACTAGCAGTGGTCATCGTCGAAGTATCTGTGTCTGCTGTGGATGCTCCTTGTTACGGACAAGATCTCATAGGCTGCATACTGAGACGGAAAGAGAATCTCGTATTAGGAATATAGTGATGGAACAGATTGCTCCTCGTCAAGTAAGTATCTATTTGAACCATGTAATTATTGAGTGTATTTATAAAATGCAATAAGTATATGTAAATTATTTCTCACCACGGTTTTGTTATAATTCATATTAAAGTACAATAAAGCGGAAAACAGGAACATAAACAAGCTTGTATACAAGCTGTTGATTTGCATCCTAGTCAAATTCAAGGACGTAATTATGCTAATGATTCTCGACCCAAATCAACAATAAAATGAGTAGGTATTTTTTTTATTTTTTTTTCTTATTTACGGAAATCAGTAAGTGTGAACCAGCCGTATTTAAACGCGGTCCGTCTGTTACTAGCCCTATAACCGCGCTTTCACACACAAACAAACGCAAACAATACATACACAACGCATACGCAACGATCATTCATAAATTCGTAGGTAATCAATCCCATCCCCCAATCACGGAGCGGGTACTCTCCCGCGCCGCTCCTAGACACGCCCCCGCGGCCCCGCCGCCCCGGAACTAACAGTGTGTTTGAAGTCGCCGAAGCGCTCGCGCGCAATTTCCGCTTCGCGATACATCATTGAGACGTACGTACAAAGTGCAAGATGACGGACAACTACTCAAATGTCGAGTTGGTGGAGATGGTCCGCCTGTATGCCATCAGTGGAGACAGCCTACGTGGAGCCATGCGGATGTTCGTGGAAATGTTTCCCGATCGGGAACCCCCGTCACAGAGCGTCATGCTGGCTGCTACGCAGACTGCGGGATCATCGGCAGTTTTGACGTTCCCCGGCATGCTCAAGCTCGCGGCCTGTCGCCTTGCAGGAAGACATCCTGGAATACTTCCAGCGAGACCCATGGGCAAGCACGCGGGAGGCTGGTCAACGCTTTGGATTGCACCACACTACAGTGTGGCGCTGGCGCCTACTGAAGCGTGAGCTGCAACACCCATTCCACTACCGCATGGCACAAGACATTCACCCAGGTGATAATGCCGTGCGGATTACATTTTGAATTTTGAGACAGAAAATACGTGCAAGGATCATTAGTGCTTTCGACACTTTAAAAACGAATGTGTTAGTGTTACGTAAGCTGAAAGAAAACCAGCTACGTCGTTCTCGATTGTGCGAAGAGTGTGATGGTGGTCACTTTGAACAATACCTCCGGGTAACTTAAGTACTTAGGTAATTTATTTATTTGTACATTTTGTAAATACGTTGTTAGCTTAATCAATTTTATTAGTTAATTACGCCAATAATACCTAAGAGTAGAAAGTATACCACGTACTTACACTTAACTAGCACGTCTTTCCATTCCATCAAACGTAGAAAACATTTTTACACTTAGTAGATAGGTACACCAACTAAGGTAGACGTATTATTGCCGGTCCTAAGCAAACAAATCAACCAATTGAATCCACAAATAAAAACAAAATCACTACGAAAACTTTAGGTTGAAGGCAAAACTAACATTTTATTAATCATCTGATAACAGGTCAGTGAACTTTTCTTTGGCACACTAGTATTACTGTCATTAGTAAGATTTCCGTATTCCAATGATGCTCAAAAATGAGTTAATTATCAAGCGAAATTTATGACCATAATGTAGGTGATTTTCGAAATAAAATTAGGTAAATTAAAATTATTGCTACCGGTCATTGCTCGGTCGCGCGACGCGCGCGCTTGTAGGTAATTTCGTAGAATCGAATCGTAGGTATAATAAGACGTCGACACTCACGCACACAGCTGCATTGTCGCTGCGTGAGTAGTCGGGTGATTCTGTTTTATTTGTATTGAATTAAGGGTTTAATTCTGAAATACTGTAAAATTTCAACAACAAAAAAAAGCAGCGCTTACTAGTTATTGCCCCCTGCCGTACTTCTATTCATTTTATTTATGTCTTTTATGACAACCTCCTGAAATTTGACGAGGATGCAAATCAACAGCTTGTATATTGGCACTCCGAGGCTCTCCCCACAGCAGCATTTGAACATGGGGTGCCAGGGCAGAAAACCTCCACGTGTGCCTGGGTACTGGAGTTCCCTTTCGGATACGTCCGGGGGGAAGACCAGTGTTCGGGCCGGTGCATCCTGGGGTGCGGACAGCGATTTCCCACTGGGATTATTTCCCAATGAGATCTCGCTGTCCGCATGCTAATGTTCTGCCAAGAGGATCGCTCCACACGTTGCTCTGAGTAGCAGAGCGGTAACGGTGGTGGAGCGCGAGCGGGCCCGGTGTGCACTTACCCTGCCGCCGGGCAGGCAGGAGGAGTAACCCTCCTGCCACCGCTAATCTCGTAGCCCCGGAGACAGTTAAGGTCATGTCTCTGGCTGTTGAAGGGGGTCGAGGGTCTTGGCTTAACCGCCCGGACCGCGAGGAAGATTAACCTCTATAAAAAATTCCCCAAACCTCCAAGCGGCGGCGCACCTTGAGGGAGGTAAGAAGCTTGGCTAATGGGTAGCTTGATTTAGTCGCTAGTGCGAACCGCACAATTTTGAGTCAATAAAACATGAAATATACTCGTGGGAACAGAAATGGATACACATAGCAAAACAAAAAAAACCGAAGAGAGGAGGAGTGATGTGGGGTCGGAGTCCGACGTCATGTCTGGAGGTGCGAGCACGGGAGGCTCAGGGAGCCCCTGCCGTGTCAAGATGGCCGCTGTGGCAAGGAAAGTCCTAAACAAGCGGCCAAGGTCAGAGGGCGGCCAGGGATCGTCCTCCGACGAGGAGCTGGCCTCGGCTCGGAAGATCCCCACCAGTAGGCGGGGAGGAGTCCGAGAGCGAGGCCAGGGGAGGGGGCTCACTGCTCGGGAGGTGGCAGAGCGAGCGGAGGAGCCCGCAAAGGAGGGGGTGACCTGTCGCGAGGTCGCTTCGGGGCCCTCAAGCGACGAGGCGGATGAGGCTGGCGGCGCCGAGGCGGACCACAAGACCAGGTTTGCGGCGGTCGTGGAGGCTGCGATCCGGGACGTGTCCCTGAAGAAGCTGCAAGCTTCTAAGAACAGGGCCATAGTCTCGGCAACGGCCTCCATAATGGCGGCAGCGGAGACGGCCAACTATGTTGGTCCCTCGGCCGGCGAAGTGGCCGAATTGCGGGCGGAGGTCGCCCGCCTGACGGCCGCCACGGAGCTTCTCCAAGAGGAGAATTTGAAGCTCCGAGCAAACCTGGCCGGCCTGAAGAGAACGGGCAACCCGCAGGCAAAACCGCCAAGCCAGCCCGTGCCGGTGGAGAACCAGGTCTTGAACCTGGTTCGGCAGGAGCTGGCGACCTTCTAGGCGCGGTTCGCCGCCCTGGAGGGTATAGTCCTGCGTCCCCCCCTGGCGGGCAAGACGGCCTCGGGGACGAAGGCGGCCTCGTACGCGGCCGCTGCGGCAGCTGCCGCCCCGAAACCCGGGCCGTCTGGACGGGCCAAACCGGCGTCGGCTGGCGGAGCCCCGGCGCCGGCGAAACCAGCGTCGGCTGGCGGAGCCCCGGCGCCGGCAAAACCGGCGCCTGTCGGCAAGACTGCGGCGCAAGCCCAGAAGAAGGGCAGGACGGCACGGGTGGTGAAGGCCCCAGAGCCTAAGACCTGCCCCCAAAAAACTCCCACTCCTCCCACGACCGAAGCCGAGTGGCAGGTGGTCGGGGAGAAGAAGAAGGCGGCCAAGGCGGGGAGGAAAAAGGCGCAAAGGCGGCGCCGCACGGAGCGAGCCGTCGCGGCTAGGCTTCGCGCCCCGAAGACCGCGGCTGTAGTAATAACGCTACAGCCGGACGCGGTTAAGAGGGGTGTGACGTACTGCGACGTGCTCACAAAGGCGAAAGCGACGGTGGACCTCCAGGAGCTGGGGATCACCGGAGGCCTCCGGCATAGGGTGACCGCCACTGGTGCCCGCATGCTGGAGATCCCCGGTGCGACGAGTGGCCCCACCGCTGACGCCCTAGCTGAGAAGCTAAGGGCGTCCCTCAATGCGGACGAGGCTCGAGTCTCCAGGCCCGTCAAGTGCGCAGACATGCGCATCATGGGCCTGGATGACTCCGTAACGGAGGGAGAGGTGACGGCCGCTGTCGTCAGGACGGGCGGGTGTCTGGCCGACCAGGTGAAGGCGGGCACCATACGTCCTGACTTCGCGGGCATGCGAACCGTAACGGTAAGCTGCCCCGTGACGGCGGCCAAAACTATAGTGGAGGGCCGTAGGCTCCTGGTGGGCTGGGTATCAGCGCAGGTCAAACTGCTGGAGCCCAGACCTCTGAGGTGCTATCGATGCCATGTGGGGCACCACGTTGGCGTCCAGTGCACCTCGGAGGACCGCAGCACTCTGTGCTTCCGCTGCGGTCAGCCCGGACATACGGCCGGCTCGTGCAACGCCGCGCCGCACTGCGTCGCATGTGCGGCTGCTGGCAAGCCGGCCGATCACCGGGCGGGGAGCAAGTCCTGCGCTCCACCCGCCGAAACCAGGAGAAAAGGTAGGCCCTCCGCCGTCGTCGCCACCCCCACCGTCGCCGCCACTGCTGCCACCGCCGCCGCCACCGCCGCCGCCGCCGCCGCCGCCGCCGCCGCCGCCGCCGCCGCCGCCGCCACCGGGGAGCCCTCACAAGGGGCTCGGGAGGAGGCAGAAATGGAGGAGTAATGGCTCCTCCATTGCGCCTCCTCCAGGCGAACATCAACCACTGCGCCTGCGCTCTGGATCTGTTGCTCCAGAGCATGGCGCAGTGGTCGATTAACATCGCCGTGGTCGCTGAGCCGTACTTTGTCCCGCCCAGGGATAACTGGGTGGAGGACCTGAGCGGCTCAGTGACCATAATTTCGTCGGCTGCCGCCGGTACCCCGTCCCTCGAAGGTGTCACGAAGGGACAGGGGTGCGTAGCAGCACGGTTCGGAGAGATTGTAGTAGTGGGAGTATACTTCTCTCCGAGCCGAACTCTCGCCGAGGTACAGAACTCTTTAACAGAGTTGAGTGTCGTCGTCGCCGGAAACCGTTCCTGCTCCGTGCTAGTGCTCGGGGACTTCAACGCCAAGAATTTGGCCTGGGGTTCCCGTTGCACGGATGTGCGGGGCAGGATGGTGGAGGACTGGGCTCTGGAAACAGGCCTGGTCGTTCTAAATCGGGGTTCTGTGCCTACGTGTGTGCGGATGCGGGGTGAGTCCGTAGTGGACATCTCGTTCGCCAGCCCCGCTCTGTCACAGCGTGTCATTGACTGGCGCGTCATGGAGGAGGTGGAGACCTACTCCGACCATCGGTATATCCGATTCGAGGTCTCCGCCCAGACCTCTTGCGCGCTGGTCCAACAGGCCCCGAGTGGTCCGCGGTGGGCGCTGAAGCAGCTGGACCGGGAGCTCCTCCTGGAAGCCTCGATCGTGCAGGCCTGGGTGTCATCACCGGACAGGCCTGCCGATATTGACGATGAGGCGGAGTGGTTCCGGGAGGCCATGTCCGAGATTTGTGACGTGGCAATGCCCCGAGCCCGGCCAGGATGCGCCCGACGTCAGGTGTACTGGTGGTCACAGGAGGTTGAGGCGTTACGCAAGGAGTGCGTCAACGTGCGACACCGGTACACCAGGCACCGCAGGCTCCGCATCCGCCCTCCGGATGCGGAAGCCACGGAGGCGGAGCTGTACGAGGGGTACAGAGCGGCGAAGACCGCCCTCCAAGAGGCTGTCCTGCGGGCCAAGGATACGGCCCGCGAGGAGATGGTGGAGACTCTGAACAGAGATCCATGGGTGCGCCCTTACAAAATGGTGCGGAATAAACTCCGCACCTGGGCCCCCCCGTTGACGCAGAGTCTCCGCCCCCAGCTGGTGGAGGAGGTGGTGAGCGCTCTGTTCCCTTCACGCGGGGAGCACACTCCCCCGCCCATGGCTCCGCCACTTGCGGTGCCCGAAGCGGACCACGCGAACGGCGACGACAACATCCCTGAAGTGACCGGGGTAGATCTGAGAGCGGCGGTAGGCAGGCTGAAGGCCAAAAATACCGCCCCAGGACCCGACGGCTTGCCGGGTAAAGCCTGGGTCCTGGCCTCGAGGGCTCTCGGGCCTCGACTGGAGGCGCTCTTAAGCGCATGTATGGAGAGAGGCCAGTTTCCACTCCGTTGGAAGACGGGGAAGCTGGTCCTCATTCAGAAGCCAGGGCGCCCTGCGGACTCTCCGTCCGCATACCGGCCCATTGTGTTGCTCGACGAGGTGGGCAAGCTCTTTGAGAGAGTAATTGCAGGCCGCCTCGTCGGGCACCTGGGGAGGACAGGGCCGGATCTTGCGGACAGCCAGTTTGGCTTCCGCAAGGGGCGCTCGACGGTGGACGCCATCATGTGCGTGAGAGCCCTCACGACGGGGGACGCGGTGTCCCAGGATGGGGTCGTCGTGGCGGTGTCACTCGACATCGCCAACGCGTTTAATACCCTGCCTTGGAGCTGCATTGGGGAGGCACTCCGGTATCACCGGGTGCCGACCTACCTCCGTCGAATAGTCGGGGCGTATTTGACGGACAGAGCCGTCATCTACCCTGGTCGCGACGGGAACTGGAACCGGCGAGAGATGTCGTGCGGTGTCCCACAGGGATCGGTTCTGGGGCCGCTCCTGTGGGACATCGGTTACGACTGGGTGCTGCGGGCCGACCTCCCTGATGGCGTCAGCGTGGTTTGCTACGCTGACGACACGCTGGTCCTGGCGCAGGGGAGGTCGCATCAGGCGGCGGCCGACGCAATGACACGAGGGGTTGCGATAGTCGTGGAGAGGATCCGGCGGTTGGGTCTCGAGGTGGCACTGCACAAGTCCGGGGCCATGTCTTTTCATGGGCGGAACGGGCCACCATCGGGATTCCACCTGATGGTAGGAGGGGTTCACATCGGCGTCGAGGCAACGATGAAATACCTGGGTCTCGTCCTCGACAGCCGGTGGAACTTCGTCGAACATTTCCGACGTTTGGCCCCCAAACTGGAACGGACCGGGGCCGCCTTCAAGCGGCTCTTGCCCAACCTGAGGGGGCCAAACGCCTCCTGCCGGAGGCTTTACGCGGGGGTCGTGCGGTCCATGGCCCTATATGGGGCCCCGGTGTGGGCGCGTTCACTGCGGCTGCGAGCCGCCCACTACCTGAACGCGCCCCAAAAGGTGGTAGCCGTAAGGCTGATCCGGGGATACCGCACGATCTCGGGCGAGGCGGCAAGCCTCCTTGCCGGAATGCCGCCATGGGATCTGGAGGCGAAAGTCCTTGCGCGTGTCGGAATATGTAGAGTTGTAAAGAATACAATCTTCCTAGATTACATGGAATTAGTATGTACTTTCCTAAATTGCATGGAATAGTATTTACTATATTTTTGCTAGACCGTCGGAGAGTGTTTCTAGACTAAATAATCAACGAATTCCGAGCGAAACCGGAGATCTGTGAGTCGGTCCAAATAAATAGAATAACTTATTTTACTTTTCACCAAAAATGTAAGGGTAACAGAATTAACATTATCTTTAAAATATTTTCTTAATTTTATGTGCAACTTTTGATGTATAAGTAGTTATAAATAATAAATATAGTAAACTCAGTGAATGCTATGTTTAACAGACTTTATCTAATTGTAGTCGGATAAATTGTTATAAAAATACATTCAATATCCTATAACGTTTTAAAACAGTTCTGTCAAAATAGATTTACATAAGACTGTCCATATTAAAAGTTATTTGGTCAAATTGTATGATTGTTAAAAATGGCGGGAATGTTAGATGTACTTGAATAATATTGCGAAACTTTATAAGGGTGGGCCCGCCAATTTATGGCTGTCTTGGATTCAACTGTGGTGAAAGATGGACTACCGTTCATCACCGTTCATGTAAGTAAATTGATATTATTGCTGTTAACCAATGATATGCTGTTAACTATGTTGTTCTATACCTATGTGGTATAGGTAATATAATAAGTCTAATATTGCTTTTGTCATTTTGTGGTAAATCGAATTACGGAATAATCATGTTCTGTTTCTTTGCATTGATAAGTTGCTATAGCTAGTTGGAGAAATGGTCCAAGAGATTAACGTGATGGGTACCTAACAATAATTGTTTATACAAATGTACAATGTGTTGATACAATACGTTATAAAACAAGCTACCATGAAGTTTGCTTGTCCTTCCTTCTTCATGATGACCTAGTTTTGGGAACGGACAACTAGTTTTCTGATTAAAGTATTTAACTGACAAGCCTAATTGAAATAAATGCCTAGTCTTGTCTTTCTGTGCTTTTCTTCATAAAACCCTTTCCTTACACACTATTCATAGGTACTTCATAGAGTAAATAACTAATAACCTCCATACACAGTAAATGACACCAACCAACCACACTCAAAGCTTACTAATTAAGCTGGTATTATACATAATTATATAGATTTCATCCACCTTTCTGACATCAGAAGTGGGATAGTGCTCCAGCTTACAAAACAGATTTCTAATGAATTTTATTTATCTATTTTCATGATCAATGTTGGAGCTATCGATGGTCTGCTGGAAGCTGTTGTTAATCAGTGGGCCTGGGGCCAATAAGACGATGACATCGCGCTGCCGCCTCTGACTTCAGGACTGCGGAGTTGCAAGTAACTGTACGGGCATAGAGACTGCGGAGCTGCGAGCTGCTGTACGAGTATCGAGGGTCAGTGGGTCGTCTTAGGGTCGAGAATGCTGAGACTCTAGCTGCTGTACGAATATCGGGAACCTTTCCAGCAATAAGAAGTAGTTAAAGTCGGTAAGACCTTTAGAGGCTCTGCTTTGATATTACTTTGAAATCTGAGACCACAAATCCAGCTGATGGTGCATCATAGAGGAAGTTTGGTAACATAAAAACTTGAATTTTGAACACATGTTTGTAATTAAAAGTTAAGCTTTAACTGGTAGTTTGTCCAACTTCAAATAGAGAATTATTGTTACTATGGTTAGTTACTAGATTATTATTAATTATTGCTCAGACAGAAATTTCACATAAAATGAAACTGCTTATGTAACAAAGATTCAAGTATTAAAAAGATAAGGTTGAGCATAAGTTACAAGTTTGCAGAAATGAAACTGTGTTACTGAAATACTGATGTTAGATTCTGGTGTTCATAAATTATTTTCAAAGATACATTTTGGGTAAAATTGCAAAACTTATTAATATGATCTGATCACACTTCACACTAGACAGTTAATATAATAAAGGCGAAACTTTGTGAGTGTTACTTCTTAACGGCTGAACGGATTTGGATAAAATCTGGCACACAGACAGTGGGTAATTATAACCTGGATTAACAAATAGGATACTTTATTCCGATATTTCCACGGGGTCAACACTTATGCGGGTGAAACTGCGGGGCGCAGCCAGTTATAAGTATTTCATAATGTAGTACTTAGTAAAAAGCCACAATTTAAAGTTGGTAATGTATCATAGAGTAAATGAAACATATATTTCTCTTTGATCTGAAATAGTGAATATCATTTAAATTATTGAAAATTTAGTTTTGTGTTATAACTTTTTACTTTAAGATTAAAGTAGATGTCAAATGTTCAGTGTGATCATGTCTAAGTCTGAAATTATTTTAACAGAAAATGTATCAATATAATTTGCAATGTTATTGCCAGGTTGCTGAAGCGATGTATGGTTTTGATTATTCCTAAAATCAATGCTGGTTGTTTGATAAACTGGGTAAATTGATGAATTATTGCTTTACAGTTACCTATTTTGAAAACTGACTATTAAGTACTGCCCTGAAATTATTATTTATTTGATAATACTTAACACTCCTTTTTGGGCAGTTGTGTAAAAAATTACTCTACTGGTTGACTATTTACTTGATGCTATTTTTGTCACTAGAAGAGGACCAGTTGTTTAATTACACAGTAATTGTTATTGACTTTGTGTAAGTAATCTGATCATATAAACTAGAAACTTAACATACAAGTTGAAACTTTTGAATCGGTCACTATCACATATTGCTATTTTTGGTCTTGCTAAGTACATACTTGGAGAACGAAGTAATGGTTAGTATAGCCGTGTGAGATTACTCAAATTTATAGGAGAATATCTCATTGAATATTGATCAGCTATAACATATTGATGTTGTAAAACAATAAATCACTATGAACAGGAGAGTACTTTTTGACTATGAACGTCAGTTGTCAGATGATACTGACATTGACGTATGGTAACGTTCCATTTCAAGAATATTTTATCAAACGTAAATTATTATTTTGTGAATAGAAAAGTTGCAATTTAATATTTATATTATTCCATTTCTTTAATTGATATTTTAGACAAATTTATTGTGACTTATAAGGTTGCTTCACAAACAACGATTCCAGAGTTGTTTAACAAGTCATTATTTATAGTTTTACATAATCAAAACAACTTAGAATTACACTATGTGAATGTGACAAGGTCAAAGGTTATTTTGTCATTTTAGACTACAAAGTGCACAGAGTACTTTTGATAACAAAGTGGTTACAACTTCTAGTTTTGTCTGACCGCTGCAGCGGGACTTGATAATTTTGTGTTGGCTTTTAACTGTTTACTTGGAGAGTAAATTTGGTGTCAACTGTTCAGTGACCATGATAAAATCTGAAATTATGAATATTGTCAGATTGACCGAGCAATGTGCTATTTTGATAACTTATACGATGAATACTGGTTAGTGTTTGAACCGTTACTGATTGGAACATTATTTTTATTATGCTACACACAGCTCCATTAAGTGGTTACCCCCCAAAAGACGTGCGTTCAAATTAGAGATGATAAATAGGACCATCAACCATTAAATTTAACGAGGTAATATTTAAAATTAACTATAATATTCAATAAACAAAATTAACATTAATTATTTATCGAATAAAAATATCATCAACTTTTTCGGCGCAAAATCGGCAACGTCGAACTAATCATTAAAAATATTCATTCCGTTACCTACGTGCATTCAATTGTATGCTCTGTCTCTCGTACGATAAAACACATTTAACAAATATTTCGGTCGGTTAATGGTTGATTTAAGTTGATAGAATATTCAACATGTTCCAGATACTTAATTATATTGAAGATGTTTTAACTAACTAATTCTACTACTTACCTACTTCTGTAAATATTTACATAATATTAGCTAACATATAAACCATCATAATATGTACATTATATGAAAAAGTAAGCAAAATAGATATGCAGATACTTGAAATATTTTCAACCAATAAAAATATCGACATTTTTAACAATTAACCTAAACAAAGATTGAAGGTAATCCTAGCCACGAAATGTGCTTTTGTCATGCATTAGGATATATTTTTCTATTTTGTTTTAGTAATAATCATAAATAATTTAAACCTCAAGAAAAATAAAATACCTACTTCAATAATCATTTATTATATTTTTTTCATTTTAGTAATATTTATTATTGCTATTTAACAAAACCGATCTTAATTTAAGTACTACAAAAAGATTTATATTTTACAATTTGATTTGATAATTTAGTTATCATACTAGACATAAATTACCAACTGACACAAACAGAAATCATATAAAAAAAAAAAAAAATAATAATAATAATGGGTAGATAAATCATAGTTGTTTACGCTTCGTCATTTTAATTGAACGTATACATCAAACGTGGTAGTTGTAGCTAGAGGGTGTGGATTAATTTTATAAAGAGATACCCTCAAGTTATAGCAACCTATCAACTATTATCTGTGCTATCGATTAGACAGAGACCTAAAGATAAAGTGACTCGGATCATATTAGATAACAATTTCATTGTAATTCATTTGGGCTCGCTGGCTAGTTCATAAAACTGCCGGGTATGAGTATGACGACGACGATGTTCGGTGATGCGATGGTTCGAATCCAAGTCAAAACAATGAACTCTTTTTCGAAGTATTCTTTAGATATTCGTAATGAATTAAAACTTGAGGGATTGGCACATACTGACGCTGTGTGTACGTTTTGTTATCATTATCGTTAATGTTAATTATTAATTTGTTGGTATTATTTTATTGTTTATGGATGTGATATCGGAGTATATCAATATGGATTGGCATGTGATATCAAAGAGGATATCAATGTGGAAAAAGATGTGATATCAAAGAGGATATCAATGTGGAAAAAGATGTGATATCAAAGAGGATATCAATGTGGAAAAAGATGTGATATCAAAGAGGATATCAATGTGGATAAGATGTGATATCAAAGAGGATATCAGTGTGGATAGGGAGGTGATATCAAAGAGGATATCAGTGTGGATATGGATGTGATATCAAAGAGGATATCAGTGTGGATAGGGAGGTGATATCAAAGAGGATATCTGTGTGGATAGGGAGACGATATCAAAGAGGATATCAGTGTGGATAAGGATGTGATATCAAAGAGGATATCGGTGAAAACAGTGATGTTATAACAAAGAGAACATCAATGTGGTTAGGATTAATGTGATACATATCTATGTATAGAATGTATGGACGCAGATTTCATATCAATGGTTGTATTAATATTGGTTGAAATATGAATAAAACTTTCAGTCTGTCTTAAACCAATTTTGTAATATGTAACCGAACAATGTCTTATGTTATGTTACTCTTGACTACTATTGCCTTGCCTATGTTCTTCGGGACGAAGCACAGATCAGAATGGCCGTGTCGGAATATGTAGAGTTGTAAAGAATACAATCTTCCTAGATTACATGGAATTAGTATGTACTTTCCTAAATTGCATGGAATAGTATTTACTATATTTTTGCTAGACCGTCGGAGAGTGTTTCTAGACTAAATAATCAACGAATTCCGAGCGAAACCGGAGATCTGTGAGTCGGTCCAAATAAATAGAATAACTTATTTTACTTTTCACCAAAAATGTAAGGGTAACAGAATTAACATTATCTTTAAAATATTTTCTTAATTTTATGTGCAACTTTTGATGTATAAGTAGTTATAAATAATAAATATAGTAAACTCAGTGAATGCTATGTTTAAGAGACTTTATCTAATTGTAGTCGGATAAATTGTTATAAAAATACATTCAATATCCTATAACGTTTTAAAACAGTTCTGTCAAAATAGATTTACATAAGACTGTCCATATTAAAAGTTATTTGGTCAAATTGTATGATTGTTAAAAATGGCGGGAATGTTAGATGTACTTGAATAATATTGCGAAACTTTATAAGGGTGGGCCCGCCAATTTATGGCTCTCTTGGATTCAACTGTGGTGAAAGATGGACTACCGTTCATCACCGTTCATGTAAGTGAATTGATATTATTGCTGTTAACCAATGATATGCTGTTAACTATGTTGTTCTATACCTATGTGGTATAGGTAATATAATAAGTCTAATATTGCTTTTGTCATTTTGTGGTAAATCGAATTACGGAATAATCATGTTCTGTTTCTTTGCATTGATAAGTTGCTATAGCTAGTTGGAGAAATGGTCCAAGAGATTAACGTGATGGGTACCTAACAATAATTGTTTATACAAATGTACAGTAAGGCATCAATTTTGCATAAGCATATTAAAGTTCAAATTGCTGTGATAGTACCGGCCGCCTCGCGCCGCAGGCCACATCTGTGTGTGTAAGTCGAACACGCATTGGCTAGCGTGAGCGTCACAGTATAAATATCTTTCTACTGTCCTAGCGTCGAACGAAACAAAACATATCGTCGCTTTTACGCACACGGTACTACGTAATTACACATAACCTTGGTGGGTTCATACTACTGCTCAAATTCACTTCATCATAGCAAGTATAGATAGCTGGTAACGTAACCTAATGGTTTAGCAAACGTGAAAGTCTGGGTTCCAATCTCGAGATGAGACTATTATTTTTCTTTTCAACAATTATCTTTTTCGTTTTTTTTTTTTTGTTATTCAATAGAGATAATAAAAGAGAATAACAATGTAATAATTTTTATGTTTTTATTATTATATTGTTATGCTTATGTTATATGGGGTTAAAAATAAAAATGTTTTATGCTTAAGTGATTTCAAAATGTTTATTCGTTATAAACAGTCATATTTATTAGGACTTATTGCGGTTATAGCTTAAGTATTCATTTTCATTATGAAAAGAAGATTGAAACTAAACCTCAAAATAATCCTTATTAATACGGATATGACACAATTTTATTTTAATATTACTAAAATCAATTTATAACTTAATACTTTGTATAAATGTTCTTGTTTATTATTTCCAATCAAATATTATGTTTTTGAGCTGGTTTTCGTTTGCACGGCGAACGCTTCGTAAACACTTGTTGAATAATTCGGCAAAATATCTCGGAAACCAATTGTTTCATATGCACTGACCAGCTGGGCCTTCCACTTCGCTTTCGACTGGCAAGGCTACCCTCTTCCTTATATCTTTTGACCCTCCGACTCACAGTAGGTAATTTCTCTAAAACAAAAAAGGAATACTGTTAAGCTACTAGCAAAATTATAAAATATTATTACTATTTTGAAACAAAATTATTTTGAAAATAGAAATGTTACAAAATGATTATATATTATAATATTATGCTTAATATTATATTCATCATTCCAAAAGTAAATAAATAAACTTTAGGAAATATATATTTTTTTTCTATTTAGGGCTTATGGTAGGTAAATATAAAACGTTTAAAAAAATAACTACAAGGATCATCATTTATACTTTAATTAGATAAATGTTCCATAAAATAATGAAATCATACCTAATACTCACAGTCAGTCCGGTTTCATCAAATATTTGTGATATAATAATAAGTCCATATTTACGCAGCGCGATAATATCAGCAGCTATCATCTCGATATTTAAATTTGCTTGCATTTCAAAATGAACTACAACAACGCTAATAGATTAAACACACTTCACATATCAAATTATCCACCAACCAAGAAGCAACAACATTCTATTTAGTCGGGGACTAGCGGTGAATGAGTTAAGCATCTGTCTACCTTATGTTTTATTTATTTAGATTTCTGTGGGTATAATCATAAAGTTTTATGAACTATGTGAACAAGACGAACATGACACGGAACTATATTCGAGTAATATGCGAGTGTGTGTGTCTAATTACTCATTAAAAGAAGGTCGTAAGTTAAACTAAACGTCAAGCTATTGCATTGTGACTTTGCCTATGGACTTTTGGAGCCTACTGTACAATGTGTTGATACAATCTAAATATATAAAACTCAAAGGTGACTGACTGACATAGTGATCTATCAACGCACAGCCCAAACTACTGGAGGGATCGGGCTGAAATTTGGCATGCAGGTAGACGTTATGACGTAGGCATCCGCTAAGAAAGGATTTGGATAAATTCTACCCCCAAGGGGATAAAATAGGGGATGAAAGTTTGTATGAAACTTTGTCAATTTTAAACCGATCGGGCTGAGACTTTGCATGCATATAGCTACTATGACGTAGGCATCCCCTAAGAAAGGATTTGGATAAATTCTACCCCCAAGGGGATATAATAGGGGATGAAAGTTTGTATGAAACTTTGTCAATTTTAAACCGATCGGGCTGAGACTTTGCATGCATATAGCTACTATGACGTAGGCATCCCCTAAGAAAGGATTTTGATAAATTCTACCCCCAAGGGGATAAAATAGGGGATGAAACTTTGTCAATTTTAAACCGATCGGGCTGAGACTTTGCATGCATATAGCTACTATGACGTAGTCGTAGGCATCCTCTAAGAAAGGCTTATGATAAATTCTACCCCCAAGGGGATGAAAGTTTGTATAAATCTCCTTAGATTTTCGACTGATTGTACTGAAATTAAAGATTGGAGCTACTATGATGAAGACGTCCGCTTAAATAGGATTTTGATAAATTCAACCCCATGGGGACAAAATAAGGGCTTATGGAGGATGTAAATGTATTAATTTGAACTATCAGTACCTAATGGAACGAATAAATTAAGAGTAAAGCCGCAAAAAATATACCTAATTAATAATAATACTTAACGCGAGCGAAGCCGCGGGCATAAGCTTACGTTATAAAACAAGCTACCATGAAGTTTGCTTGTCCTTCCTTCTTCATGATGACCTAGTTTTGGGAACGGACAACTAGTTTTCTGATTAAAGTATTTAACTGACAAGCCTAATTGAAATAAATGCCTAGTCTTGTCTTTCTGTGCTTTTCTTCATAAAACCCTTTCCTTACACACTATTCATAGGTACTTCATAGAGTAAATAACTAATAACCTCCATACACAGTAAATGACACCAACCAACCACACTCAAAGCTTACTAATTAAGCTGGTATTATACATAATTATATAGATTTCATCCACCTTTCTGACACGCGCCTGTATGAGTGGCGCGCGGAGGCACTACGCCGGGGGGAAACTCCGCTTCCGCGGCAAATAGCGGCGGAGCGGACAGACCTCCGGCGCGATCTCATGGTGGCATGGAGAGAGCGACTATCGCAACCCAGCGCAGGGCACGCCACGATAGTGGCGATAAGACCCCTCTTTGAGGAGTGGCTAGAGAGGCGTCACGGCGTTCTCACCTACCGCCTGACGCAGGTCCTCACCGGACACGGATGTTTCGGGAGGTTCCTGCACATCATCAGGCGGGAGGAGACGCCCGGGTGTCACCATTGCAAGGATCGCCCAGAGGACACGGCGGAGCATACGGTGGAGGTCTGCCCCGCTTGGGCGGAGCACCGCCGTGTCCTCGTAGAGGCGATCGGCAACGGCGGCGACCTCTCGCGTCCGGCCCTGGGGGTCTACTCCCTAAGTCCGTCAACGAAGTGAACGGCCCGTCCGACAGTAGCCCGATACGTCGGACTGAACCCTACTCCCTAACGATTTCGGATTCATCAGTTTCAAACGGAATCATAGACAATATTCGTGAACGAAGGACGCATGGCGATAGAGTTGCGTTATTTTACCGGTCGATTACCGGTTTACTTATTTTGTAGTTTTTTAGCTTATTAAACAAAAATTAATACTTTTGTCGTTAGAAATTGACAACATATTTTAAAATATACTTTTTATTATGTCTTAAATATAGAATTGAATTATTTTTGCCATTTTTGTCCGGAAACCGGCATCATCCTGTTGATACCTTTGCCTGTTTACTTTTTGAAGGAAATTTTCAAATGAAATGTCAAAGTATAGCACGGGTTTTTCTATGGCTATAGTAGGTACGATGTTGAGTGACTTTAAAAAAGTTCATATACTTTGTCAGCCAGGAAATTTTCTGTATTCTAATTAGCTTTCCATTCCATGGTTAATTGTGTAAAATGTCCCCAACCGCTGCAGCAACTCACTGGCAAATTGAGGCCCTTCTCGATTTTATGGGTGAGAACAACGAATTGGCTCGCGGATTATTGAGGGGTGCCGACGGGAGAGTTCGCTCAAAATGGCTGTGGGAAAACCTGTGAAACTCCCTTAACTCAATGGGAAGTTGCACTGAGTTGGGAAGTTGCACTGAGTCCGTCGAGCAGTGGCAAAGAGTGAGGATCCAAAAGTAAACAAAGACCACAGTAAATGGGTGGGACGGATTGGTAATACAGCTCAATAAGTTGCAGAAACTTTAATATGTCCTTACTTTCATTCTTGGATCAACACCACTTCGGCGTATGTGTTGAAGCAAAAGAGGTATTAATTCCGCACATACGTCTTCGAATAACTCCCGAGTGAGCCTATAGTTCCCTATGAACTCAACGTCGGGAATACTCGCCAACCTAAAGTTTTGGCGTAAATAATATCGACGTTGCCTCCGCTCTTCCTGTAAAGCTTCTTCAATCAATAAAAAAGCAGCCATAGTTTGAAATTATTTTATTTTAGTAACTTTCGTCGATAGCACGAGAACTATTTTGATGTCGTATCAACTGACGTAAGTATCCGTCAAAACCAGTGTCATGTTCAACTGTTCGGACGGGCAAAAACACATCGGGAGTAGGGACAACAGTCAAATCGCGTTGTCATTCATTCTTCGCTCGGGCCCCGAACGATTCATCCGTTCGTAGGTCATAGGGAGTAGGAAACGCCCGTAACGAAGCCCGAAGCGACGGACTTCGTGCTTAGGGAGTAGACCCCCTGGTTCAAGCCATGGTCCGGGGCGAGAGGGAGTGGGAGGCGGTCACCTCCTTCTGCGAAGCAGTCATGCTAGCGAAGGAGGTGGCGGGACGGCTCAGGGAAAGAGCCGCACGCCTCAGCCGCCGCGGGAGACGCTACGGGCGTCGGGAGCCGCGTGACGACTCCCGGCCACCGTAGGCGCGGGCCTGCGGACGGAGAGTAATGGGTAGCTCCCCGTCCGATCAGGACCAGGCCCGTGCCGGACGGCGCGTATGTGTTCCACGCGCGCCTCAAAGAGATGTCAGCATAAAGGAAGGGGCCCGCCAGGGCCGAAGCCTGCCGGGGTAGCGGGATCGTCCGAAAGGGTTACCGCTGCTCCGGAACATAAAGGGCTAAGGAAGGAACACGGGTGGGTTTTAGTCAGTAAGAGTCTGACACTCCCTTCCGCTCCACCCAGAGCGGGAGGAGTCATTAGATGATTTCCCATCCACAAAAAAAAAAAAAAAAAAAAAAAGCATTTGAACATAGTTTGGCATATGTTTTTGCGTGGCTTGGTTTTGGGTATATAAATATGAAATCTAAGCACATCTTTTTAATTAGTTTTATTTTTATTACTTCTGATATTTATTTATTTTGTTATAGTTACGTGGATCCGATCAAATCTGTCATTCCTGCTGGCAACGAGTAGATCGAGCTGCTGTCCGTTCCACTGAGGCTGAAAGACATTCGGATGAAACAAATATCCACTTGCCTTTGTATACCAGAGCATCAGGCACTCAAAGATACTGCTTTTATCCAGATTGTCATTCGACCCAAAGGCTGGCTGTCCCTAAATGGCTAAGGGTGAAGTTATTTATAGATTATAAATTTCTATGTGCCACAGAACTGTAGGATTTGCTCAATACATTTATATAGTAATAATTGGGAAGTTCTAGCTGATATCCAGTCACCCATTCATAGTTTTAATGCAGAACACATCCAAGATTTTGCAACATTTGTAAATGAGCGACAGTTAATCCTGGATTTTTCTAATATAGAAACTATATCAGATGAACTTTTGCATTATTGGGTTGGGTTGAGCAAAGAGCAATTTGGACAACTCTATTTAGAATTGCCAGAAATGCAAAACATTCGCCAAAATAAATTAGCGCTTGCTGCCTATTTAATTAAATTGCGAACGGGTGATAGTGATCAAAGGATCTCAACACTTTTAAATATACCTCGCACTACGCTAATGAGGTTAATGGGTCAAGCTCGAGATATAATAGAGCGAGTATTTGTCCCAAATAACTTAGGGATCAATAATATTAGTAGAACACAAATCTCTGAAAGGAATTTATTAATACCTAATGGTTTATTTGGAGGTGAAAATAGGCATCCAATTATTATAAGTGATGGAACATATTTATATGTACAAAAATCATCTAATTATATGTACCAAAAAGATACATATTCTTTGCACAAGTATAGGAACTTGATGAAGCCTTTACTTATGGTTTGTTGTGATGGATACATTATAGATGTATTGGGCCCCTATCCAGCTACAACATCAGATGCTAATATAATAATAAATGAATTTAATGAAGAAACAAAACCACTAAGGAGATATTTCCAAGCAGGTGATGTATTTATTCTGGATAGAGGCTTTAGAGATTCTGTGCCATTGCTGAGAGAATGTAATTATTCAGTTCATATGCCTGCATCCTTACAACAAGGTGAAACTCAACTGTCAACTCTTGCTGCTAATAGGTCGAGAGCTGTCACGGTTTGTAGGTGGGTGGTTGAAGCGGTAAATGGCATATTTAAACAATCATTTAAATTGCTTAGGCACGAATTTTTTAATCGTGCATCAAGACATGCACTGACAGACTTTCGCATAGCAGCAGCTCTGATAAATAGGTTTCACCAAAGGATTAGAGACAGAGAGGATGCAGGGCAAATACTAGAAATAATAAATCAAAACATGCGCATAAATAATTCTCTTGCTGATTTTGTCAATCAAAATAATTTAAATAGACGGCGAACAGATTTCCTCTCAATTAATATAAACATACATAATGTATCCTTTCCGAGGCTGGAATATAGTGATTTAATTCTAATTGCATGTGGAACATATCAATTGAAACAAGCACGTTCTTACTATGGAGAACACATAAGAGGCGATGGTTCCTATACTATTGAGCTGTGCAGAAATACTGCCAGCAACCTACTGGAAGGTTTCCCACTCCCTTCAGTCAACTGCAGTTTATTGCGTGGGAAAATACAGAGCAGACACATCAGTAGAAAAACATATTTCGTTTATATATTATATGAAAATAACACTGAAGGGAGGGCAGCAATAAAACAATATTGCTGCAACTGTATGGTGGGCCGTAGAACAGTAGGTTGCTGTGCACATATTATGACTATTATTTGGTTTTTAAGTTGGGCAAGGTATCAGGAACATATTAATCCACCTGCCCAGTTCCTTGACGATGTACTTATAACATATGAATCAGACTAATAAATATTATTTTTATTAAAAAAAACGTGTTTTATTACATACATAACCTATTTCAATTAAATGTTAAAAAAATATCTAAATATACATCTTGATACAAAACTAGGTTTATATACTCATTCTTACTGATATGTTATGTTTCTTTATGAGTGGCCAAAGTCCCATAGAAATTGGACAATCCCCTTTATGGGTTATATCGCTATTAAACGCAGGGGGCAAAGGTAGGTATACTACTTTATCGTGAACCGAGGAGCTGTGCGCTGTGACTATTTGATATGGCTCTGTTTCTACACAGTATTCGAAAATAGTACCAAAAATTTCTTCAGATGCAATAACAGAATGACTGGCTCCTGTATCTATTAGAAACTTACCGTTGAATTCTGGCAACTCAATGTATGGTAAAAATTGTTTAGTTTGTAGGTTAATGGATACTATGTCCGGCTGTCTTGATCGGGATTTAATGTAAAATCCTGTTCTGGGCTTACCTCTTGTTCTTCTATACCTACGTTAGGTTCAGAAGCGTCGCTACTAATAATGTCCATGAATTGGCCGAAATACTCACTACCAATGGGTATTGGTTGCACCTGACCTTCCATTTGGCTCGGAATATAGAATAACTGCCCCGATGCGAACTGTGGTTTTTCTGGCTTACCTGCCGTACGCATAGTGACGTCCGATGATGACTCAGTAGGATTAACCTGCTGTTTTGGAACGTTCGGTTGGTTCTTAAAGTTTCCACTTCTAAGATTACCTGAACCACCTGGTCTGAAGTTACCTGATGCTGGTCGGTTTTTCCAGGGCAACATAGACTGTATCCATTGTTGACGCTGCTCTGGGTTCATGTTATTCTGTTGGGGCTTGTATGGCGACATTGTTGGATTTACTAGGCTAGGATGGAAAGGACTATTGTTAGGCTGCTGCCTAGGCAACTCCTTTGGTTTCGCTTGGGATGTTGATGGGCTATTAAAATTATTGGTCCTATTATATGCAAGCCTAGCCTCTTCTTGCCTAGCCGCAATAATAGCTTGTTCAAATGTGTCTGGTTTCGCAATTCTAACACCTAATGACACTTGAAAATCTAACTGGTTCACGTACTGTTCAATGACCATCTTTTCATAATAAGATTTGTTACCATGTTCCCCTACAGAGTATAATATGTCTAACAATTCACGGAGCCGTTTGCCAAAGGTTTCCGCATCCTCGTTCTTTGACTTACGTACCCGTGTGAGCTCCTGCATAACTTGTATCTCATTGCGTGGTTCTCCAAGACGCCTAATCAAAGCTACTTTAATTGACTCCCAGGAACTGAGATATTCTTCGTATGCTATGGCATCGATAGCTGGACCACTTAGCCTACTCTTAATCAGGCCGATGAATGCCGGATGCGATCGATCTGCTTCACTAGTTAAAGTTAATAAACTTTCTACCTCTCTAATATAATATCTAAGCAATTTAGGATTGCCATCATATCTAGGCATCAAATCTGCAATAAGTTTGTATGGTTTATAGTTAGAATCATAATCTCTGAGCGACATTGTTTTGCTGTAAGTTACCTGTCTAGTGGCACTCAAACAGAACAATAGCGGTGTAGTATTTCGCGTGGAATTTTACGGAATATCTTAACGCTATAATAAGTGGGTGCCTAACGCGATTTTAGCTTATAGACAGACACACATATACTTTAAATAGAATACAAAAATTATAGTAAGGCAGGAAATAGAGCAAGGATACTTGGATACGAGAGCACTTACCAAAGCAGCCACTGCATCTCCTGTCGAGTCTTATCTCTGCCAGCAGCTTCCTCCAATTCTCCGGAGAAACACCTTCCTGCTTCTATACAGGTGCCCGACCGCAAGTAAGGTTCTTTGCGGATCGCGAAGGAACGATTTGAGAACCGTCACTCTTATGCCGAAGAGTTGTATTCGAACTTAGAGCGTCGCGATCCTACCGACTGCGCCAGTTATGTTTCGGCGATCGGGATTTTAGTTAAAAAAAACTTTATTTATTATAATTATTTTAATTACAGGAAAACAGTGTATTAAGCTGAAGGCTGATCTAAAAACTAACTTCACAAACAATGCTATGGAATAACATGTAATTGATCTTATTGCTAGGTTGCACTTTAATAAGTAGGTTGGCGGCTGCGTACTCAGCGTAAACGGTTGTTACGATGAGTTAACTAGTGTTAAAACAAAATCAAATTATTTTCTACTCAAATAAAGTACTTAAACTATGTAATGTGGCAAACTTGGCATATCAACTAGTCCTTCATCAGCCCATGGCTGAACAAAAGCCATAGGCCTTGTCATGTTGTGCATTGTTTAATTTCTTCTTTGTTTAGGGCCAGTTTTTCAGTCTCCAAACATTTTTATTTAACATAACACTAAATTTGAATGGTAAACATTAGTTATGTATATGTCGGCGGCATCGCCGTGCGTCATTTCCCTAAGTTGGAAACAACACGTGCACCGATCACGCCATCGACAAGTACGTCACTCGACCTCGCCCACCGCCCCGCTACTCGACTTGTTTTGCTACCAGTATAAAAGAGCGAGCGGCTAAGCGGCGGGGAGGACGGATTGGCTAGTGGCTCACTGCGACTAGTACGATCCCACGACAGTACTAGTTGTTTCGCGCGGACCGCACATTTTTAACCTGCTCGTCTTGTGTTTGCGCGAGCACCTCCAAGGCACTCGTGCGAACACAGGGGGAGCCCCCACCGCGCTGCCCGGCGGATCCCCGCCGCAGCGGTCGCGGAGGTCACCACACCGGCGATGTCGAAACCCGGCAAGCGCGGCTCCCTGGGCCGCGATGCCGGGTCTCAGGAGCTCCGTCCGGCGTTGGATCGGACGACGTCAATGCCGAATATCGGCGATGCGTCGTCCGGTGCGCCGCCGGCCGGAGGGAAGAAGAAGGAAGAAGAAGGAAGAGGGGGGGGTACGGGGGCCGCGGTAGCTGCCGGCCCACCGACGTCATCGGCGCCTGCGCGCGTTGCGCCAACGCCGTCGACGAGCCGCCAGCACGCGGTACCCGTCCGCCCCGCAGCGTTCCGCCCGGTGCCCATACAGGCTCCGGGGCCCGCCGCGCACACAGGCCGCGCGCATCAAGCGCGCGCCACAGTGCCGCCCGCACGCGTAACTGCGCCCGCTGCGCGAGGCGCGGCGCCCGCGCGCACCTCTGCGCCGCCGACTGCGCGCGCTGTCGCGCAGCAAGTGCAGCCTGCGCTGCCAGCGCACACATCCGCGCGCCCCCGCGCGCCCCCGGCGCGCGCTGCCGCGCCGCCAACCTTTGCGTCCCCGCCCGCGCCCCCCGGGGCTGCGTCGGCGGCGACGCCAAAACAAGCCGTGCCAGCTCCGCACACAGCCGCACCCGGTCCCCGCTTCTCGCTGGCGGGACCGGCGATGGCAGAGCGGGAGCGGTCGGCGCTGCAGACGCCGCAGGCGCCCGCTTCACCGGCGCCCCCCAGGGCCTCCGCCTTCGACTCGCCCGCCATGCTGTCGGCATGCTCCTCACGCGTGGGGTCGAGCATGTCGCTGGCATCGGTGGGCTCGGCCACGTCCGGTCGCGATGACGTGTCGCGAGATACGTCCCCGCGATCCGGGCGGTGGCCCACCGAGGGAGGAGCAGCCTCCGCGCCCCGCACACCGGCGCCACCAGCGTCACCCATACCGCCGCCGCTCGGTTTCGGGTTCGAGTTTGCGCTCGAGTCCAGACCCCAGCGGCGCCGGAGGAGCTCGGGTGAGACCGCCGCCGAGGAAGAGGCGAAGCGGTACTGCCTGGACCCGCCGCGGCCACAGCGCGAACGCGCGCCGCGGGGTCGGGCAGCGCCTACTTCGCCCACCTTCGCCGACGCGGCACGGCGCACGCCGCCGCCGCCGCCGCAGTCGCCCACACAGACAGAAGCACAAGGGGTGAGTGTTTCAAATTTACCCCCTGCCCCCACTGCGGATACCGCACCCCCTGCTGCCGCCTCCGGCGCCTCGACGACGACGAAGAAGCAGAAGCCGGAGAAGAAATTAAGATATCCTCCGCTGGTGGTGGAGAAGCTGCCCAACTGGGCCGCCCACTTCCGGGCCATCGCCGCCAAGCTGGGCCGGCCGCCTAACGCTCGACCCTACGGGACCGGGGTACGCTTCACCCCGGATACCGAGGACGAGTACCGGCTGGTCCAGCGGTACTGGTCCCGCGCCCGCGGGAGGAGCCGGCCACCTGCGTCAATTGCGGTGGCCCGCACCCCGCGTGCAACAACAAGTGCCCCGTGTTCCAGGCGGAGACCCGGAACAAGCGAGCGGGGACTGCCGCCATTACTACCACCGCGCGCCGGCCCCTAGCGGCCACCGAAGGGCCGCAAATGGTGGAGCAAGAGGCCCAGAGCGCCACGCTAATGGCGGCGGCCAATGGGCCCACAGATAAGAGCCAAGCCACCTCCTCGAAGCGGAGAAGGAAGAAGGGGCGCGGGGGTAAAGGAAAGGGGAAGAAGTCCCAACCCCCCCCCCCCCCCCCCCGGCGACACAGGAAGAAATTCCAAAGGCCGCAGACCCTGCCTTGTCCGAGGCGCAGGTCGTTAACAATAACAAACCTACAACTAGCGCCGGCGCTGCGCCGCGGCAGCAAGCGGAGCAAAAACAGTTCGCTCAGAGAGCGAGCCGCGGCGCCTCCGGCGCTACTACTACAAAACAGGAATTTACGACCTGCGCCATCAAGTTATTGATGGACCTTATAAAGGCCATAAGGCAGGGTCAAAATATACAGACGGTCATCCTTGATGGCCTGGCCACGTTACTCACCTTGTACCATGGCTAGGCCATTAAGGGTGATTCATTGGAATGCCCGCGGCCTTAGAGGAAAGGTCGCCCCCCTCCGCCATCTCCTGAGGGAACAGGACATCGACGTGGCGCTTATAAGTGAGACCCTACTAGGACCCGAAGATAGGGTCAGGGTCCCGGGGTATCACTTATACAGGAAGGACGAAAGGTCGGCCAACGTTAAGTACCGTGGTCTGGCGGTACTAGTGAGGCGAAGAGTCGTCCATCAGGAACTCCCCTTGCCGTCGATTAGCAGCTTCTACGCCCTGGGTGTGCAGCTGCACGTAGCCGGCGAGGACATCAACATCTACGCCTGCTACAAGCCGCCCGCGGCTCGCCTGGACCTTACCGAGCTGCGGGCCCTGCTTGTAGACACCACACGCGCCACCATCCTCGCCGGCGACTTGAACTGCAAGCACCCGGCGTGGAACTCCTACACTACGAATACCGAGGGGAGACGGCTCCTAGCGGACTCGGAAGCCCTCGGCTATACGGTGTCCGGCCCAGAGACGCCAACCCACTATCCGGACGCCGCACTCTACATGCCGGACGTGCTGGACATCGTAGTCCACCGGGGGCTGTGCTGCCAGATCACACAGCAAGTGATAGACGACGAGTTGCAGTCGGACCACCAACCTGTACTCGTCGTCTTATCGGGAATGCCGACCCGACTGAAGCCCATAGCGCCACGTCGAACCACGGACTGGACAAAGTTCGTGGAAAAAGTGGAGACCACCACGCCGACTCGGCCTATTGTCACCTCCGCGGACGTCGACAAGACGGCGGATGACGTCACTGCTTGCATACAGAGCGCCTTAGAAACGGCGACTAGCACGCAGCCGCAGGGGAGAGTGCTATTGCCGCCCCTGCCGGCGCACATTAATGCGATGATCGCCGAGAAGAGGCGCATTCGCAAGCAGTGGCAACAATTAAGATGCCCCACCCTCAAAAGAGAGCTCAACCGTCTCGCGGAGAAGGTGAAGGCCGAGTTACAGGCGCTCACCACCGCGGGCTGGGAGGACCGAATTGAGGCCACAGCTGACAGCTGGCCGTCACTACACAAGTTGTGCGGCCAGCTAACGAATACCCCAGCCCCGGTGCGTCCGCTGCTCAACAGCGACGGGGCGCTCAAGTATGTAGCGGAGGACCGGGCGGAGGTCTTCGCCGAACACCTGGAGCGTCAGTTCCGCCCCAACCCGACCAGCGACACCGACCATGTCGCAGCAGTCGAGCAACACCTGGGAGACTACTTCGCAACGCCGATAGCTCCCGATGAGGACCCAGTCTTCTTCTCGCCCGGCGCAGTCAGACGCGCCATCCTAAGAACGAAGCCCAGGAAGGCCCCCGGTGCTGACGGTATCACCAACACAGTGCTGCGCCACCTGCCGTACCGTATGGTAGCGGCGCTGGCGCGCCTGTTTACGGCGATACTGCGCACGGGGGCCTTTCCCGCCTCGTGGAAGGAAGGGCGCGTCATCATGCTGCCCAAGGCGGGGAAAGACATACTGAAGCCGGAGAGCTATCGGCCGATCACGCTACTGTCGACCGTCTCCAAGGTGTTCGAAGCACTCCTGCTGCGACATCTCCAACCACACATCGCGCCGCGCCCGGAGCAGTTTGGGTTTCGGGCGGAGCATAGCACGACGCTCCAGCTGTCGAGGGTACTGCACCACCTCGCAGCCGCGCTTAACAAGAAGGAGTATTCGGTGGCAGTATTCCTCGACATGGAGAAGGCCTTCGACCGTGTGTGGCACGACGGTCTGATATACAAGCTGGCCACCTCAGACGCGCCCCGTCGCGTCGTCCAGGTGGTCTCCACTTTTCTCACCAACAGGACTTTCAGGGTGGTGGTCGACGGGGCGCTCTCCAGCGCCCGCCCGGTGCTCGCGGGTGTACCGCAGGGCAGCTGCGTGTCGCCGGCGTGTTACTCACGTTACACCGACGACATCCCCACCACATCGGACGCCACGCTCGCGCTGTACGCAGACGACGCCGCGTACATCACTACATCGCTTAATGCGAAGTACGCGGCGGTCAAGATGCAGCGCGCGCTCGACAAGCTGCCTGACTGGCTGTCTAAGTGGCGGCTGTCGGTTAACGTGGGTAAGACGCAGGCGATGGTCACCGGCTTCGCGCCTCTCCCACCACCCTTGAAGCTGCAGGGAGCCGACATCGCGTGGTCGCCCCGGGTCAAGTACCTGGGGGTAACTATCGATCGTCGGCTCACGATGGGGCCACACGTCCGCTCGGTCGCCGCAAGGGGTAGGGTCGCCCGCAACCTCCTCAAACCGGTGCTCTCGTCCCGCATACCGGCGCGCGTCAAGTTGGGCGTGTACAAGTTGTACGTGCGCCCAATCTTGACGTACGCCGCCCCGGCATGGTTCGCCCTCACGAGCGAGTCGAGCCGAAAGCTGCTCCGCACGCAACAAAGTCAAGCGTTGCGGACCATTGTTGACGCTCCTCGTTTCGTGAGGAACGATGTTATCGTCCGGGACCTCGGGATAGAGAGCCTGGACGAGTTTGTGCGGCGACTCGCGAAGGGAATGTTCGCGCGTGCCGACGCATCTGCCTGGCCCCACGTCCAGGACATTGCGCCCTGGCACGCGCGCCCCCCCGACGCGAGACCCTTGCCCCGCGACCTGGTAGCGGACGACGACCCCATCGCACCGGATTGACGCCTCAAGTGAGCCGCACCCAGGTTACACGCGGCTCACTTGAATCAACTGAACTCCACATATCACACACACATTCGTTGCGTAGCGTGTGCTAGGTTAATATAGGCACGTTACGTAGCGAGCGCAGCCACTCACCACTATACAGACGCTCAAACTCACACGCGTAGGCGCAGCGCGGGCCGCGATACGCGTAGACACTGAGCGGTGTCACACAGTACAATACCGCTCACACACACATGACTGCTCCTTAGCCCGGACCGTAACCGGCTAGCTCTGGAAGCGGGGCGGGCGGGAGCAAAACACCTATATTCTGTAGGAGCGTCGAGTCGGCACCTCCGTCGCTGGTCGTCCTCCGCCGGGCCTCCCCCAGGCAACTGGGGGTCTCACCTGGCGGGGACAGACCGCCGAGGTGTCGTGAAGAAAGCGGCGCTGTATGAATCAGCGTCGCGACGCGCCTACAGAAAAACAACAAGCAACCACTCACATGACCGCACGTAAATATATACGTGCGGTCAACTAAGCTGTAGGCCATTGCAGCCAATATAGTGAGGGGCCTGTTTTAGCAGGCCACCGCATGGCCTCCGCGGCCGGGGGGCATAGCCCCGGAACCGCTCGCCACGCCCCCTGACGGGGGCGTCGCGATCTCTACGAACTGACGAACTGACGGCGGGGAGGACTTGACCATTGGACATCGTATGGACAACATGTGCTTAGGAACTAGCTCGCGTTCCGTATCTGGTTGTATCGTGTACCTATAATATGTGATTTGCTAATGTGATAATTGTTCGTGAAATTATAACCTGATTTGTACTGCAAACCGTTTTTCTATTGCGCAATAACCAACACTACCCACTGAATGCCCACAGTAATTATAATATCCTGATAAATAACGAGACACAATATACCTCTTCCGATATCAGAAGTGGGATTCGTGTTGGTTCATGCGCAAAATCAGAACGGTGAAAGTGACCGTTGACATTTGAAAAACGAAGTGCAAACATGCGAACGCTTATTAAATTATCGTGTCTGTGTCTGTATCTGTTCGAGTTGAACCCAAAGAAGCCAGATACGGATGCGCGATCGTAGTGCATGTTGTTTTTGGCATAGGCTGTATACAGAAATACCTTTGCCGAATGACGCGTCAGTTTCACCTACCGCCATGTTTGAAAAAAAAAAAAGTGTGTTTCTAACCAGCGTTTGAGTTCGTCTCTCGAGTATATGTGTTCTGTGGTTCGTCTTATCCCGTTCCCGTAATTGGAACACGCGGTGGGACGCGTGTGCCAATGTAACAACGCACAGTACGACAGCTGATTAGTGTTGTGGCCATCATCGGTGGGGCGCGCAAGGGAGCGGCGTTGGCGTGGCTATCGCAAGTGACATGCCAAGGACGTGGCGTGGAAACGTCAGCGAAACCCTTCGTGTGCTGCCAGTGAGGGAAACCAGGACATGTCGCGGCCCTGCGTGAGCAGTAGCAGCCAAGCAGATGGGGGAGGTGGAGCATGTACTGGAAGCAGCAATAGCGAGTGGATGTTTGCCCTCTGACCCTCTTGACACCTTAGAAAATAAAGGTGAGCTGTATTGTTTATTATCTGAATCTGAATGTTCGTTAGTAAAAGTGATTTGTACAGTCAACTAAAATGGCACGAGTTTATAACGTTGTTATATTGACTGGTATGGGTCAAACGCGTGTATTCAGCACAGAACAAATCATATGTAGCGTTGCGATTAGCAAGCAACAACTTGGAATTCTATTACGTATATCCGACATATACTTGCAAAGTAATATTATGATAAGTGAAATATTAAACCTAGGCTTTTCGATTAACATGTCTGCGACAGAGTTTTTGTTACATAAAGTTCTTGTGAGAAATTCAGTTTTCGGCTAACAATAACAAGGTTCCATTTCATACGAAAAATGCTGCTATAACAACATTTTCGGTTGGCGATTTAATGTAATTAGAAAACGAAGAGCAAAATCAGATTATCAGACTGAGCTAAATCGGAAGTTCAGAGGTCCGTTTAAGGTAGTTGAAGTTTTGGATGGTGATCCTCATACGTTAAAAGCTTTAAATTCTAACCGCTCACGATCGCATACGAAAGATGCCTTTAAGTAATATACCTGCCGAGTTAGATTTGCCTAATGTAGAAGATGTTGAGGAGGGTGCCTCCACCAGCAAATAGAACACATACCATGGCTATTTGGTCGCACTGCACGCACTAGTTTGTAGTCGTAACTGCAACTCGGTGTGGAGTTGTTCAGAGCGCGATGGGCAGCTAGTGGTGTGGCGGGGACCGGGGTCTTGAAGGAGACTATTATTGTGTTGGTCTTGTTATGACCTGGGAGTCGTAGACTCTGTGAAGTGATATGTGTTGGTCGTATCACTTGAGTGATGACGATATGGGTGGCATGAGTGTCACTAGCTGCTGCGGCAGCCGGGCCATGAGCGTTGTATGTGATCTAAGTTGATATAGTTCCTGACCAATTATTACTAAGGCTTAGAGGAATCTTTTGTTGTCGATGATTACTATTGTTTTTATTAAATTTTTGGTAAAGTTAATGCGTTTCGATAACAATGTGGTCAGAATTGGCCGAGTGGAACATGCACTGCTGTTGATTTTTTTTGGTTACAGGTTAACACATTAGGACATGTGCAAGCAGAATGACAGTGTTAAACAGCGCTGCACTCTTTGGATCTCCAGTACGAATAATCGCTGATCAAGGACTGTGCTTTTCGAGCAAGGAGTTCCATGACTTCTGCCAAGGAAACAGTGGACTGCAACCACTACAGCCATTAAGCCAACTACAGATCTATTGTCTACCGAATCTGGTGAGTCGTTTTCATTTTGTTTTGACTCTGGCACCGAGTGCTTCCCTGTTAAACAACAGCAAAAACGGTTACATTGTTGGATATAGCCCAATCAGTGGCGTGCATTGGTTTTCAGAATAGGTAGGCAGTAGGCCGGGTCTACGAGTAGTCTAGGCAAACGCGGTCACTAATCAAAAAAAAAAAAAAGTGAGGTCAATAGTGTGGTTATTTGAGTAGGCATGCCTACTTATGGGTGATAAATTGCGAAGGTCGAACGTCATGGTATAACGCGTGAGACGTACGTATTTTTAATTTTTTTCGTATTAACTTGAACGAGTAAAGATCAATGACAATGCGCGAATAGTACGGGAGCCGAGTAGGCCGTCCGGTGACTACCTACTGCCGCGCGTGTTTGTATGAAGATTTAGTTTTTTTTGTTAGGTATGATAATTTAGTGAGTTTCTTAATTGTGGGGCACATACACTAAAATGTAATTGACAGGCTTATGTTGATACTAGCTTTTGCCCGCGACTTCGCTCGCGTGGAATAGTGACTTCCGGCAGATTTTTGGTTTTACCCACATAGTTCCCGATCTCGCGGGATCTCTTCAAAAATGAAATGTGGAAGATATTCATAAACCTTTTAATCGACAAATACAACGGAACCAATTTTGAAAACAACCACCAGACAACCCAACAAATAAACTTTTTAATCTACTAATACAACGGAGCCAATTTTAAATTTACGAAACGATCAATCCACAATTCCACGACAGCACCGAAGCGCTCGGCCGATACCCAACCAAATGCGTGTAACGAAACCATAGCGCGATCTATTTCGATCCCAACGCCATCTATCGAGCATAGTGACAACTCGGATTATTTATCTATACTCCGTTCGGGCATTTTCTTTGTACTAAAAGTTTTATTATATTGATATTATTTTTTTCATACCTTTTTACTATTTATTTACTTTTTTCCGATGAATTAAAACAATAACATGAACCGAACTCGTGTAACGATCGACACCATTGCGCGATCACCAACTCGACATAATTATAGTACTAATAGAATTATCTATACTCCGTTAGAGCATTTTCTTTGTACTAAAAGTTGTATTATATTATATTTTCATGCCTTTTTACTATTTATTTACATTTTTCCGATGAATTTTCAGTACTGAATTGATGCAGACTCTTGACCAATAGATGGCGCTGTATGTCCGGAATAAATTTTATTTTTTATTCTATTTTTTATTTTTTGTAATAAAAACTATCCTATGTCCTTTCTCAAGTTCCAAACTATGTCTGTACCAAATTTCACACAAATCGGTTCAGTAGTTTAGGCGTGAAGCAAAGACAGACAGACAGAAAGACAGACAGAAAGACAGACAGACAGAGTTACTTTCGCATTTATAATATTATTTGGATTTGGATATATCGAGGTAGGCACTGCTTATATGCCTATATGGAATACACGCCACTGAGCCCAATCTGGTTTACAATGCAGTTTTTAAATACGCTCACGATAGGTAATGAATGATGCCAGTAGGTCATGTACCAGTCGAAGTAAATAGTAATCACAGTCTTGATGGGCAAGCCTACATTATGGGAACCACACGAGTAGGGGTTCTCTATCGGCCGTAGTAAATAGTGTGTAGTCAATGGGTGATGCACACGGATCCATGCGCTGGATGTGTGAGAGCAATGCGATTGCTGGTTGGCTAGAGAGCCGTGGCGTTAAGAGTGGTTTGCTCGTGTGTGGGTTTCCAGATGTCTAAGGCTCTTAGAAAAAAAAGATGATTGTTAATATGGATAACGGTGGTACATGGCTCTGGTAGATAATTTTCGAAATGACTAATCAAAGTTTGCTTATATGGCTCTGGTTGAATCAAGTACGCTCATGAAACTAAGGCACATGCCAATTAATCAGAGTATTACTGACAAGAATAAAGTCAAGTAATAATTTTGTTGATGAAACAGAGTAGAGATTAAGTTGTGTGTGTGATGATAGTTTGGATCAGAGGTTAATTTGTAGCCGCGCTGGAACTGGTAGTCCTCGAGTACGTGATAGGCAGTCAACTCTGGTAAACGTAAATTCCGGGAGTGACTTGGCAATCCGTGGGGATGCGCAAATTCATGGTTGAGTAACTGGTGGTTACTAGATATTAGGAGACACGTGCATCTGAGTTGATTATTTGGTGATCTTGAGATTTGGGAATCAAAGAGTGGGAATACTCTGAACTCTGCTATTTTTAGCTTGTTTGAGTTTTCATCGTGGTTTTGTCCGTAGGTCAGAAGTGACCGAACTATGTGATACTTTGTGGGTATGTTTCTTTACAGATTAACACACGAGGACGTGTGCGAGCAAGATTGCCGTGTCGGAGTCATTCGTTTGACTATTTGGAACGCCAGCGCCACCAGGCGGCGTTCGACCAAGTCTAGCCCGAGTTCGTGGGGAGTTGAGGAGAGCACGCAGCGGTGTAACGAGTCAGTCTTGGCTCTGGCTTGTCACGGTGGGGTTGCGGAAGCATCGTACATTCCCGCGACCCCCGGCGTAGGTGTGAGATGGAACACCGGGGTGGTTTTTAGTCAGTAAGAGTCTGACAGACCCCTCCACCCGCCCCGGGGCGGAGGACATCCATGAGGATTTTCCACCCCGGAAAGCGTGTCACGGGGCACAATGCAGTACTTTATGTCCGTTTATTCGGAACCAATCAATAGTAACGCGAGCTGATGTCCATAGAACTAATGATGACAGTTAAATTGCAATAATCATTGTAGGGTTAAACCAGTCCAATGATAAATCAGCTATAGGGAATAACAGTGTTCCGAACTAGCCAAAATAAGATAAAATAAATTCTGGAGGGTTTGTAGCCGGACCAGAAATTGTTCATCTGAAGGGTTTGTAGCCGGACCAGAACTTGTTAATCTGAAGGGTCAATAGAGACCGGTCCAGAACTTGTTAATCTGTAGGGTCATGAAGACCGGTCCAGAACTTGTTAATGTGTAGGGTCATGAAGACCGGTCCAGATTGTAAAGAATGATTTTTGTCAGGATAATCGAACGATTTATGCTAATTACAGATGTATGAATTGTAAGCTCACGAGGACGTTCGCAAGTCAGTATGGCCGTGTCGGCGGCATCGCCGTGCGTCATTTCCCTAAGTTGGAAACAACACGTGCACCGATCACGCCATCGACAAGTACGTCACTCGACCTCGCCCACCGCCCCGCTACTCGACTTGTTTTGCTACCAGTATAAAAGAGCGAGCGGCTAAGCGGCGGGGAGGACTTGACCATTGGACATCGTATGGACAACATGTGCTTAGGAACTAGCTCGCGTTCCGTATCTGGTTGTATCGTGTACCTATAATATGTGATTTGCTAATGTGATAATTGTTCGTGAAATTATAACCTGATTTGTACTGCAAACCGTTTTTCTATTGCGCAATAACCAACACTACCCACTGAATGCCCACAGTAATTATAATATCCTGATAAATAACGAGACACAATATACCTCTTCCGATATATACATAAAATATATGATGATAAATAATAATAATTATTATGTGGGTTGCTGCTTGATCCTTAATTGTGTCAAACAGCTTACCTTTAATTATTAATACGGCAGATAGGTTTTCCATTCTTTGTAAGAAAATCCATTGTTTGTCAACTAGATTGATGTTAGTAGGGCAGTGTTCCATTCTTGTATTTTCAGCTCTTAGCACCGTCTGCAAAAATATTATGATTAATGTTTTGTACTTAGTTGTTATTTGATTACTTAATGGTTATTATAATTTGTTTCAATAAATACTTATTGTTGAGTCAATAATCGCATAGGTTTGCCCCATAGCTCGATAGATGGCGTTGCGCTGTTTAAAGACGCGTTATGGTTTCGTACACGATTAGCTACATGGAGCGAAAATTCCGATCCAGCCTGTCCCTTGCTGCCCCCCCCCCAGCGACGCCCTAAGCTGAGGCCCGTACCCCACAGGGGGTGCCCTTAGCGTGTAGTCGCTTAGTTTTTAAGTTTTTAAAAAGCCCTGGCTGGAGGCCTTAATTTTGAGGCATCCACAGGCAAGCCCGGTTAAGCAAACGACAACCTCATAAGTTGAACTGCGAGATGCCATTCCCAAAAAAAAAAAAAAAAAATGTATACCCAAAACAGCATCGTCTTTTTTTTTATTGCTATATAAATCCTAGCAAAGTGAAGCATCTTGGTACGGTTATGTACAGTGGGTTATATGTGTTAGCTGACCCACCTAAAAGTTAGACGAATTTGAACCTTCTGCAATTAGCAGTACCTAGATAAATGTGTTATTCGATTTCGAGCTTCACGAACTATATAGAACGACTTGTTCAAGGTAGGTAAATATTATAGAATACAGTTATGCCAATTTGATCTTTAACACGTAACCTTAGGGTAGGTAAGCTTTTGAATACTGTTTTGTCACATGATGGAGTTGTTAATTTCAACGATACTTGTTAAGTCGATTTGGTCTAGTGGTTGCAACAGTGAACCTATAGCAACATGGTTGCGAGTTCAAAACAAACATTCCACTTCTTGTAGCTTTATGTTTACAATATTCAATTATGTTTTTTGAATCCAAAACATTATTTATATTAAATTAAAATAGTTAATTTAAATGAACTATTTAAAAACAAATACCTAACATGAGAAATAAAAAACAATAATGATTATGATAACGATTTTATTCAAAATAAATACAAAATAATCACTTACAAAATTAATTACTTGTTTTAAATATAAGGTATTCTATGATAAGCTTGAATTTTTGTTTCTTCGTTTCAACAATGTCTATAAAATACCCATTTTTATTTTTAAGTAGGTAAGTAATCAGTTACATGTAGTGAATCAACATGTTATATGTTTAGAAATATATATAGGTATTTCTATTTTATAACAATAACATCACCACATTAACTATCATACTTACCTACTTCTAAACTATAAGTGAAAATATTTTTTTAGAAAATAGTAATTACTAAAATATAAGTGAAAAAATAGCACTAAATACTTTGATGTTTTACCTACTTTATAATTTTTTTCTACTTAAGTATTTTTAGTTTTAAATATGGTTATGATCGTAAAAAGGACCTGCTTATTCATTGTATGAAACACTTCCATAGAAATTATGATGACAACAGTTTATTTAACACACACACTGACACGTAAGTAAGTATTGTTGACTGCGGGCGGTGGTGATATCATAATAGCGAAATGGAGCACCATGTCTTTCCACAATTTGTTGCAAGCGGCTTCGCATGCCGCACACCATGTTCCAGCAAGCATCACTTACTCTTCATGAGAACGTTGAAATCACAAGTTGCGCCAAATTCTCCTGACTTCTGATGAATCCCAATTTAAAATCATTTGACCCCACAAGTTTTCTATTGGGTTTACGTTTTAACCACAATCTGACTGTATTTCTGTGAAACAAAGAAATGAAACAGGTGTCACTATACGTTATAAAAAATATGTTTGCTTACGTCACGGCATAAGGAATAGTTAGGTATAAAAACAAAGTATAAAATTAGAAAAATACACTTACTGCTATAATATTATGTCTTCTAGCAATCTTTCTGATGCCAACATTCTCCTCGTGCAAATAGATTATTTTGTATTTTAAATAATCACTCAATTGAGACATGATAATAAAACTATAAAAAATAAATTAAAAACTTGGAAAAAGACGTTGTTTTCACAATTTAGTAAGGCAAGGTAAAACATATTCACGCGTAGTCACTGCAATTGTGCGTAGACTGGCTTTTAGCTTTATTATTGTGACGGTTCATTTTTATTTTCCTACCCGTATTTTTAGTAACATTTGAATACTAGTTTTATAATGAATACGCATATTTGTCTTTCAACTACCCACTTATTACAAGTTAGGCGAAAATATTACCGAGTAGCGCTAGTCTGATAAACTCATACAAATGAAATAACTCTTAATGTTACAGGCAGAGGGTTCAAATTCCTTCGTTTATAGGGTGGGTCAGATAACTCATATAACCCACTGTACATGGTCCTTCGGAGTCGGAGTTAGAGTCAGTGAAGTGTGGGTTCCCGAGAACCTTTTTTGTCGTCATCTGCGCACCTAGGGGCAGTGGATCGCTACTCGGGGCGCAACCCTCCAGTGGGAGCAGCAGCCTGGTGACCAGAGGAGTGACCCAGCAGCGGAAAGCGAATCTGCAGTGGCGCCACCTAGCGGAGTGAATTGGCAGCAGGGAACGGTGACGTGACGAAGCATAGTGACGTCGTACGTGAATGTGAGTGACGTGTATCAGTGAGCGGACATAAAACTGTGAGTACTTTCCGATTCGATTTTAAGCCTTATTCTCTTGAACAAATTAACTTAGAAGTTTAGAAGCATTTTTCATGGACTTAGAAAATTTTGCGAAAAAGTGAAGTGACGGGGAATCCATGCCCAAAATTTTACAAGTCTTTAAAAAGACTTAGAAAATTTCGAAGTGTTTCTACAGCGACTTAGAAAATATTTGAGGAACATTCCCTTCAGTGACTTAGAAAATTTGCGATAATTTGGGCCTTTCTTTTGAGAGATTGCGGTTCAACTTAAGTGTTTCCATCTATTAAAGGGTTATTGGTAGACATTGTAGTTGTGTAAACTTTTTGTATTGATATCTACACAACATGGAAGTCTACAATAAAATTCAAATGGACACTAATAAGGCCATATCGTGAGCCAGGTGTAACTTCAAAAAGTCGCCCAAGGAGCGAATTTCTAAGGCATATGTTGAAGTAAGATTGGAGAGTTTGGAGTCACAGTGGACATCATTTTCCGACACACATCGTAAGATACTAAGTGAAATAAAGGAAGCTGAATATAATAAATCGCATTATTGTGTATCAGAAGTGTATGAGGTTACGGAAGATTTATATTGGGACTATAAAACGGAGTTAAAAGAAATACTTACTGAATTGTGTAAAAAGGAAGTTTCTCAAAATGTATCACAGTCTTGTGCAAAAAAGAACTCAGATGAATCTTGCAATATAAAACTACCTAAAATTAGTTTACCTATGTTTTCTGGTCAATACTCGGAGTGGATCACCTTCCGTGATTTATTTTTATCCCTTATACACAGTAATAAGTCTTTAGATGATGTTCAGAGACTTCAATATTTAAAAAGTCATTTATCTGGAGAAGCTGATCAACTTCTGAGAAATATACCTATTTGTAGCTCAAATTATCAGACTTCTTGGGAACAATTAAACAATCGCTACAATAATAAAAAGTATATGGCAAGTTGCATTTTTAAACGGTTTCTTAGTCAAAAAAATATATCGGGCGAGTCAGCACAATCTCTTAAAGAATTATTGGATACAAGTAACCAGGGCTCGGAACCGGTTTAAAAAGAGCGGTTAATTTCGATTAAATACCGGTAAATATATCGTTCCTTCATTAACCGGTTAAACAAGTGAACTGTTCTTGTTTAACCCAAATGATAAAGGTTACCGGTTACATAAGCATAAACGGTTTTGACACCCAAATTAACCGGTTAATTCCGTAATTCGTAAATATTTTTCGTCTACTTTTTAATACTTCCAATAAGTTATAGTGACATTAGTACCCCAGAAAATATTAGGAAAACAAAATGTTTGATCTGAGGACGTCAAATACAATCGGAGAACTTAAATGGTGCGGGTAGATTCATGTTTCGACTTGCTTAGTTGTGCGCGGCAAGCGTCGAGCAATCCTACGCCAGTCGCTACTCACTCCTCGTTCATAGCACTTGGTTCGGACAATTCGTAAACTCACAGCGGAGATAAAACTATTTTTATTGTTTTGGTGAATGTGATAGCTGAGTATTAATTATGAGGAGAAAAAAAGTGAATAGAATTTATTTCATGTTTACGTACGATGAAGAAACCAAAAAATCCAAGTGTCTAATGGAGGGCTGTAATGCAACTATCAAAGTAAGTGATTTTCTCTATTCTAATCTTTATAAATATCTATTAATATCATGATTGCTTGGTACCTATTTTGTTATACTAAGTATATTTACACAGCTATGGTAAACGTAAAGTCACAACAAAGTACCTACTTCCGTACTTTTGACTGTCTGCGGACCTACCGATTTCGAACCGAACCATGGACTTATATTCGCCTCGCGATCGCGTCGTAGGTATTCAACGGCGTGCGGCACAGCGCGGGCGCAGGGCTCCGCTAGCCGTGGTGCGCAGTCGAGCGGTAGGTAGGCAGTAAGGCGGTGTACAGACACGTGAAATTATTAGGCAGTGTACTCACGGTTGTGGGTATTTAATTAGTGTAATTATTTTATTACTGTTTTGTGTATATGTATGCAGTTGTGTTGTGTAATATGTATGTATGTGTTTGATATTTATGTGTGTTAGTATGCCTACAGCTATATGCTCATTGTGTACATAGTGTTTATGTTTTTAGGGAAACCATGGTGCAAACTTGTTACGACACTTTTATTCGCAACATAGAGCAAAATACGAGGAAATACAAAATATAAATTTAGCAGCTAAAGAAAACTTGCCGCCGCAAACCTCTAACGCTACCAAAAGTGTAATGCAGTGCTGCACGAGACTTGTAACAGATCACGGACGTCCATTTAGCTTAATTGAAGACAAAGCTTTCAAAGACCTTCTTAAGTTAATACCAGGGGTGACACAAAACCAGCAGCAAGCAATTAATATAAAAAATGTACGATCCAGCATACAAGATATGGCTCACGAAATTCGTGGAAAGATTTGTAACGAGATCAAAAATAATCTACTTGCACTTAAAGTAGACGTTGCATCTATTAAGTTGCGAAGATTTCTGGGACTAAATATACAGTATGTTGTGGGTAAGTAAGTACCTTCAGAATGATTTTCAGACTATTTTGGATAACATTTCCATTACAGCACATCGATTTGGAAGTTCATATATTCTTTGTAGATAGTATTCATAAATAGAAAGCTTTTTACAAATTTTCAATCCATTTTATCCATTTATTTTTTTTTTTTTTTTTTTTTTTTTTTTTTCAGGCATCAATAAGCGGAGACCCACGGTTTACGAGATTTAATTCTTTAAAGTTTCCATACAAATTGGAAAATAGCACGCCATTTGCAATTTTTTAGGTTGGATAAATTGTCGTGGTAGACGTCAAAGTTGATATTTCACGTTCCATTGACGGTAGAAGTGTATTTTATTCTATTTCATGTCATGTTTTTTTACATAAATATAATTTTATTTTTACATATTCACATTTTGGTGCGTGTAATAAATGTGCACAATAATTGATTGCTTTATTATGCAATAGGCAATGTTACTACTGCTACTAGGAGAATTTTGATGCAAGTGCGAGCGAAGCGAGCTCGTGGGCGCACCCCGACGTTAGGTTCCTTTATTATATAGTGCCAATCAGATTGTCAAACTACTATTACTACTAACTATACAGGATGAAATTGAAAAAAAAAAATCAGCTGTTCCCTACATTTTGACGAGTTATGCGAACATAAATGTAGGGAACAGCTGATTTTTTTTTCACGATTTCAGGATTGGTCCCATAGTAAAAGTTGTTCATAATGATGAGTACAATCTCCCATTTCGATTTGTCGCATGTTTTCAATTTCACCCTGTATAATATAAATATATATTTTTTTAATTATATTTGAAATTTAATTTCAGATGGGAAGATTGTCCTACGAAATGTAAGCATCATAGAATTGCACGATAGAAATACAAGACAGTATTTAAAGGACAATGTAGCTGATTGTCTTAGCAGATACGGCATAGATCTAAACCAAATACAAACTATCACTACTGACAATGGAGCAAATATGATAAGTATGACTAACCAAATAAACGAGGCAGCCAGGGACTCAATGAGCCAGTCACTAACTGAATCACTTAGTGAATTGGACATCGAAATGGACGGCGAATACAACGAGGAGGACTCTGCTTTTTTGCAACAGAGTGAGTTAGAGATTGACTCAGGTAGCACATCTGAAGGCCAATTCTGCTAACTAAAAACCGTTCACATTCAAGTCGCAGTGCCTCAAAAGTTCCAAAATGTCACAAAAGGTATTCTACTAAACCAACAAAGTAAGTCAAACGTGACGTTTACTGCAATGAGATTGCGACTAGACCGAAAACAAAAAATGTACCAAATCGGTATTCTGCTAAACTTTAGCCATGACATCAAAAAAAAAATTGGTATTCCACTAAAAATAAAAACGTCAAAACTGACGCCAGCATGAGATTATTTGTAGACCGGACTGTGACAAATAATTTTAGCTTTTGTATTGCTTCTGTATAGTTTTATGCGTATAAAATTTTTATTTCCCGCCTTTGGTGGGCCGGAATATTTTGACATTCGCACACGAACATTATGGCGAGGCGAATCATGTACTCTGAGGCGAATAAACACGCGTATCGTATCCACGCGCCCGCTTCCCGCGCCCTTCGCAGATTGCTCCGTCGCGTCGCCCGCACCCCTCTCCGCGCCCGTCAGTCCGGCTGAAATCACGATCGCAAACGGCACGAGTTTTGCACTGTCTCAGTGTTCCACTCGAATTTTCTGTTTTGTATTGTGTGAACGATTATAAGTACTTACCGTGTATTAATATGCCGCAAAACTTTATTTCATGTGACCATACAAAGTACAAACTGGCGCTTCAACGCGACCGATACGACGCGAACTCAAAGTACCTATTTACAAAGTAACGGTTTTCTTCATTACGAGAACTTTCGTGCACATCGTAACGTAAATAAATAGTGTTTCCTAGTGTTTAGTTGACTATTGTGTAGGTAACAATATTGCCTCGATCGTAAAAGTAGAGGCAACGATGACAACACCATGAGAGGCGCGCCGGCGGCGGCGTCCCCGACGTCCGCGCCGTTATCGGAAGGGACGCTACGCCGTTTCTGGAGGCGGTCGCCAAGGTTCAAGTGGAATCGAACCACAAATGGTTCAGAGCCTGTTTTACTACGTCGGCCAACAACGTCGACGTCTCATCGACGCATATGGAAACGTTAACCCATGAGTCCGTTTACAACATAGATCTATGTTCGTTGAGAAGGCGCTAAACATAAAGGACTGTCCGAAGTATAGAAAGACGCGCGCGGCCGCTAGCGCTGCCCCGGCCTGCGTCGCCCGCGCCGCCCGCGCGCGCTTTCGCATCTCGGCCTCCGCAAGACCGCGACGAGTGCGCCGGCAGACATACCTACTGCGTCGACGAGCGCTATGCGTAGTGCTTAGCCCGTAGCCCCTGCCGACTGTGGTAAACAATAGCAAAAACTCGTCTGGAGAATGGAAATGGTTATTTTGTGTTTATTGCCGTGAAGTCGGACATACTCGCAACTCTTGCAAAAATATTAAAGATATAACCGATAAAAGTTCAGTGAAGTGTTGTGGTTGTGGAGCTAACGGTGTCATACAATCTAATTGCCCTAAATAATCGTATATAGTGTAAATAGTAGGTACTAAGGAATCATTTTCTGTTCTCGATATTAACATGTTAGACCACAATAAGATTTTTGATAACACTGATAGTCGTAATGTTGTTTTACACAATTATTGTTTGAAGTGTAACTATGTCAGTAGGTAGGACCTACTTATGCAAACAGCAACCAATCCAAACACATGCCAAAATCAAGATGAGATATATGTAGAAAGCTTTAAAAAATGCAACTTCTATTGACCCTGTAAAGATCAAAATGATATGACAATTTTAACAGAACAAAACATTTCTATGACAAGGATATCAACCCATGTAACATTGTTGTTCAATAAACTAACAAGATCCAAGTCCCATGGTAACCTGACAATCTAAAAAATCGTTGAAAGGTTTATTTTTCATACCACATGTTTCCTTTTAAAATATTTTTAATCAACTATGTAGAACCAGGTGGGTTGGTTCTTGTTTGCATAATTATTAAAAATGGCATAATCCTATATTTTTAAAAATACTTGAATTACATGGCTCCGTGTTGATATAACTCTATTTTCAACATCTAAGAAGTCTTTGATTCTGTGTTGTTTAATAAACTACTTAATAAAAGTATTTAGACCTATTGGAAGAAACCCACACAATGACAGTTTTGAAAAAAAGCAGTTTTTGTCAAAATGTTGTGTAGGCATAATAATAGTTGAATTGTATTGTAATATTGTATTCACAGTATGTACAGTATAATTTGTTCTATGTATACAAGTATAATATTGAAGAACATCATTAACATTTAAATAGTAATAAAAAAAGAACTCTTTAAAAAATAAATACATGAAACTTTCTCTCCGTCTATTGTTTTCTTTCTATTAATTATAAATTCTTTTCTAAGTTCAATGATGACAAGATATCTTAATTTTTCATCTTGTGTACATGTATTAGTTTCATTTATTACAAGTTTTCATAACAAGGATAAATAAGAATTTAAGATTTACTTATTTTTATTTTTCAGTAAAATGTTTAAAAGAAATATGAGATTTTTTATTGTGACATGGTAATAAATTAACAAGGAATAATTTATGGTATTTTATGTCCCTTCATCCCCTTTTAAGCAATCTACTGATGGTCGTGGTTTTACTTTATGATCTTATTTTATTTTTTAATCTTTTTAAAAACTGTCTTTACTGTTAAAGTTTTTGCAGTAAGTAATTAATTTAGGGCACCCCGACCAAATGGGTTAGGTAAGAATGGTGACAAACCACTACATCCAAGTTGGCTTATAAGATAGGGTACATCATCTGAAAAAGATGATCAGTGAGCATATTGACTTATCGATTAGTATTTTTAACCAACTTCAAAAAAGGAGGTTCTGTATTCGACCCATATGTATGTATGTATGTTTGTATGTTCGCGATTTTCTCTAAAACTAATGAACCAATTTTGATAATTCTTTCACTAATGTGATCTACATACTTTCAGGAAGGTTTTAGTATATACTACATTATTTAATTATTTTTATGTACGATGTTGTTTGCATAAATGTACTGCATCTCCAGCATTTCTATGCGAATTTTGATGATTCTTCAAGTCGGTGTCTTCAATTCTTCAATGCACTAGTGTTATTTGAATTTGTGTGGAGTAGGTACAGACGCCAGCACATCAAGCTACTACAATCTGTCAAATTTCTTTAATAGATTTTCAACTTTATCGCAAAAGAATAAGGTTCAAAGTTGATTGGTAAAATTTGACAGTTTCGGGTAGCTTGATGTGCTGGCGTCTGTACAACTAAAAAGTGAAAAATAAAAACTTTTTAACAAAAAAAACAACCGACTAAAAAAAAACTACAAAGTGATAAATGTTGTTTTTTGTAAAAAAGTTTTTTTTAGGAAATCCAAATGAGAGAATTATTTGTGGATGGATGAAGTACATGCCATAAATATTCTACCAGCCAGTGCGCGTGTATGACTGTATGAACGTGGCCGAAGCAAATGTGTGTGCAAGGATCGTAGCAGGTGACTGTCTTTAGTTTCTGCTTACCCCATGGGAAAACGGCGTGAGTTTGGGTATGTTTTCTTTGGTTACCAACTATGTTGAGATCGGCGTCCGGTTGGTTTTAGCTAAGTACCATTTTTAGATGATAGGTACCTATCCACGGACCGACTGCGCGTGACATGCGTAATGCGTAGCTTAACTTTGATCGATGGACCCGTGCGTGTGTCTGTTACTTACCCTCGAGCGCCTTATAGGTATTGTTTAATAAATAAGATTGAGTATAATTAATAGTATTTATTAAGTACTTAATTAACTTAAAAAGGTAATAAAAACAAATAAAAAAAATGGCCCGTCGCGCGTCGCTTGCGTGGAGCACGGCGCGGCAGCGTCAACAAAGCCCTGAAAGAAAACACAATTTAGTTTTTCATATTGTACATATTATTATTAAATAAGATTTTGTTTTATTTTTAACTCAGCGTTTTATTTACAAAACAACAAATGGCAGGGGAAGCCCAGAGGATTTTTCATCAGAGCATATTCAGAACAAATACCTATGCTTGCTGAAAAATCCTAACAAATGTCTAATTCTAATACCTACCTAATAGTAATACGTTCACAAATTACATTTACATACCTTGGCCATTAATCGATAGGTACTGCCTACTCGGCAATTCGGATGCTGCTGATCTGATGCTTGAATACTATAACAAGCAATTTTTTTTACAAAAAATCCTGTTGCGACATGATTTTCTGATTAATTATTATTCGCTTATATACTTACACTTGCGGTACGTCGTCGCAGCCGAAGAGTCTCATCATAGAGGCCGACAAAACGGTTTGTAGCCCCTCCTATTTCCTCCATAGCAGAGGCATGCCTGTTCATGGCTCGTGCCAACTCTCTGTCGACCGCTATTCAAGACTGCTCTATTTTTATTAGATGCTGTTGGGCCCCTTCAAATTCTTTGTCATCTAAAACCAGTAATTAACAGTTGCATTATTATCAATAGTCAACCAATCAACAATAATGCAATATACATTAAGTATTTAAAAGAAGTAGTGCTTGGGGGAGGCCTGTGTCCAGCAGTTGACGTCTTTCGGTTGAAATGATGATTAAATAATTTAAAAGAAGCAAGTTAATAATATTAGGTAAGTATAAAGCTTGTAATAAACAGGTATTTCTTATCCTTTGCGGGGAGACGAGCGACGAGGACGACGGCGACGCTTCGGAGGGTGTCGGTCCCTAAAAATGTGTATTATACTTACCTATATTGTTATTTTTATTTTGTAATGATTTTGAATAATTTGTGTAAGGCTTAAATAAAAACTGTTCACCTTACTGAATTATAGTTTGATATTAGTAAAAATCACAGAGTACATTATATTTGGTAAAAATATATCTAATGAAGTCTCTTTTTGACATCTTTAATCATTCGCGTCGCGCATGCGCGTAGCGTTTACGAATACGTTCCATGTTAGCTTTCTAGCCGATTATTTATTTTAATGATTTTATATTTTCAAAGATATATAATAACAAATGAGAAATGAAAATACTATGAGTATGCACTTAATCAAGCAAACTAATTAATAAATTAAAAAAATCAAAAAATAAGGCTGCTAAAAATTAAAGTATCACTAAGTATCACAATATCGTCTACGTACATTGAACCAACATGAAAATATGTTTAATTTCGTAAACGAGAACAAAGTTGACCGCTATGAGACTATACTGCAATGATACTGCGACCGGAATGTGAACAAACCGAACTTTAAGATTAGCAGAATACCATTTTTTGGTCTATTCACAATGTCATCGCAATCTAGTCTCGTGTTTTTCACATTGCACGTTAATTAGTAGAATTGACCTTCTGGTACAGTTCGCACGGTTACAAGCGTACGATGTGCTGCGCACTGTCTACAGCTCGCCATCAAAGATGCCTGCCAAGAAATAGAGGAATTTCTTGGGCATTGCCGAAGAATTGCTCGTATTTTACGTACGCCAAATATGGCAATGCGTTTAAAACTACAAAAACTGCAAAATGCAGTGATTGATACTCCCATTCGATGGGATTCTACCGCAGATATGCTAGAAAGACTGCATAAACTAAAAGATTTTTGCATCGCTAACATAGATTCCGAACCAGAAATCATTTGGGATTCTATTGAAAATTATTTAAATGTCTTACAGCCGTGCAGGATTTTATCAAAAAAATTGCAAAAGCAACAACTAACTTTTGGCGATTTCTACATTGCTTGGATGAAGTGTTATCTCGAAGTCGAACAACTACATAGCCCTTTTGCACGGCGTTTGATGTCCTGTTTAAGAAGTCGTCAAGAAGCGCTTTTCAGCAATGAATACTTTCTCGCAGCTATTTACCTAGACCCGAGATTAAATGCTACACTTACGACTACACAACTACACTGCGCAAGGGCTGTGTTAGTTGAAACATATAAAAGGTTAACTAACATAGAAAGAAGAACGACTGCAGAAGCGACTTTAGAACCTTCCAGTTCAGGTGTTAACAATAGCGTTGTTCCAGGAACTTCTGCAGAACTTGATTCATTTAACGAAAATATACATTTTGACAGCTACCTTCGCCAACATTTTGTTACCAACAGAGATATAAATATAAATCAACAGAATTTACAATCATTAGAACGAGAAATTAATTATAAGTTAGTTGCTTTTTTACGAGAACCAGTATTACCATCGACAAGTAACATTTTAGAGTATTGGGAGCAGAAAAAAATGACGGATCCATATTTATACAACTTGGCAAAAGTAGTTTTGGCGACACCACCGACAAGTGTTAGTGTTGAGAGGCTCTTTTCGTCTTTGAAATTTGTCCTTAACAATTTACGTATGTCATTGAATGACTTAATAATTGATGATGTTTTAGTAGTCAGAAATAATCATTTATTTTCGTTGGAGTAATATTTTAATGTAGTATGAAGGGGTGTCAGTTTTGAAATTTTGTACATAGATTAATGAATCTGTACAAAATTTTAAAACTATATCATGAAAAATCACAAACCGGAAACACGTGTTTAGTATTTTTATGTAAAGAAAATGTACTAAAACTAATTTTGTATACTTTTTAAACAGTAGTCAACTACCCTATTAGATTACTTTTTATAAAACCCTTAGTCGAGTAAAATAGAAGTCTGAACTGCACGATCAGTACCTACATAAAACCAGAATGATACAATACCTAGTTATCTTGAATTTATACCCCTTACTTTAGGAATATGTTCGTGTGCTTTTATCTATTAATTTGTACAGGTTGGATACGACCTGTGAGATTTCCTTTGAAATACTGCTTCTGCCTATAGAAATGAACAACTTTTTCCAAGAAAATAGGTAATAGTCTATTCCCAAAAAAAAAAAAAAATTGCCTTACCATATAAAGTTATCATCAGCTGATCAAAATTAGTACGGGAGGTCCAACATTTTTTCGGAATAGACTGTTACTTTCTTGGAAAAGTGGTTCACTTCTCTGGGCAGAAGCAGTAGGTATTTCAAAGGAAATCTCATAAGTCGTATCCACCCTGTATATAGGGTGACTGGTAATTAGTGACCGATACTTAAGCACGTGATTGTACTCATGATAACAAACAACTTTTACTATGGGACCAAACCTGAAATTGCGAAAAAAAATCTGCTGTTTAGTCGTTTATGTTCGCCTAACTGGTCAAAATGTACTGAACAGCAGATTTTTTTTCGCAATTTCAGGTTTGGTCCCATAGTAAAAGTTGTTTGTTATCATGAGTACAATCACGTGCTTAAGTATCGGTCACTAATTACCAGTCACCCTATATATATGTATGTATTTAGAAATTTATAAGTATATTTATCAGTTGTCTGGTTGACATAATACAGGCTCTGCCTAGTATGGGGGAGCAGATGGCCATGTGTGAGCTGTACCAAAATATTATTATTATTAATTTCTTGATTATGAATCGTTGGTAATTCAAATTCAATAAAAGTTTTTTTTCATCTCTAAAAATTACATTTTTGTGTACAAATGAATACAGTTGTAATTGTAATTTGTGGGAGATCTGGAGTCTAAACTAATCCTAGGCCTGTAATTGAGAAATCCAAGCCCTCCGAATAACATCAAGATTATTACTTGCGGAATAATTTATTGATTATAATTTTATTTTTGTTATAAAAAAGAATCTTAAGATGTTATGTGTAATATCTAGTTTTAATTCCGTGTAATAAAAACCCAGGCTTGGATGCTGGAAGCAATCTCACCTTCCCACGCTCATGCATATGCTGATGCAAGAAAGGTAATCATGCAAATGCAAACATGCAGGAAAATGAGGATAGCATGCCACACAACCGAACCTATACTCGACACGTGTTTCACCCCTCCACGGGGCATCCTCAGGAGATGTTGACTCGTCGACCGCTAGTCGTAAAGTGAGCTCAACGTTCGTTTGGATATCGCGACGCCCCCGTTAGGGGGCGTGGCGAGCGACTCCAGGGCTTCGCCCCCCGGCCGCAGAAAGCAATACGGCGGCCCGCTAATACGGGCCTCTCAATGTATTGGCTACATTGGCCTGTGATAATTCGTTGGGCACGCGTAATTTACGCGTGCCCATGTGAGTGATTGCATGTTGTTTTTCTGTAGGCGCGCCGCGACGCTGTACTATACAGCGCCGCTTTCTTCACGACACCTCGGCGGTCTGTCCCCGCCAGGTGAGACCCCCAGTTGCCTGGGGGAGGCCCGGCGGAGGACGACCAGCGACAGAGGTGCCGACTCGACGCTCCTACAGAATATAGGTGTGTTGCTCCCGCCCGCCCCGCTTCCAGAGCTAGCCGGTCACGGTCCGGGCTAAGGAGCAGTCGTGTGTGTGTGAGCGGTATTGTGTTGTGTAACACCGCCCAGTGTCTACGCGCCCGCAGCCCGCACTGCGCGGTCACGTGTGAGTATAGGCGTCTGTATAGTGGTGTGTGGCTGCGCTCGCTGCGTAACGTGCCTATATTAACCTAGCACACGCTACGCAACGAATGTGAGTAATGTGTGGAGTTCAGTTGATTCAAGTGAGCCGCGTGTAACCTGGGTGCGGCTCACTTGAGGCGTCAATCCGGTGCGATGGGGTCGTCGTCCGCTACCAGGTCGCGGGGCAAGGGTCTCGCGTCAGGGGGGCGCGCGTGCCAGGGCGCAATATCCTTGACATGGGGCCAAGCAGATGCGTCGGCACGCGCGAACATTCCTTTCGCGAGGTGCCGCACAAACTCATCCAGGCTCTCAATACCGAGGTCCCTCTGGATGACGTCGTTCCTCACAAAGCGAGGGGCGTCAACGATAGTCCGCAGCGCTAGGTTCTGTTGCGCGCGGAGCAGCTTGCGGTTTGTCTCGCTTGTGAGGGCGAACCAAGCCGGAGCGGCGTACGTCAAGATTGGGCGCACGTACAACTTGTACACGCCCATGAGCTCAACGCACGGCTCTCCCCGCCTTATATACCCTACCGATGACGCACGGTACCGGTCAACACAAACGTCACGAAGACGTATGTGTCGAACTACCTGCAACTATACTTAAAAGCGGTGAGGTGACCAAGCTTGTTTGTTCATTCAGCAGTGCATAGCTGGTGTTATTATTATATTTAGAGATTTCTAACTGTTCCAACACACACAACCGGAAACCCTTATCACACACATGCAAAATGTTATATGTATTGTTGTCGCTCAAGGAATGGCCGGTATCGATTAAATGTTTTGCGAAATGAGATTTTTCTGGATGGCCATTCCTGTAAGCGGCAACATGTTCCCTATACCGTACTTCAAAATTACGGCCTGTCTGACCTACATAGACCCCGTTGCAATCATTGCATACTAATTTATAAACACCGGATTTTTTTGAATTTTCTAACTTATCTTTACCGTTACACAGATTACGCAAATTTTGGTCTGAACGAAAAGCAACGTAAATATCATGTATGTTGTTTATGTGTTGTGTTGTTTCAAACATGATATTTACGTTGCTTCTCGTTCAGACCAAAATTTGCGTAATCTGTGTAACGGTAAAGATAAGTTAGAAAATTCAAAAAAATCCGGTGTTTATAAATTAGTATGCAATGATTGCAACGGGGTCTATGTAGGTCAGACAGGCCGTAATTTTGAAGTACGGTATAGGGAACATGTTGCCGCTTACAGGAATGGCCATCCAGAAAAATCTCATTTCGCAAAACATTTACGGTCTTATTCATAAAAAAAGCTTATAGAAGGTTTAAACCATTCATTAGTTAAAATGCTCGATAAGCCTTTAAAACGTTCGATAAAATTTTGTATTCATAAACGCTTCATAAACCTTCGATAACTAAAATGTACTATAACTTCATTATAAATCTAAATGTTGCCATAATAATGATGTCATCCAACAAATTGGCCAACATATTGAATCGTCAAACGAGAATATCTGCCTACTAACCGAATAATTGTGACCATAGACATTATTACGTATGGAATACTAATATATTGTCTACAGTTTCGACACTTTTGACGCGGTAACGTCATGGAAACAATAATGTCATTGAAGGAATGAATTTGAACTTGTAAAACTAAAAAACTTTTGAATATTTTTTTTGTATTTAAAATAAATGGAATTAAGACCGGAGACTAGTTGCAATAAAGGACAAAGAATTGAATATTGGTTGGAGGAGGATAAGGTGTGTATCTACTGTTACAGCTAAAACGTATTCCAAGTAAGTTATGTTTTGTAAACATTCTCAATTTTATACTTATGCTTGCTTTTGCTTCTATTCCTTAGATTTTTTAGGAAGAATTTGGTCAGGGAGAGATTTCCATAATAGAAAATAAAAACACTGACAAAAACACCAACGCTAAACAGGGGCGGCCTGCATGATTTACGAATTAGGTGCCTATCCAATTTACAATGTTACGAAGAACTTCGTTTGCCTGTACAAAACTCATTGTAACAAAAAAAACCGCCGCCATATGAACAATAATGACTCGTTATATTAGTTATTTTTATGCCGCTGCTGATTTAATTATTTTAGTATAATATAATATAAATAAGATAATGAAGAGAAAGAATTATAACATTAGTTTTCTATTTCAGGACAGTAGGACTAGTAAGGATGGCAAATTGCAGAAACTGAAACGGCCTACAGAAGAGATAACATCTCTTGATGGTAAATGAAAAGCAAACATTGTAAAAATGTTGTTCTGCTTGCACAAGTTTTAGAAGCCAAATTTAGAGTTTAGATTATTGTTCAACCGTGACCAGGCAAGAGTTACACGCGCCAGCAACAGCATCACAGCGTCAGCATCAAGAGCGCTAAGAAGTGACCTACTGAGATCTTCACTTCATCGGCTTGATACACACACAACACACAAATGTAAATAGGTATCAATGTGTATTGACCACTAAAATTGTATATAATTAAGTTAATTACTGTAATAAATTAGTCATCAAGCAGGAGTCGAGTTTGATTCATCTTCCATAATTCCTCTCACTATGGCCAAGACACCTTTAGCCATCATCAGTTCTATGAGTCTGTGGGACCGGCAGTGAGAAAACTATTTCCTGTGTACACACGGCTACACATCAAGCTATACATAACCAGTATAAGCTGACTTATGATTGTATGAAAAACCTATACAATGCGAGGTCAACTCAAACTGGAAATGTGTAGCCGTGTGTACATTGCACTACATACACAAACGCCTATTCCTACCCAAATTCCATCTGTTCCTGTAGGTCTCCTGGTAACAGACTTCCCACACGTAAAACCAATGTAACTCACGTTTGGTGTGGTTTGTATGATAGGTTAGGGTGCTAGGTAGTTACTGTAGGTTTATAATAAGTAGGGTGTTCGGTAGTCTTAGGTACCAGGCTCAATTGTTACAAACTTATAGCCACACTATATGCATTTGAAATAACGGCCGTACTAAGCTGTAAGTCCCGGTGTGTACAAGTATTATAAAAATAAATTAAACTGATATTTGTATAGGTACAAGCTTTTTATTAATGAACTACTCGCTAAATGTCTCCTCTTTTTCTTCTTCGTGTCGCGGGCACGACTTACTTTAGATCTTGTTGGCCCAAAACATTGCCACTTCCACGTCGTCATCGGTGGCAATGCAGAGGTCACTTAGACTGCATGTTTTGGGTGGGACACATAGGGCAGGATAGGAGGTGGAGCATGTTTTGCGACATAGCTTCACAACCACACCCTACTGGAGCATCTCCCTGCAGGGTGTAAACTCCCGTGGTCCACACGGAAGTCCCTGAACCATCTCCGGACACAAGTGGGAAGATGTAACTCCAACCTGGTAAAGTGGGGCTACCTCGGCGGAATGTTTCTTTAAAAGTTTGTAAATTTGCATTTCCCCTTGCAACTTCTTGGGGTGACTTTGTATGATATTAATTGATATTGCTACCCCTAACTGCATCCATGCAACAACCAACCCATGGTCAATCCATGGTCAACTGCAATATTGTAAAGTACTGCTCTAACCACTATGGTTGTTTTCACATTTCCTAGTTTGCAGGTAAAAGGCATTGAAAGCATTGTATCCACACTCCAGAATAGCAGCAAACCTACAGTATTTCTTGTTGCTGTACTTAATATGTGCTTTGTTATATTTTTCCTTGCTTATATTTTGCATCGTAGGTATAAACTAAATCGGTTAAACAGAAGTGCAAAATAAATTAAATACAACTGCGGCTCCTCGAAGTACGATTGTTTACGAAACTAACTTTTCACAATATTACATTTTGTACGTCAAATGTCATTTTCTTATTAATCAGCTGATGCAGAGTCGGCCATTTTTTCCTTATAATACTGTTATAGTAGGGTTCTGGGTTTCATAACTTTATAGTAGGTTTAAAGAACGTTTTAGTGCTAAAATGCGTTTATGAATAGCAATTTTTGACAACGAGACTTTAGCAAGCCTTTAGATGTTCCATAACTTATTATGAATAAGACCGTTAATCGATACCGGCCATTCCTTGAGCGACAACAATACATATAACATTTTGCATGTGTGTGATAAGGGTTTCCGGTTGTGTGTGTTGGAACAGTTAGAAATCTCTAAATATAATAATAACACCAGCTATGCACTGCTGAATGAACAAACAAGCTTGGTCACCTCACCGCTTTTAAGTATAGTTGCAGGTAGTTCGACACATACGTCTTCGTGACGTTTGTGTTGACCGGTACCGTGCGTCATCGGTAGGGTATATAAGGCGGGGAGAGCCGTGCGTTGAGCTCACTTTACGACTAGCGGTCGACGAGTCAACATCTCCTGAGGATGCCCCGTGGAGGGGTGAAACACGTGTCGAGTATAGGTTCGGTTGTGTGGCATGCTATCCTCATTTTCCTGCATGTTTGCATTTGCATGAGGGCGGGAGGGTGGGACCTTTCTTGCATCAGCATATGCATGAGCGTGGGAAGGTGAGATTGCTTCCAGCATCCAAGCCTGGGTTTTTATTACACGGAATTAAAACTAGATATTACACATAACATCTTAATGTCATGGATTTCCGTAAAGTAACGCCTGATTCCATAATATAAAAAGAATCTTGAAAAATACTATTTTCAGTGTGGAGTCGTAGCATTGTTTACTGATTGAGTACAGAAATAAAACAATTTTATTAATTATATATTTTATTTCAAACAAAAACCTTAATTACTTAATTTTTTTCAGTATCAGTCACTTCAATTTGGTCTGTATGATAACCTTTTACAGTGTTCAAAAAGTTTAATATTTTTACGTAACATCTTGTACGCATACACGGTGAGATATGCTTTAATTCCTCTTTAATGAGGTCTCCAAAATGATCATTCCTTTGGTCTACTTCTACTTTTGAATGTTCTGAACAAGGCAAACATATTTTATTTTCTTGTCTGGACACTTCTACATTAAGTTTCTTTTTTTTCGACGTACTCATGTTTGGTTTTAACAAAGACGGAGATGAAGGGCGCTCCAAATCGACATCTTCTGAGTCTAAAGGAAATGGTGAATTGCTTTGCTTTAATCCTGGAAAGAATAAGTAAATTAAGTAAAGAAAAGACGAAAGCTAGTTAAAATGAAGTCAACATTATTAATTCAAATAAGACTCACCTCTGTTATTCATCTTTCGTTGCCTATTTACAGTTCTTGTATCAACTTCAGTACGAAATTATGAAATTTGGTGAAGGAAGACTATGGCGGCGACGACGTTGCATGCATGCATGCGACTCAATGCGACTAAAATTTTAGAACAAAATTACATCGCAACGTCCAAACCGTCCTCGCTCGCGAGAGGCGGGGGGCCCGGAGGGTTCAAACTTGGTTTTAACCGGTTAATTTACATTATCAAAACCAAAATTCATGAAAAACCGGTTTCCCGCATAAACCGGTAAAAACCGGTAAAGTGCAACCTTTAACCTAAATCGATTTCGGTTTGGGGTCAATGACCGTAACCGGTTAAGAATTTCAACCGGTTTCCGAGCCCTGCAAGTAACGATTGTTTGAATGCACTTAAAAATTTGGGAATTAATGTCGACACCTGGGACTTCATTGTAATATACATTTTAAGCTTAAAATTAGATTCTGAGTCACGTAAATTGTGGGAAGCAAAAATTTGTGAATATTCGGAAGATCTACCTGTTATATCTTTGGAGGATATAATGGTGCCAATCAAAGTCCCAAGAATCGCAAATATATTTAATATAAAAAAAAAGGAATGTTACATGGACGGAGGTTATTCGGTAAGTGAAGATGACTACACATTTTGATTAAAGGAAAAAGTTGCGCCTACTTGCTTGCTGACAGTTTCATCACAGAACGTAACGTGTGTTTGCTATTAGTTTTATTGAAGGCGTTAAGGCCTGAACATATTCCCGGCCATTGAAAGGTCTCTTTCAATCCTTAAGCTCTTCTGCTGTGGGAAGTCTGCAAAGCCGCACCAGTGAACGTCGCACGCAGCCCTTATTGGTGTGGATGTCTGCTACTCTGGGTATCCCATCAGATCCGGATATGAGGCGAAGAACGCGTCCAAGTTTCCACGCAAGTGGGGGCGCGTTGTCATCTGCTAGGAGTACCATATCTCCAACATCCAGCTTTGATGTATCTGCTCGCCATTTTGTCCTCTGTTGCAGTTCGCACAGATATTCCTTTTGCCATCTTTTCCAAAAATGCTGTGTCTTCTCTATGCGTTGATACCGTCGCAGCTGACTTTCCTTGGCTTCTACCAGGTTAGGTGCTGGCAGAGCGGTCAACGGCCTCCCAATGATGAAGTGCCCTGGGGAGAGGGGAAGGAGGTCGTTAGGACTGGATGAGAGTGGACACAAGGGACGGCTATTGAGAATCGCCTCCACTTGTGTAAACAAAGTTGAAATTTCTTCGAAGGTGAAGTGGCTATCGCCAATAACACGTTTTTATTGAGTTGTCGTAGGGTTTCTTGTTTATGTCTCATAACTTTTTATTTTTTTATTTTTTATATATGTATATATATATTTTGTTGTATGTATGTATATATGTATTTATTCTTATATCTTTTATAAATATTTTCTAATTTTTTTTTTCACTGTTATTGCACCTGCTGTGAATTGTCTCTGCATCACCCTAAGGTAGACTGGTAGAAAATGCCCAAGGCATTAAGTCCGCCTTTGTACAGTTTTTACTTGTGCATAAAGTTTAAATAAATAAATAAAATAAAAAAATATTTGGCCGACTTAACCCCGGCTTCCCATATGCCACCGAAATGAGGAGTGTAAGCCGGAATAAACTTAAATGTAATTGATTGCTGACTCGCAAAATCAGACAGAGGCTCGTGGTGATCTCTTATGAACGCTCCTATCTCTTTTGCGGCAGCCACAAAATTGCCTCCGTTATCGCTGAATATTTCCGTTGGTTTACCTCGACGAGCTATAAACCGCCTGAGTGTCATTATAAATGCCTCCTTTGTTAAGTCGCTGACAGCTTCTAGATGGATGCACTTATAACGCAAACAAACAAAAAGACATAAATAACATTTAACTACACGGCTACCCCGGCCTTTACGATTAATAATATAAAATGGGCCAGCAAAGTCCAAGCCAACAGATATGAAGGGATAGTCAGGTGTTATGCGCTGGGGCGGTAAATTACCCATTTTAGGTTGTAACGTCACGCCTCGTAATCGTCTACATCTTACGCAATTGTTGACTGTGCGCCTCGCGAGACACCTACCATTAATTGGCCATACCGCTTCTCGCACAGACGTTAACAACAGTTGCGGACCAGCATGCATGTTACTTACATGTTCTCTTTTGAAATATAATTTAGTTAATCTATGTGAAGCATGAAGTAAAATTGGATGTTTCTTTTCAAAAGAATGACCTGACATATCTATACGTCCACCGACTCGAATTAATTTATGTTCGTCTAAGAACGGCGATAACGATAATAACTTACTTTTATTATTTAACGATTTACCTTTCACTAGTAAATCGTATTCAACGGGGAACGTCTGACCTTGAGAGATAACGCATAGCGAATAGAATGACTCACGTAGCTCATTAGCTGACAATATACCTACGCGCTTATTATGTTTGTTTTTAAGGTTGAATATGAATCTGCGAACATAAGCAAATGATCTTTGTAACTTTGTTAAAGTTGAATATTTATCAAAGTCAATGACGGGTTGATCAATTATCGTCGAATGATGTACTTTTAACTCTGGTACTTCTTCAGAATCATTGACGTTTAACTTAGGCCATTCAGATTCATTGTTTAATAAAAAACTAGGCCCTGTCCACCACAGTGCCGTTGATATAAGACGTTTAGCATCTACTCCCCTTGATATTAGGTCAGCAGGGTTAGAATCCGTCGGAACATATCGCCACGCTGAAGTAGACGTTAGTTCCTTAATTTCAATAATACGATTGGCTACAAACACTTTTAATTTACTGACATCGCTACAAATCCAACACAATACTATTGTCGAATCGCACCAGTGCACTAGTTTATCCGGCTTGTATCGAAGTGAGTCCGTTACAGATTTTGTAAGTTTAGCAGCAAGTAAGGCCGCACACAGTTCCAGGCGGGGTATGGTGGTAGGCTTCAATGAAGCCACCTTTGACTTCGCGCACAATAATCTGACTGTGACGTCATTATTAAGGCTAATCGTTTTCATGTAAATACACGCACCATACGCATTTTGTGAAGCATCGCTAAATGAATGTAACTCGATGTATTTAAATGAGTCACCTAGAACTAATCTTGGCACTTGTAAAGAAGGTAAGTATTTTATGTTTTCAGAAAATTTAATCCAATCGTCTGTTATCTCCCGAGGGGCTGGCTGATCCCAGTCCAGTTTTTGTTGCCATAGTCTTTGCAATATTATCTTAGGTTTCACTACAACCGGACTTAATATACCCAACGGATCAAATATCTTGAACGCGTTTGACATGATAAATCGTTTTGTTATTATTTGATTATTATCATGTGAAAATCCCTTTATTGGGAAGTGTAAGGTATCGCTAGAAGGTGTCCAGCCCAACCCTAGTGTACTTGAAGACTCACTAAAAATTAACTTGTCTTGTTCATTCATAATAACATTATCAAAAATGGAAGGATGATTTGGAAAGGATCTCAGCTTGGTCCACAAGAAACTCCCTGGTCCTGAATCCTAGCAAGTCCAAGTATATTGTGATGGGATCTAGAGATTTCCTGAACAAAATGCTTGCTTGCAACCTGGACATCAGGATTGATGGATGTGGTGTGGAAAGGGTTCTGGAAGCTCGTAATCTAGGTGTAGTATTTGACGGGCAGCTGCATTTTGAAACACACATATTGGAGGCCGTGCGCAACTGCTTCTACCGACTCAAGGTCTTGTATCGTATCCGTCCCTACATAAGTGTGGATATGCGTGTCATGCTGTGCGAGTCACTTGTTCTATCCAAGCTGAATTACGCTGACACTGTGTATGGGGCATGTATTCTCGGTAGAAGTGAAAGACTGATACAGCGGGTCCAAAATGCTTGTGCAAGATTCTGCTACAATGTCCCACCACGGTCCCACATCACTCCTTTTCTGAATAAGGGTAATTTGATGAAAATGTCGGCGCGCAGAAAGCTTCACCTGGCTACTCTACTCTTTGGCACAATTCTCACAAAGAAACCAGAATATTTATATAATAAACTGTCTTGGTCACGCGATGTTAACAAAATTAAAACTAGGGCATCTTCTTACCTCATGTTAGCCTCATCGCATAGAACTGCTGCATTCCGTGGTAGTTTCAAATTCGCTGCCTCCCGTTGCTGGAACGACTTGCCACCTCCTTTTCGTGCTATAAAGACAGTTGGTACTTTCAGGCAAAAATTTAAACAGCATTTACTACAGCTTCAAAAAGATACCAAACTTTGAACTTACCCTTGATGTGCACGCAGCTAGCAATGGTGGTTCGAGCGCTTGGCAGCGGATTTTTCACTGGACAGGTGCAGCAGTTGTTTCGCATCTTGTTTTTGTTTTTTCAATAAGTACATGTTCGATAATTAATTAATTTTATTGTTTATTCCGTACTTTTAATGGCGGCATCAGACAAATTGTTGATGCTGCCCTACACAATGTTTTGTTTCGTTGTCACTTGTTTCTTGTAAAATTTGTAACTCCGTAACACTCTCATCATTACTTTATTTCTCCATTTCATCCATACCGTTAATTGATTGCCACTTTCCACTGTAATGCTGTTCCACCGGACAGCCGTAATGTTATTTAATTATTTATTTTATTCATGATATACAATTATAATATAATGTACTATGTTCATGATGCCGGAAGGTCGGCGCCAAAGACTACGATATAAGTCGGCGCCTGCGACCCCTTACTTGTCACAGGAATGCCACAGACACACAAGAGTGCCTCTGAGACTCAAGGCATAGACAAGTAATGAGGTTACGTCTGGCGCGGATTAAAAATTTAATATCTTATCGTATTTCCTAATATTTTACATATTTATTACACCTATTTTATAATTTATTTATTTCGGTAACTGCCCGTGACATCACAGCGGGCCCTATCAGAATACCAGCGTTGTGACATTTATTTTTTAAATGTTGCAACATCATGCTGAGATAGGAGCCTTTTGGCCTCGTATAGGACTTTTTATTTTATTTTTCTTTTTATTACTTTGTTTTAGTTATATAACTTGGATTTTTTATGTATATTTTTAACTGTGTTTAGTTTAGTTTGTGATCATCCTATGCGAGTCGCAATAAATACTTTTTCTTTCTTTCTTTCTTTCTATTTGTTTTAAATTTTCTTAAATTGAAACAACTTGACTTTAATGCTTCAGATACAGCCTTATGTATATATATTAATTGCTGTGAATCATTCGAACCCGTTATCAAATCATCAACGTAGAAGTCCTTTTGAATAATGTCTTTAATGAGATCATTATCCTGTTCCTGCCCTACCTGCCACAGACAGCGTGTGCTTAAGTAACTTGCGCTCGCGGTTCCGTAGGTCAAAGTATTGAGCATAAGCGTCTGAATGGGTTCAGATTCCTCTCCTCTCCATAGTATGAGCTGTAAACGCCTATCATCTTCGTGTACCAATATTTGTCGATACATCTTTTCTATATCTCCGGTGAGTAAGTACTTGTATTGCCTAGACCGTATCAAAATAGAAAACAGAGTATCCTGTACGTTTGGACCCACCATTAATATATCATTCAGTGAGCAACCGGAAGTGGAGGGAGCGGAACCATCGAACACTACACGAACCTTAGTAGATTCGCTTTCCTGTTTCAGGACTGCATGGTGACACAGGTAATAACTAGGGCTTAAGCTATCATTTAAATTACTATTTCACTTCAGTAGCTCAAACATGTAGGTTTTGCTGTCTGAAATCAGTGAGCAAAATGCGATTTTGCTCACTGAGTGAGACAAAGTAACTTTTTAATTTTTGTTTTCAGAAAGCCGCGAAAATCTTATTCAGCCTTGGGTTGATCATACAATTCGAAACATTCACACCCTATCTCTTTCCCGCCATTAGAAAGAGACAGAGACAAAGACCAGCCCTTTCGAAGTTCCGATTTTGAATTCGACCTCAAAGACAAACACGTTCGGTATTTCGTACTAACTAAAGAAATTTTGCAAAAAGATAATTATGTCTTTTAATGTAATTTATTGAATTTTTAACTTATTGTTGTATTTAAACGAAAATAAGTATTTACTGCAAATAAAACTGATATTTAACCTGTAAATATTTATTGCTAAAGTAGTTTCAATAATGTTACGTAATATATTTTGAATAATAAAATATCATGGGTGCTATTTCCGAACACGCCTTAATTTATATAAAAGAGCGGGAATAAAATTTCGTGGCTGGCGTAAAGAGTTGAATAAGTTAAAAAATATTAAAATAATCGTAAAATATGAGTGAAACTAGCGACGAGACCAATATTTTAACACCGGAAGAGTTAAAACAACAAGTTATGAATGCAGAATTAAGTTTCCTACCTGAGAAGTCTCGCGAGAAATATCTGAAAGCATACCTTGTCTTCAATGAATGGAGACTTGCAAAGGGCGCAAGCAGTTTTTCGGAGACGGTGTTGCTATCTTATTTTTTAGATTTATCACACAGACGAGGCGATCATCTACAATGTCGAGTATTTACTCAATGTTGAAAGCTACTTTAAAAACAAAACATAACGTGCATATTGAAACATACGCAAAACTCTTATCTTTTCTAAAAATAATGTCAGTTGGGCATAAGGCTAAAAAGTCCAAAATTTTCACGGCCCATAACATAGAAAAATACCTAATGGAAGGTACCTCTACCTACAATGTTAATTATTTTGATTCACAATAAATAGTTATTTCAATCTATTCCTGTTTCTTATTTTATCTCCTAAAGTGTTCTCGCTGCTGAAGTGAAAAGTTATGTGTGTTACACGAGAGCAAAGTTTTTTGCATCTCGTGCCTTTGAATCCCTCGCCACACTCAGGATTCAACTTTAGAATCACTCGCTACGCTCGTGATTCAATCTTTGAATCCTTCGCTTGCTCAGGATTCAAAATCAGCACTCACAGCAAAAAACGACTTTGCTCTCTTGTTGCACAAATAACTATTTAACACCGATAAATGGCCTAATTCTTCGTATTCCCTAATGAATTTGGCGTATTCTAATTTTAAGTTATGGTTTCTTTTTAACCGTTTTTCCATATTAATGAAGCGTCTCTTAGCTAGCTTGTAAGTATCGCCTAAAAAATCGGTAGTATCTTTAAGCGGTAATTTTACACAAAATCTACCTATATTGTTTCTTGTTGTGTGATTGAGAAAGTGGTTTTCGCACTCACTTTCATTTTCACTCGTAATAATTGATTTTCCAGGAATTTCTTCCAGATCCCAAAATTTAGTTAACATCTTATCAATGCTATCATCATCACTAGCACATTTCGAAACTACGCTGTGATTACAGTAAACATTTTTATGTGGCTTCACAGATTCCAGGGGACCAGACACAATCCAACCTAATTGTGAACTTCTTATCTTAGGATTTTTGACACCTAATGAAAGTTGCTCATTACCTAGAATGTCCCAGAATAAGTCAGCACCTATTAAGACATCTATGTCGGCTGGTTTATGGAACATGGGATCAGCCAGCTGAATATTTTTAGGTAGCTTCAGAGAACCAATATCTATGGGGAACTTTGGCAGTCTACCTGTCAATTCCTTCAACACAAGACATGAACAACTTATGTTGAAGTTACTGTTTATTGATTGTAATTTAATATTACAACTTTCAATAACATTATTTGTTGATGTGTTGCCTATGCCAATGACCTTTAGAGTATCAATGGGATGGGACTTTAATGATAACCTGATCTTTAGGGATTCAGTTATAAAAGATGATTGACTGCCACAGTCCAATAGTGCTCGAACTTTGACCTTTTGCTGGCCAAATGGATTCGATACCTCCACCATGGCTGTTGACAGTATAATTTAACCTGTATTATTAGAACAGTGTGCTACAATCTCACCCGGCTCATGAACCGTAGCTAGACTGGCCGGCGCTTGCGGCTGGTGCAGCAGGCTATTATGTCTCTCAGTGCAGCCAGACTCTTGGCATGACCGGAATCGACAATCCTTGACGGAGTGACCCTGTCTCAAACAGTTAATACAGAGTTTATACCTCGTCACATCCGTCATTCTATCACCAATACCCTTAGCTTTAAATGTTGGACAGTCATAAATTCTATGACGTTCATCGCAAACAATACACGAATAACCCTTCTGTCCTTTATTCTTATTATTATCACTAGTGCTTGCAAAAGATTTAACATTATTATTCTGACTCTTTCTTTGACCTTGTTTATGCGGAGTCGAACGTTGAGGAGTGGTAGGCTTTTTTGAATCTATGTTAGCAGAATTATTATTACTGCGATTTGCAGATTCTAGCACACTAGCACGATCCATAATAAATTTAAAAAACTGCTCCAAATTTGATAGCTTATTCCATAAACTATTGCGATATTCTTCCCATTTCAACAAGGTTTGACTATCGAACTTAGCTGACAACATGAATATAATAATGACGTCCCAATTATCCGTTGATTGTCCCAAGCTGACCAAGGCACGTAAGTTTTTAGTAATATGATCAACTAAATATCTTAAAGATTTTTCTGATTCATCTGGAAGCTGCTTTAAATTTAGTAGTGAATCAAGATGATAATCAATTAGGATTCTATTGTTATCATACCGTTGACAAAGCAGCTTCCAAGCTTCAGAATAATTCTTTGCAGAAACTTCAAGATTGGAAACAATTCTGGCTGCATCACCTTGTAAATATGAATTTAAATAATAGAACTTATTAATGTCAGAAATATGATCATTTTTATGTATTAAGCCTTCAAAAGTATCTCGGAATTCTAACCAACGGAAATATTCACCATTACATTTAGCTATTTGTATTTGCGGGAGCTTTAATCCTACATTGTGATGATCCTCTGAACAACATGAAGCGTTATGAACAGAATTGCGTCTTTGTTCGCATTCATTTTTCGAGAAAACATGGCAGCTAAATTCTTAGCAGTGGCTATGTTCATTATTATTTCTCTCTCAATATTATCGCGCTCGTCAATTTCGGCCGCAATGTTTTCAGGACTCAGCACCTCTATTTCATTTTGCAAGTCATCAACCCTAAGAGATAATGCCTCAAACTTTGCAAGTTTTAAATTTAGTTCTGTTAATTGAATATCATTTAACTCATCTTCTTTAGAAACGTTATTTAAATAATTTTTAAATTTAGTAATCTGCCCTTTGGCGGACGCTCTTTTTGTGAGCAGTTCTTTATAACGCTGCTTACCTTCAGCCATGGTGAGCAAACAGTGTCAAGAAGTCAACTTTAAAGATGATATTGGGCAATTACCAAAATGAAAATAAGAAAATGAATGGGCTCACGTTCCTCGTTTCGGTGGCACCTGCTGATAAGGAATCCGGGTGCGCACGATCAGCTGTACGCCAACCGGGCCGTCGGGAAAGTATTCGTTTGACCAGGCCGGGTGGCTGGTACCGCTCGAAGGGGCGAGATCTGGAATAGTCGGCACACTACGCTAAACCAAAAGCCAGAACTAAACAATAATGGAAGAGGTCATTGACTGAGGCTATTTTATTTGAAAATATTAATTTAATAACGAAGCAGGATATAAATTTTGACTTATAATTCGAACTCTTTATAATTTAACGAAGTAATCTATCTTTATTCTAAACTTTTCAATGATTTTATTTTTTGTTGAAGGTAGATAGAAAAAAAAATCTGATGCAATATTTGCAATTCTTAGGAGATTTCGGCAATAATATGCACGAAAAATCTTTAATTTACACAAGTGGATGCTATTCTCAATATTCTAATAGGTATTATGGGTATTTGGATGGATGGATGGGTAATGGATGGATTTTAAACAAAGGATGGGCACTTAACTTTGAGGTGACACGTCGACGCCCTGCTCGATGTGATGCTTTGGCTGCACCACTGCTCGAATACTGGCTCCTTGTAGTGACCAGGCGACAGTCCTCCATACGCTGGAACCCGTGGCATTTTGTCTCTCCACTGCAAGGCTTCAAATCTTGGAGTTCGTTGCCGCTGCGCGCGTGTCGTACTCGTACCGATTTTATTGAATTTTATTTCTTTATTTTCGAGGATTACTCTTTGTTCCCCTCATGGGCCACATGTTATATCTTTGCAGGATATAATGGTGCCAATCAAAGTCCCAAGAATCGCAAATATATTTAATATAAAAAAAAGGAATGTTACATGGACGGAGGTTATTCGGCAAGTGAAGATGACTACACATTTTGTTTAAAGGAAAAAGTTGCGCCTACTTGCTTGCTGACAGTTTCATCACAGAACGTAACGTGTGTTTGCTATTAGTTTTATTGAAGGCGTTAAAGCCTGAACACTACCCACTCTACAGCAGTTCAATAAGTTTTTAGAACAAAGGTTCCGTTCACTAGAATTTTTAGACAATAAGTCTTCTAAAAATACTGTCACAAAAAATGTCCCTGTCAAGACACTACATGTAGCTACTCTGTCATGCGTATTTTGCAAATCTGATCATAAACTTGGTAGTTGTAAAAAATTTAGTAGCGAAGATGTCACCTCACGGCGTAGGTTCGTCCAATCCAATGGATTATGTTTTAATTGTCTCGGGTCAGGCCACGCGGTATATGCCTGTCGTTTGCCGACTAGATGTCGGTTATGTAAAAGAAAACATCATTCTTTACTCCATTCTAAAGATGCGTCCGTATCAACTGACCCTAAAGAAGAACCTAAGCAATCAGTTGATACAAAAGAAACACAAGACGATGCAAGTAACAGTGTCACAAACTGTGCTGCGACTTCACGTAGCCATGATTTGTTGCCTACGGCCTTGGTGAAGGTTACCTCCGGTACAGGCACAAAGGCGACTCTGCGCTCTTTGCTGGATCAGTGTTCGCAGGCTTCGTATATTACGGAGTCAGCAGTTCAACTTTTAGGGCTGAAAAAATATATCAGTTATAAATCATCACTGAGGCTAGGCGAAGATAATAAAGGTTGTGCATTGACCTCAAAATATGTTGTTTACTTAAGATTGCAATCAATGTACAGACGCCAGCACATCAACCTACTACAATCTGTCAGATTTCTGTAATAGATTTTCAACTTTATCGCTAAAGCATAAGGTTCAATGTTGATTGGGAAAATTTGACAGTTAGGTGTAGGTTGATGTGCTGGCGTCTGTACAATCCTAACTTTAGTTTGTCGGTTAAGGCTCACGTACAGAAGAAATGAACATCAATTCTTCCTTCTAATAAAATAAAGTTCCGATTATGGGAAGAACTGAAACAGTACAATTTAGCAGATCCTACTTGGGATACACCAGGAAAAATTGACATTCTTTTAAGTTCCTCGGTGTACAGCAAAGCCCTCAAACAAGGACTCAGTAAGGGGGGGTAAGTATCCTTAATAGCGCAGGATTCTGAATTGGGATGGATACTTTCGGGAGAGATTACGGGAAAGGAAGAATACGCAGAGAGTCTTAACTATGTAACGTTAGAAGGTGATCAAAATGATCTTATAAAAAGATTTTGGGAGTTAGAGGAAACAGTAGTGCCAAAAAAGCACTTCACGGAAGAAGAACAAAAATGTGAAGAATTTTATAAGCAATCAACACAACGGGATCCCGAAGGTCGATATGTTGTTAGGCTGCCGTTTAAAACGGATACACCACACTGCGCAAATGGTCAAACTAAAGATATTGCATTGCGCAGGTTTTTTAATTTGGAGAAAAGGTTAGCCAGAGACTCTGAGTTAAAAAGGCAATATGTCGATGTAATCAATGAATATCTCGACTTGGGTCATGCAGAAATTATTCCTTTGGAGCAAATTAACAAACCTGATGTCGTATACCTTCCCCATCACGCGGTGATCAGGGAAGATAAAGCAACCACTAAAGTTAGAGTTGTATTTGACGCCTCTAGCTTAGGCAAGAATGGTGTGTCGTTGAACAGCGAACTAATGGTCGGGCCGACCTTACAAGCTGATTTACGGCACACTATAATGAGATGGAGAATACATCCCATTTGTATTGTTGCGGACATTGTAAAAATGTACCGGCAGGTTATGGTCTCTACTGAAGATATTGACTACCAAAGATTATTGTGGAGACAAGATCCCAAAGACAAAATTCAACACCTGCGGCTTTTGAGAGTAACATTTGGCACGGCGTCAGCTCCATATTTGGCCGTCCGAACATTACATCAAATAGCGCTTGATGAGGGAGAATGCTTTCCTGTTGCACGTGAAAAGACTCTGACGGATTTTTATATGGATGACCTGATGACTGGCTGTCAAAATATAGCTGAAGGAAAAGATATATATGAGCAAATGACACAATTATTGGGAAAAGGAGGCTTTGAGCTACAAAAATGGAAAACCAATAATTCAGAATTAATGAAACATATGAGAACAGATAAAGAAGTAGAAAATCTAGAATTGAAAACAGATATAGTAATGAAAATATTAGGACTTACCTGGTCCAGAGAAACTGATGAATTTGAATACTCGGTGAAGCTGCCTCCCTTGAAGATACCTGTAACTAAAAGAAGTGTTATCTCGCATATTTCAATGTTGTTCGATCCATTGGGTTGGTTAGCACCTGCAATCATAAAAGCCAAGATATTAATTCAAAAATTGTGGTTGTCTGGAATTAATTGGGATGATGAGTTACCATCGATATTGTTAAAGGAATGGCTTACTTACCGCAGCGAACTCGAACAACTTGTACAGTATCGGATTCCTAGATGGTTATCAATCTACCGCGGTGATTCAGTAGAGCTGCATGGATTTAGTGACGCCTCGAATCAAGCTTATGCAGCAGTAGTTTACCTGCGTGTGGTGGATCAGCAGGAGGTCACTTATTCTCGCCTGGTGACAGCCAAAACGAAGGTTGCACCAATTAAACAAGTTTCAATACCGCGACTTGAACTGTGTGGTGCAGTTTTAGTGTCGAAGTTGTTGAGTGAAGTAGCCGAAGTATTGAAAATTGAGAAGCAGAATATTCGTGCGTGGACCGATTCGACAGTAGTACTCGCTTGGTTGAGTAAACATCCATCTAATTGGCAAACATTTGTAGCCAATAGAGTGTCAGAGATTTTGACAGTAGTAGACAGAAGACAGTGGGCTCATGTGAAATCAGCGGACAACCCGGCAGATTGCGCCTCACGGGGATTAAGTTCAATTGACTTAATCTCTAACCAGTTATGGATGGAAGGGCCAGAGTGGCTGAAAAACAAAAACATTGACTACAGCAAAAAGACTGAATGCAAGACAGTGTTAGAAGAAAAGGCACAAAAGGTGAGCTACGTTACAACAGAATATTTAGCGTTAACAGTGGACAAAATTCTCAACATTAAGAAAGTTGATCAGAGTAATCGCTTATTGCAGGCGCTTTATATATTGTAAGAGAAGAAGCGACAACTCTGAACGATTTCCTTCATGGTTAACTGCTAAAGAACTAAACAGTGTCAAAAGCAATATTTTAGTAGAGAAATAGAAGACCTCGTTAAAACAGGAAAGGTTCAAAAGAAAAGTGTACTTACCTCGCTTAATCCATTCGTCGACCACGAAGGGATGCTCAGAGTGGGGGGACGCTTAGAAAGAGCCACAATCGATGAAAACATTAAACATCCGATTATTATACCAGCCAAGTCTCATTTTACTAACTTGTTAATAGCAGATACTCACCAGAAGACGTTACACGGAGGACCCCAACTAATGCTCAATTATTTAAGGTCCAGATATTGGGTTCTGGATGCAAAAAATCGCACCAAATTCTATGTACGCAATTGCGTATCTTGTGTTCGTCATGCAGCTCGTATAAGAGAACAGCTCATGGGTCAGTTGCCCAAAGCAAGAGTGACTGCTAGCCGACCTTTCCACCAAAGCGGAGTGGACTATGCCGGTCCAATAAATATACGAACGTCCAAGGGGAGAGGTCAACATTCATACAAGGGATATATTTGCCTCTTTGTGTGCATGGCGACAAGAGCCATACATCTCGAGGCGGTCAGCGATTTAACGTCTAAAGGATTCCTGGCAGCATTCAAACGATTTGTGGCCAGACGTGGGTAGTGTGCTGATTTTTACAGCGACAACGGCACCAATTTTGTGGGTGCGGCGAAAGAGTTGAAGGCACTGCTGGCTGCTGAAAAATCAAGCGTGACAACAGAAATAGCAGATTGGTTATCGGATAATGGGACAACTGGCACTTTATCCCACCCCACGCTCCAAACTTTGGTGGACTGGGAGAAGCTGGGATAAAGTCCACAAAACACCATCTCAAGCGAGTTGTTGGAAATAACACTTTAACTTACGAGGAGATGGCTACCGTCTTGTCCCAAATAGAAGCATGTCTAAACTCTCGTCCCATCTCGCAGCTAAGTGACAATAGTCAAGACCAAGCTCCTTTAACTCCTGGCCACTTTTTAGTCGGAGAACCTCTTGTGCTTGTACCGGAATTTAACTATGAACAGTCGACCCTAACTAGTCGAAAGCGATGGCAATTAACCCAGCGAATGGTTAAAGATTTTTGGCGACGCTGGTCAAAAGAGTATTTAACTCAGTTCATGAATCGCTACAAATGGGCATATCAGACTCCGGAACCAGCCATTGGTGATATTGTTCTGGTGAAAGAGGACGATCTACCGCCAGCTAGGTGGCTTTATGGTATCATCACTCAAAAACACCCCGGGTTGGATGGAATTACGCGCGTAGTTAGTTTAAGATGTAAGGGTTCGCAAATTAAAAGACCAGTGTCGAAAGTATGTGTGCTTCCAGTTAACAAATAAGGGAGAGTTATTTTTTGTAATTATTGTTTGTATTTAAAAATTTACGAACAATTTGTTATTATTGTGTTGTATGTTTTAACCATAGTTACCTACAGGTATAAACTATACAATGTTAGTTAGGTATACCTATTATATTATTTTACTAGATATTAACTAGCAACTATTATTTTTGTTTCTTTTTTTGTATAGCGGCTGCGACCGCGTCTTTAGTTGCTGCTTGATTTTTATTGTAATTGTACTGTGTTGAAAGTATTTCAATATTCTAGTGTTCTGTAACGTGTGTAACAACCTTCATCTTTACTAAATTAACACTGTGTGAACTTAGTTTGTTATACTATTGTCTCTGTTTTGTATCGGTCAGTATCGTATTTCAGTTTATGATAAAGTTTATTATGGACAAAATATTAGGTCAAGGTGGGCGGTAATCTCACATTTTGTCCATGGTGGGCGGAATGTTAAGTCAATAATCCCATAGGTTTGCCCCATAGCTCGATAGATGGCGTTGCGCTGTTTAAAGACGCGCTATGGTTTCGTTACACACGATTAGCTATAAGGAGCGAAATATTATTAAAGGAGATGGCTAAATGACTGCCCCCAACATGTATAGTAATCTCACATTGACTCGTAATATTTAAATATTCATCCATGAATTATTTAGCGTTTAATAATTTCCTAGAACTTTCGTGAACTATTAAACATATAAAAGTATTTTTGTTGTTTTTTTTTATTGACATGACCAGTTCAAGGGGACATAATACAGTAGGTACTGCAAGCTAGGGAGGGGTCATATCGCTTTTCCAGAATGTCAAATCGAAACTGTACTTATATCGATTTTTGATAATAGGTATCAAAACTATTTATTTTCTGAAAGTAAGAAGTGGCAATCAGTTTTCGGCGGGAATCGATGGCGTTCAATTCGGTGTCCTGTTTACTTGCTTGTTATTGTGTTTTCACAGGGTTTTGATTCGGGAAATGGGGTTGTTTTTAAAGTGACAATCTACTCAATTCCACTTTTTTCTAATCAAAATCAAATAAAAATAACTGAAAGCTTCGGAATGTGCTTCTTCGTTTACTCTTACTACCTATTTTGTGTCGAAAAATATTAACTGAATAGTGGTCGACATAAACTACTTCTATTTTTTATCTTTCATACCTTTCGATTATTTTATCGATTCTGTTCCACCTGACGTTCAATCCCATCTCTATGAAAAAAAAACAAACGTCAGAAGTCAGACGTCGTTTCGTTTGAATGCTCTGCCGTTTGCTTGTTCGTTGTGCTTTATTATTTTGGATTTACATTGACCCTCGCTAGTTTATTGGACTTATTGTGTGTGCTCGCCTACCTACTGACCTCTCGCTACTCGACACGGACTTGGCTTTCAGGATCATCATCATCATCGAATCAGTTCATCATGCGATGCAAAAACTGCGGTGTAGCCACGCAAAGATTGCGGCGGCATCACCTCTTCATTGCCTGCTGTCTTACTCACTATCTTAGCACGATGGTTAACAATTGAGATAAGTCATCGACAGATAGAATCATTCTAGAACTAATAAATACAACAAACATCGAACAAATGTGACTTCAAGTTGTTTACCCTGTTTCTCAACAAAATAGATAATGAACTCAATGGCAATGAATCAGAAAGACTCATCTCGTCTCATTACGACCACAACACGTCACGGCTACTACAGACTGGTTGCTTTAGATGTTAAAATGTTCAAATGTACCTTAGTATCCACATGAATTAAGACAATTAAGTTTGTTCCAGGTTCCAAGGGATACCAACATCTGTCATGCTATGAACTGCTGAATTCAACTAGTGCTGTTCGTTTATTTGGCCATACAATGGTGTGCATAACTTGTGGCTGTTCTGTAAGAAGTATACAACGCCATGCAGTGGAAAGTGAAACGATACAATGTTGCAGAATTTGACAACGTGAGATCCAGCTTTCCATCAGTTAAATAAAATTATTTTTAATAAAAACAGTGTATTCTTTTATATTTATATTTATTGCCCATCCGGTAGCATGGATCATCTTCCTCTTCTTCCTCTTCAGATATTCAGTTTCTCGGCCTATAAATAGTCAGGGCTGTCCCTGACCTCTCTTTGGTTGTGTTATTGGGCTAACATCCAATCAGAATAATTTTATCAGAATTTGAGAGTCAAGGAAGAGAGAGAGTACATTTATAATAAGTAATAATATTGTTGTTTGTTCATTATCTGTTAATTTTTTATTCTTACATTCCATTGCTTGCTTCTAAAATGTAATTAGACATTCAGTTCTCCTTAGATATTAAGTATAATGATGACACCATAAATAACCTAAATTAACTTTTTTAGGCTATGATTTATGCGTGTCATCCCTGTTGGATGAGACATCAAAGGCAGACAAATCAAGATCAAAATCGGGTAAATCTGCCTGGACCTGGACCTGAACCACGACCTGAACCTCAACCTCAACCAGCACCTAGACCTGTATCAGAACCGGAATTAAACCTGCCAAATTATAAACGGGCTGCAAACACCTCTAGACACCTTTGAACAACAGTTACATGTGGTTCCGGCATTTATAAAAAAAATGCTTATTGGAACACATAATTTTTATATTCCCCGCAATGCTAGGGTTTGTGAGACACATTTTAATTTGGATGTTTGGCACTTGTTGCTTCAAAATAACAATATATACTCGAATTTCACTGCAAACCAAATTGAAAATATAATATCTATAGCAAAATCCAACCAACATTTAATTTTGAAAATGTTGCTGAAATGCAAAATGTGATATGCCACTACTGGACAGGTTTAACAATCGCCAATTTTTTGAACTTATTTAATATTTTGCCTGCCCTCACTTTCAAAAGACCTAAGAATGCTTTGGCTATTTATTTAGCAAAATTAAGAACAGGTGAATCTGACAGACGACTTGCGACACTTTTTACAGTGTCACGTCCCACCTTAACAGCCATACTAAAAAAAATTAGAGAGTGTTTAACGCAATATCTAGTACCCAACTATATAGGCCCAAACCATATGACCCATATGGATGTTGTAAACAGGAATTTGAGCATACCAAATGCTATTTTTGGTCATGAAAATAGACCTGCCATTGCCATATTTGATGGCACATATGTATATTTACAAAAAAGTTCAAATTATCTGTTCCAGAAAAAAACGTACAGCCTGCATAAATATGACAATTTAGTCAAACCATTTATGATTGTTTCTTGTGATGGGCATATTATTGATGTTGTTGGACCATATGCTGCTACTCAAACTGATGCCGAGATTATGAATCATTTGTTTCAAGCAGAAGATAGTCCATATCGACAGCTCTTTCAGCGTAATGATGTTTTTATTTTAGATAGGGGGTTCAGGGATGCTATACCAGTATTAGAAAGTTTAGGCTTTCAAATTCATAAACCTGAGTCATTGGGCCCTGGCCAAACACAATTGACAAATGAACAAGCAAATAAAAGCAGGAAAGTAACATTATGCAGGTGGGTAGTAGAAGTGGTCAACGGGCGCTTCAAACGCGATTTTAAATTATTTCGGCAACGATTTTTCAATCTAGCTTCACCCCACTTGATGAAAGATTTTAAAATAGCTGCAGCTATATTTAATAAATATCACATTTTAATAGAGGATGGTCCAAACTCTGATGAAATAGTACAAAGAGTGGCACGGTACACGGATCAGCCTAATCATTTAGGAACCTTTGTTAGGGAAAATAATTTGAATAGGCAAAGATCAATGCTTTTAAGAGTGGATGGCAACCTGCCCCAATTGGAGAATTTTCCAATACCGGAGCATAACCAGTTATTACTGATGGCATTAGGACCATATCAGGTTAAACAAGCCCGGTCACACTACGGAGAGCATATTAGAGCAAATGGTATTTATGATATCGAAGTTTGCCCGGATCTTGAAAGACTAATTCATTTAGGGGGATCAAGACCTCAACTTTTAAGAGGCCGAATAAAATCAAGGCATATTAGTCACAGAATATACTACGTGTATATTTTATATGAAAGCCAATCGACAAATAATACTCCTTTAGACGACATACTGTCATATTACTGCAGCTGTATTGTGGGGAACAGGACTCTGGGCTGTTGCTGTCATGTCATGACAGTGATCTGGTATCTGGGGTGGGCAAGACACCAGAACACATTATCAGCTCCCGCTTTATTTTTAGATAATATTCTTGTAAGACTCACAGAATAACGATTTAATAAATAAATCGCATTTTTGTTGTTTTATTTCAATATCTTTTATGTTTTTTACTCAGTGCGTTCGTTATCTAGTTTAGGCAGGATTTAACAATCACCACATACTTATTAAACTAAGTCCCCCTGGCGCGTTTGTCTGTCGCAGATATATCCAAACGCCTAGGTAAAAGTTCACAGCAATGTAATTTGTTTGTAGTTTTTTATGCCTATATTAACGTAGGAGTTACACGATCTTATTTTCAGGATTGCGAAGATATGAAAAGTTCCTGAAACTTTTTTTATATGAAATACTAATATTCAGCTATTCAGCATTATATATTGATAGGTACCATGTTTATACATTGCTGGAGTAGTCGTCCATACTTCTATTTAGCCAACTCCTTTATACCCAAAACAGCATCGTCTTTTTTTTATTGCTATAAAATCCTAGCAAAGTGAAGCATCTTGGTACGGCATTGTACACTTATGTACAAACATATCAGGGTCAGGACCAAATTTTTGACGTAATCGCACAACGGAAATCACAACGGAATGTGTCACACTGGAAAATAAATGTAGCACAATAGAATTATTAGGGTGTGTGTAAATAGTCGTAAGATTTTAGGTAGGTAAGTTTACCAACCTAAAATCTATTATTATAATTATAATATAATATAATTCTATTGTGCTACATTTATTTTCCAGTGTGACACATTCCGTTGTGATTTCCGTTGTGCGATTACGTCAAAAATTTGGTCCTGACCCATCAATTAATAATAATTTCAGTTGTTAGAATGGAGGTTAACGGACATACTGTGATAATTATTCTAACCACAACAAATAGCTAACTAAGCTAAGCTAAATAAATTGCTTATCTATACAACAAAGGAATGATTGTCAGTATGATGTGTATGATACAAACAACGTTTGACATCCAAAATGCCTTTAATGTGCCTATTTGAAATAACTGATTTGGCTTTGACAAAATTTTCCTAAATATACTGGGTTACTTACTTGTAGTGATGAAGACATTGACTTTTCGCGATTTGAGCAAAACAGCCTGTCTTAGTGCAGCCAGCGATTGCTCCCATAGAGTGAGAAAGTAAGGACACTTTGTCCCAGTTGAAGTGCTCTTTTTATATACAAAATCATCCTCGTCCTCGGTCAGTCCCATTTGTTGTAAGTCATAACTGAAAATTAAAAACATATTGAAATCCTCGTACGGTTAAGCTTTATTTTGAATTCTCAAAGATCTCGAATTAAGTTGTTATAACTATTATTCACTGCGGCTGCGAGCCGCCCACTACCTGAACGCGCCCCAAAAGGTGGTAGCCGTAAGGCTGATCCGGGGCTACCGCACGATCTCGGGCGAGGCGGCAAGCCTCCTTGCCGGAATGCCGCCATGGGATCTGGAGGCGATGGTCCTCGCGCGCCTGTATGAGTGGCGCGCGGAGGCACTACGCCGGGGGGAAACTCCGCTTCCGCGGCAAATTGCGGCGGAGCGGACAGACCTCCGGCGCGATCTCATGGTGGCATGGAAAGAGCGGCTTTCGCAACCCAGCGCAGGGCACGCCACGATCGTGGCGATAAGACCCCTCTTTGAGGAGTGGCTTGAGAGGCGTCACGGCGTTCTCACCTACCGCCTGACGCAGGTCCAGTTCAGTTCAGTTCAGTTCATTTATTAATAATTATTAAAATTACATGTCAATACACTTTAGTCATAGAATTTACAAAAATAGAGTGTGGAACATTTATCATACATTATAACACTAATTGAGAAAATAATAATAATAATAATAATAATTTATTTAATAAAACGTTTACAAAAGGTGTACATTTGGCCAATAGTAGCAAATTTTCCATACAATTATAGTGCCTAAAATAAACTAAAACTAAAATATGTTTTATTACAGGTGCAAGTAGTGATGGATCGGACTTGGAGTGTTAGGTTGCGACCCACCCGAACTAGGTTTATTCAAACCTGTGTTTCAGGCCATCACTTTACCTTACAATTATATTAGAGCGTTATTTTTTAAATGTAACTGATATAAAAATAATTCATTAACAATTCTGAGAAAAAGCACATTGGTACATTAATACCTAATACTATGTCTTGTAAACATACAAAAGTAAATACTTACAAGGGAATAAAATTATGATCATGACAAAATTTCTAGAAGTTTTTCTGTGTCTGTGTAATTGAGTGTCGCTAAGTACTCTGATAACATTGTACTACATTTTTTATAGCTTACACTATAGAAGCTTAGTAACTTGTTGAGTCTATTATACAGAAAAGGTCCTAAGAACACATAAAAACGATTAGCAAACGCATGTCTGGTTTGAGGCTTTATGCAAACCAAGTCTTTCCTTCTCTTGTCGGAAGGTACTGGGTCAAAAGGAAGTGCAGTGTGCTGGTGTTGTACTATGCTTAGAATAAATAATTGCCTTACGGTTAGTACATTACATGATATGTAGAGTTGGTGCGTCGGAAATCTAAAAGGGCGAAAAGTAGCAACCTTTAAAATTGCTCTTTGAGCGCGCTCTAGAGGAATTAAAATTGTTTTTGCAGCACCTCCCCAGGAAGTTATGCAATAGGTAAGTATGGATTGACACAAAGCTAAATAAACCTGTTTAATTAATTTATAGTCGGCTATGTTCCGTAAGTTCTTAAAAACATATATTAATTTGCGCACTCTGGTACAAAGTAAATCGATATGTTTACGGAAATTTAGATTGGAGTCAATAGTGACACCTAGGTATTTCAAATGGTCGGCCTTAGCTAAAGTGGGGCAAGAACATGCAGCGTCAGCGGCAGCGTACGTGCTGCAATTGTGTGCGTAAATGTTCAGATTAGTAAGCGGTATGTTAGTATTTCTCATTGTAAATAAAATGTATTTTGTTTTATCTGCATTTAATGTTAGGAGATTATTATGGAGCCAATTAGAGACAATGTTAAAACCATTTTGAGCAAATTCATAGACTTCTGCTCTTGATTTAGCTGAGAACAATAGAGCAGTGTCATCCGCATAAGACATTATGACTCCATTTTGGAGTGGCAAGCTGCACAGATCATTTATGTAGATTAAAAATAACGTGGGGCCCAAAATGCTGCCTTGCGGAATTCCAAAACCACTATTTTTAAGTTCAGAACTTGTACACTGCCCTATTTTTACACACTGATAACGATCGCTGAGATAATCCGCAAATAGTAGATGTTGTGCTCCTCTTATCCCAAGTGATTCAAGCTTGTGCAAAAGTAAAGTACATGAAATAGTGTCGAAGGCCTTGGCAAGGTCTAGAAAGATCCCAATTGTGTGCATACCATAATCCAGATCGGTAGTAATATGATTAGTTAATTTGTGTACTGCTTGGCTAGTTGATCTATTGGGCCTAAAACCAAATTGATTGTCTGAAAGTAGTCTGTTATCTTCCAAATATTTTATCAATCTACTGTTAATGATTTTTTCCAAAATTTTTGAGAGGCCTGTTAGCACTGAAATGGGTCTATAGTTATTCACACAGTTTTTGTCTCCAGACTTGAATACAGGTGTGACCACAGCTTTTTTTAGCAATTTGGGGAATATTCCTTGAGACAAACATAGCTGAAAAATGTGGGTTAGTGGAGGGGCAAGTAGGTATTTAAATCTTTTTAGTATATTATTAGGTATGTCATCCCACCCAGTAGCACATGCATCCTTTAACCCGTCTATTAATCTTACTACTTCGTTAACGTCGGTATCTAATAAAGCAAAAGAATTTACTGTACAGGATGGTGTAGTCGGGTTTTGAGGGGAAAAATTGCTAGAATGTAAAGATTTTTCAGCCAAGTTTTTACCAATATTAGCAAAAATATTGTTTACTTTATTCACTGCTTCTAATGGATTTATATCTGTGCATAGTAAATCAAGCGGAGGTTCGGGATTTTTCGATCTAAATGTATTAGTTTTTATAAATTTCCAAACAAGTTTACTATTTTTCCCCGCCTTCTGTAATTCATTTTTATCATACTGATTTTTGAGTTTTTTCAAAAGATTATTACAGAAGTTACGATACCTTTTATATGTAACAGAAAGTACGTCGTTATCAGGTGCGCGTTTGAATTTTTGGTGAAGTTTGTCTCTATGTCTTATACAACGAACGAGGCCAGGTGTGATCCAGGGTTTAATACTATTATACTTTCTGGGAAATGTTTTAGTAAATGTGTTTTTTCTTATTGCAAATTGTAGCGAGATTATGAAATACTTTAGAGAATTATTTGCATCGTTTGAATTATAAACTGGTTCAAAATTAATGCCGCGTATGTCATTTTCGAGGTTTGTCATATTCACTTTAGTGTAGCTACGCATGCAATTTATTCTAGGTGAACTTATTTGTAATGTTATTAAAACAGCTTGATGATCGGTAAGCGAAGAATTAGTAACCAATGTTTTGGATGGATTTTTAGATTTTAGAATGATATGGTCTAAGCATGAGCCGCTCTGATGCGTGGGGTGATAGTGAGCTGGTAATAGTCCATGAAATGAGCAAATATTCAGATAATTATGTACATGGGTATCGGTTTTCCCGGAAGCAATGTTAATGTTAATATCGCCAACAAGTATTATATTTTTAAAAGATGATAAGTTTTTTAAGTTTGTGTCAAGTGATTCTAAAAATCTGTCCATATTTTGAGAAGGAGGCCTATAAATAGCCATGACTACTGTATCAGGAAAATGTTTAATTATTAAACAATTACTATCTTGGGATACCGGTTCTTCTTTAATTGTACGTAGATTACTTTTTATATAAACTACTAATCCATCGTTTTGGTTTATATTTCTTTCAGTTTTGTATGAATAATAACCCTCAAGAGATGGTAAGTTGACTGTCTGTTTTGACAACCAACATTCAGTTAGGACAATAATATCACAGCATAAGTCCAGATTCTGTAATAGGACTTCAAACCCGGCCATGTTTCGATTTAAGCTGCGAATATTCTGTGTGAGCAGGGTTAACGTTTTGTCACCAGAAGGGAGGAGATGTTTACAGTCCTCAACATTACAGATTTTAGATTCAGATACAGAAAAACTATCCAGATCATAAATTAGCTGATTTGTCATAATCGTTACAAACTAAATGGAGATATAAATAGAAGATTTAAAACTACCTGTTTTTGTGCTTACTTAAATAAAAAATTATGTGGCGCTCTTAGGCGCCTTCATAATCTATTGAGTTAATATAGTTCGTCTCTGCATATTTGCGCGCCGGGCAACTAACATCTCCAGTTGCATGATCACATTTCCTCTTGAAGCGTTTGCACGTCGCACATTGAGGCGGGGAAGATTTGCTGCTGCATTCCTTGAAGGAGTGACCAGTCTCTCCACAGTGGTTGCAAGTAGGACTAGTTTCTCGGCAAAACTTGGCTGCGTGTCCAAACTGCTGGCAATTGAAGCACCTGGTGACGATCGTGAAATCTCTCACAGGGCATGATGTCCAATTAATAAAAATTCGGCTTTGGTTTATTATAATTTTACGTATGCTAGCGGGTAGTTCCAAAATGTAGTTACATGTAGGAAGGTCTTTCTTGCCCGATTTATGGCTCAATTTGATGCTCTCAAGGAAGGACTCACGAGTTATATTTCGCAACTTGTCTGAGAGGTTTTGCTCGTAAATACAGTCCAATACCTCCTTCTCGGTAAGGGCTACGGGGACACCAATGACAGCGACCCTTGGCCGGCGTTTAGTGGGTTCTTCTATTGTAAGGCCCGATGATACTAATTTTTCCGATTTTTTAAGTTTGTCAATATCGCCTTTGTTTTCGGTGCTAATCAGAACGCCTCCATTTTTCACTTTTTTCAGGCCACGGACATGAAGCTTAAGTTGTTCGGGGGAGATTATCTTTTGGACAAGTGACTTGGTGTCGTCACTTGTTTGGGTCTTATCGCTGGGATAGATGGCGACCGAACTCAAGTTTGCAGGACGGACGAAGTTATCGGATCCTTTCTTCACCATGCTAGCATAGGAAGAATTTTCCGAGGGGCTCAACTTAGTTTCTACGACCTCTTTGAAATTCTGGAGAGAGTCCACAACGTTCTGTTGAACCTGAAGGTGCTGGATTGTGGTATGGGCCAGAATAGTTTTCTGCTTCAGCGATTGGTATAAGATGGCCATCTGAGAAGACCCACTTGAGACCCTCCTGCAAAGAGTAGAGACACGAAGTTTCTGGTCCGAATTCATTTTTCCTTCACCAACAATACTGCAAACTTCGTTTAGTAGGGCATCAATAGATCCTAACCACTTCTGGATCTCCGGCGTACTGACGACTTCACTCGGCAATTCATTCTCCGCGGGTGCTGGTGGATCTGGGTCGCTCGAGGGTAATGGTTCGGTGGGCGTCGGTGGAGGACTTCTCGGTACTAATTGGCTACGACCAAATGGGCTTGATACTGGATTAGGCATACTACCAGAAACACTTTACTTATAGTTTATAAAAATTATTTAGTTCATCTTACACATGAAAAGTTGGTAAAAACGTACAAGTTCCGCGCGACACACTTTACTTTTATACTGACGGCGCAAATAATTATATTTATTTGTCGATTTGTCGTAATTGTTTATTTCATTATAATCAATACAAAACACACGTCCGCTTTGTCTCGCGTCGCGTGAAGCGAAAAAAAGAAAATATTACAATACCATACTATACTTTAATAGATTAATCATTCGTCGAACCAAAAAACAACAAGGAGAATACACCGGACACGGATGTTTCGGGAGGTTCCTGCACATCATCAGGCGGGAGGAGACGCCCGGGTGTCACCATTGCGAGGATCGCCCAGAGGACACGGTGGAGCATACGGTGGAGGTCTGCCCCGCTTGGGCGGAGCACCGCCGTGTCCTCGTAGAGGCGATCGGCAACGGCGGCGACCTCTCGCGTCCGGCCCTGATTCAAGCCATGGTCCGGGGCGAGAGGGAGTGGGAGGCGGTCACCTCCTTCTGCGAAGCAGTCATGCTAGCGAAGGAGGTGGCGGGACGGCTCAGGGAGAGAGCCGCACGCCTCAGCCGCCGCGGGAGACGCTACGGGCGTCGGGAGCCGCGTGACGACTCCCGGCCACCGTAGGCGCGGGCCTGCGGACGGAGAGTAATGGGTAGCTCTCCGTCCGATCAGGACCAGGCCCGTGCCGGACGGCGCGTATGTGTTCCACGCGCGCCTCAAAGAGATGTCAGCATAAAGGAAGGGGCCCGCCAGGGCCGAAGCCTGCCGGGGTAGCGGGATCGTCCGAAAGGGTTACCGCTGCCCCGGAACATAAAGGGCTAAGGAAGGAACACGGGTGGGTTTTAGTCAGTAAGAGTCTGACACTCCCTTCCGCTCCACCCAGAGCGGGAGGAGTCATTAGATGATTTCCCATCCAAAAAAAAAAAAAAAAGAAAAAAAAAAGGCGTCTGGGATTTGTCTTGAGGAACGCTCGGGACTTTCGCAATTCCAGTATTATTAAACTACTATACACTACTTTGGTTCGGAGTAAACTCGAGTCCAGCGCCTGTGTCTGGCATCCACATACTGCGTCTCAGACACTGATGCTTGAGAAAGTTCAGAAAACCTTCCTCAGATTTTTGTATCATAGGTTGTACCATTACTTTCCGTTCATGTACCCAACGAATTATCTTCTAGGGGTGTTGGGCTTCAATTCGTTGGAGGTAAGAAGGGGCTTTGATCAGCTCACGATTGCCTGTAAAACCCTAAGCGGTCGTATTGACTGCCCTGAGCTCCACGGACTATGTTCTATGTTATAGGTTTGGTTTCCGCACTTAGTCCCTCAAATGGACCATTGTGCGTGGGCCATGGCGGCCGTTGTTGGTCATTTGGTTATTCCAACCAGCCCACCTCCCTCCAGAAGCTGACTAAGTCTCCTGGTTTATTAAGAACGTCTGTGTATGATTTGGGTGTCCCGAGGGTCTCTGATCGAATATGGGTAACGCCTGTGCACTCAAAGAGCACATGCGCAACGGTTTCCTCAGCCTCCATGCAAGCCCTGCATAGAGGACTGTCCGTTATGCCTATAGTGTGGAAGTGTTTGTTCAGCGAGCAGTGTCCCGTGATGGTCCCCGTCACCAGGCGCAGACCTTTCCTGTCCAGTCGTAATAACCGCCTGGTAAGCTTGCCATTCAAAAATGGCATGGCTTCCTTGGATTGCCTGCAGCCTGGTGACGACGACCACCATCTTTCTGCTTGTGTGTGGGTGTGCTCCTGTAGCCACCTGCGTAGTTAATTAAAGGGGATGGGCAGGATAGGTTCCGGTCCACAAACTGACATACTGGATGCCCTTCTGGCCAGTTCGTCAGCTGCGTCGTTTCCCAGTGATCCACTGTGTCCTTTTATCCATTGAAGTGTCACTATGTTGCGGTTCTGTGTGGTTACCCGCTCAAGCGCGTTGTGACATTCTAGTATTAGGTTCGATGTGATGCATTTTTTATCTAGGGATTGGAGGACTGAGGCGCTGTCAGAGAGTATGCGAATATGGGAGAGTCCGTAACTCTCCGGGCTGCTATGGCATTAGCCGCTTGTATTATGCCCACACACTCCGCTTGGTAGACCGTGTTGAGCATTCCCAGCGGTTTGGATATTTTTATGTTTAGGTCTTGTGAGAAGACTCCGACTCCAGTTCCGCAGTCGGTCTTTGAACCATCTGTGTAAACTCTTAGTTCCTTTGAACCTGAGTAGTCGCACTGCTCCTCCTTAAGCACTATGTTATAGTGCTTTTGAAAGCAGTATTTTTTGGGGGCTTTATCGCAGGGTGATGCCATCAATGGCTGCCGCTTGATCGCATCTTGTTGTAAACGTATGTGTTTGACCCTAGAGTCTTTGCTCAGGGTTCCTGATATATGGAGCCTAAAGGCAGCCAGGGTCGCCTCTTCTCGCACTATGAGGTGTAGTGGCGGCAGTCCAAGCATAGCCTGTAGGGCAGCAGTGGGTGTAGTTCTCATGCAGCTCGTGATTGCCACACATGCGAACCGCTGTAGCTTTTCAAGGTCTCTTTGAGCTGTGCTCAGGTCTGTTCTGGGCCACCAGACTAGTGAGCCGTATGTAATGATTGGGCGAATGACTGTAGTGTATAGCCAGTGAGTGACCTTGGGGCTAATCCCCCAATTCTTGCCAAGCATTCGCTTGCATTGCCACAAAGATATACTGGCTTTCGTGGTGATGTAGCTGGTGTGTTTTGCCCAATTCAGCTGTTTGTCCAAACATATGCCCAGGTATTTGGTATCAGTTGATAGGCTTAGGGTTGTACCAAAGAAGCGTGGTAGTTGTAATGTCGTCATCTTCCTCTTTTTTGTGAAGAGAACCAGTTCGGTTTTTGTGGGGTTCACTGAAAGTTGGTGTTTACCACACCAGTTCTCTATTATTTTCAGGGCTTGGCGCATTAAGTTGCACAGGGTGTTTTCATGGGTGCCATTTATTATTATGGTTAAATCATCGGCATAGCCTACGGTGAAGTAACCTTTGTCATTGAGTTCTTTTATTAGGCTGTCTACGACCAGGTTCCATAGGAGCGGCGACAGGACGCCCCCTTGTGGGTAGCCCTTTGCCACGATGGCCCTTGTGGTGTTGTTTACTGTAACTTGCACTGCCCTCTGTTTGAGCATGTTGGTGATCCAACCGCTCAGGGACGGGTCTATGTTGTGTCTGTCTAGGGCCGTGTTGATACTATTGAAGGTGGTTTTGTCAAAGGCGCCCTCAATGTCAATGAAGGCAGCCAGTGCTGAGCATTTGTGGTCCACTGCGCATTCAATTTTGGATACCACGCTGTGCAGCGCGGATTCCGTTGATTTGCCCGTGGAGTACGCATGCTGTTGTTTGTGAAGTGGTTTTGCCCGAAGAGGCCCGTCTCGGATGTGTCGATCACAGAGCCTCTCTAGGGTTTTTAGTAGGAAGGATGTCAGGCTTATGGGTCTATATGCTTTGGGTGGTGTGTAGTCGGTTTTGCCCGGTTTTGGTATGAAGATGACTTTCACTTCACGCCAGGCTAGATGTATGTATCTGAGTGCTATGCAGGCCCGATATATTTCTACCAGACATGGTGTAATATAGTCAACCCCCCATTGTAGGAGGGCTGGGAAAATGCCATCTAGTCCTGCGGACTTATATGGCTGAAAGGTGTTGATAGCCCACTTTACTCGGTCTTCATTTACCAGGTTGTGGGCACTGGACCAGTCTTGCTCCGTTGGGGTCCAATCGGGCACAGCTTCCCAGGTCCTGTCCTCTAGGAGTTTGCAGCCTGGGGAGTGAGTCTCGAGAAGAACCATGCTGGTTTCATGGTCCGTTAGTGTGTATGTGTTGTCGGGTTTTTTCAGCGCGCCAAGGGTTCGGTCCTGATCCGCTGATAGGATTTTCCTTACTCTTGCGGCTTCATTATTGGTTTCAATAGATTCACAGAATTTCCGCCATGCTGTCCTCCTGGCGGTTCTAATCTGCTTTTTGTATCTTTGTATAGCTCCCAGTCTTCCGGAAGTCTGGTGTTTTTGGCTCTGTTGAATTGCTTTCGTAGTGTGTTTCTGAGTTTACCTAGCTCGGCGTTCCACCAGGGATTTCTCTCACTGTTGGTTCGTGGCGCCCTTAGTTTACAGCATGCGTGGTATGCTTCCGTTAGGTATTCTGTCAGCTTTGTTACAGTGTATTCTAGTTGTGCGGGTTCTCTTATGGCTATTTGTGACTGGTGCCTAGCTAGTAGGGCGGCTAGAAGGCGCTTGTACCCGGGCACATCGGTGCGCCGCGGATTTCGTCTCGGTGTGGGTTTCCTTGTGTTGGTGGTTAGTGTGAAGCGGATCCTTCTGTGGTCCGAGCAAGAAGGTTCATTCGACACGTGCCAGTTTGTGATAAGATTTGTCGCGTTTTCTGTAGCAAGGGTTAAGTCTATAATCGTTTGTCCTCGGACGGTGACCCAAGTGGGTTCCGAGCCTCGGTTGACGATGTTAAGGTTAGTAGAGAATAAGTAGGTGGATAACACCTCTCCTCTAGGGTTCGATGTCTCGCTGCCCCAGAGTGGGTGATGGGCGTTCGAGTCGGTGCAGATAATCAGGTCCAGGTTGGTGTGCTCGCAGTACTGTACCAGGTCGGCCATCTCTTTTGGCGGGCAGTCTGTGTCCTCGCCCGGCATATATACCGAGGCCAGTACAACATCTGGGAGCTCTCCTGCGGTCTGGAGCCTGATAGCTGTCAGGTCTCTGGAACAGAATTGTGTGAGTAGCGTGGTAGGGATATCTTTGGGTATATAGATACAGGATCTGGGTTTGTCTGAGCTGTGTGTGTTGAGGATTAGCTTACCTCCGATGTTACTTAGTCCGCATATCCTGTTATTCCTGATCCACGGCTCTTGGATCAGTGCTATTGTATGGGGGTTAACCTCCAGTGCCCTACGTAAGCTAGCCGTGGCAGTCTGGCTATGTTGGAGGTTTGTCTGGATGACGTTGAGTGGTGATGGTGATGAAGGGGGGGGGTGGGGGTTAGTCGGTGGTGGATCCATCGGACAAACCCTCCGCTGCCTCCTCTCTGTACTTGCCGTCGTGTTGCTCCCCCGGCGACGATGCGAGTAGTTGCTCGCTCCAGCCGGGAGATGCGGGTGGTATACTGGCTGCATCGTCAGCCATCGCCGCGCGGGCCATGACCTCCTCCAGTTGGGCAATGTCCGTGTCATTCGTCTGTGTCAATGTCGGTGTCGTCGTCGGGTTTGTCGTGCTGTCAGAGGGCTGGGTCTTGGGCCAGAAGCGCACGTATATCGAACCCAGCAGGTATGATATCCGTCGCTCCCGCCCCATGACCTTTTCCACTTCCTCCGGTGGCACACCTAGGGTCAAATAAGTCCCATAGTTGTCGCCACCGACGGTAGTTGCCCTATATAGCGACCACCTGGCTATGTCATACCATGCATTCTGACGAATCAGAATGCTGTGGAGCCTCTGTATGTCACCTCTGTAACGAGGAATGAATAGAGAGGCTCTGACACGGGTGGGCACGTCTGATTGTCGAAGTACCGTCAGTGTGAGGTCGGTGTTGGGGAGTTTGAGGAGGGGTACATTTTTAGATAACCAGGTCAGGGCATAGTCGTCTTCGCACCATATCTGTACGGTGCCCTCCGCTACCCGTGGGTATCCGCGGAAGGCAGGAAGTGGTGTCGTCGTGTCCGTGTCTATTAGGGCATTTTCCAGGCCTACTTTAACAAATTCGGCCTCCTCTTTAGTCAAGTCTCTGGAGGGGGGAGGGAAGCAGATTGCTACTGCAAGCCGCGCAGGGATGTCCTTTGTGGCCCGCGCGTAGGTCCTCAGCTCCCCCTGGGCGGAGTGGACCCTTACACGCTTGGCGTCCCCCTGCAGCGTACTCGGTGAAGCCGAGTCGTCGGGGCGCTCCCTCTTCGCCGGCCCTGTACGCTCGGTCCAGGCTGCGGCATGGAGGTGCCTGTTAGGGTGGTGACCTCTGGGTGCAAGGATCCACCTCGCCTTCCCCTGTGGTGTCTGGGTTGAAAGTTGTCGTGGGATGCGTCATCTCTAGTGTCTGTGTGATGGGGTCGTCTGGTGCCCCCGGCAGACTCTGTCGTGTGGAAGGGCTTTTCGCGCCGAGTTTCCTCTTCGCGGACTTGCCCCTGCACGCGCGGTTCCGCGTCCGGCTGCTTTTCGCGCTGGGTTGCCCCTTCGCGGACTTGCAGCTGGTCGCGTGGTCCCACGTTTGGCCGCTTTTCGCACTGGGTTTCCCCTTCGCGGACTTGCGGCCGTTCTCTTTTTTCCGTGTCCGGCCCCTTTTCGCGCCTGGTTTCCCCGTCGCGGACTCGGGGCTGGTCACGTACTACCTCTTCGGCGTACGATCGTGCTTCGCGCTGGCTGACGCCTTCGCGGGTGTTGCACTTTCGGTCGCCTACTTTCCTCCCCCGGTTGATTTTTCCGCGCTTCTTCAGCAGTCGTACTCTTTCAACCGGGAGAGTGGTAGGGTCGTCCGGTTCGTCATCCTTCCCCATCGCTCTCTGTCCTTGTCTGTCGTTGTCTGGGTTGGTGATGCTGTTTCGCACGATGCTCTGTTGCCAGAGGCTCGAGGAAGGCATGCACCTTGTAGTGGGTATTGGCGCGTGTGACGCAGCCGTGGGAGCGTTTGTTGGCGCGTTGGTCGCAGCCGGAGTTGTGTTTGTGGGCGCGTAAGTCGCTGCCTGTGTTATGGGCGCTAAATCAGCAGCCGGCCGTGCTGAGGAGCACGGCAAGATTTCGCAGTCTGTTGCCCCCCCCAGAATACGTTGGGGGCTGACCGACATAGCGGTGTGGGATTCCCCGGCTTGGCCGGAACCCACCTGGGTAATTTTTTCCACATTCTGCATTATCATTGACGAGGGGGTGGGCTTTTTTGGAATCGAGGTTACCCTTCCTCTGGGACCGACGGGAAGTAGGGATAGGAGGGAGGGGTTTGGTGGTAGGGGTATAGGTTAATGGGGGGGTCACCCTAGGTCTGGGATTTGACCTAGGGATTTGGGGGATCGACGGGATTTTAAAAGGGAAAGGTGGAGTGGTTTGGGATTATTTGGTACATGGGATAAGGTGTATGGGTTACCCTAGACCTGGGACTTGGTGTTCGGGCACTTCTCTTGTCCGGGATCTCCTACGAGATGCTCCAAGTGCGAGATCGACTGTTTGCAGTCGGTCCCGCAGCCGGAGTTGGGCTATCCGCAACCTGCCCACCCGCTCGGTTGCAAGAGAAGAAGTGCCCGGCAGTCTGGGTCGCTCCACCACGGATGTACGTATACATACGCGTTGGTTCGGTCCAGCTAGCCCCGAGGCTCCACGGACTTTTCTGCCGCCTATTTGTGCCCGACAAATACCTTGGGCACCGTCAATGCCGCCGTCATAACCTGTTCGCGCTACCGCTATGTAAATCTGTTGCAAGAGCCGAATCCCCAGTATGTCGAACCCTAAGGATGCTAAACGCCCTCCTGACTGCCGACCCTGAATGTGATGTGTTTGTTAATGAATGAAAGAAAATAATGCGTGCTTGTCTGGTGTTTTGTGAGAGACAATATGCGAGGGTGTCCACTGTTACACGTTAGTTTATGGTGCATTTAATTTATTTAACCATTTACTCAAATAATTATTAATAATTTTATCCACGAATTGTACGAGTATATATTTGAATTTGAATTAAATTTTTGTAATGAATGCTTATTGTTAACGCCATAATTCATTTGTTATATTTTTCTTGCCTAATTAGTGGCAACTCTAAAATTATATTGGTATCTGTGCGACACAAATTTTCTTCCGCTTTCCCTTTCCCTTCCGCAACCCTTATAATGCCTGAGCGAGAGCGAGAAAGAAGATTTCGCAATGCGCGAACGCTGCCGCGGGCCGCCATTAAGAAAAAACCGCCAGTTTCTCAACCGCTATCAAGACTCGCGGGTCAGAAATTAAACCCTAAGTCAAAGAGACTCATAACTCACCGCGAAGAACGAAGATTGTCATTAAACTGTGCAAGTGCGTGTCTTTGTGTTGTGGAAAGTGTCGATCCTCGTCCGTACGTACGTGACATCGTGGACGCGCCGCCGCCACGTGGCTGAGGAACCCTCATCATCGAGTCTCCGCCATAGCTCGCCAGGCAGGTACGATTATCATTTTCCCACACCACCACCACCACCACCTACACCACCTCGCACCTACTCGCATCATCGAACCGCCCCTGATACAGTCCACTAAGAGAATTTCGATTCTCCCCCCAAGGCTTTAAGCCGCCGCAACATTTTTGGTCCTTCGAGCCGGATATCATTTTTGGTCCCACGATAACAGATACCTATTTTCTTTATCCTTTCGATAACGGATATCATTATTCTATCCATATATCATCACCCCGCAACTACATTTCATTTCAATCTTCGTTCCTTAAACTCATATAATAAACCGCATTCATTTATTACAATACCTACTTACGTCGCCATTGCGTACATTCACAGGTATTTCGCATCCCGCTCAACATAAAATTATTTAATTTATGTAGGTAAATAGGAAACTATACCTTACCTACCGCTCGCTCGCTTCGCCATCGTTCGTTACGATATTCGTAGGTACCTACCTACCTATCCCGCACCGCGTGCAGATCGTTACGATTTATTTTAGCTAAGTATTTTATAAAACTACAAATATCGAAAATGTCTAAGAAAGTAACCATAGATTCGGATGATCCGATTGAATCCGCCATTCAAATAGCACTGTCATCTCGTAATATGATTTTTGCCCGCATGCAAATTATATACGATTTAATGGAAAAGACGAAGTCCGGTATGGAACCGCTAGAGAAGTTCATGTGTGCGTGTGTCAATGTCGATGTGATGCGCACCGAGTTCCTCCAGGAATTTAATAAATATAATTCACTTCTTCTAAAACAAAACCCCAAAAATACGATTGATGAACAGTCGTGGATTAGTTTTGAGGAATTGTATTGCCGAATTAAATATAATTATTCGAATTACTCAAAATCAGCGGACACATCGGCTCCTATTTCTAATGGTAGTGGTATCAATAAACAAACAGTTCGCTTGCCTCCCATTGAAATTATGTCATTCGATGGCGACATTCGTAACTGGCCCATGTTCTACGCTAATTTTAAAAGCATGGTACACGAAAATAATACATTGACTGATTCGGAGAAATTATATTATTTGATGGGGAAATTGACAGCTAAGGCTCAAACCGCGTTCTCAGGAGTTTGCCCTAATGGCGATAATTACCAATTAATTTTTAATTCACTCCTAAACAAATACGAAGACAAACGTATATTGGCTTCTAGTTACCTTAATCGGATGTTTGAACATACATCTTTTAATACCGCATCTATTCAAAATTTCGAATCCTTTTCTGATAATTTTGTTTCCGCCGCAAACGCATTAAAAAACCTTAAAATAAATGATTTGACAGATTTGATCTTTTTCCATGTCGCTATAAAGAAAGTCGATTCTGAAACCGCTCGACTTTTCGAAATGGATTCAAAGGACGAAATCCCTAAATTCGACAATTTAGTACAGTTCATTAAAAATCAATCTCGCATTTTACAAAATACTAAAGCTTTAGACATAAAAAAAAAAAAAAAAAAATTAAATTTAAAACTATTTATTTTAAACAACTTGCCATGGAACATTTTACATCACAATAGCGCTCAATCTTGGATACAAAATAAGATTATGTGCGCTATTAACTTATTTTAGAGTTTACTCACTTAAAGTTAACGTTAAAATTTTGTTCCGTATTTTAAAATTAGTTTTATTTAATTTTTAAGTGTAATTAAGGTGTATTATTGTATCTAAATGTAAAATAACTGCACAAATACTCGGGATTATTGTTTTCCTGCAAATTCACAAAGTTAAACACAGTGTTTAGTTGCCCACTGTTACCGGTAACCTCTCACGAACAGCTGATGTTCGACCTGAGGATTTAAAAGGGGAGTATTGTTTACTTTTATTATCTCTAATTAGCACACAATCGTCACTTAGACTGTAACAGATTCATTGAGTCATAATTTTTAGTTGATTTGGCCCAATACACTGGATATAGTCACTTTGTTTCCATAGTTTTTACTTTGTGAAATATCAAAACACTGTTATTATATTCGTGTTTCAATACTGTATTATATATGTAACAACAATAACATTGACTATCGTTAATTTCAATTGTAATCTTTATGCAAAACTAGAATTTTATTTTATTTTTTTTATCTAGGCATCCTACCCACATAAGCAAAAATAAAAGCATTAAAACAATAGAATCAATGTAACTTTATACTTTATCTAATCATATTAGTTGCATTTCAATAAGATTCAGCAGCCTATCTCATTACTCAATAATTAAGCAACACTAACTTCTCCCATTTTTCCTTTCAATTCTAGCTTTCTCTTTTGTTTGTCTGTCTAAGTAGTTCTCACCGTTCTTTTCATTTTACTTTCAGTACTAATTGCTGAAACCATGCCTGTGATGACCCGTAAGTCTGCTGCTCAGGAGGTGGAGCATAGATTAAGAACGACCCTTCACGAACTTGAGGCTTCAGAGAGAAAATGTCAAGCACTGTTAGAGGAGAGAGAGGAAAGTGAGAAGGAAGTAGAGAAAGTCATACACAAAAACACAAGCCTAAAAAAGGAGCTAGTAGACTTACATCTTCTATACCTCAATGTTGTTGATGAACGGGATCAACTAAGGGTTGTCACAGATGGCTTCAACAACTGTAGTAATTTGTATGAGGAGGCTTTGTGTAAGATTAGGGACCTGGAGGATGAATTAATCCACGCAAATGTTCAAATTCTAAAATTACAAAAGGATAAGGAACATACTCAGATCAAAGAAACTGATCATTTATTTAATGAATTGTTACACAAAAATTGTAATCTACATTCCGTAACAACAATAGACCTAACAGAGGATTCCTTACTGAAACATAACTATAGTCATAAAATGAGTCAGAATAAAATAAAAAAATATGCAAGACTGAACAAAATCATTAAAAAATGTAATAAATTTAAGAAACAGCAAAAACACTATTCCAAAAATATTCAATTAAGGAAAGAACGTGTTACTCTTATTAATAAATTGAAGAACTATCAAATTAAATTAGAAGATAGTATAAATATTTATGAAATAGATACTCAACGCTTACAAACTGAAATTCAAGTTCTTGATGACTCACTAAAGTCCCTCTACAATAAATATGTATGCTCTCGGCACCAAATTAAGGAACACATCCTTGCTACAAACGAGTTGGTAGACAGAGTGGACTTGCTGACTCTCAGCAACTCTCAGTGTACTTGTCAGAGGGGATCCAACCTTGATGCTCTCCAGCCTGAGGCAACGGAGGACCCGTCCCAAGTTGTGAGTGCTCTGGAGTGTATCCCCATCCAAGATATACCTGATAGTGTGCAAGAATTATCTCAAGCAGTACAGTCAGCAGCTAGTAATGTTTCCTCTTGTAGTAGTCAAGTATGTTATCAATCTGTTATGTTTTCAGATAGTATAGGAAGAGGTTTAGGGAAATTAGTTAGTAACAATTTTAGGTATACTACTCATAACTATTGTTTACCTGGGACATCCTTCAAAGAAATAATGAAATCAATTACAGGAAATCAATATGAATGTAATACCAACATTACTGTATTTGTAGGTAATAGTTCACAGATCAAAACAGAAGATATCACTGACAGTGTTTCTGAGCTTTTAAAGATAAATTGTAATAAAATTATTTTGTGTGCTTTTCCATATTTTGAGAGGTTATCAAATAGACAAAACAATTATATACATATGCTTAATAACCATATGCATTTCTTAGTAAGTCACTACAGTGACAAACTTGTATTTTTTGACACCAACAGTTTTGTTGATAAGTTGAAATCGACAAGGAATACAGTGTATCTGCCCATTATGTTTAGACATAAAATAGCGAGGCTATTAGCTTATATAAACTCAGACATAAGTAGTATGTCGAAGTCTTGTAGTATAATTAACACCGCAATTATTAGTAATAATTCTAATGTACAGGTGGTCACCCGAAATAACTGTAGCGCTAATGCTATAACTATTTACAATAATTGTACGAAGGAGGATCCATGTGTCACTTTGGCAAATTCTGGTTCTATTGTGGGGTCCACAAGTAGTGGGATTGGGAAATCATTGCCTGGTGATGGCATGGGAGTCTTGGGGCTCACTCCGGATGTTGATTTAAACTAGTTAGTAAGACAACAGAAGATACCAGTAACAATATTGTTATACCTACCAACAACAAGGTGCCTTCTTGCTCTCAAATAGTAAAGTGTAAAAAAGGGTCTAAGCAGAATTCCTTGAAATTATTTCATCAAAATATTCAAGGTTTTTCATCCAAACAATTAGAAATTGAACTATTTTTAGAAAAAACTATGTATGAAATTATTTGTTTAACTGAACATTGGTTGAAAGATTATGAAATGCTAATTAATTATGAAAATTATAATGTGGGCAGTTGTTTTAACCGAAAATCTATGCTGCGTGGGGGTTCATTAATTTTAGTTAAAAATTCTGTTAAATCTAAGACTCGTAAAGATATAGTTGATCTGTCGGTTGAACATAACATTGAACTGTCCTGTGTTGAGCTAGATAAGCATGTTATAGTGTGCGTTTATAGACCCCCAAATTATCAAAACTACTCCATATTTGAGTCAGTAATGGAAGATGTTCTAGCAAAACTTGGAACTGGTAAAAAATCGCTAATTATCTGTGGTGACTTCAATATTGATATCTTAGAGAATAGTTCAAATAGCAGTCGATTCTTAAGTCTCTTTAAATCATTCAATTTGTTAAATGTGTTTTCAGAACCAACCCGCATAACTATAAATTCTGCTACATGTATTGATAATGTTTTTTGTTGCTGCGACTACTTAGATAAAGCCATAGTAAACTATCTCCCTTCTGATCACAGCGGTCAAACCGTTACGTTCAGGTCCAATATACCATTACAAAAAATTCAGATACAAACTAGACAAATAACACCAAGCAATCTAAATAGATTTAATAATAACTTAATTAGTAAGTTAAGTGTACCAGGCCATATAAAAAACAATGTAAATGAATTATATGAGGAGTTCTTTTCGATAGTGCGCACCGAGTTCAATAACACTTTAAAAAAGAAAACTAAAACTATTTGCCCAAATTTTTTATTCAGTGACTGGGCAACTAAGGGTATTAGGAAAAGTAGAGAAAAATTGTTTGAGCTGTATGGCCTTAAGCCTTATATTAACTCTGAAACTTTTAATAAATACGTTGCTACCTACTCTAAAACTTTTAAAAATACGTGCAAGGTAGCTAAAGCCTTGTATATTAGTAACAAGATAAAATCAGTCGAAAATAAAATAAAGACGGTTTGGAAAATTATAAATGACGAGACTAACCGGAATAAAAAATATAATAATGATTTCACACTAGAGACTTCGCGTGGTCTCATAAGCACTAACAAAGAAGTTGCTCAAGAATTTGTAAATTTTTTTACCAGTATCCCACATAAAACTACTGAAATCTTAAATTCCTCGCCCTTGCGTTCTATTGATTTATTAAGATCAAACGTATCATCCTGCCAGATTGAATTTAAATTCAAGCATATAAACCCCATAATAGTAATAAAAGCTTTCAAGCAAATCAAGGTCAAACTAACCGAAGATCTATGGGGAATGTCTATCAAAGTTTGTACCTCCATTATTGAGACTATAGCGCCGTACTTAGCCTTAATATTTAATTTGTGTGTGGATCAAGGAGTCTTTCCGGATTTAATGAAATACAGTAAGGTAATACCACTTTTCAAATCGGGGGACAGTAAAGATGCCAATAATTATAGACCCGTATCCGTGTTACCGGTTTTCAGCAAGGTGTTTGAAAAGGTGATGCTGAACCAAATGCTCAATCATTTTAACACCAATAAAATATTACACGACCAACAGTATGGTTTCACCAAGGGACGTTGTACGACTGATGCCGGTGTCACCTTATTAAAACACATATTCACGGCGTGGGAAGAGTCCCAAGACGCCATAGGAATTTTTTGTGACCTCTCCAAGGCTTTTGATTGCGTCGACCACGAAACCTTACTCTTAAAACTTGAGCATTACGGTCTTGGAAAACTTGCGCTCAGTTTAGTAAAATCTTATTTAAATGATAGACAACAGCAAGTTCAAATAAATGGTGTTAACTCACTCGGTTTAAAAGTAAAAATGGGTGTACCACAAGGCTCGATATTAGGTCCTTTCCTTTTTTTAGTATATATTAATGATCTACCCCATTTGTTAAAAACCCGACCACAAATGGTGTTATTTGCTGACGATACTTCCTTGATTTTTAAAATTAATAGACGTGCATCAAATCTTGACGACGTAAATAACGCCCTACTGCAGATCCAAAATTGGTTCACTGCTAATAATTTAGTATTAAATGGGAAAAAAACGAAGTGCATAAGATTTTCTTTACCAAATGTTAAAAGTAGTAATTGTGAGATAGTATTGAATCAAGAGAAACTAGAATTCGTCGATGAAACTGTTTTCCTGGGGATCACGCTCGACTCAAGGCTTCAATGGGGTCCTCATTTAACATCCCTTGCAGGACGGCTAAGTTCAGCAGCATATGCTGTGAGAAAAATCCGTCAATTTACTGATGTTGATACCGCGAGACTGGTCTATTTTAGTTACTTTCATAGTATTATGTCGTACGGTATTTTACTATGGGGACGGGCTGCAGACATCGAGTCTATTTTTATTCTGCAGAAAAGAGCTATCAGAGCCATATATAATCTCCGCAGGCGTGACTCTCTAAGGGAACTGTTTAAAGATATTAACATCATGACGGTACCTTGTCAATATATCTATGAAAATATCATGTACGTAAGGAAAAATCTACATCTTTTTAGTAAAAGAGGTGAAAGACACAATTATATCACTAGAAATAGGGACCAATTAGTTCAACCAGGTTTCAGGCTGGCTAAAGTAGACTCATCTTTCATGGGCTACTGTTTAAAATGTTACAATAAAATACCTACCCACATACTTCAACTAAATGAAAAGAAATTTAAATCTTGTATAAAACGCACACTATGCAGCCAAGCATATTATAAATTAGGGGATTACATCACTGATAAGAATGCTTGGCTAAATGCTGGTCCTGCTCCATAAGGACGCACAAATAAATTGATTATAGCATTGGAAAATACTGTTGGAGCTGCTGAAGATTTTAAAATACTATTATTGCATTATATAAATTCAATCTCCTAGTATTGTATAATTGCATAGCACATGTGTGAGTACTATGTACATACTATAAAGCTACCATTTACTGGGTACGTCTTTCATTGACTTGAATGTGCTCTGGCAGCTGAGAGTATGTCATGCTCACTCAAATGTCTCTCTGATGGTGGCGCGTGTGTTGGATCATTTAGCTCCCTTCAAAATGGTTGAGCTGAATGGTGCTAATACATGCGTCATGTTCGTGAACGGGCGCCGTCAGTGGGGACTGGTCATCTCTTTGCTGCCATGGCTTATTTTAATTTAATTTAATATTTGATTTGTTTTTTTTTGTCGACTTATCATTATGGACGCTTTTAACGTTCTGCATCGTTCTCACATATATAATTTTTAACATGAATGATGTAATCAAGACTTTGTAAACATATTATTTTGATTTAAAAGAGTGTCCATGGAGTTTCTTGCCCGTTCTTCTCCATAGGTACCTACGCTTTGGAATGGGCAACTAGCTTCATTTTACTGACTGACCGACCCTTGACAATTCAAAAGTGCCTGTAATTGGTTTAATTGAAATAAATGCTTTGAGTTGAGTTGAGTTAAGGCTAAAAACCTACACGCAGACCTCCCACATTCCAAACTTCCCCACGGTAAAGTAGGCTTTTAAGAAGTGTTTAATTTGTTGTACTTTTTTGTTTTCTAATTTTTTGGCAATTTCCTTTGGTAGATTATTTAGAATGTTAGGCAAGGCGTACGTCCAGGCTCTCTTACCATACTCATTATTAGTCTTTGGCAGTTTATATAGAGGTAAGTATGACAGGTTACGAACAAAGTTTGGTCTGTTTGTTTTCTGCAGCTTATTCATAAAAACAGAATAATCAGAGGCAACAGCCAATTTGACTTTATCAAACACATTTATGATTTTACAATATTTAAATAACTTATCATAATCGGGCTTATATTTAATTTTAATTTTATATGGTACCAATATTTTTAATATTCTTATCTGAATATTATAAATTTTTTTAAGACATGTTTTATAAGTTCTTCCATAACTAGATATACCATAATTAATGACAGAGTCGGCCAGTGCCATATACAACAATCGCAAGGTCCTGTATGGCAATTTGTGTTTTAATATACGTAATTTAGACATTATAGTCCTAAGCTTAGCGCATACGTAGTCCACATGAGGGCCCCAGTTAAATTTATGATCGATCTTGAGCCCGAGATAGACATGTTCTTTGACGTTTTCAATAGGTTTACAGACACAGACATCCAAGCACTGGTGCATACACTGGTGTTCATGGGCCACAACTCTTGGTGTTCCTCTACTTCGCAAGTGTGGTGACTGAATGTGCATAAGTTTGGTTTTTTGGTAATTAATTGATAAACCAACGTCATGGGCCCATTTACATAGGAGGTCAAACTCACTTTGCATAAGGCTCTCCGCGGTACTTAGGTCTCTGTGAGCTGTAATCATACATGTATCGTCAGCAAATTGGTAGACAGAGGCGTGCTGGAGTACGTTACACATATCATTGACATAAAGCAGATACTCAGTCGGTCCGAGGATCCATCCCTGGGCCGTGCCATATTCAGTTGGAATCATGTTACTATGAGCGCCTGCTATGCTAACTACGTTGAATCTGTTTAAGTGATAATCTTTGAACCACTCCAACAATGGACCCTGTATACCATTTTGCCGCAACTTGTTGAAAAGTACATCATAATTTAGCGTATCAAAAGCTTTGCTGAAGTCTATCATAATTATTATTACATGCTTTTTGCTGTTTAGATACCCATTAATTTCATCTGTAAATTGTGACAACAATTGTGTAGTGCTTTTGTTTTTCTGAAAACCAAATTGTTTATCATGAATTATGCCATTACTTGACTAAAAGTCGCTCACCACGTTCCCCACATATTTTTCAATAATTTTATCTAAGCAAGAAAGTATCGTTATTGGTCTATAGTTGTTAGTATCCGTAAAACTGCCTTTTTTATGTATAGGTCTAATTATACCAATTTTTAAGTTATTTGGATAAACAGACTTTGATATACAGCTATTAATTAGGTGTGTTAGGGCCGGGGTGATTTCATTAGATATATATTTAATATCTTTAGCTCTAATCTGATCAAATCCTGCGCTTTTATTATCATTGAGGTTTCTTATAATTTTATTTGTAACTTCTTGATTTATCTTTTTGAATCGAATGGAAACATTTGGGAGTGTAGTGTACAACTTCGTGTCAAGAATCGGCCGATTGCACACAGACAAAACTTTTTTTACATTTTTTTCAAAGTCACCAGCAAACTTGTTTGATATTATTTGAGGTTTCGATCTAAATGATGATAACATGATGTCATCAATTGCCTTTACAATTCTGCCTGTAAGTCGGTTAATTATATCCCATACTTTTTTCTTATTTTGAAAGTTGTTACAAATATCTCGTTTGATATACTTATTTTTAGCCTTATTTATTAACTTGTTGGTTTTATTTCTGTACTTGTTATAAACCTGTCTATTTATTTTATTACTCTCATCAGCTTTCCATATTTCTAGGAGCTGGTTTTTTTTGTTTGACATATATTTTAGTTTATCTGTTATCCATTTACATTCAGAGCGTTTATTTACACTTATTGTTACTTCGTGTTTACAAGTGTCGTAAATTGTCTGAAAAGTGCTACTAATAAAACATTCAATTTCGTTTGGTTCACTCATTTCAAAAACCGGGGACCAGTTAACTGAACTAAGTTTCTCTTTCACTTTATCGTTATTCATTTTAATAAAAGTTTGGCGTCGCTTTTGTGGGAAAGAACTAGTAATTGCGAGTCCGATAATGAAATGATCTGCTATCGCATTTTGTACGACAGCTGATCGCAATGAACGGCTGTGGAGCCTACCTCCGTCGACGTCACGAACAAATATATGATCTATGCAAGATTTGGACACGCCATTCACAGTTTGTTCTATTCTAGTGAACTGTGTAATGTAGCATTCTAGCCCCAGCTCATGAAGCGAGTTAAGGTAATGTTGTACAATGGAATCGTTAGAATTGCTAATATTTAAGTTGATGTCACCAATTAGAATACAATTGTTTTTTACTGGAAAACCGGATAGTAGTCGCGATATTTCACTTATAAACATACTTTTATTCAAATGTGGCGGTCTGTATACAGCACATAATACCGTCTTATAACCGTCAAAAGACTCCACCTCTCCAACAATACACTCAAAGTTCAACACATTACTCGGTATTCGCAAGAATGATATACTTTTATGCACGTAAATAATAATGCCGCCTCCTCTTCTATTGTGACGTAGCTCTGTGTGCATTGAATAATCCTGCAGTTCAAATAACGAGCTTATTGACTCGTTGATATTAACTTCCGTTATTATAATCAGATGTATCATCACTGGGCTATTAGAAGTAATGTATTCGAGTTGTGAGTGATTTTTTATCAGTGATCTTATATTTACATGTAACAGTAGTAATTCGCTGTTTTCCGGTCGTATGTCGCATGTGAAGTCGTTCCATGATTTATGTACAGCATTTAATAAGAATGAATCTGTGTGATTATTAATTATAGCCATTATTTATGTGGAGCTGACAATTAGACATAGGTAAGTACTTACAATGCCAGGGGGTCTACTCCCTAAGCACGAAGTCCGTCGCTTCGGGCTTCGTTACGGGCGTTTCCTACTCCCTATGACCTACGAACGGATGAATCGTTCGGGGCCCGAGCGAAGAATGAATGACAACGCGATTTGACTGTTGTCCCTACTCCCGATGTGTTTTTGCCCGTCCGAACAGTTGAACATGACACTGGTTTTGACGGATACTTACGTCAGTTGATACGACATCAAAATAGTTCTCGTGCTATCGACGAAAGTTACTAAAATAAAATAATTTCAAACTATGGCTGCTTTTTTATTGATAGAAGAAGCTTTACAGGAAGAGCGGAGGCAACGTCGATATTATTTACGCCAAAACTTTAGGTTGGCGAGTATTCCCGACGTTGAGTTCATAGGGAACTATAGGTTCACTCGGGAGTTATTCAAAGACGTATGTGCGGATTTAATACCTCTTTTGCTTCAACACATACGCCGAAGTGGTGTTGATCCAAGAATCAAAGTAAGGACATATTAAAGTTTCTGCAACTTATTGAGCTGTATTACCAATCCGTCCCACCCATTTACTGTGGTCTTTGTTTACTTTTGGATCCTCACTCTTTGCCACTGCTCGACGGACTCAGTGCAACTTCCCAACTCAGTGCAACTTCCCATTGAGTTAAGGGAGTTGCACAGGTTTTCCCACAGCCATTTTGAGCGAACTCTCCCGTCGGCACCCCTCAATAATCCGCGAGCCAATTCTTTGTTCTCACCCATAAAATCGAGAAGGGCCTCAATTTGCCAGTGAGTTGCTGCAGCGGTTGGGGACATTTTACACAATTAACCATGGAATGGAAAGCTAATTAGAATACAGAAAACTTCCCGGCTGACAAAGTATATGAACTTTTTTAAAGTCACTTCTTTAAATGCATAGCATCAACATCGTACCTACTATAGCCATAGAAAAACCCGTGCTATACTTTGACATTTCATTTGAAAATTTCCTTCAAAAAGTAAACAGGCAAAGGTATCAACAGGATGATGCCGGTTTCCGGACAAAAATGGCAAAAATAATTCAATTCTATATTTAAGACATAATAAAAAGTATATTTTAAAATATGTTGTCAATTTCTAACGACAAAAGTATTAATTTTTGTTTAATAAGCTAAAAAACTACAAAATAAGTAAACCGGTAATCGACCGGTAAAATAACGCAACTCTATCGCCATGCGTCCTTCGTTCACGAATATTGTCTATGATTCCGTTTGAAACTGATGAATCCGAAATCGTTAGGGAGTAGGGTTCAGTCCGACGTATCGGGCTACTGTCGGACGGGCCGTTCACTTCGTTGACGGACTTAGGGAGTAGACCCCCTGGACACAATGAGGGTTCCGTTGTTGTATGCATACCTATTATTTATTTTGCAGTTCTTTGGCGATTCTTTCGATATCACTGCTTGAACGTACCGTGTAGACTTGTTTGTCTCCATCTTGCTTACGCACCTTAATAGACCCGTGTTTGCACCACACATATTTACACAGCTCCTTTTCTCTTAGTATGGATTTTGCTTTCCACAGCAGAAACGCTGTAGTGGGGCTTAGAGATTCGCGAATGGAAACCTTATCATCACTCTCTTCACCTATGTCTCGAACAGTCATGGTCGTGGTTTTCGCCGCCTCGAGCCAACAGTCACGGCCGTTATCACGCAGTGACACGATGATTGGCGCTGCAGCCGGCGTAATGACCTTTGAACTTTTGCCCGATGAGCGGTCGTTAGGCTTTTTTTTTCTGTAGACTTTGATGATGTCTTCAGATTTTTGCTTAAGCTTTTGGCAAACCGATAAGGCAATCTGAAGGGTATTTTCGCCCTCTTTTTCATTCACTCCACATATCTCGATGTTATTGTGGGAAACGCTTGTTCCAGTTTATTTATTTTTTGTTCAAGAACATCATTCTGCAAAGTTTTATTTTTAATCTTGTTTTGCAGGTCTTTGCATTGATTGTCTACCAGCTTCGCACGGATTACGACGTCCTTCATGTTTTGTTCGTAGTCATCGATTTTTTTAGAATAAAAATCGAGGGTAGACTGCAATTCTTGCTTAATTATTTCGCGAGTTTCTTGGCGAAATATCGCAAGGATAGCATCCTTGTCAGGAACGGTAGACACACCACCACCTTCCAGGTCTGAATCGTCATCCTCGGCATCTGGTAGTATACACGAAATGCGTTTTGGTTTTGAACCAACACAATTGTGGCATTTCCAATCTACTGAGTCCGCCATTGACAATGCACTAAGTTGATTTGTAGTTAGTGAAGAACAAACACTATGTAACCATTTGTTACATTTACTACACTGCAGTCCTGGATTCTTTTTCGTAATGACTTTGGCATATTTAGCACACTTAACCATTGTTGACGTTCGCGTACGTGCACCGTAGGTAATTAGGTTAATCAACGACCTCGCGCTCACGGTGCGCGTGAGCAACTGACAACATCTCGAGTTCCACTCAGTCTAATAACAATTCTAAAAATAAAAAAACGTCTAAAGCCCCGCAACCGCAATCTTACACTATAATTAATAAATCCGCAAAATGTTTGTGTGATAGTTTTGTCCATGAACATTTATTTAAATGTCCTGCCTTTTCTAAAATGACACCAAGTGATCGTTTCAAATCAGTGAAGCAAATCGAAGCATGCACTAACTGTTTAAGTATTAAACACAAGGCCAAAGCCTGTCAGTCTGAATCTAGATGTAAAGCTTGTAACAATAAACATCATACGCTTTTACATTTTAATCGCGAATCGCACGCGAACGATGTTGACAATACCGCACAAGCCGGTTCAAACGCTCGCACTAGAGATAGCACTGCGGCTACCGAGCAGCTGTCCTTGTCGCACGCACAGGCCCCAAGCGAGCATCATGCGCACGCCGCCGCCGTTCAGAGCGCTCCGCAATATAACGCGTCCGTTGCTGCGTCGAAGTTTGACGACTCAAACTCCCGCGTATCAAAGCCGCAAGGTAACGCGAATACTACTATTTTATTGTCAACCGCTACTGTAATAATTCGAGATGCATTTGATAAGGAACATTTAATTCGTTGTCTATTAGATAGTGGCTCACAAACTAATTTTATTACCGCAGAATGCTGCAAACGATTAGGTTTGACTAGGCGTTCATCCGATACACCTTCCGTTAAGGGTATCGGTGGTACGTAAAAATCTGTTAAGGGTTCCGTACAATTCACTTTCTTTTCCCGCTTTAATCCGAACGTTACTTTTAATGTTAATTCGCTAGTTGTCGATGCAATCACCGACAACCTACCTACCGCTCCCGTAGATACTTCCGCTTTGCCTTACTTATATGGTTTACCGCTCGCCGACGAATCGTTCGGCACGCCCGGTCGCATCGATGTGCTGATCGGGGCTTCACTTTTCCCGCATCTTCTGCTGCCCCGCGTAGTTAGCAGCAACTCCTCCGCGCCGCCCGCCATGCAGACGGTACTCGGTTACGTCATCATGGGCACTGTGCCCGCGTTGCCTGTACGTCATAATAAGACTGCACTGTCTTGTTGCTCATATGTTTCGCACTCATCAGACGAAGACTCATTAGAATCGGCTTTGAAAAAATTCTGGCAGGTCGATGAAGCACCCGTCACTCTTTCGACGAGCAAATCGCACGACGAACTAGAGTGCGAGTACTTTTATAATTCTACAACGGAACGCGATGAGGACACAGGTAGATTCTCTGTAGCCTTACCGTTTCGCAGCGATGTGTTCCAATTAGAACTCACTCGATGTCGCGAAAAAACGTTTTTTCTGCCTAGAAAAGAAATTAGAATCCGCACCCGAGTTACGTACTGCGTATGATGACGTTATCCGCGAATATATTGACAAAGGATATTTATCGCCTGTTCCTCTCAATAGTTCAGACAGTAGTTGTCCTGACTATGTAATTCCGCATCACGCAGTTGTACGTTTAGACAAAACAACAACAAAATTACGCTCCGTGCTAGACGCTAGTGCTAAAACGAGTGTCTCTTAACGATATTTTGCACAGTGGCCCAAATTTACAGGGCGACTTATTCACCATAATTTTGAATTTTCGCTTGTTCGCATTCGCACTCTCGGCTGATTGCCGACAAATGTTCTTACAGATTAAAGTAAGAGAAGGCGATCGCCGCTTTCAACGCATATTATATCGTTTCAGCGTAAACGATCCTCTGGTCCTATATCAGTTTAACCGCGTCTGTTTTGGTCTCAAGTCAAGTCCCTACCATGCGATCCGCACAGTGCGACAGTTAGTTCAAGACGATGGTCATCTCTTCCCGCGCGCCAGTGCTATCATCGTGGACTCGCTGTATATGGATGACGTAGTCTGCAGCGTAAGCTCCGAAACGCGAGCAGTCCAGGTTGCGCACGAACTGATTAAACTCTTTGGAGGAGGTCAGTTCGAGTTGGTCAAGTGGACCAGTAACTCTCAAACTGTACTAAACAGTATTCCGACATCGCATAGGTTGACCGATCAACTAGAATTCGACAAGTCGGTAGAGCAAAGGGTCCTCGGCTTGCGCTGGTGTAGGTCAAATGATTGCTTTGAATTTCTTATTTCCGCACCGCCAGATACGTGTACTAAACGTGCTATACTATCGGCCGTAGCTAGACTGTGGGACATTATGGGTCTTGTCGCGCCTGTAGTTCTCTATGCTAAACTACTTATTAAAGAATTGTGGTTACTGAAGCTCGATTGGGATGACACCCCCCCACGTCACATTATAAATATTTGGCAAACTTTTCGCTCTGCCCTGCCGCTTTTAAATGATTTTAAACTTCCGCGCCGTTTAGGTATTGTTGAAAACTGTGTTCTTCGCCTAATTGGATTTTCCGACGCCAGCGAACGCGCCTACGGCGCTGTCATCTACGCGCATGTTACTCTCAACGACGACGTGGTCGTTCAGCTGGTTTGTGCCAAGTCGAAGGTATCGCCGGTTAAACCATTGACTATCGCTCGACTGGAGCTCTGCGGCGCCGACCTCCTCGCTAAGCTTCTTCGCCGTGTTCACGACACTTATAATCCGCGTTATAATGTTACCGCTATTTACGCATTCACCGATTCAAAGGTGACTCTTTGCTGGATAAATTCTTCTCCGCATCGTTGGCACACGTTTGTGGCCAATCGTGTCGTTCGCATCGTAGACAACGTCCCCGCGGAGCATTTCTATCACGTAGATGGTACTAAAAACCCGGCGGACTGTTTGTCACGTGGTTTAACACCAGACAAATTCATTGAGCACCCATTATGGTTGCACGGACCCGCTTGGGCTAGGCTTCACCCTTCCGAATGGCCCATATATAAGGTTAATGACTTGAATTCGGAACCCATTCCGGAAGAAAAGGTCCACGCGCACGCCATAGTCGCGGACTCAAGTTCAGACAACTCGCTTCTACTCATACTCGCAGAACGTACGTCGTCTTGGACCAAGTTGCGGCGTATTATTGTTTTCATATATCGCTTCATGAAAAAACTCCCGCGTCGAACTAACGCCGTTACCGCTAGCGACCTCGAGTTCGCTGAATACACTTTGTTGCGTCATGTTCAAAGAAAACACTTCATAAAGGATTATTCCGAGTTAAAAAATAATAAATTTTGTTCACCCGCTCTTATTAAACTCAAGCCATTCGTAGATGGTGATGATTTAATCCGCGTTGGGGGTCGATTAACTCATTCGGCTGAGGCCTATAGTACAAAACACCCTGTGGTGTTGCCCCGACATGATCGCATAGTTGAAATTCTCGTAGATTATTATCATAAAAAATATTTACATGCAGGTCCAGAACTCACTATGTCGTTATTGCGCCATAGGTATTGGATTTTGTCCGCTAGACGAATTATTCGTCATAGAATCCACAAGTGCAACGCATGCCACAGGTGGAGACCGCGGCCTCATGGTCCGCCGATGATGGGCGATCTTCCAAAATCTAGAGTAAATATTGCTATCAAAGCTTTTTCTCATACAGGGTGTGATTACGCTGGCCCTATACAGTACGTGCCCGTACGCAGTCGAGGTGCGAAAAGTCGCAAGAGCTACTTATGTATCTTCACCTGTATGACCACTCGCGCTGTTCACATTGAATTAGCTACAGATCTTACAACTGTTTCGTTCATATCCGCGTTGAAACGGTTTTTATCCCGCCGCGGACCGGTGCAATGTTTATATTCGGATAACGCGACCAATTTTCGAGGAGCTAATTCGTTTTTACGCGACTTGTATACTTTCATAAATAAAGAATACCGCCCGCGCTTTGAAGAGGAGCTCGCTGAGCATCGCATTGATTGGCAATTTATTCCGCCCGCATCACCGCATTTCGGTGGATGTTGGGAGTCCATGGTGAAGGTCGTAAAGACTCACCTTTTCAAGACAATAGGTCAACAACTCCTCTCTTATGAAGAATTCGTTACAATTCTTTCTCAAATAGAGTGTCTGTTGAACTCCAGACCTCTTACTGTACTTAGCGCTGATCCGGTAGAGCCTAAGGCTCTTACCCCTTCGCATTTTTTACATACTGTGCCGCTTAACTCATTGCCTGCCGCAGAAGTAGGTTTATCGTCTGACAACCTGCTTCAAAGACACTCTCTTATGGATAAATTAGTCCAGTCATACTGGAAAAGATGGCGAAGCGAGTATCTTCATAGTTTACAATCGCGCTTCAAATGGAATAAACCTGATGGAGACATGGTTAAGGAAGGTACTGTAGTAGTGATTGTTAATGATAATGCACCTCCTTTATCCTGGCCTTTAGGTGTTATTGATAAATTGCATACGTCTAAAGACGGTAAAACGCGTGTCGTCTCTGTACGCACTTCTAATGGGATTCTTGTGAGACCTGTGGTCCGCTTATGCCCCATTCCTACTCAGTAATATCTTACTCAGTTCCATTCCCCCTTTAGTTAGATTTAAGTGTAATTCCTATTGTATTATAACTTTTTAAAGATGACCCTTTAAGGCCGCGGGGATTGTTAACGCCATAATTCATTTGTTATATTTTTCTTGCCTAATTAGGCAAGAAAATCTCAAAAAAAAAAAATCCAAAAATTTTCTTGACTAATTAGTGGCAACTCTAAAATTATATTGGTATCTGTGCGACACAAATTTTCTTCCGCTTTCCCTTTCCCTTCCGCAACCCTTATAATGCCTGAGCGAGAGCGAGAAAGAAGATTTCGCAATGCGCGAACGCTGCCGCGGGCCGCCATTAAGAAAAAACCGCCAGTTTCTCAACCGCTATCAAGACTCGCGGGTCAGAAATTAAACCCTAAGTCAAAGAGACTCATAACTCACCGCGAAGAACGAAGATTGTCATTAAACTGTGCAAGTGCGTGTCTTTGTGTTGTGGAAAGTGTCGATCCTCGACCGTACGTACGTGACATCGTGGACGCGCCGCCGCCACGTGGCTGAGGAACCCTCATCATCGAGTCTCCGCCATAGCTCGCCAGGCAGGTACGATTATCATTTTCCCACACCACCAGCACCTACTCGCATCATCGAACCGCCCCTGATACAGTCCACTAAGAGAATTTCGATTCTCCCCCCAAGGCTTTAAGCCGCCGCAACACTTATTTTATTCTAATTTTTATAATTCTATGTTAATTAATGTAATTGGACTTGTGCCGTTTTAATTAACTATAAAATAAATAAATAAATTCTGTATTAGGTAAACAATAACACGTGTAATTCGTTTCAGACGTACCTTGTATACGCTGGTAACACTTTGTAATTTGCTTTTACTATAGTGAATACTAGGTTAAGATATTTTTAAGTATTTCAACGATATTTGTATTTAAGGGACCTAAACATAACATTTCATAATCACAATAAAATCCATCCAGTATTACGGAATCTTAATAAGTAAAAACTATGGAGTGCTAATAATAGCGGCTCCGGACCAAGATTGTTTATTCCCGCTTCATCGTACACTTCAACGCACAATACGATTATCAGCTGTAGTTCGAACGCACACAGACACATTGCGCACCTAATCTAGTAGCGAGCAGAAATTGATAGGGACTCTTAATTTTGGTGAGTTTCACGAACTCCAGCTAAAGGGTCGACCCGTTTAGCGAGTAAGTTAGCGTGCGGCGTGATTAAGGCGCTGTACTTAGTCAAAATAGACTTCACAAAACAGTTTTTTAGCCAAATGCATACATTTTAGAGCAGCAAAAAAAAAAATATGTTAATCTTGATCATATTTATGAGTGGACCATTGTTTTTAAAACACGTTTTCGGTAAATTTTCTCGATAGAAAAAAATCATAAAACAACCATTAAAATTGAAATCGTTGCAATTGTAACTGTATTATTTATAAACAAATCTTGATAAAATTAATAACAGTGATGTAATATATAATAATAAAGGGAACTGTTGTTTTTATTTATCGATTTAAATAAGACATTTGTAAGGATTAATGCATTTAATGATAAATAACTCTAACGAGTCGAACGAAACGTCGCGCCATCGCGGCGTCTTTTCGCTTCTCTTTCATTTCTACGCGGAGCGACAGTGACCGCTGAGGCGCGCTGCTTGATGGACCTATGTCAGTTTGTTCCGCTCGCCGGCGCCGCTAAAAAAATAATCACTTACGTATCTGTTTGTTGATGAAAGCTGTTTATTATATTTTATTTTATGATTAGTTTTTCTAAGTTCTGTTTTTGGTGTAAATTTGTGTTCGGTTTCTGTTCTAGTCATAAGTTGTGTAAATAAACAATTCATTTTTTCTAAGTTGTGCTGTAAGTTGGTGTAAATTTTTGTTCGATTTCGATTTTAGTCATAAGTTGTATAAATTTTAATAAACATCAGTGTATAAAAAATGGGCAACAAGAAAAATAAACGGCGGGCAATAAAGAGATGTTATTCGACGAAACAAAAACACATGATGGAAGTTGTAAAGTAAGTACCTACCTTTTTGTGCACACCTTATTTTGTTTGTATAGATTATTTTTCACTTTGTAGTGTTTTTTTTTGGAAGTCGGTTGTTTTTTTTGTAAAAAAGTTTTTTGTTTGTATAGATTATCTATAGATGCGTAATTTCGACGTACACTTTCATAGCTCGATTGGTTTAGCGGTCTCGTGCATAGGGGAAGTTTTCTGCATCAGTGACTAACGCCCCGGGTTCAAACCCCGCCATTCGTTGTATATTCTTTTTGTTGGTTTTCTTATTTGAATTATATTTTTTTTAATTACTATTATAGTTTTTGCCGATTTTCTTGTTTGAAAAATTGTTTCAGTAATTATTAATTTTGTTGATTTTCTTATTTTTGTAACAATTATAATGCAATTTTATTGTTTTTCCTTTATAGTAAAAAGAAACGGTTGGCGAGCAATCCGTCACCAGATGAACCATCGGAGAAAACTTTTCATGAGTAAGCGTATACATGGTGTTACAGAATATTGTAGTAACTAGTAATGCGACAGGAGGTCATTGAACTCATCTTTATGAACAACGTTTGAAAAAGAAAAAGGACATTCACCTGCGACAAAAAGACCATAGTTTGTTGATTGGCGCCACAGTAAAAGTTGTCTATAATGATGACTGCAATGACTCCTTTTCGCATTTCTACACTCTTCTGTAAGACCTTGTAAATAATTTGTAAATTATCAACTAAAATAAATACCTACTATTTATAACATAACACAACGGGCTAAGCGCATAAGGACCACTTCTCAAAATGACTTAGTGGGCTTATGCGCAAAATGATAAATTCTCAACATGGCTAACAATATAAAGTGAATAAATTGAAATTGACATACGAGTCTCAAAATGCAAAATTCTAAAAATGCCTAATTCTCAAAATGGCAAATGGATATTCCTAATTTTCTCAAAAAAATCACATGATATAAAAATAATCATGTTCTTTCAATTTTAGATTACAAAAGGATTCTGAGCACGAAAACCCTGGGACATCATTTTCAATTGCAACAGTTGTAACTCCAGGAACCAATCCAAAATCAAATTATGATGAGTAAGTATCAACAGATGGGTGAAGATCGTCACACAATGGGAGCCGACGGATAACCGATGACTCCGCGGTCGACTTCCAAAGGGGCATGACAAACTTCGCCAGAATCACTGTCCACAACTGTCGACCCATCTGTCTGTCCACGCATTGTATTCGTATACATCGCGTAATTGCCATGATTTGGAATTATTTTGTTTCTTTTTGTTTATAATAAAATAAAAAATTACGTGTTTTTTATTACAGAGAAATCACTGACGATATACTATTCGATGAACCGTCGACCGAATCTCAAGAAGGTAATATATACCCACCAGTTCATGGTCGAAGAGTCGTTGACATAATGCATTTTATCCAGCAGCTGCAAACTATATCCGGCCATAGTTCTTTGTTCAACTGCAATTTCTCACAAATGTCACTCATAGGAGAAAAAAGGATCGGCTTGATCTCTAGATTCAAGTTTAGATGCAATATGTGTAAAGACGACTTTATTATCACAAGCGAAGATTTATCAAGTACACATAATGTTAATGCTAACGTGGGTGCCGTTACAGGAATTACTTCTGCTGGTATCGGTTTTTCGCAATTTGAAGAAATAACAGCATGTATGGACGTACCCATATTTACGAAAACAACTTATGCTCAAGTTCAAAACATAGTTTATGAAAAATGGGAGTCAACATCTGTCGAATCCATGGCAGCAGCAGCTATGCGTGAGCGTGATGCAGCAGTAGCTGAAGGAACATTGAGCAAAGATGGCATACCTCTGATAGACGTATATGCCGATGCCTGTTGGTCATCGCGATCCTACGGCAATAATTATAAGGCATTGTCCGGCGCTGCAGCAATCGTAGGTCGCAGATATGGTGAAGTGTTGTTTTTAGGCATTAAAAACAAATACTGCCTTGTATGTGCTCGTGCAGAGAAAAAACAAACTGCTGCACCAGAACATGTTTGCTTCAAAAACTACACTGGGTCATCTAGCGGAATGGAGTCCGAAATAATTTGTCAAGGATTCGAAACATCTGTATTGATGTACAATGTTATTTATGGCAGGTTAATTGCTGACGGTGACTCCGCTACCTATGCAAAAATCTTGGCGCGTAATCCTTACCAGAATCATACCGTTCAAAAAGTTGAATGCCGAAACCATGTGCTGCGCAATATGTGCAATAAGTTAAGGGCTGTAGCCAAAGACACAAAATATGCCTTGGTGCACAGAAAAATGCTGACTGAACCAAGAATTCTGAGTATCCGAAAGGTTGTTATTGCATCAATAAAGGAGTACAAGCTAGAAAAAGACAAAACGGAAGCAGTAGCAGGTTTTAGAAACGAAATTCAAAATTCTATTCTACATGCTTTCGGTAATCATGAAAATTGTAAGAACTATTATTGTTCCAAAGAAAAAACACAGCAGAGTAATATGGAAATAAAAAACACTACATTTTGGTTCAGGATACAGACAATACTCCAGTCATTGCTTTCAAAATCAAGAAGCATGCTTGAAGACGTGGATACCAATACAGTAGAGCGCTTCAACAGTGTGATTGCAAAGGTTGTGGGGGGAAAGAGAATTAATTTCTCTCTTCGTCGGGGTTACCGCGCGCGTTGCAATGCTGCAGTCGTTTCTTTTAATAACCCCCACCCGAGGCATCTACTACATAAAAAAATTTTAGGGAAGAGTCCCAAAAGCATCCTGAAAAAGTTTGAAGAACGAAGACTGATAAAAAGAAAATTAAACAAAGCTAAACCTCATAAAAAAAATCGGATGCTAAAGAAAGACAATGCTGTTCAACATGATTATGGGGCTTAGAGTACTACTCCAGATTTGACACCGGATGAATTAAATGCCGCTAAAGAATCATTCCTTCAAAATCTAAAGCAACTAACTTCTGACAAAGAAAAAATACTAATATCTACTATAAATCAGAGAGATAGCGATGACTGGGTAGAACTAAGAAAAAATATGCTAACAGCATCAAAGGAGAATGGGCGAATTGGTACACCCCACCAATAGCAAAGACATATATGTCGTTGGATAGGTATTTTTAACTGGAACAACATTTACCACGACAGCTTTGTTGAAATGTTTGTCCGTTCTGAGTTATTGGTATCAACAATAAGGAAAAAATAAATACCGATTAATATTGTAATAATATCTTAAGTGTCTAAAGGAAAATAATATCAATATCGTTGTATACTATGTATTTCGCAATTATCAGTTTAAATATAAGTAAACACTAAAAAAACTTGTTTTTGTGTTTAATTGTTAAACAAATACAAAAATGAGTTTGACTATGTTTCAGTAACAAAACTATTAAGAAGGTAATACGTCCGGTAACTAGATCCTTTGAGCGACCGCGGCGGAAGGCTCCCCTCCCCTCTCTAAACCGATTGTGCGAAGCGCGCGAACGCCGGTGATTGGGCGCGCTGTTGCAGTCGTTCATTGGTACTGTGCGCGAAAGTACGTTTTGTAATTTTTATGCATTGCGTGTTAACGACTTTTTATGCATTGCGTGTTAAATGCGTTGAGATGGAAAACTTACACAACTGTGCTATGTGTAGGCGAGGGCTCTATCGTGGAAGGTACCAACAACACGTTTTAACGGACAATCTTCCAAGAGCGCAACCAGAGCTTGCTGCATATATACAAGAAAATGCAGTATTGGAGGTTAGTATTTCTATTAGTATAATTATTTAATAGATTTGAATCTTAGCCTTGCTGTGCTCGCAGATACTCAAAATATGTATAAGCAATGATCATGAGGGTTAAATAGTGTTCAGCGCGGTCACTCGTTGGCCGGGAATTATGGCTAGGGAAGTGATAATAATGAATTAGTCAACAGATGACTAATTCATTATTATCACTGACTGATCGATCCCAGTCGGACAGAATGCTCAAATCCTGTTTTATGTATCTACATATGACTTATATCTTACTTCTTATATTTTACTTCTTATATTCTTATATTTTTCTTCTTTATGACTCATATCTTTGACAACAAATGCAAGATGTTTATTGTGAAAGTATTAATGAACAATGCAACCCACATTGCTTTGTCAGACAAGTGAAAAACGACATTTGTAATGCCCGCTTCAATAATAATAATAATGTCTACCGGTTTTAGTATCGGTTTACGTAGAATTCGGTTTGTAAACTCTATTCACGTGCACGTGGTCTATTCTTGAACAAAGACGTTAGCAAAAAAGCAACGATTTCTGAGAAATCGATTATTTAGAACTCCTTTTTTTTTTTAAAGGACAAATGACATTTGAATTATTTGACGGGTTATGCCATTTTCAGGTGGTGTTCGACAACACACGAAGCGTATGCCATCGATGTTGGCAGAGAGCTGATAATGCTGTTAGACCACCTGCTGTCCCAGAAGTGCAAGCTAATGATCCTGGTGGACAAAATGCTAACGAACTTCATGTTCCCGAGTACAAGAGAGCTTCTAACACTCCTGCACATTGTATTTTCAACATCTGTGGTAATGACACCCGACACCGAATACCAGAGGCAATTAAAGTTCACATCCTTTGTGAATACAAGTTGTATATCCCCGATGGTGCTAGAGTTTGTCAAGAACACCTTGCAGGGAACAATTGGGATGAGTTGCCGGATTTTTGCAACACCACTAATTATTTTACTGCAGCCCACTTTAGTGATGTTTGTGACATACTACGAGCAGCTGTTCAACGTGGATCAAGATTGAATTTTAAAGTACGAGGTTCTATGAGTAATGAAGAAATGCATTTTTGGGTTGGATTAAATAGTGATTCATTCGATGCCATTTTGGAGCAAACTCCTTCACTCAGCCAGAGATGCAACGATCCCAGAACTGTATTAGGCATATACTTGTCAAAACTTCGTACAGGTGATTCGGATGAAAGGCTTGCCACACTATTTAATATGTCGAGGAGAACACTGGAACGTCGTTTAACTATTGCTCGTGAATGTCTTACGAATGAATTTGTGCCACTTCACCTGGGAATGGATCACATCGACAGAAGAAATGTGTTGGAGAGAAATCTATTTATTCCAAAAAAACTTTACGGCAATGACGAAAACACCAAAGCAATTATAATATGTGATGGAACTTATATTTATATCAACAAAAGTGGCAACTTTTTATTCCAGCGACAGTCATATAGCCTGCACAAGTTTTCAAACCTTCTGAAGCCATTTTTGATTGTGTGTTCAGATGGTTACATCATTGATGTTATAGGGCCATATGCCGCCACGAAAACTGATGCGAACATAATGCTAGACATCATGAGAAATGAAGAACATCCAATGCATATTTTGCTACAACAAAATGATGCATTTATTTTGGACCGTGGGTTTAGAGATAGCTTGGATGCAATCGAAGCCTGTGGCTATGAATGCTATATGCCTCCAAGCAAAGATCGTCAAGAGTCACAGCTCACTACTGAGCAAGCAAATGAATCACGAGCTGTTACAGTATGCAGATGGGTAGTGGAAGTGGTGAATGGCCGATTCAAACGGGATTATAAACTGCTGCGTCAAAAATATTTTAATAGGGCTCTACCACACATGTTTGTCGATTTCCGAATTGCTGCATCACTTATAAACACCTTCCACACCCCAATAGTAGACAGCGTACATGCAGAAGAGTTCTGGATTCGTATAAGAGAAACAGTTGATTTACAGAATATTTTATATAGCTATGTTGAAAGGAAGCGTTTAAATAACCGAAGAGCTGATTTTCAAAGACTAGAAGCTAATAACATTGAAAACTTCCCAAGGCTCACCGAAAGTCAAATAATTGTACTGGCTTTGGGTACATACCAACTGAAACTGGCTAGATCATACTGCGGGGAACATCTCCAAAACGGTTTATATCTTATAGAGACCTACAGAGAAAATCAATTGGATGACTTGCCAGATTACGGAATCCATGAAGACGTGTGGCTTTTACGTGGGCGCATACAGTCCCGACACGTCAGAGCACGGATATATTATTGCTACATTTTGATAAATAATAACTACATTGAAGGCAGAAACAACATAGTACAACATTACTGTACGTGTTTGTCAGGACGGCGCACCATGGGTACATGTGCGCATATTATATCTATTATATGGTATTTAGCATATGCGGTTCACGAGGGATTTACTGCACCGGCAATGTTCCTAAATGACGTTATTTTAGACAACGATCTACATTAATAAAAGAAAATATGTACAATACATGTACAAGTGTGTGTGTATGTGTGTGTGTGTGGCTTGATGATGATGGTTTATACAGATAAAGATTAAATACATTAACAAACAACGACATTGGTGTTATTTTTTCTCAGAACCTAAGATATTACAATATTAATTAGTATTCATTTTTACCTTGTTTTTAACCTATAACTCAGAATGGACAAACATTTCAACAAAGCTGTCATAGTAAATGTTGTTCCAGTTAAAAAGACCTATCCAACGATATATATGTCATTGCTATTGGAGGGGTGTACCAGCTTCCATACATTTTTGCCCATTGTCCTTTCGGATTAGTAGTGAAAAGAAGAGAGAATACCAGCAAAGCCAAGTTAGTAGAAAATATTTTATATAAATGTAATCTCAGTAATATAGCGGCAATCGCACATGGCGTCGAAAATGAACATCTCGCTTTACAGCAACTTGCCATCCAAGAAAATGTCGCCATTGAGCCGTGCGGGTTGTTCGTGGACCACGAATTTCCCTTTATTGGAGCAACGCCCGATGGTTTGATAGGCCAAGACACAGTAGTGGAAGTAAAATGTCCTTTGGTGGCATTCAAAAAGGATCTAGAAGAATGTATAAAGGAAAACAAGATACAGATATGGAAATACAATAAAAAAAGTGAACTGATTGAAGTGAACAAAAATAGTAATTGGTACCATCAGATTCAAGGACAGCTCCATGTAACACGTAGAGTAAAGTGCTTGTTTGCTGTGTGGAGTGGTGAAAACAAGCCACTAAAAACAGAAATTATAAAAAAAGATGACGATTTTTGGGAAAAAAAGATGAAGGAAAAGCTGGTGTCGTTTTTCATGGACTGGATTTTGCCTGAAATAGTCGATTCTCGGCGAGCTCGGGGGATGCCACTGCGAGAAAAAGAATCTTCATTAGTAGTCACATCAAGTGACGACAACAAAGAAAACGTCCCTTGTTGTAGTAGAAGATTAAATTTTGAAGAATTGTGAGTTGAGTAATTTTTCTTTCCACAATTTATATCTTTACATTTTGCTCCGTATGCGTAAATACGTCAAAAATAATAAAATAAAAATAATTAGCTTGTTTAAATTTTATGTATCCTTCACCTGTCCATCCATCCGCCCCGTCCGTATGTCCACCCTTTCATTCGTCTCTACATGCATCCGTCTGTCCACGTTGTATTTCTTATACACCGTAGGGGACTACTCACACTTATTCAGCTCTGTTCAGCTTTTGTCCATAGAAAACAACGATTATGTATGAGATGCGTACGCATCCGTTCAACCGCGTAAAGCTGAACGGACTCCGTACAAAATTGTTGTTTTCTATGGAAAAAAGCTGAACAGAGCTGAACAAGTGTCAGTGGTCCCTAATTCGCAAAAAAAACTGCTGTTTTATACAAAAAGATTATTCACTCTCGGGAAAAAATGTATGAAACAGCTGTTTTTTTGTGATTTTAGGGCTGGCACAATAGTAAAAGTTGTTCATAATGATGACTACAATGATCTCCTTTGGTAATACTTACACTCTTTTGTAACAAACTGTATATTAATTTTCTTCAGAATCAACCATCAAGCTTGGTGGACGTTTTTATTTTATTTTTATTATATAAGGTGTTAAAAAATTAACCATCGAACTGAACAACTTTCACTATAGGACCAACTGAAATCACGAAAAAAAATCAGCTGTTTCATACATTTTGGTCAAGTAGGTATTTTAACTTTTGTATTAAACAGCTGATTTTTTTTCGTGATTTCAGAGTTGGTCCTGTAGTGAAAGTTGTTCAGTTCGATGGTCTAAAGCACCTCTTAAAGTTTGTTGGGTTAATTTTTTAACACCTTGTATAATGTATTATTTATTACTCTTGATTCTGAAGAAAAATATATCTACAGGAATAAAAATGATTGTTATTATTATAAAATAGCAATTAACTATTGAATTACTTTTTAAAATAACAACACAAAAATATGTAGGTACATAAAATAAAAAAATAAGAAAACAAAAAGTATACGCCTAATGAGATTCGATCCTGGTGATCACTGCGGAAGCACGTTGCAAATCCGGACAGCGACGCGCTGGGCCAATCGTGCACTTTATCTGCATAGCGAAATTGCGCTTCTAAATATAATGGAAGTCGCGCATCGACGAAATTCGCGGGGTGCTCCCCGCAGTAGGCGGGACTATTCGTGTCCCACTTCATCTGCTTCACCCCCTCAAATACATAAAAGTCGTCTATTCACCGCGCCTTAATGATGACAGTTGGTGAGTCTCGCGTACTCGAGCCGAAAATTGACGAGTGTCAATTTGGCGAGCAATAAGTAATTAGCGGTAATGTAGAGCATAATTATGTAGACTGACTTTTTGCGCGCGCGCCGCCCGTTATATAAACTAGTGGCGCGCTAGATTCTTCATACTAGTGACATCTCTCTTCCAACCATGAAAGTGTCTAACAAACCGGCGCGAACAGTAGTGGTAAATATTGTACGGTGGTACAGAACCCTTCGTGTGCGAGTCTGACTCGCACTTAGCCGGTTTTTTTTTTGTTATTTTAAGATTAACGTATAGTTTTGGTTTAGGTTGTGTTTTACTTAAGTAGTAAGAAGATAGATTCGCTTTCCTCATAATTAGCTATTGGAATTGTTTTAGTTACTTTGAAAATTACTACCGATTTTGTGATTTTTTAAATAGTACTTACAACAACGACTCGAAAGCGTAAGTTTAATATTTCACAAAGCTCTAATTAAGCTCGAGCTATTAAAAAATCAGACCTCAATTTCAACAAACTGAGCTACAAAGGTTTGAACAGGCGGTGCGTGAGGCGGCACACAGAGCTACTGAGACACCAGAATTGTCCCAATATCGGCGTCAACAACACGCTGAGTATCTGGCATCTCAACGGGCTGCGGAGACACCAGAACTGTCACAAGCTCGACGTCAGCAGCAGGCGACTTACATGGCGTCCCAAAGAGCCACAGAAACCTTTACATTGGCTGAATCTCGCAGACGCGCTGTTGTTACACGAATATAATGTATCGTGGGACTGTTTGTCTTAAACAGTTCTAAATAAATGTCCGCGACAGCATATATATAGTAGGCTTTTATATGGAAGCCCAAAATAGTGAGCCATATAGAAAGTATCTCTTTCTGTATGTTACCTTTTCACACCTAAACCGCGGAACGGATTTCGATACAAGGAGATAGGTAGCATCCTAGGGAAGGACATGGGCCACTTCACCGGTACTGCACTGCGATTCTGTAACCATCTCGCCGTGAAAACTTAGGCGAAGTGAGCGTGGAGTGAGCTGTCAGTGTCATTCCACCTGATACTAGGGATTGACCAAGCATACATTTACAATCATAATCGAGATTTTAATAATATTTTTTATGTTAATTCTATTGAAAATTTTATATAATTTCAAAGCTAGTATTTTAGTTGTCAAAACATTATTATTTCATGGGGGTTTTAAATAAAATAGCAGCACATAAACTTAAAATCGAGATTTTAATAATATTTTTTATGTTAATTCTATTGAAAATTTTATATAATTTCAAAGCTAGTATTTTAGTTGTCAAAACATTATTATTTCATGGGGGTTTTCAATAAAATAGCAGCACAGAAACTTAATGTTTTTTTTTTTTAATTTTTTTCCTAGACTGACTAGTCAATATAGCCTGAGGCGTGAGCGCGTCACGCACTAACAGTAAATAAAATCTGTTGGGTCTGGGAGAAACCTGTTAAGTCCAAAAACGTATTTTTTCAGTATAAGACTTTTAAGGTTCAAGTTTAATTTATAAATCAGTTAGGTAATGTGGAAAATGCCAACCACCGCTACGATTCTCCCACTCCTATGATAGTTACACTTATCAGCAATAGACCAAAATAAAATATGATTTTTTTTAATAACAACATAGTAGCAAACTAAAAAATTACGAAAATGGATTCACGTTTAAGACAGCTAGACTAATGAAAATACGCATCGACATTATTTGTTAGTTTGAGCGATGGTAGATCGAGTCTAGTAAAGACTAACAACGCTAATCTATCCAATTAGAAGAGATAGCCTAGTGTGTCAAGTCACCGAGTGCTAACGGTGTGCCTTGCTGACGCGTGACGGACCATGGTTAGACTTTAACCCCACGTAGTTTGTGTAGCGTGATCACTTCACTAGAACTAGTTATTAGTTAGACTGGAAACCGACCCCAACATTGTTGGGACGCCTTACAAGTTAAATAAGTAAGAACAAATCTCCAATGTGATAATGACAGTGACTAACGCGCAAGCGCGGCGTGATCTTATCACTTCACCCGATTCACGCCATTAAATGTCATGGGTCGCGTGAAGTGATCACTTCACGCGACCCATGACATTTCATGGCGTGCCTATTTTTTATTTTATTTTTTTCTCTATAAGTCCTCTTGTAATCGTACACAATCCTGAGAGTTCGCACAAGCCTTATAGATTTTAATGTCATCGGCGTACATTAGGAATTTAGAGTTGACTATGCAGGATTTTATGTCGTTGATAAACAAGATAAAAAGCAATGGGCCTAAGACAGATCCTTGAGGCACACCTGATTCGACGACCACATAATCAGACTCGAATCCATTGATGACAACTTTTTGAGTCCTATGAAATATGTATGAAGCAAACCATCTGAGTAAATTGCCCTTTATGCCATTGAAAGCGATCTTATCGAGAAGCAATTTGTGGTCCACCTTGTCAAAAGCCTTTCGAAAATCAGTGTATACAGTATCAACCTGCGAGCGCATGTCCATGTTTTCAAACAATAATTGTGTAAAGATGATTAAGTTTGTGTTAGTGGATTTGGATTTAACGAAGCCATGTTGCTCGGGTATAATAAGGTGATTTAACTGTGGAAATAAGTGGCTGTGCACTAGACCCTCAAAAAGCTTAGACAAGGTGGACAAGATAGATATGGGTCGATAATTCTCAACGTTTCCTTTATCGCCACTTTTGTGAATGGGCGTGATGAAAGCCCTCTTCCAAACACAAGGAAAAATCCCTTCCCTGAGACATTTATTAAATATTATGTGTAACGGGACACAGATGGTTTGTGCAGTGTTCTTAAAGAAAGAAGGGGGCAGGCCATCCGGACCAGCTCCTTTAGCTAGGTCTAATGAGGTAAGTGCCTTAAGTATGACACTCTTTTCGAGGTAAATATCCGGAATGCATACAGAATTCTCGTCTAGGATTTCTGGGGGTGTCCAGGTGTTAGGGTCAAAATTCGAGGGCTCGTATACCGAGTTGAAGAAGGCAGAAAATAGTGAACATATCTCAGCGGGGCAGTTGGATGTTTTATCTTTATACTGCATGTTAGCTGGGATTCCAGAACCTTTCTTTCTGTTAGAGATGTACGTCCAAAAGTGCTTGACATTAACAGGTATGCTTTCTTCAACTGTTTGCATGTACTTATTGTAACACTGTTCACAAAGTAGTTTGAAACGTTTACGCTGAATAGAGAATTTTTCATAATCAGATAAGTTACGCAGTTTCTTCCATCTTATCCACGCGCGTTCTTTATTTTTGAAAGTTTTAATTAGGGAAGTGCTAAACCAAACGGGAAAGGTAGTTGATTGCTGACGTGACAGTGGAACATATAGTCTGACGATTCCATACACATAGTCATAAAAAGCATCTACGGCCTGTTCACTGGAGAGATCAAGAAACAGTTCGTCCCAGTTCAACTTGTCTAGTTCTGCATTAATTTCTTGGTAATTAGCTTTAAAGAAATTGAATTTTATTGTAGAATGATGTTTCATGGGTGTGAATGGTGTCTCCAGAGAGGTTAAAACAGAAAATAGGGGGTGGTGACTGTCAGGCTGCAGCAGTAAAATGTCGGACTGAATCTGACATTCAGTATTGCTAATGAATAAGTCCAAAACACGACCCAAATGATTCTTAATTGTGTTGTATTGCGAAGCATTCGTAATAGCCATTAAATCTAATAAATATCGACCTACATTATTTTGTGACTGAGTACACATATGACTAGTACTGCCTGACCACTCAATTTCGGGTAGATTGTAATCACCAGCTATATAAAATGATTCAATACAGGAAGCCGTGAGAATATTTTCTAATGCGGACAGATGCGACAAGTAAACATCGTCCTGTGTGCGTGGTGGTATATAGGCAGCGCTAATGACATGGTGAGTGTTGGGGCGCGACGCGGGCACTTGGACCATTACGTGCTCGATGCCAGTGGGAGAGGGACACGTTATTATCCTAACAGGCCGAAGCCCGCGCAGCACGGCTATCAGAACACCCCCGCCCTCGCGCTTGTTTGTAGCAATGCGGTCACGATCGTCTCGAAAAACTATGTAGCGGTCATCAATGAATTCTTTGTCCATTATATTAGGTGTTAACCATGTCTCGGATAATATGATCACGTCAAACGACAAAGAAAGAATGTTGGTGTAAAGTGTGTGCAATTTAGTGCGGATCCCTCTGCAGTTCTGATAAAAGAATGATAAATCACTATTTAAATTTTTATTACTAAGCATTGCGTGTAACTGAGTAAAAAAGGATTAAACAAAAAAAAAAAAAAAAAAAAAGAAAAACATATATTTTTAGACTCGGGTATATTTATCAACTTGGATTCTGTTCGTAGTGGGTAGCGGCATAAAGTTGAGTTACATACGAGTACAAGGTTATGATTAATAACAACAGCTAATGAGCTAGTTTTAAATAACAAGTTCTGTAGACAAATTACTAATACGTGCAGCATATAATCAAGGGAACTATCGTTTACGTACATATAAGAACAACAAAGGCGAGTAACATTACAACACAATGATATAAAACCGTTTACAACAATTAGGACACACTGAAGGCATGCGATATGAGTTTTATACATTTTTATACAGTAAATCTGTGCAAGCCGTGTCGTGATTATACATATAGGTAAGGAATTGATGTGGTTTCGAAGTAAAGAATCATTAAGTGGGTCATATTGAATTAGGGCCCTTTTTCCGAATTAGCGTGAGCGCGATAACGATGTCGTCATATCGAACATAGATGACGTCATGGCATGCGCCATCTTCCGATAACGGCGACCATGCCCTAAATTAATAATTATCACCGCGGGCGCTGTCGCAAATGAATGACAGCCTGTTGTGCTGTTTTGTTTTGAGTCGCATCATAATATATTGCCTTTAAACTAACGTGGCATTTTTTAAATTGTGCTTCCGCCAGTACAGTCGCCACCTTAACAAAGAAGAAGAAATTCGTGGTGTATACACAAATAAATACTATAATCCAACCATCCAACCATTAGTACATATTCAAGTGAATATAGTTTAGCTGCCATAATAGTGATTTATCTAAATCGGAACGCTAATTACTTATGTGAGCGCTGTGCCGAGCCATAACTCCCGCCGCGCATGCGCGTTAGGTATCAAACTAATTTTTTTTAATATCCAAGTGAGCGCTGTGGGTGATGATGGCTTAATTCGGAACGAGCCATAATTCACGCGCATGCGCGGCGTGAGTCACGCCGCGCATGCGCGTTAGACGCAAATCATCTAACAGGTCGAGGCTAAAAAACATAAAATTTGGGGACTTCGAACATTCAAACTCCACCACATGGGCAGTGAATAATACATCATTTAATTATTTGACGAATTCATCCATTGTCCAAGTTAAATAAGTAGTGGTAATGAATTTTTTTGATATCTAATGTCGAAGATTCGCGCCAATCGTGCGTGTTTACATTTTTACTTTTCACAAATTTCACACACACACATGTAAATAAGATTTAAAATGAGACAAATATTATTGAAAATATTATGAACGACACGAAAATGCCCAAATCTTAACGTAATATTAAAACACAGGTCCAATAACACTTATTATTCATTACCACTACTCAATTTGTGTTCAAAATCGCCGTCCATTATTGTTTTTTTTTTATCGTAATGATGTGTGAAAGCGATAATGCTAAACGATTTTTTTTTTATTTCGATTGACTCGGGTAATTAATATGTCGAATATCGGAAATCGATACTCGGAAATTGAAATAAAATTATTTTAAACATTAAAAACAATAAGCATTGTTAATAATAATGACTTATGCTTTTTAATGTAATTTTAATAGTTTTTTGGACATTATATTGAAACTAAGTCAATACCTGAAGACCTTTGACCATAGTCATTTATTGAACTTCGCGCCGAATTGTTTCTATATTTGAATATTTATCTTCGGAATGCGCTCGCCGCTTAATTTTTTTTTATTTATTGTACAATTATTTATTTTTGATACTTTATTTATTTATTTATTTTACTATTTATGTACACACATATATAAACAGACAAGAAAGAACAGAACAGAAAAATAGGTACAAAGGTGATGCTTATTTCATAAGAAATCTCTTCCAGCATACCTGCGATAGGACAAGAAATAAAGAGATGTAGACAGCGTGTAAAAGAGTAAAGGAGACAAAAAAAAAATACATAAAAACTAAAAACAATTCACTAAATAAAACTACACAAATAATATGAGAATATACTTACATACATACAAATAAACATACATACTTCTAAAATACATAATTTATATAAAGTAATCAAAATAATAAATACATACACAACTATGATAAAGTGGAAAGATAGTGTTCTTTTACTCCTCTTTTAAAAGTTGCAACAGATTGGCAGTCCCTAATTGCAGGCGGTAGAGAATTCCACAGCCGCACCGCGTGTACTGTGAAGGAGTAGGAGTAGAAGTCAGTGGAATGGGGAGGGGACTTGAGAAGGTTTTTAAGATGCGACCTGCAAGGCGCATCTGAAGGACGGGCGTAGGAAAAACGTTCCCGTAGATAGGATGGTGTTTTGGGATTGTGAAGGAGATTGAATAGCAGACACAATATCCGAGAGTTCCTGCGAAGTCGAGTTCTAATAGTTTGCTACAGAATGCCCAGTATACATTTTTTTAGGTAGGCTTAGCAAAAGATAGGGAATGATGATTATTAATTGTATAAATTGGGTATTCCGCAATCACTTTACATTCCAATATGTTTTGTTAGTTGTATGAGCTTGTTAGTTTTTGTTTCTATTAGTTTACTTGAGTAATAAATTGTTTTTTTTTGTGGTAGGTTACCAAAGAAATTTAAAAACTGACCATGTTTATATCGGACCACGCACAGTCGGCACATTGAAAGGTTCCGTAGTTGGGTTGAATATTTACGCATGCAAAATGCACATAATTAATTTGATCAACTGCAAATATGTTTGTATTTCATAAACTCATCATTCATAAGTTCATAACGTACCCATAAATTAAAGTGCCGACCAGAAAAGAAAAGTACTGTTTTCTTATGGGGAATAACATCTTGAGCATTTCTTACTATTACAGCGAAAGTCTGCAATTAACCCCTTGGCTGCTATTTGAGATTGAAAATGCCAAAAATCTTATTTTTATAACAACTGTTTTAAGCATAACTTTAAAAAAATACCAACTTTAAATTGAATATAACATCCCGAACATGTTTTGACTACCTATGACCAAAATATGTAAGTGGGTATGTACGCAGTATCAATATACTGCGTTGATACATACTTACATTTGGTCATAAAAAAGTTAAGCAAATCTCTCAATAGAGATTTGCTTAACTTTTTTTTGTTATTATAAAAATATATTTATGACCCTCACGACAAGCCTTTTCATTTGATATATCACACGGTACCTACAGTAAGCAAAGCTTTTTTAAATTTTCTATGTGACCCCAAAAAGTAAACCCATAACCCGACATTTTAATGTCGTGAATCGGGTGAAGTGATCACGCCACACAAACTACGTGGGGTTAAATTCTAACCATGGTCTGTCACGCGTCAGCAAGGCACACCGTTAGCACTCGGTGACTTAAGACACTAGGTTATCTCTTCTAATTGATTATATATTAGCGTTGTTAGTCTTTACTAGACTCACGACATTAAATGTTGTGAATCGGGTGAAGTGATCGCGCCACTCAAACTATGTGGGATTAAATTCTATGGTCCGTCAGCCAGGCACGCCGTTAGCACTCGATAACTTAACACAATTATCTCTTCTAATTGAATAGATTGGGTTACCAACGCTGAACATCGTCGCAGTCTTTTCTAGACTTGATCTACAATCGCTCATAATAACAAACAAATAATGTCGATGCGTATTTTCATCAGTCTAGCTGTCTTAAACGTGAATGTTTTATTTTATTTACTGTTCGTGCGTGACGGGCTCGCGCCTCAGGCCATAATTATGACTAGTCTAGGGAAAAAAATATATAAAAAAACAACATTGAGTTTCTGACTAAGATTCTGTTTTGCTATTTTATTTTAAAACCCCACAAAATATTAATGTTTTGATCACTAAAATACTAGCTTTGAAATTATATAAAATTTTCAATAGAATTAACATAAAAAATATGATTAAAATCTCGATTATGATTATAAATGTTTGCTTGGTCAATCCCTAGCATCAGTGGGATGACACTGACAGCTCACTCCACGTAAGTTTTCACGGTGAGATTTTTACAGAATCGACATGCTGTCCCGTGGGATAATTCTGACATCCATGCGGGCGGGCGGGAATATGATTATTTTGACAAAACCTCTATTGTCGGTAACTTATTAATTTTGTCGGAGGTTCAGTATTTTATTCGGAAGTTTAGTTTTTATATTCGAAGATTCCTTTTTTTTTGTCGGCCACAGATCGCTAGAGATTAATTTGTTTTTAGGAACCATTATATCCCATTATTTATGCCAGAACGTTGTAGTCTAAAATACCAACGTAAACCATTTTTAAATACCACATTTTTCGCATATTAAAAAAAAAAAACACGGACCCGCCTGAAGGTCAAACACAACAAACTAGAGAAAGTCAAGAGTACAACAGTCAGAGTTGTTACAAATAATAATTATGAGTTATAACGTGACCCATTGGATTACAATGTTTTGTGTTATTTTTTGGTCCGCAGCTCCTAATTCATTTATCAGAGTTTATATTTATACAATTAAATCCGCAAACTTTGATAGCGTGATGTAGGATTGATATGTGATGACACGGTTGGCGCAGTGACGCTGTAGCGCTGCGTGTCACTGGTTCGATTCCCGCACGAAAGAAATTTTTTTTATGGCTCACTGATAGTAGTTCCGTGGATGGCCATTTATATTAAACATTCATATAAAAAAACTGTTTTTTTTTTTTGTTTTGTGTTTTTTTTTTCACATTTTAGCTATGGTAGGGGAAGAAGGGGTAAGATGGGGTAGCGAGGCGAAATGGGGACCCACTATAACTCAAAAACTAAAACAGTTCTAATAAAATTATTAACGCCATCTTGTAGTTTTACCGCGAAACTTTTCAGTACGCCGATAGCAAAATCCTGAGCGGAGCGCATGACGTCGCTGTGAGTAAAAATCGATATTTTAATTATTTTTAGTGTGTTTTGAGCGTGAATGTCAGAAATATATAGGTTTTGGTGTAGACAGCAAAATTCAATCCTTGTACTTTAAACTTGATTTTAAGCTAAATATTTATACGACTACTTGTCAATTTATAACCTTAAAAAAATTGCTAACTTAAAAAGTCTCGTTGGGGCAAAATGGGGTACTGGGTACCCTATCTTACCCCGCTATTTAGTGTATCTGAAATTAGGCAGGTATGTTTTATTTACACTATAAGAAAAAGACCAACAGGGGAGAATGGGATGAAGCGGCTATGAGAAACGCTATTGAAGATGTGTTGCAAAATCACGTCACGCTCGATAGCTGGAAGTGAACAGACGTGTGTCGCATCGCGCTGTGAATATTGACAGGGGTATGAAAGTTCCGAACAAACTTACGATACGAAATTGAACTATCTATTAGCGCCATCTGACGACCAAGGGCCTCCTAATTTCAAAGCTAGTTTTAATACGAATGTTACTAGATGGCAGTAAAACACTAGACGATATCCCAAAAACTAAATTTAAAATAATAAAAATATCATAAATGGAGAAATAATTGTACGAAATTAATCCAAGCATAAAATTATTTATCCTATTAGAATTAGAACTTACAGTTTTTTTTTTATAATAGCAACACAAATGATGAACTTCAATCAAAGTTTTCATAGGTACTTTTCGTCTCTACCCGCCTTATGTACTTTTAGTTTGTTTCGTTGGTGTTCGTTTGCGATTTTCCGTGTGTTTTGGTAATTTTCCACGACTTGGCGCTATTTAACGGATCCTGAGATTACATCTTATCTGAAACCACCTGGCTTTGAACTTGGACACCGATTATTGCTTTTCCGAACCTACTTTGCGATTTACCTGGACTGCTGATTTTTGCCTTTCGATTAGGATTTAAGCCACAAAATAATAATAATAATAATAATAATAATAAAAGTTTATTTGGAACAAGTATCAGGACACAAATTTACAAAATGAAACGAAGATAGCTACAAAAGTTAAAACTGTGGCGCAGCTATCAACGCCCAGGTCAAAAATACGGTTCATTTGTTCCAGACTAGTAATAAAGGAAAGAAAATGATTAAAAATAAAGGAACTAACTATTGTTGTGTGAGTGTGTGTGTGTGTGAGGGAGAGTATGTGTGCGTGTGTGTGTGTGTGTGTGTGTGAGGGTGTGTGTGTGTGTGAGGGAGGGTGAGGGTGTGTGTGTGTGAGTGAGGGGAAGTGCTTGTGTAATAAGGTTGATGTTACACGAATGTAAGTGTTATGTTACCACAAGTTTTTCTGTTTCTTCGTAGGAGTAGGATTTAAGCAATTCTGACAGTTTTTTTCTAACTAAAGTTCTTGTTAGAGGATAAATTTGAATGTTTTTGTTTATGCTATTGTAGAGTTTAGGACTAAAATAGTTAAAGTGGCGTCTTACTACTGCCAATCTGGAGAAAGGTATCTTACAAACTATGTCGGAACGTCGCTTTTTTGAGAGGTATAGTGGGTCATACTTCGTGAGGTCGTGCTTCTTGATAACAGTTTGAAGTATAAATAACTGTCTCACAGTGAGGACGTTACAGAGCGAATAAAGTTCCGACGTTGGGAATCTGGCAGGTTTCTTGGCCAACACCTTTAGCACTGCTCTTTGTGCTCTCTCCAATCGTAGAACAGTAGTCTTATGCGTACCTCCCCATACTGTAATGCAGTAACCAAGGACTGACTGGACGAGTGCGAGGTAGATCAAAATAAGGCATGGGAAGTCGACAACCGCCCTGAGCTTTTTGAACACATATATAAGTCTTCTCACACGGACCACCATTGAGTCAACCTGTTTTTTCCACGTTAAGGACTTGTCCAATGTGACTCCAAGATATTTAATATTGTCAGAGCGTTCTATCTGGGCACAGTTACAGGATAATATGGTGGCCACAGTATGAGAACAAACATGGGCTTTGATCTGAAATGACGTAGGTGGTTGGGTAAGAATTCCTGGTGTGAAGGGGATGAACGTTGTCTTTGCAATGTTGAGTGTGAGTTGGTTAGAGATTAACCAATCCATGACTAAACTCAGAGCGATCTCCGCCTTTGCACGAGTGTCAGGCCAGTCCCTACCATGCGTAATAAGAGCTGTGTCATCCGCGTAGGTAATGATTCTTGTGTTTGGAAGTGATAGCTGGCACAGCTCATTGATATAGATAAGGAAAAGAGTGGGCCCTAAAACGCTACCCTGAGGCACACCAAATGACATGTCTTCCGTTGTACTTACAAAAGATTCGACTTTGACAACCTGCTTCCTTCCCGTCAAGTAGCTGCGAAAGATTTCAAGGGCATTTCCTCGTATGCCAATTCTTTCCAGCTTGTCTATCAGCTTAGGGACAGATACAGTATCGAATGCCTTCGATAAATCTAGGAAGATACCGATAGCTTTTTGTTTGTTATTAAGTTGTTCGAGTATTGAATTTGTGAGTTCTAAGGTAGCTTCTTCAGTAGATTTTCCTGCTCTGAATCCAAACTGATTGTCGGCCAAGATGTTAAATTTATTTAGGAATTTTACAAGTCTCGCATTGATGACTTTTTCAAAGATTTTTGAAAGTGTCGTAAGTACGGATATAGGCCTGTAGTTGGAAACGACGTACCTATCTCCCCCTTTGAAAATGGGATGAACTATGGCAGTTTTAAAGACATCAGGAAAGATTCCCAGGCATATGCACAAGTTAAATATGTGGACAAGTATTGGAATAATAGCGTCTTTGGTGGCTTTAATGACTATGGGTGAGATGCCGTCATATCCAACAGCACATTTATTTTTAAGGTTTAGTATGATGCTTTCAATTTCAATATCGTCCACATCATACAAAGCCATAGAATGTAATGGTGAGGAGAATGAGTCAACTGAGTCGGAAAGAGAGGATAGTGGGAATTCAGAAGCAAGATTACTGCCTACATTGGCAAAGTAGTGATTAATGATATTGAGAGAATGAAGAGGATCATCGCCACACTTTAACAATTCGGTGGGAGAGGATTTACCCCTGTCCAAATGGGATATTTGTTTGATAAGCTTCCAGGTTTCCTTCGGATTGTTTCGGGCTTTCTGGAATTCTGACCTCTCATATTCCAATTTTAATTTTTTTAGTAAATTATTACAATAATTACGATAACGAAGGAATACAATTTTATGGTTATCGTTTTCTGGATGTTTTTTGAATGTTTTATTGAGCTTGTCTCTATGACGGATGCATCTCAGAAGGCCAGGTGTGATCCAAGGCTTGATGATACGTTTTCTACTTGATATAATTGAGGACGTGGTATGGCGACTAATGGACGAAGCTAGGATGGACACAAGGGTATCTGCAGCAAGGTTAGGATTTTTAATTTGGAGTATGTGAGAAAGGTCTGTTTTTTCAATGTCATTCTTAACATTTGATATGTCAATTTTTGAGAATAAACGCTTGGGAGCAGTTATTAACAAGTCCTGATTGCAGAAAAGGAGAATCGGAGCATGGTCTGTTAGATCACAGTCAAGGACTATGGTAGTGGAGTGTGTATGGTTTTCAGTATGACATGGTCGAGGCAATTTGCTAGTCTAGTGGGTAGTGCATGTGCGGGAAGCATAGCGTGTGATGCTGCAATATTTAAGTATTCGTCTGTATTTGGGTCCAAGCTAGCTGGGGCAATGTTTATGTTAATATCTCCCACCAGAGCAATAGTATTAAATTTTCCTAACTGTTGTAACAATGTATCTAGACTACCGAAAAACGGAGTGAGGTCTTTAACCGATGGAGAACGGTATAAAGCGATAACTGCAGCTTTGTCCGAGAATTTCATTACCAGGCAATTTGCGTCCCTGAAAGAGGGAGTTTCAAAAGAGCACTGAAGATCATTTTTGACGTAGGCAACAACTCCATCATTCTGGTTTGAAAACGAAGATGAATAAAAATTATAACCCGTAAGAGAAGGACAGTTTGGGCATTTGCTAAGCCAACATTCGGATAGTATAATAACGTCTAGTGTGTAGTTTAGTCTACCTAATAATAACAATAACTTGTCAAAATTACAATTTATGCTTCGGATATTGACATGTAGGATTTTAAGGGTGCACTCCGGTTTGCACAGATAATTACAGCTGGTCTCCGGGGTGCAGATAAAACAGTCGGATACAGAAATTTTCTCAATTTCCGAGTTAATTATGTTTAGGTCATCCATTTTTTTTTTTTTTTTTTAACAAGATGTAGAACAATTTCCTTGCGCTTAATAGGGATAGTTCTACCCTGTTCACGAAAAATAGTACTGTAATATGCAATAATATTGAGAAACTGTCTATTAAAAGAAAAATAAAAAGTTAGTTTGAGACACTTGTGGTTTGTGTAATATAGTGTAATGGAGTGTGTAGGGGTGTGTTTATGTTTGTTAAGTAGTGTTATAGTGCCAGAGGAATTGTAGTTAGTAGTACTAATAATAATTAAATACGAAAAACATAACATAAAACAGTGCAAACAAAAGTAGTACATGAGGCGCAAAAACCCAAAGAAAACAACATTCGCTAGTTTGGTTATTGAGAATTTAAGGTTTAGTCACGCTTTAGGATTTATAATGGTTGAGAGGTCATTCTCATTTCTAACTTCAAAGTGTTTGCATCCCTCTTTCTCTCGCACAAAGATCTTCCCGTGTTTTACCCAGCAGAACTTGTAGTTGTTTGACTTTGCTGCGTCGCGAGCAAGGAAAAATAGTCTCTTTTTTCTTGAGATTAGGCTTTCAGAAACAAAGATAGGCTTGGCAGGGCCACTAATTTTCAGGTGCTCCGTTGTTAACTTATAACTTTCCCTGTTGTGTTTGCGGAACTTTTCTAAGAAATCATCCTTGCGCAGGACTGTGGTAAAGTCAACTATGATAGTTTTGTTCGCCGGATCTTTCGTTGGAATACGATAAATATCTTTGATTTCGTATGGCTGGATTGGTAATTTAATCAGATTGCCCGCTTCAGTTACAGTTTTTAGTAGAGCAGTCTTTGTTTCAGATTTTGAAACCGGAATGTTGCGAATCTCTAGGCATGTTGACCTGGAGCCCTGTTCAAAATGTTCCAGTTTAGCCTCAAGGTTGTGGATGTAGGACAGGTTTTCTTTACGTTCGGTTTCCAAAAATTCAACTCGCGAAGTTAGTTCGTTGAAGTTGGCAGCCATATTATCGACAGTGTCACGAACCTGGTTTATCAAGGAACAGAGCTTATCGTACCTCTCCTCCTGCTGTTGTTTGAGTTCACGAAATAACTCCTTAATATCAGACATAAAGGTGGACAGTCTATTTTCCTCGTCATCAGGTTGGCGTTTGCGCTTTACGTTACGAAAGGTTAAGGCAGGGGAGAGATTATCTTTAGGTGAATCCGTGTTGTTTGAATTGAGGTTTGGTTCTGAAGAACTGAGGGGTGTGAAGAGCGGAGGTTGCGGGGTGCTAAAAAGCGGCGTCATAGGAAGCGCTGTTGGGGTAGGCGGCGGCGGCGGCGGCGATCGTTCAAGAGGCATTTTATGTTTAAATGACTTCTTATTAGAAAATACCAGGCGCCCAGCGTTTGCTGGGAGGCGAGACTCGCCGAGCTTATGCTGAGTGGCACACAGGTCAAGACAAAGTGGTCGCTATCGACAGTGTGATACAAAACAGCTATCCGTCAATTTTAACTTGACCTCCGTTTGTCTTCTTCTCGCAAATATTTCCGTCGTTGTCACTCTTCACCGTATAAGACGCACACATACGTATGACCACAGTAGTAAGTTATGTTTTTATGTATGACTCACGCGCAGAATATATCTGTGTGACCGACGAATTGCACGGCGCGGTGACCACTTGTATGGTTATGCACTCCTAATTTATTCACGGAATTTAATTTTGATTTTTTAAATAAAAAACTGATAAAATAATAGTGTGGTGGCTTTAAAACACGTCTGAACTGCTCAGAGGTCCAGGAGGGAGGAAATGCCCAAGAAATCGCGGTTACGTTGCTATTTTGGGTGCAAAAATGATGGTAAGTTTAAATCTTATCCTTCGTTTATTCTGTAGAGTAGGTAGGTAATGGCAAAGGAGATGTTTCAAAATGTATGGAGCCTGGGCCAGGTCCTTGTACACTATACTTAAAAATAGGGAAATTCATTTAAAATAGTTCTCAACTGTCCAATTACTTTGAAATGGCTTGGTTTGCTGGTAAACGCAAGAAATTGCACTTGAAATTGCAACACACAACAAAAACCCGTCATGGCGGTAAGCTGTCATTTTGATTGATTAATGACGTTTGACATGTTTATTTCTGAAGAATTGACACTGTTGTGACAGCTGACAGTTCTGTTTCTATGATCAATGATCGATCTATGGTTTACTGTCATTGTTTTTAAGCACAGAGTAACTAAATCGGTGAGACGCCATATTGAAAGTCGATAAAAATAATTGATAAATATCAATTCACTACCACAACAGTATACATTTAATTGAATTATCTGTATTTTTCCAGAATTCTACGGATTTTTCTCTTTTTTTTGAGTTACTGTACATAGACCTGGCCCATTTTGAAACATCTCCTTTTACTAATTTGTGATTTCGTAATCCCCGGCTTACCATGGGTGTGATTTTTAAAAACAATACGAGATAAGACTGGAAATTAAACAATAATATGAAAATTCTAGTCAAATCAGGTCAGTGGGTCATCTTAGGGGTTATTTTCAAATCATGCCTTTTATATTTTCCAGGCCCTCTGCATTTATTTCCAAACCTCAACACTGAGTCATTGACAGTTTTGGAAAAGTTTAACATTTGGAAAAGTGTACTCCGTGCATCAACACAGGAAAAAGGAAATAGCTACATTTATAACAGTATTAGGTTATGTAACAACCACTTTAAAAAAGGTTACTGTTTACCAAGTAATAGATTAACAAAAAATGCTGTTCCAACTTTATTCCTAGGTAAGTAAATATTATTTCATCACTATTTCATTTGCATTTCATTGTCTATTATGTTCTTCAAAGGTTCATGTTTTCAGTTACATTTAAAACACATATCATTATTATGTTACAGAGCCACAAGGTCAGTCCACATCTGAACTTTTTATACAACAGCCAACAATACTGGATAGTGATCAACCATCTGCTGCTCTGGCAGAACCACTTGGCCAGTCCAGGGAAGAACTACTTAAAACAAATCTGGAATGTCAACCTTCAACATCTGCTGCTATCAACACATTGGAAATTTGGAATATGTCTCTGGTTAGTACCTATATTATTACTTCGGTTGGGTACCTACTCTTTATTTGCCACCAAATTAAAAAAAAAGTACAATACTAATTAAAACTGTTCTTATTATTATACCTATTTAACGCTTCTGTGCTTGGAGTGGATCTGAATCACTTCATTTTAATATTACAGAATATACTCAAATAAATGTAACGCTGTTAGGTACATAATTCAATCCCTACTAATATTATAAAAGCGAAAGCAACTCTGGCTGTTTGTCATTGCTTTCACACTTAAACCGCTGAAGCAATTTTGATGAAATTTGGTATAGAGATAGATTAGACCTTGGCGAAGGACCTAGGCTACTTTTTTATCAACATACCATGCGGGCGATGCCGCTGGCAGAAACTAGTGGCAATAAAATTGGAAATTTTAATTTCAGGTTCCAGGAAACGTTCCAGGCCAATTAATTCGGAAAACAAGCTAATAATTAAATTAAAAAAGAAATTAGAAAAGTTGTCCACAAAGTACAACTCCCAAAAAAAGAAAATACGAGCAGCTAAAAATATGTCATTGTCAAAGTCATTTTTATCTGTAATAGAAAAATTACCACAAGAAATACAAACTTTTACAAAAATGCAGCTTAAGAGTTTAAAAAAGCCTAAGGGCAGAAGATTTACAATGGATGAAAAAAATATGGCTCTTACAATTTTGAAGCAAAGCCCAAAAGCTTACAAACTAATGAAGAAAATGTTTGTGCTTCCTTCAAAACGTTGCCTACAAATGATGTTAAGCAACTTTAGTGTGAAGCCAGGTTTAAACGAAGCTATTATAAAATAACTAAAAAGTGTTATGAAAAGTTTGCCTGAAGAAAAAAAACTTGTCACGCTTTTATTTGACGAAATATCTTTGGCACCAGGAATGGAGTACAACACCGCAACAGGCCAAATCATAGGATTTGAAGATATGGGAAACAAACGAAACAAAACTCTGGCTGATCACGCCCTTGTGCTTATGATAAAGGGCATAAAAAGTACAAGCAAGCAGGCTATTAGTTTCACATTTTGTAAGCGTGGTACGAAAGCATCCGATTTAAAAGGTCTTTTAACAGCAGCAATAAGGCAACTACACAATATTGGGTTTACAGTTGTGGCCACAATTTGTGATCAAGCAGCATCAAATGTTAAAGTAATTAAGATGCTTCAAGAAGAAACAAAAAAGAAAGGATAATATTTTTGTGTTCACCAAAAATCTTAAGGTACATCTATGTATGCATTTCTAAAATATTGATCTTAAACCCGTTTAATTGTTTTACTATAATTAAACTACTCGGCCAACAAAATATGTTACATCAAACAAATTCCAAATTAACACCAAGATATAACACTTTTTTATTGTAGTGCGCTGCAAATATTCTATTGTAACAATAACTATTTTATTCTTCCCCGAAAAATACTGATCGTGCACCAAATATTCCTGAATGTTACACAAAATTTTTAGTATGCATCCTAGTACCGTATACCCATTTAAAACGGTTTGGTACAACTTTTATGTTACTAAAATAATTATAATTGAAGAACAAATAATGCATTTCGTAAAACATTACTTCTAAGACTTATATTTATTTTACTGAAAATGGTTTTGGCGCGCTTGGGACGCGCATATGCCTGCCTATTGCTCTCTGTTGTGCGACGGAGACGGCGCGCGGCGGCGTGGCGATGGCAGGCGGGGCGGTTCGTTGAGTGAGATAGAGATATGCAGGATCATAGGAGAAAGCGAGACGTTAGATACACGTGCGACGTTACCGGCATGCTTCTAGTGTTTGTTGATTTACTATTATCCTGTGCGCGGCGAAGAGATTCTGATTTATTGTTTTAAATGTGGGACGTATCAAAATACCGAAAGTTCATAATACCTATAATTGAAATACCGACGTCCAAAACACCGAAATTCAAAATACCGAAAGTTTTAAATACCGATAGTCGTTATATCGAAACACAAAATACCGATGTTCAAATGCTCGAAAGGACGAAATCCCGAATGGACGAAATCCCGAATGGACGAAAGATTATGTTACCTAATAATTTTTTTTTTAATTGTTAGGTTAGGTTAGGTGAAAACTTTGATTATATAATGTCTAGATAGAGCGTCGCCCTACAATCAAAACAAAGAAAACGAGCCAACAATTTCAAACATGTGTGCGTGCGGGCGGTGTTTTACACTGTGCATCTATGTCTCTGTGTGCGTTAATAATGATACCAGCTACTACAATTCTCCCATAAATCACATATTAAAAAAATTTACTATACAAATAATATTAAGTAAGTTTTAGGTGTATGTTTGTAGTATTATTCAGTTTTAGTAGTGTCTTTATTTACTTGTATTTATAAATAAAAAACACTATTTAATTGAATTAGAGTTGTGTGTGTGAATGTTGTGTTATATTAAATCAGCTAAGTTAATTCAATTAGAATATTTAACTTTTTAGGCAGTTTGTATTTGGAAATTTCAAATGAAAGATCACAGATAATACGAATGGAATAAATTAATCTTATTAAAATTACTCTTGGCACCTTTGAAATCAGTTTATTGGACCCAATGCAACAATAAAAATGGGCTCATAAACAAAAAAGTTATACGCGAACATTATATTATTATAAAAAAGTACAGACGAATTGAAAAACTTCACCATTTTTGAAATCGAATAATAAAAGTACAGACGCCAGCACATCAACCTACACCTAACTGTCAAATTTTCCCAATCAACATTGAACCTTATGCTTTAGCAATAAAGTTGAAAATCTATTACAGAAATCTGACAGATTGTAGTAGGTTGATGTGCTGGCGTCTGTACATCAACTAAATAATATAAACGTAACCATAAAGCAACGAATATACCCACAAAAAAAGGACGTTAAGTTGGGAGAATGGAAAAAGAAACTGGCAACACTGATAAAATATGGCGTAATAGGGCGTAATTTGGTAAATATAAAAACAAAAAACAAATACGTAGTTTTTTTGGTTACTTACTGATGATATATGATGTGTTTGGTGTTTTTTACCCTTCCTTTATAATTTCGGCACAGTTTAATAGCACATACCGTCATTTTATCGCTGTTATTTGTTTATTACTTAGCGCGCGTAATACGTAGTGACACCAAAGCGGTACGATCGGCACTAATCGGCGGGTAAGTACTTACAGTCCAACAGTTGGCCGGTATTTTTTGACACGTTTGCGCGCAATTGATGCTCTATCTAGACATTATATAATCAAAGGGTGAAAACTGTGACCCCTACGCACGAGCCGAGCGAGCGAAGCGAGCGGTGTCGCGGCAGCGGCCGGCGAGTGCCAGAAAAGACAGTATTATATAGAAAAAAATTACTTTTACACAAAATATGGGCGCCAGAAACGACTTGCGCTAATAGAAAAAAAAAGATTATTTTTAGTAGGCTACCTGGAACCGAACTAGTTAGAATAGGTTAATTATTTAAAAAAAAATTGGCAACTTTTAAGTGTTTTGAGGTTAGGTTTACAAACAATAGTTTTTCTCGGAAACGCGACAATTTCGGGATTTTAAACTTCGGGTTTTTAAACTTCGGGATTTTAAACTTTTGGGATTTTAAACTTTCGACCAAACAACCATTCGGCGTTTCAATTTTCGGGATTTCGTCCATCGGTATTTTAAAATTCGGTCTTTTAAAATTCGGGATTTTGATACGTACCCAATACATAACACCTCCAGTAGAAGCCAAAAACATAGCTATCGGGCAAAAACGAAAACGTGGGCGTCCTACAAAGGCAAAGTGCGCTTTATTGGTGCAATAATTTAAAGAAGTACTGCAGAGATTGAGTGGACTGATAATGTGAACATTGTAGGAGTAAAGACTTTGTTTAACATTTTGAATTATTATGGTTCGTACTGATTAGTATTAAAAAAACATTTTTAGTAAGCATTACATTTTATAATGTGTTAATTTTTTTATTAATAAAGCTACATTGGACATTAATTTTATTGGTGTTTGATTCAAATACATTTTGCAGTGCATTATCTGAAGTAAAACTAAAAAAATAAATGCTTGTTTTTAAAATTAGGTGTATTACTATTTTTACAAATTTGTAACAGTTGTTAAATAGATGCTCGTTATGACATATTTTAATTAACATATTTTGGTGCACATTCAGTATATTTGGTGGAACACAGACAAAATTAGGTAAATGAAATGGGAATAAATTGAAGTACTTTTAAATACCATCTAAAAAGAAATACCTCCAGCAAGGGATGATCTATGAATCAAATGGATTTGAAGTCGACAATAATAAAGTATTCCCTTTATTCGACACGCCTCATTTGCTGAAAAGAGTCCGCAACAATCTCTTAGTAAAGGATGCAAAATATTTACAAAATGGAGAAACTAAATGGGCTAAATGGGAACATTTAAAGCTGTTACTTGATTTAGACGATGGGGACGATGAAATAAGATTAATTAACAAACTAACAGAAATGCACGTCATTAAAGAAAAAATACCTAAGATGAAAGTTAAATATGCGGCACAAGTGTTCAGCCAGAGGGTTTCCAGTGCATTGAGATTCCTAGCAAGTAAGTAGATATTTTTACTTGCTTATGCTGATGTTAGTAACATCTTGAATTATAATACCTGTATGTACTATCCTGCCGTCATAAGGAAAAAGGGCATAACTAACATTTTTTCCGAAATTGTACAAATAATATTAGCAGATGGGCCTTTTTTTTTTGATTCCGAATATGTATAGAACTCAATTTCGGAAAAAATGTTAGTTATGCCCTTTTTCCTTATGACGGCAGTATAATGTATATTAGTTTCTAATGTCAAAATCGTTTTAGTGTTAAATATTATATTGATATTAACAATTACTTGGATAATAATCTAAGGGGCAATTCTCGTAATTTTAAGAATGTTCACAGTCTGATCTCATATTCTCAATCTGTCAAAAATACCTCTAATTTTCCTACATTTTGACAAGTTTTTGACATTTGTTTGTCGCTGAGATAAGACTGCAACTAGATTTTGAATGTTTTAAATTACGAGAATTGACCTGCTGATCTATATCATTTTATAAAGAAAATGACACATAAATTCACTAATAAGCAAATAAAAAAATATATTCTAACAAAAATAACCAGAAAAGTTGTAGTAACCATACTTGAAAACTATTTTAATATATAATGAACTAGCTGCGCCCCGCGGTTTCAACCGCGTAAATGTCGATCCCGTGGGAATATCGGGGTAAAAGTAGCCTGTATGTTAATCCAGGGTGTCAGCTACTTCCATACAAAATTTTCTCAAAATTGGTCTAGCCGTTTGAGTGTGAAGAAGTAACAATCATATAAACACACACTCACACTCACAAACTTTCGCCTTTATAATATTAGTTTTTTTTTCCTCTTTACAACCTTTATAATATTAGTGTGATTGAAAATTTGAAATGATCAAGTATGACTATTATTAAATATTGTTTTTGTTTTAGGATACAAAGTACTTCCAGAAGAATGCCAGGGGACTGCAGATTTCTTATTAATTTTTGATAAATTATTTGATAGTTCCAATGGTCATTCTTATAAATTAGCAGACAAGCCATACAAGCAATGTGTAAAAAACAAGTCTCCTCATTTCCAACTGTGGGATGATTTGATTCCAATTTTAGAATCAATTAAATTTAAATCAGTAGTTAAGAAAAATGGATGTGAATCAATTAAGTATGAATCAATTCCTTCTGTTAAAAATTGGATCCATAACATGAAAACTTTTAAAGAATAGAATAGAATAGAATAGAATACTCTTTATTATGTACACCATATAAATTACAGACATAAATATAGAAATTTTACAATGGGTGACACAATGGGCGGTCTTATCGCTAAAAGCGATCTTTTAAAGACAACCTTTGAAAGAAATGTGGCAATATTTGATTACTAATCATGATGTGAAAAATTTAATAACCCGTAATTTCAATCAAGATCCTTTAGAAAATTTCTTTAGTGGTATAAGAAGTAAAGGAATCAGAAATGTTAATCCGACTTGTAATCAATTTTGTAATGCATTTAAAACTTTGATTATTAACAATTTTAACTCGTCGCATTCCCCGCGAGCCAATTGTGAAAATGATAATAATAATTCATTCCAATCAATGGCGAATCTATTAAATAAAAAACCAAATGATTTGGATAGTGATGATTTTGCATGTGATATAGATTGTTTACTGAAGGTGATGAATAATATTAAGACTAATGATACATTGGTGTATGCTGAAGCAAAAAAATATGTTACTGGCTATGTGATTAAGAAATGCAAATCAAAGATTTTTAGAAATTGTAAACATTGCATGCGTGATTTATGTAGATCTGAAGTTGATTTGCAATCATTTAATTACGAAATCGATTATACAAAACAATCTTTATTTCATCCAAGTGAAAGATTTGTTGATTTAATGACAGATATTTTTTATGTAACTGTGGCATGTTTACGTGATTGTCCTGAATCATTATCTATAAAGAAAAAAATTAAGCTATTACTAAATTGTGCATGTGACTATAATATTATTACATGTAAAAAACACAAAGATGATTTGATTGGTTTAATTAATAGTCTTGCAATAAATTTGATTATCCACAGTTGGTGTAAAAGGGTTAATAGGATTTTAGATGGAAAACTTACAAAATTTGATAAGAATGACCAGATAAAACAACAGGCTTTAGAGTATTATATAAAAAGAAGAAAAAAATAAATTATTACGAAGTATGTTCAAATTGTAATTTGATTTTTTGCAATAAATTATTAATTTGATCTGCAGCCTAATTGCGTAACACATTTTCGACAAATGATTCTGATCAGTGGCCTTAAATTGCATCAGAATTGCAATCAATTTATGATTTTCGAATTGCGTAACTCTACTTTAATGTTAAACCAATCGAGTTGGTTTGGAACGTTAAAGAGTGAACGACATCCTAAGAAAAACTGGGCAAACGTCAATATTTCGTATTGTGTAACCAAAATGACAAGCGATTATCTGCTTGAAACGTCAAATGAAACCAACTATAAATTGGTTTGAAACGGAAGGCGACCTTACTCGTTGGAATAATTTTCCGTTCTACATATTTTAGGATATAAACGCATAATCTCCATAATTATTTCGAAAAAATGTAAGTGGTAGTCTTCCTGATAAATTGTGGATGTCATTTTGTGTAAAACCTCAATGCTTCAATATCAGTGGTACCTATTTTAAAAATCGAGCCGGTGGTGATGTGAATTTATTAAAATATTTGTAAAAGTTTTCTTCTGTTACAAGTGCTTACCATCTAAATTAAAGATACATATTGTGATATTTCAGAAACGAGGCATATTGGTGGCATTTTAACGAAATACTAATTCGTACCTCGTAGGTAGGTACCATAACAAACGTTAACTTATGCCAGAAGCTTAGCAACACAGTATGGCTTTTACTTCATTGGAAACGCAATCAGTAAAGAGGAAGAATAAAAAGCACACTTTGAAGCAATATAAATCAATGGGTTATGTACCTAAGGACGTCGACGAACATACACACACACCATACATAGACCTACTTATATCCACATCATTGTCTGTTCAAGGTAATGTCAGTATTATTTACTTTTTATGTGTTGAACATTGAATGTGCCCATCACAGATATAACCACCTTTGTATCTTATATGTTGTTTGCTATGCACAGCAACAATCTATCTCTATAGGTAACTATCTATAATATTGATAGCTTGATAGCAAAGTAAATTGGAAGTCACTTAAAGAGCAAGTTTTCAAAAGACTTGGAGCTCTTATGCTCTTTAGATTAAGGAACACTGTCAGTCAGCCTGCACTACTATCTGCCTGTCATGGAGATGTTGCTTCAATCATACACTACGGCATCATATTCTGGGGCAAGTCTGTGGAAAAAGTGTGCTTCTAGAGCTCGAAAATGTATTAGATTGATGTGCAATATACCAAGTGGATTCATGCAGACCACATTTTATATCATTTCAAATCCAAACTTATTCGAATTTTGCACTAGGGCCAGACACGAAAGACAAGCTGTGCACCATAGCCAGTAAAACAAAACTTTTGCACCAAAGCATGTTTTGTATAGTCCCACATATCTTTAATAATCTTCCACCTTTTCTCAGACCTATGAGCGATATACAGGGTTATTGGAAAAACATCAACAACCTCTTAAGAGGTCATTGCAGTCCTTTAAGTTTGGGACCAAACCTGAAATCGCGAAAAAAAATCAGCTGTTCCCTACATTTTGAGGAGTTATACGAAAAGTTGTTCATAATAATGATAAGTGCAATGACCTCTTAAGAGGTTGTTAATGTTTTTCCAATAACCCTGTATATAAATACCTTAAAAAAAAACTACACAAATTATTAATAAGTAAAATGTTATTATGTAATTACTCTAAGAGAATTTCTAAATGACAATACATTGAATCATACTATTTTGTAACATGACTAATTTGTAATTTGACATAAATACTTATTATACTAATTTAATCTAAATCAATGGCATGACAATTTGATGTACTGTATTTTAACTATGTACCGAACATATATGAATTTTGTATGCCTCAATGGCGGGACATAGCAGACTTACCTGTAACTAACACATCTTATGAACCTACAATCCACAATAAATTATTTGAATTTTAAAAACAAATGTTACACACATATTGTTTGTTAGGTAGCTAACTGGTGAATACACAGTATAGATACCTAAGGCACCTTAATAAGGCTTCCTAAAAGGCGAGGGGATGAATATTTACTCAGCAAATTTACAACAAACTAAATTAAAGAAAGTAGGTAGGCAACTGAAAATATATCTAAGTTTTCAATTACCTATTGTTAATATTATTAGTAAGAATAATTATCCAAGTCAATTATTCAATTTAAAATGCCTATGTAGTAGAAATGTATGTAATATGTATGTAATGTAATAGCACAGACATATAAAGCTTTATACGTCTGTGTGTAATAGCTAAATATCATAGGCCCATCCTCTTTTTTATCTATTACCTAATAATTAAAATTAATTTATTATAAAGTATCTTTGTGTGGGTACTTTTTAGTCAAGTATACTTCCTCCATCAATAGAATTGTAGGCACCTAACTGTTGTTTATAGCAGTATATAGCTGTTCTAATAATATGTTCATAGATTTTGCATTGAAGTGTTTAAGGGGAGAGGCCTTTGTGGATGGTTGTAATATTATAGTGAGGATTTACTTAAATTCTTTTTTTTTATCTTTCAGTTGTCAGACTCAACCACATTATTCAAGAAGAAAAATACTTTCTCTCACAGCAAGCATTACAAAGCAGTATATAAATTATCCATGATGACTTTCAAGAGAAGACTTCAGATGCCAAATTCAACCAATCCATACAACATATTCGTTCCAATTTATTCTTGCCGCATGTCCAAATTTTTCATGTTAAATGTGAAGAAATACTATTGTCAGTTAAGGTTGTAATAATATTTAAATAAAACCACTTTTTTTTGTTTACCATATATTATTATTATGTCTTTTTTACACCCAATGAATGACAGTTAATTTAGCTAAACACCACTATTTTCTAATTAGTATCACTATAATAATCACTAATTGTCTTTATAAAAAAAAAGGTTTCTTTCTATTTACCTATACCCAGTGAATGACAGTTAATTTAGCTAAACACCACTATTTTCTAATTAGTATCACTATAATAATCACTTGTCTTTATTAAAAAAAAAGGTTAAGTAAGTATTCAATTTATTCTTACATTTTTCATAACAAGTTATTTTTATTTGTACCTTTACAGTTCATAATTAAAACATTTTATATTAAAGCTTACACTGTTATCAATTTACACCATAGATACATATGTTTATATCCTTGTCTTGCAAGACTGAAGATTCAACAGTTTTCTAAAATACAATGATTAGCTTTTCTTAACAATCTTGAGTTAAACTGAAGAAGTTGCTGAGCAGCAGTAGCAGTGGCCGAAGCGAACAGTAATGGGCAACGTCAATCATGCTCCCTTCCATGTCTTCGTAGGTGAAACACCCCGAGAATTATCCTGCAGTGTTAAAACAAAATCAAATTATTTTCTACTCAAATAAAGTACTTAAACTATGTAATGTGGCAAACTAGGCATATCAACTAGTCCTTCATCAGCCCATGGCTGAACAAAAGCCATAGGCCTTGTCATGTTGTGCATTGTTTAATTTCTTCTTTGTTTAGGGCCAGTTTTTCAGTTTCCAAACATTTTTATTTAACATAACACTAAATGATATGGACAAAAAAGTACATTCCATTTACACATACATAGTAAATAATATTGGATATTAAAAATAGAAAAATGAATTGATTCGTAGTTTTTAACCTCTCTGGACTCGTCAGTTTTTATTTCAAAATAATTAGTAATGAAAGATGAATTCAAAGTATCATTTGTCAACGTCTGCCATAATGGACCATAGAGAAAGATAAATATAATAATGGGCGTTCCACACCATGCATACTACTTGTAGATATGTGATATGGACGACAAAATGTTTTTATTAGGAACATTTTATTCATACAAAACTGGCTTCATCGGTATTTGTCGCATTTAATAAACTTATCTTTCCATAATGTTGATGCGTAAGATAGTTTTTTTTATATTTCACACAAAAAAAAACTTAAAACGGAACGCGTTTACTTGTTTGACAATGTGTCATTGTCTATGTCAATGTAATGTTATTGCAGATTCTTCATTGCGTATTTATTGTGTTTGTTTCTGCGATTATTTTCTAATATTTTTTACCCCTGCTTATTTCTACGGACTGATACCGTCTACCACTCGATTACCTTGCTATTAACACTGGACTCTGATTTGCATTGCGTTTTGGATTTGTTTTGTGGATCAATATGAGGTGCATCAACTGCGGAATAGCTTTCAGTATATTATAGTGTACTCTGTGGGAATAGCCATGCAAAGGTTGCAGAGGCATCTCATAACCTCGCTTTCTGCACACCATCAAACAAGACTTTCGCGTTGGATAACCAATGCTCAAACCCAGGTAAGAAGTTGGACTAGAAAAATCTTCTGATTTATTTTTATACATTGAGGTAATTTATGTAAGTACATATTATGACCTCAATGTTTTTATATAATTCTGGTATGCGAAATTAACTTACAGTATATCTTATTTTCAGTTGCCTATGGATACATTTATTTGGCATCCATGCTTATTATTATTAAATACCGAAGCTGGTGAACACGAGAGACTACTGGGGAATAACATGGTTTGCCTTGGTTGTGGCAAATCTGTGAGGAAAATAAGACACCGTACTGTCAGTATGGAGTGTCCATTGCTGGCTGTCCTTATCACAAAATACTAATTATGTGATAAGCATTTTGTTTTTCATTATTATAAATACCTAGTTGTATTAATCTATAAAAAAAGGAGTTTTCATACTATGTTTCTGTGATTGTAATATCTGCGTTTTATATATTTTCCATCTTTAACATATACTTGCCTAAAGAAGGCATGTGTAACAATAACATAATACTTGAAAACATAAAGAGATGTATACAAAAGATACTCTTGTTACTAAAAATTATATAAACATAAGCATTTATCTGTGTTTATTCTAACTGGTTTACTTTCAGCCCTCAAGAAACAACTATGTTTGCCATGTGTGTTGGATGCGAGCAAATAGACAGGCAGTGCATGACTCATCACGAGACATGCAGGAATTGGCTTTGAACAATGATGCAGCAGCCCCTAATGTTCAAGTTGTTAGCCCACCAGAGCCATCACCATTGCCGCCTGTTCAAAGAGGGCCACTTCAATGGGATAGTAATACGATATTATTACCTAATATTAAGCCAGCTTCAATCACATCTGTTCACTGTATATTTCAACAATGCAGAAACAGATTGTTACATTTGTTATTTATGTAATTACTGAAGCCCTATACTTATAGCGGGATCGTCCGAAAGGGTTACCGCTGCCCCGGAACATAAAGGGCTAAGGAAGGAATACGGGTGGGTTTTAGTCAGTAAGAGTCTGACACTCCCTTCCGCTCCACCTAGAGCGGGAGGAGTCATTAGATGATTTCCCATCCAAAAAAAAAGCCCTATACTTACACTTTATCCAGGTTAGTGTATTTGTGAAATAAAAATGCTCTGTTTTATCAAAGCTGGTTGATTGACCTCCCTCGGTCTCTTTATTAACACTATTGCTGCATTGCTGTAATGTATGTTACCTAGGTAGGCATTTAAGATATAATAATTATAATATAGCAAAATATTTTTATTTAATAAATACATATTTTTTTAACTCTTTTGTTTTATTTTGTGCTTCCCTTGTTTATTGTTAATTGAACTATTTAAAAAAATATAAGGGCACCCTGTAAAAATGTACTTTAAAGAAAAATATTAGTTTTGAATATGCTTTGTTAATATTGTTATTATGACTGCCTCGTTGGTTTACTGTCCTGAGTTCGATTCCCAGGTCGAGCAAAGTGATATTGGGGTTATTCATCAGGAATTTCTCAGTAGGAGCCCGGAGTCTGGATTTGTGCCCGGTTGATGGCAATAGACTCGCCCCCTAATACATGGGACTTAAACATAACTGGTGAAATGTGGGTGTACTATAGGTACACCTCTGCCCATGCCTTCGGGGAATACAGGCGCGATGTTATGTTTGTTATTATTGTCACATTTTTTGAGACTATTACCCAGTTTAATAAATGTAAATCAATACACAGTTTAAAATCCTTCATTTAGGTGGCCATTACTTTGTTTAAATGCTTAATAATCACCAACCATATCAGTTATACGTAATAATTCACAACTGTTCGCTACTTTAAAGCGTCTTTAAGTTTTTTAATAGCGAAATTATAATCTATATAAATATATACCTTATTGCTAGCGTTTTGATTAAAAGATTTAATGAAATTGTTTTTTGTCTAGTATGTTGTGATGACAAGTTCTCAGAGTTTTTTATTTATAGCAATTTAATAGGCCAATATTCACGAATATAAAACACCAAAAATCATTCGTGTACTTTAAAGTTGATAACTATGCCGACGTCCTTATAAAAACTGGCCATGTTCTTTGAATGGTAAACATTAGTTATGTATACATAAAATATATGATGATAAATATATCATAATAATTATTATGTGGGTTGCTGCTTGATCCTTAATTGTGTCAAACAGCTTACCTTTAATTATTAATACGGCAGATAGGTTTTCCATTCTTTGTAAGAAAATCCATTGTTTGTCAACTAGATTGATGTTAGTAGGGCAGTGGTCCATTCTTGTATTTTCAGCTCTTAGCACCGTCTGCAAAAATATTATGATTAATGTTTTGTACTTAGTTGTTATTTGATTAATGGTTATTATAATTTGTTTCAATAAATACTTATGTACAAACATCAATATTAATAATTTCAGTTGTTACAATGGAGGTTAACGGACATACTGTGATAATTATTCTAACCACAACAAATAGCTAACTAAGCCAAGCTAAATAAGTTGCTTATCTATACAACAAAGGAATGATTGTCAGTATGATGTGTATGATACAAACAACATGTGACATCCAAAATGCCTTTAATGTGCCTATTTGAAATAAATGATTTGGCTTTGACAAAATTTTCCTAAATATACTGGGTTACTTACTTGTAGTGATGAAGATATTGACTTTTCGCTATTTGAGCAAAACAGCCTGTCTTAGCGCAGCCAGCGATAGCTCCCATAGAGTGAGAAAGTAAGGACACTTTGTCCCAGTTGAAGTGCTCTTTTTATATACAAAATCATCCTCGCCCTCGGTCAGTCCCATTTGTTGTAAGTCATAACTGAAAATTAAAAACATATTGAAATCCTCGTACGGTTAAGCTTTATTTTGAATTCTCAAAGATCTCGAATTAAGTTGTTATAACTATTATGTTTAGGTACGTGGGGCAGTTATCATTAAATTATTGAGTATTTTAGCTATGATTGCGAAAGGTAAGACCCCCAAGTTTAATCATAATTGTGTATGTGTACCGGAAGTCGTACGACGAAAACCCATGTCCAGGGAGGTCCAAAGCTAATATAGGTCTATCTTTGATGATCATCGGTATCAAAGATAAGTACCTACACGAACTACAATAATCTAATGAGATACGAACAACTTTTTCGTAAATATATTAGGTTAGGTAGGTACTTACTTGTAGGATTATATTGACTTAGACAGACTTAGGTTCTTTTCGCTATCGAGCAAAACAGCCTAAGTCTTGGTGCAGCCGCCAGCGAAAACCTTCTTGTCCTCTATCAGAGAATTTTGCAAACGTATTCCTTCTACAGCAAACCACAAGAAATTTTTTCCGAACTATTTAACATAGGCCCATGTTTCTGTATGAGAATAGTAAATATAATTTTGTATGTTAAAAAACATAAAACAACTATTAATTGAAACAATATTTAAGGTAAAACCAAACAAAGATTATTATGGTTTAAAAGTTTCCTATTTTCATATTAACTTTTGTTTTTTTATATTACTCAGTGTCAGTGTTGCCAAATTTTCTCCCGAGTCCACTAGAAGTCGCAATTTTTTAAAACTATTCTTATTCTTATTACCGATGTTCGATCGCCGTTTTGGAGGTCCATTTTAAGATTTGAGAATTAACACAATATAAGTTATTCACAGTATTTTTTAGATCATCATACAATAATATCATAAAATAGTTTACTCAAGAAGTTAATGAAGATGTTTGTTAGATATTGTTTTCTTATCCCGGAAGAATGTTGCCGTGGGATTTTTTTCGAAATTACTTTGTTTCTCGATCTCCACGCAACTCAGCGTACAGACGCCAGCTGTAGGTACATATCCACAGTGGTTTCCGCAATTGAAAGAAATAAATCGTAAAACGTCAGTAGTTTTATGATTTATTTCTCACTTTCACAGTGTTTAAATAAAAAATAAAACATGCCATTATCGTGTTATTATTCGAGTCAAAGTTTAAGTAGTTGATTGTATTGTTTTCTACAAATTGAGTTAGTCTAACCACTAGACAAAACCACCAGCCACTGAAAGCAAAATTTTGTCCCCACCCCTGTGTCCAAACCCCAAGTTTAGTGGAAATCCCACTAACTTGACAACTCTGCTTTTTTACGATTTTATCGTTGGCCACAGATAACTAAAACGTGAAAAATAAAACGTTTCCTTGCGTATTTCAATTATGGTAGTTTTTGGTAGAAGTGTATTATAAAATTGGTTTTTCATTTTTCGGCCATCATTGTACATTTTTATTTATAAGCAGTAGTAGACCATCAGTTGTAATCAATACAAAATGTAATTATAGCAAAATTATTCAGAAGCGAATAGTTCATATATGATGAAACGAAACGCGTTCACGAATCAAATAATGCCCGGTATTTGGTACCCCTCTATACAATTTGCCTCAGTTTGTATCAGATAAAGTTCTACAATTCCGAATATGAATATTGATTGCTACTGCAGTTGGCTTAAATTCGGAATGGCTTTAACAATCAAAATATGTTACGCAATTAGGCTGCAGGTTGCCATACATTGTTTTCAATTATATACAACTGTTAAGGCAGCGCATGCAAATAACTCTGTTGTATGAGCTATTTTTTTCCGCCTGGCTAGACAAAAATTGAGATAGTTCGGCTAATATGCATGATATCTTTATAATTTATAGCCTATAGCACTCACGAATAATGTAGCTTTCTACCAGTGAAACAATTTTTAAAATTGATTCATTACTTCCGGAGATTACCCCCTACATACAAACTTACAAACTTACAACCTTACAAACAAATGTTACCTCTTTATAATATTAGTATAGAGTATAGATATGATTTTTTTTGACAATGAGTGTTACCAACTGCAGCGGCGAAAGGTCTTTTTCAGTACATAAAAAAGTAAAAAATTACTTGCGCTCCACACTCCGCCAGCAAAAACTTGCAGCGCTCTCGCTAATGTACAGACACCAGCACATCAAACTATCCGAAACTGTCACATTTCCCCAATCAACTTTGAACCTTATGCTTTAGCAATAAAGTTGAAAATTTATTCAACAAAATTTGATTTGAAGTAGGTTGATGTGCTGGCGTCTGTACATACATAGAAAGTGATTTTTTACAAACTATAAAATTTGAAAAAATTGTGGAAAGATTTGCAAACGCTAAAGCACGAAAAAGGAATTTGTATAATCTAATAATAATTACTTATATCTTGACTTGGCTCGCGAGGTTGTCGACATGTGGGATGTTGACTCAGCAATCATTGTGCCAATAGTCGTTACAGCCAATGGATTGATAGCCAAGAGCCTCGACCAACACCTGAGGAGGCTCTCGTTGGCCAGCTGGATCAAGGGCTTGATTCAGAAAGCAGTACTTCTGGACACGGCTCGCATTGTCAGGAGTAGGTGATAAATGGGGTTTCTAGATCAGAGGAGATCTAGAAACCCCATTTGTCTATTCAATAAAAACCCATTCATCTATTCAAACCCCATTTTATCTATTCAATAAAAAAACCCCATTTCATCTATTCAAACCCCATTTATCTATTCAATAAAAACGCCATTCATCTATTCAAAAAAAAAAAAAAAAAACACTAATTAAAATGATATTATTCCGTTTATTCAAATACAAACTACTAACTATTACATTTCAGTATACTCAGATAAGGTATCATTCATCCAGGAAAACCACAAATAATATAATTTCATCTATTCAAACACATGAATCAATAAACACTTAACAATAAGTACTCGTACGTTATAACTATTTATTCGTAATCTAAACCAAAAACTAAATGTACCTATGTTTGTTCAACAAGCCAAGTCGGAGTATAAAAGTATTTATTCAATCTATGCTTTTGGTTCGATGTCATCCTGAATTTTGGCTATTAATTCTCTCGTACTGGAATATATGTCATCAAGTAATATGGTTTTTACAACATGCTGAACACACACATCAGCTTCACAATTACACATTGGCTGTTCGGATTTGGGAAAATTGTCTGCATCGTAAATTTCAATCTTGATTATTTTTGCTCCGCGAGTGACAGGTTTCTTGATATATTGAAAAAACGTTTGATCTGTTTTTGGTCTCCTACGAACAAGACCCAGCGTTTTCTGTCCAAGTGTTTGTTGAACTGCTGGTTGATTCATAGGTACAAAATTGAAAAGATCTTCCGGGTCCTGAAAAAAAAAAGAAAAATCAACTGCTATAAATAAGTTTCAAATCAATAAAAATATAAAAGCATTATGTAGGTACAAATAAATACTGACTGGTATACCAGATACCTATACTAAATAATGATTACCTATTAATGGTGATAATATTAAATTTTGTTGGATAATTTAATACTGTTAAAAAAAATATTATTAAAACTTACCGACATTACGTGAATTACGTGTTAATAAAGTTCTACCTAGTCAGGCCTCAGGTGCAGAAGTTGAAGATAGATTTTAAGTGATTTTTTATATATAGAATTTAATTTTAATCAATAGAGTTCAAAGTCGTACGTTTTTTTGTTAGATGTTGGTATCCAAGACAAAAATGGTATGGTGAAATTGAAACCCCAGACATCACGGCGCCAAACATTCTATTGTTTATCGTAAGTATATATTGATAAAATAAGTACTACTGTACGTTTGTTCGCTATAATCTTTTCATACATTTTCATTGAGAAGATACGGCAGGAAAAGTCATCGTATGTTAGTAGTATGTCATTGTTATTGAATTTGCAAAGTAGTAATTCTTTATATGGAGACGGATCAAAACAAAATAGCAAATCGACTGATGAAATAGGACGCTGCGATGGATCGGCGCCTGCATTGCTTTGTTTACATCAAATCAATACTAATATCAAAGATCTAATTGTATGTTTGTTCGTTGAAGGTGTTCTCATACATTTATCGTGATATTTAATCATAAGCAAAGTCAGAGCATAATACTAGTATTGTACTTAAAATGTATTAGGCTGAAATCTTAACTGCATGTATTTTAAGATCGAAAGTTAAACTTAATTATGATTCATTAAAAACACAGATTAACAAAGCTAAAGGAGTAGTATCAAAGCCCATTACAAAGAGTTTGAAAATATCTAACTATAAGAAAGTTTTATTTAAGAATATTACTTTTAAATGTAAGATGAATATGATAAAGTTAAGCAAACATGTACTGTATTCACAGGAAGTTAATAAAGTAATTTTAAATAGAATAGAATGATGATAAAAGATTAGTTCAACCAAATCAAATAAACACATTACCTTGGGGTCATTGTGATTGCATATGTTAGAACTTTTGTGTTATACAATGTATACTGCTATGATTATGATGATATTATACACGTTAAGTTAGTTGTATTTTGTTTAATGATAATTACAAATTATAATGTAAGGACAAGATTTACCTAATAAACTATATATTTTACTCATAATAATTGACTTTTCATTTATTTTTTTATGTAAGTACTTATTTATATCAAATGTGTACAATAACAATAATCATTTTGCAATCGAAGCAAATATAAAGTTGGAAGATACTATTAGAAGTAAAAAAATACTGATTTAAAAGAAAATACACTTTCTTTGAAACAAAGAGTGCTTTTTCTAATAATATTGTGGGCTCAAACTGTGGGAAGTCTAATGTCATGATTCAAGATTTCATATAATTATACTACTTTATTAGGTGATTAAAAACACAGTATGTATAATAAATTGTAACTTTATTGAACTACACATATGTATAATTAAACATTATCTTATAATTACACATTTAAAGTCTGCATGTAGCTGAACTTAATTTTTTTACTATTTTACCGACGAGATATTCTGTTTCATCCATAATTTCATCGTAATTGTCCTTGACTTGATACTGAACATTCACACAAGCACTATCACTGTGGTCAACACTATTGCCACTTAAATCATAAACAGATATTTTTATTAAATGGTGTGCTTTTCCTGGCTCTTTGTGAATAACAAAAGACGAAGAAGGTGTATCTAATAGTTTGGATAAGGTAATTTTAGAATTTAATTTCGACTTCTTGGTTTTTCCTTTTATTGATCTTACTTGAGTATCCTTGACTTTATCCTGAGCGTTTTCCTGGAACTCAGTTTGTTCGATATTGTTTCCCGTTAGTTCTTTTGTTAAATAGAATGACTTTATAACATCATCCACAATATCAAGATCTTCCATTTTCTGAAATGAAACATAATGTTACAATTAATTTACAATTTATAATATTAAACATAGAAATGTAAAAAACAGGAGAAGTGGCAAGGGGGCGTGTCTGTGTCCACGCGCCATGGGCAAATTGTGCCTGTACTCGGCAAATGGCCGTCTCCGCGAACTAGTGCGCTTTCGACCGTGATCGTGATAAAATATAAAAATGCCGAGTTGTTCAGTGGTTTCCTGTAAAAACCGAAGTCAAAATAAAAACTTCGTATCTCATGGAATCACTTACCATATATAAGTAAAAGTATTTTACTGTATTTGTCTTTAAAATCATGAAAAACAACAAATGGTAAAATATTTCTTGCTTTTACTACGTTATTTTTGTTTTTAAATATCGCAGCGGCTGTACTATTTTTGCAGCAAATACATTGCTCCTTAACCACTAACCACTAAGTATGTCGTCAAGTGACTGGACAAGCAATGTAAACATTACAAAACGATACTTTATTTTCGCCGAGCGTCGCATAGTACGGCCGCTGTGTCTTGCGGCGAGCTAGTGATGTAGTTGGTAATGTCCACTAACGTAGGCTATCGACAACAATGTTGATTGCCCAACGAATATATTGCTATTATAGTTAATTTTTCAATTTGTCAACCGTTTTAACCCGGTTCATAGAAGACCTGACAAGATGACGTTTAAATCCGGTTGGTAGACCCTTGAGAAGATGTAAAATAATATTAACTTTTTTATTTACTTCAATTATTTTTTTTTAGCTACATTTTATTGATTTATAATATAATATGCTCTGGACATATCGTTTTTTATTTATTTTATTTTCATGACCGTACATTATTTTTAGTACAATAATTAATGGAAGAATCGATAACTTTCCGATTTAGTCAATCACTAGCGTATATGTAAAATAAATGGCTTTTGCACAGCACAACGATAGCGATAGATGTTTTTGTGTGAGTAAGTTGTACGGTGCATGGTAAATGCACGTTGTGTTTGAGGAGTTAAGGTTTATAATTGATTGTGTAGTACGTTCTGATTTATGAATTGCAAGTGTGTGCGCGACTTTGTATCTATTGCTTTTGCTGAACTACATGTGTAGTTGTGGCGCGGTGGTGGGGCCAACCTAGCGACATCGGGTTCTGATACATTTTCAACTAACGGGCATATCTCCTTCTTTCATATATCTATGATATTAAATGAATAAATAAGTATCATTAGTCTTGGAAAAATATTAATTAAGTAGTTACTTACGATTATAAATAATAAGGTAATTAAATAAGAATAAAGACCCGCTGTTCAACTCAGTTGATGATATGAAGTCGTAGATTTCTCATTTAAGTCCGCTTTATATAACATCGGTTGACACCCATTTCAACCAATCCAATGCATACCTAAAATAGTGCCATTATTTTATTGTATATATGCGTATGTAAGGCAGAAATTAAATTAATATACACGATGAAGTTGATCAAACAACCCACATCTCTAAATGTTAATAATATAAATCTTGATGACTCTGCTCCCCAGATAAGACATAGTGTTCTATTACCTAATTCAATTCGCTGTATAATATGCGGTCCATCAAATTGTGGTAAAACAAATGCAACGATCAGTTTGTTATTGCATGAAAATGGGCTCAAATTTAAGAATCTTTACTTGTATTCGAAGACAAATTTTCAACCAAAATATCGTTTTTTACGAGAAGTCATAATGAAAGTGCCTCAGATTAAGTTTTATGAATTCAATGATGGCAAAGATGTAGTAGCTCCGACTGAGGCTTTAACCAATTCTGTTTTTATTTTTGATGACGTGGCATGTGAAAATCAAGTAAACATTCGTAATTATTTTTCTATGGGTAGACATAAGCAAATCGATTGCTTTTACTTATCTCAAACCTACTCCAAAATTCCGAAACAGTTGCTACGTGATAATGCAAATTTTCTTATAATATTTAAACAAGACGATGTGAACTTAAAGCATACGATTTACGAAGAACATATTAGTTCTGATATGTCATGGAATCAGTTCAAAAATATTTGTAAAACGGTTTGAAGTAAGCCATTTAATTTTATTAATATTAATAAAGACTCACCAGTAAACAATGGAAGGTATAGAAAAAATTTCGACCATTTTTATTCACTATGAATGAAGTTATAAATTCATTTCATACACCAAATTAAATTAGTATTAGAGTATCCTTAGTCGAATACAGTATTATCTAATAAGTATCCTTAGTCGAATACAGTATTATTTAATAACATGGATAAAAATATTAAAATGGAGTTAATGAAGTCAGTCGACTCAATTAAAAGCAAATTAAAACAACTGAAGAATCAGGAACATGAAATTAACTTATCGTTTAATAAAATGCTTAAACCAGTTTCGGACCCCCTTAAAACCTTAGTGAATTCTAAAATATTTCTAGAAAACGTAAAAAATTACGAAAATAAAACATACGAAAATTCTGAAGCAATTGAGTCGGGTGAAAATAGTACAAGCTCTTCTGCTATGGGTGACGATTTTTATGACGCTGAATTAAAATTAGCAAGCTTTCCTAAAAATGAAGTAAAAGGTAACTTGGAAGTTTCACTAGAACGCGATGATATTTATAATATTCATGATGGTTTAAATATACCATTTGGGATAAGAAAACAAAACAAAACTTTAATGATGGGTAATTCAGTAGTAATAATTTCAAAAATTGACAGTTTGAATAACGATAACGTATTATTTATTAAAATCGGAGACAAATCATATAATTTAACACCTGGTCTAGAAGAACTCTTACTTCGAAGAAAACCTAATTTAAAGTCAATATTGAGCACAGATAAACTTGTCTATAAGGACATATTACATCATACAAATGCCCATAAAAGAGATTTTAACCCTAATGGTCAAATAAGAGGTGACAAAGGAGTTAAATATCGTGAAATAATCAAACCATTATTTTCCGATACTTCAAACTATAAAATTCAGACAAAACTTGGAGGCAGTTTGCCGAAGCTTAAAAAATATAACAAGGACACTGACTTGGTTTACTGGGACGATCCCAACGAATTGGTTGAGAGATTGAAATTATTAGTAGCTTCAAGAGATGCTGGTAATACAAATCACGATAATGAAATTTTATCAATAATTGAAGAATTAAAAGAAGCAAACATAATTAAGGAATAAATACTATTACTAATAAGATTTTGATTCAGTATCACATAGTCATTCATAATGAACATAGGCAAATTCTGTAATTATCTATGTAGCTACATATAATATGAATGACACAAATAAAATGTGTTGCTACTTCAGCATAGTTGAAGTATAAGTGGGCAATCTTTGCATTCTCAATACGTAATAATTTTGAGCGTTAGAATAATTTAGTTTATAAGAATCTGAATCATAGATAGAAAATTAATAAAAGAAGAAGTGATACAGATATTTCTGAACATGAGCAAAGCTGATGTGGTAAATGAAATTCATAAAAATGCAAGGGTGAATTTTACGCGAAGAAATGTTATTATGAAAGATATAGATGACCTATGGCAAGCAGACTTAATTGATATGCAATCGATTTCAAAAGAAAATAAAAACTTTAGGTTTATTCTTGCAGTTATCGATACATTTTCGAAATACGCTTGGGCACTTCCTTTGAAAAGTAAGAACAAAGACGTTGTTTGTAATACTTTTAAAATTTTGTTGGATAAGGAGCGTTTCCCCCAAAATCTGCAAACTGATAATGGAACAGAATTTTATAACAATAAATTTCAGAAACTAATGAAATCTTATCATATTAATCATTATTCAACCTTCTCAACAAAAAAGGCATCGATAGTTGAGAGATTTATTAGAACATTGAAATCTAAATTATAAAAAGAGTTTGGTTTAATAGGAAACTATAATTGGATAGATAACACCCTCAAAAATGTTATTAATAAATACAACCACACCTACCATAAAACGATTGATGAAATCCCAGCAAAAATAGATAATAATAATAAAAAACGCATATTAGAAAGATACATGCAGTTGATGAATAAAGTTAGAAAAAGAAGAAGTAAATTTCAAGTGGGTGATTATGTACGTATCAGTAAGTACAAAGGAATATTTGAAAAAGGATACACTCCCAACTGGTCGACGGAAATATTTAAAATTCGAAAAATACAAAATACAACTCCTATCACCTACTTAATTGATGATACAATAAGAGGTCAACCTATTTTAGGAGCATTTTATGAACAAGAACTTCAGAAAACGAAACATCCTGATGTATATCTAGTAGAAAAAGTTCTAAAAAGAAAAGGAAATAAGGTTTTAGTAAAATGGTTAGGTTTACCGTCTACTGAAAATAGCTGGATTAATAAGTCAAATATATTATAATAAAACTAAAAGGAACATTATTTAACATTTCCAAGTAACCGATAATAATCACGTATTTCTTCAGTCTTATGATGTGTATTGGGGCTTCAGTCTTATGATGTGTATTGGGGAAAGAAGTCTTCTCGATTGGCTTATAAATCATTTACCATTTGAATTACACTTACCAGGATACAACTATTGTGGTCCTGGTACAAAATTAATTAATAGGCTTACACGCGGAGATAAAGGTGTTAATAAATTAGACGAATATTGCAAAGAACACGACATTGCCTATCACAAGTCATCAAACTTAGACGATCGACATAAAGCAGATTTCGTTCTATTAAAAATGGCAAAAAAGCGAGCAGTTGCTTCTGATGCGAGTGTAGGTGAAAAAATTGCTGCACATTTAGTGAGCAAAGCTATGTTGACAAAAATTAAAACGGGTTCTGGTCTTAAAACTAAATGTAATAAAAAATCTTCAAAAAACGTCATCAGAATTGGTGTTAAAAATAAATTAAAAAATATTATTATTAAAACGAAAAAACAGATGCGAAGATTGAAACCAAAAAGCAAGAAAATAGCGATAGAATTAGCTATGGCTGCTGCTAGAGAAATAACCGATGATTCATCTATAAAACTACCACGGATTATACCTATACCAAAAACCGGTGGGATGTTACCGTTGATACCTATTTTCGAAGGATTATCAGCTGTAGGAGCCTTAGCAGGCGGTGCTGCTGGTATAGCAAAAACTATAAATGAATTCAAGATGGCTAAAGAACGTTTTAGTGAACTGAAGAGACATAACGAAAAAATGGAAGCACTCTGTATAGGAAAGGGACTATATCTTAAGCCTCATAAAAACGGGCTCGGAATTTTCGTTTCGAAAGAAAAAAACTAAAATATCGGCTACCCAAACGAGCCTTGACTAACATTGATATTCTGAAGTATGGAAAAAATATTCCCTATTTTAGAGGTGTCTTTATGAGAGATGAGCTCCCTAAGCAACCTTTTAAAAAAGAATCTGGAGTTATCAATTTAGATAGTTCTAAAAGTCCAGGTTCTCATTGGGTAGCCTATGCAAAAAACAATGATTATGTTGAATATTTTGACAGTTATGGAAATCTTAAGCCGCCAACTGAATTTATAAAATACATAGGTTCTAAAGTTCATTATAATTATGATAATATACAACATGATCACCCTTACAATTGTGGACACTTATGTTTGAATTTTTTAAAGAATTTTTGGTGTAGTAAATAATATAATATAATATTTATTGAATAAAAGCCAACATGGACCAATTATAAAAAATTAAAACTAATAAAAATACAATTAAATTCAATTAAACACAATACCATACAATTACAAATTAAAACAATATTTCCACATTAGCCCGTACATGTACCATGTCACAGTGATACATGTACTGGCAGTCAAATCGCTGGGCGAAGGCGCTCAGAATACTGTTCGGGCTGACCCGCACCCTGCGCACCAGGGATGTGCACCGCTTGCGCATGGTTGTATAAAAACAATCCACACGCGCTTCGGCGAACATCCCACGAAGCGCTGCAGAAGCAAGGCAGCCCCAACAGTACCCTGAATGCATTATTGTATTGGACGCGTAGAGCGCTGTACTGCTTTTGCGTATAATTCACCCACAGACTGCTCGTGTAGAAGGACGTGCAAAATGCCCTGAACAGGGTGATCTTGACGTCTCTTGAACATCGAGCAAATCTGCGTGCTATCATATTCGCCCGAACAGACAGCGCTCTACGCTCCCTTTCTATGTCATTATCGTCTTTCAGATCCGGGGTTAGCAGGTGCCCAAGGTATTTAAATTGTTCTACCCTCCTAAGGGGGTAGCCATTCAGTCTAACTTTAGGTGTTTGACTTAGGGACCTTCCCCGAGCCTGAAAGACCATCCACTCACTTTTATTTATGTTGTACACCAACCCGTGTTGTCCCGCATATTTTTCGCAAATGTCAAGCAGCTGCGACAGTCCACCTACAGACGCACTCAGCAGCACCATGTCGTCCGCGTAACTAATATTATTAAGACAGACTCCATCAATATGGCAGCCGACATGTGTGCTGCTGAGCTCCTCCACAAGCGCATTTACATAAAGGTTAAAAAGTTTCGGCGATGTCAGCCCCCCCTGCCTCACGCCGCACTCCAACCTGTATGGCGTCGAATACGCCCCCGACCACCGAACAACGTTGATCTGGTTCCTATACCAATATTTAAAAGTACGGATTAGTACCTCAGGCATCGTTGTTTGGTGTAATTTTTGCCATAGAATATCGTAAGAAACCAGATCAAACGCCTTCGATAAATCAAGAAAACACCCGAAGATGGGCGTATTTTTATCAGTGTAGTACTTGACAGTTTGCTTCAGACACAGTATAGTCGTTTCAGTAGAGAGACCTGACTTGAAACCAAATTGGTTGTCGTGTATCTGTAGATGTTTATCAAGCCGAGTGTTCAGCAAACTGTCAAGCACCTTTGCGACTATAGTGGCTAAGGAAATCGGTCGATAATTACATTTGTCACCAACATCACCGGTTTTGTTTTTGACAATTGGCACCACCACAGTCCTTATCATCGGCGCAGGTAAGTATGAATGTCCCACACACAAGGTGTAGAACAACGCAAGCACTCTGGGCATATGATATCCCGCGTACCTTAGGTGTTCAATGCTCAGGTCGTCATGGCCCGGAGACTTGCCCCGTGACATAGATTTAATGGCCTGCCGTACGTAAAGGAATAAAATAAACAGGATCTTCTAAAAGTGTTCAGTATACAAGCATGTCTATAGCTGTTACCATCTCTGGAAATAAATCAGAATTGGATACATTCTTTCATCCACCTCTGAATTTATCTGGTCAATATGAGTGCTGTTTGCTATACTTTTCAGTATTAAATTCAATACCAAATGTACACATTAATAACAACATTCTTCCTGTGATCAGAATCGAATGCGATCTTGTACACGGTTCATACTGTAACGGGTTACCAAGTCACATTATTCATGAATTTGTATCCAATACTGATCAAATCTTAGAAACACCACAAAACGTTATTTACTTTCCAGTGAACAAAAACATTATTTCGTCTATATCCATTAGGATAGTTGATCAGTTTGGTTACCGTATTAACTTTAGAGAAGAACATAATATTCAACTACGCCTTCATATAAGAAAAGCAAAATGATATTATATTATTATAAAAACTGTTTTGTAGATACAGTTCACTTTGATTTGCAGGGAGTTATAATGAAAAATACGTGGTGATGCGGCTAAGGTTTTATTTCTACTGACGCGTACAAACAGTTCTTAGCTATTAATACTAAGGGAACACACACATGCAAAATCGTCTCGTATTGAAACCTACAAACACAACATCCCGCCCACCAAAGGGCTATAAAGGCCCTTTGATAATCAAATTAATATCCCTCTACATGGATACAAACTAAAATTTCCAACAACAATAATTCTAAGGTCTCTATGGTAACATAAATAGAAAGTTCATCATAAAAGGGTTATTAGTTATGTAGGTACATTTTATTAATCAGCATTATCTATCGGTAAAGGGCATAGTTTATTTATAGCTCTCTGAACTACGTTATCACCACTTTTAACGCTGTAAACCCTAGTCGCGCCGTCGGCGCCTGGGTGTTTATCGACAATACGACCTAACATCCATTTGCCCGGAGGCAAATTGTCATATTTAATCAAAACAATGTGTCCAATATCTAGTTCCGGGATCCGTTTAAGCCATTTAGGTCTCTGCTGCAAACGAGATAAATATTCACTTTGCCATCTCCGCCAAAAGTGAGACAGTAGTTGTTGCATATGCTGCCAACGGGATAACCGGTGCATAGATATTTCGGTTAAGTCAGGGTTTGGAATCGTTATGGGAGCTTCGCCGATTAAAAAGTGGCCTGGCGTCAATGGTGTAATGTCATCTGTTTCAGCTTCATCAATAGGACTTAATGGCCGCGAATTAAGGCAGGCTTCTATCTGGCATAGCAGGGTAGACATCTCCTCATAGGTTAAATGGGAAGTCAGCACTCTTCTCAGGTGGTATTTAAATGATTTTACACCTGCCTCCCATAAACCTCCCATATGCGGGCTATAAGCAGGGATGAAATGCCACTGTGTGCCTTCCAGTGCAAGTTGTTCAGTAATTGGTCCGTCAAATTGTAATTGGGCTTCTCTCCAGGCAATAGCAAGTTCCTTATTAGCGCCAACAAAGTTGCGACCTTGGTCACTCCATAGATGGGTACATTTTCCACGTCTGGCAACAAATCTCCGAAAGGCTCCAATAAAGGATTCAGAGGTAAGGTCTCCTGCCAGTTCCAAATGTATAGCCTTCGTAGACATACATACAAAGATAGATACATATGCCTTAGAGGTCTTGACTCCTCTGCCCTTGGACATTAAAACCTGAAAGGGTCCGGCAAAGTCCACGCCACTATGCAAAAAGGCTCGAGAAGGTGTCACTCGGACCTTCGGTAGATCTCCCATCAGTTGGGTTTTACTAGCAGCACATTGTTTAGCACAGATTAAACACTTATGTAACTTAGCTTTTACCAACTTCTTGGCTCTCAGTATCCAAAATTTGGAACGTAAATAGCCCAGCATTAATTGTATTCCTCCATGTAACGTTTTTAAGTGAGCGTCTTTTACTATGAGAGCAGCGAGGGCATTGTTGCTATCCAATATCATTGGGTGTTTGCCATCTTCGTCTAAGTCAGCGTGTCTCAATCTTCCGCCCACCCTGAGTATATGTTCATTATCTAAGAAAGGGTGTAGAGTCTTCAATCTACTTTCTCTTTTTACAGATTTATTTTGCATCACACTGTTAATCTCGTCTTCAAAATTATTTTTCTGAACTATCTTTATACAGGTTTTCAATGAATCATGCAACTCACTTGTAGTCATCGCAATATCTTTTGCCGCCATTTTCCGGCCCTTCAGGAATCGTTTACAGTAAGTGACTGCCTTTAACAGCTCAGTTAGGGTTTCAAATTCATGAAATTTTGAAATAAGCGTGTTTGAGCTTTCGGTTTCTATTTTCATATTAATTTGAAAGGTTTGTATCCGTTCTAAATTAGTAAGCAGGTTACTAGGTCTAGAGTAAGGTATATCGTCTCTCTTTAACCACTCAGGGCCTTCCCACCACATATTATTTTCTTTAAGGTCTATCAACGACATTCCTCTAGAAGCTGGATCCGCAGGATTTTCCTGTGTGGCGACATGATACCAGTTATTTCCGACGTTATCTAGGACTTCGACGACCCGGTTTCTTACAAAGGTGTGCCATCTCATAGGGTCTCCAAACAGCCAGGACAATACAATTGTGGAGTCCGTCCAGGCAAAGATATTTTTGGCGGGTATTCTAGTGGCTTCTTTTACTTGCTTCAAAAGTCTAGACAACAAGACAGCACCGCATAACTCGAGACGTGGCAACGATACAGGTTTAATTGGTGCTACACGAGTCCTAGCTGCTATTATATTGGTCTTAATTTCACCACTGTCTTGACGCACTCGGATATAGGCTACCGCTGCATAGGCTTTATTTGAGGCGTCGCAGAAACCATGGACTGTAACGTTAGCCATTAGATTTGACTGGGTATGTAGCCATCGTTTAACTTCAACGCTATTTATATTATGTAAGCTACTTCTTAAGGTAAACCATTCCTCCGTTAGTGCTTGGTCAACCTCCTCATCCCATGTAATGGCTTGCAGCCATAGCCTTTGAATAAGCAGCTTTGCAGGTAATATAGCAGGTGCCAACCAGCCGAGCGGATCAAACAACCTTTGAATATCTCCTAAAATAGTTCTTTTCGTGATCTTCTCAGCTGGACGAGGTAAGTTTAATTTATATTGAAAAACATCCTTCCCCATATTCCAGCTTAAGCCAAGGGCTCTGATAGTGCCGTCAATAGTGATATCTACATTAGCATGACAACTTCTTAAAGAAGGCTCAAATTGTTTTAGGAATTCCGCGCTATTTGAACACCATTTTTGAAGTACAAAGCCTCCATTTCTTAAGATAGTGTCAATTTCTTTGGCTAGTTTAATAGCTTCTGGTATTGTATCTTTCCCAGACATCAAGTCATCCATATAAAAATCTTCCTTTATCGCTTGGGCCGCGTCAGGGTAGTTCTCACCTTCATCATCGGCTACCTGTTGCAATGTTTTGACCGCTAAATAAGGTGCAGACGCGGTGCCAAATGTGACTCTCGTCATTCTGTAATCTTTTACGGGCTCCTGGGGGTGACTACGCCAAAGAATTCTTTGAAGGTCTCTGTCTTCCTTACTGACGTAAATTTGGAGGTACATTTTTTGAATGTCCGAGACAAAACACACTTTCTTCATTCTCCACTTTATTATTAAACTTCTCATATTTTCTTGTAATTGCGGACCAACTAATAGTTCTTCGTTTAAGGATATACGGTTTCTTCCCTTTTGTGATGCATTAAATACTGTTCTAACCTTGGTTGTTTCCTTTTCTTGTTTGACTATTGCGTGATGTGGCAGATATACCGATGGATTCTCTATTTCATTCCTAGGCACTTCTTCCATGTATATCATCCGTTTATATTCTTCCATTACTTTCACGTACTCTAATTTTAACTGGTGGTTCCTTTCAAAACGTCTTTCTAGTTGGTACAGTCTTGTCATTGCTATGTCTCTGGTTTGTCCTTCTGTTGATAATATTTCACTGTTCCTTTTCGGTAATGTCACTATATATCTTCCATCATTTGCTCTGGAATGTGTAGCCTTGTATATTTCTTCACATTTTCTTTCTTCTAAGGTAAGTACACTTTTGTCTTCAGTTTCAAGTTCCCACATTGTTTTTAACATGGAATTCAGGTCTAGATTAAGGTGCATGACAGTAAAATCATGGTCATTCTTGCTGCTTTGAATTTTCCCGAAAAGGATCCAACCCAGGCTGGTATTTTGTGCACATGGTGTGCCTGGTGGACCCTTGATTATTTCACTTTTTAAGATCTGGGCACAGATTTCAACACCTAGCAATATATCTATACGTCCTGGCTGATCAAATCCAGGATCTGCTAGGCCTAGTCCCTCTAAGTGTGCCCAGTTGCTGGTAGGTAATCTTTGTGAAGGTAGTTGCGCTGTGAGTCGCGTTGGCATTATGTACGCTTTAGTTTTAATTTTGAAACTGTCGTCATGTTGCGATAAAATCTCGATGTCCACTGCGTGTTTCACTGCCGTCTGGGTTGAACCAATTCCCGTAATTTTACCCTGAAGAGGAGTCCTTTTGAGGCGTAGTATTTGGGCAGCTCGTTCACTGATAAACGAGGCCTGTGAACCCTGATCCACTAGAGCTCTTAACACGGTGGCGCGTCCGGTTTCATCTCGCACTGGTACAAGAGCAGTAGCCAATAGAGCTGTAGCTGGGTGTGTTGTAATAAAGGACGATAGCTCAACCTTTGGTTCTTCAGGTACTGTATCATTTGAGATTGTTTCCTCTTGAACTTCACTATGATTTGCTTGAAACGTATCTGATTTGTAAGGGGAGGACCCTGGCGCGCTTGAATGTACTAAGGTGTGGTGACGTTTATTACACTTCCGACAATTCATATTCAATCGACAACGTATCGCATTATGTCCGGCGGCAAGGCAATTGAAACAAAGATTATGTTTTTTTACAACCTCGCATCTTTCATTTGGTTCTAGTTTCGTAAATTCCCTGCAGTGGCTTAAAGTATGATTTTCTTCGCAAAGTATGCAATCTCTCAATGGTGTAGTCTCTGACGCTGCTATGTACACTGCAGTCCCTTTAGATGCAGGTTTCTCCTTTGAAAGAGGGCCAACGAGTTCGAGCGTACGAAACTTTGTTTGCAAAAACTTGACTAAGTCTTCCCATTTCGGCAGCTCATCCATATCTTCCCGGTATGCAAACTCTTCCCAATCTCGATGTGACTCTGAGTCCAATTTCTGAACTGTCAGAAATATAATTATTGGATCCCAAGAGTCAGTTGAAACCTTAAGATTATTAAGGCTGTTTATACATTCATTTGTAACGTCCAATAAAGATTTGATGTGGTTGGCCGTTTGACTGGGAATCTTCCGCTGGTAAAATAATTTTTTCAAAAGAGAATTCACTATAATTTTTTTATTTCCATATCGTGTGCTCAGTGTGTTCCAAGCTTGCTCATAATTGGTTTCAGTAATTTGAATGTGTTTCAGGAGAACCTGGGCATCGCCAGTCATACTACTTTTTAAATAATGTAGTCTCTGTACATTACTCAACGATGTATTTTTGTGCACTAAAGAGATAAACAAATCTCTGAACGCTGGCCACTCATCGTACAATCCGGAAAAGGTAGGCAGCTGAATTCTCGGTAACTTAACTTGTCCTTCTATGAATGAGCTTGATTCCGTTGGTTTTAGTTGAGAAAATGTGGATAATAAATCACGCAAATCGGCCAGTAAACATGAATATAAATCTTCATAAATAAAATAATCTTCGTTAGTAAAATACGATAAGTCAGACTTTTTCTCCTTCGGGACACATTTGACGAGTTCTTGATGAGCGCTTCTGAACGTATTCCAGTATTCATTAATTGATTGTATACGTGTTTCTATATAACCCTTGGTAAGTCGTTGTTTAGGGCATTTTTTTAGATTCGTTTGCGCTTTTTGCAACAACATTGCAGTATCTTCAAGTATCAATAAACACTGTTCCGGTGTAGACATATTTGTAATCTCCAATCGTAGATTTTCAGATCGTAATTTCTTCTTATGCATTCACGATAACGTAGTATGAATACACATGTAATTCACAGTCAATTTAATTTTACTTCAAATCCACACAAATAACTCATTAGCAACTGGCTTCTTATCTAAGGAATGCGGTTCTTTTGTATCGCACTCGATGAATAGAACGTTGTAAGTAACACAGATGTCCGGCTCGAAATTCGACCATATGTTTTGTAGATACAGTTCACTTTGATTTGCAGGGAGTTATAATGAAAAATACGTGGTGATGCGGCTAAGGTTTTATTTCTACTGACGCGTACAAACAGTTCTTAGCTATTAATACTAAGGGAACACACACATGCAAAATCGTCTCGTATTGAAACCTACAAACACAACAAAAACCCTGCAGTAAACAAAAAACGTCCTATTTCTTCTACAACCACTAAGGTGCAAAGACGTAAGAAAAAAGTTATAAAACTGACTAAAACAAATCAAGATTTTCTTAAATCCTTAGGTTTCAAAATATGAATATTCTACAGATTAATGAATTACCACACTTTGATACTTCCATTGAAAGTTATGAAGTCCATTCTTACAATCCCTACAATAACAGCTTTAGAGAAAACGATGAAATCAGAATCCCCATACACCAGCAAGACATATATGTGTTACATTTTCGACGTTTGGCCCCCAAACTGGAACGGACCGGGGCCGCCTTCAAGCGGCTCTTGCCCAACCTGAGGGGGCCAAACGCCTCCTGCCGGAGGCTTTACGCGGGGGTCGTGCGGTCCATGGCCCTATATGGGGCCCCGGTGTGGGCGCGTTCACTGCGGCTGCGAGCCGCCCACTACCTGAACGCGCCCCAAAAGGTGGTAGCCGTAAGGCTGATCCGGGGCTACCACACGATCTCGGGCGACGCGGCAAGCCTCCTTGCCGGAATGCCGCCATGGGATCTGGAGGCGATAGTCCTCGCGCGCCTGTATGAGTGGCGCGCGGAGGCACTACGCCGGGGGGAAACTCCGCTTCCGCGGCAAATAGCGGCGGAGCGGACGGACTTCCGGCGCGATCTCATGGTGGTATGGAAGGAGCGACTTTCGCAACCCAGCGCAGGGCACGCCACGATAGTGGCGATAAGGCCCCTCTTTGAGGAGTGGCTAGAGAGGCGTCACGGCGTTCTCACCTACCGCCTGACGCAGGTCCTCACCGGACATGGATGTTTCGGGAGGTTCCTGCACATCATCAGGCGGGAGGAGACGCCCGGGTGTCACCATTGCGAGGATCGCCCAGAGGACACGGTGGAGCATACGGTGGAGGTCTGCCCCGCTTGGGCGGAGCACCGCCGTGTCCTCGTAGAGGCGATCGGCAACGGCGGCGACCTCTCGCGTCCGGCCCTGGTTCAAGCCATGGTCCGGGGCGAGAGGGAGTGGGAGGCGGTCACCTCCTTCTGCGAAGCAGTCATGCTAGCGAAGGAGGTGGCGGGACGGCTCAGGGAGAGAGCCGCACGCCTCAGCCGCCGCGGGAGACGCTACGGGCGTCGGGAGCCGCGTGACGACTCCCGGCCACCGTAGGCGCGGGCCTGCGGACGGAGAGTAATGGGTAGCTCTCCGTCCGATCAGGACCAGGCCCGTGCCGGACGGCGCGTATGTGTTCCACGCGCGCCTCAAAGAGATGTCAGCATAAAGGAAGGGGCCCGCCAGGGCCGAAGCCTGCCGGGGTAGCGGGATCGTTCGAAAGGGTTACCGCTGCCCCGGAACATAAAGGGCTAAGGAAGGAACACGGGTGGGTTTTAGTCAGTAAGAGTCTGACACTCCCTTCCGCTCCACCCACAGCGGGAGGAGTTATTAGATGATTTCCCATCCACAAAAAAAAAAAAAAAAAAAAAAAAGACATATATGTGTTACCGTCAGCCAGTTCAATTTACGTCGAGGGCCAAGCAAAGTTCTTCGACAAAGATGGAAAACCGATTAAGAAAAATATTACATTTAGTAACAACCCTGTTATGTTTTTGTTTCAAGATATCAGATACGAAATAAATGGTATTGAAATAGATCGCATTAAAAATTCTGGAATAACGTCGACAATAAAGTCGTACGTTTCAATGAATGATGGAGAAAATAAAGTTGCCGCCTTGTGGGGTTGGAACATAGATGGATTTAAAAATGATGGTAATTTTAGTGCTATTGTACCTCTTAATAAGATTTTACATTTTTGATTACAATAAAATTTTGATAAATTGTAAACATGAACTTATTCTGAATAGAAGTAACTCTAACTTAAACAGCATCATAGCAACTGATGATGTTGCGCATTTTCAAATAGACTTACAAAGATTACAATGGCGTGTACCGCATATAAAAGTGTCAGACCGCGAACGACTGACACCTCTAAAACACTTGGAAAGAGATAAACCTATTCAGATAGCGTTTCGAAATTGGGATTTATATGAGTATCCTTTGCTCCCTAAAACTACAAAACATTCTTGGTCAGTTAAGACTGCATCGCAATTAGAGAAACCTCGATATGTAATTTTTTGCTTGCAAACCAACAGAAAAAATAATAAAACCAAAGACAGTTCGCTGTTTGATCACTGTGGGGTTAACAACGTAACACTATTTTTGAATTCTCAATATTATCCTTACGAGCCTCTAAACTTAAATTTTTCTGAGAGCAAATACAATATATTATATGAAATGTATGTGAAATTTCGTCAGTCGTATTACAACTGTCCTGCAGACCCCTTGCTTGATTTGACCGGTTTCAAGGACAAGGCCCCTCTCTTTATCATAGACTGTTCAAGACAAAACGATAGTTTGAAAACAGGCCCCGTAGATGTGCGGTTGGAGATTGAATGTTCAGCACCAATACCAGATAACACAACTGGATATTGTTTAATTATTAACGATGGCCTTTTGGAATATAAACCTTTGAGTAACATAGTGCGCAGGTTATCATGACTGCCATTGTAGATGTTCAAGGTTTTAAAACAGAAACAAATGAATTTATCATTAAAGAAATTGCTGTATTAAGTAATCAAACAATTCAGGTGTTTCTAATTAAGCCACCATTTCCATTTTATGATTTGACGACACCAGAAAAACGGCAAGTCAGTTGGATTGAACGTAATAGAAAGATATACTGGAGTGAAGGATTTGTGTCATACTCAAATCATCAGAATTTGATTGTAGATATTTTAAGAGATAAAAGTGTTTACACGAAAGGTTTAGAAAAAGTGTTGTGGTTAAAAAATATTTCAAATAATAATAATATAAATAATTTAGAAGATGAAGGTTGTCCTAATTTATTAAGTTTGTACAATAAATATGAAAATTCTCATGATGTGTATAGTTGTATTTATCACGATAAAATATGTGCTTTAAAAAATGTAATATGTTTAAATAAATGGTGTATAGATAATAATTTTTTTAAATAAATATTTGCTTGTTTCTTTTTCATAATTGGGTTAATATATATATATATATATATCTCAGTTTCCTATCCCTACCAATCCCGTCAAATGTGAATCGTTATAAATTGCTGGCAACAGTTGTGTGATGTCATTACACTTTTATAATTATCTATATCAAGAACTATGAAGTGAGTAAACAGAACATGTCTCAAAATAATAATTACATTCCTCGATATGACATGTATAATATATATAAAATGCGTGAATTTTCATTTAGTTATTATTGGGCAACGGCTGATTCAAGAAAAAGATTGGTAATGGAAATGGCTGACGCTGGATTTTTTTATTGCGGTAATAGTGTTAATGATAAAGCAGCCTGTTTCTCATGTGGAGGTGTTATAGAAGATTGGGAGATTTACGATGATCCTTGGATGCAACATCCTATACATTTCCCTCAATGTTTTTATTTGAACGCTGTGAAAGGAAAAGAATATGTAAATAAATACACATATTTCCACCACAGCAATAAACACTCAGCATTGTAGCCTTTGAAAATACGCGATATCTCACACTCAAGAGTGGTCGCAATGAGCTCCTTACATTTTTCCGAGTTGGCAACGTATATCCTGGTACTGAAAAAATGGCTGTAAGGGATCTGAAATGATTATAATGAATGTTGAAAATTGCGGGTTTCCAGATCTTTCCCTATATTTCACTATTCGAAATGAGACTTTGACTAAATTCATTAGAAGTCGTTCCATGTGAATGAAAACAGCAGTCAGTGTAGTTGGGAGAGCAGTTAATCATCAACACTTATAGCGACAACATGTATCAGTTTATACAACCATCATATACTCCATCGATTCCACCCTTGCATTTCGAAATTTGCAAATATATGTATCAAGTTTCCAGCTCCACGATTCCATATATTAAAACATATTTGAAGCCATATTATGGAATCAGGCGTTACTTTACGGAAATCCATGACATTAAGATGTTATGTGTAATATCTAGTTTTAATTCCGTGTAATAAAAACCCAGGCTTGGATGCTGGAAGCAATCTCACCTTCCCACGCTCATGCATCTTCTTCATGCTTTCTTTCTTGCATCAGCATATGCATGAGCGTGGGAAGGTGAGATTGCTTCCAGCATCCAAGCCTGGGTTTTTATTACACGGAATTAAAACTAGATATTACACATAACATCTTAATATTTGAAGCCATCAAATCGTGTCATGCTCCCTGGCGGAACCACCTTTGCTTTAACAAGTATAACGTACATAAACAATTCTATGGAATATCTATAAAATTGTAGTCCTATAAAAAAAAAGTCTATATGTCTAGTTTCGACGTAATTTTTTATTCAAAGTGGTTGCGCTGCAGAGTATCCTTCCCGGCGAAACCACCATGATTATATCAATTACTGTACATAGAATAACCAAAGATATAGTATGAAATAATTCTATAACAATTCTATATCGATCTAGTACCCTCAAATCCTCAATGAACTTACGATACAATATATTTTTTTTCGTAGAAATAGTCATTGAGCGCCTGAAATAACAAAATAGCAAAGACTCAAGTTTTCCGTTAATGAATAAGAGGTTGTTTTAGCTCAGACGTTACTAATTAAATATACTATTTCATAGAGATAAATAGGTATTAAAACATTGAAACGTGGCTGGAAAGGTATAGGGATCGTAAAAAATTAACCACTGTAATATTGCTCACATATATTATTATATTTTCTATTTTAAACACACACCTTCTTATTGTTTATGTTTTTGTAATGAATGTTAGTAATTTTTTTTCGAGTAAATCATACCTATTATAAAATTTTAGGTAATAAACAAAAAATTAAATCCTTCTTGTGAGAAATAAAGATACACATGAAATAAATTACATTTTAGCATAAATTAGTACATGTAATTGCATATTATTTTTTAAATTTGTTTTTGAAACTTTATTTGAAGTATCATCATAACAATACCATTTGGCGCCACTTTTGCAGTGTGCTTTATAATGTCCTAAGCCACATGGTAAACCTGGCACATATTCTATGGCGGCAACTATACTGTATTTTTTATTCTCGGTCAGAACTATATTGCTCGGCATTTCTGTAATATTTCTGTGTTTTTCTCGTGGGTTGCAGCTAAAAATCAGCGTCAGATGATACACCTGGTGTTGTCATCTGACATTATGCTGAGCTGAGGCCCTTTTGGCATTATAATCTTTGTTTTTATAGTTTTAAGGTGTATTTATTTTGCTGTAATGCCAATAAACGCATTTTTCTTTCTTTCTTTCTTTATTTATATTGTCATCAATTTCAAAAACTATTAAATGATCACTTAATTTATTTCCGTCACCACTGCCTTTTTATTATTGCACTGATGATTGGATGAGTTCGTTTTTTCAGTCAACATTGAATTAGCAGACTTTTCCAATCCAGTTGCAGGGCCTTCTTCAGCCAAAATTAATATATTGAGGGGCAATATAGGACAAGTTCTTTCCGCTTTGAAGTCACAAATGGGGCATATCTTTTCATGTTTCGCACTGTAAAATTCATTCAGTACAAGTCCTTCAAAAATTCTGGTAACGTTACAACTGCAGTCAACAATTCGTATATTATTATTTCGCTTTATCGTTTCAAAATAATTGGACAAAATTTCAGCTCTTAATCTTAGAACATCCACAGAAGAATCATTTTTTGAAACAGCCTTAACGAGCGTTGAAAATGATGTGTCTTGTGATTCAAGCCATGTTTGAACACTGGTGTATTCTTTATAAGCAACTGCGAATGCTTGCACCGTAGCATCAAAAGCACAAGTATTTTGCAATATTAAGTCTTTAATATTTGTGCGACTTATATTGCCATTTGGCAATAATTGCACGTAATTCTTGTTCCATTTAGGCTTAATCTTTTCTAATAATGATATTTTCTTATCCACATGAGTTTTATTTCGCCAATTTTCTTCATAAATAGGCGCGATTTGAAATTCCGATTCCTTTCTAAAATTAACGTCATAATTGTATTTTGATTCTGTAAGTTTGTTTATTTTATTCAGATTTTTTTGTTTCTGATGTAGACGTATCGTTATTTGAAGAACACTGTGCTGATTTGATTTCTCCTGATATATAATCAGTGTGTTTCATAATAAAATCATCAACACGCAACAATCCGCTTCTTGTGCTCAGCAACAGTTGCTTAATATTTTTAAAGTAACTTTCAACGTTACTGCTGCTAGCTGAATCATTAATTTCTTTATAGAAGGGCAGCATCAAGGTAGTCCAGAGAGGGATACGACGAAAAAGTTTTTTTAAAGTATCTATAAAGTTTGGAAAGTAATAGATATTTTCGTACATTGTGCGATCACAGAGATCAGCATATAACATTTGGCTATCTATTATTTCATCAATCCAACAAGCTGTATAGTAGTCATCCACAAAAGTGCCATCTCCTTCGATTATAGATTCTTGAGTATTTGAACTTTCCAATACATAATTATCATTTAGATCAATATTTTGTAGTGCTCTTATTAAAAAATCCTTAGAAATTTCACATCTGGTACGTTCTCCGTTTTCTGAACACCGATCGAATCTATTAACAGCCACCGTCACTAAATGTCTTATAATTTCTTTGAATTCCGTGTAATTTGTGCATGTTTTCAAATTTAATAAATTTTTCAAATAAAATCTTTTGACACGTACAGTAAGGGACATAAGTGGAGTAGCAAATTCACAAAGCAATAGATTGACACTTTGGTTTTACTTACGACCTTCTTTTAATGAGTTATTTCTGTACTATAGACACACACACTCACATTCATTCGCAACTGATTGTATTTCATAAATTCAACCGCTACGGTATATGTCATGATAGCCTAGCGGTTATCATATTTGGGTAAGTGCGTTCTGCGTAGCGATCCGTGAGTTCGAATCTCACGCGCGATGATAGTTTTTTTAATGTTTTAATAATTACTTCGAATAATCACGCTTTTGACTATAATTATATTTCCTTGTCATGTTCGTCATGTGCGCTTAATTCGTAAAACTTTATGATTATACCCACAGATATCTAAATAAATAAATTATAAGGTAGACAGTTAAGTTATACGAGTCATTCACCGCGATTAAATATTATAACGTTGTTGGTTGGTTGTTTATTGGCGACGTGTGTCTGTGTTCTATCTATTAGCCGTGTTGTAGTTCCTTTTAAAATGCAGAATATTGAAATTAAAGCGAATATGATTGGGCTGCGTAAAAGTGGACTTAATATAACACAAATATCTTATGAAACCGAACTTAATGTGAGTATTATGAATATGAGTTAATTATTTTTTCAAACATTTATTTTATTAAAATAGAACTGCTGATCCTTGTAGTTATTTTTTGAAACGTATTATAAGGTCTAAATAGATAAAAAAATTATAATTTCGAAGTCCTAGATTTTAAGTGATGATTATCTTATATGTAACATTTCTATTTTCATTATAATTTTGTTTCTAAATCGTAGGTAATACTTATTCGTATTTTGCTAGTAGCCTAACAGTACTTCTTTTTTGTTTTAGAGAAATTACCTTCTGTGAGACGGAGGGTCACTAAATAAGGAAGAGGGTAGCCTTGCCAGTCGAAAGCGACTGGTTATATACCAACGAGATATTTTGCCGAATTATTATTCGACACGTCTTTACGAACCGTTCGCCGTGCAAACAAAAACCAGCTCAAAAACCATAGTTGATTGAAAATCATAAACAAGAACGTTTATATTTTGCGATACAGCGATGGAAAGCAAGGAATTAGAAAATAAAAAAATATAAGTATATTAAATAAAAAATAGTAAATAATAATAAAATTATATTGTAGCATATTCGTAATAAGGATTATTTTGAGGTTTAGTTTTAATCTTCTTTTCGTAATGAAAATGAATACTTAAGCTATAACCACAATAAGTCCTAAACTAGAAGTTTATTTATACTTTATAAAATTATAACGAATAAACATTTTGTTATCAGTTATAAAAGATATTTTATTCTTAACCCCATATTTCACTAACTATAATATAATAATAAAAACAATTATTACATTATTATTCTCGTTTATTAATTTATCGAATAATAAAAGAACAGGTGAAGATAAAATTGTTGAAAAGAAAAAAAAATCCCATATCGAGATTAGAACCTACAACCTAGTGTTTCTTTATCCTATACGTTACACTATGAGCTATTTGAACTTATTAAAACGCTATCAATTTTAGCAATCCTATGAACCGCCCAAGCTCATACGTAATTAGAAAGTGATATGTTTTTGTTTCGCTCGACACCAGTGTATAAATTCTGAGGTGTGCGTTCTGTGTTAATACACTTATACATACATATTAGGTACGGGTACGGCTTGTACTGCGCGTTCACAGCAAAACAATCCTACCCGTGCTACTCGACTTATGTCCCTAGATTGTACATCTACCAACTTAAAGCACTGTAGCCCATATAAACATTTTATGAAATGAGACGAATCTAAGCGTAAGTAACACGTAGGAATAATTGTGGTCTTCCCTTCAAGGACCATAAAACTGTGACTAACATATTCCTTAGTTGACTTAAAAGTTGTAAAAGCCTTCACGCATGCTCCGATTAAAGCACTTGAGTCATCAGTGATTATTTCTTTTGGCTTAATCATATTATTAATCCAAGTTTTTAACCACATATAAATAGTTTCTATAGTTTGACTTGCCGAAATCATCTGGGTTACTGGAACTGATGTGGTTTTTAACTTAAGTACTGCCACATACAAAAACAAATGTTTTTCCTGATACTTATCAGAATGCATTGGTGGCTTAATTTTCTTAAATATAGAACCTGTAGCATCAAGGCTTATTACTGTATAGTGCGTTCGTGAAAAGTTTTCATAAAAAAGTCGTTGTGATTCGGTCCAATAGTACACACAGAATGGATTTAGGTGAATATCTCGCACAACATTGTCATACGGGGGCATACATGTCATAATCCATAAAGCAAGCAATACTATTTTATGGAAGTATTTCGACGTATTAGTTGTACTTTTTATATTTTGCAAAGATTTTAGACTCGGCACAAAAGGCGGTTCTTTAGTATCATCATTTGTCAGTGTTCGATTCAGTATTTTATTTCTAATGACGATAGGGTATTGATTTTCCAGTTGAGAAGCCAATTGCTCTTTCTTGAATTTCGTGATTCGGACTTTTTTTGGTTCATGTATCAACTGTGCATTTACATTTACCATCTTGCAATGAACCAATACATTAGAATCACCTTTTTTTTCAGTACGGATTTTAATTGTACCCTTACATTCTTTGCAATATGCATGAGTGTTTACAGAATAATCGTCATTTGCTGTATTCGTTTTAAAAACCCATGAGCACTGATTTGATGTTTTTTTCCATATATACTCCCTCATAAAATCTGTCCATTTGTTTTTTGGCATGCGTCGTTTATTATGATGATGAACTGTTGGCTTACTTTTATCATTTCGAGCTTCACAGTAAATTTCTGGGCGGATATTTTCCCAATCATTTAAATTTAACTCAAAGGAAACCAATAATAGTTCTTCGTTGCTGCATGTCGAATCAGTGTTATTGTCACTATCTGTACAATCACCAGACACAGTATCACTACTACTACTATTGCCGCTATTTTTTTTTTCCTCCTGTGTTTCATTTTGAGTACCGGCAAAAAAATAAGCGTAATTCGTTTTTACTGAAAAATATAGTGCGTGAGGAGTCATACGAGCACATAATGTTCTACTGATATCTTTGTACACAACATTGCATGAACGAGGCAATTCGGAACCTTTAAAATGTACTTGATATTGTAGAAAAACACTCTTTTGTTCTTCTAAACTTACTGATAATCTCTTTCCACGCTTCATTTTTGTAAACAGCTATACACACAACTTAGAACGATGTTGAAATTTGCAACGCACTAACTAAGAATGATTTCATTAAAATGTGGGTAATTGATTTTACTAAATACCCGCCTTCTAATTGTTTTAACGATATTACATACACTACACACAGATAATAACAACAATAAGTCATTACAGGAAAATGTAAAAGGTTAAATAATTATTCTATATTATAAATTCTATGAAAACTATTAATCTATCACTAGAAAATATAATGTTATTTGTATGCTATTTAGTAAACTAAACGCCTGGAAGAACATTGTATGATATTTCACGTAAACGTTATTTGCTAAGATCTTTAATCTAGGAGCTTAGCGACTATTTCCAAGAGAAAGTTTGAGGCGCCGTTTTATTCGTATATTTAGATTAGATTGAGGATTTGAGGGTACTAGATCGATATAGAATTGTTATAGAATTATTTGATACTATATCTTTGGTTATTCTATGTACAGTAATTGATAATCATGGTGGTTTCGCCGGGAAGGATACTCCGCAGCGCAACCACTTTAAATAAAAAATTACGTCGAAACTAGACATATAGACTTTTTTTTTATGGGACTACAATTTTATAGATATTCCATAGAATTGTTTATGTACGTTATACTTGTTAAAGCAAAGGTGGTTCCGCCAGGGAGCATGACACATCAAATCAATGGATTACTGGATATCAATGCACTCTGCATTGATATCGCTAATCGGATAACATTAACTAAAGACGAGTGGGACATAATATTTATGGAAAACGCCTCTGAAATATCAAGATTCTTCACATCTGGTTCAATTCCTTTACCAAAGCAGCAGCATCGAGAACAACAAGTGATCAATTATATAAACCTACCTGAACATAAAGAAGGAAGCAAAAAATTCGTCATAATTGACATTGGAACCAAATCGATCGTCATCTGTTGTGAAGACTGGTGGTGTCTGAATCATTTACTGAATTGTCTTGATTCACGTTTACGTCACTTAACAAGGGTAAAGGGTTACTATGAGAACCGTATTAATTTCTTTAGAAAACGATTCAAGCTCGCCCAACCGAAAACAATGTCTGAAGCCTATGCAATTATGGAAAATGTCTATGATGAAATGTCAACGGTGGATCAAGAAATCAAATGTTTTGTAATCGATTATTTATTTTTCTCATGCTTTTTATAAATAATAATAATAAAATGTGTTACTTAGTTGACAGCATACTTAGTTTCTTTTTTCACGATACCAACCACAACCCAACCACAAAAATTATTACCACTAGATCATTCTTTCGAATAAAATGAATGAAACTAATAGTAAATTGGGGTGACCTGGATGGTTCAAATTGGGTGAACTATTCGAATGTAATGAATGATGGTAGGAATTGGGTGTTTATTTTTTTATTGTGGAAATGGTGTAAATGATAAAGCAGCATGTTTCTCATGTGGAGGTGTTATAGAAGATTGGGAGATTTACGATGATCCTTGGATGCAACATACTATACAATTTCCTCAATGTTGTTATTTGAACGCTGTGAAAGGAACGGATTATGTTGACAAATCAAAACGTCTATTTTTAAAAGAAACAAAAATATAAAATTATTATAAAGTGAAGGGGGATAGATTGATTGTTGCAATGGAGCCTAAGTAACTATAAATTACATACAATCATTTTATGCGACAGTCGATTCCTAAAATTGTAGTTAGAAGGTTGTAGCATAAAGACTTTAAAAATAAATTATATTAGCTACAATGCAAGATTCAATGGAACATAGTTCTGAAGGCATTAGTAAAATTATTATTCAGAACGCTAATGGTGAGGCTATGTTTGTCCGGAAGATCAAATTCCTTTTTATTTAATTCAGTTTGAAAGAAATTTTAATTCCAATCAGTTGAAAAGTGATAACTGATGTTGAATTGAATACATACGGAGCTGGGCAGTCACGTTTACATCTTCTTTACTATTTGAATAGATTTGTATTGATTTGCTTGCTTTAAGTCTATATAAATAAATACCTGAATTAATAATGATGTTTTATTTTAAATTTGAATAATTAAGATAAATGGGTTTGAATAGATGAATGGGTTTTTATTGAATAGATAAATGGGGTTTCTAGATTTATTTTGAATAGATGAATGGCGTTTTTATTGAATAGATAAATGGGGTTTGAATAGATGAATGGAGTTTTTATTGAATAGATAAATGGGGTTTCTAGATCTCCTCTGATCTAGAAACCCCATTTATCACCTACTGTCAGGACTCAGGAGGTTCCTCTCTCTGGCGCCCTGACCACCGGTAGCTTCCCAAGTAGCACAGATAGCTGTATAACTACTCACTTTTAGAACTATTTGAAACTCTATGCGTATTAAGACTCTTTTAAGAGTACACTGGTGATCCTACAGCTGCATAATAGCTGTCAGTGATATTTAAACAGCTTAGGCTGATTAAGGGCTGCATTAAGGCTGATTAAGACCGACAAAAATACCATTAATACGCTTAAAGTGCTATAAAGGTATATTTTCAACGACTCTATTCAGCTTTTAACCTTTTCTAATGCCTTAGCAGTAGTAAGGGCTGTTTAGTGGATGAAATTACGCCAAATGCTGTATAAGAAGGTATTTGTGAACTCCTATTACACTGACTTATTAAAGTGGCACGTGTCAACTATTATGACGTTAATAGCTGTATAATGGATGATTTGTGGCCCACATTACAGCTTATTGCTGAATATGTCTACCGCTAATCAGCTTTTATACTGCCATTGATAGTGTCTGCATAGCGGCTGTTTAAACATTCACTACATGCCTCACAGCTGCTTAGAGACTCACTAGTGTATCGAATTAACGGCTTCTACTTTACAGTGGTTCACATAAGTACCTTTAATCAGACTTTATCTGAATAAAAGTAACATATGGTACTGTAATCAGTCAGTGTAACTTGTAACGTTGATGGCGATTATACTGACGTATATATTTTATTGCTTTATAAATATGAATTCGACTAATTCGTGGAAAATGAAAGCTAGAACAGGAGGCATTAGAAGAAAATTATCGAAAGAGTACCAAAGAATTATGAAAACAGAAGAAATAAAACCTTCAAGTCGGGAAGTAACGCAAAGCGTGACAAATAGTTTGAAACAGGATGGTTCCGTACAAAATATTAGTCGCAATAGCTCAGAAGATGTTGCACATACAACCAATTATGTGTGTCCAAGTTCTCCTTCCAGTAAACTCGGTGATAATATTAATTGTTCAATTCTAAACACCGGCAATTATAACTCGGAAAAAATTTCGAGTTCTGAAAATGATGACGACGGCAACTATAGCGATGATGTAAAGCACTCACTGTTTAGGGAAAAAATTAGAACGTGGGCTGTAGAAAAGAGTATTAACCATGTTGCTTTAAAAGATCTGGCAGTAATTATCAACGAGTTGATTCCGCAAATATTACCAACTCATCCAAGGACAATTTTAGCAACTCCTCGAAATGTCAACATAAAAGAAATCGAAGGTGGCGAATACTGGCACAACGGAATAGTCAATTCTGTGATTAAAATATTGAATAGTTGGGATGAAGCTCCAGACGAAATTTCATTAAATATTAATTTTGATGGACTGCCAATATTTAAAAGTTCTAAACATGAATTTTGGCCAATTTTATGCAACATCCACGAGAATACTGGCAATGGCATAAAGCCATTTATTATTGGTATTTACTTTGGAGTTGGAAAACCAAAAAACTTGGACAGTTACTTAGAAGATTTTATTAACGACATGAAAAAAATTTTGGATGAAGGTATTCATAATTTCGAAAAGACTATTGCTGTAAAGATTCGATGCTTTATATGTGACTCGCCAGCTAGAGCTTACATAAAAGGTAATCATTTTTTATTTTACCTGTTTAAATATTATTGCAATGCCAATTTAAATCTATCTATATATACTTATAATAAATCTGTAGAGAGGTCAATTCTGTACATGAAATATATTTCCAAAATAACTATCAGCGGGTGATTAGTGATCGATACTGACGCCAAAAATGCAATCAGTCAAATTTTTGTCTGTCTGTCTGTCTGTCTGTCTGTATGTTCTTTATAGAAACAAAAACCACTCGACGGATTTCAACGAAACTTGGTACAATTGTTCTTCATACTCCTGGGCAGGTTATAGTATACTTTTCATCACGCTACGATCAATAGGAGCAGAGCAGTGAAGGGAAATGTTGGGAAAACCGGAGAACTTACTCCATTTTTGAAGATTCCGTCGCGTGTGCAGCCTTAATGGTTAAAGCTACACAGAAATCATGTATGACGGAAATGTTCTCCTTAAAATTATATAAAAAATATTCCGCGACAGCAAATGTCTATCTTTTATGGTTGACTCACAATAATACGTGTAACTCGCGATAGCTTAGCAGTTCGGAGCTTTCTGATTATATTTGTCTACTCTTACGTTTATAACACTCTCACTCATCCCTAATTAAAAAATGTTAACATTATTACCTATTTAATAAAAAAAATAATCATAGAAATCGGTACAGAAACACCAAAGTTATACATGAAATACGCTAATAAGCCATCGCGCGTGAATACTACATCATGCTATAAGGATTATTTTTGTGTAACGGTCGCCGCGCTCGACGCGGCTCGCGGCGGGAGGTATAAAAGGGCGGGGGATCCAAACGCGAACTTCACACCGTCCAGCAGTTCATGAAGCGCCTCGCCAAGCGTTTCTTCGACTCTGCTATAAAGCACCCCAATTGCCCTGATTGCGGCGGCCACCCAATATACTCCCTCCCGCATAAGTAGGATTCGCCGACCAAGGCATACCCTCACCATCCCCGACGACGCCACTACCCTCTTACAGGAGAGCAGGAAAGCCACCAGCACCATTAAGAGACACACAAACACGACCCGACAACCGTCCTTCCGTCCTCGCCATCGAGGACGCCCGCCGCCCGTCGCGACGCCCGTCGCGGCGCCCCGTAAATTCCCCTCCCCGACCCTTGCTCGAGCCAGCCCGCGCCGCTGAGCCTGTAGTATTAAATTCGCCCCTAAATAATTCCGATCCAGCCTGTCCCTTGCTGCCCCCCCCCCAGCGACGCCCTAAGCCGAGGTCCGTACCCCACAGGGGGTGCCCTTAGCGTGTAGTCGCTTGGTTTTTAAGTTTTTTTTAAGTCCTGGCTGGAGGCCTTAATTTTGCGGCATCCACAGGCAAGCCCAGTTAAGCAGACGACAACCTCATAGGTTGAACTGCGAGATGCCATTCCCAAAAAAAAAAAACGCGAACTTCATACAATATTTGGCTGTTGATGCGAGTAGACGTTCCGAGCATTCGACCTTATTGACAGACAGTATTGTTTATCAGCGCGACTTTTAGTCTTTAAATTAATTTAGTTTATTTAGTTTTCTTTTGTTGTTATTTTATAAAATAGGTATTAGTTATTTTGGTAGTGTATTATATTCGTTCAAATTACAAATTATTAATAGTTTACATTTTATTTCTTTTTAGGTGAAGTAGTAATTTCGTTGTATAGGTACTTAAGCCTCATGTGAACGTGATCTAAACAATATTACCAATACATTAACTTAATAACACACAAGGAATTACACACTGACGGAGTTGCGGGCACAGCTATCTATATCAGTGGCGTAGGGTGAATTTATGACAGAGGTAGGCTGGAGCAAAAAAAAATACCAAAAGAAAATTACAATGATGAATTGACTATAGAGTTCTGAATTTTCGAAGGGAAGCCGGCGGGAATCGAGTTGTATGGTACCTTCGCCACTGATCTATATCTATATATATAAAACTCTTCCGTTACTGAGTGACTGACAGACAACGCACAGCCGAAACTACTGGCAGTAGAGAGCTGAAATTTGGCATGTGTGTTTGTTGGGAGGATTAGGCTACCACTAAGAGAGGATTTTTAGAAATTCCCTCTCAACGGGGAGAAAAGGGGGATAAATTGTTTTTTTCCGGAAGTCATTATTCCACGCGGACGAAGTCGCAGGCAAAAGCTAGTACCTGAATAAAGGAAGATGTTGATGTTGATTAATTTCTTTATTTTGTATTTTTCAGGTGTTTGCAACTTTAATGGTAAACACGGTTGTTTGAAGTGTGTTACCATTGGAGAGTACTCGCACAATTCCCACACAGTTACTTTCCCTGATATTGACTGTGCAGAGAGAACAAATGAAGGATTTCGGAACAAGCTTTATGGACCCCATCACAAGATTGATTCCCCATTACTTGCTCTACCTATAGACATGGTAAAAGATTTCCCTGTTGGCGATTCACTACACCTACTGGACTTGGGTATAATGAAACGTTTATTAGTCGGTTGGCGTGACGGGAATTTTGGTAAATATATCACAAAATGGCGTGCCAGTGACATTGAAACGGTATCAGTTTTTTTAAGGAGATGTAAGTTACCATCAGAAATTCATAGAGCGGTACGAGCCCTGGATACTCTGGCTTACTGGAAGGCATCCGAATTCCGATCATTCTTTTATTATTTGAGTGTCATTATTTTGCCTGAAGTGCTAAAATCAACTGCATATTCACATTTCTTAACACTCTATTGTGGTATTGTAATTTGTTCAAGCAAAGCTTACCAGAATATGTTGCCACTTGCTGATAAGCTTTTCAAACATTTTGTAAGACATTATAGAGACTTTTATGGAGCCGATTACGTCACAAGCAACGTGCATAATTTAATTCATGTGACTGCTGAAGTAACGATGTATGGGCCACTGCAAAGTTTCAATGCGTATCCCTTCGAAAACCAGTTGTACATGATCAAAAAAATGTTAAGAGTTGGCCGAAATCCACTATCACAAGTAGCCAAAAGATTAGCCGAACTGAATTTGATTGATGTGAATAAGAATATTGCACAAAACAACTCTAAGTATCCGTTTGTAAAGACAAGTAAAAACGGTCGGAAAATTCTACATATGAAAGAATATAAGCTATCTTCAAAAACATGTGACAGGTATATTTTAACCACTAATAATGATATTATTGAAATTAAGTTTATAATCGATGAATCGGATGTTTTGGTACATGGTACTAAAATTCAAAATAAAAATGACATCTTCACGTACCCGGTGAAGTCATCACGTTTTGGCATATACAAAGCTACAAGTTCGGATGAATGTGCTAACGCTGCCATTATTTTAGGTCTTCGGGAAATAAAATGTAAATTAGTATGTATTAAACACAAAGAATGTCATTATTTTATTCCATTATTACATACTTTGTAAATAAAACAAAATAAATGATTGAACTTATACATATTTATTGATTCATTTAGCTTACATCAATTGGTACTCTGTAAATGTAGGTATCATCTGTCACAGAAAAGTAAAAGGTAACAACAACAAACTTAACAAAAACATTGATATCCCTATTGTATCATATCTTTTACCTACACTTTCATGCAACTAATAAAACCTGCATCACAGTAAATCACTTATTAACAAAGTATTAGTAATCTAAACATAAAACAAAAGTACTGATAATAAAGATATACCAAAACAACGAAAATTGAAATCTACATAATCATAAGAGTCTATAATCACAATAGCCTTTGATCATAATACTCGTATATTCACTCGCAATAACATAATTTGAGCTTACATAATTATAATAGGTAACAAAATTTACAAAAAAAATTAAATCCTCTTGTATCATATTTTTTACCTACACTTGCAGGCAACTAATAAAACCTACTTTACGTGGAGTAGATATAACTTAAATAAAGTATTTGGAACCTGAACATAATCTAACATTCGATACCGTTAATAAATATATAACAAAACAACGAAAACTGAAGCCTACTTGATCATAAAATAGTCTAGCTAGAATCATATTAGCCTTTAATCATAATAATAGTCACCCGCAATAACATAATATGATGGAACGAAGGCTGCAAGAGATTGGCAGTCTTCTTGATTTATTCGTCTACAAAACTACTAAAATTAACACAATGAGCCCACATCGTTCTGATCGTTTTCTGGTGAACTGTTATTACTTATAATATTCTCTATGAATCCATCTCTAACTTCTTGTTTGTCCTCCGTCTCTAACGAGTTTTGTTCTCGTTGTATATTATTTTCACCTTGTTTTGTAGTAGAGTCATAATTATTTTTTGCAGGATTTTTATTTTTTCGACGTTTCGTCACTGAAGCTCTTAGGTCTCTCATCAATTTTCTCTTCCCTGAATTTTTTAAAGCAGTTTTGAAAAATATTTCCGAAGCTTCTACTGTAAATGCTGCGTCCCACGAATGAACCATGTCAAAAAAGAACTTCCTTAATAATTTGTAGTTTTTCAAAGCAATTTTCGATTTTTCTCCTCGGCTTCCACCAGACCACGAACACAAACAGATGAATTCCCGAGAAAGCAATGTGTCAAGTAATCGATAAGCAAATGTTTTACCATCTCCAGTGGAAGGCGAGCATAAAAATGACAAATGTTTCTTAAGTTTCTTGTATTCGGATTTATCTGCTAGTTTGACTTCTAACGCATCCAACTGACGTTGGTCTTCAATTATATTAAAGCAAAAGCTCTCGGCTTCATCTTGACGGACATCTTTCAATAAAGTCACTTGTACAGGTTGTTCGTTTCTTGGTTGGTTCAGTTTTTCTGATATGTCTTCTAATTGAACAGACATTATGCAGATTTTGTTCACCATATTTTCTATAATTTTATTTTGATTATGAATCATATTAACCATCGTATCAATTTTGTCCGAAAGCATATTCTGATCTTCACAAACTTGTAAAATTACTTCTCCAGTATCAGGCGTATTATTAATGGACGTATTTGTTATGTTTCTGGGTATGGAGTTGGTGTTCGTCTGAAAAAAAAAACATATAAATGAAATATACCGTACGTACACACAGCAAACTAGTTCGGTTTGCAGGGCACACCAACATAGATGTTGGTGTGAGTAAAATCAACAGGTGTATTACTTCGCCTATTTATTAGTGTTTGCTTCACAATATATATGAAGCATAAATTTAACTATGTAACTAACTGGTCTCGTGGCATAGGTGTGTAAGCATTCGACTGGTAAATCAAATGTCTTAGGATCGAGTCTCACCACCGGCGTGAACTTTTTGCATTATGAAAAACATTTTTTTTTTCGTTTTGTTGAATTGTTATTTTTGTACTGATAATAAGAACGTTATTCGAGAAAAAAATGTGGACGTAAAAATTAAACAGTTTGTAATAAGAAATCAACAATAGGTATTTATTGACTACGTTTTTTAAAATTATAATTACAAATTATAAAGTTTTGTGCATGACAAATATTTTAAGTCGGACAAGAATTAACTTTATTTTTCATATTCAAGTGGGTAATTTATTAGTGATATGAATAAACATGTTAGTAAGTTAGACATTAAGATACAGAAGGTATCCTTAATTGTAATCTCACTAACAATAACATCACTCACATAAAACTTTAATTACCCCCTGATATTTTTATTAATAGCCGATTGGTGCGCCTTCACTATCTATTACTTGTTGCAATCGTGTCCTCATGCTAGCAACCATATTACAACACAAGTCAGTACCACGAAACGATTCCCATGTTGAGATAACGACATCATCTAAATTCGATCTAGACCTCACTTCAGATGAGTCCCAATTTAGCACCATATGACCCCATAGGTTTTCAATGGGGTTCAGGTCAGAACTTTTTGATGGCCATTCAATCACAGTAAGATTTTCTTGGACGTTTAACCAACTTTGCACAAGTCGTGCGCGATGCACAGCGCAGTTATCATGCACGAAATAAATGTGTTCTTGCGGGTATGCAACGCGCACAGTTGGTAGCATAACGTTTTGTAAAACGTCCAAGTAACCTTGACTGGTATTGCGACCCCCTACCTGCACTAATTCACCGGGACCCATTGATGACATCCATCCCCAATATCCCAAAGTAATGCGGCCACTAGATCTGCATGGAAGAATATTTTTTCTATTATAGCGCTCACCATCTTTTCGCCACAATATTTTGCGACCGTCCTTGTCAGACTTAAAACATTTTTCATCGCTAAATATAACTATATTATTGCACCAATCGAAATCCAAATATTCTCTTGCGAAGCGTACCCGGTTTTGCCTGTGAATATCTGACAGCAAAATTTTTTTGGCTGGCCTACGACATTTCACACCAGCCGCACGCAAGTGGTTCCGTACAGTTTGTAATGTCACGTCATGTTTAGTCGCCGTGGAACGAGTAGTCAAGAAGGGCTCAGCCATATGCGTAGCAACTATATCACGATGCCGCGCATTGGCATCTGTGTATGCAAATCCAGCCTTTTGTCCCGGTCGGCGAGGATCAATGCTTCCCGAATCTGCATAACGATGGACCCACAATTGCACAGTTCTTCTCTGTGAACAATAATAAAATATTGTTACAAAAAACAACAATCAATAACATGTGAATTATCTAAACATATTAAACTTCTAAACATAATAATAACATTTTGTTACTCACTGATATCTGCAAACGCCTCGCAATTTCACTGATTGAAACGTTTTGCTCATGCAAAATAATTATCTCAGCTCTTAAAAGTGAAGTTAAGTGATTCATATTGATTCACAAATAAAAGCACTTCTCAAAACAAGCAGGGTATAATGTCTAAAAACGTAACGACAGCCCGATAGTCAATAGCATTATGACGATGAACTTAAACTACTAACTTATGTATGATTTATAATTTTTAGAGGGTAGACAATTAATATATTCCAACCCAATATATTCGTAGACTGTCATTTATTAAAAATTAAAAAAGATAATAAAATATATACAAAAATTGTGGGTAGTTATATCCTAAACAGTCAAAATAAATTGGCTGAGTTTCCGTGCTCATGTCTCAAATATTGTAAATTACTCATCTATGAACGGGATTGAATCGTTACTCGTTAGTAATTCAATTAGGTAATTAATGTTTTAGGAAATTTATGATTACAAAACGAAAAATGTTTTGCGCCTGAGATTTGAACTCAAGACTTCTTGTTCACTAATCAGAGACGTTAGCTATTGTGCCAAACCTGTTACAATGAACGAGTGCGAAATACTTTAACTCATTCAATTACATAAATGAATGATTACTATACAAATTACAATGGTAGGTATTATAGTTATTGCCTATTAGTGCGACATACGCACACTAATAAAAAACAGAGCTCGCTCGTTTTATTTAACGTTTGTGTGCGTAACTATTCATAACGACACAGCTATCCATGTGTGCGATGTAAACCGAACAAGTTTGCTTTGTGTACATATAAATATATGTCACATATATATTATACTCATATGTACACATGTCCACCATGAGCAACCCGACAACAATTTTAACTATGAATTGCTGGTGATATTCTGAGCAAAAAATTTTATGGCAACACTAGTAGGTCGAATTCTGTAATTTTAAAGCAATATTTTTTCAAACAAATTATATGAATTTGTAGCGGTATCTACAACACCACATGCGAACAACGCGTCATACTGACGTCACAAAATTCTGCATCTCGCAAGCAGAGTTTACCGCGCAACTAGCATAGATACAACGACCCGACATGAATCATCGGGCAGTTGTCCGCCAGACACAACACCCGTCTGGTCGGAGGATCCTCCCTTTTCTATAGAGTATGAGTGAACTTTACACCCTATTCCTCATACCTCTATAAATTCCATATTGTACTTCATTATTTCAATTCAATTCTTTATTTCAATCAACAGTTGGATCATATAATAGCATTAGGTACAAACAACGCCTTAAGTCGAGTCACGGTAATACCAATTGACAACGAGTGAGGTATGACAGTTTGCTATTAGGATTTATTAATCTAACGAATTTACAGCTCGTGAATTTCTGAAAATAATGAATATCTTAGAAAAAATGCGTAATGCCATGTGTCATATAACTTTATTTGCTCCAATTATGCATCTGTACCCATGGTTGAAATCGATGTGGTTACTCGAGTCCACTGTGTATATGTATATGTATATATAATACACATTTTATCTATTCAGTGCCAGGATAAATTCTGATTTCACCCGCGCGTCTCGCAACACCCGCATCAGTACGGATAACAACCACGGGCGGCGCAACGACAAGCGATACATAACTTGGTGGAAAATAACAAAACAAGTGTAGTGCGTATAAAGTATATGCAATGCAGTTAGACAAAACTAAAGACTTTAAAATTATATTTATGAAAATGTAAGTTTATAAAAATTACATATTTTTCACGCTGCGCGTGGTCGTCGATTTTAGTTCCCCCTCCACGCACTTTGCACATAACCAATCTGCCTATTTCCAAACATTGATCATTTCACAGAAACCATAATTATTATTTAGTTAGAGATAATTTAATCACTTACCAAAATATCTGCATAAGCGTCGAAATACATTGTATCTATTTGATCCACTATTCGATTTTGAATATTATGTGGAGTTGGATCACCGGTTTCTTGGCACTGCGGCTCATTGACATCAGTGTCGCTATATCGCTCCATACTTTCTAATTCAATTTCTGCCTGTGCGTACGAAAACAAATTTTGCCTTTTTAGATCACAATTCATTTTCTTCCAATCAGGACTTGGCTTCGAACGTTCTTCCTTGATCAGCTTCAAAATGTTTTTATTCTTTGGAGGCCAACTTAATATTCCATTAAACTCCCAAAGTGACGGTACAATGCTCAATCGATCACCATCCGGTTCTGAAGTACTAACGATCTTAAAAGGCATTATTCTGTAATAAAGAAATGAAACAATCACTTAGTTATAAGTAATAAATACATAACTTGTACAAACATCAGTCGGTATCATCTGGCTAGGTAGGTAGTATTGTTTGCATAAGCTTTTTATAGGTTGTAGGTACCTGCTTGTTTATGTCAATCGTAAAAGTTATTGCGAATTGAGGTATATAAACAGAACTAGTTATAGGTACATTAAAAGAGTACGCAACGTTCCTTCCGACCATGCAGGCAACGACGACAAGCGACTGGCGACCGTGCGTACCGAGAGTCGACTGAGTGAGCACTATAAAACAGGCGCATCTAGCGCGCCAACGACAGAAAGAGATGGCCGCATTTATGCACAACAGGCTAGGTGACAACACAGTTTTATAAACGAGAGCCGCGCGCGCGCAGACTGCGCAGCGGTTAAGGTTATCAGTCGATCCGATACATTATGAGGATCAATAATGTCTGTCAGTCAGTCTGTCAGTCAGAAATGAGCGTCAAAGTTCTAAATTCAATTACAATCAAACGCAAGGACAGTTGTCGTTTTACTAAACGAAAATTAAGCATGACGTCAAGTTTTGAAGTTTTGTTTTCTTCTTAAAGTATGTAAAAACTAGGAAATTAAAATATGTTGAGGATGAAATATTGCATTTATATTTATGTTGCTGTATTTACAATAAAAAAAATCTATTTATATATTAATAACTTTTTACCCAATTTGAAAGGTTCGCGCGCGCGTAAAACGATGTGTTAAATAATATCACTTTGACAATTTTGAACTAGAAGTTATCCATGCGGTGGTTTTAGAAATAATACTACGGATCTCTAAAGAGTCTGTATAACAACTGTTTAATTGTTCACATTATGGCTAAAGGTAGAGCTTGTAGACCATTAAAAGTAAAAAAAACAGCTTATAGCTGCATACAGTTTACATGTGTAATTTTATTCAGTTTTTTGCTGATTAACAGTACACTAGTGAACTATTAGACAGCCTTTTGCAGCATATAAGAGTGTTAACTATTCACGTCGCTGTTTAACATTGTATTGTATAAACTATAAATATACTGATTCATTTTTCAACTTTTATGATGTTTTGTGTATGAATTAGGAATGTATTACATTAGTTTTTACTTCCTGATAACATAATAATAACTTTTTATCTTATAATTCATTTAAAAGCACTAAAAATTGTTTATTCAAGTTTTCATCACGGCTTATTTATATCACAAAACTAATTAAAAACAGAATATTTTCGAGGCGCTCTAAAATTTTCTTAGACAATATATATGTATAATGTCAGTGAAATTAAATTCCCAATGATTTTTCTTTTATTAATATGTAAAACATAGTACTTACCAGGGAATATGAATATTATCCACGTATAATTGCACTCCACGAAACAAGTGTTCAATTGGCAGCTACGGGTTATTATATTTGCTTCTATATGTTTGCTACATCAAATATGTTCACTTTTACACTGGCCGCAAGCAGCCTTTCCCGGTTTAAAACATGTATTAAGAGCGTAGATGTGATATATTTACTGAATAAAGAGTAACTTATGATCTCTTAGTCAGTCGATATTCAGCGCATAGTACTGTCGTTACCCTTTATAACACTGGTAAATTGCTGCTACACAGCTCCTAAGCAGCTACGTGAACTTAAGGCTGAATATTTTGTGCCCATTTAAGAGTTATAAGAGCTGTATAAGGCCCTATACAGCCCTTATTCAGCTTTTTTATTCAGCTTTAAGCATGATGGGAATCCCTTATTCGGCTGATAAGCAGCCTCGTGTGCTACTTGGGTTGGACCCTGTTCCCGATACCGGTGGGCTACTATTTTTTATATTTTTAAATGTTTTTATATATTTTTTTTTATATTCTAATATTTAAAAATTTAATTTATATGTATTTAGACGAATAAAGGAAAATAGTAATTACTTAATTACTATAATTTTCAAATAAATCATTAAACAGTTGCAAAAATGTTTCACTTGTATGATGCCTCTCCTCTTTTTTTAACAATAACAGAAGTGTAAATATTTAAAAAATACTCAAGTCGAAGCTCATGGTCAATGGCAATGGCAACTAAGTTGTCTATAGAAACTAAGCCAATACAAGTCATGCGGCCAACCACGACATGAATTTGGTTTTCTACTTGGTAGCCTGCAGTCACTTTTCATGATTTTGGTGTATAACGCGTGAGGTACTTGTACGGTCAGCTTAAAAATGGTTTGCCTCCCTAAGGTTGAATGTCATGCAGATTTAAGGACAACGTTAGTTTCGCTAGCAGATCGATCTGAAAACTTTTATAGGTAGTATGAACCATGTTAAAATTTTCAGACTACTACTCTACTCACTTACTACTTTTTAGGCCGTAAGGCCGTCCGTAACACACCTGGCGGGGGCGCGTCCTCATAATTAGCCTAGGGCGGTCAGAACTCTTGATCAGTCGCTGCACACATTCAAACTGATCACTGGACTATAATCAATTTATATCAATTTATAAGTTTAGAACAGATTTATATTGATTTAAATTACGTATCCAGCTACTACCAACAAATGTGTAAACTTATCGATTGGAATGCATCATATTCTCAAGAATTTACAGAGATAATTAGAAAAATATCGACTAGTTCCGCAGAAACGTTCTAAAAGAGGACTTACAAATCCATTGGGTTCTATTATAAAATTAATAACTGGTAACCTAGATCACGATGACGCCGTTAGATACGAAGAACTTATTTCCAAGTTAAATCATAATCAAATAATTACTTAAAAAAAATTAACGATAGTCTCCAAGATGTTTGATAGTTTAATTAATGTAACTGAAACAATAAATTAGAATACTGTAAACTTTCACAATCGCCTAACAAAGATTGAACTGCTTCTGAAAGATTTATCGGCTAAGCAAAACAATTGGATTTCCTTAACTTACTTTACGGGATTATTTTCTGTATTCACGAGTAGTTTTCGTACTATCTTTTCTAGGCTAAGTGAAATCGAAACAGCATTAGCGTTAAGTAAATTATCGATACTGCACCAATCAATTGTGAATTCTACAGAATTATTGTATCATTTAGAATTGATTTCTAACTCCGGAAACTTAGTGTATCCTCCACTAGAAACAAATTTATTGAAAATAGAAGAGACCATTTGTGTAAAATCATTTATTAAAGATAATCAGATAACATTTATAATGGAAATTCCACTTACGGATAACTCATCATATAATTATTTTAAGATATATTCCTTACCAATCTTTCATGAATTTGAAAATAAAAGCTTTGCTATTATTCCCAAATATCCTAACCTTTTGGCGAAAGGGACGAAGTACTTACCGCTAATAAAACCATGTCAACCACTCTCCGCTGGCGATCAGTTTTTATGCACTGAGGATAATCAAGCGTTATACTATGAATTTACCTGTGTAGAACAGTTGATGAAATTCGAAGATGACCATACTGCCTGTAAACAATATGAAATCCAAATTGAGAAGGTCAGGGTCCAACAAGTCAACGATGCTAGCTGGCTCCTTTATAGTATATTGAGAACAACACTGACTAAGCACTGCGGTGAAGAGATCAGTAAACAACTTGTATTCGGCACTTACCTGGTGACAATTGACGAGCCTTGTGACCTGCAAATCTATGGAATTCACCTTCGCCGTCGTATTTTTGTGGAGTTGGAAGTTGTGGAGAATATTCCCATTGTTACATTACCCCCGTTACACGAGAATGCCACTCTCTCCAAATCAAGTGTAATTAATATAAAGGAATAAGTTTAGATGAAGTGAAATATATAGCCTTTTCTTTAAAGCATAGTGAAGTGATTGAAAGTGTTTTGAATGAAAAGAAAGACTTTAACTTCAGTGAAAATTTAGGATACGTCACCTTAGGTTTAATAATTTTCGGATTTCTTACATTTTCGATTTATATAACCTGGCTAAAATTGCCTAAATGTTTATTGTTTTGGCAAAATTGTCGGAAAGACTCTCAAATCGAATGAGAGTCTTTTTTTCGCTCTTAGGGTCGGAGGAGTTATAGATACACCTCACCCGTCTGCTTTAGATTAAGCGAAGTACTTATAATTATGTCTCTATTCTAGCAACTAGATATCATTTGCAAGCTCAGCGGTCTGTGCCCACCGGATGAGCCATTTATGCATTGAAATTCAGAATAAAACTCGCCTCCAAATCGGCAGTACGTATTTTCATTTTTTTATCCTCAGTAAAAATCCTCTGTAGTTAATTTTACTATTACAAAGGTTTCTCACGCTCCGAAACCAAAAGTAACTTGTTTCCCTCTTTTCACCTACTGAGAACGAGCCTGATGAATCATGTTTGTTAGTGGTACTGAAAATAATGAATAATACATTTATTATAAAGCTAGCTGACCCGGCGAACTAGGTACCACCTCAGAATCAATAAATGTGGTTCAATCCGTTTGTTCGCGCCGTTTTGTTAGACGCATTCATGGTTGGAAGAGAGATGTCACTACCGAAGAATCTAGCGCGCCGCTAGCCTATATAAAGGGCGGCGCGCGCGCAAAAAAAAGTCAGTCTACATATTCTACATTACCGCTAATTACCTATTGCTCGCCAAATTTACACTTCAATTTTCGGCTCGAGTACGCGAGACTCAAAAACTGTCATCATTAATTACGCCGCACGCTAAACAACTCGTTGAAGGGTCGGCCCTTCAATTGGAGTTCGTGAAATTAAACGCGCCCGCTTAAAACTCCCGGATCCGTGGAGCAACCCAAGTTTGGTGCAGAAGACCGTCGCAGGAGACCAGGTTAGTGGCCTTTCAATTTCTTCTTTGATTGTGTCAAACGGCGGACATTTCTTCAACACCTAAATGTACTCCGATCCCGAAGTTATCATTCCCGCTTAAAATAATTTCCCCGCATTTTTTTCAATAATAAAATTAAACACCCGCATATTTCAATCCCCCACGCGACCATTTTTTGGTCACTTCGAGCCACATATACAAGCTGTTGATTTGCATCCTCGTCAAATTTCAGGAGGTTGTCATAAAAGACATAAATAAAATGAATAGAAGTACGGTAGGGGGCAATAAATAGTAAGTGCTGCTTTTTTTTGTTGTTGAAATTTTACAGTATTTCAGAATTAAACCCTTAATTCAATACAAATAAAACAGAATCACCCGACTACTCACGCAGCGACAATGCAGCTGTGTGCGTGAGTGTCGACGTCTTACCTACGATTCGATTCTACGAAATTACCTACAAGCGCGCGCGTCGCGCGACCGAGCAATGACCGGTAGCAATAATTTTAATTTACCTAATTTTATTTCGAAAATCACCTACATTATTGTCATAAATTTCGCTTGATAATTAACTCATTTTTGAGCATCATTGTAATACGGAAATCTTACTAATGACAGTAATACTAGTGCGCCAAAGAAAAGTTCACTGACCTGTCATCAGATGATTAATAAAATGTTAGTTTTGCTATAGCCTTCAACCTAAAGTTTTCGTAGTGATTTTGTTTTTATTTGTGGATTAAATTAGTTGATTTGTTTGCTTAGGACCGGCAATAATACGTCTACCTTAGTTGGTGTACCTATCTACTAAGTCTAAAAATGTTTTCTACGTTTGATGGAATGGAAAGACGTGCTAGTTAAGTGTAAGTACGTGGTAGGTATACTTTCTACTCTTAGGTATTATTGGCGTAATTAACTAATAAAATTGATTAAGCTAACAACGTATTTACAAAATGTACGAATAAATAAATTACCTACTTAAGTTACCCGGAGGTATTGTTCAAAGTGACCACCATCACACTCTTCGCACAATCGAGAACGACGTAGCTGGTTTTCTTTCAGCTTACGTAACACTAACACATTCGTTTTTAAAGTGTCGAAAGCACTAATGATCCTTGCACGTATTTTCTGTCTCAAAATTCAAAATGTAATCCGCACGGCATTATCACCTGGGTGAATGTCGTGGAATGGGTGTTGCAGCCTTGCAGCTCACGCTTCAGTAGGCGCCACACTGTAGTGTGGTGCACTCCAAAGCGTTGACCAGCCTCCCGCGTGCTTGCCCGTGGGTCTCGCTGGAAGTATTCCAGGATGTCTTCCTGCAAGGCGACAGGCAGGCCTACGCTGCCGCGAGCTTGAGCTTGAACGTCAAAACTGCCGATGATCCCGCAGTCTGCGTAGCAGTCAGCATGACGCTCTGTGACGGGGGTTCCCGATCGGGAAACATTTGTAGGCTGTCTCCACTGATGGCATACAGGCGGACCATCTCCACCAACTCGACATTTGAGTAATTGTCCGTCATCTTGCACTTTGTACGTACGTCTCAATGATGTACCGCGGCGCGGAATTCGCGCACGAACGTTTCGGCGACTTCAAACACACTGTTAGTTCCGGGGCGGCGGGGTCGCGGGGGCGTGTCCAGGAGCGGCGCGTGATTGGGGGATGGGATTGATTACCTACGAATTTATCGAATGATCGTTGCGTATGCGTTGTATGTATTGTTTGCGTTTGTTTGTGTGTGAAAGCGCGGTTATAGGGCTAGTAACAGACGGGCCGCGTTTAAATGCTGGTTCACACTTACGGATTTCAGTAAATAAGAAAAAAAAAATAAAAAAAAATACCTACTCATTTTATTGTTGATTTGCGTCGAGAATCATTAGCATAATTACGTCCTTGAATTTGACTAGGATGCAAATCAACATCTTGTATATATAAAAAACCAGTGCCTTATAAGTCCAATATAATCATAAATATATGTGTAATATACATTAACATAAATATATTATAAAAATAATAAATATTCCCACATTCAATAGTTCCCACACTACCTACATAGGGCGCGATTGTGAATTGGTGTAACCGTTGACCTTGTTCAAGGTGATAGGCAATTTATGTGTAGTGCGTTATCGGAAGTTACCTGTTTGATAACGGATTGTAGCTTTCAACATGAGTTATGAAACAAAAATTAAAATAGCTGCTGCAAAAAAACAAGCAGTTTTCGCAAAAATTAATGAATTATACGAGTCGGGAAAAAAGGTGGCTTCAGTTAGCACCAACATTAGAAGTCTCCAGGAACTTCTAGCAGCTTCTACAAGTATAGACCAATTATATAATAATTTTAATACACTGTGTGATGAACACAACGAATTGGTGCTGAAAGTGGACCCGGACTATAAAATTACCTTCAGTGACTGGAGTGCATTTGAATCACTCTATTCCCAAATCAAATACATACGCGGTAACTTAAGGCTGAACACTTCGCGAGCTCGAACTCGATGGTGGGCGTGGCCAAAAAGCACGCTGTCTCACCCGGCATCGTGTCTGACAGAGATAGTATCAGTGATGAGCAGTTAGACGATAGTCTACACACACAACTTCTAGTTCACACTCACAAACACCGTTCCGAACTGAAACGACACGTTAGACGATGCACACATGCACAATAACACTAGTGTTTACATTCTCTTTGACATGCACCGCCATTCAACAGTTATCGCTCGCCCGACGCGCAGCCGGTCGGGCGAGTGATATTATTACCTACTGTTTATGCCGTACCTATTAGATAATAATAAAATTGTAATTATTACCATTATAGTTGACTACCTATATTGTTTTCAAAATTATTTACTTACTTGTCTTATTTTTTTTATCAATACCCAAAATATTAGGTAAACAATCTTGATTCTTGACACATAATTATTTTTATCTAAATAAACTGTTAAAAAATCTAGTGTTTTTTACAAACGAATTAATAATAATTTGAGTAAGTTCTAGAGTTTTATGAATTTCAAGACAAGTAACACGGACAACGTAGTACCTACATAGGATACTCGCAGACGTACGCTAAGGTAGGTAGGTACTTACCTACATTTTAGCGCCCACGACACGAGACGGTTTGTGTTATTTTTGGTGGGGTAAGTAATTATAACAGTAGGTACCTACTAGAGAGAGCAGTGGTGGCCAAGTGGTATCGGCCGCGACTTACGAGTTGTAGGTCGTAGGTTCGAACCCAGACAGGCGCTTTACTTTGTGTAAATTATTTCACCACCACTGCTCTCAAAAATGGTGAAGGAAAACATCGTGAGGAAACCGGCATGTCCTAGAACCAAAAATTAGAAGACATGTGACATCTACCAACCCGCACTGGGCCCGCGTGGTGGATTACGGCCCACTCCCTCTCACAGAGAGGAGGCCTTGTGTCCCAGCAGTGGGAACATTATAGGCTGATTATGTATGTATTATGTACCTACTAGGTATGCAGATAAGTATAATAATATTCTATTGGGTAAACTATGATAATCCCACATGATGTTATGTTCATTTATTACGTAAGACGATTTGAGGGGGGAGGGGGGTTATAACAAGTCTTATTTTTTCTTACGTGGGGGTGAGAGAGGTCTAGACTGTTCTTAGTAGATCACAAAAGTAAACAAAAATTATAAGTTTTTCATTTTTTGCTAGGTACTTTTCTATGCAATTTTGGTAGATACTGATCTTACGTAAGATTAAAAAGGGGGGAGGGGGTTCATCCAAGTCTTTTTTTTGTTACGTAGGGGAGGGGGACAGAAAGTGGTAAAATTGTATTACGTAATAAATGAACAGCCTAGGTAGGTACCTAACCTAGAACCTACGTGAACCTATTACATCCGTGGCAAGTCGCCGACTCCGTACATCATGTAGGGACATACGTCTTTTTTGTTATCTGGGGACATCTACCTATTGTACAGACGCCAGCACATCAACCTACTACAATCTGTCAAATTTCTTTAATAAATTTTCAACTTTATTGCTGAAGGCTAAGGTTCAAAATTGATTGGGGAAATCTGACAGTTTCGGGTAGGTTGATGTGCTGGCGTCTGTTTACCTACCTACAGAAAATTGAATGAAATTATTTCGCAAGTAAATAGAATGAATCAATGAACCAAGTAGGTAATATACAGCAGGATTTTTTTTTTTTTAAATAATGTCGTCGGATGATGGGACATAGGTACTTTACGCACAAAACACCCACTGCCGCCGTTTTATGCTTTACGTGATGAAAGTATGCATCAATATAAACAACTTTTACTATGAGGCCAACCTTGCCTGCCAGCTGACTTTTTTTCATATTTCAGGGTTGGTCCCATAATGAAAGTTGTTCGTATTCATGACTACTGTCAAATCACCTGGTAGGTATAAATTAATGATAAACCCTGAGCGTATGATTAGTGTACCTACCTACGGTGTCGCGAGCGCACATCATAGGTAATAGGTATGTAGTATGTAGGTAGTAGGTATCAAACTCGTAACGTTGAGTGAGTAGCGGTAGATTGCTACAAGGGTTGTCAGTTGCTTACTCCATTATTACGAGTATAAGGGTGATTTTGTAGTGTGTTAGGGTAGGTTTAGGTAGGTATACCTATTAATGAAACACTACTATAAAATAAAATATAAATGTTTATTATCACTAATAATAACAATAGATTTAAAACACTAATAACTAAAATGCGCGGCGTGAAAGAAAGAAAGAAATGGCTAGCATTTGGCGTTGAAGTTTGTAGCGGACTGGCGAGAGCGTCCGAGGGGCGCAATCCGTGCGCAGGGGACGCGCCGGCGCCGGCGCGGGCGGTGATATCCGATTGTCTTCCTCGCGTCGGTCTTCGCGGTAGGTATGCAGTAAGGCGGTATACAGGCACGTCAAATTATATTAGCTCGTGTACGCACGGTACTTGTAGAAAATTATTCTTTTTCTCTTTTAGAACCGACAATTTATTGTGATTGTGCAACTTTAGAAAGAAATAGGATAGTGAGTATTGCTTATATATTTCAACAATTGAAAAATATTAGACATGATCCATTTGAATGTAATTTTCAGCATTTAGAAATTATGAAAGAAAAAAGAATTAGGATTTACAATTTTATTTTCAAAAGCAATTTGTGCAACAAAATAGAAAAGATCGAATCTCAGGGAGTCTAATAAAGAATCTAAAGAGATCCCTATTAATTAAATGTGAGGGTAGAGGGTATTTCACTAACTGGCAATGGATGGAGCCAGCTTGATAAGGTTTGTGCTAGTTTAAATATGCCTAATATGAGCAAAATTTATTATGTAAAAAATAATCAAAGATTAGCCATTTCCAAAAAGACATAGCGTTACACAGCTTATGTTGGAAGCAGGTGCAGAAGAAAGGCGACCTGCTTTGGAAAATAAAAATTTTAGTCAAGGTGTACCATGTATGACCGTCGTGGTGACAGACGCTCATGGGCTAAACGTAGCTACGGACCAAATTTTAACTCACTTTCTGGAGTGGGTTGTATAATAGGGCACCGGACACAAAAAAATTGAGTTGGAATGACTCCGGAGCCAGTCTGTACGCAAAAATCATTTTCTACAAGTACATTTTTCCACCGTGAACTGGTTGTTTCATTGTACTTGTGCTTGAGCGACGATTTGTTTAAATGACTCTCGAGGTGATCTAAAAACAACATGGGTAACATTAACGGAAATTATATTAAACATAACAAAAAGGGAATTAACCTAAGTGATAGCATAACTATGGTAGTAGATATACCTATGAAAATACTTACGATTAGGGTGTGGTCAGTACATGAGGAATACCGGAACTAATCTGTTCATTTACTCCAGGAACATTTTGAATTGTGCAGAGATTGCTTTATGTACAGACGCCAGCACATCAACCTACCCGAAACTGTAAAATTTTCCCAATCAATTTTGAACCTTATGCTTTAGCAATAAAGTTGACATTTGATTAAAGAAATTTGACAGATTGTAGTAGGTTGATGTGCTGGCGTCTGTACTTCTGCTTGACAGATATTCTGCTCGAATGACTCTAGTGTCGATCTGAAAAAAATATAGATTATATAAGTGAAGACAATTACAAGACCAATCCAACCACACACCATCCCAGACCCATCCTCACAATAAACTGACCCAGTTAAAAAACCACTTCAAAAATGTTTAATTTTGGTCTACGTGAATTTGAGGGAATGGTCGTTATCAGTGTATAATTGACATATTAGGTCGTTACCTAATATGTCAATTATACACTCAAAATAATACTTACGGTTGGGACGTATCCAGTCCAGGAGGAATATTTTCTGTATTCAAGAAACATCCCCTCAATGTTCTTTTGAACTTCTTCTTGCGATGGGCACTTAGTTTTAGGCACCCTTTTCTTCCCGTTCGTCAATTCTCTTTTGGATCTGTTCCAAAAAAAAACCAAAATTATACATATAGTGTCAAATTAAATTAGCAAGCGAAACTCCGCAGACTTGATGGGTATCGATATCTAACCATGATAAAACAAAAAAAATATATTTGATGACTTTTTAGTGGAGTCAACGACCGCACTACCGCACAGTGTAGGAAGCACTTGTAAATATAAGTTTAAATATACAGTTTTTTTTTATGTAAACTTCACACACGTGATTGGTATCAATTACTCAATACGATAAAACAAAAGAAAACAGATTTTCTATCTTATACTTCAAGTAACAACTCTAGAAGCGGTCGTTGACCCCCAAAAAATACATCAAATATTTTTGATTTTTATTTTATCATGTTTAGATAACGATACCCATCACGTCGGCAGAGTTTCGGTGGCTAATTTAATTTGACCCTGTAATAATAAAGTAATATACCTACACACTATTATTTATTTATTTTATAAAAGTAATGTATTTATACATATACCTTTTTTGTACTAGCTTTTGCCTGCGATTCAGTGGGTTTAGGATAGCACAAAAAGTTTTTTTCGTCTTTATAATAATTATTAATAAAGAATTACTAAACTATAAACAGTCACATAATAATTTGTGCCTATGATAGGGTACCTCCTTGTGTAGGTACCTACCTACCTACACAAAACACCGCGCCGCACCGCGCCGCACGCTTGTGTTTACATTCTCATTGCCGCCGGCCGCGCGCCGCGCCCGCGCCTGTCGCCAAACCCCGAGCACCAAGTCTTAGCTAGCTATAGGCTACTAGGACCCTTAGGAGTTGAGTAGTAATAGCGCAGACAGGCGATGCGATGCGACGCGGTGGTTGGGGGTTAACAAAAAAATTCACACGGACGAAGTCGCGGGCAGAAGCTAGTTATATTATAACAAAAAATATGCTCGAGGAGGTCCCTACCGAAATAGGTTAGTTCTAAGAAATTGTACGACTTACCCTTTGTTTATTTGTAGTCCTTCAATCAACCAACACAACTTCACTGACACAGCGTCCACTCAAACCAACAATTCCGATTTCAAATGAAAATACGGAGTCCAAATTGTAGTGCGAAGTCAAACAGATAATGTAGGTAGTATCGAAATCCAAAGTTCAAGCCAGGGGTCAATGTAGTGTTTACGTGCGAATGATAATAATAATTTATAGTGCACGGGAGTTTAGTCTACATACGTACGAACGACGTAGGCCGCAGCAGCAGACTGAGTCGAAATAGTTTGTAACGTGCGCGTGAGATATTGTGCAAGTGTGCGTGAGCGTCTACCCCCGCACCGCGCCGGGGGGAACATTATTGAGTGAAAGGCACGATCATTCCATAGTAAAACGTGCGCGTAAAAATTACGAAACGTCCTTTGGAAAATCGAGTTTTATGAAAAAACCACTGCATAAGTCAATTACAAATAAAGCTTATTGAACTTTTCGATAATTGAACTTTGTCGGTACGGTTTTTGTTTTGAAGATTTTGTCCATATTTTATTACTTATTTACATCCAAAGTTACGTTAAAATTAGCAAGAAAAACGAAACTTTGTTGGCTCATAACTTTTTAATGGCTTATTATTTTACTATTCTGTTTCCGTACAGACACAATTAATAATAAGACAAAACGATACAATGTTTAACTTTGGATGTACAATGTCAAACAATGGAGTAATATTCTCCCGAAGTTTGTATGGAGAAATTTCGAAAAGTGTGCTCTTAATGGAAACACTTCGTACGTATAAACAAGAATTGCCAGCCAAAGAAACAATGAACAATTCGTGTAAACTACCCGCGCTAGAATTAGTCAGTTTTTCGGGTAATCCCGAAAACTGGCCGCTTTTTTATGAATGCTTTAAAGCTAATGTTCACAATAATAAAACATTGACGGACAGTCAAAAGGTCCAATATTTGGTGGGCAAACTGAGTGGGAACGCACTAAATATATTTGCCGGAATAATTCCTAATGAGGATAATTATTCCACAATATGGAACTCATTAGTGGAAAAATACCAGGACAAGAGATTGTTAGGGTCCATGTACTTAAATAATATACTCAACATAAGTTGTAGTACCTCCGCCTCAGGTCAATTGAATGACTTTATTGAACGAATTCATTCTTCGTGGTCCGCGTTAAAAAAGTTACAGATTGGTGATCTATCAGATTTAATTTTGACGCATCTCGCGTTAAAAAAACTGGATTCGCAATTGGTGCAGAACTTCGAGTTGTCCGTGCGCGATAAAGATATACCCACAAGCGAAGAGTTAATAACTTATGTTCGTAATCACATAAAAACTATCGAAAGAACAGCTGCGGGTACATCAGACTAGTGCAATTGATAATAAAGCTCGAAGTTTCGAGAAGTCACGTAATCGGAATGTTCAGAAAACCACTCATAGTTTTGCGATCACGGAGAAAAATATTAATTCCAGACCTACCTGCATTTTTTGCAATAATGCAAGTCATGGTCATTTATACGAGTGTTTGGAGTTCAAACGACTTACAGTTAGGGAACGTTTTATGTTCGTTAAAAACAAAAAATTATGCGTTAACTGTTTCAGTGATAAACACACAACGTTAAGATGTGCGTCGAAGCACACATGCAAACATTTTAATAAAACGCATCATTCTTTGCTACACTTTGAAAATACGGAAAATATTCCACAATCAAGGCCATCCAGTTCAAATAATAATAGCGAGGCGGCTGCAATGAACGCAGTTTCCTCCAATGCGCAAAATAATCCCCAATCGTTGTGTTTGTTGTCGCAGTCGGCCGAATACTTGAGTGGCGGGGGGCCTCTAAATAAAATGGACGGTGTAAATTCGACCATACTTTTAGCTACAAACAATAAGGTTTTGTCTTGCACTCAACTGGATAGTTCAATAGTATTACCTACCGCGCAAGTGTATGTACCTATAGACGGGAATCGGTTTACAATCAGATGTCTGGTGGACAGCGGGTCGCAAAATAATATTATTACCCTCGAGTGTTGCAAAAGACTGAAGCTGAAAATTAATCCACTAGTTAACTCGTCATTAAAATCGGTAGGCGCCATTTCGGCACCTATACGAGGTTATGTAGCCGTCACCATACAATCGCGAGTGAGTGACGCTCAATATAGCTTGACCATGCTGGTAATAGACCATATAGCAGACCCTTTGCCAAGCCGAGTAATACAGGCGTCGACCATTAATTATTTCAAAAACTTACCGTTTGCGGATGATTGTTGGAATCTACCAGGTAGCATTGACACAATTCTAGGAACGCAAATGTTCGCGTTCATTTTGCTAGGAGGAAAAGTAATACCCCCTCCATTAGCGCAATCAGCTGATTTTAACAGCACCGCTCGCTGTGCGCCTCATGCGCTAGAAACCACGCTTGGTTACATTGTTATGAGAGAACTACCTTCTGTGAACTCCAGCAATGTAGCCTGGTCCTTCGGCCCTCTGGTGAGTAATTTAAACACTATAAAGTTTAAATTACCTACCACGAAAATAATAAACACAGAACATAAAGTCTGTGAGAATTTCTATAAATCCGCGGTATCTTTGCCTTCTACAAACGAACCTGCCTCTTTAGGTAATTCGTTCACACAGGCTCAACGTAAATTAAAAACGTTAGAGCGTAAACTTAATTCGCTTCCCGCTTTACGTCAATCTTATAACGACGTTATTAATGATTATGTAGATAGAGGCTATTTATTGGAAATACCTTATTTATTTTCCGCTATAACTAAAGGGTATTGCACACCCCATCCCGCTGTCGTTCGGTCCGAGATACCAACGGCAAAACCCCGAGTGATGTTGGACGCTAGTGCCGAGACGGACACCCTCAAATCGCTTTATAAATTATTGCATACCGGACCTAAGTTGCAGGCAGACCTTTTCTAGCTGTTGCTTAACTTTAGGTATTTTAAAGTTGCAATAACCGCTGATATACTTCAAAGGTATCTTATGATTTTAATGTCGGATAATGATCGCAAATATCAAAAAATATTATATCGCTTTAGCGACTCCGAGCGGGTTCGCATATTCCAATTTAACTCTATGGCCTTTGGCCTCCGTTCCAGTCCATTTCTAGCAATGCGTACTATCCATCAGTTAGCTGAGGACCATCGCGAAAGCTTTCCTCTCGCAGCAGAGGTAGCCACAAGAGAACTGTACATGGACGATCTGACTACGTCCGTACATTCAGTAGCAAAGCTTCTTATTCAAGATCTTTGGCTCGCTGTGATAGGATGGGATGATAAACCTCCTGAAATCATTACTAAATGTTTTTCTAAATTTAAAGATGAATTGCCTTTGTTATCTACCTTACAAGTACCGCGCCATTTGGGTGTCGCGGCCGGCTGCGTAGCAAACCTAATTGCGTTGGGTGATGCTAATATGAGGGCTTAAGGTCACAGCTCATTAGAGCCACCCGGCACCCACTCCGCACCGCCTCGTCGTACGGCGTCCACTCGTTGTCGACAGGTGGTTCACGGGTGGACGCCACGTTATCACCAAAACGTTGCACGATCAACCAGTGAACCCCGCGCGGTCAACGAGTGAACACCGCGTGGTCAACGAGTGAACGCCGCGTGGTCAACGAGTGGACGTCGCTTAGTCCACGAATTTTCGAGTAGTCTGTTAACAATTGGCATTAGGTCTACACGGTTGTTTCGTAATGTTAAATTTTACAAACCTTGAATTGGCACTCATAGCAGTCGCGCTTGATGAAGAAGAAAATGAAAGACGCAACAAAAAAAAGAAAGCTTATTGGGTGCACGAAATGTTTAAACAAAGAAAAAAAGAGGGCGAATATTGGACCGTTCGTAGGCATTTGTTAGCCGACGAAGAAAATTTTTTTTCGTACTATCATATGCCGCAATGTGTGTTTTATAACATCCTGTCTCATATTGAAGACTCGATAACAAAGAAAAACACAAAGTTCAGAGAAGCGATCACACCCGAAGAGAGATTGGCTGTGACTTTAAAGTAAGTAAAATTTATACATTTACTACCTCGCGACACATTAATAAGTATACCTACTGTGGATGTGTTATTATGTTAGTCTTAGAAAGTATTTTCATCGAAATTAATTAGTCTCCTCTGCACCATTGATGGCGCAAGTAAAAGGTGCACACGGGAAAAGTATGGTGAAGTAGTTGTATTAATATTAATGGTGCAAACGAAACTAATTAGTCTCCTCTGCACCATTAATGGTGCAGATCAATGGTGCATAAGGTACAACGGGCAATTGTCTAAGAGCCTTCTATTTTTACCCGACTACGGCGAAACAAAAGGAGGGTTATGTTTTTGACCGGTATGTCTGTATGTATGTGGATATTTCTCTACTAACTGGGCAACTTTGAACAGTCCTCTGCCAAGTTCGATGTCGAATTACTAACAATATAAAAATTAAATTCCTTTTTCATATTAATATTGATATAGTTTGCGATTATTAACATACGTGCAATCATTTGTTTCTTTAAAAGCATGGTTATTTTGTCTTTAAATCGGCTACAGAGGACTGTTTTTTAACCCTAAGGACACTTTTAGTGTTTTAAAATAAATATGAAATCCAATGAAAATAGTAACTTTTGTTTTAAGAATATTTGCAAAATCCTAGTCATTTATCAGAAATATTAGTTATTTAAACTCATTTTAATTTAAATCTGGGTTTGGGACACTCCAGGGGACTGTTTTTAGACATATTTAAAAAACCATAACAAACAAATTAAATGCTTTTTAAAATAAAAAAGATAGGTTCCTAAAAACTATGTTCATCTTTTATGGAAATTGCATTGTTGGGGATGATTTACTATTAAAGAAATAGTTAAAATTGACTGAGACAGTAAGTTGCCCAGTTTGTAGAGAAATGCCCATGTATGTATGTATGTCTGTCTGCCTGTATGTATGTATGTATGTCTGTCTGCCTGTATGTATGTATGTCTGTATGTGTGTATGTCTCTCTAAATGTATGTATGTAAAAGTAAAAAAAGTAAGAGCATACTAAATCAACCTTTATTTTTGTAACTTCGACATGAATTTGCCATTCATTAAGTACTAATCATTCAATTTCTTAAAATAATTAGAGAGTAATTTCAAAGTATAGGAGTAGAAATACTTTTAAAAATCCGTTAAATCTTTTTCAGTATCACTCAATACTGGTGTGTTCAGCTGTCTGGCATTCCTTTCTGGATCATAGTTCGGTGTAGTACTGTATCCTGCAGTTGAGTAATTTCCAGAAGGTCCTGGAGTTGAATAATTTCCAGAAGGTCCTGCAGTTGAATAATTTCCAGAAGATCCTGGAGTTGAATAATTTCCAGAAGGTCCTGGAGTTGAATAATTTCCAGAAGGTCCTGCAGTTGCATGTATTGCATTACTGCCGTAGTAATTATTTCCTTTTTCATTGATTTCTCGGAGTTCCATTTGTGAAACAATATTAAAAATTTCAGATTTGATCATTGCTTTGTTGTATTCATTAAATTTCTTCACCGTTGCAGCTATACCATAAAAAAATTTGTCAATATCATCTTCCTCCTTTTTTTTTTCCTTTAGTATATATTTCATTAACAATGACGATGCAGTAGATCCATCTTCCACTTCCACCCTTGACCTTTTTATATTTGGAAACTTGGATGTCGTTGTAGACAAGCCAGATGTTGGACGATCATCTATTATTGAAATATCTGATTGGTAATCCGGAGCAGACAATTGAGAATCTTCATTGGCAGTACTTTCCTGATCACTATCTCTGAGTAGTGAAGATACAGTTGCTCTTTCTTTATAATACGGTAGCAAAAAACTCATTTTATCCTCGTATTGCCATTTTTTATCACTTATTGCAGCTTGACCACTTTTGGTACTTTTTTTCTTATTAGCCCTACGATGAGCTTCCCTTAAATTGGACCACGTTTTCTTGCACATTGATACTGAAAAAATGAAACAGTAATTGTAAAGAATGATACATAAAAAAGTTAGGGAATTTGTTTAGTATCGAGTCAGATTCCAGCCCTAAAATATTAACTAAGTACAACACATTTTTGTTACACCCTATTTTGCTTAATACAATCTCAAAAAACTTTTATATTTCAGATATTTGACAAGCGGCGCTTCTGTCAGAAATTTATCTACAAGCTTTAGATTAGGCGAAACGACTATTAGGTCAATAATTAAGGAGGTGTGCAAAGCTATTATTGACAAAATGATGGGTGTTTTTATGCCAACGCCTACAGCTGAAGATTGGGAAAAAATTGCGGAAGGGTTTAATGACAGGTGGAATTTCCCAAACTGCATTGGTGCCATAGATGGCAAGCATATAAATATAATAGCTCCACCCAACAGCGGATCGCTCTACTACAACTATAAAAAACATTTTTCGATAGTTCTCTTGGCCATAGTTGATGATAAATACAGATTTACAGTTGTTGACATCGGTGCTTATGGCAAAAACAGCGATGGTGGTATTTTTGCATCTTCGAAAATTGGAAAACGAATTCAAAATACTAGGTTCAATATTCCAAATGACAAAGCATTGCCCGGGACAAACGTAGCACTTCCACATGTTTTTGTGGGGGATGAGGCTTTTCCATTACAAAAGAACTTAATGAGGCCATATTCTCGTTCTCAAAACCCGTCTCAGGACCAAAAAGAATTTAACAATCGCCTGTCACGCGCACGCAAAGTAGTCGAAGATGCATTCGGAATATTATACCAAAAATTTGAAATATACAACAAAAATATTCGTTTATGTCCAGAAATTGTTGATAATGTTGTTTTGACAACATGTATATTGCATAATGTAATGCGAACTTATAATATCGAATGCAACGAACAGTATTGCCCCAGTCGCAGGTCAGCGCATCAAAACTTACATCAGGAGGCAGTCAGTGATCTACGTCACATTGGTGGAAACAGTACCGCTTTCGACGTACGTGATTCGTTTGCTGCTTATTTCAAATCATCGGTTGGGCAGCTACCATGGAATACTTAATTTAGTTTTTTTTTTTTTATTATGCACTAATCATCACGTACCTACATATGTGTAAATGTCTAATTAATAACGAATTATGTGGAAGTACCTTGTTTCGCATTATACCGTTTGAAAAAATATCAATTTGGCTCTTGTTCATTTGATATACATTGTAGGTTAGATTTTTTTTTGTCCATTACTAGCTCGCAATGTATAATCGAATTAACATTAGACTATATTAATATTTTGCGAAACAAGGGAAAACCGAATTATGTAACAAGTACCAATCTATTGTACTATCTTTCTTTAAATATTTGTAATAAATAAATATTACCTGGTATCGCTAAGGTGTTGCTTATTTCCATCCATGCTTCTTCCTTTTTTACAGTGTCACTGTACTTTGAGTCACTTAGATCATACAATAAATTATATTTACGAACTTCTTCGATAAGTTTTTCTTTATTCATTTTAAAAACAAAAACGATACGTCCGACTCGTTCGAAAGAAATGCTGGGAATGAAGGGAGGGTGGGGAGCGGCGCATTGCCAACGTATCGTCCTCGCGTGAATCACTCGCGGGCAGCGCGCGGTCCGCTTTGGACCCGCGCGTTGGCGATGCGCAGTCAACGCAGGGCAGCGAGTTGTCACCGAGTGGTCCACCCGCCGTCCGCGCGTGGACGGCTTACGATAGAGGCGATCCGGTGACGCTACGGAGTTGATGTAGTGAGCGCATACCCATACAAGTCCATATCAAGAATACTAACCGCACGAGGCGAGGCGGTGCGGAGTGGGTGCCGGGTGGCTCTAATGAGCTGTGACCTTTACGGTTGCGTCATCTATCTGCATGTGGTGAACCCTAATGGGAATATATCTGTTCAGTTAGTGTGCGCCAAGTCTAAAGTGGCTCCACTAAAGACTGTATCGCTAGTAAGAATTGAACTATGCGCTTCCTTACTTTTAACAAAACTTGTAAAACAAGTATATACTGTTTCTAATAACCGCTATCCTATACAAGATACTCTCGGTTTAGTGATGCAATGATTGCCTTATCATGGTGTCATTCATCTTCGCACCGATGGCAAACATTTGCTGCCAATCGCGTAACTAAATTACAGGAGAATCCACCTCCTGACCGCTTTTTTCATATAAATGTAATAAAAAATATAAAAATGGGAAATTTACCCTCGCATCCTATAAGGAAACTTAACCAATGTTTCGATGAAAACGGATTGCTTTGTGTTGATGGCAGATTAACAAATGCTCATATACCATATTATAACAGGCATCACATATTACTGCTCCGTCGACATCATTTGGTTAATCTATTAACAGACGACTGTCATCGTTGCATTGGTCGACAGCTGTTGCCTTACAAAGAACTACTAACAGTTCTGACTCAAATTGAGTGTGTTTTGAACTCGCGGCCATTGTGCTTACTTGCTGCCGAGTCACACACTATCTTAACTCCCGCACATTTCTTAAATACAACGCCGTTACAGTCATTACCTGCCTGTGAGGTTGACGCATCCGTGAGCCTTCATAGTAGGAAGAAATTGTTAGACAGCTCGGTACAGAGCTACTGGAAAAGATGGCATGTGGATTATCTACACACTCTTCCACTAAGGCGAAAATGGAATTCACCTGATACACCTATACAACCGGGAACAATTGTCCTCGTACACCAGGATGACTCGCCACCGCTACGTTGGCCTACTGGCGTTATTGAACGGGTATACCCTGGTAAAGATGGGATTATCAGGGTAGCTCTGGTACGCACTGCTTTGGTGGTTTTTGCTTAAAAATCTGTCGGTTTTCTCTAATGAGTTAATAATACAAGTTTAGAGGCAGAGCTACGGGTCTAGACGCCTAGAAATTCCCTGCAGGCTCTGTGCAACCGACTCCATTGCCACCCGTATGCCATGGAGGGTCACATTCAGCTCCTGCAGGGCCGCAGCAATGCCCTGTGCAGTCACCAGGCTCCTCTCCTCCAGCTGGAACACCCAAGCCGGAGCGGCAGGCGTCACACGATGATCTGAAATAATAATGATTTTTTGGTAACATTGTAACTCACCAATCTATAAACACATTACCACTCCTTTGCGTCGCGCAGTCGGGTAATAAAATAAATAGATAATACATACATGGTCTCCGCGAAGCGTCCCGACTGTCCCGAGCCAATTGGTTTGGGTCGGATCTACTTCCTGAAAAAGAAAACACAACTGTTTAAATCATCAATAAGGAAAGGTGTCATACTCTTGTTCAAAACAAGTATGATTATATTATGATGTAACTAGCAACCCACTCCTACTTAATAACACTTTGCCCGGCCCTGGGAATCAAACCCAAGACCTCATGCTCAGCAGTAGCACTAGCAATCACTAGACCAATGAGTCAGTGTACATGTGTAAGTTAAATATTAATGCGTTATACACATAAACCTTTTATAATATGTATAGATGTAGAGACAGATGTCATCATAATATATTCTTTACAACAGCTAAGATTTATGCAGCATAACAACTAGGGTCACGTGACATTGTTATGTCTATCTGTATTTAACTGCAGCAGTTAGTAATCATATAAATAATATAAGGATAAATGTATGCACCTCTTCTTCTGCCTCCTCGCCCTCTTCTTGCACCAGTTGGTGGCGTCGCCATCACCACCACTGCTGAATCTGGCGGTGGTGGTGGTGATGGCGGTAGTGGTGATGGCGGTAGTGGTGATTGCGGCAGTGGTGATGGCGGCAGTGGTGACGGGTAGCGCGGTGGTGACAGGTACTGCGGCAGTGAAGGCGTCGGCGGCAGTGTTAGTGCCGATGGAGACTGCTCCAGCCAGCACTCCGACGTTGGCAACGGGACTGGGCAGGGCGGCGGCAGCAGCGATGGTGACTCCGACTCTTACACTTCTAAAAAGGGATGTGCCGGCGCCGCCACCGATGCCACCGCCGGCGACGAAGGGCGTGTAGGCCAAGGAGCCGCATTATCCCCCTGCAACATTAAAACCACCAATCAATCATCCAGTTTCTCTTTTTAAATTTTTAACTACTCCGCTTGTTACAACAGTCACATTAATGTGTCTGGAGCTCAACTATCTGCCACTTATAACTAGTATTACTTACTTTACTGTACAGACACTGTCATTATTAACCAATATAATTCTAACAACTTATTAAAAATGAAATTACCTGAAGTTTAATTTAATTTGTTCATTTTACAGACTAATATCACACATAGGCAGAAACACTAAAAAGCCAGTACTTACACTAATTACTTCATGCACTACTTCTTTACAATTAGTTATTATAATAAAAATTAGATCTTCTCTAACAGGGAAAGGGATGCGGACGCTGGACTCTCCATAAACGGCTACACGCCCTATTAGTGCGAGGACGCGTTCCTCCCTATTTGTTAATTTAGAGTCGGGAGCCAGAGGCCCCCCTCCCGTTGCCAACGCCTCCTGTCGGAGCAACGACGCCTTATGGCGGGCACGGTATTTTTGTTGATTCCAGTACTAGGAAAGTTAAATAATCTTAATAATTATTTATTACATGACACACTATAATCCTCATTAATTAGCAGTATTAGTTTTAATTAGTAAGGGTGGTATGCCACTAATAAAATTTCACTGTCCAAAATTGACTTGAATCTCTCATGTCATTATTAAGATGAATTCATCTAATTCCTTTGATCAGTCACATCCCACATGCACTAGGCACAAGCATACCACCCTAATACAAGACCCGAGTACTTGTTGTCGTAATAAAATATCAAGCTGTACATTTCCAGTAAAAGCAGCTTATACTGGAAATGTATAGGAACATGCACCTCTTCACACACTCTCACAAGTACCTATTAGAATAATTATTGTTCATTACACTTACTTCTCGCCATTTTACATGGATTTTAGTGCAGCCCGCGCCCTCGCTGTTGAGGCGGGCTGCAATGGTTTTCCACTTTTCCGCCGTTTTTAATTTTGCCAAGGGACCCTCATTCGCTGCGGATCCCTTGGCAATGGCGGGATTTTTTTCCATGAATCGGAGCAGCAGCTCCCACTGCCGCTCCGACACTTTTCTAATTCCTGGCATTTCTGAAAAAACAGATCAACAGAACTAATGTAAGAGCATGGAACATTATATTTATAACCACTTATATTTATGTTACATACAGTAAGAAATTCATAACTTACTTATTTAAAAAAATAAAATAAAACTAGGAGCAGGGAGTTCGTAACGTAGTAGTGTTCGAACGGTTTAAAAAAGTTTGTCGACGGCGGAAAGAGAAGTTAACTTTTGCCACAGAACTAAAATGACAGATGCAAATACGTTTTGTTACGTACTTCCATTATGGTAGTTTTTGGTAGAAAGTGTTTTAAAAATTGGTTTTTGAGTTTACGGCAATCATTGCACATTTTCATTTGTAAGCATTAGTAGACCATCAGTTGTAATTAAAACTAAATTAAATTATAGCATATTAATTCGGAAACAAATAATTCATATATTATGATGAATCGAAACGCTGCGTCGATTCCAATTGTGGCCGATTGATATGTACAGACGCCAGCACATCAACCTACCCCTAACTGTCAAATTTTCACAATCAACATTGAACCTTATGCTTTAGCGATAAAGTTGAAAATCTATTACAGAAATCTGACAGATTGTGTAGGTTGATGTGCTGGCGTCTGTACATCTCTATACGATTCTACTCGGTTTGGATCATCTATTATACAAGCTGTTGATTTGCATCCTCGTCAAATTTCAGGAGGTTGTCATAAAAGACATAAATAAAATGAATAGAAGTACGGTAGGGGGCAATAACTAGTAAGCGCTGCTTTTTTTTGTTGTTGAAATTTTACTGTATTTCAGAATTAAACCCTTAATTCAATACAAATAAAACAGAATCACCCGACTACTCACGCAGCGACAATGCAGCTGTGTGCGTGAGTGTCGACGTCTTACCTACGATTCGATCCTACGAAATTACCTACAAGCGCGCGCGTCGCGCGACCGAGCAATGACCGGTAGCAATAATTTTAATTTACCTAATTTTATTTCGAAAATCACCTACATTATTGTCATAAATTTCGCTTGATAATTAACTCATTTTTGAGCATCAATGGAATACGGAAATCTTACTAATGACAGTAATACTAGTGCGCTAAAGAAAAGTTCACTGACCTGTTATCAGATGATTAATAAAATGTTAGTTTTGCTATAGCCTTCAACCTAAAGTTTTCGTAGTGATTTTGTTTTTATTTGTGGATTAAATTGGTTGATTTGTTTGCTTAGGAACGGCAATAATACGTCTACCTTAGTTGGTGTACCTATCTACTAAGTCTAAAAATGTTTTCTACGTTTGATGGAATGGAAAGACGTGCTAGTTAAGTGTAAGTACGTGGTATACTTTCTACTCTTAGGTATTATTGGCGTAGTTAACTAATAAAATTGATTAAGCTAACAACGTATTTACAAAATGTACAAATAAATAAATTACCTACTTAAGTTACCCAGAGGTATTGTTCAAAGTGACCACCATCACACTTCGCACAATCGAGAACGACGTAGCTGGTTTTCTTTCAGCTTACGTAACACTAACACATTCGTTTTTAAAGTGTCGAAAGCACTAATGATCCTTGCACGTATTTTCTGTCTCAAAATTCAAATTGTAATCCGCACGGCATTATCACCTGGGTGAATGTCGTGGAATGGGTGTTGCAGCCTTGCAGCTCACGCTTCAGTAGGCGCCACACTGTAGTGTGGTGCACTCCAAAGCGTTGACCAGCCTCCCGCGTGCTTGCCCATGGGTCTCGCTGGAAGTATTCCAGGATGTCTTCCTGCAAGGCGACAGGCCGCGAGCTTGAGCATGCCGGGGAACGTCAAAACTGCCGATGATCCCGCAGTCTGCGTAGCAGTCAGCATGACGCTCTGTGACGGGGGTTCCCGATCGGGAAACATTTCCACGAACATCCGCATGGCTCCACGTAGGCTGTCTCCACTGATGGCATACAGGCGGACCATCTCCACCAACTCGACATTTGAGTAATTGTCCGTCATCTTACACTTTGTACGTACGTCTCAATGATGTACCGTGGCGCGGAATTCGCGCACGTTCGTTTCGGCGACTTCAAACACACTGTTAGTTCCGGGGCGGCGGGGTCGCGGGGGCGTGTCCAGGAGCGGCGCGTGATTGGGGGATGGGATTGATTACCTACGAATTTATCGAATGATCGTTGCGTATGCGTTGTATGTATTGTTTGCGTTTGTTTGTGTGTGAAAGCGCGGTTATAGGGCTAGTAACAGACGGGCCGCGTTTAAATACGGCTGGTTCACACTTACGGATTTCAGTAAATAAGAAAAAAAAATAAAAAAAAATACCTACTCATTTTATTGTTGATTTGGGTCGAGAATCATTAGCATAATTACGTCCTTGAATTTGACTAGGATGCAAATCAACAGCTTGTATATAATACAGTAAACAAACAATGCAATATTTATGGCTTAAATAAATTCGAATGTAAAAAGAAAGTGAGTCAATGGCTCACAACTCTTACCTATGAGGAGACTGAAAAGTTACTTGGAAAGCTTTTCTAAAAAGTTTCTGCTTTTTCAAACAACTCTAACATACTACAAGTGCACACGACACATACAGTCATACACTTCCACCACAAACCTCACCAATTCACACGAGAGAGAGGCTATACATTTTTTATTTACCTTTTATTTTTAATTTTTTTCTATCGTGTTTCTTTGTTTTTATAACTTTGTTTTCTTTTTGTACTCATTTGATAGCTACTTACCCAATGTACCTCCGTACTAGTTTTGTATAAATTGGGAGATGTATTAACAGAGAGAGCCCTGGCACCCATAACACAAGTTTAATCTTAGCTTGGGTGCCAGTGGAGCAATCAGTGATTTATGCAATTTTAAAAGAATAGTGACATAGAATTAGCTTAGTGCCATAGGGAAATTGTAAAATTGGAAATAAAGTTATTTATTATTATTATTATTATCTATAGTTCCACAATTCCGAATATTGAAACCGATTGCTACTGCAGTGGGCTTAAATTCGGAATTGTATTAAAAAACAAAATGAGTTACGCAATTAGGCTGCAGGTTAAGCTGCGCTTGCCGCGGTTGGTCCGTGGATGGGTGACCATCTTTACATACCAAGACCCCTCCGTGCCTCGGAAAGCACGTTAAGCTGTTGGTCCCGGCTGTCATTCGTGGATCTGACAACCAGTCTTACCAAGGGGTATCGTATTACCCAGTAACTGGGTTGTGGAGGTCAGGTAGGCAGTCGCTCCATATAAAATACTGGTATTCAGCTGCATCCGGTTAGACTGGAAGCCGACCCCAACTTAGTTGGGAAAAGGCTAGGCAGATGATGATGATTAACATTTAATTTTAATTTACAGAAAATGGCAGCTTGCCAGAGGAAAGCGTGGACACTGCAGAATTAATAATGCTGTTAGACGATCTCTTCGACTCAGTCAACGCAAACTACCATAAAGAAGAGGGGAAAATATACAGATCGGCAGTAACACCAAACTCACCCCATTTAAAATTTTGGTATTCTACTTTGCCAATTTTAAAATCCATAAAATATGTAATTAATAATAATAAAGAAACAACAGTGCCTTCTCTTGCCAGCTGGGTGAAAACAATTGAAGGTTTTAAATCTATTGTTAATTATTTATGGTCACAAGGAATAAACTCCATACTATTAAGAAATATGAACCAAGACCCTCTGGAAAACTTTTTTGGAGCCATAAGAGCTCATGGCTATAGCAATATAATTATGAGATTAAACGAACTTACCTGTAAGTGAAGTTCTATCTCAATTATACGAAGCTCCTTGTCCGAGACGGTTTAACAGTGTAGTCTACGACTTGTGCTCCGGCGTCGCCACAATATTTAAAGCTCCCATCCAAAACAAAAAAACTCTTCGTATTTCCGAACGCACCTTAATTTCGTTTAAAGCACATTTCATGAACAACAAAGGTACCTATGCTAGGGAGGGTAAAAATAACATTGGGAGGGAGTCCCGTCTCGGACAAGGAGCTTCGTATAATTGAGATAGAACTTCACTTACAGGTAAGTTCGTTTAATCTCATAATTATACTCTCTCCTTGTCCGAGACGGTTTAACAGTTGAAGAATGTTTAAAATGTTATAATAAAATACCTCCCCACATTCTTCAACTGAATGAGACAAAATTCAAGTCTTGTATAAAACGCACACTACGCAGGCAGGCATATTATAAGTTAGGGGATTACATCGCGGATAAAAATGCCTGGCTCAATGCTGGTCCTGCTCCACAACCACAACTAATTGATTAACACATGAAAATACTGTTGGAGCTGCTGAAGATTGTAAGACTATCTTTGCATTGTATAAACTCAATTTTCTTTGTATTGTATAATTGCATAGCACAGATGTGAGTTCTATGTACTATAGTGCTACCATTTACCGGGTAATATGTCTTTCATTGACTTGAATGAGCCCTGGCGGCTGATAGTATGTCATGCTCACACAAATGTCTCGCTGACGGTGGCGTGTGTGTTGGATCATTTAGCTCCCTTCAAAATGGTTGAGCTGAATGGTGCTGATCTATGCGTCATGTTCGTGAACGGGCGCCGTCAGTTGGGGCTGGTCATCACTCAGCTGCCTCGGCTTATTTTGAATTATTTTATTTTGAAAATTATTTTATTTTGAACTAGCTTTTGCCCACGACTTCGTCCGCGTGGAATAATGACTTCCAGAAAAAAACAATTTATCCCCCTTTTCTCCCCGTTAGGAGGGAATTTCCAAAAATCCTCTCTTAGTGGTAGCCTACCTACTCCTCCCAACAAACACACACTACGTCTAATATATAAAATAATATATAATAAAACCTACTTCACTTAAAACGAAATACCTATAACTACTATAATTAATAATACCTATACCTATAATTAATAAAAGTACCTACGCTTTTACCTACTTAATATTAAAAAAAAACTGAACATAAATTAACCAAAACTTACCTACTACTAACTAACTACTACTAATCTATTACTACTTCACCTAAAAAGAAATAAAATGTAAACTATTAATAAATAATTTGTAATTTTTTTTTTTTTTTTTTTTTTTTTTTTTTTTTAACTACCAAAATAACTAATACCTATTTTATAAAATAACAACAAAAGAAAACTAAATAAACTAAATTAATTTAAAGACTAAAAGTCGCGCTGATAAACAATATTGTCTGTCAATAAGGTCGAATGCTCGGAACGTCTACTCGCATCAACAGCCAAATACTCGTATTGTATGAAGTTCGCGTTTTTTTTTTTTAATATTGCATCTCGTAGTTGACCTTGAGAAGGCTTGACTACTTAACCGGACTATCCTGTGGTTGCCTTAAGTAAAATTAAAGCCTCCAGCCGGGGGCAAATATCTTATATACTAAGCGACTACACGCTAAGGGCACCCCCTGTGGGGTACGAACCTCGGCTAAGGGCGTCGCTGGGGGAGGGCAGCAAGAAGGGACAGGTTGGATCTGGTTCTTATTATTTAAGCTTGATGAGGCCGGCGTTTCCTAGCTGACTACTCTGAGAAGAAACGCCGAAACAAACTCAGAGGTCACGGTCGGGAATTTAGATCTACTGGCTCAGCTGCGGCGCGGGCTGGCACTTCTTCGAGCAAGGGTCGGGGGGAGGCATTTAGTTGGGGACGTCGCGAGGGACCTCGGCGGCGAGGTCGGAATGTCGGTGTTCTGTATTTGTGCACTGTACTGGTTGACTTATTGCTCTCCTGGAGGAGGGTTATGGGGTCGTCAGGGTCGGAGAGGACATGCCTTGGACGGCGACATTTGCTGATTTTGGAAGGGGTATACCTGGCGGCCTCGACAACCAGAGGGTTGCGGTGCTTGGCGGCGGTATCAAAGAAGCGCTTGGAAAGGCGCTTCATGAATTGATGGATGGTGGGGATTTTGAGGTCAACGCGGAGGATCTCATTTCGAACGAACCAGGGGATCCCGTAGCCTTTCGGAGGAATCGGTTTTGGAGTTCGCGTTTGGATTCCCCGCCCTTTTATACCTCCCACCGCGAGCCGCGTCGAGCGCGGCGACCGTTACACAAAAATAATCCTTATAGCATGATTCAGTATTCACGCGCGATGGCTTATTAGCGTATTTCATGTATAACTTTGGTGTTTCTGTACCGATTTCTATGATACTTTTTTTATTAAATAGGTAATAATGTTAACATTTTTGAATTAGGGATGAGTGAGAGTGTTATAAACGTAAGAGTAGACAAATATAATCAGAAAGCTCCGAACTGCTAAGCTATCGGGACTTACACGTGTTATTGTGAGTCAACCATAAAAGATAGACATTTGCTGTCATGGAATATTTTTTATATAATTTTAAGGAGAACATTTCCGTCATACATGATTTCTGTGTAGCTTTAACCATTAAGGCTGCACACGCGACGGAAGCTTAAAAAATGGAGTAAGTTCTCCTGTTTTCCCAACATTTCCCTTCACTGCTCTGCTCCTATTGATCGTAGCGTGATGAAAAGTATACTATAACCTGCCCAGGAGTATGAAGAACAATTGTACCAAGTTTCGTTGAAATCCGTCCAGTGGTTTTTGTTTCTATAAAGAACATACAGACAGACAGACAGACAGACAGACAGACAGACAAAAATTTTACTGATTGCATTTTTGGCGTCAGTATCGATCACTAATCACCCGCTGATAGTTATTTTGGAAATATATTTCATGTACAGAATTGACCTCTCTACAGATTTATTATAAGTAAAGTATAGAAGAAGAAGAAGATTGTTGTTTTGTTACTATTTGCTGTACTCTGGACGCTTTTAACGCGTAGTAAGTTTCTTTTTTTACATCGTTCTCACATAATTATAAATTCAAAATAAATGATGTAACTAATATTTTTGTAAAACTAGACTTTAAAAGAGTGTCCATTGAGTTTCTTGCCCGTTCTTCTCCATAGGTACCTACGCTTTGGAATGGGCAACTAGCTTCATATTTTCTGACTGACCGACTTCTTGACAATTCAAAAGTGCCTGTAAATGGTTTAATTGAAATAAATGCTTTGAGTTTGAGTTTGAGTTTGACAGTGTAGATGTTTAAAGTTAAGTTGTGAATGAAAGACTGTTGTAATCAAAGAAAAATAATTATTATTTGGGATTACAAAACATAATAAGTATCCTAAGGGATGAACACATGACTCACAAAAATGATATTAGGTACTAGGTTCTATTTACAGTACTGCAAACAGCATTACTAAAAGCTAGGGGGTTTTCTGTTATTGGTCGATTGTAAAACCTCGCGAAAGTTGAGGATGTCCCTGACCACCCTGCCGTCTTTCTAATCCATCTATGCTAATACCAGCCCTACTTGCCGCTGAAGTAGAAGCATGCCTAGTGCTATGTGCAGTAAATAAAGAGGTATCTAGACCCGCCTCACTCAATGTCAATTTGATCCATCTGCTTAGAGATTGAGAAGAGGCACTATGGTATGGTTTTTTGTATGTAATTATTAGGTTATCTATTTCTTTTCTAATATTTTTAGTAGCATTTAAATACGACCTTATTGTGTGTACAGGGCAAATTTCAAGTTTACTAGTATAGTATTTTAGCTGTAAACAGGGTTGAAGTGAACTTTTACTTGAAGTTTTTATATTATCAGGTACTTTTATTTGTACTCCATCTGCTAAAAATGTAATATTTTTAATTTTTAATAGTGATAGTGTCTGAACTCTATGCCCTGATGTTAATGCCAGAATTGTTACTAGTTTTCTTGTTAAAATATCCAATGATACTCTCATTTGGGTACTTGGATGCTAAATAATCCAACACCATACCTGGGTCCCAAGTAACGCTATATTTCGGGTTGGGAGGCTTCAGCCTGAATACCCCTTTGAAAAATCTTTTTAACCTGTCATCTGAAGTAATTTTTGGTCCCATTAAAATAGAGAGAGCAGATCTAGTGGTATTTAATGAACCATTAGACATTCCCTTATGAAAGTTGTCACTAAGAAATTTTAATACAAAAGGTATAGAGATCCTTGATAAGGTTCAATGTTACGAGTGTTACAGAACTTCCACCATGACTTAAGAGAACAGTTGTATTGTTTGATTGTGTTATTTGAAAGGGAATTTAACATTATCTCGAGAGCAGAGTTCGGAGTTCCACGCCTTACAAATGCTTCGCTGATAGCAGCCCTGCAGCCAGGGTAAGATGCTGGTGCAGGGGATGGGGTTCTCTGTAAGGGGAAGTCAAAAGAAACTTGTTAGGTGGGAAAATAAGTAAATCTTTGACTAGTAATGGTTCAATGAGCGGAAACCAAGGCTGAGAAGGCCAATAGGGGAAGACTAAAATGCCTACAGCTCTATCTGTTATTATTTTATTGACACATTTTAAGATAAGAGAGAAAGGTGGGAAAGCATAAAAGAAAAATGTTTTCCAGTCCAAAGTGAATGCGTCAACTGCTATAGCTTCTGGGTCTCTCCTCCATGAAACAAATGTTTCACATTTGCTATTTATTCTAGACGCGAATAGATCAATTTCAGGCTCCCCTAAGGTTTCTCTAATTTTTTCAAAACATGTCGGAGATAACTCCCATTCAATATTTAATTTCCTAGACTCAGCATCTGCTTCAAAATTGTCTTTTGTATTAATATATGATGCGAAAATCCAAATGTTTCTTTTCTCACACCATTGCCATAGCTCCCTTGTAATATCATTAAGATGTTTAAACTGAACACCCCCCATCTTGTTAATATAAGCTACAGCTGTTTTATTATCCACTCTGAGTAATATTTCACAATTTTGAAAATCCTTAGCAAAGCACTGAAGTCCTAGAAAGGCAGCCTTTAGTTCCAGATAGTTTATGTGAAACTCCAACTCTCTGGAAGACCAAGACCCAGAAGGCTTTTTTCCTTCACAGACAGCACCCCAGCCAGTACGAGATGCATCAGTATGAATTTCCAGTTGGAATGTGTACTGTTTAATTGAGTTCTTTCTGTTTATATTTTCTATCCACCATTGTAACTCAGGATAAACATTTTTTATAAGAGACATTTTTTCATCATAATTTTCATTGGAATCTTGCAATGCTAAGTACTTTTCTCTTTCTACCAACTTTGTGTATACCCAGCCGTAAGGGACAGCGGGGCATATTGAAGTTAGGGAACCTAATAGTTGGGAAAATTCTCTGATTTTACAAACACTTTTTAATTTGAAGCTGTGCAACTTTTTAAGAATGGAAATTTGTTTTTCTTTAGGTACTGAAATTGATAGATCCCTGGAATCTAGAGTAAATCCTAGATAATCACATACTTGACTAGGATTTAAAATACTTTTTTCATAATTTACAACAAATCCTAAGTTCTGAAATAATTTGCACGCTGAGTAAACATTTTGAACACATGCATGTTTGCAATTAGTAATGTATAAACTATCATCTAAATAATATGTCATTAATATATCTTTGTCTCTTAAGTATTTAACAATGGGTTTCATAATTTTAGTGAATACTAATGGAGCAGTGCATAATCCAAAGGGTAAGCAATTGAATTGGTATAATTTTCCTTCTAAATTAAATCTAAGATATTTTTTGGAATGGTCAGAGATGGGGATAGAGAAATATGCATCTTTTAAATCAATCTTAGCCATGTAGCTATTTCTTGAAATTAGCTTGCAAGCTGTTCTAGAATCCTCTAATTTAAAATGTTGGGTGTTTATGTACTTATTGAGGCCTTTTAGATTAAGTATAAACCTGTATGTCCCATTTGGTTTAGGTACAACAAAAATTGGGGATACATATTGATTATTTGTATAAGAACATTCAGAAATTGCACCCAATTCCAAAAGATTCTTAATTTCTACTTTAATAACAAGTCTATCGTTTGCTGACCAATTTTGCACATGGGCTACATTTGGAGGTGGAACAGAAGCAAAAGGTATTTCGTAGCCATTGATCCACTGCAAGATAATTGGATCATTAGTAATTTTTGTCCAGTTCAAATTAAAAAACATAGTTTTGCCTGCATGTACCTCTAATTGTGACGCTGTTTGCGTGGTGGAGACCGCTTCCTCTGCTGTGGCTGCCTCTTCTTGTATGGTCTCGGGTACTGCTTTGCTGGCTGACGATACTGGTACTGCCCGCTGCGAGGTTTTTGTTGAGACGGCAGCGGGCTTCTGAAGTTTTTCTGTTTTTCTTTTAACTGGGCTCCAGTTCTCTGAATTGTTTGAGCCAATTTTATTTTTTCCGAACAAGCACTTCTGAAAAGCATCTCGTCTGGCTTTTCGTTTTTAATGGCGTCTTTGACCAGTGAACTGGTGCCTGCGAGTGCGAAGTACCTTCTTGACATCAAATCTTGATGGTATATGTCTGTAGTGATTTTTGCTGCATCGCTGAGGTATTCTATTAATTGCTTCGAATTAAAGTTTCCCTTCATGACACTTGTCATAGCTTTTCCTATGGCTGTTAAAACTTTTCCAGTTTGCTTTTGCCTTATTACTAGCCTATTGTCTCTTTTTATAGAGATTTCAGACATGATTGCCTTGATTTCAGGATTTAAGGAGGGTGCTGCTGTATTGAAATTTTCTGGGTCAGGATACTTTTTAGTGATTTCTTCTCTGGTTTCCTTTTTTAAACCTTCTTTCATAATGTTTTTCCATCTTGATGCTAGCTGTGGATGTATTGGCTCACTTATCTCATTGGTATCCGCACCTTCAGGACCCAAGGCCAGGAGAAGTTCTTCAGCTACTTCTTCATCGTCTGGAAGTTTAATATACAGTGTAAGCCAAAAAAAAAAAATAGACTTTGGCCAAATATATACGTATTTTTGTTAAAATGAAAGTAAAGTATGCTACTATGTCTATCCTCTATGTGATAGCTCTCAATTTTGTTAGTTAGGTAGTCTATCCTCTAAGTGATAGCTCTGAAGTGTAACAATGAATAATGCAAAATAGTATGTCTATCCTCTACATGTGATAGCTCACTATTTGACTGTAGTAATGTCTACCCGCTATAGTGGTAGCTCTTAGGTCAGTATTTTTGGTGTAGTGTATAGATACATACCCATATTTCAACCACCCATGCGTTTGAAGCTAAATACCTATTTGAATATTAGGTATGATTATGTATCATGTACCTGATATCGCCAAAGGCATGTCCACATCATTCGATGTTGAGGGTTCCATGGAGACGGCCCTCTCTCTAGGAGGGGAATCCGTGGGTGTAACACACCCCTCTTCTTTCGTTTCTTCGTTCTTCTTTAATCGTTTCTGCCATTTCTTCAGTTTCCGCCTGATTTTTTCAGCTTCTTCTTCTTTATTTTTCCGTTTTCCCATTTTAAATAAGTTTTCACACGCGATTTAACGTTAATTGAAACGAAGCGAAAGAAAAAAGAAGAAACTTGTCGAAACGTGTCTGTTGAGTTTCAAATTTCAAAGAAAAGTTTTTCACTTTGACACCCCTTTAGGGTATATATGTTCTGTGTTTGACACTGATTGACAGACAAAAACGCGCGGTAGCATATCCGGTTCCGATTTTGAACGTAAAGGAACAGAACAATAAACATGAACATAACCTCAATGCTTATTTCATAAATTGATTCTAGACTAGACCTAATTACAGCTTGGCAAAAAAGTCTAGAAACGGAACTAATTTTTTTTTTGCTGGCAACATTCCCAAAATAATGACGTTTTATAATAAACAAACTTCACGACTTCGTATAATTTTTATTTCGACCATCAAACGGTGATTAATAAGCGTTAAAAGTGAAAAACAATGAATAAAACCATTCGAAGTGCTGGCAGGGAGGTTATATATAAGGTGTACAGGCGATGTCTGGCGGAACATGAGGCCCAAACTATTCTTTCCGATATTAACAATGTTTACCAAAGAACCGCTGATATGACAGGTATGTAAGAGTTTGTTTAGTTGTTTTTAGTTAAATTAAGTGTTAATTGATGAACCCAAAGCTGTTTTAATTTGCTTGCATACGGAATCAGTAGAAATTTGAAACAATAAACATCGAGCACATAGGTTATGTTTACACTTTGTTTGCATTACTCTGGTATAGCGCGCCTAGATTAATTGATACTTTGGTGACTTGAACTTTACCTAAATGAAAACTCAATTCCTACTTAACTTATACTTTGAGTTTGATTACATTACAATTTAGTGATGTATTTTTTGTAGCTTTTGCATTAGAAATTTAAAAGAAATTATCGTGCCATAGACTAAATAACAAAATATTTTTATTCAATTCAGGTAAATCTGTTAGCACTATAAGAAGAGTAGTGCTGGAAGGAGATAGAAACAAAGGGGTATTTTCTACACCCGGAAAACACAGAAAAGGTCGACCCAAAAAAGAATTCGATGACTTTGATTTATGTGCCATCAGGCAAAAAATTCAATTTTTTTACACCGTGAGAAAACAGGTACATCAATTATTACTTCATTAAACTGAATTATTATTACCACACAAACAGTGCTCAGCAGCTTCATCCGTTATCCCATAAGCAATGTTAGTTTTCACGGGATAATATGTAGCCTCTGTGCTAATATAGGGTTAGCTATCTCCATTCTAAATACGAGTAGGATTGTGGTTGTAATCGAATCGCTGCAACCGAATTTTTGTTCTGCCATAATTTATTTTAAATAGATATTTCTGAAATCTTTACATGGTTATTTAATTTTCAGGTACCAACCTTACGAAACTTACTACCTGTTGTAAGAGAAGATTTAGGATTTGACGGAAGCCGTGAGCATTTGCGGAAAGTACTTATAGCTCTAGGTTTCAAATACAAAAAATGTCAGTCCGAAAGAACCGCGTTGACGGAACGACCATATATAGCCGCGAAACGGATAGAGTACTTAAAAAAGATTACCAATAATAGAAATTTGCCAGAAGAGCTTAGAAAAGACATAGTTTATCTTGATGAAAGCTACGTTCACCAATCTTACAAGTTACAAAAGTGCTGGCAGTCTATTGATGTGAGTGGAGTAAAGCACAATGTTTCAAAAGGGAAACGCTATATTATTGTTCATGCAGGCAGCGAAAAAGGGTTTATCCCTAATGCTTTGCTCATATTTACTGGAGCAAATAAAAATGCTGATTACCATTCAGAGATGAACAAAAGTAATTTTACTAAATGGGTTGAAGAAAAGCTGATTCCCAACTTACCACCCGCATCGATTGTGGTTATGGATAATGCGCCGTACCATTCAGTAATTTTGAACAAAGCGCCCAACTCTGCTACCAAAGTGGCCGAAATAAAAGAATGGTTAGTTCAAAATGAAATTCAATTTGATGAAACATTAAAAAAGCCTTCACTTTTGATGCTCGTGAAACGTCACAAGCCAGAGCCGATATTTGAAATCGATGAGCTTTTAGGTGCACACGGTCACACTGTGGTAAGACTTCCACCTTACCACTGTGACCTCAATCCAATCGAGCTAATCTGGGGGATAGCAAAACACAAGATTGCCGCCCAAAATGTAGGATCGATCGACATAAAGGTATGGCTTATTAACATTATGTGATAAAAAATGTTTTACTTTTAATATTGATAGAGGTATATGAATTATTTCATCTTTTCAGGAAGCAGCTGAACGTGCATTCCAAGCTATTACCGAGGAGGATTGGAAGAACTCATGCCAGCACGTAATAAAAATAGAAAAAGAGTACTGCGAAAGAGAACGAACTATGTACGAGGAAATTGAGCGATTAGTCGTAAACACTGAAGATGATAGCAGCAGCACCTCTGAATCTGAAGAAGACTCATATGAGTTTGCGGCCAGCTCTAGCCAAGATATGGATATCGCGGGGGTAGAATATGTAGAGGAAGATTTTTTGGAATAAAAAAGGATAATATTATCCATAATGTTTTTTTTTTATTCCTAAAAAATGGTGTGAACTCAGGAGTATTTTTCTAAATACTTATTTTTAGGTAATAAGTAATCAGTTGCATATCGAGAAAAGTTAACAATACTTACTAATTTGAAAAAGTAACATATAAAGTGGGAATAAATTTGTTTAATTGAAAAAAAAAAATCAGCTAAGTATCAAGATTAGGTTGGTGCACTATTCGGTTGCAGCGGGTTGCCATACGAGCAGCACAGTGGCGCCTCCATTATTTTCTACTCTTTTTTGCCAAGCTGTACCTAGTATTTATCTTCGCATCGGAAATTCCAGAAATTGTTATTGTTTTTGTTGGAATTAATGATGACACGAACATTCGTCTCACTTACCGAGTACACTTTTTCGTCTTTGGAATACTATTTTACACAGATGTAAACCTGAAAATCATTTTTAATGCTAAAACTTACTTAATTACATATAAAACTATTTTTAGTTGCGGAGGCGCAGTGACAGCGCCGTGCACAAAAACCGTAATGAAGTTGACAGGTGCGTTCGGAAATACGAAGAGTTTTTTTGTTTTGGATGGGAGCTTTAAATATTGTGGCGACGCCGGAGCACAAGTCGTAGACTACACTGTTAAACCGTCTCGGACAAGGAGAGAGTATAATGCCCAACTCTACAGCGTTTGAAAACGCATTTAAAACTTTATTGATAAATAATATCACATCCGCACACTCCCTACAGGGAAATTGTGAAAAGGATGACAGCATTTGTTTGCAATCCTTAAAATCATTTATAGAAAATAAATCACCCAACAACGAAAATGCTGATGGTAATGAGATAAGGCACATAAATGATTATCATTTAAATATTGAAATGATTAATACTCATGCTATGTTACTAAGTCGTTCTCGAATCCATGTAGAAAAATGTGCTGCTATAGCATATTGCAGTGGATGGATGGCCACCAAAGCCAAAAAGTTTATTTAAAAAAAATGTACTAACCTTATGTAAAAATAATTGCATTACTGAAAATTTTGAAGATTTTCACAACTTCATAGGAAAAAAAGAATACTGTGGCAAAAAATGGTTGTGCTATCCATCCCGGATTCCCGGGCATTGTTTGACTACTTTGCCCAAGTGGAACACATCACTTTAGAAGTGTTAAAAACTGATGCACATAGAAAGCAAATTGTACAATATATAACCCTTAATAGTATCTGTACAGTAAGGGACATAAGTGGAGTAGCAAATTCACAAAGCAATAGATTGACACTTTGGTTTTACTTACGACCTTCTTTTAATGAGTCATTTCTTTACTATAGACACACACACTCACATTCATTTGGAACTGATTGTATTTCATAAATTCAACCGCTACGGTATATGGCATGATAGCCTAGCGGTTATCATATTTGGGTAAGTGCGTTCGGCGTAGCGATCCGTGAGTTCGAATCTCACGCGCGATGATAGTTTTTTTAATGTTTTAATAATTACTTCGAATAATCACGCTTTTGACCATAATTATATTTCCTTGTCATGTTCGTATTGTGCGCTTAATTCGTAAAACTTTATGATTATACCCACAGATATCTAAATAAATAAATTATAAGGTAGACAGTTAAGTTATACGAGTCATTCACTGCGATTAAATATTATGACGTTGTTGGTTGGTTGTTTATTGGCGACATGTGTCTGTGTTCTATCTATTAGCCTTGTTGTAGTTCCTTTTAAAATGCAGAATATTGAAATTAAAGCGAATATGATTGCGCTGCGTAAAAGTGGACTTAATATAACACAAATATCTTATGAAACCGAACTTAATGTGAGTATTATGAATATGAGTTAATTATTTTTTCAAACATTTATTTTATTAAAATAGAACTGCTGATCCTTGTAGTTATTTTTTGAAACGTATTATAAGGTCTAAATAGATAAAAAAATTATAATTTCGAAGTCCTAGATTTTAAGTGATGATTATCTTATATGTAACATTTCTATTTTCATTATAATTTTGTTTCTAAATCGTAGGTAATACTTATTCGTATTTTGCTAGTAGCCTAACAGTACTTCTTTTTTGTTTTAGAGAAATTACCTTCTGTGAGTCGGAGGGTCACTAAATAAGGAAGAGGGTAGCCTTGCCAGTCGAAAGCGACTGGTTATATACCAACGAGATATTTTGCCGAATTATTATTCGACACGTCTATACGAACCGTTCGCCGTGCAAACGAAAACCAGCTCAAAAACCATAGTTGATTGAAAATCATAAACAAGAACGTTTATATTTTGCGATACAGCGATGGAAAGCAAGGAATTAGAAAATAAAAAAATAAATATTAAATAAAAAATAGTAAATAATAATAAAATTATATTGTAGCATATTCGTAATAAGGATTATTTTGAGGTTTAGTTTCAATCTTCTTTTCGTAATGAAAATGAATACTAAACTTAAGCTATAACCACAATAATTCCTAAACTAGAAGTTTATTTATAGGTACTTTATAAAATTATAACGAATAAACATTTTGTAATCAGTTATAAAAGATTTTTATTCTTAACCCCATATTTCACTAACTATATAATAATAAAAACAATTATTACATTATTATTCTCGTTTATTAATTTATCGAATAATAAAAGAACAGATGAAGATAAAATTGTTGAAAAGAAAAAAAAAAACCAAAAAAAAACCTAGAACCTAGTGTTTCTTTATCCTATACGTTACACTATGAGCTATTTGAACTTATTAGAACACTGTAAATTTTAGCAATCGTATGAACCGCCCAAGGTCATACGTAATTATACGCTGCGTGTGTGAAAAAGCTACCTATATGTTTTTGTTTCGCTCGACACCAGTGTCTAAATTCTGAGGTGTGCGTTCTGTGTTAAGAGCCAACACTTCGCGAGCTCGAACTCGAAGGTGGGCGTGGCCAAAAAGCACGCTGTCTCACCCGGCATCGTGTCTGACAGAGATAGTATCAGTGAAGAGCAGTTAGACGATAGTCTACACACACAACATCTAGTTCACACTCACAAACACCGTTCCGAACTGAAACGACACGTTAGACGATGCACACATGCACAATAACGCTAGTGTTTACATTCTCTTTGACATGCACCGCCATTCATCGCTCCACACAAACAGTCATCGCTCGCCCGACGCGCAGCGCAGTCGGTCGGGCGAGTGATATTATTACCTACTGTTTATGTCGTACCTATTAGATAATAATAAAATTGTACAGTTTGGCAAGAAAGTCCTGAAACGGAACTAAAATATTTAATCATTGGCAACACTCGCTTTGCCTCGTCGAGTAAGGTACATATTCTGTCATTTCTTGTAATCGGTGACTGTTTCTCGTGTTTATTTTTATTTATTTGCGTTATTGTGGTGATACTGGTGACCCATTGTGTACATAAAGAACAGATCTGTTATTCGCAGTTCCGCAAGAGCGATAATTTGTAGTGTACGTGAGATATTTGTCGGAACTCGAGGCCGGACAAATTTTATCCAATCTCAACGATGTGTATAAAAGAACCGGTGAAATGACAGGTAAAATTAATATTTATACATGTAATCAGATGTAATGTGTGTATTTCAAGGTGCAATATCTAGTATAAACCTTTCATACAATTATTGAAATGTACATTTACGAATTTAAGGTTATGTTCACAAAACACATTCAGAATGCAGCGCATTCGTATAGTTTTGATACTTTTGGTTAATATTGTTCAGTTGTTTTTATTTTATTGTTCTAGGCAGTGGCTGAACAAGCGTTTCAGAGCATTTCAGTTGACGACTGGAAAAAATCATGTCAATATGTCATGAAAATAGAAAAAGGTTATTTTCGAAGGGGGCAAACTGTATTGACATTGAAAAAATATCATAAACCTACAAGATGAAAGCAGCAATAGCGACACATCTGCAGGTAGCCAGCAGAGTTTTGGTAAAAGCTCACACCAAGACATGGATGAATACTTAGAGAAAAACATTTTTGATTCTGATTAAAATTTTTGATTCTGATTATTTTTTTTTTTAGTTTTTGTTTAGAACACCAACTATGGAACATTTTGCCTGTGGTTAGAGGAGAACTTGGAATCGTGGGATACAGTCACACAGTAGTAAAGCTTCCAACTTGTCACTGTGATCTAAACCCTATTGAATTAATCTGAGGTCTTGTAAAATATGAAATTGTCTTACATAATGTGGGACTAGTTGAAATCAAGGTATTTTGAAATACCTAATAAGATTATTTTGAATTCAATAAAATAAATAAAAGTATCAAAACCGTTTTCGTCGTACTATATAGGGTTACAACATGCACGATAGTAGCGCCACCATTATTTTCACGACTTTTTTGCCAAGCTGTAATTATTATCATTATAGTTGACTACCTATATTGTTTTCAAAATTATTTACCTGTCTTATTTTTTTTATCAATACCCAAAATATTAGGTACCTAAACAATCTTGATTCTTGAGTTTGACACATAATTATTTTTATCTAAATAAACCGTTTAAAAATCTAGTGTTTTTTACAAACGAATTTATAATAATTTGAGTAAGTTCTAGAGTTTTATGAATTTCATGACAAGTAACACGGACAACGTAGTACCTACATAGATACCTACTCGTAGACGTACGCTAAGGTAGGTAAGTACTTACCTACATTTTAGTGCCCACGACACAAGACGGTTTTTTATTTTTGGTGGGGTAAGTAATTATAACAGTAGGTACCTAGTTACCTACTAGAGAGAGCAGTGGTGGCCTAGTGGTATCGGCCGCGACTTACGAGTTGTAGGTCGTATGTTCGAATCCAGACAGGAGCTTTACTTTGTGTAAATTGTTTCATCACCACTGCTCTCAAAAATGGTGAAGGAAAACATCGTGAGGAAATCGGCATGTCCTAGAACCAAAAATTCGAAGACATGTGACATCTACCAACCCGCACGGGGCCCGCGTGGTGGATTACGGCCCACTCCCTCTCACAGAAAGGAGGCCTTGTGTCCCAGCAGTGGGAACATTATACGCTGATTATGTATGTATTATGTACCTACTAGGTATGCAGATAAGTATAATAATATTCTATTGGGTAAACTATGATAATCCCACATGATGTTATGTTCATTTATTACGTAAGACGATTTGAGGGGGGAGGGGGTTATAACAAGTTGTAGCAACCCACACACAGTGTCGTCCAATGCGAGCGTCCCGCGGTCGCGTTCCGTCACGGTATCGAGAATAAGCTCGTTCCCTCGCCTGGCCGTTACGATGAACGCATACTGCGTAGACGCGTATTATTTCTCGTACCGCGCAAGTCGCAAGCCTCCTCGTGCCGCCATTATTCATATTGTCACGCGCGTAAATTATAAGGGTCTTCGTTCCCAAGACTAAGTGTAAACTTGTGTATAATACAATTAAACTTTAATCTCATAAAGGTGGTTTGGTTCTTTCCCTGAGATAACCTCCCTCATATGTGGCGCTCCAACGTTTTTTTTTTCCGTGTGACAATAAAAGTGCATAGTTGTGAAAGTTTTGCAGTGACGAACTAAAATGCCAGTGACCAGGAGTAGAGCGGCTAGTTTGACTCGGAGGGAAGATGCAAACGACGCATTACCCGTCCCCTCACGACCAAACACGCCGACCGCGGCGTCCGCCAATCAAGATGGCGACGACGCGTTTCCCTCCTCGCCTCGCATCGATGCTAACGCTACGTTCTCTAACGAAAACGTGGCGACCATTATCGCCTCTCTCCAACGCTCTCAAACAGAAGCATTTAGGGAGTTGCTCAACTCGATGTCGCGGGCGAGTGCATCGACCCCGGAATCACTTGCGCTGCTAGGAAATAACACCCTAGCCCGCTGCAAAGCCACGTTCTCCGGCCGACCGAAGGAGTCGGTTGAAGCATTTATTGACGCTATAGAGGCATACAGCGATTGCGCGCAGGTGGCGGATTCAAACATTCTGCGCGGTTTAGCCTACCTATTCAAGGAAGAAGCGGCCACGTGGTGGCAAGGAATAAAATACTCCGTGTCATCATGGCGCGAAGCCAAAGAAAACTTAATAAGTGCCTATGGTGATCGCCGGCCGCCTCATCGGATCTACTTGGAAATATTTGCGACACCGCAGGGCAATGAAAACACAGATATTTTCGTAGCGCGCATCCGCGCCCTTTTGTCACGTTTACCTAAAGACGATAATACGGAATCGGCTCAAATAGACATGACCTACGGCCTCCTTCACAGCAGAATAAGGAAAAGGCTACGAAGAGAAGAGTGCCGTAATTTCTATGAATTACTACGCCTCGCGCGGAACATCGAGGATTCATTCGGCGAGGTAAATAACATTTCGCCGACGGCGAGTGAGCGTCGAACACAAACGCCGGCAACATTACCGACGTCCACGCCACCCGCCGCTCGCGAGAGCGCCCGCATGGCGCGCGATCTCGCCTCCGCACGGGCCTACGGCGCCGGCGCGCCCGCCGCTGCGGAGCAACAATCGCCTGCTCTGCCCGCGCCTCCCGTGCCTGTTCCAGCTGCGCCGGCCGCGCCTCTTCCACCGAAGCAGGACACGGCAAAGAGGCCGCGCCCCTCCTGCACATACTGCAAACGGTTCGGCCACACCAAAGAACACTGCCGTAAGTTGCAGAATCAAGGTGAGAGTGAACAAAGTAAAAGTAGCGAACAAAGTAAAAATAGTGGTCAAAGTTTTTATTCCGTAGTATCTCATTCAGTTACTAAAAATTTCGCGTCAGACTATGTCTACAGTGATGAAAACGATTTTATTTCACGAGAAAATGTGCGTAACTCTTTTAATAAACAAAGGAATGTTATCCCACAACGTATAACTAATAATAATATGTGTATTTCTGCTAATAATGTGTGTAATTCTAATAATAATAATATTTTGTGTAACAGCTGTTGTAAAAATCAAAAGGAGAATGTCCATTCAGGTCAAAACGACATTTTTTATAAAAATCAAAAGGAGAATGTCCATCCACGTGAAAACGATATTGTGTGTAAAAATGATTGTAAAATTAAAAAGGACAATGTTGATTCATGTTATACAGATATTTTATGTAGTGATTTAAATGATCAAAATGATAATGCCCATTTATGTTCAACCGACTTATGTTTGTGTAACGACCGTACGGGACCCTCTATTGGTCGCGAGTTACGACCTATTTTTAATATAAAAATTTTGGGGTTTTCCGGCACTGCGTTGATTGATACGGCCGCCAAACATTGCATTGCGGGTTATACGCTATATACTCTCCTTCTACGTCAAGGTCATCCCCTCAGCTCTTCGACACGCGAAGTTAAGCTTGCCGACGGTGTAATCCGTACGATGGATGTTCTGACCACCACGTTAGAGGTGTGCTTAGAAACGGCAGTTATTACGATTCCGTTCTTAATTTTTCCCGATTCGACAAATAACGAGACGTTATTAGGTATCGATTTTATAACCGCCGCGGGAGTAGTTATTGATTTTTGCAAAGAAGTTTGGTATTTTAGTAAATGTGATGGGGTAAAATATAACATGTGCTTCGAACCTACCTCGCGTGACGTGTCCTGTGCCGCTACAGATATACTTAGGGATGATGAAGGTACTCACCTTAAACCAGCTGAGCGTCAAGCGCTCGCTGACGTCCTCACCAGGCACGCTCGCGTCTTTAGAGCAGGGGGAGGTCCAACACCGTATGCGGAACACCGCATTGATACAGGTGAGCATTCTCCAATAGCTGTTCCTCCTTACCGCCTAAACCCTTCGAAGAAAGAGCTGATGAAAGCTGAGATAGGTAAGATGTTACAGGATGACATAATAGAAGAATGTGAATCGGCTTGGTGTTCACCGGCACTGATGGTGCCGAAGTCCAACGGTGGTATCCGCTTCTGCGTTGACTATAGGCGTTTGAATGCAGTCACCAAAGCTGACACATATCCGATGCCACGCATCGACGAGTTACTTCAAAGCACAAAACGGGACTGCTACATGAGTACGCTAGACCTTCGATCTTCATATGGGCAAGTTAAGGTAAGAGAAGCTGATAGAGACAAAACGGCGTTTGTCTGTCCTTTAGGTACTTACCGTTTTAAAAGAATGCCGTTTGGTCTCCGCAACGCGCCAGCAACGTTTCAGCGGCTCATCGACCGTCTCCGATCCTGCTCTGTTTTACAAGATGTAACTTTATTAGCTTATTTAGACGATCTGTTGGTGATATCTCAAGGATACCAACAGCATCTGCAAGACCTCGAGGCAGTTTTTAAACGTCTGGCCGAGTTTAACCTCCATGTGAATAGGGAGAAGTGCGCTTTTGCTCGGGAAAGCGTTAAATATCTCGGTCACGTTATTACACAAAAGGGTGTTTCCACCGACCCAGGGAAGGTGAGTGCTGTACTCGAGATGAAGGTACCAGGAAACTTAAAGCACCTGAGAACCTTTCTACAAACTTGTTCGTGGTTCAGAAAATTCATACCTAACTTTTCAAAAGTGGCCGAACCATTGACACGCTTGACTAGAAAAAGTCAAGTATGGTCTTGGGGCTCAGAACAGACCCAAGCATTTAATGAGCTGAAAAATCTACTGACCACAGCTCCAATACTGGTGCAAGCCGATTTCAGTCGTCCTTTCATTCTGCGTACAGACGCAAGTAACTAAGCCTTGGGTGCAGTTTTATTACAGGGTGACTGCAATCAGGAAAGGCCAATTGAATATGCCAGCCGACTCCTCAACGCAGCTGAACGCAACTACTCCACAACGGAGCGCGAAGCACTCGCTGTAGTGTGGGCGGTGGAGCGTTTTCGGGCTTACCTAGACGGTCAACCAGTCGTGATTGGCAGTGATCATCAGCCTCTTCGCTGGTTGCTATCACTCAAATCACCAGCAGGCAGATTAGTCCGTTGGGCCCTGAAGCTACAATCTTTTGATATCCAATTCGAATATACTCCAGGAAAGGCGAATGTCGTAGCAGACACGCTGAGTAGACCGATTTGTTCCAGCGACACAAGCGACAGTTGCGGTATTTGTACAGTCATCTGCGATCTTCCCGCGAAGACACCAAGTCAGCTTCGCCTGGAACAGACTTCGGATCCTGAAGTGGACAAGATTGTTAAGGAACTGGAAGGACCTGATGATGTTGCTTCTAAAAGATGGTTAGAAAGGGGTTACGTTATGGATCAAGGAGTCCTGTACCGGTTTAATCCGGACTCCGAGAGTGAATCCCCTCAGTTAGTTGTACCTGGCGGTCAAATTGCAGCTGTTCTGAAGGAGTTACATGACTCTCAAACAGCTGGCCACCCAGGTATCGATAGAACCTACCAGAAGGTAGCACAGTTATATTATTTCACAGGGATGCGGAGAATAATCACCGATTATGTCTTAGCCTGCATCCACTGCCAGCGATATAAGGCGAACAACTCCAAACCGCCAGGCCTACTCCAGACACCGGTGATGAGCCAGCGGAACGAGGTGTTGGCCATGGACCTGTTCGGCCCACTTCCGGAAGGAGACCAGGGGGAGCGGTGGGTCTTTCTCATAGAAGACACTGCGACCCGATGGACAGAGCTGTTTGCTCTAAAGGAAGCAACAGCGGAAGCCTGCGCTCATGTCCTCATCGAGGAATATTTCATGCGGTTCGGTTTGCCTCGCAGGATTATTTCGGACAACGGTGTCCAGTTCGTTTCCGCAGTGATGAGACAATGTATGTCAGTCTTAGATATAAAACAAAATTTTGTACCGCTGTATCATCCACAAGCTAATCCTGCAGAGCGAAAAAACCGCGACCTTAAAGCTATGCTGGCCCACCTCGTGGCAGATGACCATACCTCCTGGCCGAAGAAGTTGCCAGTGATCCGCTTTGCCCTGAATAGTGCAAAATGTCGCACAACAGGCAAATCACCGGCTTATTTGACTTTCGGCAGAGAGATGCGGTCACCCACAGAGGTCGTTCACGACCTTCGTGCTATCAAGGTCAAAGAAAACTTTGTCCCACAAGTGACTCCTTACCTCGAAAACTTCCTGCATTCACTGTCAGCTGTTCGAGAACGCGTCGAGATCCAGCAGGACAAGACAAAGCAGTACGCCGACGCCTCGCGCCGACCATCTGACACCTTCGAGGTAGGTGATTTAGTCTTGCTTAAATCTCATTTATTGAGTAAAGGATCAAAAGACCTCACTTCCAAGTTCTATCCTCGCCGAGATGGCCCGTACCAGATCACTAAAAAGGTTAGTCCTACAACGTACACCATCGCGAGCACAGAACAACCAAATGTAGATATAGGGAAATATCATTCCGAGGACCTTACACGTTACCGAGGTAGCGACGACTCCTTACCAAAACCCGTTATCCCAAAACGAAATCGCGGACGTCCAGCTAATGCTGCTATTAGTGTACCAGTCCAGGACCGAGGGCGTTCTCCAGGACTGGAGGGGGAGTATGTAGCAACCCACACACAGTGTCGTCCAATGCGAGCGTCCCGCGGTCGCGTTCCGTCACGGTATCGAGAATAAGCTCGTTCCCTCGCCTGGCCGTTACGATGAAGGCGCGTGGAACGCGCGCCACTCGCGCCAGTCCGCTGCCCATACGCATACTGCGTAGACGCGTATTATTTCTCGTACCGCGCAAGTCGCAAGCCTCCTCGTGCCGCCATTATTCATATTGTCACGCGCGTAAATTATAAGGGTCTTCGTTCCCAAGACTAAGTGTAAACTTGTGTATAATACAATTAAACTTTAATCTCATAAAGGTGGTTTGGTTCTTTCCCTGAGATAACCTCCCTCATAAAGTCTTATTTTTTCTTACGTGGGGGTGAGAGGGGTCTAGACTGTTCTTAGTAGATCACAAAAGTAAACAAAAATTACTTATAAGTTTTTCATTTTTTGCTAGGTACTTTTCTATGCAATTTTGGTAGATACTGATCTTACGTAAGATTAAAAAGGGGGGAGGGGGTTCATCCAAGTCTTTTTTTTGTTACGTAGGGGAGGGGGACAGAAAGTGGTAAAATTGTATTACGTAATAAATGAACAGCCTAGGTAGGTACCTAACCTAGAACCTACGTGAACCTATTACATCCGTGGCAAGTCGCCGACTCCGTACATCATGTAGGGACATACGTCTTTTTTGTTATCTGGGGACATCTACCTATTGTACAGACGCCAGCACATCAACCTACTACAATCTGTCAAATTTCTTTAATAAATTTTCAACTTTATTGCTGAAGGCTAAGGTTCAAAATTGATTGGGGAAATCTGACAGTTTCGGGTAGGTTGATGTGCTGGCGTCTGTTTACCTACCTACAGAAAATTGAATGAAATTATTTCGCAAGTAAATAGAATGAATCAATGAACCAAGTAGGTAATATACAGCAGGATTTTTTTTAGAAAATAATGTCGTCGGATGATGGGACATACTTTACGCACAAAACACCCACTGCCGCCGTTTTATGCTTTACGTGATGAAAGTATGCATCAATATAAACAACTTTTATTATGAGGCCAACCTTGCCTGCCAGCTGACTTTTTTTCATATTTCAGGGTTGGTCCCATAATGAAAGTTGTTCGTATTCATGACTACTGTCAAATCACCTGGTAGGTATAAATTAATGATAAACCCTGAGCGTATGATTAGTGTACCTACGGTGTCGCGAGCGCGGTAATAGGTATGTAGTATGTAGGTAGTAGGTATCAAACTCGTAACGTTGAGTGAGTAGCGGTAGATTGCTACAAGGATTGTCAGTTGCTTACTCCATTATTACGAGTATAAGGGTGATTTTGTAGTGTGTTAGGGTAGGTTTAGGTAGGTATACCGTATACCTATTAATGAAACACTACTATAAAATAAAATATAAATGTTTATTATCACTAATAATAACAATAGATTTAAAACACTAATAACTAAAATGCGCGGCGTGAAAGAAAGAAAGAAATGGCATGCATTTGGCGTTGAGGTTTGTAGCGGACTGGCGAGGGCGTCCGAGGGGCGCAATCCGTGCCAGGGTTGCCAGACGAGTGCGAGTGAATTATCGTATCAATATTCGAAAATTATCGTACCCGATAAAAAATTATCGTACAACTGCGAGAACCGAGCGAAACGCGCTATTTCGCAAAACTAGATATAGGATAGGAATTTTAGGAAGTTGTGAAATTAGACAGAAATTAAAAAAATACTTTTTTTTATAAAAGAGTGGGGTCATCGGAATCGCTATTTACATCTATCTCTGCAGCAGCGCCAGCCGTTTTTGATTAAAGGACTGCTGAAGTCATTCGAGATATCATTTTTTCAGTTGGTTTAAAACCATTACAGCATTCTTTTGATTGGTTTTTTACGCATTGCGCAGAAAGTAGACCCTTTAACAGTTTTTGTTGTAAGTTTGTTTCTTATTCTGGTTTTCGTCAAGTTATTTTTGCTAAATAGTCGTTCAGTGTCTGCATTTGAATGCCAAACACCACTTCGGAAGAGGGTTGGAGATTATCGTACTTTGGCGTACGATAGTACATATTGTATCGTACATCGTACCGGTGTCGAAATTATCGTACATGTACGATAATTATCGTACGTCTGGCATCACTGATCCGTGCGCAGGGGACGCGCCGGCGCCGGCGCGGGCGGTGATATCCGATCGTCGTCCTCGCGTCGGTCTTCGCGGTAGGTATGCAGTAAGGCGGTATACAGGCACGTCAAATTATATTAGCTCGTGTACGCACGGTACTTGTAAGAAAATTATTCTTTTTCTCTTTTAGAACCGACAATTTATTGTGATTTTGCAACTTTAGAAAGAAATAGGATAGTGAGTATTGCTTATCTATTTCAACAATTGAAAAATATTAGACATGATCCATTTGAATGTAATTTTCAGCATTTAGAATTTATGAAAGAAAAAAGAATTAGGATTTACAATTTTATTTTCAAAAGCAATTTGTGCAACAAAATAGAAAAGATCGAATCTCAGGGAGTCTAATAAAGAATCTAAAGAGATCCCTATTAATTAAATGTGAGGGTAGAGGGTATTTCACTAACTGGCAATGGATGGAGCCAGCTTGATAAGGTTTGTGCTAGTTTTAATCTATACATATAATAAATCTGTAGCCGAGGCGTTTCTGTACATTGAAAATATTTCCAAAAAAAATAGTTGGGGTGTTAAAGGATAACCAACAGATGCCATTTCATCAATTTTTGGAATTTTTGTCTGTTTGTCGGTTTGTCAGTTTGTCTGTTTTATGTTTGGATGTGACAGTTTCCTTGAATAGGTCCAACGTAAAAAGTACCAAACCAATATGGTTAATTTTTAAACTCAAATATGGCGTAGAACTCGGAGCAGTTATTAGTTTTTGAATCATCGCAATTGCTTCACTCTATCAAAAGATATTATCAAATTAGTCTTCAAGAATTTAATTTTTCATTACGCAATGATACACGTAACGACATCTACTGACCTAAAATGACATTATTTTTGTAAACTCAATTAGGTTTGTGAGATAGTGTGTTGTTTTAAGGTGTTTATTTTAGCACACTTCGCGCGCAAACTTAACTCGATACATTGTGAATAGAATAATAACTTCCAATGATCCAATCAAAATTTAGGCTAAAAAAGTAATCAAAATGCATTGTTAATTAGTTTAGTAGTTGTGCTCTAGGTGGCGCTATCTTATGATATTATACTTAATTTATAACATGAAACAATAGTGATAAATATAACTGTAAATTCCTTTAAAAAATACTTATCTTTAGTATAATGTTTTTGAAAGTTTACATAGCTTACAGTGTTTGTTTGAACGTTTTCCCATGCGTAATATTTTGACAGTATCACTTTGTGCTCGATAGATGGCGTTGTTCTTTTAACGTCATTTTCTGAATCGCGGTGTCAAGATTTTCCGTGGAAGAATGACCCTCACTCATGTAAAGTTGACTTTTTGAACTGGACTCTTCATTGTCGATACAATAAAGGGTTTAGTTTGTTGTTTCGTTACTTGAAAACATTTGCAATTGGTTGGTTGGGTTGGTCTCTTGGTTCGTTCGTTAATCGTTTGGTTTATGGTAGTTTGGTTCAAATTACGAAAATACGAAGTCAAGCGACGAGTCGTTACTTTACTTCGTAATTCGTCCGATTGAATTACACCGTTACATTGCGATCGAATAATTTAATTTTCGAGTCGATAAATTAGAGTTATTCGATTGTTTGTTTTTTTTCATTGTTTGTGGATATAAGTTTAGTCTATGAAAATATTTCCAAAAAAAAATAGTTGGGGTGTTAAAGGATGACCAACAGATGCCATTTCATCGATTTTTGGAATTTTTGTCTGTTTGTCTGTTTGGATGTGACAGATTCCTTGAATATGTTCAACGTAAAAAGTGCCAAACCAATATGGTTATTTTTTAAACTCAAATATGACGTAGCTCTCGGAGCAGTTATTAGTTTTTGAATCATCGCAATCGCTTCACTCTATCAAAAGATATAATCAATTTAGAGTATTCTAGAACAACTTTTCATGTTTTTTTAAACACATAACGACATCTATTTTCGCAATATAGTACAGACGCCAGCACATCAACCTACACCTAACTGTCAAATTTTACCAATCAACATTGAACCTTATGCTTTAGCGATAAAGTTGAAAATCTATTACAGAAATCTGACAGATTGTAGTAGGTTGATGTGCTGGCGTCTGTACATACTAACGAAAACGTATTATTATTGTGATATAAACAACATTAAGTATGTGAATAATCACGTCCTATTAGACTTACCTTTATGACAAAATAACACAGATACTTATGTCTGTGTTATTTAAAAAGTAATGATACTGATTATAATATTAGAAAAACCGCTTTCTATTGACGGTTTATTAGTGGCGCCTGTGCTGTGGCGCTAAAAGAATTTTAAATAAAAAGTGAGGATAATGTAAGATAATAATAATTGATGTGGTGTTCTGAGTGATAAAGAATGCAATGTTAGATAATTATTGATTTATGAAAGTTGATCAATGCAATGCGAGTTTCGATTTAACCACTTTGTTCGATAGATGGCTTTGAGCAAATGTCGTCATATTCTGAATCACGGTGAAGTTTTGGAACGAAGTTCTTTTACGGAGCTTGACGAAAAAGCGTTATGCCTCACTTTTCATAGTAATAGAAAGAGACAGGGAGAGAGAGAGAGATAGTTATCAGGGTTTCCGAGGGTGCTGAAGCCGATAGCCAGGTCAAAATGAAAATCCAAGATGGCGGCTGCAATTTTTTTTAATGTTTTTGTCGTAGATGTCTTTTTAGTGGTTTTCTTGGGTGCTGAAGTCGATAGTAAGGTCAACATTGAAATTCAAGATGGCGGATGCAAAAATTTTAAAATTTTTCGTTATGGGTGTCGTTTTCATGGTTTCCGAGGGTGCTGAAGCCGATAGTGAGATCAAAATGAAAATCCAAGATGGCGGTTGCAAACATTTTCAAATTTTTCGTCATGGGTTTTCATGGTTTTCGAGGGCGGCCGGTGTCGAATATAACCAAAGTAAGTAAATGGGTTGCTTTTCACATGGGCAACCTTATGTAGAAGCTCTTTCGAGGGGCAAGCAACATTTCTAACATCGTTTACAGAGAGGCATTTTTTTATTTACATAAGGTTTAAATCATGACTACTTTCAAGTTTTAACCATAATTTACCATAATAACGCTTCAGCACACTCCACCAGACGGGCAGTTGATTTATTGAGTAGGTATGGCAGTTGTACACCCAAGTAGCACTGCCATATCATGAAAAGGTATTGTAGATTAGGTCTTCGAGACAATAACTAAATTTTTGGCCATTGTCTTGGGTAAAACCATATCGACCCATCCATCAAGGGAGAGTTAAGTAAATGTGGGCACATGTTTACAGAATAAGTTAAGAAAGACTTCAAACTACTTTTCAGATAAACTTCAGTACGATTTAAGAGTAACACCATTGATGAATTCTTCCTTTTATCTTCTTGATTTCTCGACGAAGATATCTACAATACCAAGTGAAGTATTTCTTTACTGCAGAGAAGAAACCAACACTTAGAAAAACTAACCTCAAACTTCACCTACTTATCTCAGATATACTTTAGATAAAATGATGGTATTACTTTACAAGTTAGTATTCTAAAACAGACGCAAAATAAAATGGTCATAATGGCTGTTTGGTCAGATAATCAGCCTCAAGCAGGCGCTTTTATTTTTATTTATTTTCAAAAATCAAAGTGACACTTCGTCGCATTGTCATTATGAACCATGAAGACGCAGTGACTGCAGTTGAAAGGGCTGTGGTAGAGAACCCCAGGTAAGGGAAGCGTTACCAGGCAAGATCGGAAGATTCTTCCTTTTCAATGAAGGAGTGTGTCGAAAGAATAATGTGTCGCTTAGGAAAGGATTACACCTTTCCTAAGCGACACATTATTGTTTTCCGACATCCACGCGAACGAAGTCGCGGGCACAGCTAGTATGCCTAATATGAGCAAAATTTATTATGTAAAAAATAATCAAAGATTAGCCATTTCCAAAAAGACATAGCGTTACAGCTTATGTTGGAAGCAGGTGCAGAAGAAAGGCGACCTGCTTTGGAAAATAAAAATTTTAGTCAAGGTGTACCATGTATGACCGTCGTGGTGACAGACGCTCATGGACTAAACGTAGCTACGGACCAAATTTTAACTCACTTTCTGAAGTGGGTTGTATAATAGGGCACCGGACACAAAAAAATTGAGTTGGAATGACTCCGGAGCCAGTCTGTACGCAAGAATCATTTTCTACAAGTACATTTTTCCACCGTGAACTGGTTGTTTCATTGTACTTGTGCTTGAACGACGATTTGTTTAAATGACTCTCGAGGTGATCTAAAAACAACATGGGTAACATTAACGGAAATTATATTAAACATAACAAAAAGGGAATTAACCTAAGTGATAGCATAACTATGGTAGTAGACATACCTATGAAAATACTTACGATTAGGGTGTGGTCAGTACATGAGGAATACCGGAACTAATCTGTTCATTTACTCCAGGAACATTTTGAATTGTGCAGAGATTGCTTTATGTACAGACGCCAGCACATCAACCTACCCGAAACTGTAAAATTTTCCCAATCAATTTTGAACCTTATGCTTTAGCAATAAAGTTGAAATTTGATTAAAGAAATTTGACAGATTGTAGTAGGTTGATGTGCTGGCGTCTGTACTTCTGCTTGACAGATATTCTGCTCGAATGACTCTAGTGTCGATCTGAAAAAAATATAGATTATATAAGTGAAGACAATTACAAGACCAATCCAACCACACACCATCCCAGTACCCATCCTCACAATAACCTGACCCAGTTAAAAAACCACTTCAAAAATGTTTAATTTTGGTCTACGTGAATTTGAGGTAGTGGTCGTTATCAGTGTATAATTGACATATTAGGTCGTTACCTAATATGTCAATTATACACTCAAAATAATACTTACGGTTGGGACGTATCCAGTCCAGGAGGAATATTTTCTGTATTCAAGAAACATCCCCTCAATGTTCTTTTGAACTTCTTGCGATGGGCACTTAGTTTTAGGCACCCTTTTCTTCCCGTTCGTCAATTCTCTTTTGGATCTGTTCCAAAAAAAAAAACAAAATTATATATATACAGTGTCAAATTAAATTAGCAAGCGAAACTCCGCAGACTTGATGGGTATCGATATCTAACCATGATAAAACAAAAAAAATATATTTGACTAGCTTCAGCCCGCGACTTCGTCCGCGTGAAATTTCTGTTTCCCCCAACCCACTCGTCGCATCGCATCGCCTGACCGCACTACTACTTCGTTTTCGCTTTCGTTCTGACTTTTTTTCATTTTGCTCGGCTCCTAAGGGTGCTAGCGTGATGTTAAATAGCCTTCCTCAAAAATTGGGCTATCAAACGCAAAAAGAATTTTTGAAATCCGACTGGTAGTTCCAGAGATTACCCCCTACATACAAACTTACAAACTTACAAACAAATTTTACCTCTTTATAATATTAGTATAGATGACTTTTTAGTGGAGTCAACGACCGCACTACCGCACAGTGTAGGAGGCACTTGTAAATATAAGTTTAAATATACAGTTTTTTTTATGTAAACTTCACAGACGTGATTGGTATCGATTACTCAATACGATAAAACAAAAGAAAACAGATTTTCTATCTTATACTTCAAGTAACAACTCTAGAAGCGGTCGTTGACCCTCAAAAAATACATCAAATATTTTTGATTTTTATTTTATCATGTTTAGATAACGATACCCATCACGTCGGCAGAGTTTCGCTGGCTAATTTAATTTGACCCTGTAATAATAAAGTAATATACCTACACACTATTATTTATTTATTTTATAAAAGTAATGTATTTATACATATACCTTTTTTTGTACTAGCTTTTGCCTGCGATTCAGTGGGTTTAGGATAGCACAAAAAGTTTTTTTCGTCTTTATAATAATTATTAATAAAGAATTACTAAACTATAAACAGTCACATAATAATTTGTGCCTATGATAGGGTACCTCCTTGTGTAGGTACCTACCTACCTACACAAAACACCGCGCCGCGCCGCGCCGCACGCTTGTGTTTACATTCTCATTGCCGCCGGCCGCGCGCCGCGCCCGCGCCTGTCGCCAAACCCCGAGCACCAAGTCTTAGCTAGCTATAGGCTACTAGGACCCTTAGGAGTTGAGTAGTAATAGCGCAGACAGGCGATGCGATGCGACGCGGTGGTTCGGGGGAACAAAAAATTTCACACGGACGAAGTCGCGGGCAGAAGCTAGTTATATTATAACAAAAAATATGCTCGAGGAGGTCCCTACCGAAATAGGTTAGTTCTAAGAAATTGTACGACTTACCCTTTGTTTAGTTGTAGTCCTTCAATCAACCAACACAACTTCACTGACACAGCGTCCACTCAAACCAACAATTCCGATTTCAAATGAAAATACAGAGTCCAAATTGTAGTGCGAAGTCAAACAGATAATGTAGGTAGTATCGAAATCCAAAGTTCAAGCCAGGGGTCAATGTAGTGTTTACGTGCGAATGATAATAATAATTTATAGTGCACGGGAGTTTAGTCTACATACGTACGAACGACGTAGGCCGCAGCAGCAGACTGAGTCGAATCGAAATAGTTCGTAACGCGCGTGAGATATTGTGCATGTGTGCGTGAGCGTCTCCCCCCGCACCGCGCCGGGGGGAACATTATTGAGTGAAAGGCACGATCATTCCATAGTAAAACGTGCGCGTAAAAATTACGAAACGTCCTTTGGAAAATCGAGTTTTATGAAAAAACCACTGCATAAGTCAATTACAAATAAAGCTTATTGAACTCTTCGATAATTGAACTTTGTCGGTACGGTTTTTGTTTTGAAGATTTTGTCCATATTTTATTACTTATTTACATCCAAAGTTACGTTAAAATTAGCAAGAAAAACGAAACTTTGTTGGCTCATAACTTTTTAATGGCTTATTATTTTACTATTCTGTTTCCGTACAGACACAATTAATAATAAGACAAAACGATACAATGTTTAACTTTGGATGTACAATGTCAAACAGTGGAGTAATATTCTCCCGAAGTTTGTATGGAAAAATTTCGACAAGTCGCGCCTTAATACACTTATACATACATATTAGGTACGGGTACGGCTTGTATTGCGTATTCACAGCAAAACAATCCTTACCGTGCTACTCCACTTATGTCCCTAGATTGTACATATTGATTTTAATTTTTTAACATGCAACGAACATAAAAATACACTAAGCAAGTATTTATTGAATAAAAGTGTTGTGTTCTTCATCATGAATTGGTGCAGAGATGTCTGCAATGTTCTCAGTGGCAAGAGCTTTTATAATTTTACTAAAGCAGAACTGCATTATTCTACAGGCTCGAGAGCATTTTAATAAAAGAAAGGGTAAGAAACGAGAAAGGCAAACTGGATTAGCCATAAATGTTTAAGAAAATAAATGAATTCAATATCTAAATTTTGTATCATTACCCGACTGTTTATTTGGTTCTACTAAATATTTAAACATGTATATTTTGATACTTATCTAGTTCTCGAAATATCAAATGTACTGATTTGACCGATTTGGATGAGGAATTATCTACTTTATTCTCTGTAATAAAGTATTTAATCTCTTATTGCAAATCGGTCGAATCAGTACATTTGATATTTCGTGAACTAGCTTACTAAGAACACACACAAACACATCTACACATATATATACAATACATAGGTATTGATATATTTCATCTAGTTCCCTGCTTGGCGTCCAGATGTCGCTCTTCGCTAAGAAATAATCAGTGTCAGTTGCCAGTCTATCTCATACTATATATATTAGCCTATGCGCGACTGAATGCATCGAGCGAGCGCATCGGTTTATAAGGCATTATTTAAATATTTTACTACAATTAAATAAGTAGTCTAAATTAAAATATAAAAATTGAGTTTGGTAGATAGATAAACACCTCAAATTTTAAAATATTTAAAACTTATTGTTATTTTCAATAAATTCTTACACATAGACGACGGTTTTGCACATGATTTTATTGGAGTTTTTCAGCGTAGTGAAACGGGAAAGGAATAATACACTTCACACTTGACGAATAATCACAGATATTTATTGATAATTATACAGTTGGGCAGAGTTCCGACTTATCTAATGTACGGCAGCAAAATGTGTCCGCCAAATGAGCGATCCGAGTACTTATACCCTTCGACGGTCGGATGTGACGTCACTAACTGTCACTGGCTGGCTTGGCTGACAATTTTAGCTCCAAATTGTCGTAAAGAGGCATTGGCTTGGCGTTGGCTTGGCTTGGCGTGGGCTGATCTCATGACGTGGCGTTACAATCGGCCATCCAGTAACAATTGCTCCCGCAATGGAGCACACAAATTTTATTAGCTTTTGTAGCGCGGCAACCCCACGACCATAAAGGTAATAGTGATGTTGGCCGCACTGTTAGTGAAAGCGAATCGGATGAGCGCGGGAGCATGGGAGAGGTTGGCACCACTGTTTGTGATAGCCAATCACGCGCCACTAATTTTGCCGCGCGCCCCGCTTCTAGTACCCTTGTGCAGCAAGCGCCTCTCGCGGGGAAGCCCTTCCACGGCCCTTGTGTGATGCGACGTGTTTCAGGCCGCACACGTAAAGTGCCGGCCATCTTAGACCTTTGATTTATATTGTTTTTTTTGTACTATTCTAATGTTCTCTAATCGTGTTTCCATTTTGGGTAATTAAAGTCATAAGTAAAATAACACCAAACACTTTCATTCAGAGGCCCGAACCCTATGCCCGTCGGCTACACTTTCTAATAGATCGATTAAGGACGCTATCACATTTTGAACTCGCTCAAGTTTAGGTATCTGAATCGCAACACAGCAACATTACGCGCACACACACATTGAAACCATTGTTCGCTCGATTTTTATACGTAACTTAACTAATCTTGGTACTTGAAGATATTTTTTTTTAATTTTGCTGGTATTTATTGAGTAAAGTTAGTTGTAAGTTCGCAATCGAATTTGGTAAGTGTTATTAGTACTTACTATCTGTGTGATAATCATGTTTTTAGTATTGTTGAAGTTCATCAGTCAATACGTTCATTACTAGGTACCCAAAAACGACCTTAACATTTTAGTATTACAAGGAACATCCACATTTATACCACAGTCTGCTGTTAGTTTGAAAAGATGTACCTAAGTACTTTTAAATATTATTTTTGATGTCAATTGTCGGAGTATTACATAATCAAATACTAGCCTGGGAATTTATCGTAGTTTCGTTGTGATATTTAAAAATAATCATTCCCTTATGAAAACAGTAAGTATTTTATTTACTTAAAAATTAAAACAAAGTAAATCAAAAGTAATTTATTCAAATTAGGCTGAGAATCAGCACTTTTCGAATGTCAAAATTACAAAAGACAGTCCCCCAAAACGCCCGCCCTTCACTTCTTAGTGCTTTCGCTGGGAATAAATGGCGCAACAAACTCCCCAGCAGCACAGCTGTCTTTTCACATAGAAAATATTTCATTGTACTACTACTATACTCCATAGGTTTAGGTAGCTAAATAAAGGTAAACAAAAAAACCACGCGACTTTGTTAACCGACTAAACGTAATACCAGTCTATTCAGTTGTCATGCTACGTCACAATTGTATTCTTCAATATAGCAACATTATAATTCACTAAAAAAATGACTGAATTGAAGAGTAAAACTGTGACGTAGCATGACAACTGGATATACTGGTATTATGAAGAAATTGGCCGTAAGTCGATTTGTCACAAACAAAAATCCGCCACCTTGAATAAAAAATGGATGTTATATTCGTAATCATCACCCCGAAAAACCCCAAAATCGACTATTAATATCGAATGTCTAAAAAAAATTTTTCCATCATTTTAATTTGATTATAATATAATAAAATAAATATTTATACAATCTTTATCCGTCATCTACATCCACTAAATAAATAAATTAAAAGTAAAAAAGTTTTTTTTCAGATTTAAGTACTCGTATTTACTTACTTAGTTTGAAAATAAAAAAAATGAAAATCAATCAGATCATGTTATTTACTTGTTTATCTACACAGGTAAATCTCGCAACAAGCTTTTATATCATATAACTTGTGTACTTAATGACGTTATAAGTTGATAGTAAAAGTTTTAAAGGAAAATTTTATTTTATTCTTTTTAGCGCATTTAACTAAAAGCTTGTTTTTAAAAAAAGTTTTTACTTTTAATTTGTTTTTTACTTTTTAGTTATCGCTGGACAGGTTTTTTTGTGGAGTTTAACTCGCATACGTATTCTGAGCAAGACCTTTCATTTGATACCCATGTTGTAGGAAAGCATAAAAAACTTAGTCCGCTATCTTTAGAAGTCCGCCATATTGCATTTAGAGTAACGTCACATTGTTTTTTGAGTTATTCTCAGCAAGCCCTTTCATTTGATACCCATATTGTAGAAGTGCATTAAAAATAACTAGTCCGCCATTTTTGGTGTTCCGCCATATTGGATTTAGAATGCCGTCACTTTATTTTTCAAGTCATCCTCAGCAAGTAATTTAATTTGATACCCATATTGTTGCAGTGCATTAAAAATAACTAGTCCACCATCTTTAGATGACCGCCATATTAGATATATAGTGACGTCACTTTATTTTTCGAGTTATTTTCAGCAATCCATTTCATTTGATACTCATATTGTAGGAGTGCATTCAAAATAACTAGTCCACCATCTTTAGAAGTCCGCCATATTGGATTTAGAGTGACGTCATTTTATTTTTCGAGTTATTCTCAGCAATCCCTTTCATTTGATATCCATATTGTAGGAGAGCCTTAAAAATAAGTAGTCCGCCATCTTGGGCATTCCGCCATTTTGGATTTAGAATAACGTCACACAGCTAACCATGCATTGTCATCCAAACTAAACGTGCTTACAAAATTTCAGCTCAATCGGTTGAAGATATCTGCTTCAAAATTTAGTTGCAAGAGTCCACCCGAACAAACATAGGTACATACATACATACATACATTGCAAGTTAAATAAAAGCTTCTAAAAATTACAACTAAGTATTTGTTTCTGAAACAAATACCAATAATCGTACTTAATTTTATTTCGGTCCGAAAAAGTATCAACTTCGTCCGACCTCAGTACACAACTCGGAACTCGCTCTTTTACGTAATTATTTTTTGCGAGAAAGCGACACAGACGTGCTTCCACGAGCGCCTCTGAGCGCGGAATGACGAACCGCAAGTGTCCGCGGGTAGAAAATGTATGGAGAAATTTGAGAGCGTTTCTTATTTGTCTCATAAATGAAAAAGTTATTTATTTATCTACAAAATATTTAGCTTGTCGTATAGAGGGCTATATAAGCAACAATATCTTCTTATTTTTAAGTTAAAATGTGCATTGGATTTAGCTATATAGGTCCTTATTCAAACCCCTTTTTATTAAAGTTTTTGCGATTACTGTGATGGTAAAAACGTATTTGTGTGAAAATTTTGTATGGGGCTATTTAATTGTTATGGAGCCAGTCTGGAGATGAATATATTATCTTTAATTTGAAACCAAGATATCCTTGCAGTTGCGACTCCAAGTTCATTAAAATGGTACCTGAAAAGCACTGTTATTCGTGAAAAAATGTGATAGCGTCCTTAAGTCTTCTGTCTCCAGCTGGTCATCAGAGCTGCTGGCACTGTCAGATACAGGAGCTATGCTACGATAAGGTCGCAGGGAATCTGCTGAAACAAGCCCCGTAAAGTTTTTGTAGCCCCTTAAACCCTTAATGCTCCTGATCCTGTATCTGTAATTGCCAACTACTTTAGTTATTATATAGGGGCCTGAAAACAAGTCATCTAGCTTTGTGTTGACCTTAGCAGCACTACTAGTAGGGGCCTGCCTCCATAAAACCAAATCTCCTTTCTTATAAACATGGCAATTTTTACGACGTTTATCAAAGTTACGTTTCATCCGAGCGCTAGCTATAAGGGCCATTTAGATGGAGAGAGTTTCTCGACTCGAACATACGATTATCGAAATAACATTAAAGGCCCATTTAGATGGAGAGAGTTTCTCGACTCGAACATACGATTATCGAAAGAACATTAAAAAAGTCTCCTCGTGTAAACATTCACGATTGTCGCCCTGCCCCTTGGCCGACAATTGCCTCGCAATAGAATATATCTGTCTCCGTGTAAACAGAACTACAAAGCGAGAATCGTATTTCGAGTTTTTGTGCCAGTTGCTACCATGAGTGCAGTGCGCGAGGGTGTTTTAATTATATCTGCTCTTCTAAGACAATTATTAATAAAACGAAAACGGAAAAAAAGATGTTGGGTTAAAAAATGGATAGCGAGAAGAAACAATTTTGGAGCATAAACAATGAACTTAACATTATCGGCTATACCTACCTGAATGCTTTTTATGTCATTTTGAGAACAATACCGTAGTAATCACTGAACTCGAATGGCAAATCTCGCACTCAAAATCGGTTCAAACCGATTTGTACGATACTCGTATGAATTTGATAAAATGTCATACGAGATCGTGTATAGACAAGTCGAGAACTCGTAAGCAAGAATCTTCATACTATATATTGCGCTGTGTAAACAGTCGCAGTCATTTATCGCCTAGCGATAATGACTTGCGAATCTCGTATGACATAATCGTAAGCGAGAATTTAGTTCTCGCCTGTATGTAAACATTATGATACGATAATCTTATGGCGATTTTTGCTTGCGATAGTAGCGTACGATTTCTCGCCAAGAAACGTGCGAGAAACTCTCTCCATCTAAATGGGCCTTAAAAAAGTCTCCTCGTGTAAACATTCACGATTGTCGCCCTGCCCCTTGGCCGACAATTGCCTCGCAATAGAATATATCTGTCTCCGTGTAAACAGAACTACAAAGCGAGAATTGTATTTCGAGTTTTTGTGCTAGTTGCTACCATCTCGTGCAGTGCGCGAGGGTGTTTTAATTATATCTGCTCTTCTAAAGGCCCATTTAGATGGAGAGAGTTTCTCGACTCGAACATACGATTATCGAAAGAACATTAAAAAAGTCTCTTCGTGTAAACATTCACGATTGTCGCCCTGCCCCTTGGCCGACAATTGCCTCGCAATAGAATATATCTGTCTCCGTGTAAACAGAACTACAAAGCGAGAATTGTATTTCGAGTTTTTGTGCCAGTCGCTACCATGAGTAAAGTGCGCGAGGGTGTTTTAATTATATCTGCTCTTCTAAGACAATAATTAATAAAACGAAAAAGGAAAAAAGATGTTGGGTTAAAAAATTGATAGCGAGAAGAAACAATTTTGGAGCATAAACAATGAACTTAACATTATCGGCAGTACCTACCTGAATGCTTTTTGTGTCATTTTGAGAACAATACCGTAGTAATCACTGAACTCGAATGGTAAATCTCGCACACAAAATCGGTTCAAACCGATTTGTACGATACTCGTATGAATTTGAAAAAATGTCATACGAGATCATGTATAGACAAGTCGAGAACTCGTAAGCAAGAATCTTCATACTATATTTTTCGCTGTGTAAACAGTCGCAGTCATTTATCGCCTAGCGATAATGACTTGCGAATCTCGTATGACATAATCGTAAGCGAGAATTTAGTTCTCGCCTGTATGTAAACATTATGATACGATAATCTTATGGCGATTTTTGCTTGCGATAGTAGCGTACGATTTCTCGCCAAGAAACGTGCGAGAAACTCTCTCCATCTAAATGGGCCTTTATTGATACGTGCACTGGCCTTGCTACGCTTGGCCTGGGTCGATTCAGGTACTTGATCTGGGATGGTTATAATATAGGTACCTCCTGACAACACTTCAACTTTAAGTTGCGAAGGTGTATCAATTCCAAAATCATGTTCTTCTACAGCTACCTCCATACGATGCCACGAATCCCATTAATACCGAATGATATCCCGTTCGAATTTAAACGATTACAGTTTCCCCTAAAAGTCTGCTTTGCCATGACAAGGCCCATTTAGATGGAGAGAGTTTCTCGAACGTTTCTTGGCGAGAAATCGTACGCTACTATCGCAAGCAAAAATCGCCATAACATTATCGTATCATAATGTTTACATACAGGCAAGAACTGAATTCTCGCCTACGATTATGTCATACGAGATTCGCAAGTCATTATCGCTAGGCGATAAATTACTGCGACTGTTTACACAGCGAAATATATAGTATGAAGATTCTTGCTTACGAGTTCTCGACTTGTCTATACACGATCTCGTATGACATTTTATCAAATTCATACGAGTATCGTACAAATCGGTTTGAACCGATTTTGAGTGCGAGATTTGCCATTCGAGTTCAGTGATTACTACGGTATTGTTCTCAAAATGACATAAAAAGCATTCAGGTAGGTATAGCCGATAATGTTATGTTCATTGTTTATGCTCCAAAATTGTTTCTTCTCGCTATCCATTTTTTAACCCAACATCTTTTTTTTCCGTTTTCGTTTTATTAATAATTGTCTTAGAAGAGCAGATATAATTAAAACACCCTCGCGCACTGCACTCATGGTAGCAACTGGCACAAAAACTCGAAATACAATTCTCGCTTTGTAGTTCTGTTTACACGGAGACAGATATATTCTATTGCGAGGCAATTGTCGGCCAAGGGGCAGGGCGACAATCGTGAATGTTTACACGAGGAGACTTTTTTAATGTTATTTCGATAATCGTATGTTCGAGTCGAGAAACTCTCTCCATCTAAATGGCCCTTATAGCTAGCGCTCGGATGAAACGTAACTTTGATAAACGTCGTAAAAATTGCCATGTTTATAAGAAAGGAGATTTGGTTTTATGGAGGCAGGCCCCTACTAGTAGTGCTGCTAAGGTCAACACAAAGCTAGATGACTTGTTTTCAGGCCCCTATATAATAACGATTGTCGCCCTGCTCCTTGGCCGACAATTGGTCGGCCAAGGAGCAGGGCGACAATCGTGAATGTTTACACGAGGAGACTTTTTTAATGTTCTTTCGATAATTGTATGTTCGAGTCGAGAAACTCTCTCCATCTAAATGGCCCTTAAGTCTCAGGGGCAAACTCTCAAATTTGCGGGTATTGACTTGAGAGAACATTGCTTCTCTCATGGACAGTTTTATGTTGCTTGCTCACGAGTGTTCTGTACATAAGTCAGGGTGTTAAATAAGTAATACCACTGTATTAAGATTTTTAAATGATTTATTCAGCCGTCACGTCATCGTGCCTGAGAATGCTGTGTTGCCACGTGCAACCGGACATATCGTCTTGCCACAGATATATTTAAGATTAACAATAAAATAATCATATATCAAACATCCCCCGTAAAGCTAAACAGTTTACATAATTAAGCATTTAACTTAACTCATAATCTCTTAAATACAATGGCACTTTAGTGACCCTACCTGATCTCATTCTCCTCTCAGGAATAGCTTCTGTGTGATCAGTATTTGTTACATTATCATTTGTACTATCAGACTCATTATGTTGATGTCCCTGCCCAATATCCTCTGACTGGCTTTCAAGCAGCATATCAGGCACACTGTTATGTCTTACAATAAACTTATTTTTACTAGGTCTAATATGTCTTTCATTTCTCCTAACCACATTACCTTTTTCATTTTTTACAATGAAAGATCTAGGACCATCAGCTTCCCCAACAACTTTCCCTGCGCACCATTCCTTATTTGGTGCATTTTGTATCATTACATTATCCCCCAAAGTAAAAGATTTCTTTTCCTTTGCAGTTTTATTATACAAGCTGTTGATTTGCATCCTCGTCAAATTTCAGGAGGTTGTCATAAAAGACATAAATAAAATGAATAGAAGTACGGCAGGGGGCAATAACTAGTAAGCGCTGCTTTTTTTTGTTGTTGAAATTTTACAGTATTTCAGAATTAAACCCTTAATTCAATACAAATAAAACAGAATCACCCGACTACTCACGCAGCGACAATGCAGCTGTGTGCGTGAGTGTCGACGTCTTATTATACCTACGATTCGATTCTACGAAATTACCTACAAGCGCGCGCGTCGCGCGACCGAGCAATGACCGGTAGCAATAATTTTAATTTACCTAATTTTATTTCGAAAATCACCTACATTATTGTCATAAATTTCGCTTGATAATTAACTCATTTTTGAGCATCATTGGAATACGGAAATCTTACTAATGACGGTAATACTAGTGTGCCAAAGAAAAGTTCACTGACCTGTTATCAGATGATTAATAAAATGTTAGTTTTGCCTTCAACCTAAAGTTTTCGTAGTGATTTTCGTTTTTATTTGTGGATTAAATTGGTTGATTTGTTTGCTTAGGACCGGCAATAATACGTCTACCTTAGTTGGTGTACCTATCTACTAAGTCTAAAAATGTTTTCTACGTTTGATGGAATGGAAAGACGTGCTAGTTAAGTGTAAGTACGTGGTATACTTTCTACTCTTAGGTATTATTGGCGTAATTAACTAATAAAATTGATTAAGCTAACAACGTATTTACAAAATGTACAAATAAATAAATTACCTAAGTACTTAAGTTACCCGGAGGTATTGTTCAAAGTGACCACCATCACACTCTTCGCACAATCGAGAACGACGTAGCTGGTTTTCTTTCAGCTTACGTAACACTAACACATTCGTTTTTAAAGTGTCGAAAGCACTAATGATCCTTGCACGTATTTTCTGTCTCAAAATTCAAAATGTAATCCGCACGGCATTATCACCTGGGTGAATGTCTTGTGCCATGCGGTAGTGGAATGGGTGTTGCAGCTCACGCTTCAGTAGGCGCCACACTGTAGTGTGGTGCAATCCAAAGCGTTGACCAGCCTCCCGCGTGCTTGCCCGTGGGTCTCGCTGGAAGTATTCCAGGATGTCTTCCTGCAAGGCGACAGGCCGCGAGCTTGAGCATGCCGGGGAACGTCAAAACTGCCGATGATCCCGCAGTCTGCGTAGCAGCCAGCATGACGCTCTGTGACGGGGGTTCCCGATCGGGAAACATTTCCACGAACATCCGCATGGCTCCACGTAGGCTGTCTCCACTGATGGCATACAGGCGGACCATCTCCACCAACTCGACATTTGAGTAGTTGTCCGTCATCTTGCACTTTGTACGTACGTCACAATGATGTATCGCGAAGCGGAAATTGCGCGCGAGCGCTTCGGCGACTTCAAACACACTGTTAGTTCCGGGGCGGCGGGGCCGCGGGGGCGTGTCTAGGAGCGGCGCGGGAGAGTACCCGCTCCGTGATTGGGGGATGGGATTGATTACCTACGAATTTATGAATGATCGTTGCGTATGCGTCGTGTATGTATTGTTTGCGTTTGTTTGTGTGTGAAAGCGCGGTTATAGGGCTAGTAACAGACGGACCGCGTTTAAATACGGCTAGTTCACACTTACTGATTTCCGTAAATAAGAAAAAAAAATAAAAAAAAACCTACTCATTTTATTGTTGATTTGGGTCGAGAATCATTAGCATAATTACGTCCTTGAATTTGACTAGGATGCAAATCAACAGCTTGTATATGGTCATAGATTTTTCTTTGGTTAACATCAATTGCTCTCTAACATTTAGTGGTACTTTAGGTTTTAATAATTCTTGTGTACAAGGTAAATTAGTTCTTAACAACCTACTCATTAACAATTCAGATGGACTATACTCCAACCCTGCTACTGGGGTTGTTCTGTAATGCAACAAGGCAAGTTCAAAATCAGAATGGTCCTCTAAACATTTTTTTAACATGCCCTTGACTATACCCACTGCTTTTTCTGATAACCCATTTGATTGAGGGTATCGGGGGCTGGACTTTATCAACTCAATATCGAATTTTCGAGAAAACTTTACGAATTCAAAGCTACCAAAAGGCACATTGTCACTTACTATATACCTGGGAACACCATGAGTACAAAAAATTGACAGTAACTTTTTAATTATATAGCCAGCTGTTTTGTTCCTTAAAGACTTTACTTCTATCCACTTTGAATAATAATCCACCAGAACTAAATAGTCTCTTCCAGCAAAATGAGCAATATCCATACCAACTTTATTAAAAGGTAGGTCAGGTATTTCATGAGACAATAAAGGTTGTCTAGGATTTGATGGCCTATACTTTTCACAAGCTTTACATTTTGACACAAACTCTTCTATGTCTCTTGACATTCCTGGCCAATACAACACCTTTCTGGCACGTTTTTTACATTTTACAATTCCAGCATGCCCTGAATGAATTATTGACATTATCTCTTTTCTTGTATCTTTAGGTATAAGTATTTTATTTTCATAAAATATAAGTTGGTCTTTCACTACTAAATAATCTTTTAATTTGTACAACTTTTTCAGCTCAATACCTTGTATATTTTTATCATTTTTAGGCCATTCTGAATTATACCATAACATTATTTGTTGAAGATTGGCATCTTTTGCTGTCTCTTGTTTTAATTCCAGTAACTTATTATTTGAAACTTGCAAATCAGTTTCTAAACCATATACAACTTCACAATTTATACTATGTACTAACTCTCTTAGCACTGGATCTAACTGAGCATTATTTGTGTCATAATGTCTTGATAAGTAATCTGCTATATACATTTTTGAACCAGGTACATACCTTATTTCAAAATTATATTTTAGCAATTTGAGAACCATGCGTTGTAATCGAGCAGAAATTTTATTAATATCTTTATTCATTATTGCTACAAGAGGTTTGTGATCACTTTCTACAATAATATGACGCCCATAAATAAACTGATGATACTTATCCATAGCGCAACAGATGGCAAACAACTCTTTCTCTATGGGAGCCCATCTTTGTTGACATTCTGTATAACATCTTGAATAGAAAGACAATGGCTTTCCTTCTTGTAACAAGCATGCTCCCATGCCACTTTTAGAACTGTCAGTTTGTAATACTATATTCCCATTTTTTTTTAAGACTGATAAGGTGGGAGCTGAACTAATTCTCCTTTTTATTTCCTCAAAAGCTTTAACTTGAGCTGTGCCCCAGTCCCACACAACTTCTTTTTTCAATAATTCTCTAAGAGGTTCAGTAGTTTTTTGAATATTGTGGTATAAATTTACTTAGATAGTTGCACATGCCTAAAAATTTTTGCAATTCCTTTACACTTCTGGGTTGCTTTAACTCCTCTATAGCCTTAACATGTTCAGGATCTGGTTTTATACCTGATTTTGACAACATTAATCCTACATACTTTACAGTCTCACATCTATATTGTATTTTATTTTCATTAAATTTTACATTGTGTTTTTTTGCTCTGTCTATTACCTTACTCAAAATTTTGTCATGTTCTACCAAACTGTCCCCGGCCACAATTAAATCATCAAAATACACATAGACTCCCTGTATATCACTAAAAATGGTAGTATTTATTCTTTGCATTACCTCTGGTGCTGAAGAAATACCAAATGGCATTCTCCTGAAGCAATACCTGCCAAAAGGTGTTCCAAATGTGCACAGCTTATCTTTATCATCCAACATAACTTGAAAAAATCCATCTTTCATGTCTAATACTGTGAAGACCTGCTTACCTGCAAGAGAATTATAAATTTCCTCAGGAGATGGTATTTGATAGTTCTCTCTAAGGATACATTTGTTTAACTCTTTTGGGTCTAAGCACAGTCGAAGGGACTTATTTGGCTTCTCAACTATTACAAGATTATTACACCATGCTGTCGGTCCCTGTACCTTTTCTATTATACCTCTACTTTCATAGCTTGCTAAAGTGTTTTTTAACCTCTCTTTAATTGCCTGTGGAACTCTTCGAATAGGTTTCACAACAGGTAGCACTGATTCCTTTAATTTTATACTATATGACCCTATATTTCCTAGGCCTGAAAATACCTCTATGTTTGCTTTCACAAAATTTTCTTTATCATTTGTTACAATAGCATCCAATCTTTTCAACAAATTCAATTCTATACAAGCTGGCAACCCTATCACCGGCTGAATTGGCAAATCAACTATGCAAAATTTTAATTTCACCTGTTTGCCTTTGACCATGCAGTTTAATTTAACAGTACCTACAGTTTTAATTTCTTGATTATTATAAGCCACCAACACAGTTGAATTCTTTAACAAACAATTGGAATTATCTTTAACTTTATCATATAGCTTTAATGGTAAAGTATTACAGTCAGCCCCTGAGTCTAATTTGAACTTTATGTTAGTTCCATTGATGTTCACAATTTCAGTCCATTGAAGATTTCCACTAAAGTTACTTACTGAATCCACCACAAAGTCTTCAGAACAATCACTGTCACTCTCTCCCTTTTGAACGGAGTCAATTTTTTTTTCTTTCTTATTAGGTGCTTCATTTCTTATTGACTTAGTACGACACACAGCAGCAAAATGATTGTAATTGTTACAATTTGCACACTTTTTTCCAAATGCTGGACATTTTCTCGCTGGGTGCCTTTTGCCGCAGTAAGTACAGGCAAGTATCTTGGACCCCCCTCCTTGTCCTATGTCTACTTTCTTGATGACATCTACTTCCTGCTTTATTTGCATTGACATTTCAAGAGTCCTTGATTTTCCTGCCTCCGCTGCACGACATTGGTTGATAACCTGGTCTAGTCCAATATCGGCCTCCCTTAACAATCTCTCCTGCACTCCCTTATCTCTAATTCCAATGACGATCATATCTCTCACAAGCCTATCCTCTTGATCTTTGAAGTCGCATTGTTTAGCTTGAACTTTTAGCTTCGTGATGAATCTGTCTACTTGTTCACCCTCTTCCTGTTTTAAATTGAAGAATTTGAAACTACTCGTGATTATATTCTTCCTCGGCTCCACATAGGCATCAAATTGTTTTAATAAGTTGTCCAAGGTTTTAACCTCATTCGGTTTCATGTGTGAATTATACACATCTACTGCGTCCTCTCCCGCAACATTTAGAAATACAGCCACTTTTCGTTCTTCTTTGGCGTCTGACAGTCCCACTGCTTCCAGATACAGCTGGAATTGCTGTTTAAATCTGGACCAATTTGCCCCATCGCCCGATAAAACCAACCCAGTTGGCGGTTTTATTCCCTCCATTTTGTACATATACCAGAATGACTTTCACTGTTTCTTCCACTAAGGTTTATTTCCTTATTTTAAGTTTTAACCTGACACCATGTTCTGTACATAAGTCAGGGTGTTAAATAAGTAATACCACTGTATTAAGATCTTTAAATGATTTATTCAGTCGTCACGTCATCGTGCCTGAGAATGCTGTGTTGCCACGTGCAACCGGACATATCGTCTTGCCACAGATATATTTAAGATTAACAATAAAATAATCATATATCAAACAACGAGTAAGTTCACCCAATAGCTTAATAGTTTTAGCGCCTAATGACAGATTAGTAATATTGTGTACAAGAAGTTTTGGCCCTAATTTTTTACACACGCTAAACAAAAGTAAAGCCGCAAAAAATATACCTAATTAATAATAATACTTAACGCGAGCGAAGCCGCGGGCAAAAGCTAGTTAATTACAAGTTTATTGGATAACTAAAAAATAAATAAACAAACTTACATAATTTATCACATTTATTTCAAAACAATGTCTAATAAATTGAAGATACAAATCGCTAAGAAATCTATATGGTCTGTGAAAGATTATTCTAGAAACTGTCAGTTTGGTTTGGAAGAAAAGGCGGGGACCGTGTCGTGCTTTACGATCAAGAACACGAGCTTAAAAGCTGATTGAGAGGGACTTAATCCTAAGAGAATTGGGATGTGTCCAAATAACCCGATGGGGTTTTATAAGTATGGGTCGTTAGAAGCTGAATCCTGTGAGTATTCAATAATTTTCTTTGTTCTTGCTGGATAGCCTATAGCTTAGATCTTGCATGTGTGTTCTGACACGAGGACTTTGTTACAGCTCTGGCTGTTATGCTAGCCTTCTTTTAAGATTGGTGCTATGCGCGATTGATTTGATGCCTTGGTGTTGCGCCGTTGTGTGATGATTTGGAATTCATCAGAGCGCAGGCGGATTCGAGGTTATCCCTTGGGGTGTGGTCCTCCGACGTTCAGGAAGGCTTTACCTAGCCGAATCCAGGTGATGAGGGCCACAGCCAGACCTGTAACAACGTCAACGTCGTGTAAAAAAAAAAAAAACAATTTAGTCAATTTTATAATTTTTTATGAATTTTATCAACTTTACCATATTTATCGATTTTATTATTATTAGTTTCCTTTTTAATTACAATCAGTTTACTTACTCAATTATTATTGTCCTTACTCTAAATAAAAATCGCATGAAAATCCGCTTCGTAGTAGAGAAGCAATTCAGTCACACGATTTTGTCTTATAGGTACTTTCAATTAATATTTTATTTATTTTTTATGTAGGTGGTACGCACATATTGGTTGTTTATTTTAGTTTTTAGGATGTAAGGGGGCACACCTACCATCTCAGTGCCCCAAGTCAACCTCACCTGCTCGTGGTGCATCCTGCTGAACAACAAACGAGGCTCTGACAACCGGCAAATGGCGGTATAACCATGTAATTTCGCGGCTAAATGGCACAGATTAGTGACGGGCAGCAGCGTCACTAGTATGAGAAGTTGCGACCTGCGATCGCCAACCCGCATGCCCAGCGTGGCGATTATGGGCAAACCCTCCAATGGCAAGCCACAATCAACCACGGCCCCCAGTTCCCGGCCGCCTTGCTATTCCTGATTTTGGCGGCGGTCACGGTAACGGCAAGGTAGGGGGTGCGAAGAATCCCCGGGTTACGAATGGCCGCCAAACACAACTGACCTTGGCGACGTATAACGGACGTACGTTACGGCTCGACGAACATCTAGTGCAGCTCGAAGAAGAACTTGGGAAAATAAGGTGGCACATTCTTGGGTTGAGTGAAGTCCGAAGAGAAGGGGAGGACACAATAACCCTTGAATCAGGTCACCTTATGTATTTCCGAGAGGGAGACCAGCTATCCCAAGGCGGAGTCGGGTTCCTGGTAAATAAATCCCTTAGTGACAACGTTGTGGAAGTCTCCAGTGTGTCGAACAGAGTAGCGTACCTCGTAGTGAAGTTAACCGAGAGGTATAGCCTCAAGGTTGTTCAGGTTTACGCACCGACCTCGGCACACTCTGATGACGAAGTGGAGGAAATGTTCGAGGACATCTCCAAGGCCTTGCATTCCACCACTAAGGCCCACTACAACGTTCTCATGGGAGATTTTAACGCTAAAGTGGGAGTACAGAATTGCAGCGAATCGGTAGTAGGATCCTACGGGTTTGGCAACAGAAATCATAGGGGGCAAATGCTAGTTAACTTCCTTGAGAAGGAGGGGCTTTTCTTGATGAATTCCTTCTTTAAGAAACAGCCTCAAAGGAAGTGGACGTGGCGAAGCCCCGACACTATGACAAAGAACGAGATAGACTTTATCATAACGGATAAAAAGCATATATTCAGGGACGTCTCGGTGATCAACAGGTTTAATACCGGCAGTGATCACAGACTTGTTTGAGGCTCTCTGAATATCAACTTTAAGCTCGAGCGAACTCGTTTGATGAAGTCTAAGCTCCGTCCAAATATGTTCCAAACTATGCTAGGGTCTGAAGCGTTCCAGTCAGACCTGGAGAACCGATTCGCTGCCGTGGAAACCACAAATGACGTTGACCAGGAGCTCGACCAATTTGTGGACATCCTCAGGGAGGAAGGTACGAGATTTTGCAAAATGCGGCGTACGGGCAAGAAGTCCAAACTTTCGGAAGAGACTCTGGAGCTTATGACTGAACGACGTGAAAACCCACCTGTCACTTCGTCAGAACAACGGGCACTCAACAAAAAGATTAGAGCATTGGTACGACGCGACCTCCGACGCTCCAATACACGCTCTATAGAGAAAGCGATTGAGGAACATCGGGGGTCGAAAGTGTTCGTCCAATCGCTTGGGAGGAGCCACCTGACGAAGTTGACCAAATCTAGTGGGGATATCGTCGTTTCGAAGCCGGAGATCCTTTCGGAAGTCGAAAACTTCTATGGCCAATTGTACGCATCGCATGCATCTCGGCCTAATCCCGAAAATGAGGATTCAAGAGCCACCCTAACCCGCCACTTCACTGAAGACCTGCCGGAAGTCAGCCAAGACGAAATCGAGGCGGCTCTTAAACAGCTTAAAAATGGAAAAGCCCCTGGTGAGGACGGGATTACGAGCGAGCTCCTGAAAGCGGGAGGAAGCCCTGTGCTGAAAGAACTTCAGGAGCTCTTTAACTCTGTCCTGTTCTCTGGGAGAACTCCAGAAGCGTGGCGAAGGAGCGTGGTCGTTCTTTTCTTTAAGAAGGGTGATAAGACCCTTCTAAAGAACTACAGACCCATTTCGCTCCTTAGCCACGTATATAAGTTGTTTTCAAGAGTCGTCACGAATCGTCTAGCGCGAAGACTCGACGAGTTTCAGCCACCGGAGCAGGCCGGGTTTCGAGGAGGATTTAGCACCATAGACCACATCCACACTGTGCGACAAATTATACAGAAGTCCGAAGAGTATAATCGACCCCTATGTCTTGCCTTTGTGGACTATGAGAAAGCTTTTGACTCTATCGAGACCTGGTCTGTTTTGGAGTCTCTGCAGCGATGCCAAGTCGACTGGCGATACATCCAAGTGCTGAGATGTCTTTATGAAAACGCGACAATGACCGTCCAAACTCAGGACCAGCGAACTGAACATATCCCCCTGCGTCGAGGGGTAAGACAAGGGGACGTAATATCCCCGAAATTGTTCTCTAACGCATTGGAGGATATGTTTAGGACGCTGGACTGGGATGGGCGCGGCATTAACATCAACGGCGAGTACATCTCACACTTGAGATTTGCGGATGACATCGTTATACTGGCTGAATCGGTGCAGGACCTGCAGCAAATGCTGGACGGCCTAGTTGATTCTTCTGCACGCATTGGTCTCCGGATGAACTTGGACAAAACCCAGGTTATGTTCAACGAACACGTAACCCCGGGACCGATTGCTGTCAATGGTGGTGCTCTCAAGGTTGTTCAAGAATACATTTACCTCGGGCAAACTCTGAAGTTTGGTAAAAACAACTTTGAGAGGGAGGCTAGCAGAAGGATTCAGCTGGGCTGGGCAGCGTTTGGGAAGCTTCGTCGAGTTTTCTCGTCGCGTATTCCACAGAGCCTAAAGACTAAGGTCTTCAATCAGTGCGTCCTGCCAGTTATGACTTACGGAGCCGAAACGTGGACACTCACGGTACGGCTGGTCCATAAATTCAAGGTCGCTCAGCGAGCTATGGAACGGGCTATGCTTGGGGTCTCTCTGAGGGATCGAATCCGCAACGAGGTGATCCGGCAGAGAACCAAAGCTGTCGACATAGCTCACAGAATAAGCAAGCTGAAGTGGCAATGGGCCGGCCATATTAGCCGTAGAACCGATGACCGCTGGGGTAGACGTGTTCTTGAGTGGAGACCGCGAATCGGTAAACGTAGCGTGGGACGCCCTCAGGCTAGGTGGAGCGACGATCTTCGCAGGCTGGCTGGTAGCAGCTGGATGAGAGTTGCCGAAAATCGAGTTGAATGGCGTGCAATAGGAGAGGCCTATGTCCAGCAGTGGACTGCTATAGGCTGATGATGATGATGATGATGATTTTAGTTTTTTATTTATCACAATACAACACACACACCCTCACACACATGTATGTCACAACATTTTATTTGATTTTGTATGAGCTTTTTTGTAATATCACATTTAATCGATTCTCTTAATTTATTATTAACGGACACACACTTCCCTATGTGTTTGTTATTCCAGCGTATGGCACTCGTGGGTAGCAGCTGAAAATCAGCGTCAGATGATACACCTGGTGTTGTCATCTGACATTATGCTGAGCTGAGGCCCTTTTGGCATTATAATCTTTGTTTTTATAGTTTTAAGGTGTATTTATTTTGCTGTAATGCCAATAAACGCATTTTTCTTTCTTTCTTTCTTTCTTTACCCACAGGATTCGGCTTCTTAAAATATAACTCTAATATTACCAACTGCTAGTCTATACGTCTAACAAGGACGACCAGGGTCTGTAAAAACTTTCTGCGCGAAGCCCAGCGTGAGGCCCGTCTCCCTTTTTTTCTTTTGTTTCCTTCAATTTCCGCGCCATCCCGATTGGCTGTGTTGCCAATCAAAATAAATAAAATTCACTGTGTTGCCAATTTAAATAATCAAAACGGAATCATGACATTACTGAAACAGTTAACGCACAATCTTTTGTTTTTAACGAACATAAAATAGGGAGGAAGGGAAGGGATAACTGTAAGTCGTTTGAACTCCAAACACTCGTACAGATGAACACGACTTGCATTATTGCAAAAAATGTAGGTAGGTTTGGAATTAATATTTTTCTCCGTGATTGCAAAACTATGAGTGGTTTTCTGAACATTCCGATTACGTGACTTATCGAAACGTCTAGTTTTATTATCAATTGCACTAGTTTGATGTACCGTAGTTGTTCTTTCGATAATCTTTATGTGATTACGAACATACGGTATTAATTCTTTGCTTGTGGGTATTTCTTTATAGCGCACGGACAACTCGAAGCTCTGCACTAATTACGAATCCATTTTTTTTAACGCGAGATGAGTAAAAATAAAATCTGACAAATCACCAATCTGTAACTTTTTTAACGCGGACCACGAAGAATGAATTAGTTCAATAAAGTCATTCAAATGACCTGAGGCGGAGGTACTTGATTTTATGTCGAGTATATTAATGGACCCTAACAATCTCTTGTCCTGGTATTTCGACACTAATGAGTTCCATATTGTGGAATAATTTTCTTCATTAGGAATTATTCCGGCAAATATATTTAATGCGTTCCCACTCAAATATTGGACCTTTTGACTGTCCGTCAATGTTTTATTATTGTGAACTAAAAGCTTTTTTATGAATGCTTTAAAGCATTCATAAAAAAGCGGCCACTTTTCGGGATTACCCGAGAAACTGACTAATTCTAGCGCGGGTAATTTACATGAATTGTTAATTATTTCTTTGACTGGCAATTCTTGTTTATACGTACGGAGTGTTTCAATTAAGTTACCGCGTATGTATTTGATCTGGGAATAGAGTGATTCAAATGCACTCCAGTCACTGAAGCTAATTTTATATTCTGGGTCCACTTTCAGCACCAATTCGTTGTGTTCATCACACAGTGTATTAAAATTATTATATAATTGATCCATACTTGTAGAAGCTGCTAGAAATTCCTGGACACTTCTAGTGTTGGTGCTAACTGAAGCCACCTTTTTTCCCGATTCATATAATTCATTTATTTTTGCGAAAACTGCTTGCTTTTTTGCCGCAGCTATTTTAATTTTGTTTCATAACTCATGTTAAAAGTTACAATCCGTTATTGAACAGGTAACTTCCGATAACGTATTACACTTGTAGTTATAAATTGCCTATCACCTTGAACAAGGTCAACGGTTACACCAATTCACAATCGCGACCTATGTAGGTAGTTTGGGAATTAATGAATATGGGAATATCTATTACTTTTATAATATATTTATGTTAATGTATATTACACATATATTTATATTGGACTTATAAGGCACTGGTTTTTTTATATATATATATATATGGCTCGAAGTGACCAAAAAATGGTCGCGCGGTGGATTACAAATTGCAGGTGTTTTATTTTTTGTTGGAAAAATGCGGGGAAATTATATTAAGCGGAAATCATAAGGCTCCTCACCTTATGATAATCACTTCGGGGTACGGAGTACATATAAGCGTTGGAGGAAATTGGTGGAGGAAGTTGGAGGTTTTGACAAAATCAAGGAGGAAATTGAGAGACCTGGTCTCCTGCGACGGTCTTCTGCGCCAACTTGGGTTATTCCACGGATCCGGGATTATTGAACGGGCGCGCGCCCGAAGTGATTGCGTTTAATTTTGGCGAGTTTCACAAACTCCAGCTAAAGGGTCGACCCGTTTAGCGAGTAATAGCGTGCGGCGTGATTAATGATGACAGTTGGTGAGTCACGCGTACTCGAGCCGAAAATTGACGCGTGTCAATTTGGCGAGCAATAAGTAATTAGCGGTAATGTAGACCATATGTAGACTGACTTTTTTTGCGCGCGCGCCGCCCGTTATATAAACTAGTGGCGCGCTAGGTTCTTCATAGTAGTGACATCTCTCTTCCAACCATGAAAGTGTCTAACAAAACGGCGCGAACATCCTCCCCCCTTTGAAACTCCGTAGGGGTTTCGAAAAGAAACGGAAAGTAAAAACAAAAGAGAATGCTATTTAGCATTCTCTCATTTGAGAGGATGTCCAATTAGCTGGAAGGAGAATCATGAAATATATGGATAAAAAAATTAATGTAATTAGAGGAAGTAAACATAATATAATAAATATAATTAAATACAACAGGTGCGATTGTGATTGGGTTAATGGTTAAATAGAATTACTGCGAAGGCAGAGGACACAGCTTTACAACAGGACGATTTAAGAGTCCCTATGAATTTCGCTGTCTAAAAACAGAAAATTAAATTTTTTTCAGCGCAGTTTTCTCAATATCCTTAAGTTATCTACTTTTTCTTTAAATACACAGTTATTTATCACCTATTTATCTAGTAAGTCTACAAATTTAAATTTTGATAACTACTTAATGTAAATTAAGAAACACCATGTTTTTCAATTGCTTTCTTAGCTTACTGGTAGCAAATAACAATCTGAAAAATATCCCAAATACTGGGCACATAGTATATTAGTAAGTGTACAATTTTTTTTTTTAAAGTTTAATGAATTAGTACTTGTAAAAAAATGTTGCAACAAACAACACATAGTTAATTCTAAAGTTCGTGAGTTACTACATTAAAGAATCCGAATCAAATTATGCCTCTCCAGTTATCTTGGTAAAGAAAAAGAACGGTGATAGTCGGTTATGTGTAGATTATCGTGCCCTTAACTCGGTCACTAAAAGATATATATCCGTTGCCAAACATCGACGATCAGAAGGCCAATTCTGCTAACTAAAAAACGTTCAAATTCAAGTCGCAGTGCCTCAAAAGTTCCAAAATGTCACAATTGGTATTCTACTAAACCAAAAAAGTTAGTCAAACGTGACGTTTACTGCAATGAGATTGCGACTAGACCGAAAACAAAAAATGTACCAAATCGGTATTCTGCTAAACTTTAGCCATGGCATCAAAAAAAAAATTGGTATTCCACTAAAAATAAAAACGTCAAAACTGACGCCAGCATGAGATTATTTGTAGACCGGACTGTGACAAATAATTTTAGCTTCTGTATAGTTTTATGCGTATAAAATTTTTATTTCCCGCCTTTGGTGGGCCGGGATATTTTGACATTCGCAAACGAACATATGGCGAGGCGAATGGCGAGGCGAATCATGTACTCTGAGGCGAATAAACACGCGTATCGTATCCACGCCCACGCGCCCGCTTCCCGCGCCGCGCCCGCTTCCCGCGCCGCGCCCTTCGCAGATTGCTCCGTCGCGTCGCCCGCACCCCTCTCCGCGCCCGTCAGTCCGGCTGAAATCACGATCGCAAACGGCACGAGTTTTGCACTGTCAGTGTTCCACTCGAATTTTCTGTGTTTTGTATTGTGTGAACGATTATAAGTACTTACCGTGTATTAATATGCCGCAAAACTTTATTTCATGTGACCATACAAAGTACAAACTGGCGCTTCAACGCGACCGATACGACGCGAACTCAAAGTATACCTATTTACAAAGTAACGGTTTTCTTCATTACGAGAACTTTCGTGCACATCGTAACGTAAATAAATAGTGTTTCCTAGTGTTTAGTTGACTATTGTGTAGGTAACAATATTGCCTCGACCGTAAAAGTAGAGGCAACGATGACAACACCATGAGAGGCGCGCCGGCGCGGCGTCCCCAACGTCCGCGCCGTTATCGGAAGGGACGCTACGTCGTTTCTGGAGGCGGTCGCCAGTCGCCAAGGTTCAAGTGGAATCGAACCGTCAATTGGTTCAGAGCCTGTTTTACTACGTCGGCCAACAACGTCGACGTCTCATCGACGCATATGGAAACGTTAACCCATGAGTCCGTTTACAACATAGATCTATGTTCGTTGAGAAGGCGCTAAAAATAAAGGACTGTCCGAAGTATAGAAAGACGCGCGCGGCCGCTAGCGCTGCCCCGGCCTGCGTCGCGTCGCCCGCGCCGCCCGCGCGCGCTTTCGCATCTCGGCCTCCGCGAGACCGCGACGAGTGCGCCGGCAGACATACCTACTGCGTCGACGAGCGCTATGCGTAGTGCTTAGCCCGTAGCCCCTGCCGACTGTGGTAAACAATAGCAAAAACTCGTCTGGAGAATGGAAATGGTTATTTTGTGTTTATTGCCGTGAAGTCGGACATACTCGCAACTCTTGCAAAAATATTAAAGATATAACCGATATTAAAGATATAGCAGGCGAGACGCTCAGCCCAGAGCAATCCGCGGATCTTCTGGCAAAAACCTTTTACCCCGACGACTCGACGGATGCCGAACAGCCATACCACATGAACCTGAGAAGGCTAGCGGAAGACAAGAACCCTCAAGGTCTGTCTGCTGATGACCCGCCCTTTACGACCGCGGAGCTGGAAATGGTTCTCCAGAACCAAAATCCGAAAAAAGCCCCCGGTCCTGACGGGTTAACAGCGGACATCTGCACAGCGGCAATAAACTGCGATAGGGAAGTGTTCTTAGCGATAGCAAACAGGTGCCTGTCGCTGTCCCACTTCCCGAAGCAGTGGAAGGTCGCCCACGTGTGCATTCTCCGCAAGCCAGGAAAGGACGACTATACCAGCCCAAAGTCGTACAGGCCAATAGGCCTGCTCTCGGTTCTAGGAAAGATCGTCGAGAAGCTCCTAGTCGGCAGACTACAGTGGCACTTCCTGCCAACACTTAACACAAATCAGTACGGGTTCATGCCGCAGCGCGGCACCGAAGACGCCCTCTATGCTCTGATAGGCCACCTACGAGCCGAAATCAAAGCCAAAAAGATCGTGCTTTTGATATCATTAGACATAGAGGGGGGCCTTCGATAACGCGTGGTGGCCAGCACTCAAAAGACAGATGGTGGTTAAGAACTGTCCTAAAAACATCTACGCTCTCGTCGCCTCATACCTGGAAGACCGGAACATCAGGGTAACTACGCCAGAGCGACTAGCGAGAAGGGTACCACGAAAGGATGCGTCCAGGGCTCAATTGCCGGACCGACGTTTTGGAACCTTATCCTAGACTCACTCCTGCAGAAGATGGCGAGTATGGGGGTATACTGCCAAGCCTTCGCAGACGACGTTGTCCTAGTTTTCTCGGACCACAAAGCCGGCCCCTTGCAGCAATCAGCCAATAGCACGCTAGACATTGTATCGGAATGGGGCGTCCAAAACAAGCTACGTTTCGCCGCGCACAAGACCAACGCGATGGTGTTAACGAGAAAGCTTAAGTACGACGTTCCGATACTCCATATGTCAGGCACACGGCTGAACCTAGTCGGAGAGGTCAAGCTGCTAGGTCTCACAATAGACTCCAAACTCACCTTCAACGCACACGTGTCTGCGATCTGTAAAAAGGCTGCAGACATCTACAAGCAGCTGGCATGCGCGGCAAAGGTGACTTGGGGACTAAACGGAGAGATAATTAGGACAATATACGTGTCGGTGATAGAGCCCATCGTGATGTACGCAGCGAGTGCGTGGGCTCCCGCAGCTGAGAAACTGATGACAAGGAAGCAGTTTGACTCACTGCAGAGGGGCTTCGCGCAGAAGATCTGCAAAGCGTACCGCACGGTGTCTCTGACATCGGCACTCATCCTGTCAGGCCAACTCCCCTTAGACCTCCGGGTAATCGAGGCGGCAACCCTGTTCAAGATCAAGAAGGGTCATTCCAAAGAGTTCATACCGCCAGGCCGTGAGCTGGAGTGCGACGTGCACTACTCCAAAAATCCTCACCCAGCACAACTCACAACAACGGAGTATGTGCGCCTGGAGGACTTGACTCCCGAAACCCTGGAAACCCACCGAGTGATCGGTCCCCAAATATACACCGATGGCAGCAAGATAGAGGGGAAAGTCGGCGCTGCCCTAACTTGGTGGGAAAACGGGAAGGAGTCCAAGTACGGTACCTTCGGATTGGAGCCTCACAACACTGTCTTCCAATCGGAAATGTACGCTCTCTTCAGAGCTGTCGAGATGGTGAGAGAATCCAGGGCGGCCTCCGTAGGCACCTTAAGTGACTCAAGATCGTCACTGGAACTGCTGAGGAGACCGTCTGTCACTCACCACTTGGCAATCCAAATTAAGAGAAGCGTCCGAGAGATCAGAGAGGAAGGCAGAGAGGTGAGGCTTTTTTGGCTCAGGGCCCACGTAGGAACAGCCGGGAATGAGAGAGCGGACGAGCTGGCCAAGGAGGCAGCTCTAAACAAAGAGACAGCAGACTACAGCAAGGTCCCCGTATCGTTCGTGAGGAAGAAGATACGGGAGGAGACTATAAGGAAGTGGCAAGCGCGATACGAGTCCTCGAGCACAGGAGCGGTCACAAAAGTGTTCTTCCCAAACGTCCTAGCGGCGAAAAGAACACTCAGAGACGCAGTTCTCACACCGGTCCACGTGCAAGTCCTAACAGGACATGGAGGATTCTCAGCGTATCTCCACCGTTTCCATCTTAAAGATAGTCCCTCGTGCGTCTGCGACCCCAGTTGCGAAGAAACAGTCTGGCACTTGCTCTTCGAATGCCCTAGGTTCGCCCACGACAGAATGGAGCTGGAGGTAAAGTTAGAAACCCAGCTAAGCCAGTCCACACTCCACACCATCATGGGGAGACCGGCTACTAGGACACCATTCCTGGCATTCGCGAGCAAAGTTGCTGTGGTCGCAGCAGGGGCTAACAAAACGGACGCACCCTTGCCTAGTCGAAACCGACGACTACCATCAACCACCATACCAACAACAACAACACTCACCAGAACACAAACCACACACACAAACAACACCAACAGACAACCAGCACAAGCAGCACCAGCAACACCAGCAGCGGCAGCAGAAGCCAGCCCTCAACCAGCCCCTAGCACCATGCCCATCACGCAATTCCTGGCGTGCGGAGGAGACGGAGTCCCAGGCGTCAGACTGCGAGGAGTCTCTCTGTTTATGAACAGAGAAGGAGAAAGGTTGGGTATAAGCTTCTGCATAGGCTCAAGCCGAGCTAGGGCCCGTATACCAATATCACCAGGCCTAGCCGCCTTGATCAACGGAAGCACCACCAAAACGAGCATGAAAGGCAGCAAGTATGCAGCACTGCCTCGAGTGGATGTGGCCTCTCACCGATGCCGTCTAGTGCGATCCAAAGGGAAGACGATTGCACTATTCGAGTGGGGAGAGGAGACTCCATTCGCTCAGGCAAGCTCGTTGCTTCAAAAGATCAGGGAGGCAGGAGAACTTATGGCAGTCTCAGCACGTACCATAAGTGTTGACGCGATGATGGTCGGAGGGGAGAGAGGAGACGTCGCAGACCGTTTCGGCTGTTTAAAAGCCTCGGAACATCACGAGGTAGTTGTCTACGAGGACAGAGGGGAAACTCTTAGCTTCCTCAAAGCCCCTAGACAACCAGCAGCCAGCGCGACGAACCCCACAACAACCCCGACCACTCAAAGCGGTTCAGAGAGGGCCCAGCAGAAGGCAGAAGCCGAAAAAGCTGCAAAGGAGCAGAGCACAACCACCAGCCCGGAGGGCCAGGCCCGGTCGAGGAGTCGTCTGAAAGCCTTCGGCACTTTCCTCAGTGCACTGCTCCCGAGCACTAGCCGAGCATCACCACCATCATCTCAGAGGCAGGAAGCAGCAGTGGAGAGGTTCTTTAAAAGAAAGGCCAAAGAACCCACACCGAAAAAGCCTATACCAACCAGAGCCGATAAAGGGCAAGTCAGCCCGCCGACCCTCGCGGTAAATTCGGGCACCACGGACCACGTGAAGAGCGCTTTCCTTGAGTACGTAGCAATCGTGAGAGCGACCAGAGAGGTCAATCTCGCGACATGCAAGAAGATCCTACAGACCTTCCATAGAGACACAGAAGGACTGCTAAGGGTACTACTCAAGGAATCAGAGGCAGCGGTGTACGACAACGTCACATCTCAAGTCATCAAAGGGGAAATGACGGGGTCGTACATGGTAGCCTATAGCGCGAAAAGTGGTTTTGTGGCCCTGGACGCAGAGGAGACGGAGCGCTCGGGCAAACTCAAGTTCAACGTACCGGATGACGACCCGATAGTGGTTACCGCCAAATGTACCAAAATCATGCCGGACGATAAGATCCTTGAAATGGCTCAGACCATCTTGGGGACCTCAGATATCCCGGCATCGCAGGAAAGTTGGGCGGTACCCAGTATCAGGTGGGTAAACGGGGTTCCGGGTTGCGGTAAGACAACTTGGGTGGTTAAGCACTTCGATGAGGAGAAGGACGTCATAGCTACCACGACGACCGAAGCTGCCAAAGATCTCAGGGAGAAGCTAGCGCACCGCTTAGGAGATCGAGTGAAGACAAAGGTGCGCACTATGGCCTCAATCTTAGCCAACGGGTTCAGACAGCAAGAGAAATGTTACCGTCTCACGGTAGACGAGGCTCTCATGAACCATTTTGGGGCCATAGTTATGGCAGTAAAGTTGTCCGGAGCAAGCGAAATTGTCCTCATCGGAGACGTAAACCAGCTTCCATTTTTGGACAGACAGAACCTTTTCGAGTTAAGGTATACCCGTCCAGACTTGGTGGCTGGCATCACCCAGGAGTTGCACTGCACACACCGCAACCCGATGGACGTGGCGTTTGCACTGAGTGAGATATACTCCGGTATATACTCCTCCAAGTCGTCGCTGTCGCAGGTCCACTCCCTGAAGGTGGAAGGTTTTACTGGAGCGCAAATACCGAGCACCGCGCAAAACACCCTATTCCTGGTTCATACGCAAGGGGAGAAAGCTTCTCTTATAAGCCAGGGATACGGGTCCGGTGAAGGATCGCGCACGTTAACCATACACGAGGCTCAGGGGTTGACCTACGACAGCGTAATCATCATCAACACCAAGTCCAGGAGGCTCAAAATCCATGACAGCATCTCCCACGCGGTAGTGGCAGTGTCGAGACACACGGTCAGTTGCGTCTACTACACCGACGACGCCGACGACGCCACGGCCCGCTTCGCAAAGAGAGCGATGGGTGCGCCGACTAAAATGGTCATCGATTACAACCTCAAGATGGCCATGCAGCACCGAGACGCAGTTGTTGTGGAAGCTTTGCTCAGGCTAGCGAAGTCCCTGGTCAGCAGACCCCACCTAACCACCTAAACACCACCTAACAGTCCCTATCCAAACCCACAACCCAATCCAATTCTAACCTAGCCCTGTAAGATAGAATAAAAATGTAAAAACTAATATACTCTAAAATAAAATGTGTTGATGTATAACGTTTTCATTAAGTAATATAATAAGATGTACCGAAAATAAAATATATAATAACATAAAATATGTAAAATCAGAATAATAAATAGTATTGTATAATAAAATAATTAAGTTGTAATGTCTAAACAAAAATGTAATTGTAATGCCTGTTGTTTATGTATTTATTTTAATAGCATGAAGTGCATGAGCATGTATGTAAATATGTATCATTATAATAATTTTATAGGTAAAAAAAAAAAAAAAAAAAAAAATGTATGTATATATATGTATAAAAAGATGGACTCACGTAGATTTAAGCTAGTATTGTAAGTTTAGAGTAATATGGATGTGTCCGATGCGGGAGTTTGAAACTGTTCCCTAGGAAAAGAAAGTTTAATGTAAACAATAAAATATTATAAAAAAGGGCGCGGACCACCAAGTCCGCGGTAATTAAAGTAATAAAAAAAAAAAAAAAAAAAAAACTTAGTAATAGGGATAAGCTTTGGAATGCGGCTAGAGTTGTTTTTTTTAGCATTGATCTATCTTTCAGACACTCTGAAGCAACGGAAAGCACCAGTGGAGATGGAGCTGGAGAACGTGATTCCGCTTTTATTACACTGGTTCCTGAAGACTTGCAAATAAATGAGTAAGTTTAATGTATTAATAATCATAATTTTCAGAAATTATAAACTGTTAAAAAAATTATTGAATTAGGATTTCAAGTCAAAGTAGCGAACAAGCGTCACAAAATGTCATGTACATTTTGTGACGCTTGTTCGCTACTTTGCCTTTTTTCAACTGGAGCTCCTGAACCTGTAATAACTTCTCAACTTACCAAGTCGGTTTTCTCAATTCTAGACTAGTGTAGGCTTTATTTCTGGTTAGCTTTAATTGTAATATGTTGAATCATATAAAAACTAACTTTTATCTTTTTATTGTTTCAGTGACAGTCATGATTCATATGATTTTACCGTTGAAGTGGAAAACAAGGAAGATGACTTTCAACCCGTTTCAGGACGCAGAATTGTCGACATCAATTTTATTTTGCGAGAACTGCAAGAAAAAGCGCGTCACAGCAATCTATTTGATTGTAAAATCAGTAGCTTTCGCTTGATTAGCGAAAAAAGACTAGGGCTAACTTCAGTTTTTAAATTTCAATGCGATATGTGTCAAGAAACTTGTCTAATCCATTCGGAAGATTCTGAGAGTACGGAGCGAGTAAATTTAAACATAGCCGCAACTACTGGGATCGTGGCTTCTGGCATTGGATTTGCACAGTTTGAAGAACTGTGCTCTTCCATGGATGTTCCCATATTTTCTCCAAACTACTACAACAAGTTACAAACTGAAGTGTATGAAAAATGGGAACAAACTGCATGTGCATCCATGGAGGCCGCGGCTAAAAAAGAAAGAGAAATGGCCATTGCAGAAGGCCAAATAAAAAACGGTTATCCCATAATTGATGTTTATGTAGATGGCTCGTGGTGTGCGAGGTCGTACGATACCAATTATAAAGCTTCTTCCGGTACTGCGGCAATAATCGGGAGGAAAACTAAAGAGGTTCTTTATATTGGTGTAAAAAATAAGTATTGTTCAGTGTGTGCCCGAGCTCAAAGTAAAAATATTTCTCCAAAGGAACATGCTTGTTTTAAAAACTTTGAGGGCTCTTCGAGTTCAATGGAGACGGAAATAATACTAGAAGGGTTCAAATCCTCAATTTCTATGTACGGTCTCATTTACAATAGAATGATAGGGGATGGTGATGCATCGACATACGTAAAAATACTTAACGCCAAACCCTATGAAACTCAAAATGTGACAGTTGAGAAAATTGAGTGCCGCAATCACATATTACGTAATTTCTGTAAAAAATTACGTGGTTTGACAACTGAAACCAAATATTTGCTGCAACATCGAAAAACGCTTAGCAACGTAAGAATAATGTCAATGAGGAAGGCTATTGTGAAATGCATAAAACATCACAAGGCTTCTGAGAACCCTAGAAATGTTGCCATATCGATTCTGCACAATGATATTGTCAATTCGATGCCACACGCTTACGGCGATCACAAAATGTGCCAGAGCTACTACTGTGAAAAAAAAGACAATGTCAATAACGAAATCAAAAAGATACAAAATTCAACATTTGCATTTCGAATCAATGCAATTGTTTCAAGTGTAGCAGTTAAATCGCGAAGTTTAATTGAAGATGTGGACACCAATATTGTCGAATGCTTTAATAGCGTTATAGCCAAGTTTATTGGGGGGAAAAGGACAAATTTAGCCCAAAAACGAGGTTACCAAGGTAGATGCTCAGCGGCAGTAGTCTCGTTTAACACGAAATCTGCTATTTCATCCATCCAAAGAGCATTCACAGGCAAAGATCCCGGTGGTAAAATTAAAGAGATGGAAAAAAAGAGAGCACTTAAACGAAAGTATTTTGTAGAGCACCCAGTGAAGAAGAAAAGACCATTGAAAGAGACAAACAAAAAACAACACGATTACGGCCCTGCCAGTTCTGCACCAGACATGTCGCATGAAGAACTACAAATGGCGCAAGAAGAATTCATAAAAAGCTTAGAATCGCTTACCGCAGACAAAAAGGCAATAGAACGAGCAACTATATCGCAAAGGGAAAGTAGTGAGTGGTTGGAGATAAGACGAAAATTAATTACAGCCTCAAACTTTGGCCCAATTTGCAAACGAAAATCATCATCGAATACAGCTAATTTGGTAAAAAACATATTATATAAGAAAAATTTGGCCCATGTGACTTCCATTGCTCATGGAATAGAGAATGAGAAACAGGCGCTGCTACAATTGCAGCAACAGGAAAATGTTGAGATCTCGCCCTGCGGATTATTTATTGACCCCATACACCCATTTATCGGGGCTACTCCTGACGGCTCGATAGGTGATGACATGATAGTGGAAATAAAGTGTCCTATCACAGCTTCCAAAAAAGGAATGTCAAAAGCAATTGAAGAAAATAAAATTCAAATATTAAAATATAGCAAAAATACGAAGACCTGTTCCATAAATAAAAAGAGCAATTGGTACTACCAAATTCAGGGCCAACTACATGTCACAGGACGGCAGGTATGTCTTCTTGGAATCTGGGCAGGTGAGAATGAGCCTTTGTACACAGAACGCATAGAAAGAGATGACAATTTCTGGCTAGCAAATATGGAGCCAAAGCTGGTACAGTTTTACCTCAAATGCTTACTGCCAGAAATAGTAGATAGTAGGAATGAACGTGGCATGCCAATTAGAAACCATGCATGGCAAGATAAGGAAAATGAGCAGCCAGGATAAGTGCGCATCCAGTACACACTCTCTGCCTCAAACAGATTTGCAGCAACCAGGTCCAAGCACGCGCGTGATTAATATTCGTGATTTTTGATTATTTTTTGCATAGCATTTGCTTTTAATTGCCGTGAGTAAATGATTATATATATTATTATATATTTTATTTCACACACACACACACCCTCACACACCCTCACACACCCCCACACACACACATACACCACCACCACACCACACACATCCCACACTCCCACACTCCCATAAACCACCCAGTGCCGTGCATTGCATAAAGGCATATAAGCAGTGCCTACCTCGATAAATCAACATAAGCCTGTCAATTACATTTTAGTGTGTGTGCCTCACAATTAAGAAACTCACAAAATTATCATACCTAACCTAACAAAACGTACGTCTCACGCGTAATACCATGACGTTCGATCTTCGCAATTTATCACCCTAAAGTAGGCATGTCTACTCAAATAACCAACCGAGTATGAATGTTAAAATAATACTTCGTAATTTGGCCGCGCGAAGAAAGAAAGGGATGGATAATGAGTAGATACTGTTGTTTTATGTTTCTGATTAGTGAGAGTGACCGCGTCTGCCTAGACTGGACGCGGCGGCCTAGTGCCTACCTATTCTGAAAACCAATGCACGCCACTGAAACCACCAAATCCCACACACATCCCACCACACCACACACACACCCTCCCACACACATCACACACACATCGTGTTGATTGCCACATTGTATTAGATGTTTCGTACTACATACATACATACATACTACTACATACATACTACATACATACATACTATCATATAGCGTGGCGACGCATCGTCGGACTGACCCGCTGCTATTGATGTTTCACATCAAAAAGAAACAATTGTTGGCAGGTAAATAAAATGAATAAATAATTAGTCATTATTATTTATTATATTGTTATACTTATATTTCCCTAAAAACTAAACATCCGAAATATTAACATGAATTCCGTAAAACAAAGTTAACTGTTCCTACTGTTACAATTTTATACTGTGCTGTGACGCAAAATTTTTGCACTCCGGGGTCAGCGAGTTCATTTGAACTGCGCGTCCGCGGGACTTGCCACGCGGGGAGGGTGGTAACGTTAAATGCCTACTGCGCTCGAATATCCTGGCCTTAAATAAAAACTGTTCACCTTACTGAATTATAGTTTGATATTAGTAAAAATATATCTAATGAAGTCTCTTTTTGACATCTTTAATCATTCGCGTCGCGCATGCGCGTAGCGTTTACGAATACGTTCCATGTTAGCTTTCTAGCCGATTATTTATTTTAATGATTTTATATTTTCAAATATATATAATAACAAATGAGAAATGAAAATACTATGAGTATGCACTTAATCAAGTAAACTAATTAATAAATTTAAAAAATCAGAAAATAAGGCTGCTAAAAATTAAAGTATCACTAAGTATCACAATATCGTCTACGTACATTGAACCAACATGAAAATATGTTTAATTTCGTAAACGAGAACAAAGTTGACCGCTATGAGACTATACTGCAATGATACTGCGACCGGAATGTGAACAAACCGAACTTTAAGATTAGCAGAATACCATTTTTTGGTCTATTCACAATGTCATCGCAATCTAGTCTCGTGTTTTTCACATTGCACGTTAATTAGTAGAATTGACCTTCTGGTTTCAAAGCTAGCAGGTAAGAAATATTTTACGAGCCTCGATATGGCCCAAAGTTATCACCAACTACGAATTGCACCCGAAGACACTCACAAAACTGCATTTATAACACCTCAGGGCCATTATGAGTATATGCGCGTTCCCTTTGGTTTAGCAAATGCACCCTCAGTTTTCATGCGAATGATTAGTAAAATTGTCGATTACATTCGTTCCCAAACGTCACAAACTGACAATTCAACTAGTGAAATTCTGGCATTCATCATTGAGGTAGAAAAAACATGGAGATGCCGCGTTATTCTATACATACATTTGCTTATACAAATATGAGTGAAATATGATTCAGAATGTGAAATATCATTATGTCTCATTCTTTCTAATGAGATAATTTTATTTGATAAAAGAGACAACAATATTTTAGTTGTTGCTCATTATGGCAATATTTTATCGTGACGTAGTGACAGTTGTAGGTAAGTGCCATAGCAGCCATCTTATGCGATAAGTTTCGTGGTAGTTTTGCTGTCAAATGGTTGTTTATTTTTTGTATTATTGAGGATTGCGAAAAAATTACGAGGATTTTACCTGTTAAAACTGCATGTAAATGTTGGAAAACAGAAATTCAACATGCCTGTGTGTTGTATTGTGAAGTGTGGTGCAAGAAAGAATGAAAATCAACCTCAATTGTCTTTGCACAGGTTAGTAGCCGGTTTTCATGCATTAATACATACAATAATACACATTCGATGATGCAATTGTAACGTGGTCATGAATTTATGGCTAAAGTTCAATACTTTAGCCATAAATTCATGACCACGTTTTTGGGTTCATTTCCGTATAACAGGCCTTTCTATTATATTTGTTAATTCGTTCGTTTGCTTACAATAATATGTCATAATGGAATAGTGTTGTACCGTTGCCGACTTGGCGTAATAGTTTCCGAAACTAGTTCCTCCGCTGAAACGATACCGGTATATTCTGCGATGTTAACATAAATAATCCTGCGTCTTATTCAGTCCGAGTGACCTTGCTAGGTCCGGCCTGTGGTTCACACTTCACAGCACCAAAATCAAAATATTTCACATAAACCTACATGGACACTTTTATGAAACGTCAGAAACTAGGTGCACGGTTCCAATTGGTTGTTTCCTATGGAGAAGAAACGGTAAGAAACTCCACGTTTGCTCTTTTAAAAATAATTGGCTTTTGCGAAAGCACATTTTCTGCAAGCAAGTTTTTTTTTTCATGACATGGATTTTATTCTCAGACTAGCTATGCCCCGCGACTTCGCATAGAAGTCGTAAGATACACAGTATACTAAAATAACAGCCACACTAATAAAACTCATTCGTCCCCCGACCGGCCGCATTGCATCGCCCGCCCGCGCTATTATTTCGTTTTCGCTTAGCGTTCGTTTTTCTCGGCTCCTAAGGGTCGTAACGTGATGTTAAATAGCCTATAACCATCCTGGCTACCAAACGCAAAAATAATTTATGCATGGCATTTTTTTTGCGCGGAACCCTAATTATTTTTCTAAAATAAAGGTAGCCTAAGTTACTTCTTGTAACATATCTGTCAGTGAAAGTCCCGTCAAAATTGGTCCAGCCGTTTCAGATTATCCAGAACAAACAGACAGACAGACAGACAAAAATAAAAAAAAAATGCCATTTTGTTAATAGTACTGTTTAGACTTTTATAAGCATTTAGTAAAAAGCTGTTATTTTGACAGTACCAACAGACACTTCAATTTTATTTATTTTTATAGATAACGGAAAGTAAGATAACCTACTCATCTTTTTCTGTTACAATTACAACGGACTTTGTATATATAATATTAGGTATGATCTAAACGTGATAACTAGTAAGACTCGTATTTAGTATCGATACTAGTTATAGTAACACCTATGTTCCTTGATAGACACAACACTAGCAATGGCAGCCATTTTATGAGACAATACCAGTTGTAGGTATGCACCCTTTTTTTGTAGGTATTTCCAGTCCATACTTTTGTATGTCAATGGCATTCATAGATGATTTATTACTACCCTCGGTTGATTTTAGTTCTGGTATAAATATGTTAGAATCGGTGTTGCAAAAGTTTGAATCGGAAAATCTAAAATTAAACATGAAAAAGTGTTCTTTTTTACAAGAGAAAGTGACTTATTTAGGACATGAAATTTCTTATGAAGGTGTGCAACCGGCAGAACCAAAATTAATTGCAGTTTCGCATTTTCCTGTACCGAGGAATGTACATGAGGTACGTCAATTTATAGGCCTTTGCAGTTACTTTCGAAAATTTATATTTAAATTCGCGGTTATAGCTCGCCCTTTAACAGAATTGACTAAGAAAAACGTACCGTGGGTATGGAGTGATAAACAGGTCGATAGTTTTAACGAATTAAAAAAATGTTTATGCTCTAAACCAGTGTTAGCTTTGTATGACCCCATATTAGACATAGAAATTCATAGCGATGTGTGCAAATTAGGTATAGCAGGAATTTTATTACAAAAACAGTCTGACGGTACTTTGCGCCCTGTTATTTATTTTAGCCGAGTGACGTCTAGGGAGGAATCTATGTATCATAGCTACGAAATAGACACATTAGCAGTCGTGGAATCGTTGCGTAAATTTCGGGTGTACATAGTAGGTAAAAACGTGAAGGTAGTCACCGACTGTACCGCCGTCCGAGCCACTCTCACTAAACGCGATATTATACCGCGTATTGCAAGATGGTGGCTGTTAATTCAGGAATACGATATCAGTGTAGAATATAGGCCTGGTGAACGAATGAAACATGTTGATGCATTAAGCAGGAATCCAAGTGATCCGGTAAATATTAATCGTTTAGAAGTCACTGATTGGTTTTATACAGTTCAATATCAAGATGATAAATTAAAAATTATTATTGACCAATTAAAAGCTGGGTCGACTGAACGCGATATAATAAACAATTACGTGTTGATAGATGATAGGTTGTATAGGAAGACGCTCAGTGGTAATCGACTTGTAGTGCCTGTGGCAGCTAGGTGGAAAATTCTTCAAATGCACCACGACGAAATAGGGCACGTAGGATTAAAACGATGCACAGATCTGATTAAAAGTGATTTTTGGTTCCCTAAAATGACACGGTTCATTCGTAAATATGTAACCTCTTGTTTAAGTTGTGCCTATGGAAAAGATCATGGCAGAAAGGAAGGCAAGTTACATCCAATCAGTGTTGTTAAAAGGCTCGAGTCTCCCGAGTCTTCGACTCATTCAAGGCTCGAGTCTCCTATGAAGCCTCGAGCTACAGCCTCGAGCCTTATTTCGAAGGCTCGAGCCCAGTCTCGAACCCTAGTTCCGAGGCTCGAGTCGCGACTCGAGCTCTCTTTTAAAGGCTCACTACACAACATTAGTCATGATCGAAAAATTGAATGAGTACTCCGAGATTTTAAACAGTGATTTGGCACAACTTGCCGTTCTATTCGACCCGCGATTTAATAATAATTATTTCATAGCAAAGAACAACACTCAACCATTAAACAACTTAAAAACCCTTTATGACAAGCTCAAAGATCAAAATATACAAGAATTGCGAAGAGACAATTTGTCAACACATAATTATGAACACAGTAGCTCTAGTGAAGTTTACCCAGTAAAAAAAAGTTTATTTGCATCTATGTACAAGCAGCCGGAGACTATAAATTATCGCAAATGAAGTGGATAGATACATAAATATGCCTATTGAGCCTGAAAACACGAATGTATAAATGTGGTGGAAAAAACAAAAAGAATTGTCTTTGTCAATCTTAGCTCAAATAGCATTTGAAGTTTTGTCTATACCAGCGACAAGCGTTCCTATTGAACAAGCCTTTTCGAAGTCTGGTAATTTAATAACAAAAAAAAGAAACAGGCTGAGCAACAAAAATATCCTGGCATCAATGTGCTTATCGTCATGGTTAAAAATCGAATAATCATTCATTGTATAATAAAGTTTTCTTTTTTCTATCTTTTTATTTAATTTTTCTATACGTACTTACCACATTAAAACAAAAATATTTCATTTTAATATTATCAGGCATATAAATAAAGCTCGAGCTTCGACTCGAGTCCTTCATTTAAGGCTCTTGAGCCTTCAAGGTTCGAGCTTTTAGGGCTCGAACCTTTAAGACTTACGAGCCCTCAGAGCTCGAGCTTTGAAGACTCAGTAGCTTCGACTCGGGAGCTCGAGTTTCCGCCTCGGAGCTCATTTCTCACAACACTACATCCAATCCCGAAGCCAAATGAACCGTTTAGAATGATACATGTCGACCATTTAGGCCCGTTTTGTAGGACAAAGAAAGGTTATGAATACATGTTAGTTATAACTGATGCGTTTTCTAAAGGAGATGGCATTTTTTGGCATTGCTAATTTTGGAAAGGTACAGAAATCACAGCTATTTAAAAAAAAAAGCGCTTATTTTTATGGATTGATAGCCAGATTAATTTTATTATTGACAATGGGGATAAAATCTCGTTAAATATGAGTAAGTTGAGCGGCCGGAAACAAGGCTTTTTGGACTTGTTTATGATAGTGTTGTCATGACAAACAAACAAACATGACTCTTTAGAAGATGACCACAGAGTATCTACTTTTTGATAGACTGAAAAAGATGACACACATAACTTCACAAGTCACATTTGCTCGCTCGCTACTATTTTGTGCTGGTGTGAATGTTTTGTGCTCCCAAAGTTTTACGTGGATTTTTACAACGACCTGGCTTGCTTTTGGATTTCGAAGACTCTTACCTTTCTGAACAACCGTTGCTAGACTTGGACCTCGACGTTTCCTACTTTTACGACCGACCTTGGCGCTCTATCTTGGACACTGATATTGCTTACGATAGTTTATTATCATCTCTCTATTATTTATTTGTGTGTATAACATTACGAGTCAACGTGATGTCAACCACGGACCGCTGCGTAAACTGTAGAATATCTACAAATCGTTGCAGTACGATAACAACATATGCTTTGGAAGATGAATCCATTCTATCGGTGATTCGCTCCTGGATTGCTCCTGAGCCTGTAAGTTAACTTTTTATGTACCTATTTTATGAGATAAACATTTCGATTGTTTTTTTTTTTGTTGAGCCTTATTTCGATTTTATTTTTTTAGGTGAGCAATCAGGATCGTATATGTAATGCCTGTTGGGTACTTGTAACCAGTTCTTTAAATCAAGTACATACTATGCCTGCACCACATCCACCGTCTTGTACCGTTGGGCACCGACAAGTGTGTGTCAATTGTGGAACTTCTACAGCACGGTCAAGAAATCACCAATTACGGACTGATTCGGACAGAGAACGAGGCATATATAAAGTGATTCGAGATTGGATACTGCCCCGACAAGTAACTTAATTATGACACATTATTTTCAAACTTATTTATTCAAAAGACATTCGCAGGCTCTTAAATAAATAAATATCCTGGAACATGCCTCACACACGGTCACCTGATCCCAAATTAAGCAGAGCTTGTACACACGGCTACACATCAAGCTATACATAACCAGTATAAGCTGACTTCTGATTGCATGAAAAACCTATACAATGCGAGGTCAACTCAAACTGGAAATGTATAGCTTGATGTGTAGCCGTGTGTACTATGGAAACCAGATAACTGATATAGGTACTATTGTAGCGGTATCTACAACGCCACATGCGAACAACGCATCATACTGACGTCATGCAAAATCCTGCATCTCGCAAGCAGAGTTTACCGCGCAACTCAAACTTAAAGCATTTATTTCAATTAAACCATTTACAGGCACTTACCGCGCAACTAGCTTATATACAACGGCCCGACATGAATCATTGGGCAGTTGCTCGCCAGACAACACCCGTCTGATCGGAGGATCCTCCCTTTTCTATGGAGTATGAGTGAACATTACACCCTGTTCATCATATCTCTATACTACATAATTGTATAAGTATGTTTTACATAAATGTTTTAATGTTGCAGCTGCGGACTACAAACAATGTCTGTCACCGTTGCTGGGTGCGAGCAGACAAAGCTTCTCGTCATTTCCTGTCCAGGGCATCCACATCCTCGAGTGGGCGCTCTCATCTTGACTCTGAGACTTCTGAAGGTCCACCTGATAATGAATCTATGCCCCTATATGACCCTGAAAGTCTGCCTCAACGTGACCTTGAAACTCACCCTCAGTCTAATGATGAAAATATGCCTGAACCTGATGCAGATAATGAACCTGCATCTGATTTTGAAGATCATCCCGAACCTGTTGTTGAAGATCAGCCTGAACCTGACCTTATAATTCAGCCCGAATCAAGAAGACAAGAGACAATTGTGTTGCCTGATTATATCCGAGCTGTAGATTGTGGGTCAAGGTGCATTATTGAAGGATGTCAGGGGAGTGAAAGATTCAGGCTACCAGTTTCAACAAGAAAAATGCTGCTTTTACAGTTTAATTATTATGTACAGTAGGCTCCAAAAGTCCATAGGCAAAGTCACAAAGCAATAGCTTGACGTTTAGTTTGACTTACGACCTTCTTTTAATGAGTAATTAGACACACACACTCGCATATTACTCGAATATAGTTCCGTGTCATGTTCGTCTTGTTCACATAGTTCGTAAAACTTTATGATTATACCCGCAGAAATCTAAATAAATAAAACATAAGGTAGACAGATGCTTAACTCATTCACCGCTAGTCCCCGACTAAATAGAATGTTGTTGCTTCTTGGTTGGTGGATAATTTGATATGTGAAGTGTGTTTAATCTATTAGCGGTGTTGTAGTTCATTTTGAAATGCAAGCAAATTAAATATCGAGATGAAAGCTGATATTATCGCGCTGCGTAAATATGGACTTATTATTATCACAAATATTTGATGAAACCGGACTAACTGTGAGTATTATGATTTCATTATTTTATCGAACATTTATCTAATTAAAGTATAAATAATGATCCTTGTAGTTATTTTTTTAAACTTTTTATATTTACCATAAGCCCTAAATAGAAAAAAAAAAAATAATATTTCCTAAAGTTTATTTATTTACTTTTGGAATTATGAATATAATATTAAGCATAATTATAATATATAATCATTATAATCATTTTGTAACATCTATTTTCAAAATAATTTTGTTTCAAAATAGTAATAATATTTTATAATTTTGCTAGTAGCCTAACAGTATTCCTTTTTTGTTTTAGAGAAATTACCTACTGTGAGTCGGAGGGTCAAAAGATATAAGGAAGAGGGTAGCCTTGCCAGTCGAAAGCGAAGTGGAAGGCCCAGCTGGTCAGTGAATATGAAACAAGTGGTTTCCGAGATATTTTGCCGAATTATTCAACAAGTGTTTACGAAGCGTTCGCCGTGCAAACGAAAACCAGCTCAAAAACATACTTAATATTTGATTGGAAATAATAAACAAGAACATTTTATACAAAGTATTAAGTTATAAATTGATTTTAGTAATATTAAAATAAAATTGTGTCATATCCGTAATAAGGATTATTTTGAGGTTTAGTTTCAATCTTCTTTTCATAATGAAAATGAATACTTAAGCTATAACCGCAATAAGTCCTAATAAATATGACTGTTTATAATGAATAAACATTTTGAAATCACTTAAGTATAAAACATTTTTATTTTTAACCCCATATAACATAACCCTAACAATATAATAATAAAAACATAAAAATTATTACATTATTATTCTCCTTTATTATCTCTATTGAATAACAAAAAAAAAACGAAAAAGATAATTGTTGAAAAGAAAAATAATAGTCTCATCTCGAGATTGGAACCCAGACTTTCAGGTTTGCTAAACCATTAGGTTACGTTACCAGCTATCTATACTTGCTATGATAAAGTGAATTTGAGCAGTAGTATGAACCCACCAAGGTTATGTGTAATTACGTAGTACCGTGTGCGTAAAAGCGACGATATGTTTTGTTTCGTTCGACGCTAGCTTATACTGTGACGCTAGCCAATGCGTGTTTGACTTACACACACAGATGTGGCCTGCGGCGCGAGGCGGCCGGTATTATCACAGCAATTTGAACTTTAATATGCTTATGCAAAATTGATGCCTGACTGTACCAGTAAATAGTCGTGTATGCAGTAACCATTTAAATACAGAAACGTGGGACTTTCAAGCTGGTATTAGTGCTTATTCAAACGCATTTAATGCAAGACATATTCAAGATATGTTGCATTTAAAGAGCACAAATGTTAACGCATTAGATTTTTCAAATATAAATAATATAGAAGACCATCTTGTACGTCACTGGATTGGGTACACAAAAGATCAATTCCATCAGTTATTAAATGAAATACCTGCCATAAATGAAATGCGAAAAGGTAAAATGGCTCTCGCTGCGTTCTTAATGAAACTGAGGACAGGTGAGCCTAATGAAAGGTTAGCAACATTATTTCAAATTCCAAGGAGAACTTTGGAGGTGTTGATGTCAAAGGTTCGAGAACTATTATACAATAATAATTTTGTTCCAACTCACTTGGGTGTAGGACACATATCAAGAGAACAAATAATACAAAGAAATCTATTGATACCCCGAGGATTGTTTGGAGTTCAAAGTGATGGTCAGGAAAACCCTATAGTCATAGCTGATGGTACATATTGCTATGTACAAAAAAGTTCAAATTATCTTTATCAAAAAAATTCTTACAGCTTACATAAATATCGAAATCTAGTGAAACCATTTATGTTAGTATGTTCTGATGGTTATATTATAGATGTTCTGGGCCCCTATCCAGCTACAACATCAGATGCAGCTATAATGCAAAAGGAATTTGAAAACGAAAATAGTTATTTACGCAGACATTTTCAGGATGGTGATGCTTTTGTACTGGATAGGGGTTTCAGAGATGCCTTGCCCTTACTGAATGCTTGTGGTTATAAAACCCATGTTCCAGCTTCATTACAGACGGGTGAAACGCAACTATCGACACTAGCAGCAAACAAATCTAGGTCGGTTACTATTTCTAGATGGGTCGTAGAAGCAGTCAATGGTAGGTTTAAAAGAGATTTTAAATTGTGTAGGCAGGAATATTTTAATTTAGCCTCAAAACATGTAATGATTGATTTTAAAATAGCTGCTGCATTAATTAATCGCTTTCACCCTCCAATAACCAATAGAAATGATGCCGGGGAAATCTTACGTATAATAAATGCGAAAATGTTTGTAAACAATTATTTATCTCATTTTGTCAATATTAACCAATTAAACAGAAGACGAGCTGATTTTGTAAGCGTTACCGTTGAAAATGATAACCTAACAGATTTTCCCCGGCTATCATATAGTGAACTAATATTAATTTCTCTTGGAACATATCAAATAAAACAATCGCGTTCCTATTATGGAGAGCACGTAAGGGCAAATGGCACCTATATAATAGAAGTTTGCAGGGAGGTTGACAGGAGTCTACTGGAAGAGCTCTCAACATCAAACAAATTGTGGATTTTACGGGGAAGAATAAAGTCTAGACATATAGGAAGAAAGATATACTTTGTTTATATTTTGATTGACAGCTCTCTAAGTGGCCGGGAAGCTATAAAGCAATACTGTTGCAATTGCATTGTTGGACGAAGAACAGTAGGATGCTGTGCCCATATCATGTCAATCATCTGGTACTTGGCATGGGCACGGCATCAAGATAGCCTGTCTCCTCCTGCACCTTTCTTAGATAATATATTGCGAATATATGATGATGAGCATGAATAAAATATTATGATTAAATACCAGTTTTTTATTGTACCTACAATAATCCTGTCATTCTTAAGTAAGTATCCTTAACAATATTATATGCTTATATTCCGATAAGTGAGTCTCTAAAGTCTCCTGAGTTTTCTGTGACTACTGAGTTTATTTAAAACTGATGAAACTGTCATTAGCTCTATGATCAATGCGTAAATCATTGAACTAAACAAACTTCAACAATGTAGTTATTTATCATTTTTAAAGTCATTACAAAGCATAATTAGCTATATGTTATGCATACAATAAACATTTATGCGTTAAAATAGTAATAGAGGTAAAATAACCTATTAAAGTACAAACATTAATGCACTTAACCTCACTTTTACAAAAATTAAGATTTCTCTTTAACCCCATTGTTATTATTTTTTATTTATATTTTTAACAAAAGCTCATAATATTCCCTATCAAACCATGCCACTTTGATTTCTGTAGAAACTAAAAAAGTTTAATGCCAGCGTTCTATGAACTTCTGCCATTCTCCTTTGTAATTGCAGAGTGCAGTCGATCAATTAATTCAGTAGAAACAATTAGAATACTCAAAAGAATGTTTTCGTTATTTGGCTACCCGGATAGAGTCGTAACTGACCATGGTAAGGCATTTACTAGCAGATATTTTAAGAAATTTGCGGCAGACAAACAATTTAAACATACGTTGAATGCAATTGCGTGCCCGCGTGCCAACGGGCAAGTCGAGCGGACGAATCGAACCATACTAAATGCCCTACGCGCAACTGACCCTAGTGAAGCCGCTAATAGCTGGTCGAACCGTCTACCCGATGTGATTTGGGGAATAAATAATACTTTAAATGAAAGTACTGGTTTTAAGAATTATGATCTAACTAGCTTTTGCCCGCGGCTTCGCTCGCGTTAAGTATTATTATTAATTAGGTATATTTTTTGCGGCTTTACTTTTGTTTAGCGTGTGTAAAAAATTAGGGCCAAAACTTCTTGTACACAATATTCTTAACTAATCTGTCATTAGGCGCTAAAACTATTAAGCTATTGGGTGAACTTACTCGTGAGCAAGCAACATAAAACTGTCCATGAGAGAAGCAATGTTCTCTCAAGTCAATACCCGCAAACTTGAGAGTTTGCCCCTGAGACTTAAGGGCCATTTAGATGGAGAGAGTTTCTCGACTCGAACATACAATTATCGAAAGAACATTAAAAAAGTCTCCTCGTGTAAACATTCACGATTGTCGCCCTGCTCCTTGGCCGACAATTGCCTCGCAATAGAATATATCTGTCTCCGTGTAAACAGAACTACAAAGCGAGAATTGTATTTCGAGTTTTTGTGCCAGTTGCTACCATGAGTGCAGTGCGCGAGGGTGTTTTAATTATATCTGCTCTTCTAAGACAATTATTAATAAAACGAAAACGGAAAAAAAAGATGTTGGGTTAAAAAATGGATAGCGAGAAGAAACAATTTTGGAGCATAAACAATGAACTTAACATTATCGGCTATACCTACCTGAATGCTTTTTATGTCATTTTGAGAACAATACCATAGTAATCACTGAACTCGAATAGCAAATCTCGCACTCAAAATCGGTTCAAACCGATTTGTACGATACTCGTACAACCATGGGGGTTGAATTTATCAAAATCCTATTTAAGCGGACGTCTTCATCATAGTGGCTCCAATCTTTAATTTCAGTTCAATCAGTCAAAAATCTAAGAAGATTTATACAAACTTTCATCCCCTATTTTATCCCCTTAGGGGTGGAATGTATCAAAATCCTTTCTTAGGGGATGCCTACGTCATAGTAGCTATATGCATGCAAAGTCTCAGCCCGATCGGTTTAAAATTGACAAAGTTTCATACAAACTTGGGGGTAGAATTTATCAAAATCCTTTCTTAGCGGATGCCTACGTCATAACATCTACCTGCATGCCAAATTTCAGCCCGATCCCTCCAGTGGTTTGGGCTGTGCGTTGATAGATCACTATGTCAGTCAGTCAGTCAGTCAGTCACCTTTGAGTTTTATATATTTAAGATATATTTAGATTAACTAAACACAAAGACACCAACGCCATCTGTGTCACGTAGAACAGCGTTGACAACCATGACGTTAGTCCGCCGATAACCACAACAGGTGTCGGTACTTGACGCGATCAATATTTATTTTTGCAACGTCACACTTCTGCTGGCAACTGATCCGGACAGTCATTCAGTATCGGTCTCAGCCCCGCTGGGAACGTCTGACCACTGTCTAGTGAAATCCATATCGACCTGCTCTCCTCCAGATGAGAGTTCTAGAGGCACGAGGCGAGTATGGCGATATGAGTCAGCAGACTGGGATGAGATGCGGCACTTTTTTGTGTCTTATCCATGGCGGCAGGTGTGCTTCTCCTCGGGTGACCCCTCGTGCTGTGCTCACGTGGTTGCGGACGTGATTTGGCAGGGGATGGAGTATTTTATTCCATTCTCTGACATCCCGTTCGGTCACAAATCCCGGCCTTGGTATAATGCAGAATGCGCCCGCGCTGAGGCCCGAAAAGAGTCTGCCTACCAAGCCTGGGTCAAGGCCCGCGACCGCAAAGTTAGAGCGCGTAGGGTTCGCGCGAGAAAAAGAGCCTTTAATTCTGCCGCTAAGTTCTGCAAGCGGGTTTTACGTGGGGCGCGTTTTGACCATGTCGGACGTATTGGGACGAAACTAGCATCGCACCCTCCGGGTAGTAAACAGTTCTGGTCCCTGTCTAAACTGGTTGAAACGAATTTCTGTCGTCCCACTTTACCTCCAATGCTGAAACCTGATGGCTCGCTGGCTCACTCTGCAAGTGAGAAAGCAAATTTATTTGCATCTCTTTTTGCAAGTAATTCACGTCTGGACGCTGGCTCCAAGCAACCACCCACTGTACCTCATTGTGACTCCTCGATGCCGGAGATCGCAGTTCACATTAAAGAGGTCCATACAAAAAATAACAAAACTACGGAAGTATGTCTATTTTTCAAACATATTCAATTACTAGCAAATGGGTACTGTAATGTGTCTTAACTATGGGTGTGGCAAAAGGACATGATATTTTTATAGGATACCCGGTAGGTACCCAGAATTATAATCTATCTGTAACAAGTTCCATGTAAATATGTTTAGTCTTGTCGTCGTGATTCAGCTACAATCATCATAGGGGCAATTCTCGTAATTTTAAGAACGTTCACAGTCTGATCTCAGTCACAATCTGTCAAAAATACCTCTAATTTCCCTAAATTTTCACATTTGTTTGTCGCCGAGATGACATTGCGACAAGATTTTTAACGTTTTAAATTACGAGAATTGTCCTTCTGAGATATTGCATTCAAAATATTGACCGAAATTGTTGACTCCAGAATAGCACGTTCTATGGATATTCGAAACATCTCGTACTAAACTCATCAACTTTCTTTGGTTCGTTCGTCGAATCGTTGAGCTCCTTAAGTTTTGAGTTGAGCTGCACGATTTCTGACAAATGCGTGCACTGACTGGACATCGATCTACATGGTCTTCACATGATCTGACCAAGATTATTATGTCTGGACTTTAAAAGAGACTGTGACCTCTGAGTTTGTTTCGGCCTTTTGTTCTCAGAGTAGTCAGATAGGAAACGCCGACCTCATCTAGTTTATAACCTACAAGTTGCTACACCTGAAATGAACAACGTAATTACAGGAAATTATAAATTTTAATTAGATTAGTGTGGGCTAAAAACCAAATAATGTTTTGTTTTAATAAAAGCTATAGCTTCAATATTAAAGTACTTTTTCTCCATGTCCCGCCCGTTTTTCCCACCTCGTATACAAATAAATTGATTAGCTTTATAATACAAACACAAAAAATACCAAAACAAAACAACAACACAACAAAACAAAAAAACACAAATACAAACACACAAACAAACAACAAATTATAAAGTAACAGTGTACTCGTTGTTGAAAAGCCTAATAAATAAATAAAATAAATAAGACAAAATGGCTCGCTATACTATACTCTCATGGTATGTGGTCTTATAGCGAGGGTAATACTACAGACCCCGTCGTTCTGTATTAGGTAAACAATAACACTTGTAATTCGTTTCAGACGTACCTTGTATACGCTGGTCACACTTTGTAATTTGCTTTTACTATAGTGAATACTAGGTTAAGATATTTTTATTTCAACGATATTTGTATTTAGGGGACCTAAACATAACATGTCATAATCACAATAAAATCCATAAAGTATTACGGAATCTTAGTAAGTAAAAACGATGGAGTGCTAATAATAGCGGCTCCGGACCAAGATTGTTTGTTCCCGCTTCATCGTACACTACGATTATCAGCTATAGTTCGAACACACACAGACACATTGCGCACCTAATCTAGTAGCGCGCAGAAATTGATAGGGACTCTTAATTTTGGTGAGTTTCACGAACTCCAGCTAAAGGGTCGACCCGTTTAGCGAGTAAGTTAGCGTGCGGCGTGATTAATGATGACAGTTGGTGAGTCTCGCGTACTCGAGCCGAAAATTGACGAGTGTCAATTTGGCGAGCAATAAGTAATTAGCGGTAATGTAGAGCATATGTAGACTGACTGTTTGCGCGCGCGCCGCCCGTTATATAAACTAGTGGCGCGCTAGATTCTTCATACTAGTGACATCTCTCTTCCAACCATGAAAGTGTCTAACAAACCGGCGCGAACAGTAGTGGTAAATATTGTATGGTGGTACAGAACCCTTCGTGTGCGAGTCCGACTCGCACTTAGCCGGTTTTTTTTTGTTATTTTAAGATTAACGTATAGTTTTGGTTTAGGTTGTGTTTTACTTAAGTAGTAAGAAGATAGATTCGCTTTCCTCATAATTAGCTATTGGAATTGTTTTAGTTACTTTGAAAATTACTACCGATTTTGTGATTTTTTAAATATTACTTACAATAACGACTCGAAAGCGTAAGTTTAATATTTCACAAAGCTCTAATTAAGCTCGAGCTATGAAAATTGGTAGACCACAATTTCAACAAACTGAGCTACGAAGGTTTGAACAGGCGGTGCGTAAGGCGGCACACAGAGCTACTGAGACACCAGAACCAAGGTCCCAATATCGGCGTCAACAACACGCTGAGTATCTGGCATCTCAACGGGCTGCGGAGATACCAGAACTGTCACAAGCTCGACGTCAGCAGCAGGTGACTTACATGGCGTCCCAAAGAGCCACATAAACCTTTACAATGGCTGAATCTCGCAGACGCGCTGTTGTTACACGAATATAATGTATCGTGGGACTGTTTGTCTTAAACAGTTCGAAATAAATGTCCGCGACAGCATATATATAGTAGGCTTTTATATGGAAGCCCAAAATAGTGAGCCATATAGAAATTACCTCTTTCTGTATGTTACCTTTTCACACCTAAACTACGGAACGGATTTCGATAGCATCCTAAGGAAGGACATGGGCTACTTCACCGGTACTGTCCCGTGGGATAATTCTGACATCCACGCGGGCGAAGCCGCGGGCAGCAGCTAGTATTTAATATGATTATTTTGACAAAACCTCTATTGTCGGTGACTTATTAATTTTTTCGGAGGTTCAGTATTTTATTCGGAAGTTTAGTTTTTATATTCGAAGATCCCTTTTTTTTTTGTCGGCCACAGATCGCTAGAGATTAATTTATTTTTCGGAACCATTATATCCCATTATTTATGCCAGAACGTTGTAGTCTAAAATACCAACGTAAACCATTTTAAAATACCACATTTTTCGCATATTAAAAAAAAAAAAACACGGACCCGCCTGAAGGTCAAACACAACAAACTAGAGAAAGTCAAGAGTACAACAGTCAGAGTTGTTACAAATAATAATTATGAGTTATAACGTGACCCATTGGATTACAATGTTTTGTGTTATTTTTTGGTCCGCAGCTCCTAATTCATTTATCAGAGTTTATATTTATACAATTAAATCCGCAAACTTTGATAGCGTGATGTAGGATTGATATGTGATGACACGGTTGGCGCAGTGACGTTGTAGCGCTGCGTGTCACTGGTTCGATTCCCGCACGAAAGAAATATTTTTTTATGGCTCACTGATAGTAGTTCCGTGGATGGCCATTTATATTAAACATTCATATAAAAAAACTGTTTTTTTTTTGTTTTGTGTTTTTATTTTTCACATTTTAGCTATGGTAGGGGAAGAAGGGGTAAGATGGGGTAGCGAGGCGAAATGGGGACCCACTATAACTCAAAAACTAAAACAGTTCTAATAAAATGATTAACGCCATCTTGTAGTTTTACCACGAAACTTTTCCGTGCGCCGATAGCAAAATCCTGAGCGGAGCACATGACGTCGCTGTGAGTAAAAATCGATATTTTAATTATTTGCTGTTATTAAAAATTGCTAACTTAAAAAGTCTCGTTGGGGCACTTTACCATAACATACTTAAAAATAATTGTATAATAATCAGGAACTTCAAAATCACAATAGTACCAAACTAAAACTTTAAGAAAGAAAAAAAATCGCAGCCGTTCATTCAGAATCACTTTCTTGTTCTACTGCATTACTGGAAACGTGTGGCAAGTCCCTGTAAAAACCATGATATTTTTCCGGGATGACACCAGATCTGCACATATTATTAAGATCTTTTTTCTTTCCATATGGAATAAGAACGGGGCCATTATAAGCTAGGGATATTTCAAAATCATTCTGGCGTTGCGTGCTTCTTTTGGTGGATCTGAGAACCACTAAAGTCTTCGGCTCGTCATCGAAATCATATTTGTATTCTATCCGGTCAAAAACGTTGCCCTTAACTTTAACCTCTCTAATTTGTGTCCACTTCATTTTTTCATTTCTTACATCTTTCACCCAGTTTCTGTTCGCCAACAAATCTGGAAATTGTAGAAGTCTCGTGAGGTCATTTCTCTTACAATGTACGGCAAACCTTCTGTTTTCGCCCAACGCACCAAGCAGAACCATTCATCAGGAACGTAAATCATTCTCCGCTCACTCTCTTTCTACAAGCGCGTGAACACTGTCCCCTTCATTTTGGGTGTGTCCTTTCTCCATAAATCTATGCATTACAGTTACTCCAAACTCCTTGGCAGTAAGCAAATATAAAGCAAAGACAATGCGGTTCCGATTTTGGCCAGCACAATTGTCCGACCAAAATCTAAATTCTTTCACCCCTTTTTCAGCATTCATTTTAATGAAATCGTACAAGCAACTTGAAACTTCATTAGCCCCTCTTTTAGCAATACACTCATGCCACATGTAACAAGTCGCAGTTTTATTTCCAAGCTCAAAAAGTGTAAAGTTGTAAGTATTCAGTTTCCGTTTGTAATAGAATATGCTTACCTCACCGTGTGGAGTCTGCAAAACTTATTGAAAATCAAACGTAGCTACAACGATTTCAGGATTTTCGCATGCTTCTGTTTTATCAGCTTGTTTAAGTGATCGAGCTTTCTTTTTTCGCGCTTGATGTTCCAAGAAACTCTGTTTTTCTTCTTCTGTGGGAAACTGGTTGTTCGCAAAGATATGGCAAACTTCACACAAGTCTTTTTTGGGCTTGTGAAACGCTAAGTTGAAATTAGCATTTACAATGTCACGGTATTGACGTTTGTTGGCTTGATTACTGTATTTATTAGGATCGTACCATTCAACATAAAGTTTGTACATCTGCGAGGTACTTTTTATGTTGTTTAAGTAGAGTTTCTTAGAATCTTTGCGTGCATAGTGCGAATCCACTCGATCTAAACAATTCACATGGTCTTTTACACTTTGTACCATTACTTCATCAATCACTCTAGGTTTATGGTCATATTTTCCTCTCTTGTCGTCTTGTATAGCTGCTATGCCGTCATATTTTTTCCAAGCCGTTGTTATTATTCGCTCACCAGAAGATATTGTACTCAGAAACATCTGCTTACAGACTCTTTTTGTTTCCTTTTCTGCTGTTGGGAGATAATAAACATAGGTATAGTCACGTTTGTGTTTAATTATTTCAGTAGTTTTACGTCCTTTGTTAATCTTTTTTGTGTACTTTATAACAAACTCCCAATGCTTATTACGATCGCCCAGTTTCCAAAACGTTGAAAAAATAGCCTCTCTTTGCTTTAGATCGTAGTTTTCAGTACAATTGTAGCGGCATTTCTTTCCACACGGCTGACCTAATACTTTTTCTGCAATTTGTTTCCCTTTTTTATTTGTATAGGATTTTCCTTCGTTCATCATTTTCTTTCTTTGAACTACACACCAATGCTCTTTGTGTACAAGTCTCTTCTTTCCTATATCTGTTTTGTAAGTTTTCTTTCTGGAAACTTTTTGTGTAGACGGTGTTACGTTAGTGGAAGGTATAGTTATAGTTGAAGGTGTTGGAAGATTTAGATAGACTTCATCGGGCCTAATGGCATACGCTTCCAAGCATATGGCACAGAATTCGTTTCCACATTGGTCTTCGTGAACAGGAACTGGTGACGGTATTGGCGTCGAATTGTCAATGGACGTTGATGCGCCTTTAGAGATTGCCTGCGTTTCTTCTGTTACGGAAACCTCAGTCTCTTCAGGGACTCTCCTCTCAGAAATGGCCTCTTCAGAAATTCTCTCTTCAGGTATAGAAGTATTTACAGGCTCATCCATGTCACTGAATACATTATTATCATCCGTCATTCGTCGTCGTTCCGAAACGCGTTATACACGATTTGCGTTTAGTGTGTCATTAATTTTGCTTTACTAAATTGTAATAATTACTATACAAATACAAAATTAATAAATAAATAAGCTATCATAATGGATTTAGAGACAGTGTATTAACATTCCCATCTTGCGGACGAATTGACTTATGAGGTTGCGGTTTATGCATTACTTGCATGCGACTCGTACATTTACTTGTAGTTTCTTGCTGTTTTTCAAAATATATGATATTTTTTCATTACGTCGTGCAACTAGTGCTTTGGTAGCCTGAAACTTTGAGAATTATGTTCTTCTTGCTCACGGGATTCCTGAAACCGTGATAACCGTTAGTGTAGTTCAATTCACGGGATCAGAGTTTCATAGGCAATTATAGAAGTTTAACGTGCCTCAAGTTCATTATGGGTGCTCCACACACTAGCATGGTCGAAAGGTACATAAAAACGGCAAAATCAGTTGTTTCGTCTTATAGATCATAATTATGACAGGGATCTGAAGCTCACAAAAATTTTATAGCTTTAAATAGTGTACCAAAGGAAAAAAAAAATATGGAAAGTAAGGGTTTACTATTAAAACTTTCCCAGAAAAAAATAAATAAAATAAAAATAGTTTCAACAGACTGCCACCAACCACCAGAACCGGTCGAAATGGGTAAATAGATTTTTTTTTTTTTTATGTGTTTCTGATGATATAAAACTTAACACGTCAGAGTCAACACTGTTTAAGTCAGACGGGTATATATATTCAGCCATAATTTATATAAATATATATACAACGTGTAACGTTAAATGCGCAAAACCTGAAAATAGTTTGATCAGAATAACGAGCAGAATCAATTAAACCACTTTTTAATATAGGTCACATTTTTCAAAAAATCTTCATTAAAAATGTTGTCCTGTCTATTTATTCATAGGTCTAGCCATCACTTGCGCAAACCCGCCAACGGGTGCCCTGTCAGTTTACCAAAAATTAATTTACAAATTTTTACTTGATAAGCAACGATTGGCAAACACATGCTTTGTTATTTCATCATTACACAACAACAAGTTTGCCAAATAATTCACTTTACAAAATAATTACCTGATAAACTTTTCTTTAATAACGTGTTATTTGACAAACAATTCATTTTATCTTATAAAAAAACGTTTGGGATAAAAACGTTTTACATATTGACTTATTATTACGCAATTTCCTAAAAATGAAACTCATTCTTTCATCGACTTGCACTAATAGAAAAAAGAGGCTATTTTTAGTGGGCTACCCGGAACCGAACTAGTTAGATTAGGTTAATTATTAAAAACAAAATTGTTAGGTTAGGTTAGGTTAAAACTGTGACCCCCTACGCACGAGCCGAGCGAGCGAAGCGAGCGGTGCCGCGGCAGCGGCCGGCGAGTGCCAGAAACGACTAGATTATATAGAAAAAAATATTTGCCTGTAAATTATTTGACCCGAATGGAAAATACCGTCATGATCACTTTGTGTCTGATTTAGAAAATCTTTACATAGTATAAAACAAAGTAGCTCCCGCTGTCTGTAAGCTTAGATCTTTTAAACTACGCAACGGATTTTAATGCAGTCGCTAGTGCATTATAAAATGATAGTTTGTATAAACGTGATTTTTTCAAAAGAAATGTATAAATGATTAAATATCATCCGAAACATTTGTAAAGAGAAGCATTTGCCAAATAAATGTTTGTAAAGCGAGTGTTTATAAAATAAAATATTTGCGGAATGAGTTGTTTGTGAAATAAATAGAATACGAAACGTTGGTTGTAAACTAAAAATTTGTCAATGGAGTTTTGGTAAAACATTAGTGAACCCCGCCAACGTCATGCATCCCCTGTGTGTCTAGTGTCTAACCAGTTTGGGTCGAAAAGAAATTGACAATTTGAAGTAAAAAAATCAATGCTATCTATCTTTTTTTAACTTAAACGTAACTAACCTATGAGTTAGAAAGAGAAAGAGAAATTGGAGGCGGGGCGTGCGAAATTCGTGACAGTGGCCATGACCTACTTACGCCAGTCTGAGCGGCGCCGGCACATGCGTCACAGGTGTGCAATTTGTTCTATTATTCCGTTACCCCGGCGGGCGGCGCGTGCGCTCGTAAATCGCGACTATGGCGTTTTTGTACACAAACATTCAATATTGTGAAATGGTGAGAATGTTAGCGCGTTGTATTGAAAATGTTAACTTGGCAGTGCGACGGTTTCGAGAAGAGTTTGGAGTATCTGTATCCAACAGGACAATGCTAGCACCTGTAAGTAGAGATACGAAATTATCTACTTAGGTAATTAATTGTAAATAAGTTGATTACGCGCCAATTATTTGTAAATACAGTGATTAAAACATTACATTATACCTACTTACGTAGTACCTACCTAAAAATTAGATCTGCACGTCATAATTACTGTAGGTAAAGTCTGAAATTGTGGGTTACATATGTTGCCAGTCCAAAGCCTGGGAAAGTGTGATGGAAACATTTAAATCACTGTTCAATGATAACCTAAGTTCTTTATGAGTGTAGATAGTAATAATAATAATGTTAGCGCGGCGCGGCGCGGCGCAGCGGCCCGGTGATATACCTACCGACTCCTCCCTCAACAGAGCGTCGGCGTCGTCGCAGGACGCAGTCGCAAGAAACGGACAGAATTGCCAGTAAAACTAAAACAGCACATAAAACCTTTACATTTTTTTAAATGTTTTTTTCTCTCTCAGCATTAGGTCAATTGAATTAAAAATCATTTGGGGTGTCTGAGGTTTTGCGCATTTAACGTTACACGTTGTATATATATTAAATTTTTTTTTTGCTTGGTTGCTGGGACCTTTTAAGCAGGAGAATTTATATGATGTAGCATTATATGTAGGGATATGACTGTATACATAGAGAAACGATTATTAATAAATCGATAGTTCAGTTAAATAATAAAATCGATATAAACATATATTTTTTTTAAATACAAGTAAACGATATTTTAGTCGATTTCATCTAAAATCGATTAATTTTATATATCCCTAATTATACAGTTTATTTATTAGCTGTAGCCTGTAGTCCGTGTTTTCACGTATTGTTTTGAGGGCCATTCTAACAGCGACCACGAAGCGTAACGTAACTATCATACGGTACATGGTATTTGCTTTGTTTTGTTTATATTATTATGAACGCGAGTTTTGGGTATTGATCAAACATTTTATACGGGGATTATGCCGTTTTGCATGCCTTGCGTTTAGTAACAAAATAAAAATTTTTTTTTTTTTTTTTGCAAGTTGTTTTTTTTTAAGAGCGGATAGTAACTCATAAAATAGGCCTTGACTGAAGCGGATCAGTGACTTCTAAAATAAGCCTTCACTAATGTTTTGTTTTGCCAATATAGCATTGTTGCTTTGGCGAGACTTTAGATAGCACTAGTGCTTATCTAGTTACGAGCGGCAGGTGACTCTTAAAATAAGCCAAACCACCATTATGTTTTCAGAATATTTATTTCTGGGAACGCTGTATACGTCTTGCCTGGTGAGTTATGCACTTTGTTTGCCCAATATATGTATCAGCTCGCTGAACATATTCATCAGGAGGATCGTTTAGATTTATATTAAACAATTCAGAGTTCCACTGGTTTACAGACGGAATTCGGGAGTATGCAAGAGGTGGCTGCCTGCGATTTGAATGCAGGTTGCTACAGGATTGAAAGAGAAAGGAATTTAGGGATGTATGAAAGGATGGGGGGGGGGGTTATGCCCGGAATGTAGGAAGATTTGTAAGCAGAATAGGTTTCCTGGCAGTTTGGATTTTATAAGGTTGGTTATTTACTTACAATTGGGAAAAATAAGGAAATTAATTATATTTCATCTTTAAAATTAGTTTATGTCGTTTCACAACCATCAGTTAATAAATAGATCAGAACTCTTCCACTAAAGTTTCTATGAGAATTGGTAAACCCACTCCAGTGTTATAACACCGAGGGCGGTGTTGGTTTTTGCGTACACAAAAACCTTTTTGTGGGAAGAGGGGCATTGTGACGTTGCAAAAATTAAAAATTGATCGTGTCTAGTAGCTACACCTGTTGTAATTAACGGCGGACTAACGCCTTGGTTGTCAACGCTGTTCTACGTTGACACAGATGGCGTTGGTGTCTTTTTCTTTAGTTAATTAATTACAAGTTTATTGGATAACTCTCTCTCTCTCTCTTTATTTCTTGTCCTATCGCAGGTATGCTGAAACTACTCGCTAAATGTCTCCTCTTTTTCTTCTTCGTGTCGCGGGCACGACTTTACTTTAGATCTTGTTGGCCCGCATTGCCACTTCCACGTCATCGTCGGTGGCAATGCAGAAGTCACTTAGACTGCATGTTTTGGGTGGGACACATAGGGCAGGATAGGAGGTGGAGCATGTTTTGCGACATAGCTTCTCAACCACACCCTACTGGAGCATCTCCCTGCAGGGTGTAAACTTCCGTGGTCCACACGGAAGTCCCTGAACCATTTCCGGACACAAGTGGGAAGATGTAACTCCAACCTGGTAAAGTGGGGCTACCTCGGCGGAATGTTTCTTTAAAAGTTTGTAAAATAGCATTTGCATTTCCCCTTGCAACTTCTTGGGGTGACTTTGTATGATATTAATTGATATTGCTACCCCTAACTGCATCCATGCAACAACCAACCCATGGTCAATCCATGGTCAACTGCAATATTGTAAAGTACTGCTCTAGCCACTATGGATGTTTTCACATTTCCTAGTTTGCAGGTAAAAGGCATTGAAAGCATTGTTTCCACACTCCAAAATAGCAGCAAACCCACAGTATTTCTTGTTGCTGTACTTAATATGTGCTTTGTTATATTTTTCCTCGCTTATATTTTGCATCGTAGGTATATAATAATAAACTAAATTGGTTAAACAGAAGTGCAAAATAAATTAAATACAACTGCGGCTCCTCGAAGTACGATTGTTTACGAAACTAACTTTTCACAATATTACATTTTGTACGTCAAATGTCATTTTCTTATTAATCAGCTGATGCAGAGTCGGCCATTTTTTCCTTATAATACTGTTATAGTAGGGGTCTGGGTTTCATAACTTTATAGTAGGTTTATAGAACGTTTTAGTGCTAAAATGCGTTTATGAATAGCAATTTTTGACAACGAGACTTTAGCAAGCCTTTAGATGTTCCATAACTTATTATGAATAAGACCGTTAGTGTTTATTTCATGTCAATCGGTTCATAAATAAAAAAGTTATGTCAATTTAAAGAATCACGGCGAACATTTGTTAAGGTAATACAGAGAAGCATTACTGTAAAGTAAATTTTTAGCTACCCAAACGACGGTATGTGTAATTTAAAATATGCTGCCCGAAAAGTCACTATTCCACGCGGACGAAGTCGCGGGCACAGCTAGTAATAAATAAAAAAAACATATTGTGTTTTTTTTTAATTCAGATGCCAAAATGCCAAGAAAAAGGGAACGCACCACTACGAAAGCGTCTTGGACCGTTGAAATCTTAGAAAATGCCGTCAAAAAACCTTCGGCGTGGCGGTACATCAGTTTATAAGGTATCAAAAGAGACTGGAATACCCTATAGTACCTTGAAAAAGAGATTCAGATTAGCTAAATCCAACGATACAAGCTACAAATGTCCTCCGAAACTAGGAAGGCCCTCTGTGTTCACTGAGGAACAAGAAGCCATTCTGGCTGATCATCTGCATAAAATGTCAAATAAATTTTACGGACTGACGAGGGCTCAGTTTTGTAAGTTATGTTACGCCATGGCTGAAAAATTTTGTGTCGCAGATCGATTTAATGAAGCCAAGAAGTCTGCGGGCAGAGACTTTCTAACTGGCTTTTTCCGACGACGTCCTGATCTAAGTATTAGAAAGCCAGAAGCGACAAGCATCAATAGGATACTTGGATTCAATAAAGCCGAAGTGGATCGATTCTTCGAAAATCTTGAAAATGTCATGACGAAACACCACTTTCCGCCGTCTCATATTTACAATATGGATGAGACTGGCGTAACGACAGTCCAGGAAACAGAAAAAATTATAGCGCCTAGAGGACAAAAACGGATAGGAACAGTCACATCATGGGAAAGAGGTAAAAACGTCACGGCTATCTGTGCTATGAGTGCTTCAGGGTCCTTCATTCCGCCTCTTTTTATTTTCCCTCGACAGCGTCACTCACCGCAGCTAGAAAAAGATGGTCCGCCAGGAGCTGTTTACACATGTTCTCATAATGGTTGGAAGCATATACATTAAATGGCTGCGACATTTAATTGAGTACTCAAAACCCACTGCTGAAGAACCTGTTCTACTGATTATGGACAACCACAACAGCCATTGTACTTTGGAAGCTTGGGAAGTGGCTAAAGCTAACCATGTTGTAATGCTTTCTATTCCACCACATTCATCACATCGGTTACAGCCTCTGGATGTGACTTTTTTTGGGCCGTTCAAGAGAGCCTACAATAAGGAATGCGACATGTATATGAAATCCAGGAATATGGTAAAAATTACACCCTACGATATTGCAGGATTGTTCAACAAAGCTTATGCCAGAGTAGCAAGCTTAGAAAAAGGGATATTTGGCTTTAAAGCCACGGGAATTTTTCCCATGAATCCTGCTGTATTTTCAGAAGACGATTTTGTTGCTGTGGATGAAGATCAGAGCCAAGTTAATGAGCAAGCAAGTTCAGCTGCTGTTGCTCAGTCTCAGAGACCCGTTTCTCAACGGCTAGCTACTGGCAACTCTGACTCACTTCCGTCTACATCTCGTGATATTGGCAACTTTGAACCACATTCGTCTACATCTCGTGGTACTGGCAACTTTGAACCACTTCCATCTACATCTCGTGGTATTCAACAAGAGTTGGAAATGGATAGCTCTGTCCTGATCCAATACACGCCAAATGTTGAACAAGAGCAGTTGCCTGATATTGACCATGCTGTAAGTCCATCTATATTAAGTGCGCTACAAGAGAAGGCATCTGCAGCAAATAGTACACCAAACTTGTCGCCAAACACAATCCCTTTTATGTTGAATGATAAAACAGTCCCGGAGCCAGCTACTGCCAATCCTTCCACGACTTCGTCCACAACAAACGACGTTCAAGAACAGTCACTCTGTAAAGACCCAACCATATCAAATGATTTTGGGAAAGTTCTAGCAGTTGTGAGTCCACTACCTAACATATCTAACAAAAATAAGACTTCGCGACAAAAACAACATTCAGTAATTATATCTAGCACGCCATTGAAAGCAGTGGTTCACTAATGTTTTACCAAAACTCCATTGACAAATTTTTAGTTTACAACCAACGTTTCGTATTCTATTTATTTCACAAACAACTCATTCCGCAAATATTTTATTTTATAAACACTCGCTTTACAAACATTTATTTGGCAAATGCTTCTCTTTACAAATGTTTCGGATGATATTTAATCATTTATACATTTCTTTTGAAAAAATCACGTTTATACAAACTATCATTTTATAATACTTATACACTGCATTAAACAGACTGCATTAAAATCCGTTGCGTAGTTTAAAAGATCTAAGCTTACAGACAGCGGGAGCTACTTTGTTTTATACTATGTAAAGATTTTCTAAACCAGACACGAAGTGATCATGACGGTATTTCGATTTGGTTCAAATAATTTACAGGCAAGTATTTTTTTCTATATAATCTAGTCGTTTCTGGCACTCGCCGGCCGCTGCCGCGGCACCGCTCGTTTCGCTCGCTCGGCTCGTGCGTAGGTAGGGTCACAGTTTTAACCTAACCTAACCAAACCAATTTTTATAATAATTAACTTATTCTAACTAGTTCGGTTCCGAGTAGCCTACTAAAAATAACCTATTTTTTTTTTCTATTAGCGCAAGTCGTTTCTGGCGCCCATATTTTGTGTAAAAGTAATTTTTTTCTATATAATCTAGTCATTTCTGGCACTCGCCGGCCGCTGCCGCGGCACCGCTCGCTTCGCTCGCTCGGCTTGTGCGTAGGGGTCACAGTTTTATCCTAACCTAACCTAACAATTTTGTTTTAAATAATTAACCTAATCTAACTACCTACTTCGGTTCCGGGTAGCCCACTAAAAATAGCCTCTTTTTTCTATTAGTGCAAGTCGATGAAAGAATGAGTTTCATTTTTAGGAAATTGTGTAATAATAAGTCAATATGTAAAACGTTTTTATCCCAAACGTTTTTTTATAAGATAAAATGAATTGTTTGTCAAATAACACGTTATTAAAGAAAAGTTTATCGGGTAATTATTTTGTAAAGTGAATTATTTGGCAAACTTGTTGTTGTGTAATGATGAAATAACAAATCATGTTTTTGCCAATCGTTGCTTGTCAAGTAAAAATTTGTAAATTAATTTTTGGTAAACTGACAGGGCACCGAAAGCAGTATTTGAAGAGAAGGAGAAGAAACGTTTAGAGAAAAAATGTAAAACTAAAACCGCAGAAAAAGGAAAAAAAACGAAAGAAGGCAACCAACAAAAAAGAAAAAGTAAAAAATAAACTTTTTGAGGATGTAACTGACACGTCTGAAGAAGAAGACGTTGAGAATCTTTGCGACGATGAGTCAGAATATTCAGAAGAAGAGACATTGTGTGCTATTTGCTGTGACACAGGAAAAAATAACGAAACGTGGACCGTTGCAGAGGTTGCGGTAAATGGGCACATAAAGAATGTTCTGTGCCCGGTTGATTATATTTGCGTTTTTTGCTTGGATCCTTAAAGTTAATTGTTATACGATTACGTTTATATTAAAATTTATATGATTAAGTGAGATTTCAGACTGACATAGAAATTTTTGAGGCTGATTTAATAATAAAGTAGTTCCCATTACACATATGCGAATTTATAGGCTCCCATTTCCCGCAAAGTCGGGTAATGAGAGCGATTCTTTTTCTTCTTTAAAGTTTATCTGTGGCCAAATGCCTAATAATGTAACGTTAACGCTGTGATTAAATGATATCAAATCAAATCATTTATTTCAATAAAACAAAAAAAAAGCCATACAGTTCAAATAATCTTTCCCTACTTTTCCTGATTCCTTTAGTTGCCCAGTCACTGAATAAAAACTTAGGGCAAATAGTTTTAGATTTCTTCTTAAAGGAATAATAATTAAACTCTGTTTGCACTAATGTAAAGAATTCTTCATACAAAATATTACCATTTTTCACACTTGGGCCCTGAGCACTTAACTTGCTTATTAAAGTGGCATTAAACTTATTCAAATTACCCAGTGTTATTGGTCTAGTTTGAATCTGCACTTTTTGTATTGGTGTGTTGGACTCAAAAGAAACGGTTTGACCACTGTGATCAGAAGGTAGATAATTTACAATGGCTTTATCTAAATATTCGCAGGAACAAAAAACATTATCAATACATGTAGCAGTAGCCGTAGTTATTCGCGTTGGTTCCATAAACACATTTAACAGATTGAATGATTTAAAGAGGCTTAACAATCTACTGGTATTTGAATTATTTTCCAAAATATTAATATTAAAGTCACCACAAATAATTACTGATTTATTACCATTTGCAAGTTTTCCCAAGACATCTTCCATTACCGACTCAAATATAGAATAGTTTTGATAGTTTGGAGGTCTGTAAACGCACACTATTAAATGCTTATCTAGCTCAACACAGGACAGTTCGATGCTGTGTTCCACCGATAGTTCCACTATGTCTTTACGAGTCTTATATTTTACACAATTTTTAATTAAGATTAATGAACCACCACGCAGCATGGATTTTCGGTTAAAGCAACTGCCTACACTATAGTTCTCATAATTAATCAGCATTTCATAATCTTTCAACCAGTGTTCAGTAATACAAATAATATCAAACATTGTTTTTTCTAAAAACAATTCAATTTCTAATAATTTGGAAGAAAAACCTTGAATATTTTGATGAAATACTTTCAAGGAATTCTGCTTAGCCCCTTTTTTGCAATTAACTAATTGAGTGCTAGAAGATACCTTGTTGGAGGTGAGATTAATATTGTTATTGGTAACTTCTGTTGTCTTACTGACTAGTTTAAATTATTGTGGCTTATCACCTTCATATTAGTATTATTACTAATTTTTGTGGTGCTAATTACATCAGACTTCGATATACTACTTATGTCTGAGTTAATAATAAAAGCTAATAGCCATGCTATTTGACGTCTAAAACTAATAGGCAGATACGCTGTATCCCTAGTCGATTTTAACTTCTCAACAAAAGTGTTTGTGTCGAAAAATATAAGTTTGTCACTATAGAGATTAACTAATAAATGCATATGGTTATTTAGCATATGTATATAATGATTTTGCCTACTTGATAAGTGCTCAAAGTATGGGAAAGCACACAATATTATTTTCTGACAATTAATCTTTAATATTTCAGTGACACTGTCAGTGATGTCATCTATTTTTACATTTGCACTATTACCTACAAATACAGAAATTATGGCATTTGGATTATGTTTATTGCAGCTTATTGATGACATTATCTCCTTGTAGGATTTCCTAGGCATACAATAATTAACAGCAGATTGACTCAGGTTGTTACTCAATAATTTACCTAACCCTCTCCCTAAACTATCTGAAAACATAACAGAACAATAACAAACATTACTAGAAGAAGTTACAACACAAGTCTCTGAGGTACTTGAGCTGCACCTTGAACAACCTGCGGTGTATCTTGATTGGGGATACAGTCCTGAGCTCCTCCAGACTGGGACGGGTCCTCCGTTGCCTCAGGTTGGATAGCCACAAGGTTGGAATCCCTTTGACAAGAACATTGATGTGTGCTCAGAGTCATCGGGTCCCGTCTACCTGCCTCATCATTACACAATTCCACCAACTCGTTTGCAGCCAGAATGTGTTCCTTTATTTGTTTTTGAGAGCTCACATACTTAATATAATGTAAATGTAGTGACTCTTCAAGTACCTCTATCTCAGACTGTAATCGCTGAGTGTCAATATGATAAATGTTTTTACTGTCTTCTAATTTAATTTCATAGTTTTTTAATTTATTTATAAGAAAAACACGTTCTTTCCTTAATTTAATATTATTGGAATTGTGTTTCTGTTGTTTCCTAAATTTATTGCATTTATTTATGATTTTATTCAGTTTTGCATACTTTTTAATTTTATTTTGACTTACTTTATAAGTATTATTATTATATTTCAATATAGAATCTTCAGTAAGATCTATTGTAATTAAGGAATGAGGGTTGCAATTAGTATTAAATAATTCAGTATACAAGTTATTAGTTTCCCGAGTCTGAGTACATTCTTTTAGTTTCTGTAACTTAGTAATTTGTACATTTGCATGAATTAATTCCTCTTCTAGGTCCCTAATTTTACACAAAGCCTCCTCATATAAGTTACTGCAGTTATTGAAACCATCCGTGACCAACCGCAGTTTGTCCCGTTCATCGACAACAACCAGGTATTTTTGATGAAGGTCTACTAGCTCCTGCTTTAAGCTTGTATTTTTGAAAACGACCTTCTCGACTTCTTTCTCACTGTCCTCTATTTCCTGTAACAGCTGATCACATTTACTGTTTGAAGCCTTAAGATCTTGAATGGTTGTTTTCAATTTAAGCTCCAACTCCTGAGCAGCAGCCTTACGGGTCATCACAGGCATGGTTTCAGGAATAAGTACTGAAAGTGGAATTAAAGAAGCGGTGAGAACTAGTTAAAAGACCAAACAAAAAGGAAAGCTAGAAATGAAAGGAAAATTTGGAAAAGTCAGTGCTGATTTATAGGTAAAATGAGGTAGGCTGAATCTAGTTGGAATGCAACTGATATGATTAGATAAAGTACACAGTTACATTGATTCTATTGACTAATAATTTAACTTTTTTCATGAGGGTAGGATGCCTAGCTAAAAAAATAAATAAAAAATCTAGTTTTACATTAAAATTGCAATGATTATTGAAATTAACGATAGTCAACTTTAATTGATGTTATGTACAATACAGGCAACAGTAATAGAATTTCAATATTTTGATATTTTACAGTAATAGGTTTCGTTATAATCTATGTAGGTAGGTAAACAAAGTGACTTAGACCCAGTGCAGGGTGCCAAATCAAACAAGTGAATCAACGAATATGTTACAGTGTCTAAAAGACGATTGTGTGATAATTATAGAATAAAAGTAAACAATACTCCCCGTTTATATCCGCAGGTCGAACATCAGCTATTCGTGAGAGGTTACCGGTAACGGTGGGCAACCAAATACTGTGTTTAACTTTATAAACTTGCACGAAAACAATAGTCCCGAGTATTTATGCAGTTATTTTACATTTAGATATATTATTACAACTTAATTACACTTAAAAATTAAATAAAACTAATTTTAAAATACGGAACAAAATTTTGACATGTCACTCGGGCAGTGTTGCCATAAAAAAAAGAGGCACCAACTAAGGTAAACGTATTATTGCCGGTCCTTTTTTATTAAGGTGTTCCATCTCACACCTACGCCGGGGGTCGCGGGAACGTACGATCCTTCCGCAACCCCCGGCTGGTGCCCCCGCAATTGCGGGCCTCCTCGGGTCAGGGGGGGGGAGTGAGGTGTTTGACTCCCCCCGTGACGTCTAACAGGGGCGCGCGTGGAACACTACGCGCCGCCACCTCGGGTCCTAGTGTGTGGGGGGCGACGGACGTCCCCGAGTCCGTCGCCCCTGGACCCATTTAGGGGGGCTGGAAGAGGGCATTGTCTGCCCTCCGCCGACGCCCGGTGCGCCTGCTGCGGGCCGGGTGAGTGGACGAGATCTCCCTCTCCCTTTCCGCAGCCTCCTTCTGCGAGACGACTGTTTCGCAGAAGGAAACCACCGCGTCCCAGGACTCTTCGCTGCCGACCATCGACTCGACCACGGCCGGCAGCGACAGGTCACTGCCTACTTCTGAGATGAGGGCACGGCGCGGCTCCTCCCAAGCGGCACACTCTGCCAGCGTATGCCACGCCGTGTCCTCCCGGCAGTCGACGCAGTGGTGACACCGGGCGTCCGGCTCCCTGTTTATGCGACACAGGTACTTCCCGAAGCAACCATGCCCCGAGAGCACCTGCGTCACCCGAAACGACAGGGAGCCGTGCCTCCTCCCGAGCCAGCGCTCGAGTACCGGCCGGACCGCCTCGATAGTGACGAGGCCGGCGGTAGGGCGGGAAAGCCTGTCCCGCCATTCCGCCACCAGGACCTCGCGAAGCTGTGACCGACGCAGCTCCATATGGCGCTGCATCAGCCACTCGCCTCGCGCCCGCGCTTCCTCGCGCCACCGATACAGCGACGCGAGTACTTTCGCCTCTAGGTCCCAGGGCGGGGATCCAGCCAGTACGCAGGCCGCCTCGTAGGAGATCGTGCGATAGCCCCGGGCGACTCTGACGGCCATCGCCCTCTGCGGCTTTCGCAGTATTGCGATGCTACCGGCCGTCAGGTCAGTCGCCCAGATCGGGGCCCCATACAGGGCCATCGATCGCACGACCCCCATGTAGAGCCGCCTACAGGCGGCGCTCGGGCCCCCCAGATTGGGAAGCAGCGTTGACAGAGCCCCAGCGGCGCCCAACAGCTTAGGCGCCAGCCGCCGGAAGTGAGGGCCGAAATCCCACCGGCTGTCGAGCACCAATCCCAGGTACTTCATGGTAGAATTATTGCCGGTCCTAAGCAAACAAATCAACCAATTTAATCCACAAATAAAAACAAAATCACTACGAAAACTTTAGGTTGAAGGCTATAGCAAAACTAACTTTTTATTAATCATCTGATAACAGATCAGTGAACTTTTCTTTCGCGCACTAGTATTACTGTCATTAGTAAGATTTCCGTATTCCATTGATGCTCAAAAATGAGTTAATTATCAAGCGAAATTTATGACAATAATGTAGGTGATTTTCGAAATAAAATTAGGTAAATTAAAATTATTGCTACCGGTCATTGCTCGGTCGCGCGACGCGCGCGCTTGTAGGTAATTTCGTAGAATCGAATCGTAGGTAAGACGTCGACACTCACGCACACAGCTGCATTGTCGCTGCGTGAGTAGTCGGGTGATTCTGTTTTATTTGTATTGAATTAAGGGTTTAATTCTGAAATACTGTAAAATTTCAACAACAAAAAAAAGCAGCGCTTACTAGTTATTGCCCCCTACCGTAAACCATGTACAGGCACTTTTGAATTGTCAAAATTAAATAGTCAGTCAGTTAGTCAGAAAGTTGAAGCTAGTTGCCCATTCCAAAACGTAGATCTCTATGGAGAAGAACGGGCAAGAAACTCCATGGACACTCTTTTAAATCAAGATATTACAAAATCCTGTGTACATTATTCTTGATGCTTCTATATGTGAGAACAATGTAAAAAAAAAACACAAGTGAAGAAACAATTCAAAATATAAGATTAAAAATAAGCCTTGGCAGTTAAGAGATGACCAATCTCAACCGACGGCGCCCGTTCATGAACATGACGCGTGGATCAGCACCGTCCAGCTCAACCATTTTGTAGGGAACCGAACGATCCAACACACGCGCCACCATCAGTGAGACATTTAAGTGAGCATGACACATTCTCAACTGCCATGCTCTTTCAAGTCAACATCAAAAAATCATAATAAACGGATCCATGGTTCTTACATCTACAAAATTGAAAAAATGCATCTAAATTATACAAAACTATAGATTGCAATTTATTTAAAAGATGATTAAAATTGTTTACTACCAAACAGCAAAAGGTGTTTAGTATTGATGTATTAAACAAATTAAACTTGATTGAATAAAATAAAAATTAACATTGAGATCGTAATGTCAGAAACACTAAAAAAAAAAAAAAAGGGAAGCACCTCTTCCAAATATTGAAAATTTTAACTAGTGAGCCCAGGTGCCTGTGGAGCAGGACCAGCATTTAGCCAAGCATTTTTATCTACGATATAATCATCCAACTTATAATATGCTTGTCTACATAGTGTGCGTTTAATGCATGTTTTAAATTTCTTCTCATTTATTTGAAGAATATCGAGTGGTATTTTATTGTAACATTTTATACAGTAACCCATAAAAGAAGTTTTTACTTTAGACAATCTGAAACGCGGTTGATCTAATTTGTTCCTATTTCTAGTGTTAAAATTATGCCTGTCACTTATTAAAAAGATGTAGATTTTTTCGAACGTACATAATGTTTTCATATATACAAGCTGTTGATTTGCATCCTAGTCAAATTCAAGGACGTAATTATGCTAATGATTCTCGACCCAAATCAACAATAAAATGAGTAGGTATTTTTTTTTATTTTTTTTCTAATTTACTGAAATCCGTAAGTGTGAACCAGCCGTATTTAAACGCGGCCCGTCTGTTACTAGCCCTATAACCGCGCTTTCACACACAAACAAACGCAAACAATACATACAACGCATACGCAACGATCATTCGATAAATTCGTAGGTAATCAATCCCATCCTCCAATCACGCGCCGCTCCTGGACACGCCCCCGCGGCCCCGCCGCCCCGGAACTAACAGTGTGTTTGAAGTCGCCGAAACGTTGCGTTCGTGCGCGAATTCCGCGCTGCGGTACATCATTGAGACGTACGTACAAAGTGCAAGATGACGGACAATTACTCAAATGTCGAGTTGGTGGAGATGGTCCGCCTGTATGCCATCAGTGGAGACAGCCTACGTGGAGCCATGCGGATGTTCGTGGAAATGTTTTCCGATCGGGAACCCCCGTCACAGAGCGTCATGCTGGCTGCTACGCAGACTGCGGGATCATCGGCAGTTTTGACGTTCCCCGGCATGCTCAAGCTCGCGGCAGCGTAGGCCTGCCTGTCGCCTTGCAGGAAGACATCCTGGAATACTTCCAGCGAGACCCACGGGCAAGCACGCGGTAGGCTGGTCAACGCTTTGGAGTGCACCACACTACAGTGTGGCGCCTACTGAAGCGTAAGCTGCAAGGCTGCAACACCCATTCCACGACATTCACCCAGGTGATAATGCCGTGCGGATTACATTTTGAATTTTGAGACAGAAAATACGTGCAAGGATCATTAGTGCTTTCGACACTTTAAAAACGAATGTGTTAGTGTTACGTAAGCTGAAAGAAAACCATCTACGTCGTTCTCGATTGTGCGAAGAGTGTGATGGTGGTCACTTTGAACAATACCTCCGGGTAACTTAAGTAGGTAATTTATTTATTTGTACATTTTGTAAATATGTTGTTAGCTTAATCAATTTTATTAGTTAACTACGCCAATAATACCTAAGAGTAGAAAGTATACCACGTACTTACACTTAACTAGCACGTCTTTCCATTCCATCAAACGTAGAAAACATTTTTAGACTTAGTAGATAGGTACACCAAATCAAATCAAATCAAATCATTTATTTCAATTAAACCATGTACAGGCACTTTTGAATTGTCAAAATTAAATAGTCAGTCAGTTAGTCAGAAAGTTGAAGCTAGTTGCCCATTCCAAAACGTAGATCTCTATGGAGAAGAACGGGCAAGAAACTCCATGGACACTCTTTTAAATCAAGATATTACAAAATCCTGTGTACATTATTCTTGATGCTTCTATATGTGAGAACAATGTAAAAAAAAAACACAAGTGAAGAAACAATTCAAAATATAAGATTAAAAATAAGCCTTGGCAGTTAAGAGATGACCAGTCTCAACCGACGGCGCCCGTTCACGAACATGACGCGTGGATCAGCACCGTCCAGCTCAACCATTTTGTAGGGAACCGAACGATCCAACACACGCGCCACCATCAGTGAGACATTTAAGTGAGCATGACACATTCTCAACTGCCATGCTCTTTCAAGTCAACATCAAAAAATCATAATAAACGGATCCATGGTTCTTACATTTACAAAATTGAAAAAAAATGCATCTAAATTATACATAACTATAGATTGCAATTTATTTAAAAGATGATTAAAATTGTTTACTACCAAACAGCAAAAGGTGTTTAGTATTCATGTATTAAACAAATTAAACTTGATTGAATAAAAAATAAAAATTAACATTGAGATCGTAATGTCAGAAACACAAAAAAAAAAGAGAAAAAGGGAAGCACCTCTTCCAAATATTGAAAATTTTAACTAGTGAGCCCAGGTGCCTGTGGAGCAGGACCAGCATTTAGCCAAGCATTTTTATCTACAATATAATCATCCAACTTATAATATGCTTGTCTACATAGTGTGCGTTTAATGCATGTTTTAAATTTCTTCTCATTTAGTTGAAGAATATCGAGTGGTATTTTATTATAACATTTTACACAGTAACCCATAAAAGAAGTTTTTACTTTAGACAATCTGAAACGCGGTTGATCTAATTTGTTCCTATTTCTAGTGTTAAAATTATGCCTGTCACTTATCTTATTAAAAAGATGTAGATTTTTTCGAACGTACCTACATAATGTTTTCATATATATATTGACAAGGAACCGTCATGATGTTAATTTTTTTGAACAGTTCCCTTAGAGATTCGCGTCTGCTGAGCTTGTAGATGGCTCTGACAGCCCTCTTTTGCAGAATGAAGATAGTATCAATATCTGCAGCCCGTCCCCACAACAAAATACCGTAAGACATGGTGCTATGAAAGTAACTAAAATAGACCAGTCTCGCGGTAACCACGTCTGTTAATTGGCGGATTTTCCAAACAGCGTAAGCGGCTGAACTTAGCCGCCCTGCAAGTGATGTTAAGTGCGGACCCCACTGCAGCTTTGAGTCAAGCGTGATCCCCAGGAAAACCGTATTTTCGACGAATTCAAGTATCTCCTTATTCAATACAACGTGACATTCACTACTTCTAACATTCGGTAAAGCGAATCTAATGCATTTAGTTTTTTTCTCATTTAATACCAAATTATTTACAGTAAACCAATTATGGATCAAAAGCATAGCATTATTTACGTCGTCAAGCTCCTGTGCACGTCTGCTTACTTTAAAAATCAGAGATGTGTCATCAGCAAATAACACCATATGTGATCGGTTTAACAGTAAATGAGGTAAATCATTTATGTATACTAAAAATAGGAATGGCCCCAATATTGAGCCCTGCGGTACACCCATTTTGACTTTTAAACCCGACGAATTCACACCGTTAATTTGAACTTGCTGAAATCTATCATTTAAATATGATTTTATTAAACTAAGAGCAAGTTTACCTAATCCGTAAAATTCAAGTTTCAAGAGCAGTGTATCGTAATTCACGCAATCAAATGCCTTGGATAAGTCGCAAAAAATGCCTATTGCATCTTGTGCCTCTTCCCATGCGTTAAAGATGTGTTTTAATAAGGTGACACCGGCGTCGGTTGTACAACGTCCTTTGGTGAAACCATACTGTTGATCGTGTAGGATGTTATTACGATTAAAATGATTGAGATTACTTTTTCAAACACCTTGCTGAAAACTGGCAATACCGATACGGGTCTATAATTGTTAGTGTCTTTGCTGTCCCCAGATTTGAAAAGTGGAATAACTTTACTGAACTTCATTAAATCCGGGAAAACCCCTTGATCTACACACAAATTAAATATTAAAGCTAAATATGGTGCAACTGTCTCAATAATGGATTGACAAACTTTAGTAGACATGCCCCACAGATCCTCGGTAATTTTGATCTTAAGTTGCTTAAATGCCTTTATAATGATTATTGGGTTTATATGTTTAAATTTAAATTCCACAGGACAGGCTGAGACATTCGCTCTTAATAATTCAATAGCTAGTTCGGGCGAGGAATTTAAAGTTTCTGTAGTTTTAATTGGGATATTGGTAAAGAAAGTTGCAAATTCCTGAGCAACATCGATGTTATTGCTAATGAGACCGCGGGAAGTGTCCAGTGTGTAATCAGTATTATGTTTTTTGTTCCTGTTCGTTTCATTGTTAATAATTTTCCAAACTGTCTTTATTTTATTGTCTGCTGATTTAACCTTGTTACTAATGAAAGAAACTTTAGCTGCTTTGCAGACAGTTTTAAAAGTTTTAGAATAAGTAGCAACATACTTATTAAAAGTATCCGTGTTAATATACGGCTTAAGGCCATATAGTTCAAATAATCTTTCCCTACTTTTCCTGATTCCTTTAGTTGCCCAGTCACTGAATAAAAACTTAGGGCAAATAGTTTTAGATTTCTTCTTGAGGGAATTATTAAACTCTGTTTGCACTAATGTAAAGAATTTTTCATACAAAATATTACCATTTGTCACACTTGGGCCCTGAGCACTTAACTTGCTTATTAAAGTGGCATTAAACTTATTCAAATTACCCAGTGTTATTGGTCTAGTTTGAATCTGCACTTTTTGTATTGGTGTGTTGGACTCCAGGGCAGAAAACCTCCACGTGTGCCTGGGTACTGGAGTTCCCTCTCGGATACGTCCGGGGGGAAGACCAGTGTTCGGGCCGGTGCATCCTGGGGTGCGGACAGCGATTTCCCATTGGGATTATTTCCCAATGAGATCTCGCTGTCCGCATGCTAATGTTCTGCCAAGAGGATCGCTCCACACGTTGCTCTGAGTAGCAGAGCGGTAACGGTGGTGGAGCGCGAGCGGGCCCGGTGTGCACTTACCCTGCCGCCGGGCAGGCAGGAGGGGTAACTCTCCTGCTACCGCTAATCTCGTAGCCCCGGAGACAGTTAAGGTCATGTCTCTGGCTGTTGAAGGGGGTCGAGGGTCTTGGCTTAACCGCCCGGACCGCGAGGAAGATTAACCTCTATAAAAAAATCCCCAAACCTCCAAGCGGCGGCGCACCGTGAGGGAGGTAAGAAGCTTGGCTAATGGGTAGCTTGATTTAGTCGCTAGTGCGGACCATAATTTTTTGAGTAAATATAACATGTAATCACTCGTGGGAACAAATATGGATCCAAGTACAAAAACAAAAAACACGGAAGAAGTGAGGAGTGATGCGGGGTCGGAGTCCGACGCCGCATCTGGAGGCGTGAGCACGGGAGGCTCAGGGAGCCCGTGCCGTGGAAGGAGGTGGCCGCTGTGACAAAGAAGAACCACAGCAAGCGGCCAAGGTCAGAGGGCGGTCAGGGATCGTCCTCCGACGAGGAGCTGGCCTCGGCTCGGAAAATCCCCACCAGCAGGCGGGGAGGAGTCCGAGAGCGAGGCAAGGGGAGGGGGCTCACTGCTCGGGAGGCGGCAGAAAGAGCGGAGGAGCCCGCAAAGGAGGGGGTGACCAGTCACGAGGTCGCTTCGGGGCCCTCAAGCGACGAGGCGGATGAGGCTGGCGGCCCCGAGGCGGACCACAAGACCAGGTTTGCGGCGGTCGTGGAGGCTGCGATCCGGGACGTGTCCCTGAAGAAGCTACAAGCTTCTAAGAACAGGGCCATAGTCTCGGCAACGGCCTCCATAATGGCGGCGGCGGAGACGGCCAACTACGTTGGTCCTTCGGCCGGCGAAGTGGCCGAATTGCGGGCGGAGGTCGCACGCCTGACGGCCGCCACGGAGCTTCTCCAAGAGGAGAACTTGAGGCTCCGAGCAGACCTGGCCGGCCTGAAGGTCACGGGCAAAGTGCAGGCAAAACCGCCAAGCCAGCCCGTGCCAGTGGAGCACCAGGTCCTGAACCTGGTTCGGCAGGAGCTGGCTACCTTCCAGGCGCGGTTCGCCGCCCTGGAGGGTATAGTCCTGCGCCCCCCCCCTGGCGGGCAAGACGGCCCCAGGGCCGAAGGCGGTCTCGTACGCGGCCGCTGCCGCCCCGAAACCCGGGCCGTCTGGCCGGGCCAAACCGGCGTCGGCCGGCGGAGCCCCGGCGCCGGCGAAACCAGCACCAGCTGGCGGAGCCCCGGCGCCGGCAAAACCGGCGCCTGTCGGCAAAGCTCCGGCTTCGGCCCAGAAGAAGGGCAGAACGGCTCGGAAGGCGAAGGCCCCAGAGCCTACGCCTCGCCCGCAGAAATCTCCCACTTCTCCCACGACCGAAGCCGAGTGGCAGGTGGTCGGGGAGAAGAAGAAGGCGGCCAAGGCGGGGAGAAAAAAGGCGCAAAGGCGGCGCCGCACGGAGCGAGCCGTCGCGGCTAGGCTTCGCGCCCCGAAGACCGCGGCTGTAGTAATAACGCTACAGCCGGACGCGGTCAAAAGGGGTGTGACGTACTGCGACGTGCTCACCAAGGCGAAAGCGACGGTGGACCTGCAGGAGCTGGGGATCACCGGAGGCCTCCGGCATAGGGTGACCGCCACTGGTGCCCGCATGTTGGAGATCCCCGGTGCGACGAGTGGCCCCACCGCTGACGCCCTAGCTGAGAAGCTAAGGGCGTCCCTCAATGCGGACGAGGCTAGAGTCTCCAGGCCCGTCAAGTGCGCAGACATGCGCATCATGGGCCTGGATGACTCCGTAACGGAGGGAGAGGTGACGGCCGCCGTCGTCAGGACGGGCGGGTGTCTGGCCGACCAGGTGAAGGCGGGCACCATACGTCCTGATTTCGCGGGCATGCGAACCGTAACGGTAAGCTGCCCCGTGACGGCGGCCAGAACCATAGTGGAGGGCCGTAGGCTCCTGGTGGGCTGGGTATCAGCGCAGGTCAAACTGCTGGAGCCCAGACCTCTGAGGTGCTATCGATGCCATGTGGGGCACCACGTTGGCGTCCAGTGCACCTCGGAGGACCGCAGCACTCTGTGCTTCCACTGCGGCCAGCCCGGACATACGGCCGGCTCGTGCAACGCCGCGCCGCACTGCGTCGCATGTGCGGCTGCTGGCAAGCCGGCCGATCACCGGGCGGGGAGCAAGTCCTGCGCTCCACCCGCCGGAACCACCAGGAGAAAAGGCAGGCCCTCCGCCGCCGTCGCCACCACCACCACCACCGTCGCAGCCACTGCTGCCACCGCCACCGCAACCGCCGCCGCCGCCGCCGCCGCCGCCACCGGGGAGCCCTCACAAGGGGCTCGGAAGGAGGCAGAAATGGAGGAGTAATGGCTCCTCCATTGCGCCTCCTCCAGGCGAACATCAACCACTGCGCCTGCGCTCAGGATCTGTTGCTCCAGAGCATGGCGCAGTGGTCGATTAACATCGCCGTGGTCGCTGAGCCGTACTTTGTCCCGCCCAGGGATAACTGGGTGGAGGACCTGAGCGGCTCAGTGACCATAATTTCGTCGGCTGCCGCCGGTACCCCGTCCCTCGAAGGTGTCACGAAGGGACAGGGGTGCGTAGCAGCACGGTTCGGAGAGATTGTAGTAGTGGGAGTATACTTCTCTCCGAGCCGAACTCTCGCCGAGTTCCAGAACTCTTTAACAGAGTTGAGTGTCGTCGTCGCCGGAAACCGTTCCTGCTCCGTGCTAGTGCTCGGGGACTTCAACGCCAAGAATTTGGCCTGGGGTTCCCGATGCACGGATGTGCGGGGCAGGATGGTGGAGGATTGGGCTCTGGAAACAGGCCTGGTCGTCCTAAATCGGGGTTCTGTTCCTACGTGTGTGCGGATGCGGGGCGAGTCTGTAGTGGACATCTCGTTCGCCAGCCCCGCTCTGTCACAGCGTGTCATTGACTGGCGCGTCATGGAGGAGGTGGAGACCTACTCCGACCATCGGTATATCCGATTCGAGGTCTCCGCCCAGACCTCTAGCGCGCTGGTCCAACAGGCCCCGAGTGGTCCGCGGTGGGCGCTGAAGCAGCTGGACCGGGAGCTCCTCCTGGAAGCCTCGATCGTGCAGGCCTGGGTGTTATCACCGAACAGGCCTGCCGATATTGACGACGAGGCGGAGTGGTTCCGGGAGGCCATGTCCGAGATCTGTGACGTGGCAATGCCCCGAGCCCGGCCAGGATGCGCCCGACGTCAGGTGTACTGGTGGTCGCAGGAGGTGGAGGCGTTATTCATTTTATTTATGTCTTTTATGACAACCTCCTGAAATTTGACGAGGATGCAAATCAACAGCTTGTATATTGACAAGGAACCGTCATGATGTTAATTTTTTTGAACAGTTCCCTTAGAGATTCGCGTCTGCTGAGCTTGTAGATGGCTCTGACAGCCCTCTTTTGCAGAATGAAGATAGTATAAATATCTGCAGCCCGTCCCCACAACAAAATACCGTAAGACATGATGCTATGAAAGTAACTAAAATAGACCAGTCTCGCGGTAACCACGTCTGTTAATTGGCGGATTTTCCAAACAGCGTAAGCGGCTGAACTTAGCCGCCCTGCATGTGATGTTAAGTGCGGACCCCACTGCAGCTTTGAGTCAAGCGTGATCCCCAGGAAAACCGTATTTTCGACGAATTCAAGTATTTCCTTATTCAATACAACGTGAAATTCACTATTTCTAACATTCGGTAAATCGAAACTAATGCATTTAGTTTTTTTCTCATTTAATACCAAATTATTTACAGTAAACCAATTATGGATCAAAAGCATAGCATTATTTACGTCGTCAAGCTCCTGTGCACGTCTGCTTACTTTAAAAATCAGAGATGTGTCATCAGCAAATAACACCATATGTGATCGGTTTATCATTAAATGAGGTAAATCATTTATGTCATCATCTGCCTAGCCTTTTCCCAACTATGTTGGGGTCGGCTTCCAGTCTAACTGGATGCAGCTGAATACCAGTATTTTACATGGAGCGACTGCCTATCGGACCTCCACAACCCAGTTACTGGGTAATACGATACCCCTTATGCCGTTGCCCCTTTTGCCTTGCCCCATTTATGTATACTGAAAATAGGAATGGCCCCAATATTGAGCCCTGCGGTACACCCATTTTGACTTTTAAACCCGATGAATTCACACCGTTAATTTGAACTTGCTGAAATCTATCATTTAAATATGATTTTATTAAACTAAGAGCAAGTTTACCTAATCCGTAATATTCAAGTTTCAAGAGCAGTGTATCGTAATTCACGCAATCAAATGCCTTTTTTTTTTTCTTTTTTTTTTTTGTGGTTGGGAAATCATCTAATGACTCCTCCCGCTCTGGGTGGAGCGGAAGGGAGTGTCAGACTCTTACTGACTAAAACCCACCCGTGTTCCTTCCTTAGCCCTTTATGTTCCGGGGCAGCGGTAACCCTTTCGGACGATCCCGCTACCCCGGCAAGCTTCGGCCCTGGCGGGCCCCTTCCTTAATGCTGACATCTCTTTGAGGCGCGCGTGGAACACATACGCGCCGTCCGGCACGGGCCTGGTCCTGATCGGACGGAGAGCTACCCATTACTCTCCGTCCGCAGGCCCGCGCCTACGGTGGCCGGGAGTCGTCACGCGGCTCCCGACGCCCGTAGCGTCTCCCGCGGCGGCTGAGGCGTGCGGCTCTCTCCCTGAGCCGTCCCGCCACCTCCTTCGCTAGCATGACTGCTTCGCAGAAGGAGGTGACCGCCTCCCACTCCCTCTCGCCCCGGACCATGGCTTGAACCAGGGCCGGACGCGAGAGGTCGCCGCCGTTGCCGATCGCCTCTACGAGGACACGGCGGTGCTCCGCCCAAGCGGGGCAGACCTCCACCGTATGCTCCACCGTGTCCTCTGGGCGATCCTCGCAATGGTGACACCCGGGCGTCTCCTCCCGCCTGATGATGTGCAGGAACCTCCCGAAACATCCGTGTCCGGTGAGGACCTGCGTCAGGCGGTAGGTGAGAACGCCGTGACGCCTCTCTAACCACTCCTCAAAGAGGGGCCTTATCGCCACTATCGTGGCGTGCCCTGCGCTGGGTTGCGAAAGTCGCTCCTTCCATGCCACCATGAGATCGCGCCGGAGGTCCGTCCGCTCCGCCGCTATTTGCCGCGGAAGCGGAGTTTCCCCCCGGCGTAGTGCCTCCGCGCGCCACTCATACAGGCGCGCGAGGACTATCGCCTCCAGATCCCATGGCGGCATTCCGGCAAGGAGGCTTGCCGCCTCGCCCGAGATCGTGCGGTAGCCCCGGATCAGCCTTACGGCTACCACCTTTTGGGGCGCGTTCAGGTAGTGGGCGGCTCGCAGCCGCAGTGAACGCGCCCACACCGGGGCCCCATATAGGGCCATGGACCGCACGACCCCCGCGTAAAGCCTCCGGCAGGAGGCGTTTGGCCCCCTCAGGTTGGGCAAGAGCCGCTTGAAGGCGGCCCCGGTCCGTTCCAGTTTGGGGGCCAAACGTCGAAAATGTTCGACGAAGTTCCACCGGCTGTCGAGGACGAGACCCAGGTATTTCATCGTTGCCTCGACGCCGATCAATCAAATGCCTTGGATAAGTCGCAAAAAATGCCTATTGCATCTTATGCCTCTTCTCATGCGTTAAAGATGTGTTTTAATAAGGTGACACCGGCGTCGGTTGTACAACGTCCTTTGGTGAAACCATACTGTTGATCGTGTTATTACGATTAAAATGATTGAGCATTTGATTTAACATTACTTTTTCAAACACCTTGCTGAAAACCGGCAATACCGATACGGGTCTATAATTGTTAGTGTCTTTGCTGTCCCCAGATTTGAAAAGTGGAATAACTTTACTGAACTTCATTAAATCCGGGAAAACCCCTTGATCTACACACAAATTAAATATTAAAGCTAAATATGGTGCAACTGTCTCAATAATGGATTGACAAACTTTAGTAGACATGACTCGCGTATTTAATATTGATATTTTAAATTTTATAGTTCTGATTAAGTTAAATAGTGATGCGACCGAGTGTAAAGATTATCATTCTCATGTGACATTATTTGTATCAACTTACGACAAGTGCTACAACAAATACAAAGACATAAAGACGTTACTTTAAGTCAGTGCTAAACGGACTACATAAACAATAAATCTGTGTTCATAATACTACAATAACACTTAGACGCCGAATGTTATTGATAAATAATGCCCACCAGTGCAGTTTTATAAGATTTAAACAAATTCTTTACAAAATAACAACAATAAAAACCGTTTAGTACAAAAATATCAAATTGTGGACTTTGGACTCCGATCATTGTACTACAACTAGCGCCAAATACGCCCCAAGTGGGGAATAGATGAACTAAATAGTACAGCTACTAACCGCCAGAGGGCCGATGACTTGCGTATAGTGTTACCATAGTTAAAATAAATTATAACTTGGTAGAAAATTTAAAATTTTCGGGAACTTTAGTACAAAAATTAATATGGATGAAAACGTAACCTACCGCACCCGAAAATTATTTAGAACCAGCTCATTGCGTGACATGACTGGAGACAGTTCCGCCCTTTTTGATGCGACCATGATGAGTCTACCAAATACCTCATTAAATACCAGCCAAACAATAATCGATCTACAAGATAAAATTAAACAGATGTCCACTGATTTACAAAGCGCGCATCAGGAAATAGAAAATTTAAATAGTGAAAACATCAGACTTAAAACAGACGTACAAAAATACATGAAAATAATAAATGCCTACAAGGAAATAAATGCGACCGACACAAATAATTTGACTCCTCGTTCGGGGCGCAAACGGAAAACCAATCAACAAAATAAAGGTACGCCTATGACAAATATGCAGCAATCAATTACAACTAAACGAAATACAAAATGCAATGAATTACCGGACAAGGAGAAATTAATATCCACGAAATATAATCAAAATGAAAAAGGAAATCGTTTGGGCTTAGACCCGACTACAAGCACTAGTTTTATTAAAAGTTTCAGTAAAACAGAAACAACTAAAAATAGAATATGTCTACTAAGTACTAATAACAAAAATAGGATTTTATCGATTGCTGAAGCGACAATCAAGGGCAATTTTGAGTTATGCCATTACATATCACCCCATGCAGGTAATAAACAACTATTTACAGGAATAAACGAAAAATTATCCACTTTCACAAAACAAGATTATTGTATCATACTTATAGGTGAAGAAGACTTTAAAGTGACGGAAAATTACTTTGACCAGATTATTTTTATTCGTGAGGCACTGCGAAATATAACACATACAAATGTAATCATCTGTTTGCCTACCTATAAATGTACAGATTACGTAAATATGCATAACTGGAGGGTTGAAAACTTCAACAACCTTTTATAGTTAGACATAATAACACATGAGCATGCATATCATTTAGATTCCAATAAAAATATATATTATGACTATTCACTGTATAATACAAAGACTGGAATAATTAATGACAAAGGCATTCGCGCCATCTTCAGTGACCTAAACGACTATATTCAGGATTTACAAGAGTACAACAACATCGAATTGCAGACCAACTTAGAAGCAAGTTTTTTTCTTGACTAACGAGAAATTAATAATATTGCATCAGAATATTGCAGGCTTGATCAACAAATCAGACATGCTCACAATATGCTTAGATGAACTTATAGATAGGGAATTAAAAGTTGATATATTGTGCATAACGGAACATTTTATGTCAGATGGTGATGAAACACATCTACTGATCCCAAACTACAGTTTAGCTTCATGTTTTAGCAGAATTAATAGTAAAAGAGGTGGTTCGTGTATTTTAGTCAGAAATGGACATTTTTGGAAAGAAGTACCTGAGGTTACGAAATTGTCAACAGCTAATACATTTGAATGTTGTGGAATAGAACTGACAAAGTATAACATCTTAATTGTGTGTTTATCGTGTACCAAAAGTTACAAATTTGAGTGTATTTAAAAAAAAATTAGAACAATTATTAATTAATGTAAGTAATAAAAAATATAGCAACATTATATTAGCTGGTGACTTCAATATTGACATCATGAAAAAAAATAGTGTATGCCTTGATTTTACTTGTTTGTTATTAAATTACAATCTGAAACTAGCCATAAATGAACCTACCCGATTAAAAAGCCAGACTTGCATCGACAATTTCGCACATAATTTTCAAAATCGATGTGGGACTGAAGTGATAGAATTTGCATTATCTGACCACCAATGTCCTGTGAAAAATACATACAATAGTAAATACTGGAAAAAAACACAGAGATTATGCAAAGGAAAATATATCGAAGTTCAGATCTTGTTTAGAAAGTCTGACATTTGCTGATGTTTATAATACAGATGACCCTAACATCGCATATAATTCATTTATGGAGGAGTTTACATTATTTTATAAACTTTGCTTTCCATGTAAACTTATTACTATTAACATAAACAGAAAAGCTAAATGGATCTCACGTGGTGTAAAAATTTGTAGTAAGAAAAAGAGACATCTCTTATGGAAATATAGACTTAAACCGTCAGAAACCAATAAATTTAATTTTATTAAATACAGTAAATTATTTAAAAAAATTATACGACTCACCCAAAGGGCTCAAAATAATTATAAAATCAAAACGTCTGAGAATAAAACTAAATCGACATGGCAAATAATAAATAATAAAAAATTAAATGTACCTCGGGATTATATACATAAAATTAATGTTGATAACAATATAATTACAAATCCAGAATCAATAGCGAATCATTTTAATAATTGTTTCATTGACAGAGTTGTCCCTATACAAGAGTCGGGAAAAAACGTCACATCAGGCATTATGAACAGACAAAAATCAATGTTCATGGCCCCAAGTATACCGTGTGATATCTTAAACATTATAAAACAACTTAAAAATACTAACAGCGTGGGGCATGACGGGATCTCTACCAAAATAATTAAGTCTGTCGGTGACATAATATGCAGCCACTTAAGTCACATCATGAATCTATGTATCAGTACGGGTACCTTTCCTGATGGTATGAAAACATCAATAGTAAAACCACTATTTAAGAAAGGAAACAGGGACCTAATCGAAAATTATAGACCAATAGCGCTGATACCAATTATGTCGAAGATTTTTGAAAAATACATTTACAAACAATTATATACGTATATGGAAAAAAAGAATATTCTTTGTAATGAGCAAAAAGGTTTCAGACAAAATAAGACTATCAATATGGCGGTCTATGATTTTCTACACACTGTAATGTTACGGATGGATGAAAAGACTCCCGTTTGCGCTGTGCTGTGCGATATGACACAAGCATTCGACTACGTTGACCACACTATTTTAATTAATAAACTTGACACATATGGAGTAAGAGGCAATGTTCTTAAATTAATTAAATCCTATATGTCCAATAGAAGGCAAATCACAGCAATCTCAAGAATAGATCGTACCAAAAAAGCGACTACATATTTGTCTCAAGAACGTATAGTGAAATTCGGTGTACCCCAGGGAACCGTTCTGGGACCATTATTTTTTATCATATATATAAACGACTTTCCGAAATCTATTGAGCATCCAATGACTCTTTTTGCAGACGATAGCACAGTCACAATAGCATGTAAGAATACTGACACCTATGAAATTGACATTAATAATGCTTTAGCTTCTATAATTCACTGGTTAGACAATAATAATCTAAAAATTAATTTAAATAAGACACAAATCTTGCATTTTAGTCAAAGAATACCAGTAAGAAATGACATTAACTTAAGCTATAAAAATCACACCATATGCAGAGTTGGTAATGCCAAATTCCTTGGACTAACCATTGACAAGAAACTTGATTGGAAGGACCACATTGAAGAAACTAGTAAGAAAATTAGTAGTTCTTCCTACGCATTGCATAAACTCGCCCCAATCGTAAATACGGATACATTGCTCACTGCCTATCATGGACTTGTTGCATCGATCCTTAGATATGGTATTATTTTCTGGGGAAACTCTACACATAAAGATGTTATATTTAGAATGCAAAAACGATGCATACGAGCTATGTTTGGTCTTAAAATTACAGACAGTTGCAAACCATATTTTATTAAACATCAAATTCTCTCACTTCCTTCCTTGTATATATTAGAAACGGTATTATTTGTTAAAAAGAATCCCCAACTGTTTCCGAGGTCTTCAGATGGTTCTGAAAGAAGTCAACGTGATAGTCGGAGACTTCGTGTACATGGTGCTAAAAAAGCTCTCATGCGTAAGCTCTGCATGGCCCCAAAATTATACAACAAGGTACCAAAGGCATACAAAGATTTGAATATTAATAGTTTTAACAAAAGCATGAAGAAACTTTTAATAAATAAATGCTACTATGATGTTGCCGACTATTTAAATGATGAACTTTAGACATTTTTATCATTATTTTATGAATTTAACGTAACTATTTTTTTTACTTTGAATTATATTATTATTATAATTTGTACGCCTTTCTACGCAAAACATGCTGAAACTTTTTTTTTTAATCGTTCCAACTGATTGTAAACCTACACATGTTTTTGACAAATAAATTTATCTTATCTTATCTTATGCCCCACAGATCCTCGGTATTTTTGATCTTAAGTTGCTTAAATGCCTTTATAATGATTATTGGGTTTATATGTTTAAATTTAAATTCCACAGGACAGGCTGAGACATTCGCTCTTAATAATTCAATAGCTAGTGCGGGCGAGGAATTTAAAGTTTCTGTAGTTTTAATTGGGATATTGGTAAAGAAAGTTGCAAATTCCTGAGCAACATCGATGTTATTGCTTATGAGACCGCGGGAAGTGTCCAGTGTGTAATCAGTATTATGTTTTTTGTTCCTGTTCGTTTCATTGTTAATAATTTTCCAAACTGTCTTTATTTTATTGTCTGCTGATTTAACCTTGTTACTACTGAAAGAAGCTTTAGCTGCTTTGCAGACAGTTTTAAAAGTTTTAGAATAAGTAGCAACATACTTATTAAAAGTATCCGTGTTAATATACGGCTTAAGGCCATATAGTTCAAATAATCTTTCCCTACTTTTCCTGATTCCTTTAGTTGCCCAGTCACTGAATAAAAACTTAGGGCAAATAGTTTTAGATTTCTTCTTAAAGGAATTATTAAACTCTGTTTGCACTAATGTAAAGAATTTTTCATACAAAATATTACCATTTGTCACACTTGGGCCCTGAGCACTTAACTTGCTTATTAAAGTGGCATTAAACTTATTCAAATTACCCAGTGTTATTGGTCTAGTTTGAATCTGCACTTTTTGTATTGGTGTGTTGGACTCAAAAGAAACGGTTTGACCACTGTGATCAGAAGGTAGATAATTTACAATGGCTTTATCTAAATATTCGCAGGAACAAAAAACATTATCAATACATGTAGCAGTAGCCGTAGTTATTCGCGTAGGTTCCATAAACACATTTAACAGATTGAATGATTTAAAGAGGCTTAACAATCTACTGCTATTTGAATTATTTTCCAAAATATTAATATTAAAGTCACCACAAATAATTACTGATTTATTACCATTTGCAAGTTTTCCCAAGACATCTTCCATTACCGACTCAAATATAGAATAGTTTTGACAGTTTGAAGGTCTGTAAACGCACACTATAAAATGCTTATCTAGCTCAACACAGGACAGTTCGATGCTGTGTTCCACCGATAGTTCCACTATGTCTTTACGAGTCTTATATTTTACACAATTTTTCATTAAGATTAATGAACCACCACGCAGCATGGATTTTCGGTTAAAGCAACTGCCTACACTGTAGTTCTCATAATTAATCAGCATTTCATAATCTTTCAACCAGTGTTCAGTAATACAAATAATATCAAACATTGTTTTTTCTAAAAACAATTCAATTTCTAATAATTTGGAAGAAAAACCTTGAATATTTTGATGAAATACTTTCAAAGAATTCTGCTTAGCCCCTTTTTTGCAATTAACTAATTGAGTGCTAGAAGATACCTTGTTGGAGGTGAGATTAATATTGTTATTGGTAACTTCTGTTGTCTTACTGACTAGTTTAAATTATTGTGGCTTATCACCTTCATATTAGTATTATTACTAATTTTTGTGGTGCTAATTACATCAGACTTCGACATACTACTTATGTCTGAGTTAATAATAAAAGCTAATAGCCATGCTATTTGACGTCTAATACTAATAGGCAGATACGCTGTATCCCTAGTCGATTTTAACTTCTCAACAAAAGTGTCAAAAAATATAAGTTTGTCACTATAGTGTAAGCTTTTTCTATTTATTGCGTCTGAAAATATTTAAAATAATATTTAATTAGCAAGATCTAAATGAATTGTTTTATAAACAAATAATATAATAACATTTATTTGTGGATTAATAGTTTGTGTTTTGACTTCCATCCAAAACTTACTGGACGGCGGTCGGCCATATTGAAGGCGGCGGGTATTCGTGTAGTGACACCGACCGGTGAAAAAGTGAAGGGATTTAGAATTAAGAAAATTAGGGAAGTATTCATAAAACGAGTTCGTGAAATCGTTTGTTAACAGGTGTTTCAATGACGAATAAATATTTTATTTGATATTGAGTAATAGTTGTTTCATTGGTACACTTCTGACTATCTAATAGTTCAGAAGTGGGATCTGACACGAATATTACTTAATATTCTAATCGCGTCCACTTAGGCCGTTTATAAGGACAGGTAAAGTAAAAGGCATAAACTTGGTAAGTTGTATTTCTTATGTATGTTTTTTTTTATTTAAAAATACAGTAATTATGGTGTATGCTTACGCTTAACCGCGTTATTAAATACATAAAGAGTTAGTTTAATTGTAAAAGCATTGTGAGTCGCCGAGATTACGTAAACGAACCTAAAAACGAAAAATAATTAGGAAGTCGTTGTAATCTCTGCCTACCCCCATGGAAAGAAGACGTGATTTTATGTATGTATATGAATGCGTACTTTACCTATTATGTTTTTCCCAGTTACGTAAGTGAGCCTATTTTATAAGATATACATATATTTAGCATATGTATAGTTTGATTGTAAGGAGTAAAATAAGTTGTTTTATCTTGCTGTCTTCGCACGATCGAATTCAGTAAGTACCTACTTAATACGAAATTTTTGATGATTACAATAGTTGAATTTTATTTTTATTGTTTATTTATCTGTGTTTAGGATTTTAAACAGCTATGTATGTTCTCATTAAAAAGTGATTAAAATGTCGATAAAAATATGATTACAGATCTAAATAATATGTCGAGACTTCGTGAAGAAGTGAGAATGCGTAAAGCTTTAGATCGAGAGGCTTCAAAAACGCGTGATGGAGCTACGCTATCGTGCAGCCGCAGCCGCAGCCGCGCGGGACGTTTGCGCAGGCGTCACAGGAGAAGCTGTTCTAGTACGCGGCGCCCGCGTCCTGTGCAGACCAGCTCAAACTTCTCGAGCCACGCAGGTTCAAGAGGCCTTACACCACGAAGACGTGCAGGTTCTTATAAGAGCCTTGAGCGTCGGAAGCGGAGTCGACCTGAGTCACGGCGTGTGAGAAAAAGAACGCGGTCTTCGCGGTCGCGCTCGCGTTCCCGATCTGCACACTCGCGGAGGGCGAGACGGCGACGACGGCAGCACAGCAGTAGCGAGGTGAGACGGGGATCCCGTCACCAAAGGACGAGTCGAAGACGTCGGGAAACCGTAAGTCATTCATCATGTACTAGCAACATGGACAATAATTTGATCGATAACACTGATGTAACTAATAGGAATAAGAACACTAAAAACAAAACTGTAGACGATCATAGTTTTGGTATTCATGATGTTATGGAATTAATCAAATCACTGCCCTCGTCAGCGTCCCAGGCTCAAAACCACTTCAGTATGTCAACAAACGCAGTGCCAGAATTTGATCCTGCTAATAAGGAACAAACTATCGATTTATGGATTACGAAAGTGGAAGAATGTGCAGCTTTGTATAAATGGTCTGAAACACAACAACTTCATTATGCGTTGCCTAAATTGACTGGAGTAGCAAAGGTGTGGTACCAAGGCTTAACTTTCTTAAGTTATAGTTGGTTGGAGTGGAAGGATAAACTGACAAAGACATTTCCCACAGTTCAGAATTATGCTCAACTTTTGCATGAAATGTTGGATCGGAAGGTTATACATAATAAATCGTTAGAAACTTATTTTTATCACAAAATTAACTTGCTGAACCGATGCGATATAACTGGTAAGCGGGCTGTGGAATGTCTTCTATATGGATTAGAAGACAGGGGTATGCGACTAGGAGCTAAGGGTGCGAACTACTCTCAACCTGAAGAATTACTATCTTATTTTAAATCTATTAAGTTAGACGATGTAAGAGACAGAGTATCTCGTCAGCCGTTTACAAAAAGACGCCCTGATAGCAATAATGATAATTCTAAACTGAGTAGCAATATAAAATGTTTTAATTGTAATGAGGTAGGTCACCCCTCCTTCAAGTGTAACAAACCCTTATTGACGTGTAGCATTTGCAAGAAACTTGGACATCAGAGCGCTAATTGTAGACGGCTTCCCAGGAACGGTAATGATGGCGGTAAACATAATGATATCAGTAAAGCAGTAGCTGGAGTTAAGTTAACCGGTGAGGTAGATGTTAAGTATGTCCTTCCAATTCAAGTTAATGGCCAAACAATGTCATGTTATGTGGATCTCGGTAGCCAGAGTACTTTGATTCGAATTAGTGACTTTAAAAAATTAAACACTGCTTACAGTAAAAATAATCTGCCAACATTAAAAGGCTTTGGTAATTCAATCATAGAACCTACAGGCAGAGCAGAGGTCCAAATACAAGTCCAAGCCGTTACAACATCTGTAGAAGTATTAGTGGTACCAGACGAATTACTTAAACATGCCGTACTGTTGGGACATACTTTCACCGAGCAAGCCGGTATAATTATTATAAAGACAGACAAACATTTAGTTTTTCAAAAAAAACCTGTTCCTTTAAATACTTCTAAATTAGCAAACTATAAAAAAAATGAATTTAGTGGTAGACTCCGATGTCAACGTTAACTCTATCAATATGATACCGGTAAAAGTGAATACCGATATCACCAATAATTTTTACGTAAAGGAATCGTTAAGGAAAATAGTTGATAATTGTTATTTTGTTATGCCTGGATTATATACAATCGTGCAAGGAAAAGGTCACATTTTAGTAGTAAATTTAAATGGTAACGAAATTAAACTTCATAAAGGACAATTATTGACTAGAGCTTACAGTTTAAATGATGATGATTGCCTAAATGTTAGAATGTTAGAAAACAGGGATAGTGATTCCATATCGAACGATCTTAAAATAGGTGATGGATTTAGTACTGGAGATAGAGAACGGTTAGAAACCTTGCTAAAAGAGTATAGGGACTGTTTTTCGTTTAGTTTAACTGATTTAGGGCTGACTAATTTGACCGAAATGTCTATAACGCTAAAAGATGCGACCCCTGTTGTGTATAGGCCATACAGGCTAGCTTATTCGGAAAGGAATAAAGTCAAAGAAATGATTCAGGACATGATGGATTCAGGTATAATTACCGAGTCAACATCTTCTTATGCAAGCCTTATCATTTTAGTGCAGAAAAAGACCGGTGATCAACGGCTTTGCGTTGACTATCGTGCTTTAAATGCTAAAACTGTTAAGGAACACTACCCTTTGCCCAGAATAGAGGATCAAATAGATCAGTTAGGTGGTTATGAATATTTTATAACGCTTGATTTGGCCTCAGGCTATTACCAGATCTCAATAGCCCCCTCGTCGCAAGACAAAACCGCCTTTGTAACGCCGGACGGTCAGTATCAGTTCACCCGCATGCCTTTCGGTTTGGCCAACGCACCGTCTGTTTTTCAGAAAACTATTAATACCATTTTGAAAGACGTCAAAGGCCAAGCTTTTGCATTCATGGACGATATAATTATTCCAGCCCACAGTATTTCACAAGGAATGGAGCGATTAGAAACCGTACTTAAACTTATTAAAGAAGCGGGGTTGACGTTAAAATTATCAAAATATGTATTTTTCTCAAAAAAAATAGATTATCTAGGTTTCGAAGTAAGTAAACAAGGGGTCAGACCGGGTTCAAAAAAGACTGCCGCAGTAGAAAATTTTAAGTGCCCCACTAACCAACACGAAATACGCCAGTTTGTTGGTTTGGCTAGTTTTTTTAGGCGTTTTGTAAAAAAATTTGCTATAATTGCTAATCCACTGACAAAATTATTAAAAAAGAACTGTAAATGGGAGTGGGGTCTTGAACAAGAAAAATCATTTTGCACCCTAAAGGCAGAGCTAGTAAAAAGACCAATTTTAGCGTTGTACGACGTAAGTGCAAAAACTCAGACTCATAAACGGATGCGTGCAAAACGGGTATAGTGAGAATATTACTGCAGGAAGATGAATTAGGTAGGTGGCGAGCGGTAGCGTATTACAGTAGGCAAACTACCCTCGAAGAGCAGAAGTACCATTCATTTGAATTGGAAACCCTGGCGGTAATAGCTTCCTTGCAACGGTTTAGGGTATACGTTTTAGGCCTCAAATTCACAATTGTAACCGATTGTAGCGCATTACGTACTACTTTATCAAAGAGAGATATGATACCTCGTATCGGTAGGTGGTGGCTTCAACTTCAGGAGTACGATTGAAGTATCGAGTATAGGCCGGGTAACCGTATGACCCATGTGGATGCACTTAGCAGGAATGCTATCCCTATGTCAGATGAACCTGAGCCTGTATTGTATATTTTAGTTGTAGAAACAGAAGACTGGTTAACAACTATTCAGAGTACTGATGAAGAGGTTCAACGGATTAAAAGTATCTTAGAAGACCCTGAAACGCCTAAAATCCATGACACTTTTCAGAATTATCGTTTAAAAGGAGGAAAGGTTTATAGGGTTGTGGACAGCAAATTGAAATGGTTGGTCCCTAAAGGATTTAGGTGGCAGCTACTCAAGAAGTGTCACGATGAACTTGGTCATTTTGGTCTAGATAAAACTTTGGACAAGTTAAAATCTCTTTACTGGTTTCCCAAAATGAACAAGTTTACCAAAAAGTATGTTCAATCATGTCTGGAATGTAGTTATCACAAAGTACCACCAGGAAAAAGACAAGGTATGCTCCATCCAGTTCCAAAAATTGATAAACCGTTTCACACGATACACATGGACCACTTAGGTCCATTTGTTCGGAGTAAGTCTAAAAACACTTACTTGTTGGTACTTGTTGAAGCATACACAAAATACGTTACTTTATTTGCCGTCAAAAATACGAAAACTAAATCGACCATCAAAGTTTTAAATCACTATTTTAGTTTATTTGGTATACCAAGTAGGATAATCAGTGATCGGGGAACTTCTTTTACAAGTAAAAGTTTTAAAGACTTTGTGAACAAACTAGGCATAAGGCACGTTTTAAATGCGGTAGCAACACCGCGAGCGAATGGCCAAGTAGAGCGATATAATCGTACCATATTGGCTTCGCTTGCAGTCAAAAATCACAATTGTAAAGAAAATGAGTGGGATACTCATTTAGAAGAAATTCAGCTGGGTCATAACACAACTCTTAATAAAGGTACAGGTAAAACGCCAGCTGAAATACTGTTTGGTATAAGATTGAGGGCCAAAAGTGACGGAATAGTCACTTCGTTGCTCGACCAGGGTGAATCGGGGTGTTCTCGAGAAACATTAGAGAAGACTGGACAGGTTCACTCAATCTGTGTGGTTCTTTCCTCAAAAGACCATTTGAGTTTGTTTCGGCCTTTCTTCTCAGAGTAGTCAGATAGGAAACGCCGACCTCATCTAGCTTTAAAAAAATATGATTGACATGTAAAAGTGTTTGTACAAACCTACTTACAGAAATAAAATCATTTATCATTTATCATTTATCATTTATAAGAGAAGAGGTAAATGCCAACATAAGTGAGGATCAATTAAAACAAAAGGAAAGATTTGACAAGAATAGGAAGATTGGTAGGAAATATCAAGTAGGTGACTTAGTAAGAATTGAAAGAGAAGTAGGTAGTAATAGCGGACAGTCGAGGAAGCTACTTGCTAAATTACAAGGTCCATACAGGATTATCAAAGTACTAGATAGAGATAGGTATGTTGTTCAAGATACACCCCTAACCCGAAAACAGAATAGAAAATATGAGGCAGTAATTGCGTTAGATAAGATACATCCTTGGTTGACCTTTACTCAAGAAAGCTTAGCCGATTCCGATGAGGGAAGCTCAACGGAGGATGTAGATATAAACGAAACTATTGAAGGTACTAATAATATGGAAATAGAGCCGTTGGAAATGTCAGTAGGTATGGTTGTGGAGAGTTCTGGGACAATGAGCAACAATTTAATTAAAAAAAAAAAAAAAAATGAATACGTAACATGAATGATTCCCCTTATTTTTGAAAGGTTATTTTGAAAATGGATTCGAATTGGAATTATGATTATGTTTTAAACTTTATTATGGAATGAATAATGACTTTGATTTTGATTAGACTTAAAAATTGACATGGAAAAATCTACACACAATGGAGTCGTTTGACAATAAATTATGAGTGTGTTAGATTTGAAAATTGACATGGAAAAATCTACACACAATGGAGTCGTTTGACAATTATGAGTGTGTTAGATTTGAAAATTGATATGGAAAAATCTACACACATTGGAGTCGTTTGACAAATTATGAGTGTGTTAGATTTTATGGAATTGCGCAAGGAGGCCGTAGGCCAAGGATTTGAGCTCTTTCTTAGTTATAATTAATTTGATATGGACATAGATTAAAGATATATTTAAAGTTAAGATCAATCATTAAAATTGTATTTATTGTTTTTGTTGTATTCATTGATGGAACTATTACTGTATAAGATGGCCGAACAAACGATATTTATTAAAACTTAGATTAGTTAGTAAAATTATTGAATTTATATAAAATGTATCCCTATTCATGATAAGTAGTAAAATATATATTTTGTTAAGTATTAATGTTATTACTTGCCTTTTCTTTATATTATATAGTTTAGATACATTCCTATGCACTTACTGGAAATTTTACCGATTACCTGCTTAAAATCTGCATTATCTGATGGTCAGTCAAGACCAGTTTTAGATTCGCTTGTTGTAAATTAGTTTGAATACACATTTTATTTTATAATATTGTTTCATAGTTTTAGAACATGAATCTAGCATAACATCAATGAGTTAGTCATAAACAAAACGTAACGAGAGGACTCTGTTATTTCAGAATGGCCGACTGTAAGCTTTTTCTATTTATTGCGTCTGAAAATATTTAAAATAATATTTAATTAGCAAGATCTAAATGAATTGTTTTATAAACAAATAATATAATAACATTTATTTGTGGATTAATAGTTTGTGTTTTGACTTCCATCCAAAACTTACTGGACGGCGGTCGGCCATATTGAAGGCGGCGGGTATTCGTGTAGTGACACCGACCGGTGAAAAAGTGAAGGGATTTAGAATTAAGAAAATTAGGGAAGTATTCATAAAACGAGTTCGTGAAATCGTTTGTTAACAGGTGTTTCAATGACGAATAAATATTTTATTTGATATTGAGTAATAGTTGTTTCATTGGTACACTTCTGACTATCTAATAATAGTGATTAACTAATAAATGCATATGGTTATTTAGCATATGTATATAATGATTTTGCCTACTTGATAAGTGCTCAAAGTATGGGAAAGCACACAATATTATTTTCTGACAATTAATCTTTAATATTTCAGTGACACTGTCAGTGATGTCATCTATTTTTACATTTGCACTATTACCTACAAATACAGAAATTATGGCATTTGGATTATGTTTATTGTAGCTTATTGATGACATTATCTCCTTGTAGGATTTCCTAGGCATACAATAATTAACAGCAGATTGACTCAGGTTGTTACTCAATAATTTACCTAACCCTCTCCCTAAACTATCTGAAAACATAACAGAACAATAACAAACATTACTAGAAGAAGTTACAACACAAGTCTCTGTCTGAGGTACTTGAGCTGCACCTTGAACAACCTGCGGTGTATCTTGATTGGGGATACAGTCCTGAGCTCCTCCAGACTGGGACGGGTCCTCCGTTGCCTCAGGTTGGATAGCCACCATCGCAGTACTGCGAAAGCCGCAGAGGGCGATGACCGTCAGAGTCGCCCGGGGCTATCGCACGATCTCCTACGAGGCGGCCTGCGTACTGGCTGGATCCCCGCCCTGGGACCTAGAGGCGAAAGTACTCGCGTCGCTATATCGGTGGCGCGAGGAAGCGCGGGCGCGAGGCGATTGGCTGATGCAGCGCCATATGGAGCTGCGTCGGTCACAGCTTCGCGAGGTCCTGGTGGCGGAATGGCGGGACAGGCTTTCCCGCCCTACCGCCGGCCTCGTCACTATCGAGGCGGTCCGGCCGGTACTCGAGCGCTGGCTCGGGAGGAGGCACGGCTCCCTGTGGTTTCGGGTGACGCAGGTGCTCTCGGGGCATGGTTGCTTCGGGAAGTACAATCTAGGGACATAAGTGGAGTAGCACGGTAAGGATTGTTTTGCTGTGAACGCGCAGTACAAGCCGTACCCGTACCTAATATGTATGTATAAGTGTATTAACACAGAACGCACACCTCAGAATTTATATACTGGTGTCGAGCGAAACAAAAACATATATGTAGCTTTTTCACACACGCAGCGTATAATTACTTATGACCTTGGGCGGTTCATACGATTGCTAAAATTGACAGTGTTCTAATAAGTTCAAATAGCTCATAGTGTAACGTATAGGATAAAGAAACACTAGGTTCTAGGTTCTAATCTCGATATGGGATTTTTTTTTCTTTTAAACAATTTTATCTTCATCTGTTCTTTTATTATTCGATAAATTAATAAACTCAAACTCAAAGCATTTATTTCAATTAAACCATTTACAGGCACTTTTGAATTGTCAAGAAGTCGGTCAGTCAAAAATAAAATGAAGCTAGTTGCCCATTCCAAAGCGTAGGTACCTATGGAGAAGAACGGGCAAGAAACTCCATGGACACTCTTTTAAATTATATTTTTACAAAAATATTAGTTACATCATTAATGTTGAATTTATAATAATATGTGAGAACGATGTAAAAAAAGACGTATGCGTTAAAAGCGTCCAGAGTACAGCAAATATTAAATAATAAAAAAAAAACAACAATCCAAAAATAAAATAATTAAAAATAAAAATAAGCCGAGGCAGCCGAGTGATGACCAGCCCGAACTGACGGCGCCCGTTCACGAACGGGAAACGGGAATAATAATGTAATAATTGTTTTTATTATTATATAGTTAGTGAAATATGGGGTTAAGAATAAAAATCTATTATAACTGATTACAAAATGTTTATTGGTTATAATTTTATAAAGTATAAATAAACTTCTAGTTTAGGACTTATTGTGGTTATAGCTTAAGTATTCATTTTCATTACGAAAAGAAGATTGAAACTAAACCTCAAAATAATCCTTATTACGAATATGCTACAATATAATTTTATTATTATTTACTATTTTTTATTTAATATATATTTTTTTATTTTCTAATTCCTTGCTTTCCATCGCTGTATCGCAAAATATAAACGTTCTTGTTTATGATTTTCAATCAACTATGGTTTTTGAGCTGGTTTTCGTTTGCACGGCGAACGGTTCGTAAAGACGTGTCGAATAATAATTCGGCAAAATATCTCGTTGGTATATAACCAGTCGCTTTCGACTGGCAAGGCTACCCTCTTCCTTATTGAGTGACCCTCCGACTCACAGAAGGTAATTTCTCTAAAACAAAAAAGAAGTACTCTTAGGCTACTAGCAAAATACGAATAAGTAAGTATTACCTACGATTTAGAAACAAAATTATAATGAAAATAGAAATGTTACATATAACTATAATATAATCATCATTTAAAATCTAGGACTTCGAAATTATAATTTTTTCATCTATTTAGACCTTATACTTAATACGTTTCAAAAAATAACTACAAGGATCAGCAGTTCTATTTTAATAAAATAAATGTTTGAAAAAATAATTAACTTATATTCATAATACTCACATTAAGTTCGGTTTCATAAGATATTTGTGTTATATTAAGTCCACTTTTACGCAGCGCAATCATATTCGCTTTAATTTCAATATTCTGCATTTTAAAAGGAACTACAACACGGCTAATAGATAGAACACAGACACACGTCGCCAATAAACAACCAACCAACAACGTTATAATATTTAATCGCGGTGAATGACTCGTATAACTTAACTGTCTACCTTATAATTTATTTATTTAGATATCTGTGGGTATAATCATAAAGTTTTACGAATTAAGCGCATAAGACGAACATGACAAGGAAATATAATTATAAGTAGTCAAAAGCGTGATTATTCGAAGTAATTATTAAAACATTAAAAAAACTATCATCGCGCTTGAGATTCGAACTCGCGGATCGCTACGCAGAACGCACTTACCCAAATATGATAACCGCTAGGCTATCATGCCATATACCGTAGCGGTTGAATTTATGAAATACAATCAGTTGCAAATGAATGTGAGTGTGTGTGTCTATAGTAAAGAAATGACTCATTAAAAGAAGGTCGTAAGTAAAACCAAAGTGTCAATCTATTGCTTTGTGAATTTGCTACTCCACTTATGTCCCTTACTGTACCTGTGTCGCATAAACAGGGAGCCGGACGCCCGGTGTCACCACTGCGTCGACTGCCGGGAGGACACGGCGTGGCATACGCTGGCAGAGTGTGCCGCTTGGGAGGAGCCGCGCCGTGCCCTCATCTCAGAAGTAGGCAGTGACCTGTCGCTGCCGGCCGTGGTCGAGTCGATGGTCGGCAGCGAAGAGTCCTGGGACGCGGTGGTTTCCTTCTGCGAAACAGTCGTCTCGCAGAAGGAGGCTGCGGAAAGGGAGAGGGAGATTTCGTCCACTCACCCGGCCCGCAGCAGGCGCACCGGGCGTCGGCGGAGGGCAGACAATGCCCTCTTCCAGCCCCCCTAAATGGGTCCAGGGGCGACGGACTCGGGGACGTCCGTCCCCACACACTAGGACCCGAGGTGGCGGCGCGTAGTGTTCCACGCGCGCCCCTGTTAGACGTCACGGGGGGAATCAAACACCTCACTCCCCTCCCTGACCCGAGGAGGCCCGCAGTTGCGGGGGCACCGGCCGGGGGTTGCGGAAGGATCGTACGTTCCCGCGACCCCCGGCGTAGGTGTGAGATGGAACACCATACCTCTATCTCAGACTGTAATCGCTGAGTGTCAATATGATAAATGTTTTTACTGTCTTCTAATTTAATTTCATAGTTTTTTAATTTATTTATAAGAAAAACACGTTCTTTCCTTAATTTAATATGAATAAACAACACAGACGCAGACATCAGAAAGTATGAAAATTACACACCGCCCACAGCAAGTAGCTATTGATTCTGGAAGTTCTCAGAACGTCGTCGCCTCACACAATAATATTAACGCAAATGCACCACATTCTTCGCCCCCACTTGCAAAACGTAACATATGTGTTCTGAGCAGTGAAATATCAAACAGAATTTATACAATGAGTGAGAGAACTCATATAAAGAACTATAATATGTATCATTACCGTACTCCTAAATGTGGAATAAAATATTTGTTAAATAATATCGATCAAAAAGTTCAAAACTTCACTCTAGCAGATTATTGCATCATTTTTATTGGCGAAGAGGATTTCAGGAAAACCCATAATTATATAGAAGTTGTAACCTATATTCGTGATATGTTAATAACACTAAATCACACTAACTTTGTAATATGTCTGCCTACGTTTAAGTACATTGACAATACTAACATTATGTTTAACAGCCGAGTAGATACTTTTAATAATTTAATTTATATGGATGTTGAAACATGTAATTACGCATTATCTTGGACTCAAATTTAAATCTTACATACACATGGGATACATATAACCAGCGACATGGGCAACTGAATAACAAAGGCTTTATGCAGATTATCTCGTATTTGCAAGACTTCATCCTGAACCTAGAGGCAGTAAATAATTCTAACTTGAGACTTTTAAAAGATGAACTTTCTGATGACTACACTGATTCAAATGTCAATCAATCAAAAAGCCCATCTAGTAATATTAATGAGACAAATGAGTCATCCCACTCAAATTGTTTTTTCATCTATAACAGCATAAATATCTTGCATCAAAACATTGCTGGTCTTTTAAATAAGGTTGACCTGCTCACAGTCCACCTTCAGGAACTATCTAAGAAACAAAAACACATTGATGTGGTCTGTATTACTGAACACTTCATTATGCGGGGCTATGAAAAGGTATTAAATATTCCAAATTATAAACTAGCTGCGTGTTATGCAAGACGAGAAAAGAAGCGCGGAGGATCTTGCGTTCTAGTTAAAATAGGCCTAGAGTATAAAGAACTAACAGAGATCTCACGCCATTCAATAACAAACACTTTTGAATGCTGCGGAATCGAACTAGTTCAGCAAAAATTAATCGTTATTTGTATATACAGGCCACCGAAAGTTAACAAACTAAATATGTTCTATGAAAGACTCGAAATTGTTATGAAAACTTCTTGTATTAACTCGAGTAAAACAGTCGTTTTATGCGGGGACTTCAACATTGATACCTTAAAAAAGAATAGAATGTCCCTAGATTTTGAATGTTTTCTTTTGGGCTACAATCTTAAGCTTGAACTGAGGCAACCAACTAGATTGTGCAGAAATAGCTGCATTGATAACTTTGCTCACAATTCTCGTAAAAATTGTAAATGTGAAGTAATCGAATTGGCTCTTTCAGATCACACGGCACAAATTTTGCAAATTAAAGTAAATAAAACATATAGATTAAAATCTTGGCGAATCAAGAAACGAGATTTGTCGTTAGAAAATTTAGTTAAAGGAGAATGACCACCAATGGGCCCCTTAGTTTCGGTACCGTGTCAAGACTATTTACTTCTCAAAAATTAAGTAGTATTTTTACATGTTTAAGTTATTTTTATCAACATTTCTTTTACCCTAGCATTGGAAAACAAAATTAATATTTATTTTATTGGATTTATGTCAGTTCCACCATAAAACTTAACCTGAATGTTGCCATACGACAGACTATGTCAATTAAATATTTGTAATCGATTGAAAATATCGATATTTTACTAATCCGCCGACTAAAATGATCGGAGATAGGCTACAATAGCTTTTCTCCAGTCATAATCTAGCTAACACTCTCATGTAACTGATTAGGCGCGAAGTAGTCGATGGGCGGGCTCAAATAAAGAAAATAGAAGTAGTAAATAAACTAAAAAAAATATTATCATAGGTATCATGGTATTTCCTACCGTCAGAAATATTACGCTGTAGCAGGTTTGCACGAACAAACACAAGTTAAGACGGAACGTTGTTTATTGTAAACACAAAGTAAACAAACTATAGTCTAGTACAGTACAGGGAGCGGGACCCCGTGCGTGTGCTAGCGTAAGACTGGTTCTCAGAGCTGTTCGAACAGGTAAGTCGAAGCAGACCGAGAGCGCAGTGAACACTCGCTGCGAACACGCCGGTGGTCGTGTTTTATACAGGCCGGCAGAGCTCGGCGGCGCACGGTGGGGCGGCCGCTTGCGGGGAGGCCACGCCCAGTATGATGTGTACGTGGTCCCGCGGCTCGAGCGCTCGGGTGTTGTTGATTTTATTGTTACAGTCTCCCCCTCTGGATCTGAAGTCGTCCCGACGATGATCCAGCAAGTGGAGGCGTGTTCTTGGGTTTTCCGCGTTTCTTCGCTGGTCCTGTGTCACTGCCATGCTCCAGGGTTTGCTTTCGTGGTCGTCCTCTCTTCCGCAGGGGCTGTACAGGAGCTGGTACCACGGATGACTCTCCGACATAAGGCACCAAAGCTGAGGAGTGATATACCCCAATCGCGACGTCTGGCTTTTGTGGATCAGCAATTTCGTAGGAGCATGGACCGTGCCGTTTCTTGATAATGTAGGGTCCATCACGTCGTGGTACGAATTTGTTACTTACACCCCGTGAGGCATTACTCAATGTATGGGTTGTAGCAGTTCCAGTTCACCATGATTGTAACCCGGATCTTCTCGACGCTGTTTATCGACGTACTTCTTACGTCGTTCTTCGCCATGTTCCTGAATTTCTCGAGCTTGTTGCAGAGTATTGGCTAATTGCATCAACTTTGGGGTGATCTCTGGGACGAAGTTCTCGGATTGTAGGATCTTTCTGAAATCATGGGATGTGTCATCTGGTGTTCTCAGTTCCCTGCCAAAGGTTAAGAATGCCGGCGTGAATCCAGTTGATAGGCTGCTCGCGGTATTCATCGCAAACCTAATACTTGGGAGGTGCTCCGGCCATTCTCTGTGCTTATCCTTGACTAAGATAGCTAACTGGGGTTTTAAATCCCTGTTCTTCCTCTCCACTGGGTTCGTCTGTGGGTGATACACAGGAGTGAAGGCATGCTTGATGTTCATTGTATAAGCAACCTGCTGCATGACGGCACTGACGAATTGGGGTCCATTATCACTGATCATACGACGAGGAAAACCGAAGCGAAGGAATATTTCGTTGATCAGCGTCATGGCGCAATTTTCTGCTGTGGCCTGTTGTAAAGCGAAGAGTTCCACCCATCGTGTAGCCGCATCTTCCACGATGAAAATCCATGTTTTGCCATCTAGCGAGGTTGGTAGTGGACCAAACAAATCAAAGGAAATGACTTCGAATCTTTGATTCATTGCAGTAGTTTGGAGCAATCCCGCAGGTTTCTGGTTCGATGACTTGTAACGCTGACACTCCAGGCAATTCTTTGTGTAACTCTCAATGTATTTTCTCATGCCAGTCCAGTAATACCTTGTTGAGATACGGCGGTAGGTTTTATCTGAACCGTAATGTCCGGCCAAGGGATTGTCGTGGTATGTTGACAATATATTGGCCCACTCATGTTCGGGTACTGCCAACTGGGCCTCCTCGTAATCTGAATGGGGACTATGACGGTAGAGTAGCCCATTATTCATCAGGTAGCCCTTGTTGCTCCAGTATACCGCTTTTTCGTCATTGTTCAGGCTTTCTAGGTCATTCACTATCTGTTGTAATCTTTCATCTTTTAGCTGTTCATCTCTGATTTCAGCGGGACTCCGCAGGGGCATATCGATGGTCACTGTACAAATACCACAGGTTCCTACTGTTTCATTATTACACGGCGGTCTGGAGAGAAAGTCAGCGACGACGTTTGTTTTCCCAGGAGCGTATTTGATGGTAATGTTGAACGCCTGCAGCTGTAAGGCCCATCTCGCCAGCCTACCAGTGGGCGTCTTTAGTGACATGAGCCATCTCAGGGCTTGATGGTCCGTGATTACGGTGACAGGCAGCCCTTCGATATATCCGCGAAATTTTGATACCGCCCAAACTACAGCAAGCGCCTCTCTTTCGGTGGTTGTGTAATTCCGTTCAGCGGATGTCAGAAGACGACTAGCGAACTCTACAGGATGTTCGTCTTCACCCTCCCCCTGGACCAAAACTGCTCCTATTGCATAAGAGCTGGCGTCGCTTTTGATGACGTACGGTTCGGTTTCATCGGCTTGTCTCAAAGTCGGAGCAGAAGTTAGACGATACTTCAACTCATTGTAGGCGTTTTGCTGTTCCTCTGTCCACTCCCAGCTAACATTTTTCTTTGTTAAGCGAGTCAGGGGTTCCGCAATCTTTGCAAAATTCTCTATGAATCTCCTATACCACGAGCACGTCTGCAGAAATGCAACTAGGTGTTTCAGGTTAGAGGGCGCGGGTAGCTTTGCGATAGCTGCTGTCTTCTCAGAGTCCACTTGTAGACCGTTCGGCGTGATATAGTGTCCCAAGTATTTGATGGTGGAACAACAGAAATGGCATTTTTCTCGATTCGCGGTAAGCCCAAATTCTTTTAGCTGATTGAATACCTTTTGCAAGTCTTCCAAATGTCGTTCAAACGTTTGCGAAAATATAGCCAGGTCATCCAAATATGCCAGCAGCTTCACGTCCGGCATACCTACTCGCATGCGGTCAATGAGTCGCTGAAAGGTTGCTGGAGCGTTCCGTAAACCAAATGGCATACGGGTGAATTTGTATACGCCAAAAGGTGTGATGAATGCCGTCTTGTCCTGGTCTTCTTTTCGAACGCCAATCTGCCAGTACCCAGCTTTCAAGTCTAGCAGGGACATGTAAGGCGTTGGTTTTGCTTCGTGCAGGAGATCATCAATCCTTGGAATAGGATATGGGTCGGGTACAGTTATCGCATTGAGTCGGCGATAGTCTATACAGACTCGTATGCTTCCGTTAGCCTTCGGTACCAGCACCACAGGGGCCGCCCATGGTGACGCAGATGGTTGGATGATGCCATCCGCTAACATTGCCTTGATCTCTCGTTGCAAAGCTTCTTTTCGAGGCGGTGATAATCTGTACGGGGGGACCGAAATTGGTTTGTCATCCACTGTCTTGATTGTGTGCTCAATCAGTTTCGTAGGTTCTCGCTTCGTATTGAAAACGTCGTTGTTCCTCTCCAGCAGCTGATCGACTAGCTTAACCTGGTCCGGAGTAATATGTACCACCACGTCGATCGAGTCTATGCGAATGTCCCAATTGTTCGCATCAAAGAGGCTATAACTCTGTGGAGATAGCTCGGCGTTTTCTCGGTGGACATTTATTTGAGCATCTCGCATCATGAAGTCTGTGAAGCTTGGAGAGTACCCATCGAACAGCCGAGGCTTTTTCTTGCTTGGTGGTGTGGAAGTTAGATCAATCAGCGCCAGTTTGTAGTCTGTGTCCGCGTATTGGTCTTTTGTTGGAGTTACTGCTTCACCTGCGGCCATTATCGCTGGAGGAGGGGTTGGTGGGGGCGTAGGTATGCTAGCAACATCCTCACTGTCTGTCACTGTCATCGCGCTGAGTGGACTTGGCAAAATCATCATTTCCTTGATGACGGTGGATTCGAAGATGGTGAATTCCTCCGGGTAGAGCTCGTACTGCGAGTCAGGTTCGTCGATGAAGGACCATGTATACTGAGGCATGTTTATCACCACACCCGCTTTTTGCAAGAAGTCGACGCCTAGTAGTGTGCAGTTGTCCCGAGCTTCCTGCAGCACGATGAACCTTGTGGCTATTTTACGACCATTCAGGGTCACCATGGCTTTGCACACAAGCACCACCTGCTCCCTCTTAATGCCATCGGCCAATGTGAGATCCACTGTTTTCTCGTCAAATTTGCATCCACTCTTCAGCAGGGACTGGTAGAGGCTATAAGATGCAACACTCATCTTGGCACATGTGTCCATGAATGCCGTCCCCGTTACCCCCTCCACCTCCAGGAACACCACAGGTCGTGAGTGCGTCTGTTCAGGAGCGTCAAGGGCGCAGAAACCGACGTCTTCTTTTTTGACCGGCGACGAGCTTTTCTTGCACGTGGAACAATTACTCCTATAAACTCCAGGTGCTCCACACCCATAGCAGGAGAACTTCGGCTGGGAAGGAGATGGTGCCTGGGTTTGACCCTCTGAGACATCTTTCACTGCAGAAGAAAGAGTGCCTTCAGCCCGCTTCTTCTTACGACAGACATCTGCTGTGTGTCCTGGGTTTTTGCAGAAGGTGCACCTTAGTTTCCCTTTCTTCCCCTGAGCGTTCCTGATTTCGCCTGTCTCCGAACTTGCTGCGTACTCATGTAGGGTCTCTTCAATGCCTCGTGCGGTCTCCAGAAGTTTGTCGAATGTGGGCACTGTATCTCGTGGCATGCGGTTCCTTATTTCCAGCCGGATGAGCGGGAAGATTAAATCTATTTGTTGCGATTCAGTGAATGCTGGAGGGGGAGCCAATGAGAACAGGGATCTCTTCCTGGCGATAAAGGCTTCTGTCGTAACGTTCGCCTCCTGACCTTCATGTGTGATTTGATAGTACACCATGAATGTTGGTTTTCTCGGAGCGAACGTGTGGCGGAGCTTAGTGCAGAAATCTTCCCACTGCGTCACACCAGTCTTCACTCCCTGCCACCACACTGCTGCCTCGTCTCGTAGTAAAAGTGGAAGACTTTGCAGTGCGTCTGAGTCACTTATCTTCTCCGTTGACTTAAAAACGGTTGCTGCGGCTAAGAAGGCTTCTACTGCATCCGAGTTCTTTTTCCCGTCGTACGTGAAGGTGCAAGATGCAAATGTTCCCCGTTTATTGGCCGTGATGGTGCTAAGGAGTTGCTGGAACTGCTCGTTTGACATGGACATCTTGATTTCGCGATGTGGAAGACGACGTAAGCTTTCGATCTTGATGCCTGGATTCGGCCTCGCGTTGTGCGCCAGATTGTAGCAGGTTTGCACGAACAAACACAAGTTAAGACGGAACGTTGTTTATTGTAAACACAAAGTAAACAAACTATAGTCTAGTACAGTACAGGGAGCGGGACCCCGTGCGTGTGCTAGCGTAAGACTGGTTCTCAGAGCTGTTCGAACAGGTAAGTCGAAGCAGACCGAGAGCGCAGTGAACACTCGCTGCGAACACGCCGGTGGTCGTGTTTTATACAGGCCGGCAGAGCTCGGCGGCGCACGGTGGGGCGGCCGCTTGCGGGGAGGCCACGCCCAGTATGACGTGTACGTGGTCCCGCGGCTCGAGCGCTCGGGTGTTGTTGATTTTATTGTTACAGCGCTACATTCATGCCTGATTAGTTTCTAAACAAAAGTTGGTACCACAGACATTATTGTGGTTAGTACCTCCTATACATACCTAAATAGCGTTTATAATTATCTTTTTAATTAATTATGTAAATAATATTATGAATAACAAATCGATTTGGTAAATCGATTACCAAAATATTTAATAACATGGTCACACTTGACAGATCAACTGTCAAATCAATACATCAATCAAATTGCTTCGTGGCGTTCGTTTTGCGTCGAGTTGGATTTATTCCTCCGTATTTAATTCTGTCCGTTTATTCGTTACAATTTAAAGCTGTCTAGTTGAGCGTTTACGTTTCTCCAGTGGATTTGTTTTGAGATATTGGACTCCTGTTTTAGTGACAAATGAGCTTTGGACTCTTGTTTTAGTGATAAGTGAACAAATTAACTCTATTCTAGTTTTTAAGTGAGCCTTGAACTCTTATTTTACCCCTGATGTAGAGGTCGGGTAAACCGCCCTCTCTCTCGCCGATATGTCAATTGCTCCCTACGTTTGGCGCCTAATCTTCGTAGACGTCAAATCGAAGAATTAGATGAATCAATGCTTATCCTTCTGAGATCCTGGGTAACACCTACACCGGTAAGTGTATAATGTGTCATTTACAAGACTTATACGAACATTTAGGATGCCTGTGTTTGGTCAATCAAGGGGTCAGGTCATCGTCAACTGTAAATCTATTATTTCCACTATAACAAAAATTAACGTTTTAGGCAGTGTATGGTGATCTGTTAGAAAACCTAGACGATTGCAATGAGTACATGAATAAATGTACGTATTATCTATTTAGGAATTCACTGATTTACTTTTGTTATCTTTTCAGATATCCTCTGATGACATCCTGTGTGTTGAATGTTTTGTATTATTACAAAACCGGACATCATCAACCACAACTCTATCCCTTTTATCCCCTGCTCTTGGACACCTCAACATATGTTTTGCGTGTGGCATGTCAATTGCAAGTCGCAGAACTCATAGGGTTAGTCAAGACTGTCCTCAAAGGAACTTTATACTAAGATGGACACCAGCTCATCACGTAAGTGTGTGGCATTATAATTATGATTGAACTAATTGAACAAAAATAAATAGTATATATATAATATTTTTTTATTTTTAGGTTTTGAATTTGGAACGAGTTTGTCGTGCTTGTTGGGAGTGTGCATCGAGAGGAATACAGAGCCAGGCCATTGGTGGTGTTAACAAACCCACTGTGGAGTCTGCGCTAGTGACTGATAACATGGACGATAACATCGCAGATGCTGTGATTCCTATACCACCTCCACTACCACTGCTGGTTTCACCACCTCAGGAACAACAATTGCCTCGAACATATTCAAAAATTAATTCACTAAAGTACAAACGGGTTTCGGCAAGATAACGACATTGCCTGTTCCTTGGCTGTGCGAACACTGAACGTCTGTTAGTACCAGGCACTATAAAAGAAGTTTTGTTGTTACATCAAAAAGTATATATTCCCTTCACTGCAAGAATCTGCAGATATCATTTACATGGCAATCGTTAGGATGAACTAGAAGCCCCATATTCAGATTTTAGTGGATTTCAAGTAGATGATATTTTCACAAAACTTGAAAAAGCTACTGAGAAACAGTTAGACTTCAATGACATGTCAAAACAATTATCTAGTTAGGGCCAGAATTATATCAAGACATGTGAGTAGCAGGATTTATTACACATATTTATTTATATGTATTTTCTAACTGAACAGACAGCTGTGCTGCTGGGGAGTTTGTTGCGCCACTTCTTCTCCCCAGCAAAAGCACCAGGAAGTGTTGAAGGGCGGGCGTTTTGGCGGGACTGTCTTTTGTAATTTTGATGTTCGAAAAGTGCTGATTCTCAGCCTAGTTTGAATAAATGAATTTTGATTTTGATGAGTAGAGAGCAAGATAGGGCAAATTCTTTAGAGAGTATCATTGCTTATTATTTTAGTTGCTTAGTGTTAAATCGTACAGTAGGGTGCTACGCTCGTACTAGGACCGTATTGTGGTAATTAAGCTGGGGTTGTTTTAATGATATAAGCGCCCCAGCGCAATTTCTAGACCATATATTCCTTGAAGAATAAATGTTATACCGTAGAATGGGGTTTCTTTAAATCGCGGGGCGACATTAACCGAAACTTCTTTTAGAAACTTAAGTGCAAATATTGAGAAAACGGAACGCACTAGCCCACTTTTTTTTTTCGTGTTGGCAACACTGATCGTCAGCCATCTTTCCCTTAGAAGCATAGGCGAGTGCGGCGGCTCGTTTTGCATAAAAAAATTGAAAAGGTGAGTAACTACATATTAATATCTTTTTTTAGCCTGCAAAACTTTGTCCGTAATTGATTCGCTTTGTGTATAGGCATAATGTTCGCGCCGTTTGTTAGACACATTCATGGTTGGAAGAGAGATGTCACTACCGAAGAATCTAGCGCGCCGCGAGTCATATAAAGGGCGGCGCACGCGCAAAAAAAGGCAGTCTACATATTCTACGTTACCGCTAATTACCTATTGCTCGCCAAATTGACACTTCAATTTTCGGCTCGAGTACGCGAGACTCAAAAACTGTCTGTCATCATTATATACGCCGCACGCTAAATAACTCGTTGAAGGGCGGCCCTTCAATTGAGAGTTCGTGAACTTAAACGCAATATCTACGGCGCGCGCGCTCGTTAAGCAAATCCCGGATCCGTGGATCAACGCAAGTTTGGAGAAGAAGACCGTCGCAGCTAGGAGACCAGGTTAGAGGCCTTTCAATTTCTTCTTTGATTGTGTCAAACGGCGGACATTTCTTCAACACCTAAATGTACTCCGATCCCGAAGTTATCATTCCCGCTTAAAATAATTTCCCCGCATTTTTTTCCAATAATAAAATTAAACACACATACTAATTCCCCGCGTGACCATTTTTTGGCACTTCGAGCCATATATATATAAAAAACCAGTGCCTTATAAGTCCAATATAATCATAAATATATGTGTAATATACATTAAAATAAATATATTATAAAATAATAAATATTCCCACATCCAATAGTTCCACACTAGCTACATAGGGCGCGATTGTGAATTGGTGTAACCGTTGACCTTGTTCAAGGTGATAGGCAATTTATAACTGCAAGGTGTAGTGCGTTATCGGAAGTTACCTGTTCGATAACGGATTGTAGCTTTCAAAATGAGTTATGAAACAAAAATTAAAATAGCTGCTGCAAAAAAGCAAGCAGTTTTCGCAAAAATTAATGAATTATATGAATCGGGAAAAAAGGTGGCTTCACTTAGCACCAACACTAGAAGTGTCCAGGAATTTCTAGCAGCTTCTACAAGTATAGACCAATTATATAATAATTTTAATACACTGTGTGATGAACACAACGAATTGGTGCTGAAAGTGGACCCAGACTATAAAATTACCTTCAGTGACTGGAGTGCATTCGAATCACTCTATTCCCAAATCAAATTCATACGCGGTAACTTAATGGAAACACTTCGTACGTATAAACAAGAATTGCCAGCCAAAGAAACAATGAACAATTCGTGTAAACTACCCGCGCTAGAATTAGTCAGTTTTTCGGGTAATCCCGAAAACTGGCCGCTTTTTTATGAATGCTTTAAAGCTAATGTTCACAATAATAAAACATTGACGGACAGTCAAAAGGTCCAATATTTGGTGGGTAAACTGAGTGGGAACGCATTAAATATATTTGCCGGAATAATTCCTAATGAGGATAATTATTCCACAATATGGAACTCATTAGTGGAAAAATACCAGGACAAGAGATTGTTAGGGTCCATGCATTTAAATAATATACTCAACATAAGTTGTAGTACCTCCGCCTCAGGTCAATTGAATGACTTTATTGAACGAATTCATTCTTCGTGGTCCGTTAGTCGTTAAAAAAGTTACAGATTGGTGATCTATCAGATTTTATTTTTACGCATCTCGCGTTAAAAAAACTGGATTCGCAATTGGTGGAGAACTTCGAGTTGTCCGTGCGCGATAAAGATATACCCACAAGCGAAGAGTTAATAACTTATGTTCGTAATCACATAAAAACTATCGAAAGAACAGCTGCGGTACATCAGACTAGTGCAATTGATAATAAAGCTCGAAGTTTCGAGAAGTCACGTAATCGGAATGTTCAGAAAACCACTCATAGTTTTGCGATCAAAAATATTAATTCCAGACCTACCTGCATTTTTTGCAATAATGCAAGTCATGGTCATTTATACGAGTGTTTGGAGTTCAAACGACTTACAGTTAGGGAACGTTTTATGTTCGTTAAAAACAAAAAATTATGCGTTAACTGTTTCAGGGATAAACACACAACGTTAAGATGTGCGTCGAAGCACACATGCAAACATTGTAATAAAACGCATCATTCTTTGCTACACTTTGAAAATATGGAAAATATTCCACAATCAAGGCCATCCAGTTCAAATAATAATAGCGAGGCGGCTGCAATGAACGCAGTTCCCTCCCATGCGCAAAATAATCCCCAATCGTTGTGTTTGTTGTCGCGGTCGGCCGAACACTTGAGTGGCGGGGGGCCTGTAAATAAAATGAACGGTGTAAATTCGACCGTACTTTTAGCTACAAACAATAAGGTTTTGTCTTGCACTCAACTGGATAGTTCAATAGTATTACCTACCGCGCAAGTGTATGTACGATTACGGTCATAAGTGCAGTAGCACGGTAAGGATTGTTTTGCTGTGAACGCGCAGTACAAGCCGTAACCGTACCTAATATGTGTGTATAAGTGTATTAACACAGAACGCACACCTCAGAATTTATACACTGGTGTCGAGCGAAACAAAAACATATCACTTGCAAATTCCAAAACCTGACTGTACTCAACCTTCTTCCCAAAAGTGTGAAAATAGACGTACCCTAAAATCTTTTGCCTTGCTAGACACCGACGAAGAAGAAATTACCCGAATAATCTGTGGACTAAAAGATGACTGTGCTGTTGGATGGGATAACATTAGCAATAGGACCCTTAAACTTTTTAAACATATCCTTGTACCTCCCTTAACACATATTTTTCGTATGTGTTTTTCTGAAGGCATTTTCCCTAAATGTCTAAAAAAGGCAATTGTAATCCCTATATTCAAATCCGGAAACAAAGACCTAGTTAACAATTATCGACCAATATCACTACTCCCCTCAATATCTAAAATACTAGAAAAAATTATTAACAATAGACTAGTTAACTATCTAGAGAAAAATGAATTCTTATCATCTGCGCAATTTGGTTTTAGAGCCAAATTATCCACAGCCGATGCAGTGCACAGTTTAACAGATTTTGTCTCAGAAGAACTTGGTAAAGGAAACCAGACCCTGGGGATCTTCCTTGATTTGGCGAAGGCTTTTGATACAGTCTCCGTTTCGACGCTTTTGTACAAATTAGAGGCCTTAGGAATAAGGGGAACGCCGCTGAAACTTTTTGCTGACTACTTAGACGATCGATATCAATGTGTTAAAATTGACAATATTAGTAGCGACGAGCAAAAAAACACAGGTTTTGGTGTTCCCCAGGGAAGTATTTTGGGCCCTACCCTTTTCCTGATTTATATTAACGATTTGTGTAGTTTAAATATTAAACATGGCAAAATTATATCGTATGCAGATGACACGGCGTTAATATTCACCGCTAAAACAAATAGCGAATTGTACGAATATGCTCAAATAGGTTTCAATACTGTGTCTAACTGGCTTCAAAGCAACTTACTAACACTAAATGCCGACAAGACAAAATATATTCACTTCTCCATCCGCAAACCGCAGCTTAATATTACTAACTCTCATCTGTATGCCCATCATTGCGGACTCCGCTCAGTCAGCGTATGTAAGTGTCCTTTTATCCTCAAAACATGTAACATAAAATATCTCGGGGTTCAAATAGACGAGTCGCTCTCATTTAGACCACATATTGACAGTTTGGTTACAAGAGTGCGCAAATTAATTTTTGTTTTTAAAAAATTGCGAGCAATTGCAGATAGAAAACTAGTTTCACAAGTTTACTTGGCCCTAGGTCAATCGGTAATACAGTACTGTATTACTTCATGGGGTGGAGTACCAAAAACTTACTTGCTGCCTCTTGAAAGAGCACAGAGAGCAATTTTAAAAGTTGCAAACTTCCATCCCTTTCTCTATCCTACAGAGCTGCTATACAAATCCTGTAACGTGCTGACTGTTCGCCAGCTTTTCATAACGCACTTGGTATTAAAACAGCACACCATGCTCTCCTATAACATTCAAAGTACTAATAAGAGACGGAATGATATTGTATGTGAGTCAAATGCATCCTCTAAATATGTCTTTGTAAACAGATTCTTTACATTTTTAGGCCCATTTCTATACAATAAATTAAATAGGAAATTAAGTATCTATAAATTAAATAATTACGACTGTAAAAAGATTATTCTGCAATTTTTACTTAGCATATCATATAGTGAGACAGAGGATTTACTCGTTGTCTGTAAATAAAACATGTTAGTATTTTAAGATAATATTAGTTTTAAATTAGTCTTAACAGTTTTAATTTTTATATTTTAAAATTCTTAGCACATTTCTAGCCTGAAACACAGGTTCTACCTAGTTCAGGCAAATGAGCAACTGTGTCCTCTATAATAATTTTTAAGTTTGTGTTACAAAAATCTGCACCATTTTTATGAATAAACGATATTATTATTATTACTTTCTAATTACGTATGACCTTGGGCGGTTCATAGGATTGCTAAAATTGACAGCGTTTTAATAAGTTCAAATAGCTCATAGTGTAACGTATAGGATAAAGAAACACTAGGTTCTAGGTTCCAATCTCGATATGAGTTTTTTTTTTTTCTTTTCAACAATTATCTTCATCTGTTCTTTTATTATTCGATAAATTAATAAACGGGAATAATAATGTAATAATTGTTTTTATTATTATATAGTTAGTGAAATATGGGGTTAAGAATAAAAATCTTTTATAAGTGATTACAAAATGTTTATTCGTTATAATTTTATAAAGTATAAATAAATTTCTAGTTTAGGACTTATTGTGGTTATAGCTTAAGTATTCATTTTCATTACGAAAAGAAGATTGAAACTAAACCTCAAAATAATCCTTATTACGAATATGCTACAATATAATTTTATTATTATTATTTACAATTTTTTATTTAATATATTTTTTTTATTTTCTAATTCCTTGCTTTCCATCGCTGTATCGCAAAATGTAAACGTTCTTGTTTATGATTTTCAATCAACTATGGTTTTTGAGCTGGTTTTCGTTTGCACGGCGAACGGTTCGTAAAGACGTGTCGAATAATAATTCGGCAATATATCTCGTTGGTATATAACCAGTCGCTTTCGACTGGCAAGGCTACCCTCTTCCTTATTGAGTGACCCTCCGACTCACAGAAGGTAATTTCTCTAAAACAAAAAAGAAGTACTCTTAGGCTACTAGCAAAATACGAATAAGTAAGTATTACCTACGATTTAGAAACAAAATTATAATGAAAATAGAAATGTTACATATAAGTATAATAATCATCATTTAAAATCTAGGACTTCGAAATTATAATTTTTTCATCTATTTAGACCTTATAATACGTTTCAAAAAAATAACTACAAAAATCAGCAGTTCTATTTTAATAAAATAAATGTTTGAAAAAATAATTAAAACATATTTATAATACTCACATTCAGTTCGGTTTCATAAGATATTTGTGTTATATTAAGTCCACTTTTATGCAGCGCAATCATAATTCGCTTTCGTTTCAATATTCTGTATTTTAAAAAGAACTACAACACGGCTAATAGATAGAACACAGACACACGTCGCTATCCCACAATAAACAACCAACCAACAACGTTCTATTTAATCGCGGTGAATGACTCGTATACCTTAACTGTGTCTACCTTATAATTTATTTGTTTAGATATCTGTGGGTATAATCATAAAGTTTTACGAATTAAGCGCACAAGACTTATAGTCAAAAGCGTGATTATTCAAAGTAGTTATTAAAACATTAAAAAAACTATTATCGCACGTGAGATTTGAACTCACGCATCGCTACGCAGAACGCACTTACCCAGATATGATAACCGCTAGGCTATCATGCCATATACCGTAGCGGTTGAATTTATGAAATACAATCAGTTGCAAATGAATGTGAGTGTGTGTGTCTATAGTAGAGAAATGACTCATTAAAAGAAGGTCGTAAGTAAAACCAAAGTGTCAATCTATTGCTTTGTGAATTTGCTACTCCACTTATGTCCCTTACCGTACCTATAGACGGGAATCGGTTTACAATCAGATGTCTGGTGGACAGCGGATCGCAAAATAATATTATTACCCTCGAGTGTTGCAAAAGACTGAAGCTGAAAATTAATCCACTTGTTAACTCGTCATTAAAATCGGTAGGCGCCATTTCGGCACCTATACGAGGTTATGTAGACGTCACCATACAATCGCGAGTGAGTGACGCTCAATATAGCTTGACCATGCTGGTAATAGACCATATAGCAGACCCTTTGCCAAGCCGATTAATACAGGCGTCGACCATTAATTATTTCAAAAACTTACCGTTTGCGGATGATTGTTGGAATCTACCAGGTAGCATTGACGCAATTCTAGGAACGCAAATGTTCGCGTTTATTTTGCTAGGAGGAAAAGTAATACCCCCTCCATTAGCGCAATCAGCTGATTTTAACAGCACCGCTCGCTGTGCGCCTCATGCGCTAGAAACCACGCTTGGTTACATTGTTATGGGAGAACTACCTTCTGTGAACTCCAGCAATGTAGCCTGGTCCTTCGGCCCTCTGGTGAGTAATTTAAACACTATAAAGTTTAAATTACCCACCACGAGAATAATAAACACAGAACATAAAGTCTGTGAGAATTTCTATAAATCCGCGGTATCTTTACCTTCTATAAACGAACCTGCCTCTTTAGGTAATTCGTTCGCACAGGCTCAACGTAAATTAACAACGTCAGAGCGTAAATTTAATTCGCTTCCCGCTTTACGTCAATCTTATAACGACGTTATTAATGATTACATAGATAAAGGCTATTTATTGGAAATACCTTATTTATCTTCCGCTATAACTAAAGGGTATTGCACACCCCATCCCGCTGTCGTTCGGTCCGAGATACCAACGGCAAAACTCCGAGTGGTGTTGGACGCTAGTGCCAAGACGGACACCCTCAAACCGCTTTATAAATTATTGCATACCGGACCTAAACTGCAGGCAGACCTTTTCTCGCTTTTGCTTAACTTTAGGTATTTTCAAATTGCAATAACCGCTGATATACTTCAAAGGTATCGTAGGATTTTAATGTCAAATAATGATCGCAAATATCAAAAAATATTACATCGCTTCAGCGACCCCGAGCGTGTTTGCACATTGCAATTTAACTCTGTGGCCTTTGGCCTCCGTTCCAGTCCATTTCTAGCAATGCGTACTATCCATCAGTTAGCTGAGGACCACCGCGAAAGATTTCCTCTCACCGCAGAGGTAGCAGTAGCGGATGGAACTCTGTTGGCAGACGAGTTACTCGCGCTATTCAGGCGCGGCAGATTTGAGCTCGTCAAATGGGCGAGTAACTCTCAAACTTTACTGGAACACTTGCCTGAGTCTTACCGTGCTGCGATCACGTTCACAGATGATGACGAAAATCTGAAGGTTTTAGGTCTGAAATGGATACCTACCTCTGATGTGTTCTCGTTCGTCGCATCCGCGGAGGCTTCAGGTATAACTAAACGCACTATATTATCTACTATTGCTCGCCTCTTTGATGTGCTCGGACTCGTCGCGCCTGTCATTCTTTATGCAAAGCTTCTTATTCAAGATCTTTGGTTCGCTAAGATAGGATGGGATGATAAACCTCCTGAAATTATTACTAAATGTTTTTCTAAAGGACATCATTCACGTTTCATACATTTTTGGGCCAAATCTGAAAGTGCCGGCCAGAAAAAAAAAACGTAATATTCGGATAGATCACCAAATTCCTATTATTTTTTACTATGGCACCAAACCTGTGCGCCCTATGGTTATGTTGTTACATGCTTTAAAAAAAAATGTGAAATAAAATGTTATAAGATGTGTGTTATTTTAATACATTTGGTCAAATATAGTAAATATGAAAAAAAAAAACAAGCAACAATACCAACAGTACCTCATTTAGATTCAGTACCTTTCATTTAGGTAAAAAAGAGCAAAATGAAACAACATTAAATTGTATAAATTCATTTATATTTGTCCTAATCTAACATATACATCATGTAATCCTATTGCAGGTGGGGTGAGGTATGGGTCATGTCTAGCATAACCCATGTACCAGACTATGGTCATGGTATGTGAGCAGCATCCAATGGTCCTCTTGCCGATATTGCATGTACAATAATAATGAGCTAATGCTCGACGACCATTTGCTGCCCGATCTAGTGCAATGTACACATGATATTTTTTGGCTTGGATGTGGCGGGATTGTATTCGTCCTCTTATAATCCACAAGTCTTCCCCTTCAAGTTCCCTGACTATTTCCAGAGGAATCCCACCACCGAGCTCAATGATAAAAACTCCGTCGGATTGAAGGTGCTCTCCGTAATAACTTTTTGCTTGTTTGAGCTGATATACACCAAGGCTGAATAATATTAAATCTTCTTCTGTCAATGTTGGAAAATCATTGAAATCTGTCATATCCGCAGCCATGGGTTGGAACTGTGATTGCCTTCGGTTTAAATTGGGTAAAACGGTTGGTGAAGCATGAGGTTCAGCGTTGACTTCTTCGTCTGCAACATCATGATCCACTTCACGTTGGTGTCGGAGATACCGACGCTCAGCCCGTTGCCAATAGGGTCGACAAATAACCTCTGTAGGTTCTTCCTGTAAAACAAGAAACATGTATTATTCGTTGCACATGTACATACATGGGCCGTGATATTCTAATCGTTTTGTTTCCTAAGCAAGAAGGGTTCTATTTCACGGTATATACATACAAGGTGATACAATGATTAGTTAAGTACAAAGGAGTACTTATATGTATATAGAAACAAAAACGTGTGAAATAAATAATTCTAATAAATGGTCAAAATGAATGAGTTGATGGCAAGTGACCAAATTATTTGGAAAAAGAAAACATACTGCGCCGACATCAGGTAAACTGGTATACAGACAAGGAAATGATGAAATAAAGACTTAGTCAAAATCATATAAAACTCTAGGTAGGTAAAGGTCTGTATATAAAATGAAATAAAATAATAATGATTCATACCTGTCGAACTAATAGATCTTCAATAACAAACTGTGCAACATCCGTATGCTGTGATTCTCGGGAAGTCCAAGTATAACTTCGACGATTACCGACAGGCGTACGACACGAAATACACAATTGTCCACTCATAACGTCAGTTAAAACAATAACAATAACAAAAAATAACTATAAACAAATAACAACAAACAAGAATAACAATATTAACTGAGGAGTGCAAGTCGCGATTTAGCCGTCCGATGTAACAAGAGTCGCATGGATAACTGAACAAAACAAAAGACGGGTGACGCGGGGTACAGTAGTTGCGGGCGGCGGGGAGGGACAAACCGGTGATTTTCCAGGTACCTGCTTAAAACAGGTTTGGACTTGTTGTGAATTGTGACGCTCTGTCTGTGCCTGTGCGGTGCGTGGAGTATCAATGATGAAAATACTCTCTTAATAGAGAATAGAATTCATTTTATTGCACATCAAAAGGACATACACAGTATGAATAATTAAATATACATGATCAAATGTATGAAAATAACAACTTCATAATAACATTTTTATTGTATTTTAAAAGTGTTTAACACCGTAACCAAAGGGCGCACAGATTTGGTGTCGTAGTAAAAAATGATAGGAATTGTGAGTTCTATCCGAATATTACACATTTTTATCCTGGCCGGCACTTTCAGTTTTTGGTCCAAAATGAATGATGTCCTTTAAAAATGAATTGCCTTTGTTATCTACCTTACAAGTACCGCGCCATTTGGGTGTCGCGGCCGGCTGCGTAGCAAACCTAATTGCGTTGGGTGATGCTAATATGAGGGCTTACGGTTGCGTCATCTATCTGCATGTGGTGAACCCTAATGGGGATATATCTGTTCAGTTAGTGTGCGCCAAGTCTAAAGTGGCTCCACTAAAGACTGTATCGCTAGTAAGAATTGAACTATACGCTTCCTTACTTTTAACAAAACTTGTAAAACAAGTATATACTGTTTTTAATATCCGCTATCCTATACAAGATACTCTCGCTTTTAGTGATGCAATGATTGCCTTATCATGGTGTCATTCATCTCCGCACCGATGGCAAACATTTACTGCCAATCGCGTAACTAAATTACAGGAGAATCCACCTCCTGACCGCTTTTTTCACATAAATGAAATAAAAAATATAAAAATGGGAAATGTACCCTCGCATCCTATAAGAAAACTTAACCAATGCTTCGATGAAAACGGATTGCTTCGTGTTGATGGCGGATTGACAGATGCTCATATGCCATATTATAGCAGGCATCACATGTTACTGCTCCGTCGACATCGTTTGGTTAATCTATTAACAGACGACTGTCATCGTTGCATTGGTCGACAGTTGTTGCCTTACAAAGAACTACTAACAGTTCTGACTCAAATTGAATGTGTTTTGAACTCGCGGCCATTGTGCTTGCTTGCTGCCGAGTCACACACTATCTTAACTCCCGCACATTTCTTAAATGCAACGCCGTTACAGTCATTACCTGCCTGTGAGGTTGACGCGTCCGTGAGCCTTCATAGTAGGAAGAAATTGTTAGACAGCTCGGTACAGAGCTACTGGAAAAGATGGCATGTGGATCATCTACACACTCTTCCACTAAGGCGAAAATGGAATTCACCTGATACACCTATACAATCGGGAACAATTGACCTCGTACCGCTACGTTGGCCTACTGGCGTTATTGAACGGGTATACCCTGGTAAAGATGGGGTTATCAGGGTAGCTCTGGTACGCACTGCTTTGGAGGTTTTAAATCGCCCTGTTGTAAAGCTGTGTCCTCTGCCTTCGCAGTAATTCTATTCAACAATTAACCAGTCACAATCGCACCTATTGTATTTAGTTATGTTTATTATATTATGTTTACTTCCTCTAATTACATTATTTTTTTATCCATATAATTCATGATTCTCCTTCCAGCTAATTGGACATCCTCTCATTTAGCATTCTCTTTTATTTTTTCCTTTTTGTTTCTTTTCGAAACCCCTACGGAGTTTCAAAGGGGGGAGGATGTTCGCGCCGTTTGTTAGACACATTCATGGTTGGAAGAGAGATGTCACTACCGAAGAATCTAGCGCGCCGCGAGTCATATAAAGGGCGGCGCACGCGCAAAAAAAGTCAGTCTACATATTCTACGTTACCGCTAATTACCTATTGCTCGCCAAATTGACACTTCAATTTTCGGCTCGAGTACGCGAGACTCAAAAACTGTCTGTCATCATTAATTACGCCGCACGCTAAATAACTCGTTGAAGGGCGGCCCTTCAATTGAGAGTTCGTGAACTTAAACGCAATATCTACGGCGCGCGCGCTCGTTAAGCAAATCCCGGATCCGTGGATCAACGCAAGTTTGGAGAAGAAGACCGTCGCAGCTAGGAGACCAGGTTAGTGGCCTTTCAATTTCTTCTTTGATTGTGTCAAACGGCGGACATTTCTTCAACACCTAAATGTACTCCGATCCCGAAGTTATCATTCCCGCTTAAAATAATTTCCCCGCATTTTTTTCCAATAATAAAATTAAACACCCGCATATTAATTCCCCGCGCGACCACATAATGCAATTTATATTCGGTTAGTTTAACTTTAATTTGTGAACTATAAAAAAATATTGTGATTTCCTAACCTCAAAATTTGCTTGTGTTATTGGCAAAAAATGAACGCGGGGTGACATTGATCAACGGGCTGGGTGAGATTGATCGGTGATCAAAGTAACCCTACGTTTTAAAATAAGGGTGTGGTTAACTACTTTTATCCGATTCTTATGATTCTTTATATATTATTATTAATCTATTGCTTCAGAAACATCATGCCGCGAGATTACAAAAAAGAACCCGGAACGAGAAGATATATAAACTACAGTGACGAATTATTAAATGAAGCTTTGTCAAGAGTAGTGACAGGAGCTATGTCTTTACGGGCTGCATCCAGAGAATATGATATTCCCTTTGGAACTTTGTACAATAAATATAAAGGAAACTTTACTAGAACTCCAGGTGCACAACCTATTTTTAGCCATACCGAAGAAAAATCTCTGTTGAAGGCGGCAGCAAAATGTTCTAACTGGGGTTATCCTTTAACCGCACTTGATTTGAGGTTTTTAGCAAAAGCTTATTTAGACAGACAAGGCCGACATGTTGCTAGATTCCAAAATAATCTCCCAGGCCCCGATTGGGCATATTCTATATTAAAAAGGCACAAGGACGAATATTCGACAAGAGTCGCCGCAAATATAAAAAGATCCAGGGCAGGTGTTTCAAGGGAAAGTTTAAATGTATTTTTTGATAATTTAGAGCCACTTATCAAAGATCTTCCGGGATCTAATATTTTTAATTACGACGAATCAAATTTGAGCGACGACCCAGGAAAAAAGCAAGGTATCTTCAAGCGGGGTGTTAAATACCCTGAGCGAGTGACAAATTTTTCCAAAAGTGCTACGTCCATTATGATTTGCGGATCAGCAGATGGTGTGATGTTGCCACCATATGTTATTTACAAAAGCCAACACTTATATGATACATGGAAAGAAGGAGCGCCATCTGGACCGCCTTGCTGTGATAAACGTTGTTGTGCGGGAGGAACAAGATTTAATAGAACCAGCAGTGGGTGGTTTGACTCTGAGACATTTCGAGATTGGTTTATTAAATGCTTTCTACCTCATGCTAAAAATTTACCAGGGCGCAAGGTAATGATTGGCGACAATTTATCGTCCCATTTAGACACAGATGTTGTGAGACTTTGTGCAGAAAATGAAATTGATTTCGTCTGCTTGGTGCCACATTCCACCCACTTGTGTCAACCATTGGACGTAGCATTCTTCCGCCCTATGAAGGCTGCCTGGCGTGCAATCCTAGCAGAGTGGAAAGCTCAAAATATGCGAATCACTAGTGTCCCTAAGGACACTTTCCCCCGACTGCTTACTAAGGCTCTGCTTAAAATGAACTCAGAACAAGCAAAGCCAAATACACCATTTTGCACTGAGTCTTCAGGAATAAAACGTAATCTGAGAAGTGGTTTTAAAGCCACTGGATTTTTTCCATTTAACAAAGAGCAAGTCTTGAAACGATTGCCAGATAACAATGCACTTGAAAACTCAGATGCGCCGGTAGAGTCGGTTTTAACTGATTATTTACGCACACAAAGATTTGGTGACTCTTCTTCATCAGCTGTACGCAGAAGAACGCGCTTAAACTTAGCTCCAGGTGCTAGCGCTTCTACAACTATTCCTGAAGCAAATGAAGAATTACCTGGCCCTTCATCTCCTGAAGCTAATGAAGAATTACCTGGCCCTTCGTCTTCTGAAGCAAATGAAGAATTACCTGGCCTTTCGTCTACATCAGCTGATTTTGAAAGAAACGAAAATGAAATTTGTGTTGGCAGATACGTACTTGCAAAATTTTTTACTCCTCGTGGGAAAAAAACATTTAAATATGTTTGTCGGATTATTGATACATCGCCGCACATTGTGGTAATAAGATATAAGTCATTAGAAAATAAAAAGGTGTTTGAATTAGTTAGAAGTGACATTTCGGATATAGAAAAATGTGATATAATTTCATTTCTTCCAGAACCAAAGTTTTTAAATGAGGAAGAGCCAACCTCTAAAGTAGAATTCCCGTTTGATGTAGACGTTCTAGAGTTAAAGTGATGATATTATACTGGTTATTGTTTTTTATAAATTTATCATGTTCAACGTTTAATAGTTCTTTTAATTTGTTACTCAGAGGTTATATACAGGGTGTCCCGTAAATAATGGATCAAACGTAACGGGTAGGTAGCTTACCTCATTTCCAACAACTAATTTGAACAGTAAAAAAAAAACCCATAAGGTAACCAAGATAATTTTTTTTTTCGATTTTTACTATTTTCTGTACCAGCATTCAGTGTTTTTAATGCTGTTGCTGCAAATGGTATCATATTTAAGTGTGATTTTTGTCATACATTTCTGAATAGTTTACTAGTGTTATAAGATACCATTTTTTTAAATAACATTTTATTTGCCTTAGAAAAAAAATCTTGAATTGAAAAGTTTTGTTTTTAAGATGAAAAGACCAGAATTGGAAAAATTCTCCTGTAAAAAAATTGTATGACACCGAAGTGTACCATTATTTTAAAAACTTGTACAATTACTAAGGTTTGCAGATTGGTATAAAACTTACGCCTAGTCTTTGTCGTTACAAAGATATTGCTATGAATCTGACAGAGGTGCAAAATTACGAAATAAAATAAAATTGAAAAAGTGTGCACAATTCAACTATTTTCTTAAAAATGTTTAGGTATCTCAGCGTATGAAAAAACTTAGGAGGTTAAATTAAAAAAAAAATACAAATAAATCGTTTATTTTGTTTTTACAGTAAATGTTCAAACTGACGTCCCCCTACGAGAATGCAAAGTCTGCACCTCCTAATAAAGGAAGCTCTTATCCGACGGACAAAATGGCTGTTGTTTATTTCTGATACAGCAGATTGGATGCGCTGACGTAATTCTTCTTCCGACGTTATTCGTTGTTTGTACACTTTGTCTTTTAAACATCCCCAATAAAAAAAATCTAAGGGATTTAAATCCGGAGATCGCGGAGGCCACAAAATTGGTCCTAATCGGCCGATCCATCTGTCAGGGTAAGTTTCATTGAGTTGCGCCCTTACTGCCGTCGCATAGTGAGCGGGGCATCCATCATTTTGTAACCACATTGCTTGCCGCACGTCTTCTGGAATATTTTCTAATAACGTTGGCAACTCATTCCTTAAAAAATGCAGATAGTATTCGGCGTTTAGAGTTGCTGGTAGTTCAAAGGGCCCTATTATTTGCCCATTTATTATTCCTGCCCATAAATTTATTTTAAATTATTGATGTTGGCTCCTGTCCTCTCGCATCAAATGTGGGTTTACCAGCTGCCAACTGTGCAAATTATGCAAATTGAGATATCCATCTCGCCGGCATGAAGACTCGTCACTCCATAAAATTTTATTAAAAAACTGTGGGTCCGCCCGTATCATTCTAAGCATCCTTTGGCAAAATGCTACTCTTTGCGGGTAATCACGTGACGTCAGCGTTTGAACACGTTGCACGTGATATGGGTGCAACCGGTGCCTTTTTAGAACTCGATGTACCGTCGATCTTGGAATACCTGTGCGTTGCGCTATGACGCGAATTGAGACCGACGAATCTTCCTCGATTTCTCGAATAATAATTTCGTCATTGACTTGTGACGATCGCCCTTCACTGGCACCCCCAACTCCGGTGCCAAGAATTCTTCCCTCAAGAAGCGCGTTATGCACTCTAATGAATACGCGATAGTCGGGATGTCGATCCCGGTTCGGGTATCTTTCACGATACAATCTTGCGGCCGCCCTGGCATTACCTCTTGCTTCTCCGTAGATAAAATGCATTTCGGCATACTCCCGTGGCGTGTACTCGTAACGAGGCATCGTACTACTGCACACACGTACAACCACACACAAACGATTGTTTTCGAAGTCCGTAGGATTGCCAAGTCATTCGTCCAAAACACAAACAGTTCCAAATCGTTAGGCAAAGCAAAGTCCAAATACACCGCACAAGTTTAATTTTAAGGAACACAACAGTTAGGCACAGCGGGAGCGAAAGTAGTCTGACGTACGTATCAACTCGAAGAGAGATTCGTGTCAACTAAACAAATAAAATCAAGCAACATTACCAAAAATACAAAAGCGGCGCTATCTATCCCTTTCACACTGAGTGAGGTGCAACTCCGCAGGTAGCGGTCCCAAATGCCGAACAGATGACGTCATCGGCTCGGAATTACGCTACACGCTTAACCACATGCTTAGATTACAAGCATAAGCCATTACGAGAAAGAAAAGTTAGATTGTACCATTTTAATTTCTGTTCTGTCTTCTTCATCACATTCATACGAGTAGCAATATCTTTGTAACCGCAAGGACTAGACGTAAGTTTTATACCAATTTGCAAACCTTAGTAATTTTACAAGTTTTTAAAATAATGGTACACTTTGATGTCATACATTTTTTTTACAGGAGAATTTTTCCAATTCTGGTCTTTTCATCGTAAAAACAAAACTTTTCAATTCAAGATTTTTTTTCTAAGGCAAATAAAATGTTATTTAAAAAAATGGTATCTTATAACACTAGTAAACTATTCAGAAATGTATGACAAAAATCACACCTAAATATGATACCATTTGCAGCAACAGCATTAAAAACACTGAATGCTGGTACAGAAAATAGTAAAAATCGAAAAAAAAAATTATCTTGGTTACCTTATGGGTTTTTTTTTTACTGTTCAAATTAGTTGTTGGAAATGAGGTAAGCTACCTACCCGTTACGTTTGATCCATTATTTACGGGACACCCTGTATATTTTTTTAGATAAGTTTCATAATAAGCGCCAATCAGGTGTCGAAATACTGCCCAATTAATAGGGAATGTTGATTGTTGTTTAGTCAGTAGACATTGTACTTAATAATTTAATTTAAAAATAAGAAAAGAACTGATTAGAATACAATTTTCGGTGATTTGATAGTTAAACTATTGCTTATTTCTAAGTAAAAACTAATTATGTTCCTAAGTCGTAAAATAAAGACTGATTAGAGTAAAATCTGTTTTATTTATATGATCAAAGTTTTAAAAGCAGCATTAAAGCATTAAAATGCTTATAAAATGAAAAATTACCGGTCGATTTTTTTGATTATTTTTTTCCGTAGTATCGTTTCGGGTCTACTTTCGAATTCCATAGTAAAAACATGGGTGATCAAAGTATCCCCACTCACGGTTTAACTTTGATCGCTTACTTTTGAATTTTTTTTTCTTAAATTATTAAAATTTAGCATGCTATAATTAGCTTATTCAAATCTACACAAAAAACCGATTATTGTACTTTTAAATAATAATAATTTCGCTAAAAATGAGAATGCTACAGTCATATAAAGTTAAAAATTGATCAAAGTATCCCCATTTTACGGTACCTACTATTTATTGTTTTTTTTTAAACTAAGCAGCCATAGAGCATCTTAGGTTAACTTGAGATGGATCCGTGTGGTTGTTGTAACCTAGCCATGAGCTCTTCTAACCTAAGGCTTTAGGCAGTCGCGCACGCGCATCCATCCGGGGTGGTAGCGTGAATTCGATTGCGCCGCATTCATTTTTCAACACAAGCAATTCGCGGCGCGCCGCGAATTGCTTGTGTTGAAAAATGAATATTCTAAAGTGTAACGAGTGTAATATCGTCATTGACGAAATGCTAGCATATATTCAAAATAAAGTTTCAGTAATCGATGAAGAAACCCTAGTACGAGTTTGCAAATCATCGTTTACAAATGAAGAAATTAAGAAATCGAAATCATTGTTATTCGATTCCATACCTACAGATTCTCGCAAAATCATGAGAAAGAATAAAGGGAAGGAAGAAAGAGACTTGGCAGACATCGTCAATCTGTTTAAGTCCGCAGAACCAGATATAATTCCAGTGTTTGTTGCCCGTCAGCTGGAAAAATTACCCCCAATTATGTGGGATCATCTGGACTGTACGAAGTTTTTGAAGGATCTACTTCGAGTAAAGACTGACGTGGAAGAATTTAAATCAACGTATGCCACATTAAACCAGTTGAAAGAATTACAATCGGAGTTTTTACAATTCAAGAACGATTCCTTACCGCCATCGGTATGCAAGGTAAACATGAGGAGAGGGGCCTGGATAATGGATAGTGGACCAGTGGGCTTATCGCATCATCATAACTCTACGATTAACGCATCGTATAACAATGGCAAGGAATCATTGGATAATGTAGACGAGAGTGCCATACAGAATCGATACCAAGAAATAGGGAGGGTAGTAGCAAAACATCCCGACGGTGATTTATCAACACGGCAACGGCCGGCGGTAGGCAGCGCCGATGACGTCGTCGCGAGCGGCGGGACGGTCGGTAATGCGAACTCGCCCGAGACCGGTTTGAAACAGGTGGCGGCTGAGAATACGTCATCGAAGGAAGCCGTGATCGTACAGAGCGGGCACCAGCTGACTCATAGCGATAACGGCATTAGCGGGGATGGACGTATATTGGACGCAGTACCGAGTCCTCCGAATGATGTCAATGGTGGGTGGCAAAGAGTAGAACGGCGCCGGAAACATTTGAAATATAGGTACTCGGGCAAGTCGGGTGTGGCAAGAGATTTAGAGTTTAAATTTAGGGCTGCTGATAAGAAAGTACCTGTGTTTATTACGAATGTCCACAGTGAAACTACGAAAGAGGATATTATTGAATATATTCGCTCGAAAACGCATGAGTCTGTGTCGTTACAGAAAATCGAAGTTAAAAAGCAGACTGATCACAGTGCGTTTAAAGTTTTCTTATCTGAGGCGAAATTAACTATGTATTTGGATGAAAATCTTTGGCCTGAAGGCATAATTTTCAGGAGATTTGTGAATTTTAGTCACAAAAATAAGAACAGAGCTTCGCCTGTATCCGACTCGTTTAATAACAACAATGGATAAACGTCCTTATAGATTAGCTAGTTTTAATTGTAAGAACCTTAAACGTTCTGTGGACGGCATCAGGGACCTGTGTCGCTCCTGTGATTTGATTGCCCTGCAGGAAACATGGCTTCTACCGGATGAGGTGCCTTACTTGAGCACGGTCGACAGTGAGTTTGGGTATACAGGTACGTCGGCGGTGGACACTTCGGCGGGAATATTACGCGGGAGGCCGTTCGGCGGCGTTGCCCTGCTGTGGAGGAGCAGTGTTTTCCTAAATGTGTCTGTGCTACGGTGCGATAATGCTCGTGTTTGTGCAATTAAAATCATTACAAGTGATCGGCCTGTGATTGTAATGAGTGTGTACATGCCTACAAAAGTGAGGGAAAACTTGCCGGAATTTACGGATTGCCTAGGAACGGTGAGTGCTATAATAGATGAATACGGTGTAGAATCAGTTTTTGTGTTGGGCGATTTTAATGCCGAACCAGGTGAACTATTTTATAACGAACTTATACATTTCTGTAGTGAACAGGAATGGACTTGTGTAGATGTTGAGTTGTTGGGACTTCACTCTGATACCTATACTTTTATCAGTGAGGCACATGGAACGTGCAGTTGGTTGGATCACTGTGTTGTTACACAATCGGCAAAGCATTCTGTCCTTAATGTATATGTAAATTATAACACTTTTTGGTCGGATCATTTTCCGCTCATGATTGATTGTAATTTTAACTTATTAACACCAAAGCTACCTGATAAAAGCGTATTAAGTAACGAGGTGTTATGGGGGGACAGAACTGATGAACAAATTGCGTTATATGTGAAAGAATGTCATAGTAGGCTAAGATGTGTTGATTTTCCTGTGGAGTTTACAAGCTGTGGAGATAGATACTGTAATAACTCGGACCATCGGCGTATTCTTGATAGGCTATACTCCGACATTGTGACTGCCTTACGAGGGGCGGCGTCGGCGACCGCGACGGCTCGGGGAGGCATTCGAGCGGGGAGAGGTGGGAATGGCCCACGTATTGCTGGGTGGAATAGGCATGTTGGCGAGGCTCACCGGGTGTCTAGGACAAAGTTTCTGGAGTGGGTGATGTGTGGGAGGCCTAGGTCTGGGTGTGTATATGACGAAATGTGTCAAAGTCGAAAAATATTCAAGTCCAGACTTAAATGGTGCCAAAACCATCAGGACCAAATCAAAATGGATGCCCTGGCTGAAAAACATAAGAGGGGCTACTTCCGTAGTTTTTGGAAGAGCACCAACAAAGTAAACGTTCGACCTGGACTTCCGGTGAGTGTCGAGGGTGTGAGTGACCCTAAGGAGGTTGCTGAGATTTTCAGGGACCATTTTCGTGTACTGTCCCCACGGGGACCGGCGGGGACGGAGATCGATGTTGAGATGCCAGACGAGGACGTGGGGACTAGCTTTGTTGCCAAAGATGTGGCTCAGGCTATAAAGGCTATATCTAAGGGCAAATCCCCTGGCCACGATGGCCTTAGCATCGAGCACCTAGTTCACGCTGGCCCACATATAAATAGAGTCTTAGCAATGTTTTACACACTATGCGTGAGCCATTCGTATCTACCATCTGATTTCATGAAAACAGTAGTAGTCCCTGTAGTGAAAACTAAAACGGGAAATGTTGCTGACAAAAGTAACTACAGGCCGATTTCTCTTGCAACGATCATTGCAAAAGTTTTTGACGGTTTGCAAATCACTTCACTGAAAATGTGTTAAATGTACGGAAGGTGAGTGTTCCCACCACCGAAATAAACAAGGGTTGTTTAAAATTACCGAGACGCATTAAGAGTCAAATTAAACACAAAAATTATACGCGCAGAAAAGCATTGAATGAGTGCAATCCTTGTCTCAGACGGCAACTGTTCTTTAAAGTTAACCAGCTACAACACTCAATTAAAGTTAGTATCCAGACCTTGAATGACAGTATCTGGAATGATAAGCTCTCAAAAGTGGATAACCCTAGTAATGATGTATGGCGTCTAGCTAGGTCAATCAACCATTACCCCTGCAATATTCCTCCCCTAAAAATCAGAAGCGATCAAATGACGTCCTCAGTATCGGAGGAATAATAATATAATAATAATAATAATAATATCGTTTATTCATAAAAATGGTGCAGATTTTTGTAACACAAACTTAAAAATTATTATAGAGGACACAGTTGCTCATTTGCCTGAACTAGGTAGAACCTGTGTTTCAGGCTAGAAATGTGCTAAGAATTTTTAAATATAAAAATTAAAACTGTTAAGACTAATTTAAAACTAATATTATCTTAAAATACTAACATGTTTTATTTACAGACAACGAGTAAATCCTCTGTCTCACTATATGATATGCTAAGTAAAAATTGCAGAATATTCTTTTTACAGTCGTAATTATTTAATTTATAGATACTTAATTTCCTATTTAATTTATTGTATAGAAATGGGCCTAAAAATGTAAAGAATCTGTTTACAAAGACATATTTAGAGGATGCATTTGACTCACATACAATATCATTCCGTCTCTTATTAGTACTTTGAATGTTATAGGAGAGCATGGTGTGCTGTTTTAATACCAAGTGCGTTATGAAAAGCTGGCGAACAGTCAGCACGTTACAGGATTTGTATAGCAGCTCTGTAGGATAGAGAAAGGGATGGAAGTTTGCAACTTTTAAAATTGCTCTCTGTGCTCTTTCAAGAGGCAGCAAGTAAGTTTTTGGTTTTTGGCAATGTGAAGCTCTTGCCGATGCATTTGCTGGTAATATGAGTCTCACTCATCAATGGACCAGCGATCTTGTAACTGAGGTTGCTGTTAAGGAATCCATGGCGACATTAAATTCCAAAGACATAAGTAGTGACTCCCCTCTCGTTAGACCTAGGGAGGTTCGGAAAATAATACTAAAATTAAAACCTCGCAAATTTCCTGGTCTAGACGGTATCAGCAATCGGCTCCTTAAAAACCTGTCTCAAAAGGCCCTGGTCTACCTCACAAAAATATTTAATAGTTGTCTGAAAATAGGCTACTTCCCTGCATCCTGGAAAATGGCAAAAATAATCGCGCTCAAAAAACCTAACAAAGATGGCAGCATCCCTACAAATTACCGTCCCATAAGCCTACTCCCGGGCCTGGGCAAGTTGTTTGAGTCTCTCATTCTTGCCAGGCTGTTAAAAGTTACAGAACATGTACTGCTACCAGAGCAATTTGGATTTCGTAAGGCACACTCCACTACTCAGCAGTTGGCCAGGGTATCGGAGCACATCGCACACAACCTGAATGAAGGCAAATTGACAGGAATGGTCATGCTAGATATTGAAAAAGCCTTTGACACTGTTTGGCACGAGGGACTACTTCATAAGCTAATTGTTAACGGCGTTCCTCTCTCACTTGTCAAAATAGTCCAAAACTATCTAACTAACCGCTAGTTCAAAGTCTTCATAGATGAACACTGTTCTATGGCGAAATTTATTATATCTGGTGTACCACAAGGTTCAAATTTAGGATCATTTCTCTTCATCCTCTATCTAAATGACATACCTAAGCAACCTAGAACTCATCTCGCTATATATGTTGACGACACCGCCTCATATACTTCCTCAGAGGATATTGAATTAATAATTGGGCGGCTTCAACTTGCACTAAACCTACTTGACACGTATTTCACCAGATGGAAGCTAAAATTAAACTAGCAAAACGGAAGTTATTCTTTTTTCGCGTAAACGATCATTACCCTCCAGGCGCATTAACTTCAAAAATCATTTCATACCATGGAGCCGTTCGGGTAAATATCTCGGTGTAGTTTTAGATAGCAAAATTAATTGGAGTGAAAACACTGATGTACTTCGTGAAAAGGGACTGAAGGCTATCAATGCGTTAAAACCTATTTTTAACAGAAAATCCAAGCTAAGTGCTGCCACTAAGTTACGCATTTATACCACCCTCGTCCGACCAGGTCTGACATATGCTGCGCCAGCCTGGAGTAGCCTGACTGATAAAAACTACAATAAGCTGCAAGTTGTTCAAAACAAGGCAATAAAAATATCTTTTAAAACTGCCTTTCGTACAAATTTAAAACGAGTTCATGAACAAATTAAATTCCCAACTATTAAAAATTTTATCTTAAAATCAGCCCGAAAATTCTATATTTGTAAAAATCCCAAACATGATAACCCATTAATTTCATCCATAGGCAAAAGTAGATCTAATAACTTATCGTATATTACAACATATAATCGATATCGTTTACCACATCACTATTTTCTGAGTGAATAACAATATCTACCTACCACCGGACCGACCGTGCTGCCCTCACCCGGTCGCAGTAAGCATACTCGGCGAAAAATTACGCAAATTACCCACAACTTAGAATAATCATTTCTTTGTTTTAACTCATCGATGATAAATGTTTAAATGTAAGTTATAATATAGTATTGTAATATTTTAGCCTGTGCTCCAAATAGTCTTTGCATTATTTGAGTGCATTACCTTTACTAGGTAAACAATAGTGGTATGCGTTTAAAGTCAGTGCTAAGACTTTTGTGCTATTTGTTTAGTAGTGTGTTCGTATGGACTTAATATTTAAAATGTTATAGAATAGTAAACTCAGTGTAAAATGTTTGTAAAGGTAAGTTAGCCTAAGAACTTGTTATGTATATGATTGTACACAATTAGAATAAGATCTTATTGTATGCACTCTGTGGTATTATGTTTGTCGGCGCGTCTATAGAATTGGTTCGGTGATGCCAACCTCTTTGGTTAATATTGTTTTTTTTAGAAGATAATCTGTCAACTGTCTATTTGACGTAACACCATGTACTGGGGAGGCGGCTCGCCATTATGGAATAACAAAAGGAAGTGAGGGATACATTCACATGGATTGATCGTAAAAGACGGTATTGATTGATTGGAGGAATTGTGCAATGTGTGTAAATTGATTGCGCTCGCGCCCCACGTACTTGGTGGAACGTCGTTCACGCATTAGTTAATTAAATAATTGGATTAGACATCTTGTGGTTGTTCATAAAGACTTCCATATGCTTTCAACTCCTCGCCCGCAAACCCACGCAACATTACCTCTTCTGATAAACATGATCCATTGCCTTTATCAGAAGTGGGATACAGAGGGCTAGATATTGAGGAGATTTGTGAGATTCCATTAGAAGAACCTGTGATCAATGAAGTTTCGAAGGGAAAACATGATGAAAGTCTCCTTGGGAACAAGGATACTCTTTTATCACGCCTGCAGACTGCAACTCAAGCTACTCCAACAAAAAGCATCACCTTAATGAAACTCGGTTTGGAGGAACTTGCTTCTATCGTGGAAGTAGAGAACACAAGCTAGAAGAATGGCGCAACCGACGCAATACAGATAATCAAAAGTCAAGACTATCGGAGAAGGAAAACTGTTACCTGTTTTAGGAAGCCTGGACACATTAGTACAACCTGCCCAGAAAAGAAGTCTGGAACTGAACAGCATGCAGTACGCAGATAAGTACAGATTTTCAAACATAAAATAACAAGAGGTACCCTGTCAACATCAAATGGTGAGGTCATTTTGTTTCTTTTTGATAGTGGCAGTATTACAAAAATATAGAAAGTTCTTCATAGATGGTGTGCCTATACGTGGCGTAACTATGACCACAGGTGAGTTACCTTATAGACCCATGTAAGACTGTTCAGAGGCGTCCTTATCGGTTATCAATTGATGAAAAAGAAATCGTTAGAGATAAAGTGCAGGCTTTAATAAATTCTGCCTCAAACATAGCATTGAATTGCACCTGGTTGCTACAGGGCTAATGGACAGGTCGAACGCGTAATGCATACACTTAAGAGCCTATAAACCATAATTGAAAATGATTCTAATAAAGTTTGGCACGACGAACTTGATGATGTTCATCTTGCTCTTAATAGTAATCGATCTAGGATAACGGGATACACACCCACTGAACTCATGTTAGGTATTCAAGCCCAGTCGTTGGGTATCTCTAAAATTTCATCCAATATCAGTACGAATACTCTCACCCGCGCAAGAGTCTATCTAAACGTCGCATCCCGCGGAATTAAACGGGCTGCAGCAGCCGATACTCAAAGATTAAGACGGTAGGGCACAAGTACAGCCTTTATGCAAGGTTTGTTTGTATCAAAGGTTGAGAACGCAACCAAACCAAACTATCGCGTAAATTCCGGGGTCCATTTGTTATAACTCGTGTGCTTGAAATCTTTTGTTACGAACTGAAATCTATGACTGGTACGAACCGCATAAGCAAATACATGCGTCTAGTAGGTACCCAGAGGGTTTGAAGTATTAGTAGAATTAGCATCAAATATGATTAATGATAAGGAGGCCGAGACGGCGCGTGATTTGAAACAACTTGAAGAAATTATAGGTATCACCTATTGATAGCGATAGTGATACTCTCTCGGTGTCCAGTGAGGGCACTCTGACCGCTGGTTCAGGAGCCCTTACAGCTTCGCACTCTAAATCACATTCGTTCATTCATAAAGCGGATGTACATTAAAATGAAAGTACGTTGTATAGATTCTTCATAAACACGCAAACACAGTAGAATTTGCTAAGCGTAGTCGCAAGGGCCCAGTACGCCCGGTCTACGCCGCGTAGTGAGTTGGTGGCTAGTTGTAAGGGCCCAGTACGCCCGGTCTACGCCGCGTAGTGAGTTGGTGGCTAGTCGTAAGGGCCCAGTACGCCCGGTCTACGCCGCATAGTGAGTTGGTTGTTGGTCGAAGGGGCCTAGTACGCCCGGTCCATACAACATGGTACGTTGGTGGTTGGTCGAAGGGGCCCAGTACGCCCGGTCCACACCGCATGGTACGTTAGTGGTTGGTCGAAGGGGCCCAGTACGCCCGGTCCACACCGCATGGTACGTTAGTGGTTGGTCGAAGGGGCCCAGTACGCCCGGTCCACACCGCATGGTATGTTAGTGGTTGGTCGAAGGGGCCCAGTACGCCCGGTCCACACCGCATGGAACGTTAGTGGTTGGTCGAAGGTGCCCAGTACGCCCGGTCCACACCGCATGGTACGTTAGTGGTTGGTCGAATGGGCCTAGTACGCCCGGTCCACACCACGTAGCAATTTAGTGGCTAGGTAAAGGTGCATAGTACGCCAGCCTACGCTGCATGGCGATTTGGTGATTTGAAGAGAGCGCCAAGCACGCCCAGCACACGTTATGTTTTATTGATGGGGTTGAGGCTGGGCTGCTATTCTTAGTGAGAGACCTTAAATGTTAGTCTATACGTGAGCATGTCAGGAATGGACGAGCTGACTAATGGAATGTTATTTCCTCTGGTAATTCAGATGCGCAATATCACTATGCGCACGAGGACGTGCGATAGTCAGGGTGGCCGTGTCGGCGCGTCTATAGAATTGGTTCGGTGATGCCAACCTCTTTGGTTAATATTGTTTTTTTTTAGAAGATAATCTGTCAACTGTCTGTCAAATTTGACGTAACACCATGTACTGGGGAGGCGGCTCGCCATTATGGAATAACAAAAGGAAGTGAGGGATACATTCACATGGATTGATCGTAAAAGACGGTATTGATTGATTGGAGGAATTGTGCAATGTGTGTAAATTGATTGCGCTCGCGCCCCACGTACTTGGTGGAACGTCGTTCACGCATTAGTTAATTAAATAATTGGATTAGACATCTTGTGATTGTTCATAAAGACTTCCATATGCTTTCAACTCCTCGCCCGCAAACCCACGCAACATTACCTCTTCTGATAAACATGATCCATTGCCTTTATGTTAATAATAAAGACTTTTAAAATAAAAAATTAATTAATCTGTGCGACTTTGACAAACAACGCCATCTAATGATCAAGATCAACTGTTGCTGATAACCTTAGCAAAAATGTATGTTCTGCTTCCCGATGGTTCTTTGAAATATCCTGCAGAGGGCGTGGTCGCGCGGGGGATTGCAATATGCGGGTGTTTAATTTTATTATTGGAAAAAAAAATGCGGGGAAATTATTTTAAGCGGGAATGATAACTTCGGGATCGGAGTACATTTAGGTGATGAAGAAACGTCCGCCGTTTTGACACAATCAAAGAAGAAATTGAAAGGCCACTAACCTGAAGGCCAATTCTGCTAACTAAAAAACGTTCAAATTCAAGTCGCAGTGCCTCAAAAGTTCCAAAATGTTACAAAAGGTATTCTACTAAACCAAAAAAGTAAGTCAAACGTGACGTTTACTGCAATGAGATTGCGACTAGACCGAAAACAAAAAATGTACCAAATCGGTATTCTGCTAAACTTTAGCCATGACATCAACAAAAAATTTGGCATTCCACTAAAAATAAAAACGTCAAAACTGACGCCAGCATGAGATTATTTGTAGACCGGACTGTGACAAATTGTTTTAGCTTCTGTATAGTTTTATGCGTATAAAATTTTTATTTCCCGCCTTTGGCGGGCCGGAATATTTTGACATTCGCACACGAACATATCGCGAGGCGAATGGCGAGGCGAATCATGTACTCTGTGAGGCGAATAAACACGCGTATCGTATCCACGCGCCCGCTTCCCGCGCCATTCGCAGATTGCTCCGTCGCCCGCACCCCTCTCCGCGGCCGTCAGTCCGGCTGAAATCAGGATCGCAAACGGCACGAGTTTTGCACTGTCTCAGTGTTCCACTCGAATTTTCTGTGTTTTGTATTGTGTGAACGATTATAAGTACTTACCTTACTTTGACAGGCCTGATGGTCTAGTGGTTAGTGACCCTGACTGCTATGCCGGAGGTCGTGGGTTCGATTCCCACCCAGGACAAATGTTTGTGTGATGAGCACGATCATTTGTTCTGTGTCTGGTTGTAATTTATCTATAATATGTATGTATTTAGAAATATATAAGTATGTTTATCAGTTGTCTAGTACCCATAACACAAGCTCTGCTTAGCTTGGGACTAGATGGCGTTGTGTGATAGTTGTGGAATATTATTATTATTATTATTATTATTATTATTATTACCGTGTATATTAATATGCCGCAAAACTTTATTTCATGTGACCATACAAAGTACAAACTGGCGCTTCAACGCGACCGATACGACGCGAACTCAAAGTACCTATTTACAAAGTAACGGTTTTCTTCATTACGAGAACTTTCGTGCACATCGTAACGTAAATAAATAGTGTTTCCTAGTGTTTAGTTGACTATTGTGTAGGTAACAATATTGCCTCGACCGTAAAAGTAGAGGCAACGATGACAACACCATGAGAGGCGCGCCGGCGTCCCCGACGTCCGCGCCGTTATCGGAAGGGACGCTACGTCGTTTCTGGAGGCGGTCGCCAAGGTTCAAGTGAAATCGAACCGTCAATTGGTTCAGAGCCTGTTTTACTACGTCGGCCATCAACGTCGACGTCTCATCGACGCATATGGAAACGTTAACCCATGAGTCCGTTTACAACATAGATCTATGTTCGTTGAGAAGGCGCTAAACATAAAGGACTGTCCGAAGTATAGAAAGACGCGCGCGGCCGCTAGCGCTGCTCCGGCCTGCGTCGCCCGCGCCGCCCGCGCGCGCTTTCGCATCTCGGCCTCCGCGAGACCGCGACGAGTGCGCCGGCAGACATACCTACTACGTCGACGAGCGCTATGAGTAGTGCTTAGCCCGTAGCCCCCTGCCGACTGTGGTAAACAATAGCAAAAACTCGTCTGGAGAATGGAAATGGTTATTTTGTGTTTATTGCCGTGAAGTCGGACATACTCGCAACTCTTGCAAAAATATTAAAGATATAACCGATAAAAGTTCAGTGAAGTGTTATGGTTGTGAAGCTAACGGTGTCATATAATCTAATTGCCCTAAATATCCGTATATAGTTTAAATAGTACTAAGGAATCATTTTCTGTTCTCGATATTAACATGTTAGACCACAATAAGATTTTTAATAACACTGATAGCCATAATGTTGTTTTACACAATTATTGTTTGAAGTGTAACTATGTCAGTAGGTAGGACCTACTTATGCAAACAGCAACCAATCCACACACATGCCAAAATCAAGATGAGATATAGAAAGCTTTAAAAAATGCAACTTCTATTGACCCTGTAAAGATCAAAATGATCTGACAATTTTAACAGAACAAAACATTTCTATGACAAGGATATCAACCCATGTAACATTGTTGTTCAATAAACTAACAAGATCCAAGTCCCATGGTAACCGGACAATCTAAAAAATCGTTGAAAGGTTTATTTTTCATACCACGTGTTTCCTTTTAAAATATTTTTTAAACAATTATGTAAAACCAGGCGGGTTGGTTCTTGTTTGCATAATATTAAAAATGGCATAATCCTATATTTTTACAAAGACTTGAATTACATAGTTCCGTGTTGATATAACTCTATTTTCAACATCTAAGAAGTCTTTGATTCTGTGTTGTTTAATAAACTACTTAATAAAAGTATTTAGACCTATTGGAATAAACCCACACAATGACAGTTTTGAAAAAAAACAGTTTTTGTCAAAATTTTGTGTAGGCACAATAATAGTTGAATTGTATTGTAATATTGTATTCACAGTATGTACAGTATAATTTGTTCTATGTATACAAGTATAATATTGAAGAACATCATTAACATTTAAATAGTAATAAAAAAAGAACTCTTTAAAAAATAAATACATGAAACTTTCTCTCCGTCTATTGTTTTCTTTCTATTAATTATAAATTCTTTTCTAAGTTCAATGATGACAAGATATCTTAATTTTTCATCTTGTGTACATGTATTAGTTTCATTTATTACAAGTTTTCATAACAAGGATAAATAAGAATTTAAGATTTACTTATTTTTATTTTTCAGTAAAATGTTTAAAAGAAATATGAGATTTTTTATTGTGACATGGTAATAAATTAACAAGGAATAATTTATGGTATTTTATGTCCCTTCATCCCCTTTTAAGCAATCTACTGATGGTCGTGGTTTTACTTTATGATCTTATTTTATTTTTAATCTTTTTAAAAACTGTCTTTACTGTTAAAGTTTTTGCAGTAAGTAATTAATTTAGGGCACCCCGACCAAATGGGTTAGGTTAGAATGGTGACAAACCACTACATCCAAGTTGGCTTATAAGATAGGGTACATCATCCGAAAAAGATGATCAGTGAGCATATTGACTTATCGATTAGTATTTTTAACCAACTTCAAAAAAGGAGGTTCTGTATTCGACCCGTATGTATGTATGTATGTTCGCGATTTTCTCTAAAACTAATGAACCAATTTTGATAATTCTTTCACTAATGTGATCTACATACTTTGAGGAAGGTTTAAGTATATACTACATTATTGAATTATTCTTATGTACGATGTTGTTTGCATAAATGTACTGCATCTCCGGCATTTCTATGCGAATTTTGATGATTCTTCTAGTCGGTGTCTTCAATTCTTCAATGCACTAGTGTTATTTGAATTTGTGTGGAGTAGGTATAGACGCCAGCACATCAAGCTACTACAATCTGTCAAATTTCTATAATAGATTTTCAACTTTATCGCAAAAGCATAAGGTTCAAAGTTGATTGGTAAAATTTGACAGTTTCGGGTAGCTTGATGCTGGCGTCTGTACAACTAAAAAGAGGAAAATAAAAACTTTTTAACAAAAGAAACAACCGACTAAAAAACTACAAAGTGATAAATGTTGTTTTTTGTAAAAAAAATTTTTTTAGGAAATCAAAATGAGAGAATTATTTGTGGATGGATGAAATACATGCCATAAAATATTCTAGCAGCCAGTGCGCGTGTATGACTGTATGAACGTGGCCGAAGCAAAAAGTGTGTGCAAGGATCGTAGCAGGTGACTGTCTTTAGTTTCTGCTTACCCCATGGGAAAACGGCGTGAGTTTGGGTATGTTTTCTTTGGTTACCAACTATGTTGAGGTCGGCGTCCGGTTGGTTTTAGCTAAGTATCATTTTTAGATGCAATAGGTACCTATCCACAGACCGACTGCACGTGACATGCGTAGCTTAACTTTGATCGATGGACCCGTGTGTCTGTTACTTACTCTCGAGCGCCTTATAGGTATTGTTTAATAAATAAGATTGAGTATAATTAATAGTGTTTATTAAGTACTTAATTAACTTAAAAAGGTAATAAAAACAAATAAAAAAATGGCCCGTGGCGCGTCGCGCGTCGCTTGCGTGGAGCACGGCGCACAGTGGGCCCATACTGAAAATTAGTGGACTTAGGCAACAAAGTTCCAATATCGATGCGATTTTTTTTTATATGACGTGTTATGATATTCCTGACAACTTTTATTCTTATAACATTTCTTCTAAAGTTGATAGTTTGTCTTGAAAAAAATCAATTAGATTATTTTGTATGGAGCGAATCACGTTTAATTTTTTTTCTTCAATTGTACTAATATGTTGGGTGTGTGGCGTGAGTATATGATAGCTAGGGTCATTCTCTATCCACGAAAAAAAAAACAGCGCCGGCCATCTGCGGCAGCGCGAGTAATCATTCGGTAAAAAAAAATGTTTTGTAAGATTTTTTTTTGCCATTTAAAATAAATTCAAAGTAATTTTTTTGTGTCATTAGGCTAATTCACCTTTTCTTTATTAAATATATAGTTTTAACAGCGCATAGGTACTTATAACTAATTATTCTGGTAGAAATTTAGTAATTATTGCCATGTTATCGGTAGCACCTGCATTGTGATTGATGACTCATTTGTTATTGCGCTCGTCTAAGCGTATAACTAATGAGTCGTCGAAAAATGCTTGTCTCTGATTGGCTGTGTTATTTTTTTAACTGCACGTTATCTATTGTTGAATAAATATCGTAATAAGTTTCAGGTTATACTAATTTTGTTAATGATAGGTGAAATAATTTAAATTTGTACGGGCAAGTCGTTGATAATTATCTACATAATCAAGCGTATGAAACTGTGAAGTAATTGTAGCCCTGAAAAGGGCTGTTTGTCATATACCTAGCCCTGATGGGCTTTTGTGAGGATAATCTAGAGCCGGATCACATTATTTCTTGTTCCAGAAGTGCTAGTGGGTCCGGCAAATTTTCGGACTCTGCTATGAGGCATTCTTCTTCCTCCATAATCTCACTGTCACAGGGAGGCTCAGTAGTCTGTAACAACTGAATTGCTTCAGGCAACAACTCATTATGACCCTGTTTCAATATTTTAGGCCTTATGTAGGATATGTGGGGATCAGAGCTTATTAGAAGTCCATGGAGGATGTCTTCGTTTGTTGCTATTCTCCCCGTTTTCCGAGTGTGCCACTCCCTGACGTTTCTGAAGTCCTTATTACGGGCTTCCGAAGCTTCTTCAGATAAGATACCTAAAACGAATAAGTACATACATTTTAATTTCAAAACGCAATTGAGTCAAATAATACATCAAACTATATTTATTTTTTACTTACCGATTGGCAAAACACCAAAGTGGTTACAGATGTCTGCACCGTGCATTAGAAGTTTATGTACACTAACTGGCATGTAGTACCACGAATAGTGTTGCACGTACACATCAGCTGTTTCTCTGCAGTATCTTCTAAATTTTTCACAGTCAATGTTTTTGCCTGATGATATGGCTTGTAGAATAACGGAAAATCTGAAAATCAGATTTTCGTCAATTCCCGTTATTCTGGATGATCTTTTGTAATCTTGGAAAAAGCGCCTCGCAGTATTCCCGTCATTTGTAGTTCCAAAACCCTAAAATGGGAAAACAATACTGTAATATACAATACATAGAGATATAATACACAAACAACATAAAAAGAGCCAAAATTAAATACATACCTGTTTGACTATATCAATCAGCATTCCAGTTTGCTCACGAAACTTTTGTTGCGTGGTATTTTTTTTAGCTTGTTTCAAAGCCTTATGTTCGCCTCGAGCAGTCCATCGTTGAAAATCCAGATTATAAGATATATGGAGAAGACATTCCATACACCGAATCTTCATATGCAGCGAAGAAATTCCTTGTTTGTAAATTTCTTCACGAAGTGGTTTGGAAGTCAAAGCGTCTAAATTATTCATCTCGCTCGGTTTTGCCAAGCAAATAGGACACGTTGCATATGATGGTACTTCAGCAATAATATTGGCCACTTTTCCATCAATCATGGTCATATGCAATTCATGTGATACAATAATATTTCCACACTGTGTAGATATTCGTTCATCAATTTGTTTTTTCATCTCAGACTCTTCAGACATTATAAAATCTGCTGTCTCCGAAGTGAAAGTGAACTTCACCGGTCGACAGTACAGAGTTGAGCAAGGTGTGGGGTTCTCCCAAACTATATTTTCATTCCCAGAAGATGGGCTAGTAGACACTAGCCGAAGAGGGACGATGCTTATCATGACTACTGATGAATCATCGAACTCTGTAGACGTTTTCTGTTTATAATTGCTCTGCGACGAAGAACCATCAAGTCCCCATTTCCAGGTCAACTTGAGTTCTTTATTTTGAGACCTATCAACAGAATTACTAATACCTAGTAAAATCCTTTCCACAGTGTGGTCCAATAGCGCTTGCAATTTAATTTGAGCTCCTTTTTCGGTAATCTCCATACTCTCTTGTGGTGGGTAACATCTTTTCTTGGCATTTACAAGCTTTGGATAAGATGGAAAGGCAGCACAGTTTTCTTCTTTCAGAAATTGTCGAAGAGCTAAGTACTTCCATTTCGAGAGCGCAAGTGATGTATAAAGAGCTAAACAGTTATCTTCAGAGACAGTACTTAAGCTCTGCTTTTTGAATAGTCGCTCGTCTACTTCGGATAGGGCATCTGGATTACTGGAAAGGTATTCGATCACTTTTGCCAGATTCGTTTTGCCGTTGTCTTTCAATTTTGTTATGTACCAGGTCTGCAACTCTTCTTCGGAATTTTCTTCTACTATGGAAGTAGAACGTCTTTTTTTTTGCTTCTTACTTAACTCTTCGAATGGTTTTCTGTGCTCCTTTTCTGTAGATGTTCCCGCTTCCGCAGTACATACTGCAAGAGTAGGAACATGGGAATCTATATCCACAGGTTCAGATAAGACTGCGTCCGAAAAGCCCATCTCACTTCTCAGGTCAACACTGTCACAAACAGGCCAGTTGATGTTTTTTTCCAACCACTTGCGATTACTTACACGATTCATAAAAGTTTTTTGGTTTCTACTTGACTCTATCCACTTTTTATTTAAATTTACACAAAAAAGTCGACAGAACTCCTTGATTCGGTTCTTGTCTTCTTCAGAAACTTCGGTAGTCAAGACAGAAATGATACTTTCATATAGAAACATATGATTTTTCAGATCACCGCCACTTCTTAATTTCACAAAAAAATCTAGGTTGGTACAAAATCCAGCCATAGTTCTAATGTAAATATAAAAATAAAAGTATTTCACTGTGTTCACAAATAAGCGACAAGAGCGAAACTAGATGGACTTAATGAATGTCTTTATATTTATAGACAGTGTTAATTACTCAAGTAGTGGACACTGTTATCAGTGAGTGAAAATTATTCAGCCAATCAGAGACGAGCATTTTTCGATGACTCATTAGTTATGCGCTTAGCCGAGCGCAATAACAAATGAGTCATCAATCACAATGCAGGTGCTACCGATAACATAGCAATAATTACTAAATTTCTACCAGAATAATTAGTTATAAGTACCTATGCGCTGTTAAAACTATATATTTAATAAAGAGAAGGTGAATTAGCCTAATGACACAAAAAAATTACTTTGAATTTATTTTAAATGGCAAAAAAAAATCTTACATAACATTTTTTTTTTACCGAATGATTACTCGCGCTGCCGCAGATGGCCGGCGCTGTTTTTTTTTTCGTGGATAGAGAATGACCCTAGCTATCATATACTCACGCCACACACCCAACATATTAGTACAATTGAAGAAAAAAAATTAAACGTGATTCGCTCCATACAAAATAATCTAATTAATTTTTTTCAAGACAAACTATCAACTTTAGAAGAAATGTTATAAGAATAAAAGTTGTCAGGAATATCATAACACGTCATATAAAAAAAAATCGCATCGATATTGGAACTTTGTTGCCTAAGTCCACTAATTTTCAGTATGGGCCCACTGTGCGGCGCGGCAGCGTCAACAAAGCCCTGAAAGATAACACAATTTAGTTTTTCATATTGTACATATTATTATTAAATAAGATTTTGTTTTATTTTAAACTCTGCGTTTTATTTACAAAACAACAAATGGCAGGGGAAGCCCAGAGGATTTTTCATCAGAGCATATTCAGAACGAATACCTATGCTTGCTGAAAAATCCTAACAAATGTCTAATTCTAATACCTAATTAGTAATATGTACGTTCACAAATTACATTTACATACCTTGGCCATTAATCGATAGGTACTGCCTACTCGGCAATTCGGATGCTGCTGATGCTTGAATACTAAAACAAGCAATTTTTTTTACAAAAAATCCTGTTGCGACAATGCTTTTCTGATTAATTATTATTCGCTTATATACTTACACTTGCGGTACGTCGTCGCAGCCGAAGAGTCTCATCATAGAGGCCGACAAAACGGTTTGTAGCCCCTCCTATTTCCTCCATAGCAGAGGCTTGCCTGTTCATGGCTCGTGCCAACTCTCTGTCGACCGCTATTCAAGACTGCTCTATTTTTATTAGATGCTGTTGGGCCCCTTCAAATTCTTTGTCATCTAAAACCAGTAATTAACAGTTGCATTATTATCAATAGTCAACCAATCAACAATAATGCAATATACATTAAGTATTTAAAAGAAGTAGTGCTTGGGGGAGGCCTGTGTCCAGCAGTTGACGTCTTTCGGTTGAAATGATGATTATATAATTTAAAAGAAGCAAGTTAATAATATTAGGTAAGTATAAAGCTTGTAATAAAAAGGTATTTCTTATCCTTTGCGGGGAGACGAGCGACGAGGACGACGGCGACGCTTCGGAAGGTGTCGGTCCCTAAAAATGTGTATTATACCTATATTGTTATTTTTATTTTGTAATGATTTTGAATAATTTGTGTAAGGCTTAAATAAAAACTGTTCACCTTACTGAATTATAGTTTGATATTAGTAAAAATATATCTAATGACGTCTCTTTTTGAAGTCTTTAATCATTCGCGTCGCGCATGCGCGTAGCGTTTACGAATACGTTCCATGTTAGCTTTCTAGCCGATTATTTTATTTTAATGATTTTATATTTTCAAAGATATATAATATTAAATGAGAAATGAAAATACTATGAGTATGCACTTAATCAAGCAAACTAATGAATAAATTAAAAAAATCAGAAAATAAGGCTGCTAAAAATTAAAGTATCACTAAGTATCACAATATCGGCTACGTACCTACATTGAACCAACATGAAAATATGTTTAATTTCGTAAACGAGAACAAAGTTGACCGCTATGAGACTATACTGCAATGATACTGCGACCGGAATGTGAACAAACCGAACTTTAAGATTAGCAGAATACCATTTTTTGGTCTATTCACAATGTCATCGCATTCAAGTCTCGTGTTTTTCACATTGCACGTTAATTAGTAGAATTGACCTTCAGGTCTCCTGCGACGGTCTTCTGCACCAAACTTGGGTTGCTCCACGGATCCGGGATTTGTGAGCGGGCGCGCGCCCGAAGCTATTGCGTTTAATTTCACGAACTCCAATTGAAGGGCCGACCCTTCAACGAGTTGTTTAGCGTGCGGCGTAATTAATGATGACAGACAGTTTTTGAGTCTCGCGTACTCGAGCCGAAAATTGAAGTGTCAATTTGGCGAGCAATAGGTCATTAGCGGTAATGTAGAATATGTAGACTGACTTTTTTTGCGCGCGCGCCGCCCTTTATATAGACTAGCGGCGCGCTAGATTCTTCGGTAGTGACATCTCTCTTCCAACCATGAATGTGTCTAACAAAACGGCGCGAACATCCTCCCCCCTTTGAAACTCCGTAGGGGTTTCGAAAAGAAACAGAAAGGAAGAATAAAAGAGAATGCTAAATGAGAGGATGTCCAATTAGCTGGAAGGAGAATCATGAATTATATGGATAAAAAATTAAGGTAATTAGAGGAAGTGGATAACATATAATAAACATAACTAAATACAACAGGTGCGATTGTGACTGGTTAATTGTTGAATAGAGTTACTGTGACGGCAGAGGGCACAGCTTTACGACAGGACGTTTCAAAACTCCCAAAGCAGTGCGAACCAGAGCTAACCCGACAACCCCATCTTTACCAGGGTATACCTGTTCAATAACGTCAGTAGGCGAACGTAGCGGTGGCGAGTCATCCTGGTGTACGAGGGCAATTGTGCCTGGTTGTATAGGTGTATCAGGTGAATTCCATTTTCGCCTTAGTGGAAGAGTGTGTAGATAATCCACATGCCATCTGTTCCAGTAGCTCTGTACCGAGCTGTCTAACAATTTCTTCCTACTATGAAGGCTCACGGATGCGTCAACCTCACAGGCAGGTAATGACTGTAACGGCGTTGTATTTAAGAAATGTGCGGGAGTTAAGATAGTGTGTGACTCGGCAGCAAGTAAGCACAATGGCCGCGAGTTCAAAACACACTCAATTTGAGTCAGAACTGTTAGTAGTTCTTTGTAAGGCAACAACTGTCGACCAATGCAACGATGACAGTTGTCTGTTGATAGATTAACCAAATGATGTCCACGGAGCAGTAATATGTGATGCCTGTTATAATATGGTATATGAGCATTTGTTAATCTGCCATCAACACGAAGCAGTCCGTTTTCATCGACACATTGATTAAGTTTCCTTAAAGGATGCGAGGGTAAGTTTCTCATTTTTATATTTTTTATCTCATTTATATGAAAAAAGCGGTCAGGAGGTGGATTCTCCTGTAATTTAGTTACGCGATTGGCAGCAAATGTTTGCCATCGGTGCGGAGATGAATGACACCATGATAAGGCAATCATTGCATCACTAAAAGCGAGAGTATCTTGTATAGGATAGCGGTTATTAAAAACAGTATATGGGTATTTCTTATGAAATCTCAAAATTTGGGATATTATAGTTTTTTTTTTTTTTTTTTTATAAACTTAGATATTTTTTCGCGGAGATCAGAAAAGTTGCTTTTAGAAATCTGTCCAGGGGTATTGGTCTTCCATATTTTTGTATATAACCTATATAAAATGAGGTTTAAAAAAATAAAGAAATGAGGGAATGATTAACGGAGTGAGGGAATGATTTATTATTACATTATAGTAAAAAACAACATGTACAAATGAAAGAAATTATATATTTTTTATTAATATTATATCAAACAATGAAATATCATATTCTAAAGAAAATCAACTCAAAACTTTGTACTTATAGAACATAAACAATATTTTGTACTTATAGAAAATGACCAACATAAATATAATATAAACCCAAAAAAATAACAAAAATACACCCTACTATAGAGGTAACAAATGTTTTTAACTTTATACTTATTACTATTTATTTTTAAACTTTGTACTTAGCACTTCTCCAAAACTTAAATTAAAACATCTTCATATTTATTTATTAAGCATTAATTATTATTAATATTAACCCAAATAAGTCTTTTCTTAGAGTTTTTTGGTCTTTGAGATCAATGAGTTATTCAATCTTAATTTTAACATCACTTGTAGAGTCATCTAACTCTGTAATAACGTAATTCCCCCTTTTAACTAACTTTGGCGGCTTTATTTTCTGTATCACATCTTCCCATTTATACAAGCTGTTGATTTGCATCCTAGTCAAATTCAAGGACGTAATTATGCTAATGATTCTCGACCCAAATCAACAATAAAATGAGTAGGTATTTTTTTTATTTTTTTTTCTTATTTACGGAAATCAGTAAGTGTGAACCAGCCGTATTTAAACGCGGTCCGTCTGTTACTAGCCCTATAACCGCGCTTTCACACACAAACAAACGCAAACAATACATACACGACGCATACGCAACGATCATTCATAAATTCGTAGGTAATCAATCCCATCCCCCAATCACGGAGCGGGTACTCTCCCGCGCCGCTCCTAGACACGCCCCCGCGGCCCCGCCGCCCCGGAACTAACAGTGTGTTTGAAGTCGCCGAAGCGCTCGCGCGCAATTTCCGCTTCGCGATACATCATTGAGACGTACGTACAAAGTGCAAGATGACGGACAACTACTCAAATGTCGAGTTGGTGGAGATGGTCCGCCTGTATGCCATCAGTGGAGACAGCCTACGTGGAGCCATGCGGATGTTCGTGGAAATGTTTCCCGATCGGGAACCCCCGTCACAGAGCGTCATGCTGGCTGCTACGCAGACTGCGGGATCATCGGCAGTTTTGACGTTCCCCGGCATGCTCAAGCTCGCGGCCTGTCGCCTTGCAGGAAGACATCCTGGAATACTTCCAGCGAGACCCATGGGCAAGCACGCGGGAGGCTGGTCAACGCTTTGGATTGCACCACACTACAGTGTGGCGCTGGCGCCTACTGAAGCGTGAGCTGCAACACCCATTCCACTACCGCATGGCACAAGACATTCACCCAGGTGATAATGCCGTGCGGATTACATTTTGAATTTTGAGACAGAAAATACGTGCAAGGATCATTAGTGCTTTCGACACTTTAAAAACGAATGTGTTAGTGTTACGTAAGCTGAAAGAAAACCAGCTACGTCGTTCTCGATTGTGCGAAGAGTGTGATGGTGGTCACTTTGAACAATACCTCCGGGTAACTTAAGTACTTAGGTAATTTATTTATTTGTACATTTTGTAAATACGTTGTTAGCTTAATCAATTTTAATAGTTAATTACGCCAATAATACCTAAGAGTAGAAAGTATACCACGTACTTACACTTAACTAGCACGTCTTTCCATTCCATCAAACGTAGAAAACATTTTTAGACTTAGTAGATAGGTACACCAACTAAGGTAGACGTATTATTGCCGGTCCTAAGCAAACAAATCAACCAATTTAATCCACAAATAAAAACAAAATCACTACGAAAACTTTAGGTTGAAGGCAAAACTAACATTTTATTAAATTAATCATCTGATAACAGGTCAGTGAACTTTTCTTTGGCACACTAGTATTACTGTCATTAGTAAGATTTCCGTATTCCAATTATGCTCAAAAATGAGTTAATTATCAAGCGAAATTTATGACAATAATGTAGGTGATTTTCGAAATAAAATTAGGTAAATTAAAATTATTGCTACCGGTCATTGCTCGGTCGCGCGACGCGCGCGCTTGTAGGTAATTTCGTAGAATCGAATCGTAGGTAAGACGTCGACACTCACGCACACAGCTGCATTGTCGCTGCGTGAGTAGTCGGGTGATTCTGTTTTATTTGTATTGAATTAAGGGTTTAATTCTGAAATACTGTAAAATTTCAACAACAAAAAAAAGCAGCGCTTACTAGTTATTGCCCCCTGCCGTACTTCTATTCATTTTATTTATGTCTTTTATGACAACCTCCTGAAATTTGACGAGGATGCAAATCAACAGCTTGTATAATTGCTCATCTTTAATATTAGGCCATCTCCAAAACTTCACACCTTGCTTCATACACCTAACCATCAAACCATCTTCAAAAACAGATAGAACTTCTCCGGGATACTTTGACGTGCCCCATTTTATCAGGACATGATCTCCAGTGGTAACATTCTTATCACTGTCGGAGACAACAGTAGATCCCTCATTTTCTAAATCAATTGTATCATTTTCATTTAACATTTTAGTATGATCTTGAATTCGCGAAGACGACGCTGAAGACAGTTGGTAATTATCCTTCATTATATCCAATTCCATATACTTTTGAGGGGATTTGCTACGCCTCTTAGTAAATCGATTACTGCGCTGTTGTTGAAAATACCCCAAATGATAGTGGGTACAAACTTCTTCGCAATCTATGCATGAAAGTCTTCTGCACTGTAAGGTGTTGTGAAAAAATACGAACTGGCGTATTTTTTGTGTTCCCCGGAAAGTAGGAATAGTCTTGGACTGTTTTATGAGATCATCCATCAGCGAAATATCTGCTGTGGTAACTTCAAACAATAAAATAGAAGGACACCTGGATTGAAGGATAGGTTTCAATGAATTCAGGTCTACGATATCATGGCCTTCTGCCACGACTTTATCAGCTGTCCGTTTCAGGGTTCCACCGACACCGTCAGGCGCTCCCTTACCGTGCCCGGGTTCAGAATAATGCCATGAAAAGTATGTGATTTCTGGATAGAGATCTTTTAGATGGCGACACACCATTTCGAACATAAATTTATTTTTGTATTGATTAACAGGCCCATCACTCAACATATGTAATCGGGAAATAGGTAAATGTTGTGTTTTTATCCACTCAAATATGGGTTTCAAGTGAGCCCAAACAGCCATTGTGTCATGTCTATTGTCACTAGAGAGAGAACAAAAGGATACAGGTTTGATTGCATTATCCTTGCGCAAGTAAAGCACTCCTGTATGCATTGTTATCTGCTTCCTTCCTCCACCAAAGTGGACAGCTTGTATTTCCTCGTTATACTTACAGCAATAGTTTTCACTGTAATCTACATGAATTAAAATGTCGTTTATTGTTAATTTTTTCTTTATATGTTGAATGGCCTGATATTGATGTGCTATAGTGCCAATATGTGAAAAAAAAAGTGGTAATGCTGCTTCCAGACTTTGAACAAGCAATTTCAATTTAACCCTATACTCTTTCTTCACGGGTTTACGAACTGTCTTTTTTTTCCCATCCTTTTCAAATGAACTGACTTCATAAATCCATTGTTGATAAGTCACAAACTGATTAGGCATTGGTAAATAGTATTCCAAAGAGCGTTCCTTGCAGGTTGAACATTCCCTGAATAGACATTTTGTGGAATGCACATCGCAGGTTATTGTCGCTAAAATTGAAGTCACGTTACGAAATTTCAATGCTTTGACTTCATGCAATTTAGATATCATCAATTGAATATTGGCATGGTGTATGCATTGACAAGTATTTCGGGTATTTACGTTTTGCCAAGTAACCCAAAAGGGTCTGAATCGGCAAAAGGTTATAAGCTGATCTTATAATGGACCGCGCTTAAAAACTTTTTATGTAAATTTTGCAGTGTATCATATAAAACACGCTTTTGTTTAGTTTTACCATTTTTTGATTTTAGATAGTCTTTTTTCCCCGGGCACATCCTTGAGTTTTCATCTTTCTCCAAAAATTTAATTACATCGTCCTTTACCTTCATCATTTTATCGCTTACTTTTCGAGGCTTTTGTCTTTTGAAAGTATCATGTTTAAAAAAAGGTTTCGATGCATGAAGTAACTTATATTTCTGCAATGATTTCAATTTCAACATTTCGTAATATTTTTTCTTTTTTTCATGTTTCTTTCCAAGATCTTTGTAACTAGTCTCTAGATCTCTTGTTAACGCTTCTCCAAAAAGTAATTTCTTCTTCACACTCTCAGGAACGTTTACATTCTTTAGAAGCGCATCTACTTTAGTTCCAGGCGATTCGGGGTCAGTTTTTTTTGTTTTCATTCTCAAATATCTCTTCTTATATTTTTCGCTTAACTTCACTGCATTCTTCAAATTTTTTTCCAAATTTGCAATCTTTGCATACAAAATCGCTCGTCGCCTTCGCATCTGTCGTCTATTTCGAGCAGCTACATCTTCTCTAATTTGCTGCACAACTGATACTGGACTTGGCGGAGGTGTATCATCAATTATTCTTTGTAAATTTTGGTGTGCTATAGCTTTATTAATCCTATACACTTTACTATTTTCTTTCCATTGTTTTCGCTTTCGTCTAAGTTCTCTAGCATTCATATTAATAACTGGTTTAACTTGACCTTTCTCTTTTTTCTTTAAATATTTTAATCTTTCTTTTTCACGCAGTTTTTCTAAAGATTCAGTATTATTTTTCATTTTTTCTCTCCTTTTTCTATCATACTCTTTCTTTTTTATTTTTTTTTCTGCATCAACAACTTCTTTTGTCGTGCCATTTTGCTTCCACATACATGCACCTGTTTTAAATTAAATACCGTGAAATACAAGTTGCAAGAAATAAATAAAAAATCTAAAAAAACCGCAGAATACTGGATAAATCATTCCCTCACACGGCCGTCATTCCCTCACTCCTAAATGCAGTGAGGGAATGGCTGTGAGGGAATGACGAATTTTAACTTAAGCTACAAAAAAACCGACACATTACCTCAATTTGCTTGTTACATTTCGAATATGTATTTTACTCCCAAAAACGCATAAAACCAACAAATTTTAATGATAGATATTAAAATGCTTAATACATTCATATAACGTGAGGTAATGATCGTCATAAATTTAACTTTTAACAATTTTTCACAAAATATTTTTTTACACGAACTCACCTGCGGTTAAGAAGAAATCGCCATCTTGAATCATTTGAGAGTGTTGCCAGGTACTAAAAACTTAAGGTTGCGTTCCTAAATATCGTTTGACACGTTCAGAAATCGAATATTCGTAATAGGATGAGGGAATGATTTTATTTGGCGGGACATATTTAAAATCGAATTATTGTTTTTATAAATTCGTTGTTGTAAGATGGAAGCTTTTATAGACAATAACAAACATCTATCTAATATATTTGCATAATTTTATTATTAACAATATTGATATATTTCAGATAAAAATGCATTTTAGTAATATTTTTGAACTAAGGGACAAGGTGAGGGAATGATTTGCACGGTAACAAAGTAGCCATATCTTTTTTTTTCTTTAGAAGAAAGACGTTTTCTTTTTAAACAATAGCGGTATAGACAGCGTACATTCAAATAAAAAAAAGACTTATGTAGTTAATGCATATCACTCGGCACTAATGGCTCGGGAATCAAATTTCGAAATTTGATGAGAATTACCCATATACTTGTTTTACAAATATTGTTAAAAGTAAGGAAGCGCATAGTTCAATTCTTACTAGCGATACAGTCTTTAGTGGAGCCACTTTAGGCTTGGCGCACACTAACTGAACAGATATATTCCCATTAGGGTTCACCACATGCAGATAGATGACGCAACCGTAAGCCCTCATATTAGCATCACCCAACACAATTAGGTTTGCTACGCAGCCGGCCGCGACACCTAAATGGCGCGGTACTTGTAAGTTAGATAACAAAGGCAATTCATTTTTAAATTTAGAAAAACATTTAGTAATCATTTCAGGCGGTTTATCATCCCATCCTATCTTAGGGAGCCCAAGATCTTGAATAAGAAGCTTTGCATAAAGAATAACAGGCGCGACAAGTCCGAGCACATCAAATAGGTGAGCAATAGTAGATAATATAGTGCGTTTAGTTATACCTGAAGCCTCCGCGGATGCGACGAACGAGAACACATCAGAGGTAGGTATCCATTTCAAACCTAAAACCTTCAGATTTTCGTCATCATCTGTGAACGTGATCGCAGCACGGTAAGACTCAGGCAAGTGTTCCAGTAAAGTTTGAGAGTTACTCGCCCATTTGACGAGCCCAAATCCGCCGCGCCTAAATAGCGCGAGTAACTCGTCTGCCAACAGAGTTCCATCCGCTACTGAATGTACGGACGTAGTCAAATCGTCCATGTACAATTCTCTTGTGGCTACCTCTGCGGTGAGAGGAAAGCTTTCGAGATGGTCTTCGGCTAACTGATGGATAGTACAGTCAGTTATAGCAATTAGCTGACCCACCTATGCATAAATCCTACGATACCTTTGAAGTATATCAGCGGTTATTGCAATTTGAAAATACCTTAAGTTAAGCAACAGCGAGAAAAGGTCTGCCTGCAACTTAGGTCCGGTATGCAATAATTTATAAAGCGATTTGAGGGTGTCCGTCTCGGCACTAGCGTCCAACACCACTCGGAGTTTTGCCGTTGGTATCTCGGACCGAACGACAGCGGGGTGGGGTGTGCAATACCCTTTAGTTATAGCGGAAGATAAATAAGGTATTTCCAATAAATAGCCTCTATCTATATAATCATTAATAACATCGTTATAAGATTGACGTAAAGCGAGAAGCGAATTAAGTTTACGCTCTAACGTTTTTAATTTACGTTGAGCCTGTGTGAACGAATAGAATAGAATACTCTTTATTATGTACACCATATAAATTACAGACATAAATATAGAAATTTTACAATGGGTGACACAATGGGCGGTTACGAATTACCTAAAGAGGCAGGTTCGTTGGTAAAAGGTAAAGATACCGCGGATTTAGTGAAATTCTCACAGACTTTATGTTCTGTGTTTATTATTTTCGTGGTGGGTAATTTAAACTTTATAGTGTTTAAATTACTCACCAGAGGGCCGAAGGACCAGGCTACATTGCTGGAGTTCACAGAAGGTAGTTCTCCCATAACAATGTTGTTGCGGACGCCGGCCGAGCCCGCCGACTGAATAAGACTAAATTGTGAAAAGTGGTAGTGAATATGTGTTATGATGTGTGACTGACTAAGACAATGTTTAGATGTAGTGTTATAGAAATGTAGAGTAATAATAGATATTAGTGTCTAGCAGTCGTTAACTCGTTTGGTAAAATAGATATTAATACACATTCCTTGCGCACGAGGGCGCCACTTGTTGATTGAAAGCCTAAGTACGTCGAAACTTTACCGTAAGGAGAGCCGTTGCACTATTTTTGTAATTTTAACACGGTAAATAGGTGTTTTTTAGTGTAACTTTTTGTATTTAGGTAAAAATAACTTAGGTCTATCATTAGAAATTAAGTATATGATTGTAATGAATGTTACAACACAATAATCGGTAGAAATAGGTTTCCCATACAAATGTACGATTAGTGCCGTGTGCAAACTAGGAGCGCTGTGATTGGTCGAGCGAAAGAATACCGTTAGAAGCGCTATGATTGGTCGAACCAAAAGGCTTTGTGATTGGTCGAGCTAAAAATGTAAGCCTTGTGATTTGTCGGGGTCGACTATAAAAGAACGGCAAAAAATGTGTTGAGACATTCAGTCCGGAACCAACAACAAGTACGCAACTAATAAGAAGAATAAAAGATCAAGAGCTATCGAAGAACTGGGTTTTATTCGACACACCCAACCAACAAATTAACATCAATATACAGTCCACTACAGTATGGTCCTTCGAGCCGGATAGAAGAATGAAGATCCCGCGGCAACTCGGCCTATCGAACTCCAGACGAAGTACGAAGATCTGAAGAACGAACAACGGCCACTGAACAAGACCCGCATCGATTCACCGAACGGAGCCGACGGGTTTTACGGAAGTGTAAAGCCGAGGAGGATTATTCTCCGTGCTGAAGAAGTACCGACTAGAAGAGGTACCGAATCGAACGCGTCAAAGCGGACGCAGCAAACTGAACGCGCTGCACGCCGACGCGCCGACAGCAAACTAAGCGTGCTGTATTGATCGCGCCGGATTGAACACATCTACGTGGACGCAGCAAACTGAACGTGCTGCTTCGAGCGCGCCAGCAGATACCTAGACTTCACGGCCCGAAGATGGTGGTCACCCGAAGCCAAGGAGACGCAGCTGAGATGGATGAACAGCGACGTGTCCACGAACAAGAAGCACGACGTGCCCGAGAACAGGAGGCGCACCGCAGAGAAACGGAGCACATCGAGCGTGAAAGAATACGAAGACTCTCGCTCGACCCGCCTGCTTCACCCTTTTCGAAGGTAGCGGACACCAGTACAGCGGGACCATCTGGACGTCTAGCAACGACCACTGCGACTCGCGAAGAATGGGATCACCAGCCAGGTCAATGCGATCGACAACGAGCGTCACGACGAGACTACGGGTAGCGGTACTGGAGGCAGCCGAGAAGCTGGCAGCCATCCAGAGGAAGGAGCTGGAGTTGGAGCAAGATTTGATCAAGAAAAGGCTGGCAGTTGAAGTGTCAGTGATCAATGACGAAGAAAGCGTGCACGAAGAGCAAGAACCTGCTCCTCCCAGGGAAGAGCCCCATCGAAAAGTGGACGAATGGCTACGAACCAACCCTCTCAGTCAACGGGGGGAGGAGGGGCCCAGGGAAGAACCGAAGCAGATACGATTTGAAGCATCTGGTGCAAGGTCGCCGACTCCGACGCGAGCAAGAAACAGCATCGAACACTTGGCAGCAACTCTCGAGAAGATGGCCAGACCCAGACCTAGGCATGTGGCCCTGCCTACGTTCTCCGTTTCAGTCAACTAGTGGCTTCCGTTCAAAGCAGCAGTACGGGACACGACAAGCATGTACCAGATATCTGCAGCCGAGAACATTCAGAGACTACGAAGCAGCCTCAAAGGGGAAGCGAGGGACGCAGTGGCCGCGCTCCTGCACACAGCCACCGATCCCGACGTGATCATGAAGACCCTGAAACAATGTTTCGGCCGACCGGAAGTCATCATTGATCGTGCACTGGAAGAATTAAAGAAGATGCCAAAGCCTGGGACGTCAGCAACAGAGCTCAACAGTTTTGCCATCAAGCTGCAAAACATCGTCTGTGTCCTGAAAACTATAGACCGCAGAGGCTACCTGTTCAACCCGTTGATGACACGAGAGATATTGGACAAACTCAGCCCACATCTACGATCCCGCTGGTGTGACTACGCCTACGAACACGAAGGAACAACGGACCCGGAGATTGTCGTGATGTCACGGTTCCTAATGGGAGAAGCAGACCGAGCGCTGAGGTATACATACGCTCCGCCCACAAGCGCCGTGGCTCCGAAGAAAGAAACCCGACCCGCCGTGATACTGAAGAAGAAGGCAAGCGTTTTCACCACAACGGGGGGAGCAGAGGAAGAAATTGAAAAATGCCCCAAGTGTGGACAAGCCCACGCCCTGACTCAGTGCCCGCAGTATAAGGCACTTACAGTGAACGAACGTTGGAGCTTCGTGAAAGAGGAGAAGATCTGCTTCAAGTGCGCTCGAAAGCAACACAGGCGCTTAAGCTGCAAAGCAAAGCCGTGCGGCGTGAACCAGTGTCGCCGCCCGCATCATGAGACTCTGCATCAGGAACGTGATGAGAGGACAGAGAAGACTGAGGACCCAAAAGAAGTGGAGAAGCCGAAGGAAGAAGCAGTCCTGTCCGTGGCCGCCCGGCCAGCCGCAGGCCCACGAACAGTCCTGTTGAAAATGTGCCCTGTCATCGTGTCTGGACCACGGGGGGAGGCAAGGACGTACGCCCTCCTGGACGAAGGGGCTACGATCACCCTCGTGGACGAAGAATTGGCAGCACGCATCGGGGCAGAAGGACCGTCGCAACCGCTTCACCTGAATGGGGTCAACATGTCGCAAAAGTAAATGGGAAGTCAGATAGTAAGCATACACGTGAAGGGATTAAAGAACGAAGAGAACTACAAAGTCAGAGCGAGAGCAACGAAAAATCTTCGACTTCACCAGCAAACTATCCCAGAGAAAATGATTGACTTCAAACATCTACAAGACCTAGATCCAGAGGAGGTCTGTTATGACCCAGCGCGCCCCGGACTTCTGGTGGGAACCGATCATTGGGAATGCATAGTGTCCCGCGAGCTACGGATCGGCGGTCCCAACCAACCGGCCGCATCAAAGACGCGACTGGGATGGGTGGTGCACGGAACCGCACCACGCAGCGTCGTATATCAAGAAGGAAACGTGCTGCATGTATACGAGCCTGTCCGAACGACAGGCAACCAAGAACTAACACGACCTAGTCGAGACTCACTTCAAGATCGACGCGCTCGGCATACAAGGGAAGCCGGGAGTCAAGACGGAGGATCAGCGGGCCACCGACATCGTGGAGAGAACTATCAAGAAGATCGACGGCGGGTACGAGATCGGCCTGCCGTGGCGACGAGATGATGTCGTCATGCCTCTAAGCTACAATCAAGCGCTTCGTCGACTGAACAACATGGAACAGAAGATGGATGCAGACCCCGAGTTCGCGAAAAAGTACTCCAAGCAAGTGACAAATCTGTTGGAAAAGGGGTACGCGACGCCGTGCGACGGGTCAGAAGAGAAAAGCACCGTCTGCTGGTACCTGCCACACTTCGCCGTGCAAAATTCTAACAAGCCCGGCAAGGTGCGCCTGGTGTTCGACGCGGCGGCGAAGAGTAACGGCGTCTGCTTGAACGATGAGCTGCTGGAGGGACCCGACTTGCTGCTGTCACTACCGGCTATACTGTTCCGATTCCGGGAGAAGGCAGTGGCAATAACAGCGGATGTGCAAGAAATGTTCCTGCGGATCAAAATACGACCGGAAGATCAGCCAGCGCAGCAGTTTCTGTGGAGGGGTGACGAACGCCAGGAAGCCCCGAAGAAGTACAAAATGGTCAGCATGATTTTGAAAGAAAGAAAGAAATATATTTATTTAGCACAGACCAAAAGACACACAAAACACCCAGATACATACATCAGATAAAAATAAACAAGAAAAAAAAAAAAAAAAAAACAATAAATAAATAATAACAATTAAAAAAGATAATAAAAAAGAAACCCGGAAATTGTGCCTCACGGCTGCGCTAAAAAGGTCCCAGTTCAGCAAAAATGCCAGACAACTAGTGCCTGACGCTGGTTTTCAACCGGACCTAGTGTGTGAGGTGACGGATGTAAATCAGTTTCATACTGCAACATGACGTGTGTATGCATACTTACTTAAATAAAACAAAATAAATATTTTTTTTGTCAGATAAAACAGTAACGAATAAACGAATATGTATAAATAGTGTGATATTGAGTAACATTGCAAAAATAAACAAAAAAATACTGATATATAAATAAGTGAGATTGCCACCTGATACTTAGACCTTCGCAAATAAAGAAATTCTTCGAAACGAGTCAGAACAAAAACCTGTTTTATACGATGCCTTTTTTTTTTTTTTTTTGTGGATGGGAAATCATCTAATGACTCCTCCCGCTCTGGGTGGAGCGGAAGGGAGTGTCAGACTCTTACTGACTAAAACCCACCCGTGTTCCTTCCTTAGCCCTTTATGTTCCGGGGCAGCGGTAACCCTTTCGGACGATCCCGGTACCCCGGCAGGCTTCGGCCCTGGCGGGCCCCTTCCTTTATGCTGACATCTCTTTGAGGCGCGCGTGGAACACATACGCGCCGTCCGGCACGGGCCTGGTCCTGATCGGACGGAGAGCTACCCATTACTCTCCGTCCGCAGGCCCGCGCCTACGGTGGCCGGGAGTCGTCACGCGGCTCCCGACGCCCGTAGCGTCTCCCGCGGCGGCTGAGGCGTGCGGCTCTCTCCCTGAGCCGTCCCGCCACCTCCTTCGCTAGCATGACTGCTTCGCAGAAGGAGGTGACCGCCTCCCACTCCCTCTCGCCCCGGACCATGGCTTGAACCAGGGCCGGACGCGAGAGGTCGCCGCCGTTGCCGATCGCTTTATACGATGCCTGACTTCCATGTTTCAACACATTGTCATAATAATAATTTATTAATCCGTGCACTGTAATGTCATCGCACAATACGCTGCAAGCAGCCGAGCGCGGCGGACTATTTTCGGTCAGTTTGCAACTTGTGTGTGTTTTGATCGTGTCTTAGCTGTTGTTTGCATTGGGATTATTAACTAAATAACGTCTATAAATAAGTCAGGTAAAACATTTTTGGCGGAAGTGGAAATGGGAGTAACAAAACATGCACAAATAAACGAAAAATATAAGGATGAAAAAGGTAAGCGCTAGTCGATAATAGAAATATTTGTATAATGAATAAATAACTTTTAATTTCCCGTCTCTTTCTACAGCCTCATGGATGTCAAACCACAAACTGCACACAGGTTCGCCCACCCACTGCCAGCTCTTGGTGAAGGATGGGTGAAATGACGCCATCCCGACATCGCACGTCTCATTCGTGATCAAGTAGGCCAGGCAACATTAGGTACCTACGTTGACAAGCAAACATGATTCAGCGATGCATAAGTTTAAAGGTATAACGTTTATTTAATTTGTTTGTCTTGCATTTTACAGGTCTCACAACTGCGAATGGGGCGCAGCGGCGCTGCCGCGTCACGAATAACGCAACCACAACCACGGACCGAGGATACAGGGGCACCAGCAAGCCAACTGAGCCGAGCGCCAGCATGAGCAAGAGCAGTTCCCAGCAATGAAACTGTATAGTATTATAACAAGTTATTTACATTTCCGTGCAACATTCACCGACAGAAACACTGACACATACTCAACTGGGTAGGTACTCATACCTCATATAATTGAGACATTTAGTGTGACCATATCTAGCTTCCTTTGCGCTTCTATGAGGTACTGCCGTAAGCGTCGTCTAAAAACGTCTATGGTGTTGATTTCTCTAATCAGTGGTGGTAGGTTATTCCATATTTTGGAAGCCGCGTAACGAAAGCTACCTCTAAAACCGGCTGTACTATGCGACTGGGTCGAGAGTTGTTGCGAGCATTGCCTTCTCCCACATTCACGTCTACTGGCTATCCAACTTAACTTTTCGTACAGGTAGTCCGGCTTCTGGTATTTAACTACACCAAACAGAAGGCAGGCCAAGTGCAGTTTGCGTCTCGATTTCATTTTTAATGTGAAATGTTTATTTAAAAACGGAGTCACGTGACTTCTAGGAGGAATATTATAACAAAACCGAGCACACGCGTTTTGAACCCTTTGAATGAGCCGATCTGTGCGAGCCAGTAGGCGCGGGCCGTATACTGTATCAGCGTAGTTTAGCCTAGACAAAACCAGGGTTTCAACTAGCTGCTCCCGTAGTGTTTCGGACAAGTACGGCCTAACTTTGTACAAAACTTTCAGGCGGTAAAAACAGTTTCTTACCGACTCGGCTACATGTTTTTCGAAACGAAGGTCTTTGTCCATTATAAGACCAAGATTCCGCGCCTCATAGACTCTGTCAATTGGTTCGCCCATTAGCTCCAGGTGAAACGTTGCGGGTAATTTAGCTAGTTGCTGCCTTGTGCCAAATACCATGTACTTCGTTTTGGTTGGGTTAGATTTGGATTTGGATTTTCGGCGCCGCAAGCTCCCCTTACATGGCCCACTACGTCCGAAACCGTAACACGGACGTACCATGGGCAGGAGTACCCGCGCGCGCTGGAGGCCATAAAGGGAAGTCATTATATGGACGATTTAGTGGCCAGCTACGAGGACACCGAAGAAGCCTGGAAGACGGTAGAAGAAACAAGAGCAGTGCACGCGCACGTGGGATTTACGCTGCGGGGATGGAGCTCCAACGAGCCGACAGTACTGAGAGACGTACCCTCCGAGCTGCGGGCCACCTCTCCCGCACAACTGGGGGGAGAACAGCCCGAGAGTAAGATACTCGGGCTGTACTGGAACGCAGAGCGGGATGAGCTGGGATTTAATACGTCAATGCACCGAGTTCCACCTGAGGTACGGACAAGAGCCCGCGCGCCAACGAAACGGGAAGCACTCAGCGCCGTCATGTCCATATACGACCCTCTTGGGCTGCTGAGCCATTACACGATTCGATCGAAGATCGTGCTACAGAGCTTATGGCGCCTCCAGATCACGTGGGACGAGCAGATTCCGGCCGAAGAAAATGAACTCTTCGCGTCTTGGCTCGCGCATCTGACAGAAATAGGCCAGCTGCGACTGACACGATGTTACCTGAAGAAGAAGCAAGAACACGTTGACCTACACATCCTGTGCGACGCCAGCGAACAAGCTTACGCTGCAGTAGCGTACTGGCGAATCGTGAACACAGACGAAAGCCTGAACGTCATGTTGGTGGCCGCCAAAGCTAAGGTGGCGCCCCGACGAGCACAAACGATACCTAGATTGGAGCTGCAAGCTGCAGTAATCGGAGCGAGACTCGCCGACACCATCAGAAGAGAACAATGAGTCGCCGTCAGACGCACGACCTACTGGACCGATTCGTCAACAGTAGTGCACTGGAACCATCACGACACGACGCAAAGCGCTACACGCCGTTCGTCGCGCACCGGTTGGGACAGATAGCAGAAGGCCAATTCTGCAAACTAAAAACCGTTCACATTCAAGTCGCAGTGCCTCAAAAGTTCCAAAATGTCACAAAAGGTATTCTACTAAACCAACAAAGTAAGTCAAACGTGACGTTTACTGCAATGAGATTGCGACTAGACCGAAAACAAAAAATGTACCAAATCGGTATTCTGCTAAACTTTAGCCATGACATCAAAAAAAAAATTGGTATTCCACTAAAAATAAAAACGTCAAAACTGACGCCAGCATGAGATTATTTGTAGACCGGACTGTGACAAATTGTTTTAGCTTCTGTATAGTTTTATGCGTATAAAATTTTTATTTCCCGCCTTTGGTGGGCCGGAATATTTTGACATTCGCACACCAACATTATGGCGAGGCGAATCATGTACTCTGAGGCGAATAAACACGACACGCGTATCGTATCCACGCGCCCGCTTCCCGCGCCCTTCGCAGATTGCTCCGTCGCGTCGCCCGCACCCCTCTCCGCGCCCGTCAGTCCGGCTGAAATCAGGATCGCAAACGGCACGAGTTTTGCACTGTCTCAGTGTTCCACTCAAATTTTCTGTGTTTTGTATTGTGTGAACGATTATAAGTACTTACCGTGTATATTAATATGCCGCAAAACTTTATTTCATGTGACCATACAAAGTACAAACTGGCGCTTCAACGCGACCGATACGACGCGAACTCAAAGTACCTATTTACAAAGTAACGGTTTTCTTCATTACGAGAACTTTCGTGCACATCGTAACGTAAATAAATAGTGTTTCCTAGTGTTTAGTTGACTATTGTGTAGGTAACAATATTGCCTCGACCGTAAAAGTAGAGGCAACGATGACAACACCATGAGAGGCGCGCCGGCGTCCCCGACGTCTGCGCCGTTATCGGAAGGGACGCTACGTCGTTTCTGGAGGCGGTCGCCAAGGTTCAAGTGGAATCGAACCGTCAATTGGTTCAGAGCCTGTTTTACTACTTCGGCCAACAACGTCGACGTCTCATCGACGCATATGGAAACGTTAACCCATGAGTCCGTTTACAACATAGATCTATGTTCGTTGAGAAGGCGCTAAACATAAAGGACTGTCCGAAGTATAGAAAGACGCGCGCGGCCGCTAGCGCTGCCCCGGCCTGCGTCGCCCGCGCCGCCCGCGCGCGCTTTCGCATCTCGGCCTCCGCGAGACCGCGACGAGTGCGCCGGCAGACATACCTACTGCGTCGACGAGCGCTATGCGTAGTGCTTAGCCCGTAGCCCCTGCCGACTGTGGTAAACAATAGCAAAAACTCGTCTGGAGAATGGAAATGGTTATTTTGTGTTTATTGCCGTGAAGTCGGACATACTCGCAACTCTTGCAAAAATATTAAGGCCAGGACTCTCGGAATCGACCTATTTTTGATTCAACATTAAACAATCAAATATTCTTTGTTTCGATGTGATAAAATTATATGTCATAGTTTAATAAACATTCTTGATTATTCTATGGTTCAAAACACGATATTTGCAACTTCACTCGATCATAAAAAATCGCAAACAAATCGAAAACAGGGAAGTTTTTGATCGTTTTTCAAGTCGTACTTGAAGTAGACCAAACTTTTACTCTAAAAAAATATGTCGAAAAATAGGCAATGATGTTTAGAAGAATATTCTACGGTTAATTTTTCACAAAACAGATTTTTATTGTTTTAACAAGATATAATATAATAAAGCGGCCCGCGCGCTTCGCTTTAGTAGCCCGCCAGGCGTTCCCGAGGTAGGACCTGCACCCTAATTGCGTAACACACTATTACTCTCAATTTGAATCATTTTGAAGTTTATTGCTAATCCATTGCTCCAAATGTTCGAAAAATGTGTTTGCTCAGCAACGTAAATAACGCAATGAATGTTGTTGAACTGTCAAAATGAAACCCATTGCTACTGATAGTGTGTTACGCAATTGCCCTGCTGTGTCGCTTTAGCTGGCTCGCTGCGTTCCCCCGATAATCGATCGAAATATACGTTATATTATTGTTATTTCCGTGCTTGTATATTATTTTTAAAAATCAGTCTGTAAATATTGTTTTAGGTTCTAGTATTAATAATTAAACTAGTTATTAGTTTAAGTTGTAATATAGTTGTAACATATAGTGATATATAAGATTAAATTATGGGGAATAAAAACAGAAGAAAGAAAAAAATGTCCAGGATTGAACTGCGGAAGCTTAAAAAAAAATAAGGTAAGTTTGATTATTATTTTTCTACGTATTTCTAACTACCTACTCATAAAAGACGATGCGACAGAGCAATATTGTAGTTGTATAGATAATTAGATACCTACCTACTTGCTTTCGTCACAGTACTAGCAGTAGCAGGTAGGTCCTGTACCATACATTTACAATTAAGTACAGACGCCAGCACATCAACCTACCCGAAACTATCAGATTTTCCCAATACATTTTGAACCTTATGCTTTAGCAATAAAGTTGAAATTTAATTAAAGAAATTTGACAGATTGTAGTAGGTTGATGTGCTGGCGTCTGTACAATAGTAATATCAAAGTAAATATAAACTAGTTGATATTTTAGTTTTTAATATTACAATTTATAGACAAAACAGTAGCACAACTACAACAAAGATAATTTTTGCTAATAAACCTTTTTGTCTTTGCAGTTCATCGATACCAAGATATAAAGGCGTATTTACAAAAAAATGCACTGGCGAACAGTAAGTACCTAATCTACAACCGAGTTTTTAGTTAGAGAATAGGATTTAGAATGACGACGACGCGACGCGACGGCAGTATTTGCTTCTCGCTCAGGCGAAATAGGTAGGTACTAACTACTACGTAAGTGACGGACATGTACCTAATACATCAACTAACTCGCGCGCCTAATGTATCTATTCTACAAATTATAATAATAATGCAAGGTTGTTGATATTGTTATTTATTTATTTATATTTATATATACTTTATTGTACACCAGAAAAAACATAACAATAAAAACGATTATTCACATAAAACATACAATGGGCGGCCTTATCGCTTTCTGCGATCTCTTCCAGGCAACCTTGGAATGGACAGTGATTGCGTGGATATTAAAAAATGGGGTTGTCAGTGGTGCAAAATAATATACTATAATAGATACATATATAATTGTTGTACTTTCATACAAGTAGTGTAGGGTGTGGTGGTGTATGGTGGTGTGGGGTGTGTGTGTGTGTGTAGTGGGGTGTGTGTGTGTAGTGGTGTGAGGGTGTGTGTGAGAGGTGGTGTGTGTGTGGTGTGGCAATGTGTGGGTGGTGGATTTGTGTGGTGTGGTGTGTGTGTGTTGTGTGGCAATGTGTGGGTGGTGGATTTGTGTGGTGTGGTGTGTGTGTGTGGTATGTGGGGTGTGTGTGGTGGTAAACTATCATTTAATGCATATTACCTGTAAAAAATAATTTCGATGATTCATATCTGCCAGGCGTCCCGCGACGGCTCACTTTTTTATTGTATTATACATTACATAGGTACCTATAAAACTTAGTAATAGGGATAAGCTTTGGAATGCGGCTAGAGTTGTTTTTTTTAGCATTGATCTATCTTTCAGACACTCTGAAGCAACGGAAAGCACCAGTGGAGATGGAGCTGGAGAACGTGATTCCGCTTTTATTACACTGGTTCCTGAAGACTTGCAAATAAACGAGTAAGTTTAATGTATTAATAATCATAATTTTCAGAAATTATAAACTGTTAAAAAAATTATTGAATTAGGATTTCAAGTCAAAGTAGCGAACAAGCGTCACAAAATGTCATGTACATTTTGTGACGCTTGTTCGCTACTTTGCCTTTTTTCAACTGGAGCTCCTGAACCTGTAATAACTTCTCAACTTACCAAGTCGGTTTTCTCAATTCTAGACTAGTGTAGGCTTTATTTCTGGTTAGCTTTAATTGTAATATGTTGAATCATATAAAAACTAACTTTTATCTTTTTATTGTTTCAGTGACAGTCATGATTCATATGATTTTACCGTTGAAGTGGAAAACAAGGAAGATGACTTTCAACCCGTTTCAGGACGCAGAATTGTCGACATCAATTTTATTTTGCGAGAACTGCAAGAAAAAGCGCGTCACAGCAATCTATTTGATTGTAAAATCAGTAGCTTTCGCTTGATTAGCGAAAAAAGACTAGGGCTAACTTCAGTTTTTAAATTTCAATGCGATATGTGTCAAGAAACTTGTCTAATCCATTCGGAAGATTCTGAGAGTACGGAGCGAGTAAATTTAAACATAGCCGCAACTACTGGGATCGTGGCTTCTGGCATTGGATTTGCACAGTTTGAAGAACTGTGCTCTTCCATGGATGTTCCCATATTTTCTCCAAACTACTACAACAAGTTACAAACTGAAGTGTATGAAAAATGGGAACAAACTGCATGTGCATCCATGGAGGCCGCGGCTAAAAAAGAAAGAGAAATGGCCATTGCAGAAGGCCAAATAAAAAACGGTTATCCCATAATTGATGTTTATGTAGATGGCTCGTGGTGTGCGAGGTCGTACGATACCAATTATAAAGCTTCTTCCGGTACTGCGGCAATAATCGGGAGGAAAACTAAAGAGGTTCTTTATATTGGTGTAAAAAATAAGTATTGTTCAGTGTGTGCCCGAGCTCAAAGTAAAAATATTTCTCCAAAGGAACATGCTTGTTTTAAAAACTTTGAGGGCTCTTCGAGTTCAATGGAGACGGAAATAATACTAGAAGGGTTCAAATCCTCAATTTCTATGTACGGTCTCATTTACAATAGAATGATAGGGGATGGTGATGCATCGACATACGTAAAAATACTTAACGCCAAACCCTATGAAACTCAAAATGTGACAGTTGAGAAAATTGAGTGCCGCAATCACATATTACGTAATTTCTGTAAAAAATTACGTGGTTTGACAACTGAAACCAAATATTTGCTGCAACATCGAAAAACGCTTAGCAACGTAAGAATAATGTCAATGAGGAAGGCTATTGTGAAATGCATAAAACATCACAAGGCTTCTGAGAACCCTAGAAATGTTGCCATATCGATTCTGCACAATGATATTGTCAATTCGATGCCACACGCTTACGGCGATCACAAAATGTGCCAGAGCTACTACTGTGAAAAAAAAGACAATGTCAATAACGAAATCAAAAAGATACAAAATTCAACATTTGCATTTCGAATCAATGCAATTGTTTCAAGTGTAGCAGTTAAATCGCGAAGTTTAATTGAAGATGTGGACACCAATATTGTCGAATGCTTTAATAGCGTTATAGCCAAGTTTATTGGGGGGAAAAGGACAAATTTAGCCCAAAAACGAGGTTACCAAGGTAGATGCTCAGCGGCAGTAGTCTCGTTTAACACGAAATCTGCTATTTCATCCATCCAAAGAGCATTCACAGGCAAAGATCCCGGTGGTAAAATTAAAGAGATGGAAAAAAAGAGAGCACTTAAACGAAAGTATTTTGTAGAGCACCCAGTGAAGAAGAAAAGACCATTGAAAGAGACAAACAAAAAACAACACGATTACGGCCCTGCCAGTTCTGCACCAGACATGTCGCATGAAGAACTACAAATGGCGCAAGAAGAATTCATAAAAAGCTTAGAATCGCTTACCGCAGACAAAAAGGCAATAGAACGAGCAACTATATTGCAAAGGGAAAGTAGTGAGTGGTTGGAGATAAGACGAAAATTAATTACAGCCTCAAACTTTGGCCCAATTTGCAAACGAAAATCATCATCGAATACAGCTAATTTGGTAAAAAACATATTATATAAGAAAAATTTGGCCCATGTGACTTCCATTGCTCATGGAATAGAGAATGAGAAACAGGCGCTGCTACAATTGCAGCAACAGGAAAATGTTGAGATCTCGCCCTGCGGATTATTTATTGACCCCATACACCCATTTATCGGGGCTACTCCTGACGGCTTGACAGGTGATGACATGATAGTGGAAATAAAGTGTCCTATCACAGCTTCCAAAAAAGGAATGTCAAAGCAATTGAAGAAAATAAAATTCAAATATTAAAATATAGCAAAAATACGAAGACCTGTTCCGTAAATAAAAAGAGCAATTGGTACTACCAAATTCAGGGCCAACTACATGTCACAGGACGGCAGGTATGTCTTCTTGGAATCTGGGCAGGTGAGAATGAGCCTTTGTACACAGAACGCATAGAAAGAGATGACAATTTCTGGCTAGCAAATATGGAGCCAAAGCTGGTACAGTTTTACCTCAAATGCTTACTGCCAGAAATAGTAGATAGTAGGAATGAACGTGGCATGCCAATTAGAAACCATGCATGGCAAGATAAGGAAAATGAGCAGCCAGGATAAGTGCGCATCCAGTACACACTCTCTGCCTCAAACAGATTTGCAGCAACCAGGTCCAAGCACGCGCGTGATTAATATTCGTGATTTTTGATTATTTTTTGCATAGCATTTGCTTTTAATTGCCGTGAGTAAATGATTATATATATTATTATATATTTTATTTCACACACACACACACACACCCTCACACACCCCCACACACACACATACACCACCACCACACCACACACATCCCACACTCCCACACTCCCATAAACCACCCAGTGCCGTGCATTGCATAAAGGCATATAAGCAGTGCCTACCTCGATAAATCAACATAAGCCTGTCAATTACATTTTAGTGTGTGTGCCTCACAATTAAGAAACTCACAAAATTATCATACCTAACCTAACAAAACGTACGTCTCACGCGTAATACCATGACGTTCGATCTTCGCAATTTATCACCCTAAAGTAGGCATGTCTACTCAAATAACCAACCGAGTATGAATGTTAAAATAATACTTCGTAATTTGGCCGCGCGAAGAAAGAAAGGGATGGATAATGAGTAGATACTGTTGTTTTATGTTTCTGATTAGTGAGAGTGACCGCGTCTGCCTAGACTGGACGCGGCGGCCTAGTGCCTACCTATTCTGAAAACCAATGCACGCCACTGAAACCACCAAATCCCACACACATCCCACCACACCACACACACACCCTCCCACACACATCACACACACATCGTGTTGATTGCCACATTGTATTAGATGTTTCGTACTACATACATACTACTACATACATACTACATACATACATACTATCATATAGCGTGGCGACGCATCGTCGGACTGACCCGCTGCTATTGATGTTTTACATCAAAAAGAAACAATTGTTGGCAGGTAAATAAAATGAATAAATAATTAGTCATTATTATTTATTATATTGTTATACTTATATTTCCCTAAAAACTAAACATCCGAAATATTAACATGAATTCCGTAAAACAAAGTTAACTGTTCCTACTGTTACAATTTTATACTGTGACGCAAAATTTTTGCACTCCGGGGTCAGCGAGTTCATTTGAACTGCGCGTCCGCGGGACTTGCCACGCGGGGAGGGTGGTAACGTTAAATGCCTACTGCGCTCGAATATCCTGGCCTTAAAGATATAACCGATAAAAGTTCAGTGAAGTGTTGTGGTTGTGGAGCTAACGGTGTCATACAATCTAATTGCCCTAAATATCCGTATATAGTGTAAATAGTACTAAGGAATCATTTTCTGTTCTCGATATTAACATGTTAGACCACAATAAGATTTTTGATAACACTGATAGTCGTAATGTTGTTTTACACAATTATTGTTTGAAGTGTAACTATGTCAGTAGGTAGGACCTACTTATGCAAACAGCAACCAATCCACACACATGCCAAAATCAAGATGAGATATATGTAGAAAGCTTTAAAAAATGCAACTTCTATTGACCCTGTAAAGATCAAAATGATACGACAATTTTAACAGAACAAAACATTTCTATGACAAGGATATCAACCCATGTAACATTGTTGTTCAATAAACTAACAAGATCCACGTCCCATGGTAATCCGACAATCTAAAAAATCGTTGAAAGGTTTATTTTTCATACCACATGTTTCCTTTTAAAATATTTTTTAATCAATTATGTAGAACCAGGTGGGTTGGTTCTTGTTTGCATAATATTAAAAATGGCAGAATCCTATATTTTTAAAAAGACTTGAATTACATGGCTCCGTGTTGATATAACTCTATTTTCAACATCTAAGAAGTCTTTGATTCTGTGTTGTTTAATAAACTACTTAATAAAAGTATTTAGACCTATCGGAATAAACCCACACAATGACAGTTTTGAAAAAAAGCAGTTTTTGTCAAAATTTTGTGTAGGCACAATAATAGTTGAATTGTATTGTAATATTGTATTCACAGTATGTACAGTATAATTTGTTCTATGTATACAAGTATAATATTGAAGAACATCATTAACATTTAAATAGTAATAAAAAAGAACTCTTTAAAAAATAAATACATGAAACTTTCTCTCCGTCTATTGTTTTCTTTCTATTAATTATAAATTCTTTTCTAAGTTCAATGATGACAAGATATCTTAATTTTTCATCTTGTGTACATGTATTAGTTTCATTTATTACAAGTTTTCATAACAAGGATAAATAAGAATTTAAGATTTACTTATTTTTATTTTTCAGTAAAATGTTTAAAAGAAATATGAGATTTTTTATTGTGACATGGTAATAAATTAACAAGGAATATTTTATGTCCCTTCATCCCCTTTAAAGCAATCTACTGATGGTCGTGGTTTTACTTTATGATCTTATTTTATTTTTTAATCTTTTTAAATCAATCAAATCAAATCAAAAAAAATCAAAAGTCATTTATTCAAACTAGGCTGAGAATCAGCACTTTTCGAACGTCAAAATTACATAAGACAGTCCCCCAAAACGCCCGCCCTTCGCCACTTCCTAGTGCTTTCGCTGGGAAGAAGAAATGGCGGAACAAACTCCCCAGCAGCACAGCTGTCTGTTCAGTTAGAAAATAATTTGATTTTATACAACACTATGTATGAAAAGTAATTAACGTTAACACAGGACATTAAATTACATTATTTGCCATAGGTTAGCTAGCCACGCCAATATACCAACAAATACAATAAACACTATATGTACTCAAGCAAAAAAAATAAAAATAAAAATACCTAATAATAATTAAAAATGTAAACAAGAAAAAAAAAAAAACTTAGGTACTACCTAAATAATAGCCTCCAGGTATAAAGGGCGTGACAGCTTACATATTTATGCAATGCTGGGTTGTGTTTACATAGCTGTCACTTGAAGTCACAAATGATAAACTAGGACCATCTAAGCAAAATAAATAAAATAAATAAACAAGTTATTACTAATAACAACAATAAAACCATGGTCAGCAAGACGACCAGTCACCACAAGCAGCACCCGTTCACGAGCATAACGCAAAGATCAGCCATTACCCCCCTCGCCATATTTGAGGGAAGGAGGCAACCCGACCCCCGACGCTACCGCAAGCAGTGACATCTAAGGGAGCATGACGAACTTGCTGCCGGTTGCTCAAGCAAGAATAATATTATCAATCGTAGAGGTCGCTAGCTAACCACATATTGCAATCAACTCATTAAAAAACATTGAAATGAGTAGATTATGTCAATAATAAATTAAAATAAAATTAAACTGAATTGACTAAAACTGTCTAATAAAAAAAAAAAAAAAACAATTATATGAACTCATATAACCTGTCAGTAAGCTAATTCTGGAGAAAGAACATAAAAATTGTCTTGATTTGATCAGGGCGACCAACTATTCTTATCGTTTAAGTAGTCGTTGATGGAATAGTATGCTTTTGAACAAAGGTTGGATTTTACTTGAGATTTAAACGTATTAAAAGGCAAATCTAGCAAAGAAGAAGGTAGCTTGTTATAAAAGGTTATACCAAGCCCAACAAATGAGTTATGAACCTTATGAAGCCGGTGAAAGGGAGCACGTAGTTTGTCCTTATTTCTAGTGTTAACATTGTGAATATCACTGTTTTTAGTGTACAAGTGTATATTTTGCCTAATATATAAGATGTTGGCAAAGATGAACTGTGATGCAACCGTGAGAATACCAATATCTTTAAAAAAATCTCTTAGAGAAAATCTGGCACCTAGCTGGTAAATTGCTCGAACAGCTCGTTTTTGCAGGACAAATATATTTTGTATATCAGCGGCTTTACCCCACAGCAGAATACCGTAGGACATAACGCTGTGAAAATAACTAAAATAGACTAAACGAGCTGTATCAACGTCAGTGTATTGTCTTACTTTCCTGACGGCGTAGGCAGCCGAACTTAGCCTTCCTGCTAGGCTTGATATATGTGGTCCCCACTGAAGTTTGGCATCTACTGTTATTCCCAGAAAAACTGCCGAGCCCAGAGTTTCAAGCACCTCTTTATCTAAGACGATGTTGGGTCCTAGATTTCTAACATTCGGTAAGGCGAACTTTACACATTTCGTTTTCTTGGCGTTGAGAACTAGGTTATTTGACGTAAACCAATCCGTAACTATTGATAGTGCACTGTTTACGTCGTCAAAATCTTGTCTATTCCTGTCTACTTTAAAAATAAGAGAGGTATCATCTGCAAACAGTACAACGTCACAGATGCTCTTTAAATGGAATGGTAAATCATTGATATATACTAAGAACAAGAATGGACCCAGTATTGAGCCTTGCGGTACACCTAGCTGAACTGGTAGCCCGGAAGATTTTACACCATTAACATCTAGACATTGGAACCTATTATGTAAATAAGAATTTATTACGTTGAGAGCTTCGTTTTGGACACCGTAATGACGTAGTTTACGTAAAAGCGTGTCATGGTGCACGCAATCAAAGGCTTTGGAGAGATCACAGAAAACTCCAATAGCATTTTGCGAGTTCTCCCATGCATTAAATATGTGTTTCAGCAAAGCAACACCCGCATCTGTAGTTGAACGACCTTTTGTAAAGCCATATTGTTCATTATGAAGGAGGCTATTTAAATTAAAATGTCTTAGCAACTGCTTGAGTATTAATTTTTCAAATATTTTGCTAAATGCAGGTAAAATAGAAATAGGTCTGAAATTGCCAACGTCGTTTTTGTTACCTGATTTAAATAATGGTATGACTTTACTACTCTTCATGAGGTCAGGAAAAGTTCCTAAATCAACACATTTATTAAAAGTAACAGCTAGATAGGGGGCTACGATGTCTATTATATTACTTAAAAGTTTAACGGAGATGCCCCAGTAATCACCGGTGTTTTTAGACTTAAGTGTGTTAAAAACATTAACTACATCACGCGGGGTTACATGTTCGAAGCTAAATAAGCGACTACATTTAGGTACACTACTATACAAAAGGTTTTCAGCTTTAGACGGGGACGAATTTAAGGAGCGAGTCGTAGTTGTAGGTATGTTGGCAAAAAACTCATTAAATGCCTCAGCTACGTCAGCTGCTGTGCTAACTAATTTGTTGTCGACCATAATCTCAAGTTGTTTTTCTTGTTTAACCGATTTACCAGTTTCATTTTTAATAATTTTCCAAGTGGTTTTTACTTTATTATTAGAATTTTTAATTGTTTCACTTAAAAATTTTGATTTAGCAAAAGCACTAATCTTTTTGAATAATTTTGAATAATTTTTGACATACTCTAGGAAAGGAGAATCAAACCTGTATTTTTTCAAACCATATAACTCGTATAGTCTCGCTCTACTTTTATAAATACCTGGAGTAGCCCATTGGTTAAAGCCAACGGAGGATCCATTAATGTTAATGGTTTTGGTCTTGAAAGTAGATTGGTACTCTTTTTGCACAACATCAAAAAGGGCACCATAAATTTCATTCGGATTCTCGTGTTCTACTATAGATGGTGTGATTCTATGAGCTATATTATTTTTAAATATCTTGCAACGACTAGCTGTATAAGGCCTGCATTCAAGTGTATGCGGCTTTTTATTTAATGGCATGGGGAAGCTAGCTAATAAACCACAGTGGTCGGACGTTAAGTCAGTTAACACTAATTTATTTTTGACATCACAATCACTAAATATATTATCAAGACAAGTTGACGAAGATGCTGTGATCCTAGTAGGTTCAAAAAACAAATTAATTAAATTATAAGACCTAAACAGATTGAGAAGTCTAATACTTAATGGAGTAACATCTAAAATATTAATATTAAAATCACCACATAAAATAATAATTTTGTTACTTGATTTCAACCTATTGAGAGAATCCTCCATTACCGATTCAAAACTAATAAAATCCCCAGAGGGGGGTCGATAAACGCAAATTATAACATATCGCTCAAGTTCAACACAGGACAACTCTATAGTGCGCTCGATTGAAAGATTAACTAAATCTAAACGTTGTTTACATTTCAACTTGTTTGAAACAAGAACTAAAGAGCCACCGCGAATAGCACTTTTTCTCACAAATGCACTCTGTACGGTAAAGTTATCATCATTGATAAACACAACTTCATGTTCTTTCAACCAGTGTTCAGTCAAACATAACACCTGAACATCATAGTTCTCCATAAACAAACTTAATTCTAGCTCTTTGCCGGACAGACCCTGCATATTTTGATGTACAACATTCAACATATGCGCCTGACCCGTTGTCGCACCTAATAGTTTAAACTACAAGGCGTATCAAAAGCAGTGTTAGTACCACTACTAACAGTAATCGATGGTACACTACAAGTACCAGAGTCACTGGGTATATTGTATGCTAAAAGATTAGCAATTTGTCTCCTACAACTAGGTGGCAAATACATAGTATAATTTGTCAGTTTGTAATCAGTAATGAAATGATTACAATCAAAATATAAAATAGCGTCACTGTGACGACAAGTCCTATTATAAATGAACATATTTAAATTATATATATGCCTATTTTGCTCTTGAGATAAATAATAGGAATAAGGCAAGGCACAAAAAATAAATTTACAATTATTGGTTTCATTAAGATGTAACATCAAATGGACACATTCAATTATGTCCTTTTTTCTTACATTTAAACTATCCCCATATAATAATATAACAGTTGAACTAGGGTTTATTTTTGTCAATCTGATATTACTAATTAATTGGCTAATACTGGCACCGGGTAAACAATGATTAATTACATGAGCATTTCTCAAAATTTTTGACCGTAGTTTTCACTAATTTCCAAGTAACAAAATAAGAACTTTTATTTCGACCTTAACTAATATTTTACAGGTTTTCTAATATATGTATATTTAGGACATATTTTTCACATATTATGGTTTTCTAATATATGTATATTTAGGACATATACAGCTAGCTAAAAGTAGAGTTTTTATACAAAAAACCTGTAAAATATTAGTTAAGGTAGAAATAAAAGTTCTTATTTTGTTACTTGGAAATTAGTGAAAACAACGGTCAAAAATTTTGAGAAATGCTCACATATTGTTGTGAACACTGATTAAATATCCTACCAAAACCTTGACCAAATTTGTCAGAAAATACGTAAGTAGTGTTAATCAAAATACTATTACTATCATCATTAATACAGCTACCTACTGGTGGATCCACTGAGAGTGTGGGTGTAATAGGTTGAGGCTGCGGTCCTTGGGAGCAGGTACAGCTAAAAGAGAGGTTATTTGTCAGAGACTCATACCTCTCCGCATTATACTTGACCAGGTCCGCCAGCTCATTAGCCTCCTGCATGCGCTTACTCAGGTCTTGTTGAGAAGCCTCATATTTACTAAAGATTTCCTTTAGAGCATATTCCCTAACAAACAATTCATCCTGTAGGTGCTGAGTGTCTGTGTCATACATAGTATTACATAATTCTAATTCACTGTAACAGTTCTTTAATTCTTGTATTAAATTTAATTTCTTTTGCCTAAGTTTTGTATTTAATTTATTTACTTTTTGGCGTTTTAAAGATTTTTGAGTTTTTCTAATTAATCTATTAATTTTAATATATTTTTTTATCTTATTGTGACTATTAAACAATTTGCTTTTAATGATAGTATCATCAGTTAAATCTATTGTGACAACTGGCTCAACACATGTGGGTCCGGACCCGCTACCAACCAACTCATCATAAAGACTGCAGGTGATCGCAGACTCTTCACTGGCTTTGAGAGATTCCAAATGGGTTATTGTGTTGTGGGCCCTGCTTAATTCCCGTTCAAGTTCAGATATACGTCTCAAAGCCAGTTCGTGGGTGTCACTACATTCCTGGAAATTTAACACTAGTTGACGGAGGTGTTGATGCTGGTCAAGTATGTCCATATGCTGTACATGTAGTTCAGTCAACTGGTTCTTAAGCTCAGTGTTCTTGTCATTAATGTACTTTATTTCTACCTCGCTGTCATCCCTTTCCTGTAGTAGCTGTTTGTTCTGTTTTATAGTAGATTCCAATTCTTTCAATGTAGCCCTCAGTTTTTCATCCAAGGATGCTGCTCTACGGGTCAACATATTGACAGGCCAACCCTAGAGGCACCCTGGAACGAGAGAAGAGAAAGCCAAGTGAGTGAAAGGAATAAGAGAGGGATGTGGATAGTTAAGTACTAGGATGAAGTGAACAAAACAAAGGAATAAAAAGTTAGGATGAGTGTGTAATCTCAGGTATGGGATGAAAATTCTAGATGTCTTAAATGAGATAGGTAGTGATATTCGACAATAAAAAGAAAAAAACAACAAAAAATTAGTTTGCAAAATGTTTGGGGGTAGGTACTACTATAGTCAAGTTATTGAAAATCTAGATTTTACATTAAATTCTTAAGGTGGTTCTAATTCAGTAATTAATCCTAATAGCGGTATGTCTAATAATAAAGTTAAATGATTTCTAAGGGGTCTCTAACGTATTTTATATGGTTTAATCCTAATAATGCATGAACATAAGGTTCAGCACAATAAAGACAATTATAGGATTGTTTACTGGGACGAGCAGCATAAACAATAAATGGGGAAAGGTGCAATACGAACTAACAAGATTTTACATGAATAAGCTTAAATTAAAAGAAATACTCCCCGGGTTAGTTGGTGATTTCAAATCCGTCCGTTGGATGACAGCTGGTACTAGATTATTGATTTTTCAACGAAATAACTCACAAACACATGTCATGATTTTGGTATATTATTGTCTTAATTTTAGTATATTTTTAAAAAGATTAAAATGGCAACACCGGTAACGACTGTATCTCGTCATATTTAGCTAGAGAAGGGGTAATGTAGTGGGGTAGAGAGACTTGGCTTGGGTAAAAATTAGAATCTGTATTCAATCCTTGGCTAACCTCAGTGGTGTAAAGACTACTAGTCGAACCTATGATAGCTGATGAGTATATTAATTTTTGTATATTGTTTGTGTAACACGTATGTAAAGTGATTATAAGAAATATACACGAGTGTTGATTGGAGTTAAAGTGGTTTTATTATACTTCACAAGTGGGATACACCAAAAAGGTATGTAAAAACTCTTAAATATGAATTGCTTGACAATAATTTGAAAAATAAAAACCGTTACACGCTCACCTTTAAAGAATTTATGAACTATGAGGCATTTAATTATGAGAATGACTACCTAAAATGTTTAAACATACAATGCTAAATTGTTTTTGCTATGATTATAATATCTATCTTAAATTTTGGATTTAAATTAGCAACATTTGCACATGTTTAATTTGAGATTATTTACAAGCATACTGAGGTAATTGTCAGTAACTTATTATTGCTACTTTAGTAATTGCCATGATAATTATTCTGCTAACTGGATAATTACCCAGTGAACTAAGTTTGTTCACGGGGCCTTAAAGAGACATGCTATGTGACTTTGCTAGATTTTTTTTTGAGTGGACATGTTTCCCTCTGGATACTAAGCGAGACACTGGTTGTTGGATTATGTTAGGGGGCGTACTTAGTGACTTCACTGGATATTTGAGTGGGTATGGTTCCTACTGGTTTTTGAGTGAGTCACTGGTCGTCGGATTATGTTAGGGGGCGTACTTAGTGACTTCACTGGATATTTGAGTGGGTATGGTTCCTACTGGTTTTTGAGTGAGTCACTGGTCGTCGGATTATGTTAGGGGGCGTACTTAGTGACTTCACTGGATATTTGAGTGGGTTTGGTTCCTACTGGTTTTTGAGTGAGTCACTGGTCGTCGGATAATGTTAGGGGACGTTCTTAGTGATTTCACTGGATTTTTAAATGGATATGGTTCCTACTGGTTTATTGAGTGAATCACTAGTCGTCGGATAAATTATTGTGAATGCTTAATAGCTTGAGTTCTACCACTGCTAGTACTTCTTTTTGTCCTCGGTCGGGGCTACACCCTGTCCTTTTTTTTTATTTTAAACTGAATTCTATCTGCGGCTTCCTCTGATAACACGTAGTTTACCGTAACCACCTCATGCAGAGTTCTTATGATAGTAGTTTATTTATATTTATTACAGTTTATATATTGAAAGTATATGTGTACTGCACTCGATCAGGGCAACTCTATGATAGTGCTTATTGCTGTTTAATTAATTAAACAACATATATTTTTCTAATGAGTTTCTAATGGTAAGCAATGAATTAAAACAAAGGTTAATATAGTAATTTGTTATTTCCTATCAATGTTATGAAATACCTTATTTCCGTTTTCTTTTAATGTACTAAGCGAGCTCATGAGTTGTTCGCTGGGTTGAGTGGGCCATGCATGTATGGTCGCTGGATAAGTTAGGGGGAGGCGATGTATGTTTGCTCACTGGTTTATTGAGTGACTATGTTTTCCACTGGATTATTGGGTGAGCTGCATACACTCGTTGGATTTGAGTAGGTTATGTTCGCTTACAAAACTTACATGACTCTTACAACATTTTGATACTACGTATATTGATTTCGAATGACTTTTATTTCATTAAATATGAAACAGATTATGGCGATGAATATTGTATGTATTTCAGAAAGCAATGGCATCTGGTGATGAATACGGTACGCCGCCTGGTACGCCGCCTGGTACGCCTCCAAGGCGACGTGGGCGTGTGAAAAAGAAGTCTAGGCGAAGAAGGAGTCCTTCTTCTTCGTCCACATCGAGTAGCGAGCCTGTACCAAGGAAGTCACGTAAAGTTACAAACCGCCTTTCTACTAAAGATGTTCTGAAATTATTGGCTAGCTGTAAAGGAGAATCGAATAAGTCCTCACTTTCTCTAAGTAACAATAACTTAAACAATGTGTTACCCGAATTTGACCCTGCAAACAGGACTCAAACCATTGAATGTTGGCTGAGAAAAGTCAACGAGTGCGCCACTATTTATGGGTGGAATGACAAACAAACTATTCATTTTTCTTTGCAAAAATTAGCCGGCTTAGCAAGAAAATGGTTTGAGTCCTTACCTACAGTAATCTACACTTGGGATGAGTGGCAAGCAAAACTCCGAAAAGCGTTTCCAAGCGAGGAAAATTATGGACGCCTTTTGGAGGAGATGCTGAACCGCACTTCTAGACACGACGAAAGTCTGCGCGAATATTTTTTCGACAAATTTTGTCTTTTAAATAGATGTGAAATTGAGGGTAAAAAGGCTGTCGACTGTATTGTTTATGGTATAGCGGACCGATCTATTCGTAATGGAGCACAAGCGCTGAATAGTTCTGAACCTGAAGGTTTGCTTAACTTTTTATGTTCCCAAAAATCACAACCGGTAGTCGATAGTAAATTTAAAAACCGTTCTTTTCGAACAAGAAGTAATCCCGGTACTAGCTCGAACTCTAACATTCAAGATTCTGCCTCTAACTCTATTATTTGTTATAATTGTCGATCTAGGGGTCATCCTTATCACAAGTGTACAAAACCAATATTAAAATGCAAACGGTGTAATAGGATTGGACATGACAATGATGGTTGTAAATTAGTACCATTTAACACCTCCAATTCTAACCCTGTTCTTGAAAATAGTTCCGAAAGGAAAACTTTAAAAATAGACATAGGACTAAATAGCAATGATAAGTTCTTTAAAACCATCACTGTCGATGGCCATACTCTAGGTTCTTACATTGATTTTGGTAGCGAGTGTACACTCTTAAGTAAAGCCAACGCGGACTCTTTGAATGTAGTAAAAGCATTCGATGGCATACCAGTGGTACGAGGATTTGGTCAGTCTTCTGTCATCCCGTTGTACAAGTCATTCGTTACTGTGAGGGTCGACGAGGTTGAAGCCGAGGTTGAAGTACTGATTGTTGACGATACACACATGCAAACTGCTATGATTATAGGGCAAAATTTCACTGAGTTACCTGGTGTCACTGTTCTTAAAGATAGTCGAAAGCTAACTTTTTACAAAAGTCCCTGCAGTGATTCTCAGTATAGCAATGATTCTAGTTTAAAACTTCATGTTTCTAATTCAGCTCAAATTCTTAGAATCAATGTCATCCCCGTGTATACCGAGTCGGATTTCACAGGAGATGTATACGTCGAAGGTTATAATGCTGTTGGGCCAGGGAGAGAATATCGTTTACTTCAAGGCGCTTACCATATATCTAATGGTAAAGGCGAAGTAATTATTTCTAATTTGTCTCACCATGCCGTAAGTTTAGAGAAGGATACTTTAGTGGCCAGAGCAATACCTTTTAGTGAGCAAAAAACATGTCAAGTCAATAGAATTCAGATTGACATTTCAACTTTAGATCCTTTGGACAGAAATGACATCAAGACTGGTCCAGACCTTAGTACTGAACAGTCAGACAGACTTTATTCCCTTTTGCAAAATTATCGCGATTGTTTCGCAACTAAATTGGATGAGATTGGTTGTGCGGTTGATGTCGAGATGAAAATCGATCTTTTGGATAATAAACCAATCGTATACCGACCGTATCGATTGTCCCATGCCGAACGCGAAACCGTTCGTGAAGCTATAGATGAACTTTTACGACTTGACATCATCCAAGAATCGAAGTCCGACTATGCAAGTCCCATCCTGATGGTTAAAAAAAAGACTGGAGAGCAAAGGCTCTGTGTAGATTTCCGAGCTTTAAATAATAAAACTATCAAGGATCGCTTCCCTTTGCCTCTAATCGAAGACCAAGTTTCAAATTTAAGCGGTAATAGCTTCTTTACTACTCTTGACCTCGCCTCCGGTTACTACCAAATTCCAATGGCTAAAGACAGTCAGCATCTAACTGGATTTGTCACGCCCGATGGCCATTATGAGTTTAAAAGAATGCCTTTCGGGTTGGCAAATGCGCCGGCTGTTTTTCAGCGTATGGTAAATAAAATATTAGGTAACAGACGTTTTGAATATGCATTGGCTTATCTAGATGATGTGTTGATACCTTCAAGGAGTGTTGAGGAAATGTTTCAGAGATTAGAGGATGTCCTGAATCTTTTTCGTCAAAATTGTCTGACTCTAAAACTCTCCAAATGTCGCTTTTTTGATACCACCGTCAGTTACTTAGGGTACGACATCTCCTCGCAAGGTATTCGGCCTGGTGAGGCCAAAGTGTTGGCGGTTAGGGAGTTCCCCACACCCCGTAATGTCCATGAGATTCGTCAGTTCTTGGGTTTGACCGGATTCTTCCGTAAATTTATTAAGGGATATGGAGAGATTGCGCGTTCTTTAACATCCTTATTAAAGAAGGACTCTGAATGGCGATGGTCTCATGTTGAGGAGCACGCTTTTAATCTTTTAAAGGGAAAGCTTGTTGATCGACCTGTTTTAGCACTTTACGACCCTAAACTCGAAACCGAGTTACACACGGACGCCAGCTCTCTGGGTATAGGAGGCATTCTCATGCAATGGCAGAGGGATTCAAGGGTTTTAAAGCCTGTCGCTTTTTTTAGTAGGCAAACAACCCCCGAGGAAAGGCACCTGCATTCCTATGAGCTGGAAACGTTGGCCGTAGTGTGCTCGTTAAAGAAATTTCGGGTATATCTTTTAGGGTTACATTTCAAGGTTTTTACGGATTGCGCAGCTTTGAGAACCACAATGACTAAAAGGGATCTGATTCCACGGATAGCAAGGTGGTGGCTCCAAATAAGCGAATACACATTCGACATTGAATATCGTCCGGGTATTCAAATGTCGCATGTGGATGCATTGAGCAGAAACACCAGGCTACCCGTGGACCCAGATAATAACGAGTTCGTCTCTGTGTTTACTATTGAGAAACAGAATTGGATCTTAACTTTACAAATAGCAGACCCGGACATTTCTCGAATCCATAATATTCTAAAACCTGAAGACGATATTGAATGCAAGGATATTAGGAAAAATTATGTTGTTAAAAATCACGCAGTGTATAGAAAGGTTGATGATCGTCAATGTCTCGTTGTACCACGAAGTGCAAGGTGGCAGATATGTCGTGCTAACCACGACGATATTGGTCACCTGGGTTACGCCAAGACCCTTGAGAGTATTCGCCGTGATTATTGGTTTCCCAAACTAAGAAAGTTTGTCAAGAAATATGTCGCAGCTTGTTTAGAGTGTGCCTACCATAAGGATACCTCTTCAAGACAAAAGTCAGGTCATTTGTACCCAATAGAAAAGATAAACATACCGTTTCATACGATCCATATAGATCACCTCGGTCCTTTTGTTAGGAGTAAAGATGGCAATTGCTACATTCTTACAGTAGTAGATGGTTTTACGAAATACGTCTTTGTCAGAGCCGTTAGGGATCAGAAGACTAAGAGCACAGTTAAAGTTCTTCAGAAAATCTTTTATGACTTCGGAGTCCCAGCCCGAATTGTGTCGGATCGTGGTACTAGCTTTACATCTGCATCTTTTCAGACCTTTTGTGACGTTCACGGCATTAAACATGTCCTTAATGCGGTCGCTTGTCCCAGAGCTAATGGCCAGGCAGAAAGGTTTAATCAAACAATATTAAATTCATTAGCTGCCCAAAACGCTTTTGGTCATGAGCGTGAATGGGACAGGTGTCTGGGCAAGCTCCAATTTGGTATCAATAATACTGTCAATGCCACAACCCGCAAAACTGCGACAGAAGCTTTGTTCGGATTTAAGTTGCGCGATGGTTTATTAAACAAACTTGATATTGGGAATAATGATAATGGGAACAATCCCGATTTGCAACAAATTAGGGAAGAAATAAGTAACAGTATCGCGAAAGATCAAGCTAAGCAGAAAGAAAGGCATGACACAAATCGTGCACCAGCTCCTACTTACGAAATAGGTGACTTAGTAAAAATTTCGCGGAATAACTTTGCAAATAACAACCAAAGTACAAAACTCCTGTCTAAGTTTGTGGGTCCTTATAAAATAACTGAAATATTAGGGAATGATCGGTACAGAATATCTGACGTTCCTGGATTTAATAAAAGAGGTAAACCTTATAATACCGTTATAGCCGCTGACAGAATTAGGCCCTGGATACACGTAAAAGCTCTAGAAATAAATAATACTGATAATAGTAGCTCTAGTGAGCGCAATAGTGATTCCGAATAAAGATCATAGTTAGGCAGTAGAATAGTTACATAAGTAACATTGAATGGAAAAATAATATTCTGGTTACTTAATTTGTTTTTATGACGTGTTGAATGTTAAATTATTATTATTTTTTTGTGTGTGAATTAAGAATTATGTACTTACCTAAGTTTTTGTCATAAATTTGAAAACGATAATATTATTATATACCGATGATATATGTGTAAACCCCTATAGTTAAAAGATACCAAATGTCATGATTTTATTTAACTTATTTTTAATTTATATTAGTTCATAATTTATATTATATGATTTAACGTTAGGATTTAATATATTTAAGAAAATTAATCAATTAGCAGGCAGCTTTATAAAGTGTATTACTTTGATTTTAATATTAGTTCTACTGGTAGTTACTATTAGGATTAAAATGTGCGTCGGGAGACAGCACGTTATCAGATGGCCGAATGTCATGATTTTGGTATATTATTGTCTTAATTTTAGTATATTTTTAAAAAGATTAAAATGGCAACACCGGTAACGACTGTATCTCGTCATATTTAGCTAGAGAAGGGGTAATGTAGTGGGGTAGAGAGACTTGGCTTGGGTAAAAATTAGAATCTGTATTCAATCCTTGGCTAACCTCAGTGGTGTAAAGACTACTAGTCGAACCTATGATAGCTGATGAGTATATTAATTTTTGTATATTGTTTGTGTAACACGTATGTAAAGTGATTATAAGAAATATACACGAGTGTTGATTGGAGTTAAAGTGGTTTTATTATACACAAATCCTTATTATTTATAACTAAATCTATATAAATTAAGCACGTTTTTTGATAATTATACACGAAATACATTAATTTTACAATTTAATTCTAACACGAAAATTTTTGACGGCCGGCTGCCAGTATTGCCATTTCAAAAAAAAAAAAAAAAAAAACTGTCTTTACTGTTAAAGTTTTTGCAGTAAGTAATTAATTTAGGGCACCCCGACCAAATGGGTTAGGTTAGAATGGTGACAAACCACTACATCCAAGTTGGCTTATAAGATAAGGTACATCATCCGAAAAAGATGATCAGTGAGCATATTGACTTATCATCGATTAGTATTTTTAACCAACTTCAAAAAAGGAGGTTCTGTATTCGACCCATATGTATGTATGTTTGTATGTTCGCGATTTTCTCTAAAACTAATGAACCAATTTTGATAATTCTTTCACTAATGTGATCTACATACTTTCAGGAAGGTTTTAGTATATACTACATTATTTAATTATTCTTATGTACGATGTTGTTTGCATAAATGTACTGCATCTCCAGCATTTCTATGCGAATTTTGATGATTCTTCAAGTCGGTGTCTTCAATTCTTCAATGCACTAGTGTTATTTGAATTTGTGTGGAGTAGGTACAGACGCCAGCACATCAAGCTACTACAATCTGTCAAATTTCTTTAATAGATTTTCAACTTTATCGCAAAAGCATAAGGTTCAAAGTTGATTGGTAAAATTTGACAGTTTCGGGTAGCTTGATGTGCTGGCGTCTGTACAACTAAAAAGTGAAAAATAAAAACTTTTTAACAAAAAAAAACAACCGACTAAAAAAAACTACAAAGTGATAAATGTTGTTTTTTGTAAAAAAGTTTTTTTTAGGAAATCCAAATGAGAGAATTATTTGTGGATGGATGAAATACATGCCATAAATATTCTACCAGCCAGTGCGCGTGTATGACTGTATGAACGTGGCCGAAGCAAATGTGTGTGCAAGGATCGTAGCAGGTGACTGTCTTTAGTTTCTGCTTACCCCATGGGAAAACGGCGTGAGTTTGGGTATGTTTTCTTTGGTTACCAACTATGTTGAGATCGGCGTCCGGTTGGTTTTAGCTAAGTACCATTTTTAGATGATAGGTACCTATCCACGGACCGACTGCGCGTGACATGCGTAGCTTAACTTTGATCGATGGACCCGTGTGTCTGTTACTTACCCTCGAGCGCCTTATAGGTATTGTTTAATAAATAAGATTGAGTATAATTAATAGTATTTATTAAGTACTTAATTAACTTAAAAAGGTAATAAAAACAAATAAAAAAAATGGCCCGTCGCGCGTCGCTTGCGTGGAGCACGGCGCGGCAGCGTCAACAAAGCCCTGAAAGAAAACACAATTTAGTTTTTCATATTGTACATATTATTATTAAATAAGATTTTGTTTTATTTTTAACTCAGCGTTTTATTTACAAAACAACAAATGGCAGGGGAAGCCCAGAGGATTTTTCATCAGAGCATATTCAGAACAAATACCTATGCTTGCTGAAAAATCCTAACAAATGTCTAATTCTAATACCTACCTAATAGTAATACGTTCACAAATTACATTTACATACCTTGGCCATTAATCGATAGGTACTGCCTACTCGGCATACTCGGCAATTCGGGTGCTGCTGATGCTTGAATACTAAAACAAGCAATTTTTTTACAAAAAATCCTGTTGCGACATGATTTTCTGATTAATTATTATTCGCTTATATACTTACACTTGCGGTACGTCGTCGCAGCCGAAGAGTCTCATCATAGAGGCCGACAAAACGGTTTGTAGCCCCTCCTATTTCCTCCATAGCAGAGGCTTGCCTGTTCATGGCTCGTGCCAACTCTCTGTCGACCGCTATTCAAAACTGCTCTATTTTTATTAGATGCTGGGCCCCTTCAAATTCTTTGTCATCTAAAACCAGTAATTAACAGTTGCATTATTATCAATAGTCAACCAATCAACAATAATGCAATATAAGTACCTACATTAAGTATTTAAAAGAAGTAGTGCTTGGGGGAGGCCTGTGTCCAGCAGTTGACGTCTTTCGGTTGAAATAAAATAAATATAATAATAATAAATAAAAATTTATTGAAATAATAAGTTTACAAAAAGTGTACATTTGGTTCAGTAGTGTATATTAATCTAGGCCTATACTAGGATTAGAATAATTTGGATATAAACTATGGTATGACAAATATGAGATTACAGTCAAAAATTTTTACTCTGAAGGTATGTAGTGCGTTGCCTGATCTAGGTTTATTTAAACCTGTGTTTCAGGCCATCTCTCTACGAAAGAACTTGTTAAATAGGACAGTCAATGAATTAAATTAACATATTATATTTTCAGTATCTAAGCAGATACAATATTTTGCGTAGCCTTATTATAAACTAGGCTTATGGGATGTATTTATATCTATAAATAAAATTATTCTAAAATAATATTATAATATTAGGTTAGGTAACTACAGTTAAGCTACTTTAGCTCAGCACCTCTAATAGTTTTTCCGTGTCCGAGTAATTTAATTTAGCTAAATAATCGAATAACATTATACTACACCTATTATAACTTACATTATAAATCTTAAGCAATTTGTTAAATTTATTATATAAGAAAGGTCCTAGAAATAAGTAAAATCTTTTTGAAAAAGCATGTTTAGTCTGAGGGTTCGTGCAAACCAAATCCTTTCTTCTCTTGTCTGCAGGTAAAGGTTTAAAATCTAGTTCAGTGTGTTGCAGTAAAACTATACTTAGAACAAAAAGTTGTCGAACTGTTAGTACCTTGCATGCCATATAAAGCTGGTGTGTGGGAAATCTGAAAGGGCGACGAGTGGCGACTTTTAGAATTGCTCTTTGTGCACGTTCTAGCAGTAGTAAAGTTGATTTTGCGGCACCACCCCAAGAAGTTATGCAGTATGTAAGAATAGATTGACACAAAGCCAAGTAAACCTGTTTAATTAAATGATGATTATATAATTTAAAAGAAGCAAGTTAATAATATTAGGTAAGTAATAAAAAGGTATTTCTTATCCTTTGCGGGGAGACGAGCGACGAGGACGACGGCGACGCTTCGGAGGGTGTCGGTCCCTAAAAATGTGTATTATACCTATATTATTATTTTTATTTTGTAATGATTTTGAATAATTTGTGTAAGGCTTAAATAAAAACTGTTCACCTTAGTGAATTATAGTTTGATATTAGTAAAAATATATCTAATGACGCCTCTTTTTGACATCTTTAATCATTCGCGTCGCGCATGCGCGTAGCGTTTACGAATACGTTCCATGTTAGCTTTCTAGCCGATTATTTATTTTAATGATTTTATATTTTCAAAGATATATAACAAATCGTCGCTTAGGTAACAATACCGCGCAAGTTAAATTTGACAAGATTCCAGGAGAGATAAAAAACTGATTATTATCTTTGAAATACTTCAGACATGTGTACTGAATACATAAATAGGTATATATTAGGTTCAATTATGATGTCACATATTAAAATGGGTACGTATCAAAATCCCGAAAGTTCATAATACCTATGATTGAAATACCGACGTCCAAAACACCGAAATTCAAAATACCGAAAGTTTTAAATGCCGATAGTCGTTATATCGATACACAAAATATCGATGTTCAAATGCTCGAAAGGACGAAATCCCGAATGGACGAAATCCCGAATAGACGAAAGATTAGGTTAATTATTTAAAAAAAAAATTGTTAGGTTAGGTTAGGTTAAAACTGTGACAGAAACGACAGGATTATATAGAAAAAAATTACTTTTACACAAAATATGGGCGCCAGAAACGACTTGCGCTAATAGAAAAAAAGAGATTATTTTTAGTAGGCTACCTGGAACCGAACTAGTTAGAGAAGATTAATTATTAAAAAAAAATTAGGCAACTTTTAAGTGTTTTGAGGTTAGGTTTACAAAAAATAGCTTTTCTCGGAAACGGTGACAATTTCGGGATTTTGAACTTCGGGTTTTTAAACTTCGGGATTTTAAACTTTCGACCAAACAACCATTCGGCGTTTCAATTTTCGGGATTTCGTCCATCGGTATTTTAAAATTCGGTCTTTTAAAATTCGGGATTTTGATACGTACCCATTAAAATATGTGTATTTAATACTGTATCAGTATAAAATTGACTTAGGCGGTATTAGTTCAACAAAAGAAAGACTTATGCGGTATTTAAACTTTTTTTTATTATAATTAAGTAAAAAAAAAATATATTTTTCAATGCTTTCTTAATGCTAGTAGGAACAATAATAGGAAATATGACAATGCTTTTAGCTTATCTGTTATTTAGTTTCAACAAAATAATTACCTATATGTCACAAGAATTATTATGAATCAATATCACATTACTTAATTAACTATAGTTTTGGTAATCACCCAGCTTCTATTAGTATATAAAATAATAAAGTAAGTAAGTAAAACTATTTCAACGAAAATACAAAACCTTTCAAGAAAAACTTAAACATCAAAAATACAGTTTATATCAAAACTAAAAGTCATGAGTTTATGACTCATGAATAACACGTTACATTATTATAGGTATACCTATATCAGGTTACCATATTAGGTTACTTACGTACTAAAAACTTAAAGAGAATATTATAATCATCTCTGTTCCTAATCATCATAACTGTTAATAATTATCAGTCTTTATCAAGTCAAACTTTAAATGGTATGTCATCATAAAATGAATGGCAGTTAGATGGTAGCACCGCTTTTAAATCTTGCAAATCTTTGTATTTTCGCTGGGAAATTGGTAGTTTCGCATCATACAGTTTAGGCAGCATACTTAAGGGCGTCACATCATTACACAGTTTAAGTGGACGTTGAGGCAAGAGTTGCAGAGGATCATCAAAATTTAATTTATACCAAATCGTGCCATCTGGTTTGTAAGCTAAAACCTTTAAATCAGTCACAGTGGGATCATTAGTTTTCTTTCCCGGCCGAATGTTTTTGTAAATTAATGTATTCCTAAAATCAGTAAAAAAATTATAATCTAGATAACGACTGTCGTATGGCATTGGTTTAGTTCTAGCTGACTTTGCTATATTTGCATACTGAGAGGGTAAGTAGATTTCTCTTCCTTTTACTTTACATTCGATGGCACTATGCACAGAATCGCATTCCATCTGAGTATGCCCTTTCTCAAGATATTTTTGAGTTATTATAACTTGCTTTTCTATTGCCAAACGTAAGAGGGCATTACTCAAGATAGCATTTCGATTCTGTACACAGCAACCATCGGAAAATAGTATTACAGGTAACAATTTCCTATTTAATAAACTTTGCAATTGATCAACAATACAAGATGCAAAAACGGAAGCTTCCAGTGAAGCATTAGATTCATCAAACCAATAACATACAGCCTCGTGAGTAGCCAAATTATACATAGTAAAGTTATGTACGCACAGTTTTGTCTTGTAGAATATAGCGCTTGCCTGAAGATTAGGAGCTAATTTAACAGATTGCACATCTTGCGTAAATACGTGGCATTTTCCTTCTTTGGCTAAACCTTTATCTGTCTCTTTTTCCTTTCTAGCTTTTTCTTTTCTTTCTCTATGTAGTGTTATTTCTGCGTCCGTAATATTACCTGCTTCATGACCGCAGCATACATCACACCGATCTTTTTTCGGGTGATAGAGACTTAAATTAAGCTTTAAAAAGATGTTATCAAAAATCCTGCGACTGAGACATTCTACAGATTCCAATTCACATTTACTAGTAAACTCCTTGTAAAGCTGCCCCATGTTCTGAAATAACGGTTCTAAGTATTGTCTTGACGTACTTGATCGACAGTAGTGTGATGGCATTTTAGGAAGACTATTAAGGAATTCTTCTGCATAGACATGAGCGGCTAGCTTTTTTTTTGGATGGCTTTCTTTATGTGAATGTGGTGGCATGGCGCTGTTTGTTTTCTCAAGCCAATATCGTACAAACCAGTCCTTAATTCCTAATGTATGTAGAAACATCTTATTGCATACTTGATGGCGTATGTTTCCAATAGTGAGGAAATAAGCTAGAGTTTTAGATCTTGTTGACTCAGTATTTTTAGTAACTTTTTTGTCATTTGCTACAACATGACAACATACAAAAGTTTTTCTTTGTTCCCATGACATTGTTTTCCAAAATATTTCAAATAACTCCTTTCTTTTATCTTCATTTATGTTATCACAACTTCTCAGTTTTGATTTCTTACAAAATGATGAAACACAAGTAGGTTTCATACTTCTTGCAGGCCTTTAGACATCATGATGGACTTTTTTTTTCATATGATCATTCGTGACTCGTCTATAGCCTAAATACGCCTCTCCTTTCATTCTTAAATTTTTATTCAAGTTTTTTTTCCACTTACCCGGTTCTTTATTAGCTTTATTTTGTCTTTTCCTATTGATTGATAAATCTCCGTGATACGTATCAGTTTTTTCTAATTCATCAGGTTGAGGGTTAGATGTCTCACCAAAAGTCAATTCATCAGGTCGGTTGTAAGATGTCTCACCAATAATGGCAACTTCATTAGGTTGGGGACTTGATGTCTCACCAACAGCGGCTACTTCGTTAGGTTGGGGAGTCGATATCTCACCAACAGCGGCAACTTCATCGAGTTGGAGGCTTGATATCTCGCTAACAGTAACAACAGCAGAATTCAGTACACTGGGAATATCATTTGCAATCATATTTAAATTGACTTGAGGATTTGAGTTTTCAATAACTGTACTAGTTTCTGTCAATAATATTATGTTGCTCGTAGAGGAAATATCAGGCAAAAGTTCATTCCTTGGAATGTCCATTACAGAAGTATTGCTAATGTCCGCAAAATTAAATGAAGAATTCTCTATCATTTCTATAAATTTTAAGCTGTCAATATTAATTATGTTTGCGTCATTCTCCTTCTCCTTTATTTCGTTAATTTCTACGTTATCTTGAAATAATACACCGTTGCTGCTCAATGTAATTGTATCAGCTTGTGCAATTTTTTCGTCATCAAAGCCGGCAGGCTCAACATTGATACTACCTACTGCTTGATGTAAGCCCCCCATTATAGTTACTTCAGTTGAATCAGAATTAATAGAATTAATTGATTTGGGGTAAAGTTTACTACATTTATTTATTGCTACCTGAGCCAGCTTTTCGCAATTTTTCCTTTTTAAGATATACATTTTTTGTGCCAACAACGCTTCCCGCCTTTTTTTTAAATCGAGTAAAGTCGTGACTTTAACTTGAGTCTCCACGTCTTTCTCCTCCTCCTCCATGCTGCAAGCGGTATCATCAAGCTGCTCAGTCATTTTCATAAGCTGAAAAAAAAACTTTATATAATATTTACTTACCAAATGTGAATGCATGCACACAAATTCGTTTGGTAAAAAGTAAAAAATCATAATTATAACCAAAATAATTCATAATATTCCTTTTTATTTATAAAAAGTAAGTTAATATAATAAAAACCATACACCTAAAGTCTGTTTAATACCGCTCAAGTCCCATTAAAATGTTTATGAAACACAGCGTAAGTCAAAATAAAATAGTTAACAATACCGCCTAAGTCAATGAACATTACATTGAAAAACCGCCGATCTATTGAAGTTTAAAATACATCTATAATAGCAGTAATTACACTCTAATATACTACAAAATAATGAATAATTGAGTTGGCTTACCTTTTTGGTCCATCAGAAGTGTCTAACTCTCTGATAAAACCATAATAGACAAAAATATACAATAAATTTGCTGCGCGGTCACACATCAACACAAGATAGTATGGCGGACTGACGACTTACGCGGTTGTGACACAACAAACGATTTGCGCGGTGCCAGAACTACTTGAATAACGCGCTGCGATTGGACAATTTAAAAAAAATTCTAACATCATTCGATGCGCGCCGACAAAATCTATCCAATGAAGTATAAAACGTCATATGACCAATTTTCGACTTACGCGGTATTGTTACCTAAGCGACGAAATGAGAAATGAAAATACTATGAGTATGCACTTAATCAAGCAAACTAATTAATAAATTTAAAAAATCAGAAAATAAGGCTGCTAAAAATTAAAGTATCACTAAGTATCACAATATCGTCTACGTACATTGAACCAACATGAAAATATGTTTAATTTCGTAAACGAGAACAAAGTTGACCGCTATGAGACTATACTGCAATGATACTGCGACCGGAATGTGAACAAACCGAACTTTAAGATTAGCAGAATACTATTTTTTGGTCTATTCACAATGTCATCGCAATCTAGTCTCGTGTTTTTCACATTGCACGTTAATTTGTAGAATTGACCTTCAGAGCTGACGCAAAAGGAAGAATGGCGCTGGCTACCCACCGCGAGCAACGTAGCGGACGACGCCACCCGGCTCGTCGACACTCCCATTTGTACGGAAGACAGATGGTTCCAGGGACCGGAATTTCTGCGACTACCTGAAGACCAGTGGCCCACCGCGTCAACTGAAGAACCCGAAGAGGGAGAAGAAGTATACAGCGTCGCAGAGAACCAGAAGCACGGAAGCTGGCTACCAGATCCTGCCCGCTTCTCCAAGTACGAGGTCTTAGTAAAAGCAGCAGCACGAGTGATCGCCTTCACGGACATCTGCCGACGAAGAGCGAAGAGGCTGGAAAATCGACACCTTCAGCGCGCCGAGGCTGAACTGATTAGAAGAGCTCAAGAAGAGAGCTTCAAAGACGAGTTGATGAAGATTCGAGCGGCTCGTCCGCTCACAAAGGCAAGTCGACTGTACCGACTTGATCCTGTGCTGGAAGACGGTATCCTGAGGGTACGGGGCCGGACCGAGGCCTCTTCCGCACCGACAGAGACTAAGCGGCCAATAATACTGGACGGCCGCCACCAGCTGACCAAGCTCCTCGTGCTACGGGAGCACTGCGCGGCGGGTCACGCCAACAGAGAACGTGTGACCAACGATCTGCGACAGCGGTACTGGGTCATCCACTTGCGACCCACAGTGCGCGCTGTCGAGAAAAACTGCGCCTTCTGCAAGAGGCGGCGAGCGACGCCGCAGACACCAGCTACGGGGGACCTGCCACACGCCCGCCTTGACCCTTTCCACCGCCCGTTCACCAACTGTGGGGTGGATTATTTTGGACCGATGATGGTCAAGGTAGGGCGACGACGAGAGAAAAGGTGGGGCGCACTTTTTACGTGCCTTACGTCCCGCGCCGTGCACATTGAGCTTGTAGCGTCGCTCTCCACCGACTCAGCTATCATGGCGCTGAGACGAATGGCCGCCCGAAGAGGCTGGCCAAGGACAATATACTCCGACAACGCGACGAACTTCCGTGGAGCGGATCAAGAGTTACGCAACGCCTACACCGAGTGGATGCCGGCCCTGCGAGACGAGGGACTGTTACATCGTATGGAGTGGCGCTTCATCCCTCCTGGCGCGCCCAACCAAGGCGGCGCGTGGGAGCGTATGTTGCGCTCAGTGAAGACAGCCCTGAGTGTAACTCTCCGGGAGAAGGCGCCGGCAAAAGAGGTGCTGCACACTCTGCTCGCGGAGGCCGAATTTTCAATTAACGCTCGGCCTCTAACCCACGTCAGCGTGAGCCCCAGCGACCCCGAGGCTCTGACTCCAACCACTTCTTGTTGGGGTCATCGGACGGACTGCCAACGACGGGCCCCTGTGATGAGGCCGACCGCAGGACCTGGCGAGCCAGCCAGGCGCTCGCTGACCACTTCTGGCGACGTTGGCTTCGCGAGTATCTCCCCACACTGATACCTCGTGGCGAGCCGCGAAACACCGCACGCCCACTGCAAGCCGGCGACATAGTGCTCGTGGTGGACAGCACGCTACCCCGCAACACATGGCCGATGGGAATCGTGGAACGTACGCACAGCGGACCAGACGGCGGCATCAGGGTCGTCGAAGTGCGGACCAGGACGGGCACCTTCCGACGCCCCGTCAGCAAGCTCGTCGTCGTATCGAAGCAAGAGGAGGCTTCGCAAGCTGCGCGGGGGGGAGAGATGTTGCGGACGCCGAGCCCGCCGACTGAATAAGACTAAATTGTGAAAAGTGGTAGTGAATATGTGTTATGATGTGTGACTGACTAAGACAATGTTTAGATGTAGTGTTATAGAAATGTAAAGTAGTAATAGATATTAGTGTCTAGCAGTCGTTAACTCGTTTGGTAAAATAGATATTAATACACATTCCTTGCGCACGAGGGCGCCACTTGTTGATTGAAAGCCTAAGTACGTCGAAACTTTACCGTAAGGAGAGCCGTTGCACTATTTTTGTAATTTTAACACGGTAAATAGGTGTTTTTTAGTGTAACTTTTTGTATTTAGGTAAAAATAACTTAGGTCTATCATTAGAAATTAACGGTCTTATTCATAATAAGTTATGGCACATCTAAAGGCTTGCTAAAGTCTCGTTGTCAAAAATTGCTATTCATAAACGCATTTTAGCACTAAAACGTTCTATAAACCTACTATAAAGTTATGAAACCCAGAACCCTACTATAACAGTATTATAAGGAAAAAATGGCCGACTCTGCATCAGCTGATTAATAAGAAAATGACATTTGACGTACAAACGTAATATTGTGAAAAGTCACTTTCGTAAACAATCGTACTTCGAGGAGCCGCAGTTGTATTTAATTTATTTTGCACTTCTGTTTAACCAATTTAGTTTATTATTATATACCTACGATGCAAAATATAAGCGAGGAAAAATATAACAAAGCACATATTAAGTATAGCAACAAGATATACTGTGGGACGCTGCTACTTTGGAGTGTGGAAACAATGCTTTCAATGCCTTTTACCTACAAACTAGAAAATGTGAAAACAACCATAGTGGCTAGAGCAGTACTTTACAATATTGCAATTGACCATGGGTTGGTTGTTGCATGGATGCAGTTAGGGGTAGCAATATCAATTAATATCATACAAAGTCACCCCAAGAAGTTGCAAGGGGAAATGCAAATGCTATTTTACATACTTTTAAAGAAACATTCCGCCGAGGTAGCCCCACTTTACCAGGCTGGAGTTACATCTTCCCACTTGTGTCCGGAGATGGTTCAGGGACTTCCGTGTGGACCACGGAAGTTTACACCCTGCAGGGAGATGCTCCAGTAGGGTGTGGTTGAGAAGCTATGTCGCAAAACATGCTCCACCTCCTATCCTGCCCTATGTGTCCCACCCAAAACATGCAGTCTAAAGTGACCTCTGCATTGCCACCGACGACGACGTGGAAGTGGCAATGTTTTGGGCCAACAAGATCTAAAGTAAAGTCGTGCCCGCGACACGAAGAAGAAAAAGAGGAGACATCTAGCGAGTAGTTCATTAAAAAAAAGCTTGTATACAAATATCAGTTTAATTTATTTTTATAATACTTGTACACACCGGGACTTACAGCTTAGTATGGCCGTTATTCCAAATGCATACAGTGTGGCTATAAGTTTGTAACAATTGAGCCTGGTACCTACGACTACCTAACACCCTACTGATCATAAACCTAGAGTAACTACCTAGCACCCTAACCTATCATACAAACCACACCAAACGTGAGTTACGTTGGTTTTACATGTGGGAAGTCTGTTATCAGGAGACTACAGGAACAGATGGAATTTGGGTAGGAATAGGGGTTTGTGTACGTAGTGCAATGTACACAGGAAATAGTTTTCTCACTGCCGGTCCCACAGACTCATAGAACTGATGATGGCTAAAGGTGTCTTGGCCATAGTGAGAGGAATTATGGAAGATGAATCAAACTCGACTCCAGCTTGATGACTAATTTATTACAGTAATTAACTTAATTATATACAATTTTAGTGGTCAATACACATTGATGCCTATTTACATTTGTGTGTTGTGTGTGTATCAAGCCGATGAAGTGAAGATCTCAGTAGGTCACTTCTTAGCGCTGATGGTGTGCCGGTATGAGGAACGAATGTATGTCGCTCTTGATGCTGACGCTGTGATGCTGTTGCTGGCGCGTGTAACTCTTGCCTGTTCACGGTTGAACAATACTCTAAACTCTAATTTGGCTTCTAAAACTTGTGCAAGCAGAACAACATTTTTACAATGTTTGCTTTTCATTTACCATCTGTGCTATCTCTTCTGTAGGCCGTTTCAGTTTCTGCAATTTGCCATCCTTACTAGTCCTACTGTCCTGAAATAGAAAACTAATGTTATAATTCTTTCTCTTCATTATCTTATTTATATTATACTAAAATAATGAAATCAGCAGCGGCATAAAAATAACTAATATAACGAGTCATTATTGTTCATATGGCAGCGGTTTTTTTTGTTACAATGAGTTTTGTACAGGCAAACGAAGTTCTTCTTAACATTGTAAATTGGATAGGCACCTAATTCGTAAATCATGCAGGCCGCCCCTGTTTAGCGTTGGTGTTTGTGTCAGTGTTTTTATTTTCTATTATGAAAATCTCTCCCTGACCAAATTCTTCCTAAAAAAATCTAAGGAATAGAAGCAAAAGCAAGCATAAGTATAAAATTGAGAATGTTTACGAAACATAACTTACTTTGAATACATTTTAGCTGTAACAGTAGATGCACACCTTATCCTCCTCCAACCAATATTCAATTCTTTGCCCTTTATTGCAACTAGTCTCCGGTCTTTATTCCATTTATTTTAAATACAAAAAAAAAATTCAAAAGTTTTTTACTTTTACAAGTAAAATATCAAATTCATTCAATGACATATTGTTTCCATGACGTTAGCGCGTCAAAACTGTCGAAACTGTAGACAATATATTAGTTTTCCATACGTAATAATGTCTATGGTCACAATTATTCGGTTAGTAGACAGATATTCTCGTTTGACGATTTAATATGTTGGCCAATTTGTTGGATGACATCATTATTATGGCAACATTTAGATTTATAATGAAGTTATAGTACATTTTAGTTATCGAAGGTTTATGAAGCGTTTATGAATACAAAATTTTATCGAACGTTTTAAAGGCTTATCGAGCATTTTAACTAATGAATGGTTTAAACCTTCTATAAGCTTTTTTTATGAATAAGACCGTAAGTATATGATTGTAATGAATGTCACAACACAATAATCGGTAGAAATAGGTTTCCCATACAAATGTACGATTAGTGCCGTGTGCAAATTAGGAGCGCTGTGATTGGTCGAGCGAAAGAATACCGTTAGAAGCGCTATGATTGGTCGAACCAAAAGGCTTTGTGATTGGTCGAGCTAAAAATTTAAGCCTTGTGATTGGTCGGGGTCGACTATAAAAGAACGGCGAAAAATGTGTTGAGACAGAGGATTGGCTAGTGGCTCACTGCGACTAGTACGATCCCACGACAGTACTAGTTGTTTCGCGCGGACGGCACATTTTTAACCTGCTCGTCTTGTGTTTGCGCGAGCACCTCCAAGGCACTCGTGCGAACACAGGGGGAGCCCCCACCGCGCTGCCTGGCGGATCCCCGCCGCAGCGGTCGCGGAGGTCACCACACCGGCGATGTCGAAACCCGGCAAGCGCGGCTCCCTGGGCCGCGATGCCGGGTCTCAGGAGCTCCGTCCGGCGTTGGATCGGACGACGTCAATGCCGAATATCGGCGATGCGTCGTCCGGTGCGCCGCCGGCCGGACGGAAGAAGAAGGAAGAGGGGGGGTACGGGGGCCGCGGTAGCTGCCGGCCCACCGACGTCATCGGCGCCTGCGCGCGTTGCGCCAACGCCGTCAACAAGCCGCCAGCACGCGGTACCCGTCCGCCCCGCAGCGTTCCGCCCGGTGCCCAAACAGGCTCCGGGGCCCGCCGCGCACACAGGCCGCGCGCATCAAGCGCGCGCCACAGTGCCGCCCGCATGCGTACCTGCGCCCGCTGCGCGAGGCGCGGCGCCCGCGCGCACCTCTGCGCCGCCGACTGCGCGCGCTGTCGCGCAGCAAGTGCAGCCTGCGCTGCCAGCGCACACATCCGCGCGCCCCCGCGCGCCCCCGGCGCGCGCTGCCGCGCCGCCAACCTTTGCGTCCCCACCCGCGCCCCCCGGGGCTGCGTCGGCGGCGACGCCAAAACAAGCCGTGCCAGCTCCGCACACAGCCGCACCCGGTCCCCGCTTCTCGCTGGCGGGACCGGCGATGGCAGAGCGGGAGCGGTCGGCGCTGCAGACGCCGCAGGCGCCCGCTTCACCGGCGCCCCCCAGGGCCTCCGCCTTCGACTCGCCCGCCATGCTGTCGGCATGCTCCTCACGCGTGGGGTCGAGCATGTCGCTGGCATCGGTGGGCTCGGCCACGTCCGGTCGCGATGACGTGTCGCGAGATACGTCCCCGCGATCCGGGCGGTGGCCCACCGAGGGAGGAGCAGCCTCCGCGCCCCGCACACCGGCGCCACCAGCGTCACCCATACCGCCGCCGCTCGGTTTCGGGTTCGAGTTTGCGCTCGAGTCCAGACCCCAGCGGCGCCGGAGGAGCTCGGGTGAGACCGCCGCCGAGGAAGAGGTGAAGCGGTACTGCCTGGACCCGCCGCGGCCACAGCGCGAACGCGCGCCGCGGGGTCGGGCAGCGCCTACTTCGCCCACCTTCGCCGACGCGGCACGGCGCACGCCGCCGCCGCCGCCGCAGTCGCCCACACAGACAGAAGCACAAGGGGTGAGTGTTTCAAATTTACCCCCTGCCCCCACTGCGGATACCGCACCCCCTGCTGCCGCCTCCGGCGCCTCGACGACGACGAAGAAGCAGAAGCCGGAGAAGAAATTAAGATATCCTCCGCTGGTGGTGGAGAAGCTGCCCAACTGGGCCGCCCACTTCCGGGCCATCGCCGCCAAGCTGGGCCGGCCGCCTAACGCTCGACCCTACGGGACCGGGGTACGCTTCACCCCGGATACCGAGGACGAGTACCGGCTGGTCCAGCGGTACCTGACTGGCCTGGAGAAGGAGAGCGGCGTGTCATGGTTCGCCTACTCACTACCAGCGGAGCGAAACATGAAGATCGCCATCAGGGGGCTGCCACCGGACACGGACCCCCAGGAGATCGAGGAGGAACTCCGGGCGTTGGGGTACCAGCCGGAGTACGTGCGCCACATTAAGGGCGCACAAGGAAGACCCGGCTGCGTGTTCCACGCCGTCCTAAAAAAGACGCCCGACGTCCGGGGAATCTTTGACACCACCGTATTTATGTACATGCGGGGTGTCAAGATAGAAGCTTGGCGGGGCAAACGTGGGCCCGCCCAGTGCCACCGGTGCCAAAAGTTCCGGCACAGCTCGCGCCAGTGCCACCGACCGCTCGCTTGCGTCCGATGCGGCGGGGAGCACGTGGCACGTGACTGCCCGCGCCCGCGGGAGGAGCCGGCCACCTGCGTCAATTGCGGTGGCCCGCACCCTGCGTGCAACAACAAGTGCCCCGTGTTCCAGGCGGAGACCCGGAACAAGCGAGCGGGGACTGCCGCCATTACTACCACCGCGCGCCGGCCCCTAGCGGCCACCGAAGGGCCGCAAATGGTGGAGCAAGAGGCCCAGAGCGCCACGCTAATGGCGGCGGCCAATGGGCCCACAGATAAGAGCCAAGCCACCTCCTCGAAGCGGAGAAGGAAGAAGGGGCGCGGGGGTAAAGGAAAGGGGAAGAAGTCCCAACCCCCCCCCCCGGCGACACAGGAAGAAATTCCGAAGGCCGCAGACCCTGCCTTGTCCGAGGCGCAGGTCGTTAACAATAACAAACCTACAACTAGCGCCGGCGCTGCGCCGCGGCAGCAAGCGGAACAAAAACAGTTCGCTCAGAGAGCGAGCCGCGGCGCCTCCGGCGCTACTACTACAAAACAGGAATTTACGACCTGCGCCATCAAGTTATTGATGGACCTTATAAAGGCCATAAGGCAGGGTCAAGATATAGAGACGGTCATCCTTGATGGCCTGGCCACGTTACTCACCTTGTACCATGGCTAGGCCATTAAGGGTGATTCATTGGAATGCCCGCGGCCTTAGAGGAAAGGTCGCCCCCCTCCGCCATCTCCTGAGGGAACAGGACATCGACGTGGCGCTTATAAGTGAGACCCTACTAGGACCCGAAGATAGGGTCAGGGTCCCGGGGTATCACTTATACAGGAAGGACGAAAGGTCGGCCAACGTTAAGTACCGTGGTCTGGCGGTACTAGTGAGGCGAAGAGTCGTCCATCAGGAACTCCCCTTGCCGTCGATTAGCAGCTTCTACGCCCTGGGTGTGCAGCTGCACGTAGCCGGCGAGGACATCAACATCTACGCCTGCTACAAGCCGCCCGCGGCTCGCCTGGACCTTACCGAGCTGCGGGCCCTGCTTGTAGACACCACACGCGCCACCATCCTCGCCGGCGACTTGAACTGCAAGCACCCGGCGTGGAACTGCTACACTACGAATACCGAGGGGAGACGGCTCCTAGCGGACTCGGAAGCCCTCGGCTATACGGTGTCCGGCCCAGAGACGCCAACCCACTATCCGGACGCCGCACTCTACATGCCGGACGTGCTGGACATCGTAGTCCACCGGGGGCTGTGCTGCCAGATCACACAGCAAGTGATAGACGACGAGTTGCAGTCGGACCACCAACCTGTACTCGTCGTCTTATCGGGAATGCCGACCCGACTGAAGCCCATAGCGCCACGTCGAACCACGGACTGGAAAAAGTTCGTGGAAAAAGTGGAGACCACCACGCCGACTCGGCCTATTGTCACCTCCGCGGACGTTGATAAGACAGCGGATGACGTCACTGCTTGCATACAGAGCGCCTTAGAAACGGCGACTAGCACGCAGCCGCAGGGGAGAGTGCTATTGCCGCCCCTGCCGGCGCACATTAATGCGATGATCGCCGAGAAGAGGCGCATTCGCAAGCAGTGGCAACAATTAAGATGCCCCACCCTCAAAAGAGAGCTCAACCGTCTCGCGGAGAAGGTGAAGGCCGAGTTACAGGCGCTCACCACCGCGGGCTGGGAGGACCGAATTGAGGCCACAGCTGACAGCTGGCCGTCACTACACAAGTTGTGCGGCCAGCTAACGAATACCCCAGCCCCGGTGCGTCCGCTGCTCAACAGCGACGGGGCGCTCAAGTATGTAGCGGAGGACCGGGCGGAGGTCTTCGCCGAACACCTGGAGCGTCAGTTCCGCCCCAACCCGACCAGCGACACCGACCATGTCGCAGCAGTCGAGCAACACCTGGGAGACTACTTCGCAACGCCGATAGCTCCCGATGAGGACCCAGTCTTCTTCTCGCCTGGCGCAGTCAGACGCGCCATCCTAAGAACGAAGCCCAGGAAGGCCCCCGGTGCTGACGGTATCACCAACACAGTGCTGCGCCACCTGCCGTACCGTATGGTAGCGGCGCTGGCGCGCCTGTTTATGGCGATACTGCGCACGGGGGCCTTTCCCGCCTCGTGGAAGGAAGGGCGCGTCATTATGCTGCCCAAGGCGGGGAAAGATATACTGAAGCCGGAGAGCTATCGGCCGATCACCCTACTGTCGACCGTCTCCAAGGTGTTCGAAGCACTCCTGCTGCGACATCTCCAACCACACATCGCGCCGCGCCCGGAGCAGTTTGGGTTTCGGGCGGAGCATAGTACGACGCTCCAGCTGTCGAGGGTACTGCACCACCTCGCAGCCGCGCTCAACAAGAAGGAGTACTCGGTGGCAGTATTCCTCGACATGGAGAAGGCCTTCGACCGTGTGTGGCACGAAGGCTTGGTTTACAAGCTGGCCACCTCAGACGCGCCCCGTCGCGTCGTCAAGGTGGTCTCCACTTTTCTCACCAACAGGACTTTCAGGGTGGTGGTCGACGGGGCGCTCTCCAGCGCCCGCCCGGTGCTCGCGGGTGTACCGCAGGGCAGCTGCGTGTCGCCGGCGTGTTACTCACGTTACACCGACGACATCCCCACCACATCGGACGCCACGCTCGCGCTGTACGCAGACGACGCCGCGTACATTACTACATCGCTTAATGCGAAGTACGCGGCGGTCAAGATGCAGCGCGCGCTCGACAAGCTGCCTGACTGGCTGTCTAAGTGGCGGCTGTCGGTTAACGTGGGTAAGACGCAGGCGATGGTCACCGGCTTCGCGCCTCTCCCACCACCCTTGAAGCTGCAGGGAGCCGACATCGCGTGGTCGCCCTGGGTCAAGTACCTGGGGGTAACTATCGATCGTCGGCTCACGATGGGGCCACACGTCCGCTCGGTCGCCGCAAGGGGTAGGGTCGCCCGCAACCTCCTCAAACCGGTGCTCTCGTCCCGCATACCGGCGCGCGTCAAGTTGGGCGTGTACAAGTTGTACGTGCGCCCAATCTTGACGTACGCCGCCCCGGCATGGTTCGCCCTCACGAGCGAGTCGAGCCGAAAGTTGCTCCGCACGCAACAAAGTCAAGCGTTGCGGACCATTGTTGACGCTCCTCGTTTCGTGAGGAACGATGTCATCGTACGGGACCTCGGGATAGAGAGCCTGGACGAGTTTGTGCGGCGACTCGCGAAGGGAATGTTCGCGCGTGCCGACGCATCTGCCTGGCCCCATGTCCAGGACATTGCGCCCTGGCACGCGCGCCCCCCCGACGCGAGACCCTTGCCCCGCGACCTGGTAGCGGACGACGACCCCATCGCACCGGATTGACGCCTCAAGTGAGCCGCACCCAGGTTACACGCGGCTCACTTGAATCAACTGAACTCCACATATCACACACACATTCGTTGCGTAGCGTGTGCTAGGTTAATATAGGCACGTTACGTAGCGAGCGCAGCCACTCACCACTATACAGACGCTCAAACTCACACGCGTAGGCGCAGCGCGGGCCGCGATACGCGTAGACACTGAGCGGTGTCACACAGTACAATACCGCTCACACACACATGACTGCTCCTTAGCCCGGACCGTAACCGGCTAGCTCTGGAAGCGGGGCGGGCGGGAGCAAAACACCTATATTCTGTAGGAGCGTCGAGTCGGCACCTCCGTCGCTGGTCGTCCTCCGCCGGGCCTCCCCCAGGCAACTGGGGGTCTCACCTGGCGGGGACAGACCGCCGAGGTGTCGTGAAGAAAGCGGCGCTGTATGAATCAGCGTCGCGACGCGCCTACAGAAAAACAACAAGCAACCACTCACATGACCGCACGTAAATATATACGTGCGGTCAACTAAGCTGTAGGCCATTGCAGCCAACATAGTGAGGGGCCTGTTTTAGCAGGCCACCGCATGGCCTCCGCGGCCGGGGGGCATAGCCCCGGAACCGCTCGCCACGCCCCCTGACGGGGGCGTCGCGATCTCTACGAACTGACGGTTGAGACATTCAGTCCGGAACCAGCAACAAGTACGCAACTAATAAGAAGAATAAAAGATCAAGAGCTATCGAAGAACTGGGTTTTATTCGACACACCCAACCAACAAATTAGCATCAATATACAGTCCACAACAAATGTAACCAAGCGTGGTTTCTAGCGCATGAGGCGCAGAGCGAGCGGTGCTGTTAAAATCAGCTGATTGCGCTAATGGAGGGGGTATTACTTTTCCTCCTAGCAAGATGAAAGCGAACATTTGCGTTCCTAGAATTGTGTCAATGCTACCTGGTAGATTCCAACAATCATCCGCAAACGGTAAGTTTTTGAAATAATTAATGGTCGACGCCTGTATTACTCGGCTTGGCAAAGGGTCTGCTATATGGTCTATTACCAGCATGGTCAAGCTATATTGAGCGTCACTCACTCGCGATTATATGGTGACGGCTACATAACTTCGTATAGGTGCCGAAATGGCGCCTACCGATTTTAACGACGAGTTAACTAGTGGATTAATTTTCAGCTTCAGTCTTTTGCAACACTCGAGGGTAATAATATTATTTTGCGACCCGCTATCCACCAGACATCTGATTGTAAGCCGATTCCCGTCTATAGGTACATACACTTGCGCGGTAGGTAATACTATTGAACTATCCAGTTGAGTGCAAGACAAAACCTTACTGTTTGTAGCTAAAAGTACGGTCGAATTTACACCGTCCATTTTATTTACAGGCCCCCCGCCACTCAAGTATTCGGTCGACCGCGACAACAAACACAACGATTGGGGATTATTTTGTGCATTGGAGGGAACTGCGTTCATTGCAGCCGCCTCGCTATTATTATTTGAACTGGATGGCCTTGATTGTGGAATATTTTCCATATTTTCAAAGTGTAGTAAAGTATGATGCGTTTTATTACAATGTTTGCATGTGTGCTTCGACGCACATCTTAACGTTCTGTGTTTATTACTGAAACAGTTAACGCATAATTTTTTGTTTTTAACGAACATAAAACGTTCCCTAACTGTAAGTCGTTTGAACTCCAAACACTCGTATAAATGAACATGACTTGCATTATTGTAAAAAATGCAGGTAGGTCTGGAATTAATATTTTTCTCCGTGATCGCAAAACCATGAGTGGTTTTCTGAACATTCCGATTACGTGACTTCTCGAAACTTCGAGCTTTATTATCAATTGCACTAGTCTGATGTACCGCAGCTGTTCTTTCGATAGTCTTTATGTGATTACGAACATAAGTTATTAACTCTTCGCTTATGGGTATATCTTTATCGCGCACGGACAACTCGAAGTTCTGCATCAATTGCGAATCCAGTTTTTTTAACGCGAGATGCGTAAAAATAAAATCTGATAGATCACCAATCTGTAACTTTTTTAACGACTAACGGACCACGAAGAATGAATTCGTTCAATAAAGTCATTCAATTGACCTGAGGCGGAGGTACTACAACTTATGTTGAGTATATTATTTAAATACATGGACCCTAACAATCTCTTGTCCTGGTATTTTTCCACTAATGAGTTCCATATTGTGGAATAATTATCCTCATTAGGAATTATTCCGGCAAATATATTTAATGCGTTCCCACTCAGTTTACCCACCAAATATTGGACCTTTTGACTGTCCGTCAATGTTTTATTATTGTGAACATTAGCTTTAAAGCATTCATAAAAAAGCGGCCAGTTTTCGGGATTACCCGAAAAACTGACTAATTCTAGCGCGGGTAGTTTACACGAATTTTCATTGTTTCTTTGGCTGGCAATTCTTGTTTATACGTACGAAGTGTTTCCATTAAGTTACCGCGTATGTATTTGATTTGGGAATAGAGTGATTCAAATGCACTCCAGTCACTGAAGGTAATTTTATATTTATTTATTTATCTTTAAATCAGGTAGAACCCATAAATTTGTTAGTATTCCTTAACCTATGTTAGTATAACATACGAACTAATAATTATAATAGGTACTTAATTTCTCCACCTCACGGCGACACCCGGCAACAGTACATGCACTGCGCATAGGTGCCCCATAAGGTGGCCTTCAGTCTTACTAGCAACAATGCTCAGAAGACCGCTGCCGCTGCCCCTCACCCTACGCAGCAGTGAAGCGGATCTTTTACGAATAATCGCAAAGAAGTCGTCTGTACGCGCTGCTGCGAACATCCTTGATGCGCTACAGAAACGAGGCAGCGACAGCAGTATCCTAAAAGCATTATTGTATTGCACGCGTAAGGCATTAAACGTTTTCTGCGTGTATCTGGTCCACAGACTGCATGTATAAAAGGTCTGACAATAAGCTCTAAACAGAGTTATCTTGACATTGCTGTCGCACTTTGCAAATCTGCGGGCCAGCATGTTGCATCTTACAGTCAATGCCCTCCGCTCCCTTTCAATATCACAGTTATCAGTGCCATCCTCTGTAACCCAGTGACCAAGGTACTTGACTCTGTTTAGAGTGGCACCATATAGCGAGATTGGTGGTACCACTTCATAGGTTTTGTTTTGTGCCATAAAAACTAACAGCTCGCTTTTCTTGGCGTTATACCTTAGTCCGTGGGCTCCAGCATAGCACTCACATATATTTAACAGCTTCCTAAGAGCACTGATTGACGGACTCAGCAGCACCATATCGTCAGCATAACTGATGTTGTTGAAGGACACACCATCGATCGAGCATCCGATGGCAGTGCTGCTGAGTTCCTCAATCAGCTTATTCACATAGATGTTAAACAACTTGGGCGATGTCAGCCCCTTGCCTCACCGCACACTCTAACCTGTACACATCTGAGTATGAGCCTGCCCACCTCACAGCGTTGTGTTGGTTATTGTACCAGAACTTTAGTACATTAATTATTTCTGGCGGCAGGTTAGCTTCATCAGACAACTTTTTCCACAAGATGTCATATGAGACAAGATCGAAAGCACTGGATAAATCCAGGAAACATGCATACACAGGTGTCCTCCTCCCAGTGTAATATTGCACTGTACTCTTTAGGGTCATGATTGCAGTCTCAGTTGATAACCCATCCCTAAAACCAAACTGTCTGTCATTGATTTTTAATTGTTTACCCAGACAGCGGTCAAGCAAACAATCAAAAACAACTTCCCTCAACTTCTCATGACACAACTCATGGTACAGTAGGCTCCAAAAGTCCATAGGCAAAGTCACAAAGCAATAGCTTGACGTTTAGTTTGACTTACGACCTTCTTTTAATGAGTAATTAGACACACACACTCGCATATTACTCGAATATAGTTCCGTGTCATGTTCGTCTTGTTCACATAGTTCATAAAACTTTATGATTATACCCACAGAAATCTAAATAAATAAAACATAAGGTAGACAGATGCTTAACTCATTCACCGCTAGTCCCCGACTAAATAGAATGTTGTTGCTTCTTGGTTGGTGGATAATTTGATATGTGAAGTGTGTTTAATCTATTAGCGTTGTTGTAGTTCATTTTGAAATGCAAGCAAATTTAAATATCGAGATGATAGCTGCTGATATTATCGCGCTGCGTAAATATGGACTTATTATTATATCACAAATATTTGATGAAACCGGACTGACTGTGAGTATTATGATTTCATTATTTTATGGAACATTTATCTAATTAAAGTATAAATGATGATCCTTGTAGTTATTTTTTTAAACGTTTTATATTTACCTACCATAAGCCCTAAATAGAAAAAAAATATATATTTCCTAAAGTTTATTTATTTACTTTTGGAATGATGAATATAATATTAAGCATAATATTATAATATATAATCATTTTGTAACATTTCTATTTTCAAAATAATTTTGTTTCAAAATAGTAATCATATTTTATAATTTTGCTAGTAGCTTAACAGTATTCCTTTTTTGTTTTAGAGAAATTACCTACTGTGAGTCGGAGGGTCAAAAGATATAAGGAAGAGGGTAGCCTTGCCAGTCGAAAGCGAAGTGGAAGGCCCAGCTGGTCAGTGAATATGAAACAATTGGTTTCCGAGATATTTTGCCGAATTATTCAACAAGTGTTTACGAAGCGTTCGCCGTACAAACGAAAACCAGCTCAAAAACATAATATTTGATTGGAAATAATAAACAAGAACATTTATACAAAGTATTAAGTTATAAATTGATTTTAGTAATATTAAAATAAAATTGTGTCATATCCGTATCTATTAATAAGGATTATTTTGAGGTTTAGTTTCAATCTTCTTTTCATAATGAAAATGAATACTTAAGCTATAACCGCAATAAGTCCTAATAAATATGACTGTTTATAACGAATAAACATTTTGAAATCACTTAAGCATAAAACATTTTTATTTTTAACCCCATATAACATAAGCATAACAATATAATAATAAAAACATAAAAATTATTACATTGTTATTCTCTTTTATTATCTCTATTGAATAACAAAAAAAAAAAACGAAAAAGATAATTATTGAAAAGAAAAATAATAGTCTCATCTCGAGATTGGAACCCAGACTTTCACGTTTGCTAAACCATTAGGTTACGTTACCAGCTATCTATACTTGCTATGATGAAGTGAATTTGAGCAGTAGTATGAACCCACCAAGGTTATGTGTAATTACGTAGTACCGTGTGCGTAAAAGCGACGATATGTTTTGTTTCGTTCGACGCTAGGACAGTAGAAAGATATTTATACTGTGACGCTCACGCTAGCCAATGCGTGTTCGACTTACACACACAGATGTGGCCTGCGGCGTGAGGCGGCCGGTATTATCACAGCAATTTGAACTTTAATATGCTTATGCAAAATTGATGCCTTACTGTACCTATTTATCTGGCTAGCTTCTCTAATCCCCCACTTAACCCTGTTACATGAGGCCTTAGCGCTAAGAATTTTTGGCAACAATACTTTTAAGTTGCATGTCAGCTGTACGGGTAAGTGGTCCGACCAAAAAACATCATACATAATCTTTACACTTACAATAGTTTGACAGGCGGCTTTAGTGACCACACAGTGGTCCAGCCATCTACGACAATTACTATGCGCGTCACTAACATATGTATATGTATCAGAATTCATTCCAAGTCTCTCTATATCTGCACATAACCAGTTTTGTTCATTACAGAAACTACACCTGGATGTGAATTAAAATCTCCCAACACAAATACACTATCAACGTTCTCGATCTCAATAATTGCACTTACTTCGCTTAAACATTCCGTATACTCAATAAGGTTGTCCATTGAGTCGGTAGGCATGTAAACGGAAAAAACTATGAAAACGCGCTGCGCCACTACAAACTTAGCCGCCACTAGACGCACACTTTTACACTCAATGACGGACACCGATGTAAACAAACTCCGTCTCCAGATTAACGCCACGCCACCATATGGCCGCCCGCGTAATATCTCGTTCGACGTATCCACAGCTGACTTGCCCACAAAAGCGAACTCTTTGTGTATAGTTCCTAGGTAGGCTATGTCGTGCGGTAGGAGCCACGTTTCCTGAAGTGCAATGATATCAGACGAATGGCAGAGTGATCTTACACCGTCAATAGATCTATGAATAGATTTACAGTTGAAGCTTACGAAATTAACTAGACTTTGTTCCATTATGACTAGATGTTGGTACTCGTAATTTTTCAGCTGGTTTACATCTGAAATAAATAAACTTCCTGAAATTAACGCCCTCAGGCCACAGGTTGTCATCCATGAAGACTGGTATCTTATGTCTCGGAACGTAAACTTTATAGGCGTTGTATTCTCTTTCCTGTTTCATAACAACCTTTTCCAACTGTACGGATACCTGCGTCTTACTTAAAATATAACTCGATATATCGCTCACGGAGGCACCTTTGTCCACGTTATTAATAAAGAGTGGGACTTTAATATCTGCTGCTTTAAATTTAATTTCAACATCATTCTTTGCAGTACCTTTCTGACCAATAAAACGATTTTTGTATCGTTTTTTCCTAACTTCTATCCATTCTTCGTCTTGCTTATTTCCTTTCCAAATACCTGGCTGCTGCACAATATCCGCTAAGGTCCTTTGCTTTGCAATCTCGATATCATCGCGGCTCATTGTTTCGCTGTCTAAGGGCTCCCGCGCACTAGGCAGCCTGGCTGCGCAGCCAGGCTGCGGCAGCCAGAATATTTGCGCAGTCAGTTATAACAGCCAATCAACGACTAGTCTAGATCCTTCCGTCGAGCAATATGGACGTGGAAGAACTTGTTATTATTGCTTACCTATCTCGTAAAAAACGCAAAACAAAGAAAAGACACTGGATTCATCCTCTTTTTCTAGAAAGACACTCAAAAGGCTTATTCCAAACCTATTTCAAAGATATTCGCGCATTCCCAGACCGGTTTTTTAACTACACGAGGATGTCAGTGCAATCGTTTGATAACCTTTTGGAAAAAATACGAAATTCAATCATCAAAGTCATCTTGTCAAAGTTCGGAACGCAAAATACGTCTGGCTGCTACAACTAGTGCGCGGAGACTGACCGCAGCCACATACATTCGCCTACACACGTTCTGGCTGCGCGCAGCCAGCTGGCTGTCGTGCAAACAGGCGCGTTTCATTGGCTGCTGCAGCCGAGGTTTCGTGGCTGCCTAGTGCGCGGGCTCCTATACAACGTCATATGTTTTACTGGCTGCCGCAGTCTGGCTGCCACAGCCTGGCTGCCTAGTGCGCGCCCGGCCTAACTTCACTTGCGCCTGAGTAGATACCGAACTTAGAGACGGCGGCGGCGGCGCATGACTCAGCTGAGAAGCCGCACGCACCTTACCGATGACAGGCTCGTTCACTTGTATTGGCGAATCCAGTTTTGTAAGCGAGACGCATATATCGTTAGCACGCTCGGGTGAAAGGGACGGCTGATCCCGCGCGTCACGCATTATCAGCTGTTGGCTGTGTGTCACTAAGCCCATTGGCCCGCTATCATAGGTATCGTAAACAAAAGCACCTCTTTTGTTATTAACGTTCAAATTATGAACGTTAACCAATGAACCTCTTTTCAGATTCTCCAGGTCACATTTTAGTACACTGAGTTGATCGTCAGTAACATATTTCTCCTTAATATACGATATGTCACTTCGCAAAATTAGGAGATCTTTAAGTAGTCTTGTGACATCTATATGGTCAAACGATATTGGTGGCAATTTCTGTAGATCTCGCGCCACAAAAATAGGGATTAACTCTGGGTCTGTCTGTTTGAGTAGGCTTATAATATCCTCCAAATTTCTGTTGGTTTTACCTTTATTTTTGCGCGTTATGTTGCGCTTTGAAGTCTGTACTGAATCAAATAACAGACTTTTGGCATTTTCGACTTCCTCCTCAGAGAAAGCTGTCGCACAGATTTGCACTAGACTTTCTTCATCCATTACTTCAATTTTGTTTTGCACAAATGCAAGCACTTCGCTGATCACAATGTTACAGTTTTGACATTTTAACACTTTAGAGGCCATTGCGTAGCCTCAAGGTCAATGACCCCACACGGCACCACCGTATAGACGACGCGTAATACTTGACCGTTAACGATGACGGTTGCGCGTCAACTCATATTAATCAATTATAGTCCGGGTCCACTTTCAGCACCAATTAGTTGTGTTCATCACACAGTGTATTAAAATTATTATATAATTGGTCTATAGGTACTTGTAGAAGCTGCTAGAAATTCCTGGACACTTCTAGTGTTGGTGCTAACTGAAGCCACCTTTTTTCCCGACTCATATGATTCATTAATTTTTGCGATAACTGCTTGCTTTTTTGCAGCAGCTATTTTAATTTTTGTTTCATAACTCATGTTGAAAGCTACAATCCGTTATCGAACAGGTAACTTCCGATAACGCACTACACCTTGCAGTTATAAATTGCCTATCACCTTGAACAAGGTCAACGGTTACACCAATTCACAATCGCGCCCTATGTAGGTAGTGTGGGAACTATTGAATGTGGGAATATCTATTATTTTTATAATATATTTATGTTAATGTATATTATGTTAAAACGCTTGTGTCAAATAATACCAAACGATTATAAATCTGGTTTATTTAAAGAAATATATTTTGATTTGTAATAGGTAACATTAGGTATTATAAACATTGTTCCAATAAAGTTTATTTAGCTGGCAACATTTATGTAGAATTAAAATGATTATAAATAGATAAATAAAAGATTATTCCATTTTTAATTCAGCTGGTAACATTTATCTACATTTGTGTTTATTTTAGGCCAGTAAATTAATTCTAAATAGAAAAAGAAAAGATTATTCCATAATTGATTCAGCTGACAGCATTTTCGTTCGTTGCTTATTGTAAAAAAAAAAAAAAGAAAAACAAAATAACAATAGACGGAGTCGTTTTTATGAAGTAAGTGGGTTCGCGCCTTTTTATGAAAAAAAATGTAAAACTATCGCTGTGTTATTTTTGAGTTAAGTAGATGTGTTGTGAATTGTACTGTAGTTGCAGTGAAATAAACTAATTATCTGTTATACGTGGACTTATTTTAATAAGTGATCTAACAAATCAGAAGCGGGATCGCTACGCGCCGTTCTCGGTCAGATACAAAGGTTTGACTTTTTTTTTTTTTGGCGGTTACTGAATAAACTCAATGGAACGTGATAGACTATTACGATCAAGAACGCGACGTACATCGCGTTCGCATAGTAGTTCGGTGTTTCCTGTGCAATCACGAATGAAATCCCGAGGTCGACACCACAGAAAACCTAGCCGGACATGTTTTGCAAAACGACAAACACGTTCTGGGTCACGCAAGTCTCGTTCTCGCATTCGACGCAAGGATCGACAGCATCGTGGTACGTCACGTAAACATACTTCGCGATTGCAATATTCTCGAAGTCCGTCACGCAGTCCGAATAATTCGATGCGAAGCTGCCCTCGAGGAGAGGAGTTTTGCAAAAAACCGACGTTACAGACATAAAAGATTGCACCGCTCGCGAGAAATTACTGTTGTGTCTCAGTCTGCTGATACTGGTGCACGTTTGACTGGTGAATCGCGTTGTGTGAAGGGTCATTTGACGAAGGATCGTCGCAGCATCAGGCCAGTACAACAACCTTATAAGCCGCCGACTAAAGTCGCTGAAGTATGCACATCGTGCACACCGATGAACAGCAGTTCTCAGAATATTAATGTTGATTTTTAGAGACTCTCAATAAAACATTACAAGCTATAGCAACCGTAAATCCTCATCAGAAGAAAAATAAATATTCATCTATTAATGTAGTGCCCGAATTTGACCCCAAAGTTAAAAATCAAACAATTCTTACTTGGCTAAAAAAAATGTTAACGAATGTGCTGATATTTACGGTTGGGATAGTAAACAAACTGCTCATTACGCTCTTCCAAAACTTGTGAATACTGCTAAACGTTGTTATGAGGGTCAGTCCTCTGTTATACACTCATGGGACATATGGCAGGAAAAAATTAAGGCAGCTTTTCCTACCACTGAAAATTATGCTCATTTGTTAACTGAAATGCTTAACTTGAAAGCTAAATTTGGAGACGATTTAGAGGAATATTATTATGAAAAATTGGTACCTTTGAATCGTTGTCATATAGCAGAAAAATATGCTATTGACTGCATTGTGTATGGGATAGAGGATAGGGCGGTCCGTTACGGTGCAGAGGCTGTAGGGTTTGATAATGTTGATAAGTTGTTGGGGTTTTTAAGAAATGTGAAGCATGAACGTATTGAACGAAATGCTGACAAGATAATAGTGAAAACTGGTATCAAATTTATCGCGACGTGAATTCAAAGGCGATGTCATCAGTAGGGTTAGAAAATGCTAACTGTCAAAACCCAATAGTTAAATGTCAAAAATGCATGGGAGTAGGTCATGATGATCCTAACTGTACAAGAGATATTAGAAAAGATAGGATCGAGTTTATTTGACTAAGTAAATGAAAACAAATTAACACTGATGAAAATTTTTAAAGAGCTTACAAACATTACATTTGTTGATTTAAATATTCGTCCCATAAATGATAGTCAAAAATAATAATAATAAAAAATAATAATAAAATGTTTATTGCAATTACATACAAATGAAAAACAACATTATTTGGAGATCACCTTTTAAGCAAGAAGATGCTTGTGTTAGGTGAACGCCGCTCTTCCCCTTATCATGATAATAAGTATGCAATTGAAAAAACCAAAAGAGAAAATCAAATTAAAATAAAAAACAGAAAAATAAAGTAAAAATAAAAAGTACTAAAAAAATGGAGCGCACTTGTGTGATGCATGCGAGTGAGTTTTTGTGTGGGAGGGTGTGTGTGTGTGTGTGAGGGTGAGTGTGTGTGTAATAGTGTGAGTGTGTATTGTGTTAATGAGTTACCAATCCTTATTTAAGTTGTTTTTATTTGTTTTTAGGTATTAGTTTAGGTTTAGGTTAGCCCTGCGACAACGTCTTGGGATCGAAAGAAGCCAGGCACAGCTTCCTTCACTAACAATTTCGCTACACGCGGTCCCTTTGATTATAGAACAGATTATGGAAGCGAAGATACCAAAGCCTCAATATCTTCGTAGGTTTTGTTCGTAAGCCAATCAGTCACAGCTATTTTACAGTCACGGGGTTTCAAGGGATAGATGTGTAACTCTTTATTCAGAAGGTTGTATAATCGAGAAGATTGTCTTTCATACTGCCTCTCAGCAAAAACAGATCTGACTGGGAGAGTTGGAGCGACTAAGTAGTTTCTTCTGTTACTGATAATTGTCTTTGTCTTTGTGGGATCATAGGGAAGGGATTTGTGCTTTCTCAGGATAAGATGTAGTAGGTAAAGTTTCCTTACAGAAAGAAGGCCTGAGGTAAGGTAAAGGCTATGGGTTGGGAATCTATAGGGTTTAAAGAGCAAAACCTTAAGGAGAGAACGCTGCGCCCTCTCAAGTTCCAAAAATTTAGTTTTTGTTGTACCACCCCAGCATGGTAAAGAGTATGTGAGAACTGATTGGGCCAAGGATACGTAGACTTTCTGTAGAAGATTCTTTGAGGCAACGTGTCGCAGTGTTTTAAAAGTCCATATTAATTTCCTAACCCTTTTCATGATCAGTTCAGTATGCATGTGCCAGGACAGGCGCTGGTCAATCATGATGCCCAGGTATTTAGTGTATTGTAACCTATCAATCACTGTACAAGAGCAGTCAGGAATTGGGGGGTTGGCACAGCAGTGGATCTTAATTTGGAATTCGAGTGGAGGTTGAGTGCGCGCATACTTGGTGAAGCATATGTAGTTGGACTTGGAGGCATTTAACGTGAAGAGGTTACGTTTGAGCCAATCCGCAACCTTTGAAAGGCCAGTTGAAGCTGACCTTTTAACCTTTGCCCAAGTCTTATCAGCAAAGACTATGGCGGTATCATCCGCATATGAGAAAATGCGACCCCCATCAATACTCATATTGCACAGGTGATTAATATAAATGAGGAACAACGTCGGACCGAGTACACTCCCCTGCCCAACGCCGTACGAAACTGTTTCTACTGTGCTAGTAAACTCCCCTATTTTTACTGTTTGTTTGCGGTTATTCAGGTAGGATTCGAATAGGTCGAGAGGGGGCCCCCTTATGCCGATGCTTTCGAGCCTTCGCAGGAGTATGGGGACAGACACTGTGTCGAAGGCCTTTTTGAGGTCAAGGAAAACTGCCAGACATTTGCTTCCCTTATCCACTTCATCAACTAAGGTAGATGTTAGTGACAGGACTGCATCCTCAGTAGATCTACCCTGTCGAAAACCAAACTGAGACGGTGACAGAATGTTATGCTTAGAAAGGTATTTAATTAAGCGTGAGTTTAAGAGCCTTTCTAGGATTTTCGAGATAGATGGCAGTACTGAAATTGGCCTATAGTTTGACGGGTCTGACCTGTCTCCACAGGGTATATATGTTCTGTGGTCTCCACCCTTGTACACAGGTGTTATTACGGCTACTTTCAAGGCATCCGGGAAATATCCCTGCTCAAAGCATAGGTTTGTCAAATAACTTAGGATTGGGACAATTTGTTCATGTGCAGCTTTTAGAAACGTAACTGGAATGTTGTCCCAACCAGAGGCGCTGTCTGATTTTAAGCCCATTAATGTAGCATGAAGTTCACAAGGGTCCGTGTCAAATAGTGCAAACAATGAGGCCAGTGTATTGTCAGGTACGGATGGGTTTGGGTCGCTATAATTGACTGTGGCCGACGGAAGTGGAGTGATATTATCCGCGAGAAGCCTTCCTATGTTAGAGAAAAAGCTATTCACCTTGTCAATAGAGTTCTGAGGGCTATTGGATAGTTCTAGAAGATCAAAGTTATTTGTTTTTTTGGGCCTTCGCTGTGTAATGTTGTTAATAATCTCCCACGTTTTTTTAGGATTTTTGTGTGTTTTAGCAAGTTGGTCTTTGTCATGTTTACGCTTTTGTTTTTTAATGATGCAGTTACAGTAATTTCGGTACCTTTTGTAGGTAATTATTAGTACCTCGTTGCACGGGTCAAGTCTCAGTCTCCGTTGCATGTTATTTCGGTTGTGAATACAGCGCAGTAAACCAATTGTCATCCACGGCTTTAGGGTTCTATTTTTAACCGGGATCATCCTAGTGATAGTACTGAGCATGATACAATTGTGAAGAATTTCAATTAAATTATTAGTAAGAGTGTTAGGGTTAGTTAGTTTTAGCAGGTCTGCCAGGTTACTATCTTTTAAGAGAGCGAGTCCCTTCTCAAAGTTGAAATCTGATTTTATTTTATTAGGTTTTATTACTTGTGTATGGTTCGCAATTTTTAGGAAAGTCATGAAGTGATCTGTGATAGTTGTGTGAATAATTGCTATGACCGCAGTTTTACTAGCAGGTTTGAGCTTTATAATGAAATGATCTAGACAATTTTTGCCTCTCGTGGGTAGCGAGTGACCAGGAAGTAGCCCATGCATAGCCAGCATGTTGAGATAATTTAATCTATTTGCGCGTTCATGTGATTGCTCACCTTGATTTAATATCAGATTAATATTAATGTCACCAGTGACAATAACATTTTTAATTGATGCAAGGGTAGTAAGATGATTATTTAAGGAATGGATAAATTCGTCAGCGTTTGCGTTTGAGGGCGACCGGTAAATCGCAATGACTGCAATGTCAGGTGAGATATGCACCTCCAAGCATGACGCTTGAGTTAGTTTTATTTCTCTTATTTTAAATTTATGTGAGTTTTTAATATAAGCGACCACTCCATCAGCTTTGTTAAGATGGTGAGTAGATTGGCGTGAATTATAGTTGGTTATTTGAGGTATTTGTTTATTTGGATTTAGTCTACATTCAGTTAAGATTATCAGGTCAATATCCGTATTAAGATTCGTTATGTTTAGTTGAAGGTCGTCAAAGTTAGAGTAGATGGATCTAATATTTTGCGAAACAATGGTAAAGCCGGAAGAGTTAGACTTAATATGGTTAGTAAAGTCGTTGAGTTCGCAGTCGAACACTTGGGCTATTTCATAATTGTCTATGTCATTCAAAGTCTGTAGGGTGCTATCCATAATTATGGGTTTTATAAGTGCAGAAGAACGTAGCTATACAGACATATTTTAGTGTATGAGTGAAAGTATGTGTGTTTGTTGTGTGTGTGATACTTTGAATAAGTGCTGAGTTGAATGGCAAGTGTGTCTGAGTGCATGATAGATACATATTTAACTTGACAACTCGCTCCAAAACTACCCTAATACTAATTAAGTTTAAACAAATAAAATCCCAGTAGAACCGAGACAAACAGGGGCAACTACAGAGTAAAGTATGATGAGTACGACGAATAAACAACAACAGTAACATTACATAGTATTGGTTGGTATTTAACATCAGCTTAATATTAATCTTAATGCTACAGGATCGAAACCGATAGGGGTAACATCAAAGTAAATTATGATAATGATGGTAAGTGCGACAAATGATAATCAGTGATATAGCAACTAGTCATTTAAGTTGCAAAAGATTATGGACCTGTGATTCATTAGTTATGATGATAGTAGTATAGTTGTCATCTTTCTTTACATGTACTTTGCCATAGGCTGTCCAGCAGTATTTATATTCATTGGATTTTGCCAGATCACGCGCGAGAAAGTGAAATCGAGCTCCTTTAGCAGTTAGCTGTTCCGAGACATATATTGGAGTGGACTCTTCCGTCTTAAATCCGAGATGCTTGGCACATAATTTCTCATTATGTTTCCTGTTATAGTCTCTGGTTTTCTTTAAGAAATCGGTCTTCAGAATAGTTGATGTCGCTGTCGTGTGTACGCTTATTTTGAACTCGGAATATGTCACTTATGTCCGTTTTTGCGATATTACAACCAATTTCATTAGCCAGGGAAATTGCCATTTTGATTAGTTCTTCTTTGGATTCTTTCTCCAGCTTTGGTACATTTTTGATCTCGAAGTTAGCCTTACGGCTGCCCCTTTGTGGATCCTCTATTTTGTCTTCTAAAATAGTGATATAATTCCTATCTTTCGTTGTTTGCATTTCGAGCTGTACTATTTTGTTTTTAAGCTCTTCATTTTGTGCCGACAGAGAAGCCATGGCAGTTTCCATGTTGTTATTAGTAGATTTAATTTCCATTAGTGTCGGGTAGATTTTCTTGAGTTCCTCTTGCTGTGGCGACATAAGAGATGATATCAGAGTTTTTACTGCATCTTTGAAAGCAAGTAAGTCAGAGTCGCAGTAACATTCTCTTGGTCTTTTACTACGTTGAAATACATAGTTAGGAGGAGTGCTTTGTTCTATTTGCTCGGGAATATTCGATTCAGAAAGGGATTTGCTCATGTCTTCCATCATTAGTACCAGGAGGTAATAAAAAGCGAGCTGGTTGACAAAGTCTGAGTCAGGTCCGCAGTTGAACGTTGGTAAATTGGCGTGCGGCTATTTTGCACGAAGGACCGCAGTTAAATTATGTCGAGCCGAGTACCAGGAGAGTATAAGCGCATGCAGATATTGCACGGGCTAAGTGCACAGTACGGGATCCCGTAATACCGTAATCACGGATATATTTTGGTCTTTTTTCAATACCGGTACTGACGAGCCAATACCGTGATTACGGTATTACAATCATTTTATAATTTTAATTATTGTGGTTTGTTGTAATAAGTAGCAGGAAGTTGTATTAAATAATATAAATAACTATGTGATATTATTCTCACACTTCACACTTGTGTAATAAGCGCCAACTCTTATCTCCAGCCCACCCGCCCGCACCTTTCTTAAACAACCGGTTTCTGAGTCGGTCGAGCGAGCCAAACGACGGTATTGTTTTGTTAGTCAGTACTCAGTAGTAACACAAAAGCCGCCCGGGTAACATGAGCAAGTGAAGTTGGTTATTGTGAGTTTTGATAAGTTTGTGATCTTAACGAGAAACATGTAAGTACACCTATAATATGTCGCCGGAAACCGTTCCTGCTCCGTGCTAGTGCTCGGGGACTTCAACGCCAAGAATTTGGCCTGGGGTTCCCGATGCACGGATGTGCGGGGCAGGATGGTGGAGGACTGGGCTCTGGAAACAGGCCTGGTCGTCCTAAATCGGGGTTCTGTTCCTACGTGTGTGCGGATGCGGGGCGAGTCTGTAGTGGACATCTCGTTCGCCAGCCCCGCTCTGTCACAGCGTGTCATTGACTGGCGCGTCATGGAGGAGGTGGAGACCTACTCCGACCATCGGTATATCCGATTCGAGGTCTCCGCCCAGACCTCTAGCGCGCTGGTCCAACAGGCCCCGAGTGGTCCACGGTGGGCGCTGAAGCAGCTGGACCGGGAGCTCCTCCTGGAAGCCTCGATCGTGCAGGCCTGGGTGTTATCACCGAACAGGCCTGCCGATATTGACGACGAGGCGGAGTGGTTCCGGGAGGCCATGTCCGAGATCTGTGACGTGGCAATGCCCCGAGCCCGGCCAGGATGCGCCCGACGTCAGGTGTACTGGTGGTCGCAGGAGGTGGAGGCGTTACGCAAGGAGTGCGTCAACGCGCGACACCGGTACACCAGGCACCGCAGGCTCCGCATCCGCCCTCCGGATGCGGAAGCCACGGAGGCGGAGCTGTACGAGGGGTACAGAGCGGCGAAGACCGCCCTCCAAGAGGCTGTCCTGCGGGCCAAGGATACGGCCCGCGAGGAGATGGTGGAGACTCTGAACAGAGATCCATGGGGGCGCCCTTACAAAATGGTGCGGAATAAACTCCGCACCTGGGCCCCCCCCGTTGACGCAGAGTCTCCGCCCCCAGCTGGTGGAGGAGGTGGTGAGCGCTCTGTTCCCTTCACGGGGGGAGCATACTCCCCCGCCCATGGCTCCGCTACTTGCGGTGCCCGAAGCGGACCACGCGAACGGCGACGACGACATCCCTGAAGTGACCGGGGTAGATCTGAGAGCGGCGGTAGGCAGGCTGAAGGCCAAAAATACCGCCCCAGGACCCGACGGCTTGCCGGGTAAAGCCTGGGTCCTGGCCTCGAGGGCTCTCGGGCCTCGACTGGAGGCGCTCTTAAGCGCATGTATGGAGAGAGGCCAGTTTCCACTCCGTTGGAAGACGGGGAAGCTGGTCCTCATTCAGAAGCCAGGGCGCCCTGCGGACTCTCCGTCCGCATACCGGCCCATTGTGTTGCTCGACGAGGTGGGCAAGCTCTTTGAGAGAGTAATTGCAGGCCGCCTCGTCGGGCACTTGTGGAGGACAGGGCCGGATCTTGCGGACAGCCAGTTTGGCTTCCGCAAGGGGCGCTCGACGGTGGACGCCATCATGCGCGTGAGAGCCCTCACGACGGGGGACGCGGTGTCCCGGGGTGGGGTCGTCGTGGCGGTGTCACTCGACATCGCCAACGCGTTTAATACCCTGCCTTGGAGCTGCATTGGGGAGGCACTCCGGTATCACCGGGTGCCGACCTACCTCCGTCGAGTAGTCGGGGCGTATTTGACGGACAGAGCCGTCATCTACCCCGGTCGCGACGGGAACTGGAACCGGCGAGAGATGTCGTGCGGTGTCCCACAGGGATCGGTTCTGGGGCCGCTCCTGTGGGACATCGGTTACGACTGGGTGCTGCGGGCCGACCTCCCTGATGGCGTCAGCGTAGTTTGCTACGCTGACGACACGCTGGTCCTGGCGCAGGGGAGGTCGCATCAGGCGGCGGCCGACGCAATGACACGAGGGGTTGCGATAGTCGTTGAGAGGATCCGGCGGTTGGGTCTCGAGGTGGCATTGCACAAGTCCGGGGCCGTGTCTTTTCATGGGCTCCGGAACGGGCCACCATCGGGATTCCAACTGATGGTAGGAGGGGTTCACATCGGCGTCGAAACAACGATGAAATACCTGGGTCTCGTCCTCGACAGCCGGTGGAACTTCGTCGAACACTTTCGACGTTTGGCCCCCAAATTGGAACGGACCGGGGCCGCTTTAAAGCGGCTCTTGCCCAACCTGAGGGGGCCAAACGCCTCCTGCCGGAGGCTTTACGCGGGGGTAGTGCGGTCCATGGCCCTATATGGGGCCCCGGTGTGGGCGCGTTCACTGCGGCTGCGAGCCGCCCACTATCTGAACGCGCCCCAAAAGGTGGTAGCCGTAAGGCTGATCCGGGGCTACCGCACGATCTCGGGCGAGGCGGCAAGCCTCCTTGCCGGAATGCCGCCATGGGATCTGGAGGCGATGGTCCTCGCGCGCCTGTATGAGTGGCGCGCGGAGGCACTACGCCGGGGGGAAACTCTGCTTCCGCGGCAAATTGCGGCGGAGCGGACAGACCTCCGGCGCGATCTCATGATGGCATGGAAAGAGCGGCTTTCGCAACCCAGCGCAGGGCACGCCACGATCGTGGCGATAAGACCCCTCTTTGAGGAGTGGCTTGAGAGGCGTCACGGCGTTCTCACCTACCGCCTGACGCAGGTCCTCACCGGACACGGATGTTTCGGGAGGTTCCTGCACATCATCAGGCGGGAGGAGACGCCCGGGTGTCACCATTGCGAGGATCGCCCAGAGGACACGGTGGAGCATACGGTGGAGGTCTGCCCCGCTTGGGCGGAGCACCGCCGTGTCCTCGTAGAGGCGATCGGCAACGGCGGCGACCTCTCGCGTCCGGCCCTGGTTCAAGCCATGGTCCGGGGCGAGAGGGAGTGGGAGGCGGTCACCTCCTTCTGCGAAGCAGTCATGCTAGCGAAGGAGGTGGCGGGACGGCTCAGGGAGAGAGCCGCACGCCTCAGCCGCCGCGGGAGACGCTACGGGCGTCGGGAGCCGCGTGACGACTCCCGGCCACCGTAGGCGCGGGCCTGCGGACGGAGAGTAATGGGTAGCTCTCCGTCCGATCAGGACCAGGCCCGTGCCGGACGGCGCGTATGTGTTCCACGTGCGCCTCAAAGAGATGTCAGCATAAAGGAAGGGGCCCGCCAGGGCCGAAGCCTGCCGGGGTAGCGGGATCGTCCGAAAGGGTTACCGCTGCCCCGGAACATAAAGGGCTAAGGAAGGAACACGGGTGGGTTTTAGTCAGTAAGAGTCTGACACTCCCTTCCGCTCCACCCAGAGCGGGAGGAGTCATTAGATGATTTCCCATCCACAAAAAAAAAAAAAAAAAGTACACCTATAATATTAATACTTGTATTTTCTGGGAGTTTGTCTGAATTTTTAACGGATCACGCGATCATATCTTTTTTTTTGTAAAAACTGATGACGAGTCACGAATTCACAACAGATTGAAGCATCTAAAATTGCATTTCCACTTTGATTAATGTCATTGTTACTATATCGAATCGAATCACATTATCCGTTAGATCTTCAATTAAATAGTAAAAATTGAATATTTGAGCGGTTTAGATGTGACTTTGTTTTCTAACTTTTACCTAATTAGTACTTATTAACTACATTCATGTACGAAGAAACAATTCAAAATTATACATTTAATTGGTATTTTAGTAAGAAAGAACAAGTCTATAAGAAAGACACGAATCATGACGTTTGCTGACTTTTAAGGGCAGTATAGGTAATTAGGTACGTATCGAATGTATCAGCCAGTAAACAATAGGACGGCAGCGCCATCCTTACTTAAACTTTATTAGAACTGCGTTTTTAGACAATTCTAATACCTATACCACCCTCGGAAGCCAGCGATTAGGACTAAGGTAGCTTGACATTCTTTATTAGTATAAAGAAATGCTTAAAACTTGTCCAGCCGCGCAGTGCATGCAGACAATAGTTGCCTACTAATCTCTCCCGAATTCTGGTTGTAGTGCACGGCAAACACGGCGTTATCGCATACCTATAGATTAATGACAATTTCAATGTAGGTATTTATCCTAAACCTGACTAAATACTATACATTTGAAAGTGTAAGTTTAGTTGTTAGCAGAGGTATAAAAGTAAATAAATAACCGAAGGTCATAAAGGTTTTCTCTTTGTTTTAGGTCGACTCCAGAAAAGTCAGATTCGAAAACATACAACATTTTTTTAAGAAAACGTACTACTACTGGCATATGGGATAATTTCACTGCCGCTGAAAATCGACTCACTGCAAAGTGTAACCTATGCAATAAAATCATAAAGACTGTTGGTGGAACCACTAGCGGATTGCGCACTCATATGCGCTCAATACATAAATCAAATACGCATGAAAGCACAGCTTCATCATCAAAGCCATCTACTATAGAAAATCCACAACCTTCAACATCAAAAGAAAAAGTGTCACCAGAATTAGCAGTACAAGATGAACCAGTACGAAAGAAAATTCGAGTTTCAGACTATTTTCAAAGTTCTCATTTAATGGAATTAGTTGTTTCAAGGATGACCGCCTTGGATGGTATCCCTTTGAGTAAGTTTTGCACATCGGAAGATATGCGAAGACTATTTAAGAATTCTGGTTATAATTTACCGACTTCACCAGCTTCTATAACCCATATAGTACAAAAGAAAAGCGATGATCTAGAAAATCAAATAAAAACGCAGTTCAAGACTTTGAAGACTCGTGATCAGGAACGATTTACTTTGACTTTTGATGAATATACAGCAACTAATAATAAGAGGTACCTAGTAGGTATCTATTATAGGTAGCTAGACGCAGGCCGGTTAAACGCTCATTCCACGGACTGGCAAATTAGCTCTTATACTGGACATGTGCAGCTTGCTTGTGAAAATAAACTTTTGATGTGAAATTTAAATAAAAAATTCGAATGTTGAGTCAAAATCCGCGTATATATCTAATGATTGACATTATGCAAGGACTTTTTTAGTTTGAAATGGTCGGTGGTGTGGGTTGAAATTAATTTAATCAAACTTAATCAACCCACCTTCGTAGGATAGAACAACAGTACCTACTTAGGTTAGGTTGGGTTATGTCGTTTCGGCGCGTAGTGTTCCACGCGCGCCCCTGTTAGACGTCACGGGGGGAGTCAAACACCTCACTCCCCCCCCTGACCCGAGGAGGCCCGCAATTGCGGGGGCACCAGCCGGGGGTTGCGGAAGGATCGTACGTTCCCGCGACCCCCGGCGTAGGTGTGAGACGGAACACCGGGGTGGTTTTTAGTCAGTAAGAGTCTGACAGACCCCGCCGCCCGCCCCAGGGCGGCGGACATCCATGAGGATTTTCCACCCCGGAAACAAAAAAAAAAAAAAAGGTTGGGTTATGTCGATCGACAGGGATCGAACCGTGTCGCGTCGCGGCCGCGGCTGCGATATCGTCGCGACACCATACAAAATGTTCCTTTTCATAGGGTGTCGCGGCGATATCGCGGCCGCCACCGCGATATCGCCGCGACGTCATACGAAAGGACCATTTTGTATGGTGTCGCGGCGATATCGCAGAGGCGGCCGCGACGCGAGCGCGACACGGAGAGTATAAATGTCAGAGCGCCCAGAGCGCCCAGAGCAATCCTAGCTGAGCTCAGTAGTAGACGATCTTCGTCAGAGGACGAAGGCAGGTCTGTGCTTGTTTGCTGAGCGTGGGGTCCCAGGTTCGATTCCCCGGTCGGCTGATATAACCCAACCTAACCTAATTAGGTACCCAAGTTTGACCACACAAGCACGAACGACGACACTGGCGTATTCGGACAGGGTACTAAGCAATGATTTCAAAAGTAATATATAAGTCAATGGTGCTAAGTGACTTAGGTATGTGTAATTAAATATTTTTATTACGGAGTTTTCAATTTATGTGATTTCGTAAAATTAACTTTAACTTCTAAAGTTTACTCTCGCCTGTAACACTTTTCTGGCTTTGTTAGAGGACGACGGTAGATCTGAACGTGTTTGCTGAGCATGAGGGCCTAACGATGGGTTCTTCATCAGATGACGAGGACCTTTTGTTATTAGCCGTAGCTATTGATGAAGATAGAAGACAAGAACGCAGTCGCATTAAACGTAGGTAAGTCGCATTCATAAAATTATCTATTTGTCTGACCGTTTCACGTGTTGTTGTTATGTGGGTACCTACGTTTGAATACCTACACAGTTAGGATTCAATGTAGATATCTTGTAATTAGCTTCACTATAATAAAGCTCACGGCTGAAGTTCCGTTTAACACTTAATTACTTTATTTTGGGAAGGTTTTTAATAATAGTATGGAAATAGTAAAATGCGATAAATAGGTAGGTATCAATACGATTAGTAGATGATTCGGTAAAATATAATTATGTAGGTACCTATAGTGTTGTTGTTTGTACTACCTACCTATTTATAATTTGATTTCTTCTTGCAGGAAAATATGGGTCCACCCAATAAATGCGAAGAGAGAGCAGTATGGCGAGTTTTACACTGGTTCCTGACCTGCACCCTAATTGCGTAACACATTATCAATCGGAATCGGTTTCATTTTGACCGTTCAACAACATTCATTGCGTTATTTACGTTGTTGAGCAGACAAATTTTTCTAACATATGGATTAGCAATATCCTTCAAAATTATTCAGATTGAGATTTATAGTGTGTTACGCAATTAGGGTGCTGGACACGGGCTACTTTTCGTCCTGGATCGCAGACGAAGTCGCGGGCATCAGCTAGTTAAATAATAAAAACAAGTATCTGGGTAGGTTAGGTACAGTAGGCTCCAAAAGTCCATAGGCAAAGTCACAAAGCAATAGCTTGACGTTTAGTTTGACTTACGACCTTCTTTTAATGAGTAATTAGACACACACACTCGCATATTACTCGAATATAGTTCCGTGTCATGTTCGTCTTGTTCACATAGTTCGTAAAACTTTATGATTATACCCACAGAAATCTAAATAAATAAAACATAAGGTAGACAGATGCTTAACTCATTCACCGCTAGTCCCCGACTAAATAGAATGTTGTTGCTCTTGGTTGGTGGATAATTTGATATGTGAAGTGTGTTTAATCTATTAGCGTTGTTGTAGTTCATTTTGAAATGCAAGCTTTAAATATCGAGATGATAGCTGATATTATCGCGCTGCGTAAATATGGACTTATTATTATATCACAAATATTTGATGAAACCGGACTGACTGTGAGTATTATGATTTCAATATTTTATCGAACATTTATCTAATTAAAGTATAAATGATGATCCTTGTAGTTATTTTTTTAAACGTTTTATATTTACCATAAGCCCTAAATAGAAAAAAAAATATATATTTCCTAAAGTTTATTTATTTACTTTTGGAATGATGAATATGACGGCATATTGTCTAGCAGCTGCGAGAGACGACGACTAGGTGGCGCTAGTGGAACGTGCACCGGACGCATCATAGACAAATCATTCACTCTATCGATCATTTGGCTTAAAGGACTTGGTATCCAATTCAGTAAAATATTGTAACGTTTCCCCCCCACTAGCGAGCAGCCTTTATAAGGAGCTGCGCGGTTGAGTCTGTACCCGACACTCAGCGCTCGGCCCCCGTAGCGCTCGCACGTGCTATCTGGTCCACGCCGCTGTAGTGCTCCCGCGCCCCGCGCGCCCCCCGTCTCGGTCTCGCAGCAGTGCTACGCACGTAGCACTCGCCGCTACACCGCACCCGCGTAGGCCACCTGGCCCCGCCCCCTCGTAGCAGTGCTACGGTTGTGTTCGCTCACAGCCTAAGTGCTGCTACGCAGACTACGCCGTAGCAAGTCGGCTACGAGTGTTAACACACACGTAGTCGATCTGCTACGCCCGCGTTTCTCCGCGTTCTACCGCGTCCTTTGGCTCCCTACGAGCGAAAATCCACCCGTTTTTCGGTGGTACTTGGGGGAAACCTTACGGTGCCAACGAACCCAAGTGGGTGGAGACCCGCCACACCCGCCGACCCCCTTCAGGGGAAGGTAAGAAGTGCGGAAGGGCTCCGACTGCGGCCTTGGGGGATCTCCTAGTCGCAGTCTGGTAGTTATAACCCACATTTGTCCACAGCTGCACCCGGGGCGTCTGGGTGTGTCTACCCCAGCGACCCGGATCGGTCGCAAGACCCATAGGGCCCTACCGCACATTAAGATTGGCGGTAGGTTTTCAAGCTTAGGGCACACCATAAGCACTCACCTCCCTGTGACACCGACAGGGAGCGAACACATCCCCGGGTTGTCCCACCCGGGGAGTTAGGTAACTTAGCCTTCGCCTACCCTTCTGGTAATCCAGACAGCCGTGTAGCTGACGAGTTTGTTTGTGTATTTCTTCTCGTCAGCATACCATTAGGAAATACACAAGGGTTGGGCCTTTTGGGGGAACTGTCTGCCCGGGGTGTGCACGTTTCACGTGTCTCCTCGGGACTAGGATTTAGCAAATTAGCTAGGCACCATTAGCCTCCCCCCCCCCTCCCACCCTTCTAGAACCATGACGGACGCCGCTATACTGGCCTTCGTCAGGGAGGTCCTCTTAAAGGACCAGGCCTTCGTAGCCATGTACAGTTCCAAAATAGCTGCATATCAGCTAACTCCCCCCCCCCCCCCAGCCCTAACCGCATCGCTCCATACTTTTAGCGATGCACTCGACTCGCCCGCCTCCCCTACTCCATACAGTAGCTACCCACAGCTACATTCCCCCACCCTCTCTCAGTGTCTCACCCCGGCCCCACTGGAAAACGAGTCCCCCGTCCAGTCAGAGGACGAAACCTCTGACTCCCCCATCGACGCAGAAATGACGTCACTCTACTCTGATGAGGAAGCCCCGGGACCCCCCCCCCACTCGTCCTCCGAAGACGACTACCAAGTCGTTGGAAAGGGGAAGAGGAAGAAGGGTAAATCCCCCTCAATGTCGGCCATCAAGGCCAAAAAAGCAGCGACCACCCAGGTCTCGCTGCCGTCCCCTCAACAAAGCCGCCCCACCAGCCCCTTGACCGCAGCCACCCCGGTTGCTCCCGCTCCCACCCCAAAGGCTGCCACCCCAGCTCCAATACCCAGCTCCTCCCAGAGCCGCCCTCACAGCCCCATGGCCACTACCACACAGGCCGCCCCCAAAACTGCCCGCCCCCCCCCCCTTTTCATCCATGATAAGGGAAAGTGGACAGAGGTGTCCAGGGCGTGCAATGAGCGCCACATAAATTTCACCAATGCCCGTGCTGTAGAGCAGGGCATTAAAGTCACTGTAGCGTCTTCGGGCGACTACAGAGAGCTATCAAAGCTCTTACAAAACTCAGGGGTGAGGTACCACACCCACTCCCTGAAAGAAGCCATCCCCACCCGGGTTGTTATTAAAAACATCCCGGTCGAGATCTCCACCCAGGAGATACTCAGCGACCTCGAGTCGCAAAGCATACCGGTTGCCGAAGTGCACCGGATGCACAGAAAAAGGGGAGGCTCTACCAACTCAGCCCCCTTTAACATGGTGCTGGTGGTCTGCGACCCGGTCGAGGGTCACCACCCCATCCACCAAATAACCAAAATTTGCAGCCTCTCGGGGATTCGCATCGAGAGGCCTCATATGAGCGGCATCATGGCTCAATGCCACAGATGCCAATTGTACGGCCACGCACAAAGGAACTGCTTCGGGAAACCCAGATGCGTCAAGTGTCTGGGAGACCATGGCACCACCGAGTGCCCCAGACCCAAAGACCGCACTCTCTGCACGGAGCCTCCCAGCTGCGTGCTATGCGGTGAGGCTGGACACCCCGCAAACTACCGCGGGTGCCCAAAAGCCCCCAAATCCTCCGCCCCCAAACTGGCCCTAAGGGCCAAACAGAGGCAACAGAGAGAGGGACCCTCCTTCATGGAGAACCTCCCCTCTTCTCTCAGCCCCCAGCGCCCCAACCCATGGACCGGGCAAAACCACCGAGCCCACTTCCCGGCTCTAACTCCCCCACAAACCATCCCACCCCTGATGGGAAAATTGGTCTCCTGCCCCATCCCCCCCAAACCAATCATAAAAGCGACCGCGCCTACAGCGCCCCGCCTTACCCCCTTCACTGCGCCCTCAGCGCCCCACCACCCAACGCAGCCCCCCCGTTTCCCAGCCAAGGTGCAACGTGCACCGTTCACCTTCACGGCTACACCTCCTCCTCCTGCGGCAAGCGCCCCGGCGCTCGACCCCCTTGACCCCTTCACGGTCATCACGAGCACTTTCGCAGTGTTCCACTCTCCGCGTGGCTACCAGATGTCGAGAGACATCATAGCCTGCAACGGCGACTTCATCGCCCTAGCTCAAATTTATAATGCGTACCCTGACGTCACGCAAGCCCTCAAGAAACTCCCCCACAACTCGTCACAGAGCTCCTCCCCCCGTGTAGGCTAAAACCGAAATCCCTAAGAATAGGGACCTTTAATGCCGAAGGCCTAAATGGCCAACGCGATGAGATCGCCACATTCCTCCGCGACCATCGCCTAGACATCCTCCTAATCCAAGAGACCTTCCTCAAACCCCACCAGCGAGACCCAAAAATTGCCAACTACCGGTCAGTTCGCAATGACAGGACTCGCTGCCACAAAGGAGGTACTCTCATTTACTACAGATCCAGTCTGTACTGAATCCCCCTAGACCCACCTTCCCTCTCCAACATTGAAGTCTCTGTCTGTCGGCTGGGCCTGACAGGACACCAACCCCTAACAATAGTCTCGGCGTACCTACCGCCTCCCAACGCTAACTCCGACTCCGCATCAATTAATGCCTCCATAGGTAAAGACCTCTCAACCCTCCTCAACTTAGGTGACTCCGTCCTCCTGGCGGGGGATCTTAACGCGAAACATCCCGCGTGGAACAGCCGCCTGTCCAACACCAGAGGCAATGTACTGTACAACCTCTGCAGCCCCCTTAACTTCGATATCATCGCTCCGATGCATCCCACCCATTTTCCAAATAACCCCAACCACAGACCGGATGTGCTAGACGTCACGCTTCTAAAGAATGTAAACTTGCGATTGCATTCCATAGAAGCAATAGACGAGCTGAATTCGGACCATAGACCTGTGTTAATGGAGTTCGTCCCGAGACATGGTCCTTCTGACCCCACCCAACCCCCCCCTACAAAGGTGATAACGGACTGGGGGAAAGTAAGCGAATTGCTGAAATCCACCGAGTCCCCTCACCTAAACCAAATCCCCGATAACATCGAGACTGTAGCCGACACAGAGGCCGCGATCAGCTCGTTCACCGGACACGTACAGTCCGTCCTGAGTGAATGCTCAAGGGAGGTTCCGGCGGAGGATCACCTTCGCTGGAAGCTTCCGGACGACGTGCGTGAACTGGTGACCGAGAAGAACGCGGCCACTCGTGCTTACAGAACCTTTCCCTGCGACAGTAACAAAGTTTTTATGCGTCGCTTACAACGCAAAGTAAGCAGATGCGTCAAAAAGCTGCGTGACGATCGTTGGGACAAGATGCTCGATGATTTGGAACCGACCCATCAGGCCTTCTGGAACCTACAGAGGAAACTACGCTCCTCTGAGGAAGCCACCATGCCCCCGCTCATTCGCCCCGACAAGAGCGTCGCTTTTGACGACAAGGACAAGGCTGAATGCTTGGCCGACAGCCTAGAGGCTCAATGCTCCCCCAGCTCCCAGCCAGTAGACCCAGCTCACCTCACTAAGGTGGACGCTGAAGTCGAACGCCGAACCTCCCTCCCTCCCGTTGAGGACCCAAGTGATCCCCTGCCCCCTGTCACTCCAGACGAGGTGGAGGGAATTATCAAGGGACTCAAACAACGAAAAGCCCCTGGCTCAGACGGAATTACCAATAAGGTATTCAAACTCCTATCCCCAGCCCTCATAGTTCTAATGACAGCTATCTTCAATAGCGCCATGTCTAATAACATGTTCCCACAGTCGTGGAAAAAAGCCACTGTCATCGGCATTCCGAAACCGGGCAAGCCCAAGTCTGCCCCAAGCAGCTACCGCCCCATCAGTCTCCTCAATGTCCTAGGCAAAATCTATGAGAGGCTTATTTATAAGCGTCTCAAAGACTACGCCGAAGCAAAGAGCCTAATCCCGAAAGAACAGTTTGGATTTAGACCCCAACACTCTTGCGTCCAACAAGTGCATCGCATAGTCGAGCACATCAGCGCCCGCTTTCAGCGAGGCGTGCTGACCGGTGCCTTGTTCTTCGATATTGCAAAGGCGTTTGACAAGGTCTGGCACAACGGGCTGATATACAAGCTATACCAGCTCGGGGTGCCGGATCGTCTCGTGCTCATCCTCCGAGACTTTCTGTCGAACCGCACCTTTCAATACCGCATCGAGGGTGCCCTCTCCAGCCCTCACCCGATCCGCGCCGGCGTCCCACAGGGCTCGGTAATATCCCCACTAGCCTTCACGCTTTACACTAGCGACATCCCAAAGAGTGACGCAGCCCAGCTAGCCCTTTTTGCTGACGACACGGCCATCTTCTACTCTGGCAGGAGTCCCACCCGTATTGCCCGCAATCTCCAAAACTCCGCAAGAGCCTTAGGCGATTGGTTCCGGAGATGGAGAATCGAAGTCAACCCCGACAAGAGCCAGGCGGTAATGTTCTCCAGACCCAACCACCGCCTCCCTCCTACTCCAAATCCGATCACCATGTTTGACAAGCCGATCCCCTGGGAGAAGCAAGCCAAATACTTGGGGGTCATCCTAGACCACCGCCTGTCCTTCGGAGAGCACATTAAAACGGTACGCTCGCGTGCCGCTTTCGCTCTTGGCAGGCTTCACTCAATGCTGAACGCGCGCAGCAAATTGTCACTTAAGTGCAAATTGCGTATCTACACCGCGTGCATTCGGCCAATCATGACCTACGCGTGCCCTGTGTTCGCGCACGTCAAACCCCACCGCCTCCATAAGATGCAGACCCTCCAAAACCGATTTCTCCGAAAAGCCACGGGCGCCCCGTGGTACATTAGGAATAACCAACTGCATGTTGATCTCAAGATCCCAACTATCCAACAAATCATGAAACGCCTCACAAAGAGCTTCTTCGAAAGGGCTGAAAAACACCCCAACTACTAGTTACTTCAGCCGCCCAATACGTCCCCTCAGAAATCTCTAAGATTCGCCGTCCCAGGCATACCCTCCTCACACCCGACGACCCCATTACCCTTCTCCAAGAAAGCTGTAGGGAAACCACCACTGTCAGACGAAAGAACAAATACAAACCGCGAAACCGGCCCCGCCGCAGAGGCCCTCCGCGACGTCCCTGTAATATCACCGCCCGACCCTTGCTCGACAAGCCAGCCCGCGACGCTGAGCAAGTAGCTTTAAATTCCCCAAATAATAACCAGACCCAGCCTGATCATTGCTGCCCTCCCCCCAATGACTCACTAAGCCGAGGCCCGAACCCCACAGGGGGTGCCCTTAGTGGAGCTCATTTAACTAACCAACATCCTTAGTTTGTAAGCCCTGGCTGGGGGCCTTAAAGTAATTTTCGGCCACCACAGGATAGTCCGGTTAAGCAGTAAGGCAACCTTAGCGAGTTGCATCTGCGAGTGGTCATATAAAAAAAAAAAAAAAAAAAAAAAAAAAAAAAAGAGTGTACCCACTCAGCGCTCGGCTCCCGTAGCGCTCGCACGTGCTACCTGGTCCACGCCGCTGTAGTGCTCCCGCGCCCCGCGCGCCCCCCGTCTCGGTCTCGCAGCAGTGCTACGCACGTAGCACTCGCCGCTACGCCGCACCCGCGTAGGCCACCCGGCCCCGCCCCCTCGTAGCAGTGCTACGGCTGTGTTCGCTCACAGCCTAAGTGCTGCTACGCAGACTACGCCGTAGCGAGTCGGCTACGAGTGCTAACGCACACGTAGTCGATCTGCTACGCCCGCGTTTCTCCGCGTTCTACCGCGTCCTTTGGCTCCCTACGAGCAAAAATCCACCCGTTTTTTCGGTGGTACTTGGGGGAAACCGTACGGTGCCAACGAACCCAAGTGGGTGGAGACCCGCCACACCCGCCGACCCCCTTCAGGGGTAGGCAAATAGTTCGGAAGGACTCCGACTGCGGCCTTGGGGGATCTCCTAGTCGCAGTCTGGTAGTATTTAACCCACCTTTGTCCACAGCTGCACCCGGGACGTCTGGGTGTGTCTACCCCAGCGACCCGGTTCGGTCGCAAGACCCATAGGGCCCTACCGCACATTGAGATTGGCGGTAGGTATACAAGCTTAGGGCTCACAGTAAGTACTCACCTCCCTGTCTTCACCCGACAGGGAGGGTATACACATCCCCGGGCCAACCCACCCGGGGAGTTAGAGTTAGGTAGTAGGCTGTGACCTGCTCAGCAGCCAGCCTCCCCCCCCCCCCCCCTTTTTCTAAGCCATGGAGGACGCCACCATAGTGACGTTCTTCAAGGAGGTCCTATTTAAGGACCCCGAATTCATTGCCAGGTACGGGGGCAAACTGCAAGCCCTGCAGAAACCCACCCCCCCCCCAACCGATTTCGGACGACCTCGAGTCGTCCAACTCGCCCGTCCAAATGGACTTGGAGGAAGCTTCCTCAAAGCGCCTCCACTGCTCCTCCTCCGACGAGGAGTCTCACCACTCCTCGTCCTCTGCCTCCCACTCCTCCGACGACGACGGCTTCACGCCGGCGACGGGAAGGAGCAATAAGAGGCGGAAGAAATTCACTTCCGCCCAAGCCAACAAGATGGCCGCGACCGAGTCGGCCCCCCCCTCTCCCTACCCCGCTACAGAGGCCTCTCCCGCCACTGCCCCCCCCCCCCCGATCGCTTCGTCCTCACAAAAGGACCTACCCCCCAGCCAAAGTGCTGGTCCCTCTTCCTCCGCCCAGAGGAAAATAGCCCCCCCTCCCCCTGTGTTCATCCAGGACAAGGGGAAATGGACCGATGTGTCCAAATGGTGCGCTGATCGCAAGATCGGCTTCACCAGCGCCAGATCCACGCAACAGGGGATCCGAGTCTCTACTCCAACATCGAGGGAGTTCAGAGACCTCACCAACCTTCTCCGCCAAAGGGATGTGGCATTCCACACCTACTCCTTCCCGGAGGAACGCCAGACCAGAGTGGTGATCCGCAGGATCTCCAAGGAAATCCCCGTCGCCGATATAAAGGCGGACCTGGAATCCCAGATGATTCCCGTGACTGAGGTGCACCGAATGCACCGATCCAGGGGTCATGTCGCATACGACATGATCCTGGTAGTCTGCCCTCCCACCGAGGGCCACCACCCGATCTTCAAAGTCAGAGCAATCTGCAATCTGACCGGCCTACAAATAGAGAAGCCCAAAAAGAGTGGCATCATAGGGCAATGCCACCGCTGCCAACTTTACGGCCATTCTCAACAATTTTGCCACGCCAAACCCAGATGCGTGAAGTGCCTGGGCGAGCACGGCACCGATAAATGTCCCCGTCCAAAGGACCGTACACTCTGTACTGAACCGCCCAGCTGCGTCCTCTGCGGCGAATCAGGCCACCCAGCCAACTACCGAGGCTGCCCAAAGGCCCCTAAATCCTCTTCCCCTAAATTGGCCAAGCGCGCAGACGCCCGCCAGCAGAGGGAAACCCCCCCACAAGGCCAACAAACGGTTCCGGAACGGCTTAGCCCTCAAAGGCCGAGCCCCTGGAACCTCCTCAACCACCAGAGAGCTTTCCCAGCTCTCATGCCCTCTCAACCCCAAACCCCCCCCGCCCCCGCAAGGATGGATCCACGCATCCGTTCAGCCGCGACCGTCCCCGCACCTCCCGCCACACCCGCATCCGCGCCCAAAGCCGCTTCTCTTGCCGCTTACTTAGCGCCCCCCCCGACCGCAGCTACTCCCGTAGCCACCAGCCCTGCTTTTGATCCTTTTAATGTGATCACCAGCACTTTTCTGACGTTCCTTACGCCACGCGCGAAAAAAATGGCAAGCGAAATTGTCGCTGCCAGAACATCTGGGGACCTGTTCCGGATTCAGGCAATCTATAACGCCTATCCGGACATCACTCAAACCCTTACATCCTTCATAACTAAACCCAATAATGGATAAAGGAATCATTGCAAGAACCAAACCCCGATCCCTCAACATAGCCTACTTCAATGCCAACGGCATTCAGAGTCAAAGAGATGAGATCGCCACCTTCCTTCGCGACCATCAAATTGACATTTTCCTCGCTCAAGAGACCTTCCTCAAGCCAAGCCATCGCAACCCGTCAATTGCAAACTACCGTATGGTACGCAACGACAGGACGCGGTGTCACAAAGGCGGCACCCTCATATATTACAAAAAAGAACTCTACTGCATCCCACTGGACCCTCCCCCTCTTTCTCGACTGGAAGTGTCCATCTGTCGGCTAGGCATGTCAGGCCACCAACCGATCACACTAGTCTCAGTGTATCTCCCCCCCCAAAGCTCTACAGAGAACTCCCAACTCCTCTCAAGCGACCTCTCTGCCCTTCTTGGCCTGAGTGACTCCGTTATCATAGCGGGGGATCTTAATGCCAAACATCCAGCCTGGAACAGCACCAGGATCTCTACCAGAGGCAAAATCCTGTTTGACCTCTCTCCTATCCTGAACTTCGATGTCATCGGACCGATGACTCCTACTCACTTTCCACACGACCCCAATCACACCCCAGACGTCCTCGACGTGGCACTTCTAAAGAACGTCAACCTACGGTTGAACACTATAGAAGTGGTACAAGAGCTCTCCTCAGACCACCGACCAGTCATTATCAGGATGGCCCCCCGCTTTGGTCTCACTGACCCCAACCAACCAGCCCAGAAAAAAGTGGTAACGGACTGGAGGAAAGTAAGCGAATGTCTGAAATCCACCACATCCCCCCACTTAGACTCCATTCCTGATCAGTTCAATTCTATCGCGGACACGACGGCTGCGATCGACTCGCTCACGGAACACGTACAGTCAGTCCTGAACGACTGTTCCAGGGAGGTTACAGCGACGGATGACCGTCAATGGAGCCTGCCTGACGACTTGCGTGAACTGTTGAATGAGAAGAACGCAGCTGTCCGTGCATACAGCAGCTTTCCTTGCGACGCGAACAAAGCCCATATGCGCTACTTACAGAGGACTGTGAGGACCCGCATACTGGAGTGGCGTGAAGTCAAATGGGACAAGACGCTGAGCGATCTCGAACCCACCCATCAGGCATTCTGGGAACTCCAAAGGAGACTCAGATCCCAAGACACTGCCTCTATGCCCCCACTGGTCCGCCCCGATAAAACCATCGCCTTCGACGATATAGACAAAGCCGAATGCCTGGCCGATAGTCTCGAAGCACAATGCACACCCAGCTCCCAACCGGTAGACCAAGCTCACCTCTCCGAGGTCGACGCGGAAGTCAAACGAAGAGCCTCTCTCCCACCCGTCGAAGACCCTGATAATCCTCTGCCCCCCGTCACTCCAGACGAAGTGCAGGATATCATCAAGGGTCTCAAACCTAGAAAGGCCCCTGGTTCAGACGGAATCACTAACAGAGTGATCCAACTCTTCCCTGCCCAATTAATAATGCTACTGGTCACCATCTTCAATGGCGCCATGAGCAACAACATTTTCCTTCAAACGTGGAAAGAGGCCACAGTTATCGGCATTCCCAAGCCCGGTAAACCCAAAACGGAACCTACGAGTTACCGTCCCATCAGTCTGCTCAATGTCCTCGGTAAGGTCTACGAGAGGCTTATTTATAAGCGTCTCAGAGACTACGCCGAAACAAAGGGCCTCATTCCCAATGAACAATTTGGTTTTCGAACCCAACACTCCTGCGTTCAGCAAGTCCACCGTATCACCGAACATATACACGCAGGATTCCTGCGTGGTAGTATGACAGGTGCGGTATACTTTGACATAGCGAAGGCCTTCGACAAAGTCTGGCACAACGGCTTAATATATAAGCTATACCAACTCGGTGTACCGGACCGTCTCGTGCTCATCCTACGAGACTTTCTGTCGAACCGCACTTTCCGCTACAAAGTTGAAGGGGCGATATCCTCCCCCCACCCCATTCGAGCAGGTGTCCCCCAGGGGTCTGTGCTTGCCCCACTCATCTTCACGCTGTTCACTAGCGACATCCCCACAAGCAAAAAGGCTCAGTTAGCTCTATTCGCTGACGACACAGCCATCTTCTTCACTAGCCGTAGCCTAGTCCAGATATCTCACACTCTCCAAACCGCAGTAAACAACCTCGCTGCTTGGTTCAGGAAGTGGAGAATAGAAGTAAATCCCGACAAAAGTCAAGCGGTTCTCTACTCGAAACCACGACTTAGACCCACCCCCCCCCGACCTATCACCATGTTCGGCAAGCCGATCCCTTGGGAGAAGCGAGCCAAATACCTTGGAGTAATACTCGACAATCACCTTTCCTTCGCAGAGCACATAAAGACGGTCCGCTCGCGCGCCGCTTTCGCTCTCGGCAGACTCCACTCCGTCCTAAATGCACGCAGCAAATTGTCACTTAGGTGCAAAATGCGCATTTACACAGCGTGCATACGTCCAATAATGACATACGCCTGTGTAGTCTTTGCCCACGCAAAGCCCCATCACATCCATAGGATGCAGACCCTCCAAAATCGATTCCTCCGAAAGGCTACGGGGTCCCCCTGGTTCGTTCGAAATGAGATCCTCCATGTAGACCTCAAAATTCCTACCATCCATCAATTCATAAAGCGCCTTTCCAAGCGCTTCTTCGATACCGCCGCCAAGCACCGCAACCCTCTGGTCGTCGAGGCTTCCAGGTACACCCCCTCCAAAATTAGCAAATGCCGCCGTCCAAGGCATGTCCTCTCCGACCCTGACGACCCCATAACCCTCCTCCAGGAGAAAAGCAAGTCTACCAGTACAGTGCACAAACACAGACCACCGACATTCCGACCTCGCCGCCGAGGTCCCTCGCGACGTCCCCAATTAAATGCCTCCCCCCGACCCTTGCTCGAAGAAGTGCCAGCCCGCGCCGCAGCTGAGCCAGTAGATTTAAATTCCCGACTGTGACCTCTGAGTTTGTTTCGGCGTTTCTTCTCAGAGCAGTCAGCTAGGAAACGCCGGCCTCACCAAGCTTAAATAATAAAAACCAGATCCAGCCTGTCCCATCTTGCTGCCCTCCCCCAGCGACGCCCTAAGCCGAGGTTCGTACCCCACAGGGGGTGCCCTTAGCGTGTAGTCGCTTAGTATATAAGATATTTGCCCCTGGCTGGAGGCTTTGAGTTTACTTAAGGCAGCCACAGGATAGTCCGGTTAAGTAGTCACGACCTCTCAAGGTCAACTACGAGATGCCATAGTCGAAAAAAAAAAAAAAAAAAAGAGTGTACGCATTTCCAATGGATGAGTCTTGGTGCTAGACTTGCGAATAATAGTTCAATAAGATGAAAAGAGAGATACGTATCTTTCTCGTCCGACGAACTATATCTTTCATCTAGTTCACTAGTTCATTTAGTTCAATTAATGACCAGTATAAAATGACCTATCATTGTTGGGTACGCTTATATCATTCGAGGTCAACAGATATTGGTTTCTATACTTGTTTAAAGATACGTCATCATGATTTATCTATTCTATTAATTTTCTAATTTCTACTCTATTCACATATACACAACGTACCTACATAAAAAAAGTTAGTAGAAAAAGCAACAAATTGATTTCCCTTCATACTTGTCAGGCTTAGGACTGTCAACCTCCATACACAATAAATTTAGTTAAAATGGGTTCTATGTATTATTTTGCTTTTAGCTATATTAAATTATAAAGTTTCATAATGAGGTTGGCGTATTTAAAAATCAATTCGTATGTACATTGATTAAATATACATTGTAGCAGGTTTGCACGAACAAACACAAGTTAAGACGGAACGTTGTTTATTGTAAACACAAAGTAAACAAACTATAGTCTAGTACAGTACAGGGAGCGGGACCCCGTGCGTGTGCTAGCGTAAGACTGGTTCTCAGAGCTGTTCGAACAGGTAAGTCGAAGCAGACCGAGAGCGCAGTGAACACTGGCTGCGCATACGCCGGTGGTCGTGTTTTATACAGGCCGGCAGAGCTCGGCGGCGCACGGTGGGGCGGCCGCTTGCGGGGAGGCCACGCCCAGTATGACGTGTAAGTGGTCCCGCGGCTCGAGCGCTCGGGTGTTGTTGATTTTATTGTTACAGTCTCCCCCTCTGGATCTGAAGTCGTCCCGACGATGATCCAGCAAGTGGAGGCGTGTTCTTGGGTTTTCCCCGTTTCTTCGCTGGTCCTGTGTCACTGCCATGCTCCAGGGTTTGCTTTCGTAGTCGTCCTCTCTTCCGGTGGTTGTGTAATTCCGTTCAGCAGATGTCAGAAGACGACTAGCGAACTCTACAGGATGTTCGTCTTCACCCTCCCCCTGGACCAAAACTGCTCCTATTGCATAAGAGCTGGCGTCGCTTTTGATGACGTACGGTTCGGTTTCATCGGCTTGTCTCAAAGTTGGAGCAGAAGTTAGACGATACTTCAACTCATTGTAGGCGTTTTGCTGTTCCTCTGTCCACTCCCAGCTAACATTTTTCTTTGTTAAGCGAGTCAGGGGTTCCGCAATCTTTGCAAAATTCTCTATAAATCTCCTATACCACGAGCACGTCTGCAGAAACGCAACTAGATGTTTCAGGTTAGAGGGCGCGGGTAGCTTTGCGATAGCTGCTGTCTTCTCAGGGTCCACTTGTAGACCGTTCAGCGTGATGTAGTGTCCCAAGTATTTGATGGTGGACCAACAGAAATGGCATTTTCCTCGATTCGCGGTAAGCCCAAATTCTGTTAGCTGATTGAATACCTTTTGCAAGTCTTCCAAATGTCGTTCAAACGTTTGCGAAAATATAGCCAGGTCATCCAAATATGCCAGCAGCTTCACGTCCGGCATACCTACTCGCATGCGGTCAATGAGTCGCTGAAAGGTTGCTGGAGCGTTCCGTAAACCAAATGGCATACGGGTGAATTTGTACACGCCAAAAGGTGTGATGAATGCCGTCTTGTCCTTGTCTTCTTTTCGAACGCCAACCACGTCGATCGAGTCTATGCGAATGTCCCAATTGTTCGCATCAAAGAGGCTATAACTCTGTGGAGATAGCTCGGCGTTTTCTCGGTGGACATTTATTTGAGCATCTCGCATCATGAAGTCTGTGAAGCTTGGAGAGTACCCATCGAACAGCCGAGGCTTTTTCTTGCTTGGTGGTGTGGAAGTTAGATCAATCAGCGCCAGTTTGTAGTCTGTGTCTGCGTATTGGTCTTTTGTTGGAGTTACTGCTTCACCCGCGGCCATTATCGCTGGAGGAGGGGTTGGTGGGGGCGTAGGTATGCTAGCAACATCCTCACTGTCTGTCACTGTCATCGCGCTGAGTGGACTTGGCAAAATCATAATTTCCTTGATGACGGTGGATTCGAAGATGGTGAATTCCTCCGGGTAGAGCTCGTACTGCGAGTCAGGTTCGTCGATGAAGGACCATGTATACTGAGGCATATTTATCACCACACCCGCTTTTTGCAAGAAGTCGACGCCTAGTAGTGTGCGGTTGTCCCGAGCTTCCTGCAGCACGATGAACCTTGTGGCTATTTTACGACCATTCAGGGTCACCATGGCTTTGCACACAAGCACCACCTGCTCCCTCTTAATGCCATCGGCCAATGTGAGATCCACTGTTTTCTCGTCAAATTTGCATCCACTCTTCAGTAGGGACTGGTAGAGGCTATAAGATGCAACACTCATCTTGGCACATGTGTCCATGAATGCCGTCCCCGTTACCCCCTCCACCTCCAGGAACACCACAGGTCGTGAGTGCGTCTGTTCAGGAGCGTCAAGGGCGCAGAAACCGACGTCTTCTTTTTTGACCGGCGACGAGCTTTTCTTGCACGTGGAACAATTACTCCTATAAACTCCAGGTGCTCCACACCCATAGCAGGAGAACTTCGGCTGGGAAGGAGATGGTGCCTGGGTTTGACCCTCTGAGACATCTTTCACTGCAGAAGAAAGAGTGCCTTCAGCCCGCTTCTTCTTACGACAGACATCTGCTGTGTGTCCTGGGTTTTTGCAGAAGGTGCACCTTAGTTTCCCTTTCTTCCCCTGAGCGTTCCTGATTTCGCCTGTCTCCGAACTTGCTGCGTACTCATGTAGGGTCTCTTCAATGCCTCGTGCGGTCTCCAGAAGTTTGTCGAATGTGGGCACTGTATCTCGTGGCATGCGGTTCCTTATTTCCAGCCGGATGAGCGGGAAGATTAAATCTATTTGTTGCGATTCAGTGAATGCTGGAGGGGGAGCCAATGAGAACAGGGATCTCTTCCTGGCGATAAAGGCTTCTGTCGTAACGTTCGCCTCCTGACCTTCATGTGTGATTTGATAGTACACCATGAATGTTGGTTTTCTCGGAGCGAACGTGTGGCGGAGCTTAGTGCAGAAATCTTCCCACTGCGTCACACCAGTCTTCACTCCCTGCCACCACACTGCTGCCTCGTCTCGTAGTAAAAGTGGAAGACTTTGCAGTGCGTCTGAGTCACTTATCTTCTCCGTTGACTTAAAAACGGTTGCTGCGGCTAAGAAGGCTTCTACTGCATCCGAGTTCTTTTTCCCGTCGTACGTGAAGGTGCAAGATGCAAATGTTCCCCGTTTATTGGCCGTGATGGTGCTAAGGAGTTGCTGGAACTGCTCGTTTGACATGGACATCTTGATTTCGCGATGTGGAAGACGACGTAAGCTTTCGATCTTGATGCCTGGATTCGGCCTCGCGTTGTGCGCCAGATTGTAGCAGGTTTGCACGAACAAACACAAGTTAAGACGGAACGTTGTTTATTGTAAACACAAAGTAAACAAACTATAGTCTAGTACAGTACAGGGAGCGGGACCCCGTGCGTGTGCTAGCGTAAGACTGGTTCTCAGAGCTGTTCGAACAGGTAAGTCGAAGCAGACCGAGAGCGCAGTGAACACTGGCTGCGCAGTAGTAGAGATCGCGACGCCCCCGTCAGGGGGCGTGGCGAGCGGTTCCGGGGCTATGCCCCCCGGCCGCGGAGGCAATACGGTGGCCTGCAAAAACAGGCCCCTCCCTATGTCGGCATACATTGGCCTGCAGCTTAGTTGACCGCACGCACATATTTACGTGCGGTCATGTGAGTGGTTGCATGTTGTTTTTCTGTAGGCGCGCCGCGACGCTGATTCATACAGCGCCGCTTTCTTCACGACACCTCGGCGGTCTGTCCCCGCCAGGTGAGACCCCCAGTTGCCTGGGGGAGGCCCGGCGGAGGACGACCAGCGACAGAGGTGCCGACTCGACGCTCCTACAGAATATAGGTGTTTTGCTCCCGCCCGCCCCGCTTCCAGAGCTAGCCGGTTACGGTCCGGGCTAAGGAGCAGTCGTGTGTGTGTGAGCGGTATTGTACTGTGTGACACCGCTCAGTGTCTACGCGTATCGCGGCCCGCGCTGCGCCTACGCGTGTGAGTTTGAGCGTCTGTATAGTGGTGAGTGGCTGCGCTCGCTACGTAACGTGCCTATATTAACCTAGCACACGCTACGCAACGAATGTGTGTGTAATATGTGGAGTTCAGTTGATTCAAGTGAGCCGCGTGTAACCTGGGTGCGGCTCACTTGAGGCGTCAATCCGGTGCGATGGGGTCGTCGTCCGCTACCAGGTCGCGGGGCAAGGGTCTCGCGTCGGGGGGGCGCGCGTGCCAGGGCGCAATGTCCTGGACGTGGGGCCAGGCAGATGCGTCGGCACGCGCGAACATTCCCTTCGCGAGGCGCCGCACAAACTCATCCAGGCTCTCAATCCCGAGGTCCCGGTGGATGATGTCGTTCCTCACGAAACGAGGAGCGTCAACAATGGTCCGCAACGCTTGACTTTGTTGCGTGCGGAGCAGCTTTCGGCTCGACTCGCTCGTGAGGGCGAACCATGCTGGGGCGGCGTACGTCAAGATTGGGCGCACGTACAACTTGTACACGCCCAACTTGACGCGCGCCGGTATGCGGGACGAGAGCACCGGTTTGAGGAGGTTGCGGGCGACCCTACCCCTTGCGGCGACCGAGCGGACGTGTGGCCCCATCGTGAGCCGACGATCGATGGTGACCCCCAGGTACTTGACCCGGGGCGACCACGCGATGTCGGCTCCCTGCAGCTTCAAGGGTGGTGGGAGAGGCGCAAAGCCGGTGACCATCGCCTGCGTCTTACCCACGTTAACCGACAGCCGCCACCTAGACAGCCAGTCGGGCAGCCTGTCGAGCGTGCGCTGCATTTTGACCGCCGCGTACTTCGCATTAAGCGATGTAGTAATGTACGCGGCGTCGTCTGCGTACAGCGCGAGCATGGCGTCCGATGTGGTGGGGATGTCGTCGGTGTAACGTGAGTAACACGCCGGCGACACGCAGCTGCCCTGCGGTACACCCGCGAGCACCGGGCGGGCGCTGGAGAGCGCCCCGTCGACCACCACCCTGAAGGTCCTGTTGGTGAGAAAAGTGGAGACCACCTTGACGACGCGACGGGGCGCGTCTGAGGTGGCCAGCTTGTAAACCAAGCCTTCGTGCCACACACGGTCGAAGGCCTTCTCCATGTCGAGGAATACTGCCACCGAGTACTCCTTCTTGTTGAGCGCGGCTGCGAGGTGGTGCAGTACCCTCGACAGCTGGAGCGTCGTGCTATGCTCCGCCCGAAACCCAAACTGCTCCGGGCGCGGCGCGATGTGTGGTTGGAGATGTCGCAGCAGGAGTGCTTCGAACACCTTGGAGACGGTCGACAGTAGGGTGATCGGCCGATAGCTCTCCGGCTTCAGTATATCTTTCCCCGCCTTGGGCAGCATAATGACGCGCCCTTCCTTCCACGAGGCGGGAAAGGCCCCCGTGCGCAGTATCGCCGTAAACAGGCGCGCCAGCGCCGCTACCATACGGTACGGCAGGTGGCGCAGCACTGTGTTGGTGATACCGTCAGCACCGGGGGCCTTCCTGGGCTTCGTTCTTAGGATGGCGCGTCTGACTGCGCCAGGCGAGAAGAAGACTGGGTCCTCATCGGGAGCTATCGGCGTTGCGAAGTAGTCTCCCAGGTGTTGCTCGACTGCTGCGACATGGTCGGTGTCGCTGGTCGGGTTGGGGCGGAACTGACGCTCCAGGTGTTCGGCGAAGACCTCCGCCCGGTCCTCCGCTACATACTTGAGCGCCCCGTCGCTGTTGAGCAGCGGACGCACCGGGGCTGGGGTATTCGTTAGCTGGCCGCACAACTTGTGTAGTGACGGCCAGCTGTCAGCTGTGGAGTCGATTCTGTCCTCCCAGCCCGCGGTGGTGAGCGCCTGTAACTCGGCCTTCACCTTCTCCGCGAGACGGTTGAGCTCTCTCTTGAGGGTAGGGCATCTTAATTGTTGCCACTGCTTGCGAATGCGCCTCTTCTCGGCGATCATCGCATTAATGTGCGCCGGCAGGGGCGGCAATAGCACTCTCCCCTGCGGCTGCGTGCTAGTCGCCGTTTCTAAGGCGCTCTGTATGCAAGCAGTGACATCGTCCGCCGTCTTGTCGACGTCCGCGGAGGTGACAATAGGCCGAGTCGGCGTGGTGGTCTCCACTTTTTCCACGAACTTTGTCCAGTCCGTGGTTCGACGTGGCGCTATGGGTTTCAGTCTGGTCGGCCTTCCCGATAAGACGACGAGTACAGGTTGGTGGTCCGACTGTAACTCGTCGTCTATCACTTGCTGTGTGATCTGGCAGCACAGCCCCCGGTGGACTACGATGTCCAGCACGTCCGGCATGTAGAGTGCGGCGTCCGGATAGTGGGTTGGCGTCTCTGGGCCGGACACCGTATAGCCGAGGGCTTCCGAGTCCGCTAGGAGCCGTCTCCCCTCGGTATTCGTGGTGTAGCAGTTCCACGCCGGGTGCTTGCAGTTCAAGTCGCCGGCGAGGATGGTGGCGCGAGTGGTGTCTACAAGCAGGGCCCGCAGCTCGGTAAGGTCCAGGCGAGCCGCGGGCGGCTTGTAGCAGGCGTAGATGTTGATGTCCTCGCCGGCTACGTGCAGCTGCACACCCAGGGCGTAGAAGCTGCTAATCGACGGCAAGGGGAGTTCCTGGTGGACGACTCTTCGCCTCACTAGTACCGCCAGACCACGGTACCTAACGTTGGCCGACCTTTCGTCCTTCCTGTATAAGTGGTACCCCGGGACCCTGACCCTATCTTCGGGTCCTAGTAGGGTTTCACTTATAAGCGCCACGTCGATGTCCTGTTCCCTCAGGAGATGGCGGAGGGGGGCGACCTTTCCTCTAAGGCCGCGGGCATTCCAGTGAATCACCCTTAATGGCCTAGCCATGGTACAGGGTGAGTAACGTGGCCAGGCCATCAAGGATGACCGTCTCTATATCTTGACCCTGCCTTATGGCCTTTATAAGGTCCATCAATAACTTGATGGCGCAGGTCGTGAATTCTTGTTTTGTTGTTGTTGTAGCGCCGGAGGCGCCGCGGCTCGCTTTCTGAGCGAACTGTTTTGGTTCCGCTTGCTGCCGCGGCGCTGCGCCGGCGCTAGTTGTAGCCTCCGGCTTTTTGACGACCTGCGCCTCGGACAAGGCAGGGTCTGCGGCCTTAGGAATTTCTTCCTGTGTCGCCGGGGGGGGGGGTTGGGACTTCTTCCCCTTTCCTTTACCCCCGCGCCCCTTCTTCCTTCTCCGCTTCGAGGAGGTGGCTTGGCTCCTATCTGTGGGCCCGTTGGCCGCCGCCATTAGCGTGGCGCTCTGGGCCTCTTGCTCCACCATTTGCGGCCCTTCGGTGGCCGCTAGGGGCCGGCGCGCGGTGGTGGTAATGGCGGCAGTCCCCGCTCGCTTGTTCCGGGTCTCCGCCTGGAACACGGGGCACTTGTTGTTGCACGCGGGGTGCGGGCCACCGCAATTGACGCAGGTGGCCGGCTCCTCCCGCGGGCGCGGGCAGTCACGTGCCACGTGCTCCCCTCCGCATCGGACGCAAGCGAGCGGTCGGTGGCACTGGTGCGAGCTGTGCCGGAACTTTTGGCACCGGTGGCACTGGGCGGGCCCACGTTTGCCCCGCCAAGCTTCAATCTTGACACCCCGCATGTACATAAATACGGTGGTGTCGAAGATTCCCCGGACGTCGGGCGTCTTCTTTAATACGGCGTGAAACACGCAGCCGGGTCTTCCTTGTGCGCCCTTAATGTGGCGCACGTACTCCGGCTGGTATCCCAACGCCCGGAGTTCCTCCTCGATCTCCTGGGGGTCCGTGTCCGGTGGCAGCCCCCTGATGGCGATCTTCAGGTTACGCTCCGCTGGCAGTGAGTAGGCGAACCAAGATACGCCGCTCTCCTTCTCCAGGCCAGTCAGGTACCGCTGGACCAGCCGGTACTCGTCCTCGGTGTCCGGGGTGAAGCGTACCCCGGTCCCGTAGGGTCGAGCATTAGGCGGCCGGCCCAGCTTGGCGGCGATGGCCCGGAAATGGGCGGCCCAGTTGGGCAGCCTCTCCACCACCAGCGGCGGGTATCTTGGCTTCTTCTCCGGCTTCTGCTTCTTCGTCGTCGTCGAGGCGCCGGAGGCGGCAGCAGGGGGTGCGGTATCCGCAGTGGGGGCAGGGGGTAAATTTGTTGAACTCACCCCTTGTGCATCTACTTGTGTGGGCGACTGCGGCGGCGGCGGCGGCGTGCGCCGTGCCGCGTCGGCGAAGGTGGGCGAAGTAGGCGCTGCCCGACCCCGCGGCGCGCGTTCGCGCTGTGGCCGCGGCGGGTCCAGGCAGTACCGCTTCGCCTCTTCCTCGGCGGCGGTCTCACCCGAGCTCCTCCGGCGCCGCTGGGGTCTGGATTCGAGCGCAAACTCGAACCCGAACCCGAGCGGCGGCGGTATGGGTGACTCTGGTGGCGCTGGTGTGCGGGGCGCGGAGGCTGCTCCTCCCTCGGTGGGCCACCGCCCGGATCGCGGGGACGTATCTCGCGACACGTCATCGCGACCGGACGTGGCCGAGCCCACCGATGCCAGCGACATGCTCGACCCCACGCGTGAGGAGCATGCCGACAGCATGGCGGGCGAGTCGAAGGCGGAGGCCCTGGGGGGCGCCGGTGAAGCGGGCGCCTGCGGCGTCTGCAGCGCCGACCGCTCCCGCTCTGCCATCGCCGGTCCCGCCAGCGAGAAGCGGGGACCGGGTGCGGCTGTGTGCGGGGCTGGCACGGCTTGTTTTGGCGTCGCCGCCGACGCAGCCCCGGGGGGCGCGGGCGGGGACGCAAAGGTCGGCGGCGCGGCAGGGCGCGCCGGGGGCGCGCGGGGGCGCGCGGATGTGTGCGCTGGCAGCGCAGGCTGCACTTGCTGCGCGACAGCGCGCGCAGTCGGCGGCGCAGAGGTGCGCGCGGGCGCCGCGCTTCGCGCAGCGGGCGCAGGTACGCGTGCGGGCGGCACTGTGGCGCGCGCTTGATGCGCGCGGCCTGTGTGCGCGGCGGGCCCCGGAGCCTGTATGGGCACCGGGCGGAACGCTGCGGGGCGGACGGGTACCGCGTGCTGGCGGCTCGTCGACGGCGTTGGCGCAACGCGCGCAGGCGCCGATGACGTCGGTGGGCCGGCAGCTACCGCGGCCCCCGTACCCCCCCCTCTTCCTTCTTCTTCCATCTTCTTCCGTCCGGCCGGCGGCGCACCGGACGACGCATCGCCGATATTCGGCATTGACGTCGTCCGATCCAACGCCGGACGGATCTCCTGGGACCCGGCATCGCGGCCCAAAGAGCCGCGCTTGCCGGGTTTTGACATCGCGGGGGTGTGGCCTCCGCGACCGCTGCGACGGTGGTCCGCCGGGCGACGATGGGCTCCCCCTGTGTTTGCACGAGTGCCCTAGGGGAGCTCGCGCAAACACAAGTTGAGCGGGGTTAAAATTTGCGGTCCGCGCGGAACTGTGGTTGTTGGTATCGCGTAGGTAAACAAAACACTTGAAGCCACTAGCCGATCCACTGGCTGCGCATACGCCGGTGGTCGTGTTTTATACAGGCCGGCAGAGCTCGGCGGCGCACGGTGGGGCGGCCGCTTGCGGAGGGCCACGCCCAGTATGACGTGTAAGTGGTCCCGCGGCTCGAGCGCTCGGGTGTTGTTGATTTTATTGTTACAACATTTATATTTACATTATATTTACAGTCTGTGAAAAATGAGTTTTTATTCAATCAGCGTTACTATTTATGAATAATATTTCCGATAATTTTTTAGATCGTAACCTCGTACGTCTCTCATTAAACGTATAACCCGCTTTTGAAAAAATGCGCTCGCACGGCACTGAAGTAGCGACGACATTTAAACGTTTTAAGACGTAGTTGTATAATAGAGGATATACCAGCTTTCGCTCGTGCCACCACTGCAACGGATCCTTTTTTCTGTTAAGGATGATTTCGTTTATGTATTTGTCAAACTCGACTGTCTCTGCTGGTGTAGTGTTTTGGGGCATCAATCGAGCTATTTCCGTGTCAAATTCATCCCAAACTGATTTTTTTGAACTTGATGAACTTGGGGGTGGTACTGTTTCTGTAACTTCGGCTGTTTGATTTGCGACAACTGCGATTTTAGTTTTTAAATTATTTTCTGCCCGTACATAATTTCTGGGATCACGAAAACCTCTGTTTTTGAACCGTGGATCCAAAATTGTAGCTTCCGCGTAAAGAGGGTTGTTTTCATAACTTCCGAAACGACGTTCCGATTCTCTATATAAAGTGTTCAGCAATACATTTATTTCAGCTAGAGGTGATGGTTGTCGCATAGATAATCTAATATTGTTTATAATAATTCGGCTTAATGGTATTACTTTCGATAATGATACGGATTTTTCCGAGCTAATTTCTTCAGTCACTTCATAAAAATGCTCCAAGATTGGAACCGCTGCTTCTATAATATTCCAGTCGTTTTCAGTGAGTGACAATTCACTACGTAAGAGTGCAACAGCGGCTACGACTGCATCTTTAATTTTCAAAATCCGGGATAACATAACATACGTCGAATTCCACCTGGTGCACACATCTTGTTTTAATTTTAATGCAGGTAGTTGCATTTGTGTTTGCAATTCTTTTAATTTATGTTGCGCATGTGAACTTCTTTTAAAATATTCAACAACTGCTTTCACTTTTGTAACAGTTACGGTTATTGCATTAAGCGCTTCCTTAACCAACAAATTTAACGTATGGGCATAACAGAGAACTTGGCGCCAGTTTCCCTCTCGTATGGCAGCAGTGACATTAGCAGCATTATCGCTAGCAATAGCGACAATTTTGTTTTCTATGTTCCATTCCCGGCTTACGTTTTGTATATATTCACACAGATTGCTGCCTGTGTGTCGTTCTGTATATTCCATACAACCGATCAATACAGACTCAAGAGTGTTCGCACGTTCAGTCTTCATAATAAAATGAGCAGTAATTGCAAAAAAACTTTCATTATTTATCGAAGTCCAACCGTCAACTGTGAGGCAAACTGCCGCCGCGGTAGATAATTTATTTTGCACTTTTGTTTTAGTTTTTTCGTAGAGTTTACTAATTATGTTTTCAGTTAAAGTTTTTCTGGTTGGCAAACTGTATCCAGGACACAACATATTCACGAATTTTTGAAATTCTTTACATTCAACTATACGCAAAGGATGATACTCCTTCGCAATCATTTTTGCCAGTTGCTCATCTAGCAATTCTGACCGGGCGGCGTGGCAGCGTCAACAAAGCCCTGAAAGAAAACACAATTTAGTTTTTCATATTGTACATATTATTATTAAATAAGATTTTGTTTTATTTTTAACTCAGCGTTTTATTTACAAAACAACAAATGGCAGGGGAAGCCCAGAGGATTTTTCATCAGAGCATATTCAGAACAAATACCTATGGCTTGCTGAAAAATCCTAACAAATGTCTAATTCTAATACCTAATTAGTAATACGTTCACAAATTACATTTACATACCTTGGCCATTAATCGATAGGTACTGCCTACTCGACAATTCGGATGCTGCTGATGCTTGAATACTAAAACAAGCAATTTTTTTTACAAAAAATCCTGTTGCGACATGATTTTCTGATTATTATTATTCGCTTATATACTTACACTTGCGGTACGCCGTCGCAGCCGAAGAGTCTCATCATAGAGGCCGACAAAACGGTTTGTAGCCCCTCCTATTTCCTCCATAGCAGAGGCTTGCCTGTTCATGGCTCGTGCCAACTCTCTGTCGACCGCTATTCAAGGCTGCTCTATTTTTATTAGATGCTGTTGGGCCCCTTCAAATTCTTTGTCATCTAAAATCAGTAATTAACAGTTGCATTATTATCAATAGTCAACCAATCAACAATAATGCAATATACATTAAGTATTTAAAAGAAGTAGTGCTTGGGGGGAGGCCTGTGTCCAGCAGTTGACGTCTTTCGGTTGAAATGATGATTATATAATTTAAAAGAAGCAAGTTAATAATATTAGGTAAGTATAAAGCTTGTAATAAAAAGGTATTTCTTATCCTTTGCGGGGAGACGAGCGACGAGGACGACGGCGACGCTTCGGAGGGTGTCGGTCCCTAAAAATGTGTATTATAGGTACCTATATTGTTATTTTTATTTTGTAATGATTTTGAATAATTTGTGTAAGGCTTAAATAAAAACTGTTCACCTTACTGAATTATAGTTTGATATTAGTAAAAATATATCTAATGACGTCTCTTTTTTATTCGCGTCGCGCATGCGCGTAGCGTTTACGAATAGGTACAATCTAGGGACATAAGTCGAGTAGCACGGGTAGGATTGTTTTGCTGTGAACGCGCAGTACAAGCCGTACCCGTACCTAATATGTATGTATAAGTGTATTAACACAGAACGCACACCTCAGAATTTATACACTGGTGTCGAGCGAAACAAAAACATATCACTTTCTAATTACGTATGACCTTGGGCGGTTCATAGGATTGCTAAAATTGATAGCGTTTTAATAAGTTCAAATAGCTCATAGTGTAACGTATAGGATAAAGAAACACTAGGTTCTAGGTTCTAATCTCGATATGGGATTTTTTTTTCTTTTCAACAATTTTATCTTCACCTGTTCTTTTATTATTCGATAAATTAATAAACGAGAATAATAATGTAATAATTGTTTTTATTATTATATAGTTAGTGAAATATGGGGTTAAGAATAAAAATCTTTTATAACTGATTACAAAATGTTTATTCGTTATAATTTTATAAAGTATAAATAAACTTCTAGTTTAGGACTTATTGTGGTTATAGCTTAAGTATTAATTTTCATTACGAAAAGAAGATTGAAACTAAACCTCAAAATAATCCTTATTACGAATATGCTACAATATAATTTTATTATTATTTACTATTTTTTATTTAATATACTTATATTTTTTTATTTTCTAATTCCTTGCTTTCCATCGCTGTATCGCAAAATATAAACGTTCTTGTTTATGATTTTCAATCAACTATGGTTTTTGAGCTGGTTTTTGTTTGCACGGCGAACGGTTCGTAAAGACGTGTCGAATAATAATTCGGCAAAATATCTCGTTGGTATATAACCAGTCGCTTTCGACTGGCAAGGCTACCCTCTTCCTTATTTAGTGACCCTCCGTCTCACAGAAGGTAATTTCTCTAAAACAAAAAAGAAGTACTGTTAGGCTACTAGCAAAATACGAATAAGTATTACCTATGATTTAGAAACAAAATTATAATGAAAAAAGAAATGCATAGATAATCATCACTTAAAATCTAGGACTTCGAAATTATAATTTTTTTATCTATTTAGACCTTATAATACGTTTCAAAAAATAAATACAAGGATCAGCAGTTCTATTTTAATAAAATAAATGTTTGAAAAAATAATTAACTCATATTCATAATACTCACATTAAGTTCGGTTTCATAAGATATTTGTGTTATATTAAGTCCACTTTTACGCAGCCCAATCATATTCGCTTTAATTTCAATATTCTGCATTTTAAAAGGAACTACAACACGGCTAATAGATAGAACACAGACACACGTCGCCAATAAACAACCAACCAACAACGTTATAATATTTAATCGCGGTGAATGACTCGTATAACTTAACTGTCTACCTTATAATTTATTTATTTAGATATCTGTGGGTATAATCATAAAGTTTTACGAATTAAGCGCACAAGACGAACATGACAAGGAAATATAATTATAGTCAAAAGCGTGATTATTCGAAGTAATTATTAAAACATTAAAAAAACTATCATCGCGCGTGAGATTCGAACTCACGGATCGCTACGCAGAACGCACTTACCCAAATATGATAACCGCTAGGCTATCATGACATATACCGTAGCGGTTGAATTTATGAAATACAATCAGTTGCAAATGAATGTGAGTGTGTGTGTCTATAGTACAGAAATGACTCATTAAAAGAAGGTCGTAAGTAAAACCAAAGTGTCAATCTATTGCTTTGTGAATTTGCTACTCCACTTATGTCCCTTACTGTACGTTCCATGTTAGCTTTTTAGCCGATTATTTATTTTAATGATTTTATATTTTCAAAGATATATAATAACAAATGAGAAATGAAAATACTATGAGTATGCACTTAATCAAGCAAATTAATTAATAAATTTAAAAAATCAGAAAATAAGGCTGCTAAAAATTAAAGTATCACTAAGTATCACAATATCGTCTCATTGAACCAACATGAAAATATGTTTAATTTCGTAAACGAGAACAAAGTTGACCGCTATGAGACTATACTGCAATGATACTGCGACCGGAATGTGAACAAACCGAACTTTAAGATTAGTAGAATACCATTTTTTGGTCTATTCACAATGTCATCGCAATCTAGTCTCGTTTTTTTCACATTGCACGTTAATTAGTAGAATTGACCATCTGGTCTTTTGGGATCCACCCTAATTTGAACTAAACCTAATTCATATGCCTTGTTCAAATTCATCTGGTCTTAAGGTGTATAGAAGGCCCACTGACCTTGTGCATGTGGGCGGAGCCAAACGCCCTACTCCCGAATACGTAAAACGCGCGCGGTGGCGCACTACACTAAAACTAAGATCAAAGAATATGCAGAGACGCAGACATGCCGCACGTAGGTCGCTATTTTTGCCTACGATTCCAGAAGGGAATAGCGGATGCAAGGCTGATATATTTTGTATAGATAGATACTTATTACGTTTTATTATTATATTATTATTATTACTTATATGTTACGTATATTTTAAGTTTTTCTGGACATTATTTTTTAGCATTTATGTGGAAGAAAATATATTTATTTAAGTCATAAGTAATTTATTTCATAACAATATAGATACATTGTGTTGAAATTAAAAAAAAATAACGTATTACAATTGCAATTAAAATAAAATTCATTGAATACATTTCGAAAAGTCAATAAACCAATAATAATTAAACATTCAAGTATAATAAATTATAAATGTCGTCATGCGGTTGCACGGAGCGGGCGCCCGCGTGGCGTGCTGTTTTCTATTATCATCCTTAGAGTAGCGCTGCGTGAGGCGGGGCTCCCGTCGCATGCGGTATAATAGGAAACAGCACGTCAAGGTAAAAGTCCGAGATGGGCTGCAGACTGCAACCGCAGGCGACACTGCGGCTAGCGGCTGCGGTTGACCGCAGGGCTGCCTGCGGTTGCGGTTGCTTCTATTCCAAGCGCGGTGGCATGCCGCGGCTGCACAATGCATAGAACCATGCCTCAGTCACACCAATACCTTCGTGCGAGACAGAATGTCGGACAACACTACCGATAGTCGACATTTTTAACCGACTTCAAAAAAGGAGGTTCTGTATTCGACCCGTATGTATGTATGTTTCTATGTATGTATGTTTGTATGTCCGCGATTTCCTCAAAAACTAATGAACCAATTTTAATAATTCTTTCACTAATATGATCTACATACTTTCAGGAAGGTTTTAGTATATAATACTGTAAGGAAAGTCTTCAGTTACGTCAATACCTACCCCGCCTCGCCTATAAAAGCAAGGCGCTGAGGATAAATCGTTCATTTGCTGCTCGACGCTCGGACTGGACGGACGTGTGAATCATCAGCTAGTCGCAAGGTTACGTAAGCCATTTGAGTTTTGCAAAAGTGATAAAGTGTGTTTGTGTGTTTAGTTTGGTGGATTTTAAAAACGTTAGTGAACTGTAAGTAAATTTTGTTGATTGTAATTTGAGTCAATTGTATTTATGAAGTAAAAATGATTTTTCTGTTATGATTGTTTTTTTTTAATAAATTTCCACTTCTGAAGCTTATATCAGAAGTGGGATAAAGGACTTTTAAAGCCCACCTAGACGAAGTCTCGTAGCTAAAGATTATTGCGAACAGAAAAACCGTTTCTTTTCAACTTTTTTTTTTTTTCTGCAACTACCCACTTTATCACTTTTCTTTTTATTCGTTTGTCCGACTTATCCGATTTGTTCGTCCGATTTGACCCCGATTTTTGTGATAATGGGTCGTGAAAGGCCGCATACTCGTGAAAAACGGTCAAGAACTCGGGATAAGTCACGCGATCGCAAACGACGTCGATCCCGTGGGTCAAATGAGCGCAATAGTGGTAGATCGTACCGTGATTCGAGTAGGAGTCGTCGTACTTCGCGAAATGGCTTACGTAATCGAGATCGGTATGATTCTCGTAGTCCCGAAAGGCACCGATCGCGTACTAGGGATAGGCGCGATTCGCGTAATAGGGATCGTTCGCGTAGCGACATTGGCAATAGAAACCGCACACGTACTCCTTCGCCCCCGGTTCAAACGAGTTCTACCCACAGGAATAGCGAGGTTTTGCCAAAAGCTAAGGAGCCAATGATCCCTAATACGTCAGAACGACATCGGTCTATGGAGTCTAGTGTCCCTGGCTCTGAGGCATCCACTCTCGCTCATGCCTTGATGCAAGCAATAAAAACGATGCAACCAGCAAGGTCACAAAACTATTACGTGTCGAACTTTGACCCATCAATTAACAGCATCGAGGCATGGTGCGACGAAGTGGATCGTGCTAGAGAGGCTAATGGTTGGAATGACCACGAATGTCTGTCGCGTGTAGCTACTTGCCTTAAGGGTGACGCCAAGGTCTGGCTTGGGGAATGGGTGACGAACGATAGGACGTGGTCCAATTTCGTACGCGAGTTCAAACCCCTTTGCCCGAGTAAATTAGACTACGCGAATATTTTGCTCGAAGCTATGAATACTACGTCAGACAAGTATTCAACTTACTCAGAATACGCTCGTCGTACTTTATTGCGTTTGAGAATAGTTCAGGGGCTAAGTGACGAATTAAGAACGCTAATCGTTATACGCGGTATAGATAATCCACAAGTACGTGCTGCTGCAGCCAACGCAAACTTGACCTCTGACACCATTGTCTCATTCCTGTCGATTTAGGCGAAACCTTCAAGGAACGACAAGGCCGTCGATCATAAAAGGCAAGGCCAAATGAAATCAAACCACCGTTCTGGCCCAAAATGCTTTAATTGCAATCAAACCGGTCATCTCAGTCGTAACTGTAGGAGGCCTAAGGCAAACGCGACCAGTAGCAAGCCTGCTAACGTGGCTTCGGACACATCCTCCAAGACGCAACCCTCTGTGAGCAATTCTTGTACGTTCTGTAAGAAATCGGGACATACTGAGGACAAATGCTTTACCAAAGCTAAAACCGAGCAACGAAATCCGCGTAATGTCAACCTTTGCTCTTATAGATCAAAAATCGCACCAAATAATGACATGACAACCGCGATAGTAGATGGGATACCCGTAGACGTGCTCATTGATAGCGGAGCCCTTGATGTGTCCCTTATTTCCTCAGATATTTTGAAACATTTTACGTGTCAGCCAAAACCGAGACGTTGTGTGTTGAAGGGTTTGAGTGAGAAAGAAGTGGTCGCCACATCTTACGTCACGTTAACTGTGGAATTCAGCGACATTGCTATCGAAGTTGACTTAGTAGTAGTTCCATCGTCCTTTATGAACGCTCCTATCATAGTTGGCACTGATGTCTTGAACCGCGAAGGCATCACTTACACTCGCACTAGAGATCAGCAGTACCTCACGCGTTCCGATAACATTAGCACAAATGTCAATGCCATTTGTGTAGGTGATCAGGTCAAAGTAAATACACCCCTTCAGGGTACGGAGTTGGTTGGCCTTATGTCCGTCATAAACGAGTTTTCAGAGTATCTAATTTCAGGGACTGCTATGACCACGGTCCAAACAGGTGAGATGGAGATAAAGCTTACCAGTTCCGTCCCTGTCGTTTATCGTCCGTATAGACTCTCTTACTCTGAAAAACTCAAAGTTAGGAATATTACACAAGACCTTTTAGATAAGAAAGTGATCAGGCGTTCGACATCTGAATATGCGAGCCCGATTATACTCGTAAGAAAACGTGACGGCTCAGATAGGCTTTGTGTCGATTTTAGGGCGCTAAATCGAATAACAGTGAAAGATCGACATCCTCTCCCACTAATAGATGACCACATCGATAGGTTAGACGCGTGTGAATTCTTCTGTAGCCTAGATATGGCTACAGGGTTTCACCAAATCCCCCTTAAAGAGGAATGTATTCACTTCACTGGTTTTGTGACGCCGGAAGAACACTTTGAGTACGTCAAAATGCCTTACGGATTAGCTAATTCCCCAATAGTTTACCAGCGCATCATAAATGACACCTTAAGAAGCCATCTTAATGAGGGAAACGTGCTAGTCTACGTTGATGACGTCCTTCTGCTAAGTAATTCTGTGTCAGAAGGGATTGAACTGTTGCGTAAAGTACTCAGGACCCTTACGTCAGCCGGTTTTTCAATAAATTTGGCTAAATGTTCGTTCCTTGTCAAAGAAGTAGAATATTTGGGGAGGTTAGTTAGTCAGGGTCAGGTTAGGCCGAGCCCACGAAAAGTGGAAGCCCTAGTTAACACCTTGCCGCCTGAAAATGTAAAGCAAGTGCGCCAACTCTTAGGTTTGGCGGGTTATTTTCGGCGGTACATAAAAGATTACTCTACTAGAACTGCTCCCATTGCTCACCTAACCCGTAAAAATGTTAAATTCAATTGGACCCCCGAATGCGAGGCTATTCGCCTCGATCTTATTAAAGAACTGACCAGTGAACCGGTCCTTTCCATTTTTAACCCAAGCTTTCCGACCGAAGTCCATACAGACGCCAGCAGTGCTGGATACGGTGCGGTACTCTTACAAGCTCATCCTGACTCAAAAAAGTACGTTGTGGCTTACTTCAGTAGGACCACTCAGGGTGCTGAAGGGAAGTACCACTCCTACGAGTTGGAGACCCTCGCCGTCGTCAAAGCCCTCCAAAACTTTCGACACTATCTGGTTGGTTTGAAATTTGTGGTGGTGACAGACTGTAATGCCCTTAAGGCAACCGAACGAAAGAAAGACCTTTTGCCTCGAGTAGCCAGGTGGTGGATCTACCTTCAAGACTTCAATTTCTCAATCGAGTATCGAAAAGGATTGATGTTACCCCATGCAGACTACTTAAGTCGCAACCCCGTCAGCGTCAATCAAATTTCTAGACCGAGAAATTGGGCTCAGGTTGCACAATCCGCCGACGACGAGACGCAAAATCTCATCCAAAGACTTCAAGATGGCAGTCTCGATACTAATCGTTATTCTGTCCGGAATGGAGTCTTGTACTATAAGTACACCCCAGTAGGCCAAGATCCACGCCTCCTCTGCTATATACCCAAAGGGCACAGGCTTAGTCTCCTAAGAATATTTCACGATGAGCACGAACACATTAATGCAGAAAAGACCCTTGACCTTAAGACATTTTTGGTTCCCCGGACTCAGACAGTTCGTCGGCAAATACGTTGCTCACTGTCTCGTGTGTGTGTCGCAAAAGAGAGTTCCTCGGGCTCCTTTGCAAAATATTACTTCCTGGGAAAAACCGGACACACCGTTCCACACTGTTCATGTTGACGCCTTAGGCCCTCTGCCTGTGTCTGAAGGGTACAAATTCATTTTACTTATCGTCGACGCCTTTACCAAATATACCCTCCTCTACCCGATTTGTAGACAAGACGCTAGTGAGTTAAAACGCGTCGTTACTCAGGCTATTTCTATGTTCGGAGTGCCTAAGCTTATGGTCACTGACAAGGGACGAATGTTCGAGTCCAGCGAGTTCGTGACTTGGATAAATGAACTCGGTTGTAACCTGCATTACATAACGCCGGAAATGCATCAGGCAAATGGCCAAGCCGAGCGTTACATGCGTACCGTTCTCAACATGCTACGTATCCAGTCGAACTACAAGAACATACCCTGGTCAAAAACGTTGTGGAAACTTCAGTTGGTGTTAAACATCACTAGACAGAAGACTACGCAAGTATCACCACTGAATCTTCTGATTGGCACTGAATCCACAACTCCTGTGGTTCGAGCTCTGGTGCGCGACATAGCTGTCGAAGGATCGACACCAAATAGAGAGGCTCTACGTGAAGTAACCAGAGGCAGGGTCCGTGAACTCCTAAGGAGTAATCAAGCTAGACAAGATGAACAGGTTAACCAACAAAGACGTCCACCTCGGCAATTTAACGTTGGTGACTGCGTGTTCGTGATAAAATTTTCCCAGTCAACGGGAAAACTTGACTCCGGAATGCGTGGCCCGTATAAGGTAGTAGAAGCACTGCCTAGTGGACGCTATACGCTGCGTTTGCTCAGCAGTAGCTACGGAAAGACTACTCAGGCTGCCGCTCAGCACATGGTGCCGTGGCGCGGCGAGTGGTGCCCAGAAACGTGCGCCGCATTCTTTGAGAGTAAGTAAATCACGGTTGTTTGATTTAGAAAACGAGCATAGTGTTTGTTTGAATTTACAGACAGTAGCGATGCTTCGGCTGCTGTGCTGTGCTATGGTGCCGCCGGTACCAGGCGCGTGTGTGCCGCCTGTCGTGCTGGCACCTGTTGCTGAGTCACTGGTGGCCGCATAAATTTGGCCATGTGCGGTCAATTTGTGGTCTCACACGTATGAATACGGTCTGCGTGTTGAGAGAACTCGTGCGTATGAATACGGTCTGCGTACCGAGTGGGCTCGTACACATGATTGCGGTCAGTGTATGGGTCGGCTTACACGTATGAATACGGTCTGCGTGTTAAGCGGCTTGCACGTATGAATACGGTCTGCGTGTCAAGCGGCTTGCACGTATGAATACGGTCTGCGTGTCAAGCGGGTCTGCGGGTTGTCAGACCATATTGCAGGTGGCGGCGCTGAACGCTGGTCGTGGTCGCGGTCGCGGTCGCTGTCAGCAAGACAGCAGCAATGAAACTGCCACTTGCGCATTGGATATGTACAGGACAATGCCTTGGCTTTATTTTTATAATTGGTTTGAGAAAGATGGATGTGTGTGTCTATTTACTTATGAACTATTTGAGAGAGTGATGAATGAATTAGTTGGCTGAAGACGAACGGAACTGTGTGAGAGGCTGAACGCTTTTACACAAATTGCTCGGGTAGCAGAAGCTACCCGAGCAACCCGAGCTAGAAAATAAGAACTTGTTTGCAGATGAAGATACTGATGACGACCCTGAACAAACGGGGTCCTCTATTGCGGTCGACCAGGCGTCCCTGCCAGCGGGCGAAGTGGAGGTCGAGGTGCCGACCTCTCCCAATGCGGGTCCTAGTGGGACTACTCCAAGAGTTTGTGTCGAGGACGACACCTCGTCAGGAGAGGCCGTGTAAGGAAAGTCTTCAGTTACGTCAATACCTACCCCGCCTCGCCTATAAAAGCAAGGCGCTGAGGATGAATCGTTCATTCCCCCCACCCCATTCGAGCAGGTGTCCCCCAGGGGTCTGTGCTTGCCCCACTCATCTTCACGCTGTTCACTAGCGACATCCCCACAAGCAAAAAGGCTCAGTTAGCTCTATTCGCTGACGACACAGCCATCTTTTACACTGGCCGTAGCCTAGTCCAGATATCTCACACTCTCCAAACCGCAGTAAACAACCTCGCTGCTTGGTTCAGGAAGTGGAGAATAGAAGTAAATCCCGACAAAAGTCAAGCGGTTCTCTACTCGAAACCACGACTTAGACCCACCCCCCCCCGACCTATCACCATGTTCGGCAAGCCGATCCCTTGGGAGAAGCGAGCCAAATACCTTGGAGTAATACTCGACAATCACCTTTCCTTCGCAGAGCACATAAAGACGGTCCGCTCGCGCGCCGCTTTCGCTCTCGGCAGACTCCACTCCGTCCTAAATGCACGCAGCAAATTGTCACTTAGGTGCAAAATGCGCATTTACACAGCGTGCATACGTCCAATAATGACATACGCCTGTGTAGTCTTTGCCCACGCAAAGCCCCATCACATCCATAGGATGCAGACCCTCCAAAATCGATTCCTCCGAAAGGCTACGGGGTCCCCCTGGTTCGTTCGAAATGAGATCCTCCATGTAGACCTCAAAATTCCTACCATCCATCAATTCATAAAGCGCCTTTCCAAGCGCTTCTTCGATACCGCCGCCAAGCACCGCAACCCTCTGGTCGTCGAGGCTTCCAGGTACACCCCCTCCAAAATTAGCAAATGCCGCCGTCCAAGGCATGTCCTCTCCGACACTGACGACCCCATAACCCTCCTCCAGGAGAAAAGCAAGTCTACCAGTACAGTGCACAAACACAGACCACCGACATTCCGACCTCGCCGCCGAGGTCCCTCGCGACGTCCCCAATTAAATGCCTCCCCCCGACCCTTGCTCGAAGAAGTGCCAGCCCGCGCCGCAGCTGAGCCAGTAGATTTAAATTCCCGACTGTGACCTCTGAGTTTGTTTCGGCGTTTCTTCTCAGAGCAGTCAGCTAGGAAACGCCGGCCTCACCAAGCTTAAATAATAAAAACCAGATCCAGCCTGTCCCATCTTGCTGCCCTCCCCCAGCGACGCCCTAAGCCGAGGTTCGTACCCCACAGGGGGTGCCCTTAGCGTGTAGTCGCTTAGTATATAAGATATTTGCCCCTGGCTGGAGGCTTTGAGTTTACTTAAGGCAGCCACAGGATAGTCCGGTTAAGTAGTCACGACCTCTCAAGGTCAACTACGAGATGCCATAGTCGAAAAAAAAAAAAAAATGAATCGTTCATTTGCTGCTCGACGCTCGGACTGGACGGACGTGTGAATCATCAGCTAGTCGCAAGGTTACGTAAGCCATTTGAGTTTTGCAAAAGTGATAAAGTGTGTTAGTGTGTTTGTGTGTTTAGTTTGGTGGATTTTAAAAACGTTAGTGAACTGTAAGTAAATTTTGTTGATTGTAATTTGAGTCAATTGTATTTATGAAGTAAAAATGGTTTTTCTGTTACGATTGTTTTTTTTTAATAAATTTCCACTTCTGAAGCTTATAATACATTATGTACTTATTCTTATGTACGATGTTATATGCATAAATGTACTGCATCTCCGGCATTTCTATGCGAATTTTGATGATTCTTCTAGTCGGTGTCTTCAATTTCTCAATGCACTAGTGTTATTTGAATTTGTGTGGAGTAGGTACAACTAAAAAGTAAAAAAAATATTTTTTATTTTTGCACGTGTGAACTCTGCGGTTCGCGACACCACACCACTGGCACTGGTGTGTTCCTCTGTGGCCGGACCACAGTTTAGTACTCAGATGCTACAGTTCGAAATAATACCTACCTAAAGTCTACTTTCATCGGAATATATATATATATTTTAGTACCTCAAGAGATATCTTTTTATTTAACAATTTATGTGGTCCGGCCGCCAGGCAGTGCTCTCTGGCCGCGCCACCTCAAACTAAATAGAGTATAATGAACTATTAATAAATCAATATCACGAAAAAAACTACCTAAAGAGTACCTTGCATACAACAAATATGGTCCAATAAACCCCTTTAGTTAAGGAGTTATTGGTCGTTGGGTGTGGTCCGGCTGGAAGGTATACTCTGCAGCAAGTCAATTTTGCAATATTTAATATTAACTATCCATAAATCAATTTATATAATAGTACCTTTTCTCTACTCTTCGTTGATATTTTTTTCTCTCAAGAAACTATTCATTTTGATTAATTAATCTTTAAAGTATGTGGCGCGGCTAGGGAGGATTACTTTCAGCAAATATAACGAAATATGCTTTATTTCTTTATGCCAACGAAAACTGCATAATAAGTACTTTATAAAAAGACCTGGACATCATCTATAAACTTTTATTTTTATTACCAACAATGTTGAAAAAGGTGCACTTTTTGGTTTTTGTTTACCTATCTACCTAAGAATAGGTTTGACGAAGTAAGTGAACATTTTGGTTTAAAATAAACAATAAGTATACGAAAAACAAATATATATTTTCATAATCAAATACTTATAAACAATAAAAAATTGTTAAAAATTGTTAACTCTTGTAACCCCTACAGTATATATTTGCTGGTCTAGATACTCATCCCATGGATGAGATCCCTGCAGCTCACAAAGCGCTGGACTAGGTTGTCAACCCACAAAAGCAGGTGAAACCCCTTCAGCTCACAGTCACAGTCTGTACAGAACAGTCATCTCAGAGTCAAAGTCAAAGTCAAATCATTCATTTCAACCAGGCACACCAAAGGCACCCCCGAACGCCAAAAATTACAGTAAAACGAATCGATAGATAAAGTATCAGACAGAATTAATAGTTACTGTTTGTGAAACAATAGATAATGTTTCTTCGGATTCTGAGACTCTACTGGCATTTAAGTTTTGAGAACTATGATCTTCTAAATATGGCAAAGAGTTTTCCACTAATTTGTCCGAAGCAGCATTATGTAAATTTATATTACTAGATATATTAACTGCCGTCACGGACCGTTCATCGTCATCAGACTCATAATTTTCAGAAATTTCGAGAAAACCTTGTTGACCTCTACTACGAGTACTCTCAAATTGTCATGTGCGTACTTGTAAGTCCTATTAGAGCCATTAATGTTTTTCAGTTCATAACGATCGTTATCTAAAACGCATAATTTTGAAACGTCCCTAATTTTCTTTTTTAATCTAATTTTCTTTGGTGTCTTTCCTCACATTTAACAAAGACAAATTCACCTACTGCAAAAGGTTTAACCCAGGATTTTCCCTTATTAAACCGTATAGTGTCAGCGTTAGCCACTCTTTTAATATTTTCTGATGCAGATGAACGAGCCGTTTCAACATTTAAGCTGGTTCAAAAGAACTAGGAGTTACTTCAGCTAGTAACCTTGAATGCCAAACATCATTTCCATAGGCGTAAAACCTGTGGTCTTGGAACGTGTACTATTAAGAGCAAGTTGAATCTCTCAAAATTCATCCTTCCAGTCATTATTAGAATTACATTCTATAACAGTAAGAATATTCTTTACCATCACTTTTTCCGAAAGTTTTCCAGTTAGATCTAAATGAATAGTGTGCCAAGGGACTGGATGTTTAGGAATTGAATGCAACTGCATTTGCTGTGCACCTGAAGGGCCTTTAGAAGTATTACATACTACACAACAATTAATAAACTTTTTTTTTTTTACAAACCATAAAATTCGTAAAGTTTGACAAAGTCTAGTCAAAACCTTAATGTTATATTTTATTATGAACATGGCTAATTAAGGACCAAAGAACGGGGTATAATATGTAGCTAGCCAACTGGAAACTACGTTCTATCTTCCTATACAATATTCCTTGACTTAAATCATACGTATGCGATATCTCTTCAGGTAATTCATTATACGGAATTTTGATATTATTTCAGAAAAGTTCCGAATTGCGTTCTTGTTCTACAATTAAGCAACCTATATCAAATACAGGATATTTTATTTTACGGGGTTCAGAATAATTCATGTTTAACAAATTGCGAGATAAGAAATCTGCATGAGCCATTTTGGACCATCTTTTTACACGATATTAGAATCGTAGGCTTGCAATACAGCCCACCAACGGTAAACCCTTGCAGTCAAATCACGTTTTGAGTGAGAAGCTTTAAAGGAGTTATAATCGTGAATACAGTGAATTTTCGTCCATGCAAATAATGACGAAAATGTTCGATTGCTTTTATTACCGCAAGGGTCTCTAATTCGTAAGAGTGATATCGTGTCTCTTCACCTATGGTCTTCCTACTACAATACGCTACTACACGAGGGGTACCATTATGTTTTTGGATAAGAATTGCAACATATACTACTTGCATGGGTATGAAGTTCAATGAGCACGGAAGGGTCAAACACTTACGAGAACCCTGCATTGGACAACGTTTAAGTAATTTGTCTAAAAGGTTAAGCCCCTCATCAATATCTTGAAATTGAAAGTACATCATCCGTGAAAGCTAAAATCTTTTCATCTTTCATCGGCTTTAAAGTAGTAGTAGCCTTTTGCAAAATGGAAAGGGGCATTGCTAAGCCAAAGAGCGAGAGAACTGAGTTTTCAAAGTCTCCAGTATATCATCCCATTGATATTGACTGGGAGGTAACTTAATCAGTAATGTGGCTTCTTATTTTTAGCGCGATGATAGCAATCCAATTGCACTCGACCCAGAACCCGGCTACATACTTGGCGCCACCACTAGCGCCCGCCAGTTACTGAAACGTGCAGCTGACGACACGCAGGACACGATAACCAGCGTCCCACCGCTTGAGGAACAGCACCACATCCACACTCCAAGGCGGAGCCATCTATGAATCTCCACCTGAACAGGCCCTCCCTGCCTCGGCCAACCCAGGCCCAGAGGCCACCCAAGGCAACTTATGTCCAGGAAGGAGGTCCTCAAACGGCCCGGGCAATTAAGCACTGTCTCGCCACATGCTTCAATGCCCCCTACGACGGCTGGCCAGTGAGTGGGACGAAACACCTAAAAAAAACCGTTTCGGCCCCTCAGCCCCTGTGGCACAAGGATGCCGCCATGCAAAGGATGTCGCGTGTCGGAAACCACTTCGGCTCCCCCGCCGGAGCCCACCACCGCTCCGGGAACCACCGGCAACGCCACCCCTGCCAGCGGACACAGCACACACCTGCACCGGTGTCGGCTCCAGGCAACTAGCGATGATCCGGTACGTCTCGCCCAAAGCTGCATCCACCAGCTCCGCATGGGCAGAACTCCACACGGGGCACGCGAATCCCCACCTAGATGAGACCAGTCGACGAAGAAGACCGCCGCGAGCGCGCACCCTCTGCTCGATGTTCCCGCAGTTTTCGCCGAATGTCAAAGACCTGTCCAGGGCAACACCAAGATATTTAGAAGAGCCGCCGTGCTCGATGGACACCCCATCCCAAACGATGCCAAGTCTGCGGCCCGCACCTCCACTGCGGAGACCAAATATGTAAGACTGGGCCCCGCTCTGATTGGGCTTGAGTGAGTCAGCGAAGCAATGCGGCCAAATCACCAAGAGCGCCTGACAAGCGGGCCCCAACCCACCCAAAGACGGTGGCTTAGGAAGTGAGGGCAAGGTAGCCTGCATAGAGCAAGCTTGACTCGCCGGGGCTGGACGGTTGGTCGCTTGCGCAGAGATAATAAAAAGAAGCGGTGCCAGGACACCACCCTGCGGCAGGCCGCCCCTACGCGCTCCCCAACGACCTCCCTCCGAGAGAAGGCGGACCCGAAACCGACGACTATGGAGAAGTTCTCGGAGCATTCGGACAAAGTTCGGATCGCTTATCAATGTCTCCACCCTCCACAGCAACCGCCTGAGGTCGACTGCACCATAGGCAGCTGACATATCCACAAGAAGATGTGGCTGCGCGGCCTCGAAGACAATGGGTCAACGTCCTGATTAAATCAACACCTATCAAAATTTTGCTCTTAATTATGGTGTCTGACAGCAGACAACCAGCTCTCTATGTTTGAATTGGGGTCATCAGGATCAAACGGTATCAACGCTGTAAAAGGTTATGGTGGTGCATTGAACCGGGGTAGTAGAGCATCAGTTAATTTTGAAAAAAATGCTTCTAAACTATTTGAGGGTAGCGGAATATTTTCCTGTATATTCTGTGATGAAAGTGCCAGAGGTGGGCGGAAAATCCGATCCCACTTCTGATGTCGGATTATGCCAAGACATCAGAAGTAAAACTAATACATCAATTTATTTCAATCGAACAATGAGTTATCTTAAATCTTTAAAATACAGAAATTAAATTAATTCATTATTAAATAACTAATAATGACATTGAGGGCGGTCACATAGGGCAGTACTGACTGTCAGGGACAGTGGTCCATGCACCCCCCGCAATAAGGACAGTACTAGTTGTCAGAGACAGCGTTCCACATCCAATAATCGGGCAGTACTGACTGTCAAGAGACAGTGGTCCGTGCACCAAGACGCATCCATTGGAAATGCCTACAGACTGTTGTTTGGAATTCGCGACGCCCCCGTTAGGGGGCGTGGCGTGCGACTCCAGGGCTTCGCCCCCCGGCCGCAGAAAGCCATACGGCGGCCCGCTAATACGGGCCTCTCACTATGTTGGCTGCAATGGCCTGTGGTAATTCGTTGGGCACGCGTAATTTACGCGTGCCCATGTGAGTGATTGCATGTTGTGTTTCTGTAGGCGCGCCGCGACGCTGATTCATACAGCGCCGCTTTCTTCACGACACCTCGGCGGTCTGTCCCCGCCAGGTGAGACCCCCAGTTGCCTGGGGGAGGCCCGGCGGAGGACGACCAGCGACAGAGGTGCCGACTCGACGCTCCTACAGAATATCGGTGTGTTGCTCCCGCCCGCCCCGCTTCCAGAGCTAGCCGGTCACGGTCCGGGCTAAGGAGCAGTCATGTGTGTGTGAGCGGTATTGTGTTGTGTAACACCGCCCAGTGTCTACGCGCCCGCAGCCCGCACTGCGCGGTCACGTGTGAGTATAGGCGTCTGTATAGTGGTGTGTGGCTGCGCTCGCTGCGTAACGTGCCTATATTAACCTAGCACACGCTACGCAACGAATGTGTGTAATGTGTGGAGTTCTATTGATTCAAGTGAGCCGCGTGTAACCTGGGTGCGGCTCACTTGAGGCGCCAATCCGGTGCGATGGGGTCGTCGTCCGCTACCAGGTCGCGGGGCAAGGGTCTCGCATCAGGGGGGCGCGCGTGCCAGGGCGCAATATCCTTGACATGAGGCCAAGCAGATGCGTCGGCACGCGCGAACATTCCTTTCGCGAGGTGCCGCACAAACTCATCCAGGCTCTCAATCCCGAGGTCCCTCTGGATGATGTCGTTCCTCACAAAGCGAGGGCGATGACTATTGTCCGCAGCGCGAGACTCTGTTGCGCGCGGAGAAGCTTGCGGTTGGTCTCGCTTGTGAGGGCGAACCATGCCGGAGCGGCGTACGTCAAGATTGGGCGCACGTACAACTTGTACACGCCCAACTTGACGCGCGCCGGGATGCGGGACGAGAGCACTGGTTTGAGCAGGTGGCGGGCTACCCTACCCCGTGCGGCGACCGAGCGGACGTGTGGCCCCATCGTGAGCCGACGGTCTATGGTGACCCCTAGGTACTTGACCTGAGGCGACCACGCGACGTCGGCTCCTTGTAGTTTCAAGGGTGGCGGGAGGGGCGCTGATCCGGTGATCATCGCCTGCGTCTTACCCACGTTCACCGACAGCCGCCACTTTGACAGCCAGTCGGGAAGGAGCTCTAGGGCGCGCTGCATTTTGACCGCCGCGTACTTCGCGTTAAGCGAAGTAGTGATGTACGCGGCGTCGTCTGCATACAGCGCGAGCGTCGCTTCCTGTGTCGTGGGGATGTCGTCCGTGTATCGCGAGTAACACGCAGGCGACACGCAGCTGCCCTGCGGCACACCCGCCATGACGGGGTGCGCGCTTGACAGCGCTCCGTCGACCACCACCCTGAAGGACCTGTGGGACAGAAAACCGGAGACCACCTGTACGACGCGACGGGGCGCGCCTGACGTGGCCAGTTTATAAATCAGGCCCTCGTGCCACACACGGTCGAAGGCCTTCTCCATGTCGAGGAATACTGCTACTGCATACTCTCTCTTGTTGTGAGCAGCTGTGAGGTGGTGCAGTACCCTCGACAGCTGGAGCGTCGTGCTGTGTTCCGCCCGAAAACCAAACTGTTCCGGACGCGGCGAGATGTGCGGCTGGAGGTGTCGCAGCAGGAGTGCTTCGAACACCTTGGAGACCGTTGGCAGCAGCGTGATTGGCCGATAGCTCTCCGGCTTCAGAATGTCCTTCCCCGCCTTGGGCAGCATTATGACGCGCCCTTCCTTCCACGAGGCCGGAAAAGCCCCCGTGCGCAGTATCGCCGTAAACAGGCGCGCCAGCGCTGCTACCATACGGTAGGGCAGGCGGCGCAGCACTGCGTTGGTGATACCGTCAGCACCGGGGGCCTAGGCTTCGTCTTAAGGATGGCGCGTCTAACTGCGCCAGGCGAGAAGAAGACGGGGTCCTCATCGGGAGCTATCGGCGTTGCGAAGTAGTCTCCCAGGTGTTTCTCGACTGCTGCGACATGGTCGGTGTCGCCGGTCGGGTTTGGGCGGAACTGACGCTCCAGGTGCTCGGCGAAGACCTCCGCCCGGTCCTCCGCTACATATTTCAGCGCCCCGTCGCTATTTAGCAGCGGTCGTACCGGGGCTGGGGTATTCGTCAGCTGGCGGCACAACTTGTGCAAAGATGGCCAGCTGTCTGCGGCTGCATCTATTCGATCCTCCCAGCCCGCGTTGGTGAGCGCCTGTAACTCGGCCTTCACCTTCTCCGCGAGACGGTTTAGCTGCGTCTTAAGTGTGGGACATCTTAGCTGCTGCCACTGCTTGCGTAGGCGCCTCTTCTCGGCGATCATCGAGTAAATGCGCGCCGGCAGGGGCGGCAATAGCACTCTCCCCTGCGGCTGCGTGCTCGTCGCCGTTTCCAAGGCGCTTTGGATGCAAGCAGTGATGTCCCCCGCCGTCCGGTCCACGTCCGCGGAACTGGTGATAGGCCGGGTTGGCGTGGTGGTCTCCACTCTGTCCATGAAAACGGTCCAATCCGTAGATCGACGTGGCGCTAGGGGCTTCAGTCGGGTCGGCATACCCGATATGACGACGAGCACAGGATGATGATCCGACTGTAGCTCGTCGTCAATCACTTGCTGCGTGATCTGGCAGTGTAGCCCTCGGTGGACTACGATGTCCAGCACGTCCGGCATGTACCGTGCGGCTTCTGGGTAGTGGGTCGGCGTTTCTGGGCCGGACACCGCATAGCCGAAGGCTTCCGCGTCCGCGAAGAGCCGCCTTCCCTCGGTGTTCGTGACATTTGAGTTCCACGCAGGGTGCTTGCAATTAAAATCACCGGCGAGGATGGTCGCGTTGCCACTTGTTGGCTCCAACAGGGCCCGCATCTCTCTCAAGTCTATGCGGGCGCTAGGCGGTTTGTAGACTGCGTATATGTTTACGTCCTCGCCGGCGATATGCATCTGGACACCCAGCGCATAGAATGTGTCGTTCGGCGGCACGGGGAGCTCTTGGTGGACGACTCTTCGCCTCACTAGTACTACCAGACCACGGTACCTCATGTGAGCCGACCTTTCATCCTTCCTGTAGACGTGGTAACCCGGAACCCTGACCCTATCTTCGGGTCCCAGGTACGTCTCACTAATTAGCGCCACGTCGATATCTTGTTCCCTCAGGAGATGGCGGAGGGGGGCGACCTTTTCCCTAAGGCCGCGGGCGTTCCAGTGGATCACCCTTAGTGGCCTAGCCATGGTACAAGGTTAATAACGTGGCCAGGCCATCAAGGATGACCGTCTCGATGTCGTGACCCTGCCTAATCGCTTTGATTAAGTCCATAAGTAATTTTATGGCGCAGGTCGTGAATTCTCTTTTTGACTCGGGCTGGGTAGCATTATGCTGTATTTGAGCGCCGGAGGCGCCGCGGCTCGCAATTTGTGCGAACTTTTTGTTTTTTGGTTCCGCGTTCTGCCGCGGCGCTGCGCCGGCGCTAGTTGTAGCTTCGACTGTTGCTACGACCTGCGCCCCGCTTTCGGCAGGGTCGGCCCTAGGGATCTCTTCCTGGGTCGCCTGCGGGGGGGTGGGTTTTGACGTCTTGCCTTTTCCTTTCCCCCCGCGTCTCTTCTTCCTCCGCTTCGAGGAGGTGGCTTGGGTGGGCCCGTTGGCTGCCGCAACATTTATACAAAGTATTAAGTTATAAATTGATTTTAGTAATATTAAAATAAAATTGTGTCATATCCGTATTAATAAGGATTATTTTGAGGTTTAGTTTCAATCTTCTTTTCATAATGAAAATGAATACTTAAGCTATAACCGCAATAAGTCCTAATAAATATGACTGTTTATAACGAATAAACATTTTGAAATCACTTAAGCATAAAATATTTTTATTTTTAACCACATATAACATAAGCATAACAATATAATAATAAAAACATAAAAATTATTACATTGTTATTCTCTTTTATTATCTCTATTGAATAACAAAAAAAAAAAACGAAAAAGATAATTGTTGAAAAGAAAAATAATAGTCTCATCTCGAGATTGGAACCCAGACTTTCACGTTTGCTAAACCATTAGGTTACGTTACCAGCTATCTATACTTGCTATGACGAAGTGAATTTGAGCAGTAGTATGAACCCACCAAGGTTATGTGTAATTACGTAGTACCGTGTGCGTAAAAGCGACGATATGTTTTGTTTCGTTCGACGCTAGGACAGTAGAAAGATATTTATACTGTGACGCTCACGCTAGCCAATGCGTGTTCGACTTACACACACAGATGTGGCCTGCGGCGCGAGGCGGCCGGTATTATCACAGCAATTTGAACTTTAATATGCTTATGCAAAATTGATGCCTTACTCTACATGAACACGGTGGTGTCGAAGATAGCCCGGGCGTCGGGTGTCTTCTTCAATATGGCGTGGAATACACAGCCGGGTCTTCCTTGTGCGCCCTTGATGTGGCGCACGTACTCCGGCTGGTACCCCAACGCCCGGAGTTCCTCCTCTATCTCCTGGGGATTGGTGTCTGCCGGCAACCCCCTGATGGCAATTTTCATGCTGCGATCCGCTGGTAGGGAATAGGCGAACCACGAGACGCCATTGTCCTTCTCCAGGCCCGTCAGGTACCGCTGGACCAGCCGGTACTCGTCCTCGGTATCGGGGGTAAATCTTACCCCGGACCCGTAAGGCCGAGCGTTAGGCGGCCGGCCCAGCTTGGCAGCGAGGGCCCGGAAATGGGCGGCCCAGTTTGGCAGCTTCTCCACTACCAGCGGCGGGTATCGGAGTTTCCTCTTGTTTTTGCCCCCCGGCTTCTGCTCCGTCGACGTCGAGGCGCCGGGGGGGGGGGCATCAGGGGGTGCGGTATCTGTAGTGGGGGCAAGGGCTGCATTAGCAACACTTACCCCTGTCATTTCCGGTGCGGGCGACTGCGGCGACGGCGGCGGCGTGCGCCGTGCCACGTCGGCGAAGGTGGGCGAAGTAGGCGCGGCCCGACCCCGCGGCGCGCTTTCGCGCTGTGGCCGCGGCGGGTCAAGGCAGTACCGCTTCGCCTCTTCCTCGGCGGCGGTCTCGTCGGTGCTCCTTCGGCGCCGCTGCCGCTGGGGTCTGGGCTCGAGTTGGAACTCGAACCCGAAACCAAGCGGCGGCGGTAACACCGTTTCCGGTGTCGGGGTTTGAGGCGCGGCGTCTGCTCCCCCCACGGTGGGCCACCGTCCGGATCGCGGGGACGTATCTCGCGACACGTCATCGCGACCGGACGCGGCCGACCCCACCGATGTCAGCGACATGCTCGACCCTACGCGCGAGGAGCATGCAGACAACATGGCGGGCGATTCGCAGGCGGAGGCCCTGGGGGGCGCCGGCGAAGCGGGCGCCTGCGGCGTCCGTAGTTGCGCCCGCTCCCGCTCTGCCATCGCCGGCCCCGCCAGCGAGAAGCGGGGACCGGATGCGGCTGTGTGCGGAGCTGGCACGGCTTGTTTAGGCGTCGCCGCCGACGCAGCCCCGGAGGGCGCGGGCGGGGACGCAAATTTTGGCGGCGGCGCGGGCGCGCGCTCCGGGGGTGCCCGGGGGCGCGCGGATGCTGGCGATGTGTGCGCGGGTGGCGCGGGTTGTGCTTGCGGCGCAGCGGCACGCGCAGTAGTCGGCGCAGAAGTGCGCGCGGGCGCCGCAGCCCGGACAGCGGGCGCGGTCGCGCGCACTGGCGCAGGTACGCGTGCGGGCGGCACTGGGGCGCGCGCTTGGGGCGCGCGGCCTGTGTTCGCGGCGGGCTCCGGAGCCTGTATGGGCACCGGGCGGAACGCTGCGGGGCGGACGGGTACCGCGTGCTGGCGGCTCGTCGACGGCGTCGGCGCAACGCGCGCAGGCGCCAATGACGTCGGTGGGCCGGCAGCTACTGCGACTCCCGTACCCCCCCCTCTTCCTTCTTCCTCCTTCCTCTTCATCTTCGGTCCGGCCGGCGGCGCACCGGACGACGCGTCGCCGATATTCGGCATCGACGTCGTCCGATCCAACGCCGGACGGGTCTCCTGGGACCCGGCATCGCGGCCCAAAGAGCTGCGCTTGCCGGGTTTTGGCATCGCGGGGGTGTGGCCTCCGCGACCGCTGCGACGGTGGTCCGCCGGGCGACGGTGGGCTCCCCCTGTGTTTGCACGAGTGCCCTAGGGGAGCTCGCGCAAACACAAGTTGAGCAGGGTTAAAATTTGCGGTCCGCGCGGAACTGTGTAGACTGTTGACACGTAGGAAAGAACACTGCACTTGTTGCCACTAGCCGATCCTGCGTACAGACTCAACCGCGCAGCTCCTTATAAAGGCTGCTCGCTAGTGGGGGGGAAACGTTACAATATTTTACTGGATTGGATACCAAGTCCTTTAAGCCAAATTATCGATAGAGTGAATGATTTGTCTATGATGCGTCCGGTGCACGTTCCACTAGCGCCACCTAGTCGTCGTCTCTCGCAGCTGCTAGACAATATGCCGTCATATGTATCTGGGTGTTTTGTGTGTCTTTTGGTCTGTGCTAAATAAATATATTTCTTTCTTTCTTTTCTTTCTTTCTTTCAATATGGGTCACCGTGGCTCCTTATCAGACAGCGCCTGCGACGACGTAGGGTCTTGGAGAAATCGAGACAGCAATTATGACCACTGCACTGTTTCCACGGAGGTGAAGTTGGCACGCGCGGGGCGAGGTCACATCGCTAGTTCGGCGGTGAGCGTTTAGTAACAGGCTCACATTATATTATACGAGTTCAGGCACTTTACTGTTCTAATTAGAGGTTAGAGTAGCGTACTTGCTACTTATTTTTTCTATTGGAGCTACAAAACACGTCTACTCTCGAACACGGTATCGGTCGGAAGGGACGGGGGGTACGTGTGCTGAACCTTTGTGATCAGGAACAGATTATAGAAAAAGGCACACTAGTTGGTACTTGCGAGGAAGTGGATTGGTTGCGTCGATACCAATATCTATCGACTGGTACCCTCAGCAAGGATGCACAAACAAAAGTGTCCACACTTTTAGAAGACTGCCGCAGCGCTCTGTCCCAAAATGAAATGGTCAAGGCGAAGAAGATGTTACTCAAGTACGCCGATTTTTTCTCGTTAAACGACGGTGACATTGGGAAGACTGGCTTAGTTCAACACAAAATACACACAGGTGAAGAATTGCCTATCCGTCAGCGGCCAAGGAGATTGCCGGTAGCACGTGAAAAGGAAGTGGAAACCATGATTGAAGGAATGGTGAAGGATGTTGTTATTGAACCTTCATCTAGTCCATGGTGTTCACCTGTAGTGATGGTAAGGAAGAAGGACGGCAGCATGCGGTTTTGGATTGACTATCGTCGTCTGAATGACGTTACGAAGAAGGACAGCTACCCTTTGCCAAGAATAGATGACACGCTGGACATGCTTACTGGAGTAAAGTGGTTTAGCACGCTGGACCTAAAAAGTGGCTACTGGACAGTTGAAATTGATCCTATGGACAAGGAGAAAACTGCATTCTCGACAGGAAAGGGTCTGTGGCAATTTAAAGTTATGCCGTTTGGATTGTGGAATTCTACGGCAACGTTTGAAAGGTTGATGGAATTTGTACTTACCGGGCTAATTGGCGATGCCTGCCTGGTTTACTTGGATGACATCATCATCGTACTGCCGTCCTTTAACTAGAAAGCCGTTAACCCTCAAATGGTCAATTTTTACTTTTTAATAGAAAGTGACAGAGTTCAAAATTCTCTATCTTTCTGTCTAAGAAACATTTTTACAACATAAATAGTTCCAAAGATATAATAATAATAATAATTTTATTTCAGACATAATTCTAGTCCATAGTTTCGACTCATGCAATTAAAATTACTTATAAAATATATTAAGTTCCAAACAGATAAAAACCTAAAATACAATTGTGATTGATTGGACATCTTTTAGGCCGTTAAGCAACATAATTTTTGATGATTCCATCACTTGAAAGCGTCTAACCCACACTTCTTAGCTTAATGTACTTTAAAATACCTTAACTGCCCGATGTGATGATTATTTTCTAGCCTTCTACTTAACTACATGCACGTTATCTGATTTTTTTTGACTATAAAGACGCTAACGGACTATAACTTCTTTATAGTTAGCATTTAAAGAACAGTTTATGTGAAAAAATGTACTTATTTGCAGTTACCAGCCCTTAACGCTATTTTAGTTAAGCATGTAATTCTGCAAATTTCCCAGAATACTTAGCTACAAAGCAGCTATGCCTCATTACTTAGCTAAAAGGCAGTTAGCCGACTCTCGCGCCGCGTTCACTCCGGGGTTGAGCGGGGTGCGGGTGCCCTGCTCAAGCCATCCGCCGTCCCGTCGGACTAAACCTTTCCACCCGGAGGGCACTGACACTGACTCTGTCAAAGATATGAACTACGAGATCTTACTAAGATCGGAGAAGTATACAGATGAAGATATTGAAACAGAAAAACCCAAAACGACAAGAAAACAAAATCAAAAGTCATTTATTCAAACTAGGCTGAGAATCAGCACTTTTCGCACGTCAAAATTACAAAAGACAGTCCCCAAAACGCCCGTCCTTCACCACTGCCTAGTGCTTACTTACGATCAAAAAAAAAAAAAAATACAATAAAATCAAAAAGTTAACGAGTCTCTTTAATTCCGTCATCTAAGAGGGTACAACGCCCGAGGCGTGGAGCAGAGATGCGGTGGTTCTGTTCTTCAAAAAAAACTTTTTTACAAAAAAAAAAACAACCGACTTCAAAAAAAACTACAAAGTGATAAATAACTTTAATTTCGGAAGTCGGTGTCGTTGGTTCCGCATTTTCGTTTTTTGACACCGACTTCCGAAATTAAAGTTATTTATCACTTTGTAGTTTTTTTTGAAGTCGGTTGTTCTTTTTGTAAAAAAGTTTTTATTTTTCACTTTTTAGTTGTACCTACTCCACACAAATTCAAATAACACTAGTGCATTGAGGAATTGAAGACACCGACTAGAAGAATCATCAAAATTCGCATAGAAATGCCGGAGATGCAGTACATTTATGCATATAACATCGTACACAAAAATAATTATATAATGTATTATATACTAAAACATTCCTGAAAGTATGTAGATCACATTAGTGAAAGAATTATCAAAATCGGTTCATAAGTTTTTGAGAAAATCGCGGGCAAACAAACATACATACATACATACATACGGGTCGAATACAGAACCTCCTTTTTTGAAGTCGGTTAAAAAGGTGACAAATCCTCGCTGAAGAACTATAGACCCATCTCACTGCTGAAACACTTATACAAGATGGTCGTCACGGACCGTCTCGCGAAGAGACATGTCGAGTTCCAGCCAAATTAAGCCGGTTTTCGAAAAGGCTTCAGTACCATAGACCACATCTATGTTCGGCAAATTATACAGAATACCGCGGAGTACGAGTATAACCAGTCACTGTGTATAGCATTTGTGAACTACGAGAAACCCTGCGACTCCATCAAAATATGGGCAGTTCTGGCCTTTCTGCAACGATGTCAAATTGACTGACGCTACATCGAAGAGACGAGAGAGAGAGAAAGATAGAAAGAGCGCGCGCGCGCGTGCGCGCATTGAGATGTTTGTACGACGCTGCCACAATGACTTTTCAGATTCAGGATCAGAAAACAACCCCATCCAACTGCTCAGAGGGGTGAGACAGGGCGATGTAATATCCCCAAAATTGTTCACCCATGCGTTAGAAGACGTCTTCAAGACGCTGCCGCGATGGACTGGACTGGTCAGGGTATCAACGTAAATGGCGAGTATATTTCACATCTACGATTTGCCGATGATATCGTCCTAATGGCAGAGACGCTGAAACAGTTAGACCAGATGCTGCATAGCCTAAATGGAGGCTCCATTTAAGTTGTGCAACATCTAGTTTCAGCGTCTGTTCGTCTTGTTCGATTTGCCGATGACATCATCATATTGACTAAGTCTCTCCAGCCGAAATGGAGCCTCTCGGTGGGTTGGTTTCAGCATAAAGAACATGGCCAGTTTTTATAAGGACGTCGGCATAGTTATCAACTTTAAAGTACACCAATGATTTTTGGTGTTTTATATTCGTGAATATTGGCCTATTAAATTGCTATAAATAAAAAACTCTGAGAACTTGTCATCACAACATACTAGACAAAAAACAATTTCATTAAATCTTTTAATCAAAACGCTAACAATAAGGTATATACTTATATTAGATTATAATTTCGCTATTAAAAAACTTAAAGACGCTTTAAAGTAGCGAACAGTTGTGAATTATTACGTATAACTGATATGGTTTTAGTATTATTAAGCATTTAAACAAAGTAATGGCCACCTAATTGAAGGATTTTAAACTGTGTATTGATTTACATTTATTAAACTGGGTAATAGTCTCAAAAAATGTGACAATAATAACAAACATAACATCGCGCCTATATTCCCCGAAGGCATGGGCAGAGGTGTACCTATAGTACACCCACATTTCACCAGTTATGTTTAAGTCCCATGTATTAGGGGGACAAATCCAGACTCCGGGCTCCTACTGAGAAATTCCTGATGAATAACCCCAATATCACTTTGCTCGACCTGGGAATCGAACTCAGGACAGTAAACCAACGAGGCAGTCATAATAACAATATTAACAAAGCATATTCAAAACTAATATTTTTCTTTAAAGTACATTTTTACAGGTTGCCCTCATATTTTTTTAAATAGTTAAGTTAACAATAAACAAGGGAAGCACAAAATAAAACAAAAGAGTAAAAAAAAATATTTATTTATTAAATAAAAATATTTTGCTATATTATAATTATTATATCTTAAATGCCTACCTAGGTAACATACATTACAGCAATGCAGCAATAGTGTTAATAAAGAGACCGAGGGAGGTCAATCAACCAGCTTTGATAAAACAGAGCATTTTTATTTCACAAATACACTAACCTGGATAAAGTGTAAGTATAGGGCTTTTTTTTTTGGATGGGAAATCATCTAATGACTCCTCCCGCTCTAGGTGGAGCGGAAGGGAGTGTCAGACTCTTACTGACTAAAACCCACCCGTATTCCTTCCTTAGCCCTTTATGTTCCGGGGCAGCGGTAACCCTTTTGGACGATCCCGCTATAAGTATAGGGCTTCAGTAATTACATAAATAACAAATGTAACAATCTGTTTCTGCATTGTTGAAATATACAGTGAACAGATGTGATTGAAGCTGGCTTATAATTAGGTAATGATATCGTATTACTATCCCATTGAAGTGGCCCTCTTTGAACAGGCGGCAACGGTGATGGCTCTGGTGGGCTAACAACTTGAACATTAGGGGCTGCTGCATCATTGTTCAAAGCCAATTCCTGCATGTCTCGTGATGAGTCATGCACTGCCTGTCTATTTGCTCGCATCCAACACACATGGCAAACATAGTTGTTTCTTGAGGGCTGAAAATAAACCAGTTAGAATAAACACAGATAAATGCTTATGTTTATATAATTTTTAGTAACAAGAGTATCTTTTGTATACATCTCTTTATGTTTTCAAGTATTATGTTATTGTTACACTTGCCTTCTTTAGGCAAGTATATGTTAAAGATGGAAAATATATAAAACACAGATATTACAATCACAGAAACATAGTATGAAAACTCCTTTTTTTATAGATTAATACAACTAGGTATTTATAATAATGAAAAACAAAATGCTTATCACATAATTAGTATTTTGTGATAAGGACAGCCAGCAATGGACACTCCATACCATACTGACAGTATGGTGTCTTATTTTCCTCACAGATTTGCCACAACCAAGGCAAACCATGTTATTCCCCAGTAGTCTCTCGTGTTCACCAGCTTCGGTATTTAATAATAATAAGCATGGATGACAAATAAATGTATCCATAGGCAACTGAAAATAAGATGCACTGTAAGTTAATTTCGCATACCAGAATTATATAAAAACATTGAGGTAATAATATGTACTTACATATTACCTCAATGTATAAAAATAAATCAGAAGTTTTTTCTAGTCCAACTTCTTACCTGGGTTTGAGCATTGGTTATCCAACGCGAAAGTCTTGTTTGATGGTGTGCAGAAAGCGAGGTTATTAGATGCCTCTGCAACCTTTGCATGGCTATTCCCACAGAGTACACTATAATATACTGAAAGCTATTCCGCAGTTGATGCACCTCATATTGATCCACAAAACAAATCCAAAACGCAATGCAAATCAGAATCCAGTGTTAATAGCAAGGTAATCGAGTGGTAGACGGTATCAGTCCGTAGAAATAAGCAGGGGTAAAAAATATTAGAAAATAATCGCAGAAACAAACACAATAAATACGCAATGAAGAATCTGCAATAACATTACATTGACATAGACAATGACACATTGTCAAACTTGTAAACGCGTTCCGTTTTAAGTTTTTTTTTGTGTGAAATATAAAAAAAACTATCTTAAGCATCAACATTATGGAAAAATAAGTTTATTAAATGCGACAAATACCGATGAAGCCAGTTTTGTATGAATAAAATGTTCCTAATAAAAACATTTTGTCGTCCATATCACATGTCTACAAGTAGTATGCATGGTGTGGAACTCCCATTATTATATTTATCTTTCTCTATGGTCCATTATGGCAGACGTTGACAAATGATACTTTGAATTCATCTTTCATTACTAATTATTTTGAAATAAAAACTGACGAGTCCAGAGAGGTTAAAAACTACGAATCAATTCATTTTTCTATTTTTAATATCCAATGTTATTTACTATGTATGTGTAAATGGAATGTACTTTTTTGTCCATGTCTTTTGGACAAGACAAAATTCATGAACAATTCGCACATCTTAACGAGTCCAGTCAAGGTTTTGAAGGATTATGTCTACCTAGGGCAAGTCATCCAGCTTAGTAGACACAACATTAATAAAGAAGCCGACAGAATGATCCTGTTGGGTTGGGCAGCATTCGGAAAACTTCGTCAAGCCGTCTCGTCGCCTATCCCGCAGTGTTTGAAGAACCAGTACGTCCTGTCTGTTATGATATACGGTGCTGAAACAGAGACACTGACGGTCGGGCTGGTACACAAATTCAAGGTCGCTCAGCGCACTATGGAGCGAGCTGTGCTCAGAGTCTCTTTGAAGTATAAAATCAGGAATGAAAATATCAGGAAAAGAACCGGAGTTACCGACATAGCTTGCAGAGTAAGCAAACTGAAGTGGCAGTGGGCTGGCCATGTTTGTCGAAGGACCGATGGCCGATGGAGCAGACGAGTCCTGGAGTGGAGACCGCGTATCGGCAAGTGTCAAGTAGGCCTTTTTTTTTGTTTCCGGGGTGGAAAATCCTCTTGGATGTCCGCCGCCCTGGGGCGGGCGGCGGGGTCTGTCAGACTCTTACTGACTAAAAACCACCCCGGTGTTCCGTCTCACACCTACGCCGGGGGTCGCGGGAAAGTACGATCCTTCCGCAACCCCCGGCTGGTGCCCCCGCAATTGCGGGCCTCCTCGGGTCAGTGAGGTGTTTGACTCCCCCCGTGACGTCTAACAGGGGCGCGCGTGGAACACTACGCGCCGCCACCTCGGGTCCTAGTATGTGGGGCGCGACGGACGTCCCCGAGTCCGTCGCCCCTGGACCCATTTAGGGGGGCTGGAAGAGGGCATTGTCTGCCCTCCGCCGACGCCCGGTGCGCCTGCTGCGGGCCGGATGAGTGGACGAGATCTCCCTCTCCCTTTCCGCAGCCTCCTTCTGCGAGACGACTGTTTCGCAGAAGGAAACCACCGCGTCCCAGGACTCTTCGCTGCCGACCATCGACTCGACCACGGCCGGCAGCGACAGGTCACTGCCTACTTCTGAGATGAGGGCACGGCGCGGCTCCTCCCAAGCGGCACACTCTGCCAGCGTATGCCACGCCGTGTCCTCCCGGCAGTCGACGCAGTAGTGACACCGGGCGTCCGGCTCCTTGTTTATGCGACACAGGTACTTCCCGAAGCAACCATGCCCCGAGAGCACCTGCGTCACCCGAAACGACAGGGAGCCGTGCCTCCTCCCGAGCCAGCGCTCGAGTACCGGCCGGACCACCTCGATAGTGACGAGGCCGGCGGTAGGGCGGGAAAGCCTGTCCCGCAAATCCGCCACCAGGACCTCGCGAAGCTGTGACCGACGCAGCTCCATATGGCGCTGCATTAGCCACTCGCCTCGCGCCCGCGCTTCCTCGCGCCACCGATACAGCGACGCGAGTACTTTCGCCTCTAGGTCCCAGGGCGGGGATCCAGCCAGTACGCAGGCCGCCTCGTAGGAGATCGTGCGATAGCCCCGGGCGACTCTGACGGCCATCGCCCTCTGCGGCTTTCGCAGTACTGCGATGCTACCGGCTGTCAGGTCAGTCGCCCAGATCGGGGCCCCATACAGGGCCATCGATCGCACGACCCCCATGTAGAGCCGCCTACAGGCGGCGCTCGGGCCCCCCAGATTGGGAAGCAGCGTTGACAGAGCCCTAGCGGCGCCCAACAGCTTAGGCGCCAGCCGCCGGAAGTGAGGGCCGAAATCCCACCGGCTGTCGAGCACCAATCCCAGGTACTTCATGGTAGACTCGACAGCGATCCGGGCCCCCCCGACCACGATGTGTGAGCCGAGCGGCGGCGCCCGCCGGGGGCCATGAAACACCATGGCCTCCGACTTGTTGAGGGCCACTTCCAGTCCCAGGCGACGTATGCGGCCCACCACCTCTGAGACCGCAGCCGTCGCCAGCAACGCTGCCTCCCTGTACGAGCTCCCCCGGGCAGTGACCAGCGTGTCATCAGCATAACACGTCAGGTCCACGCCCGGTTGGAGCTCGCCTCTCAGCACCCAGTCGTACCCGATGTTCCACAGGAGCGGGCCTACGACCGAGCCCTGTGGAACACCGCACGACATGCGGTGCTGGTTTTCGCCATCACGTCCCATGTAGGTGACACACCTCTCCGACAGATAAGCCCCAACGATGTGGCGGAGGTAGGGAGGCACCCGATGATACTGCAGTGCCTCCCGAACACAGCTCCAGGGCAGGGTGTTGAAGGCGTTGGATATGTCCAAGGGCACTGCCAACATCACCCCGCCCCGAGACACTGCTTCCTCCGCCAGGACTCTCACCCGCGACACAGCGTGAATGGTGGAGCGCCCATGCCGAAAGCAGTGTCAAGTAGGCCTCCCCCAACTAGATGGATCGACGGCGTATAGAAGGTGGCTAGGACAAACAGGATGCGGAAGGTGGAGGACAGGGTGTTATGGCGCAGCCTGGGAGAGACCTTTGTCTAGCAGTGGACTGCGATAGGCTGAGTTTATTGATGACTGTGTTTAATTTAGATAATGTTATGTTCCTAAAGGAAAGATGGCGCTAGCTGTCACGTTAAGATCGGCTCCGTAATAATTTACTAAATAAAAATATAAACAAACAACTAATAAACTTTAAAGTGAGACATATTGTTCCTAAAGCTCCAAAGGACTAGTGAAAGTGTTATTCAGTGATAAATCTTACAAATAAGATTCCGAAACTCAAATAAAAAACATTGACACGAATCAGTGACAAAACGACATTACTTCTAAGTTTCTAACAAATAAACAACATTTCATGTGCAGTAATCGGAAATAAATCCATCCTAAATCAGTGCGCCTGGTACTCAAAATTAAAAAGCAAAATAACTAACAAAAGTGTTGTTAAGTGAGTGCAAAAATGTGGGAAAAATTTTTTACTAATGAGTCAACTTAACGACTTTGTTTGATTCAAAATTTGTATAATCAGAAGAGGATCCCAAATTTGGCACAATTCTTACTAGTAGCCGCGGCCGCTAATAAATGTGTTCGCATAAGATTCAAGCAGACCCAAGTTCGAATCTCACTTGAGTCAACTTTTTGTATTTTTTGAAGATCATTTTATTACTTTTGTCTTCTTCAAATAAAGAAGTCTGGCAAATATGGATTTTGAAAATGTAACTCTACGAAGAAATAAAACAACAATTAACTCACTTAATTCGTCATTCGAATCCACAAATTCTGACATTCTTTCAAAAAGTTTACCGCAATTGTCTACTGTCTTAAGTTACGAAGAAGTTGAAAGACTAAATGAAGAAATTAATCAGCTGAGAATGCAGTTAAATGCCGCTAATAATGAAATAGACAACTTAATCATAGAAAACAGCACTTTGAAGAAACAAACAGTTGAACAACAATACGTCATAACCCAATTAAAAACCTTATGTAGCGAACCAACAAATAGTATCACAAAATACTCCAATTCTAAAAAAAGGAATAGTAAGGTACAGAATCTAGATCTATTATACAAAAATAAACTTGATATGAGTTTAATCGATCAAGAGAGCAAATTGTGCGAAGAAAGTGCAACAGATGGCGCTGACGGTCGAGTGATGATGAGCGGGTCGCCCCAAGAGAGTAACACAGATTTGAAGAAGTACGATCAAAACAAGTTAGATGGCGCTTTGCTAAATCTTCATGAAGTGAATTTAATAAACAATAATCAAGTAGTGACTAAATGCGTTAGAATCGAATCAAATTCTCAGTTAATTATATTTGGAGGACAACAATTCACTGGATTGGCTACACTACTTATACAATCTAGAAACAATACTAAGTACAAGAATTACCACATTACTTCCAATACGAAACCATACGCCACCACAGAGGAGATTCTCAAGTCTATCTACAAACTGGAAGATTTGGAAGATAATTATCTGGTTATATGTGTAGGGGAAAATGATACCAACCCCAATAAAATACTATTAGAATTAGGATCGTTGCTGAAATCCTTTAAAAAACTTAACGTGCTTGTATTTAATGTTTTGCAAAACAAATATTTGAATTGTGGTTTGTTAAATAGCAACTTAAAAATGTTATGTAGCAACTTTAAAAATTGTTCCTTTGTGAATATAAAAGGTAATTACCAGTACAAGAAGGACTACTATTTGTCAGAGGTATGTAAAAAAATTAACTTTAAAATTGACTCGAATTATTATGATAGGACATTTTTATGTTTTAAAAATATTAAGTTATTAATGAATACTGCAGCGAAGGCTAAAACAAAATGCGCAACTGTTCCTAAGAAAGGCACTATTCCATTTTACTTTCAACGTATTGAGAATACGCATCCAAGCGATAATGGCTCGATTACTGCCTCTTTGAGTGAGCAGGTAATGATAAACACCGACACCCACAAGAAAGGAACCATTCCATATTATTTTAAAAAAATTACACCGTGTCTAACTATGCAATCCGACAAAAAGTTACCATTGCCAACGCAGAAATGTTTTCGTCCATAATTCTATATCGGATTTTAACTTTAGAATATTTCACCAGAATATTGCCGGCGCTATAAAGAAATCAGAAGAATTAACATTTGCAATCCACGAGCTATCGCAACAAGGGCCGAAAATAAACGTAGTGTGTCTGACTGAAACTTTTATTAAAAAAGGTACAGAGATGCTCTTAAAAATTCCTGGGTACCAATTAGTTGCATCATACTCACGTGACAATAAACGAGGAGGAGTATCATTGACATACAAAAGTATGGACTGGAAATACCTACAAAAAAAGGGTGCATACCTACAACTGGTATTGTCTCATAAAATGGCTGCCATTGCTAGTGTTGTGTCTATCAAGGAACATAGGTGTTACTATAACTAGTATCGATACTAAATACGAGTCTTACTAGTTATCACGTTTAGATCATACCTAATATTATGTATACAAAGTCCGTTGTAATTGTAACAGAAAAAGATGAGTAGGTTATCTTACTTTCCGTTATCTATAAAAATAAATAAAATTGAAGTGTCTGTTGGTACTGTCAAAATAACAGCTTTTTACTAAATGCTTATAAAAGTCTAAACAGTACTATTAACAAAATGGCATTTTTTTTTATTTTTGTCTGTCTGTCTGTCTGTTTGTTCCGGCTAATCTGAAACGGCTGGACCAATTTTGACGGGACTTTCACTGACAGATATGTTACAAGGAGTAACTTAGGCTACCTTTATTTTAGAAAAATAATTAGGGTTCCGCGCAAAAAAAATGCCATGCATAAATTATTTTTGCGTTTGGTAGCCAGGATGGTTATAGGCTATTTAACATCACGTTACGACCCTTAGGAGCCGAGAAAAACGAACGCTAAGCGAAAACGAAATAATAGCGCGGGCGGGCGATGCAATGCGGCCGGTCGGGGGACGAATGAGTTTTATTAGTGTGGCTGTTATTTTAGTATACTGTGTATCTTACGACTTCTATGCGAAGTCGCGGGGCATAGCTAGTCTGAGAATAAAATCCATGTCATGAAAAAAAAAACTTGCTTGCAGAAAATGTGCTTTCGCAAAAGCCAATTATTTTTAAAAGAGCAAACGTGGAGTTTCTTACCGTTTCTTCTCCATAGGAAACAACCAATTGGAACCGTGCACCTAGCTTTTGACGTTTCATAAATGTGTCCATGTAGGTTTATGTGAAATATTTTGATTTTGGTGCTGTGAAGTGTGAACCACAGGCCGGACCTAGCAAGGTCACTCGGACTGAATAAGACGCAGGATTATTTATGTTAACATCGCAGAATATACCGGTATCGTTTCAGCGGAGGAACTAGTTTCGGAAACTATTACGCCAAGTCGGCAACGGTACAACACTATTCCATTATGACATATTATTGTAAACAAACGAACGAATTAACAAATATAATAGAAAGGCCTGTTATACGAAAATGAACCCAAATATCAATACTTTAGCCATAAATTCATGATCACGTTACAATTGCATCATCGCATCACAACATTGTAAAAGCCAATTATTTTTAAAAGAGTAACCATGGAGTTTCTTGCCGGTTCTTCTCCATAGGAAACGACCAATTGGAACCGTGCACCTAGCTTCTGACGTTTCATAAGTGCCCATGTTGGTTTATGTGAAATAAAAATATTTTGATTTGATTTGATTTGATCGAATGTGTATTATTGTATGTATTAATGCATGAAAACCGGCTACTAACCTGTGCAAAGACAATTGAGGTTGATTTTCATTCTTTCTTGCACCACACTTCACAATACAGCACACAGGCATGTTGAATTTCTGTTTTCCAACATTTATATGCAGTTTTAACAGGTAAAATCCTCGTAATTTTCTCGCAATCCTCAATAATACAAAAAATAAACAACCATTTGACAGCAAAACTACCACGAAACTCATCGCATAACATGGCTGCTATGGCACTTACCTACAACTGTCACTACGTCACGATAAAATATTGCCATAATGAGCAACAACTAAAATATTGTTGTCTCTTTTATCAAATAAAATTATCTCATTAGAAAGAATGAGACATAATGATATTTCACATTCTGAATCATATTTCACTCATATTTGTATAAGCAAATGTATGTATAGAATAACGCGGCATCTCCATGTTTTTTCTACCTCAATGAGGAGTATGCATACTGCTTAATAATAATATGAAATATAAAAAATTGAGTAATATTAATGACTTGACATGCAATTTTAATTTTGAATGTTGTGGCGTAGAAATAAATAATAGTATTATTGTTTGTTTATATAGAACTCCAAATAGTAATCCTCAGATATTTCTCGGAAATTTAGAACAGTTGCTAATAAGATTGACGAGAAAGCCTAAAAAAAATATTTTATGCGGGGATTGGAACTTAGACATATTAAAGCCAAACAAGAGCTGTGAAAGCCTGAAAAGCATTTTGAAAAATTTTAATATCGAATTGCACATTAAAACGCCCACAAGACAGATGTCATGCTTAGATCAGATAGCAAGCAACGTCAAGCAAGCTAAATCAGAGGTGCATCATCTTGCCTTGTCAGATCATGAAACGGGACAGACGCTTTCGATGAAGACTATTAAAACTTACGAAATATGCACTTGGTATGAGAAGGTCAGAGATTTTAGTCAGGAAAAAATGGACAAGTTTTATAGTTGCATATCATCTCTCACTTTTTCAAGCGTATACGAAAAACATGGTTTTCAGGAAGCGTTTGAGGAATTTCACGGTCTTATTAAATTATTTTTTGACTTGCGCTTTCCAATATATTTAAAAAAGATGTCAGCTCATAAAGAAAACCACAAATGGTTGACAAAAGGCATTAAAAAATCGTGCGTAAAAAAAAGGCTTCTTTATCTTAGTCAACAACACAGTAAAACCAAGAGGCAAAAACTAAACAAAAAATATAAATCATATAGTGGCATTCTCAAAAAGTGTATATATAAATCTAGACAGCTACAAAGTAAGAAGTATCTTGCCAATAATAAAAATAAGTGTAAAGCCACATGGGCGGTGATTAATGAAAATATTGATGAATTAAACGCTAAAACGCAAATTGACGTAATAACTAAAGATAACCGGACAATTCTAGACCCTAAGGAAATAAGTGACATATTTAATCAATTCTACATACAATCGACCAATAAGTCTAATTTTAAATACAATGCTGACGAGATAAACAAGACTATCGATGGTAATAATGACCACACAATATTTATTAAGCCTACTGATCCTACGGAGGTATTTAGAATAATACAAAGCCTTAAAAATACAAGTGCAGTAGGACCGGATGACATAACAACAAAGGTAATTAAATTAGGCGCTTCATGTATTTGTCAACCGTTAAGTTATTTAATAAACTTTTCTTTTGAAGAAGGTGCATTTCCAGAGACTTTAAAAAAAACAAGAGTAAAGCCACTTTTTAAAAAAGGTAATACTTCTGACATGAAGAACTATAGGCCAGTGACTTTGATACCAATCATGTCAAAAATCTTGGAGAAAATCATGCTGAGAAGGCTCCAAGACTTTGCGATTAGTCATCGTATACTTAAAGACGAGCAATTTGGTTTTAGGAAAAACAGTACCACGTCTTTGGCTTGTTTCAATTTGATGAAGAATGTCACCCAGGCGATAAATGAAGGCTTACCAGTATCGGCAATCCTCCTAGATATGAACAAGGCGTTCGACTTTGTAGATCACGAATTGCTCTTACACAAGTTAGAAAAATACGGCATAAGAGGAAAAGCGAACGACTGGTTAAGAAACTATTTAAAAAATCGACAACAATGTGTGGAAATCTCAAGAATCCATAATGGCGAAAAGGTGTCATATAGAAGCGACTATCAGAAAAATAATTTCGGAGTGCCACAGGGCAGTGTATTGGGGCCTTTTTTATTCCTTCTCTATATCAATGACCTCCCAAATATCACTCGACACACATTGATTTTATTTGCTGATGACACGACCCTTGTCGTGAAGTGTGAAAGAGTCGACACCTACGAGTATGAGATTAATGAAGCCCTCAAAAATATAATCCACTGGTTGAACTCCAATAACCTACAAATTAATATAGAGAAAACGAAAATGATGCAATTTCAAACATACAGGAGAAACCCATTAACGCTGACTATTAAATATAATGACATTTCTATAGAACAAGTAGTAAGTGCTGCAATTCTAGGCATACAATTGGATCAAAATTGCGACTGGAAAAAGCATGTCGACTATGTTTGTGACAAACTCGACAGATTTATCTATGCACTAAGAAGATTAAGAGCCACGGTATCAACTGAAGCGGCTCTTTGTGCATATCACGGATATGTTTCCGCGGTACTATCATACGGGCTCTTGTTGTGGGGTAATTCGGTGGATGTAAATAAAGTGTTTATGATACAAAAAAAATGTGTGCGTGCAATCTGTGGAGCCGGGTACATGGATAGCTGTAAGCCACTGTTTAAAAAGTACAACGTTTTACCGTTGGCATGCATGTATATTAAAGAATTGTGCCTTTTAGTACGACAACATCCTGAAAATTTTACTAAGCATAGAGATGTAACCAAAAGGAATGTTGCCTCTAGAGATAGACATAGGCTCTGCTTGCCGCAATGCAAGCTCGATTTATATAAAAGAAATTCTTTTATAATGGCTATTAAGGTATACAATAAATTACCAAACGCATTTAAAGAACTACCTCTGCTTATGTTTAAAAAAAAGCTGATTCAGTGGCTTAAAGAAAAATGTTTTTACACTGTTAATGAAGCACCGACGGCCGCGACCGGCCGGTGGTATACGTATCACGCGCATTGAATAACGCCGAGAAACATTATTCTCAGATAGATCGGGAAGCGTTAGCTATAGTATTTTGTTTAAAAAAATTGCATCAGTTTGTTTATGGTCGACGCTTTACGTTGCAAACTGATCATAAGCCATTAGTGATCATATTTGGTCCAAAGCACGGCGTTCTGGCCATGGCGGCGAGTAGATTACAGCGTTGGGCGATCATTTTATCTGCATATACGTATGACATAGAATACGTCAACACAAAACAAAACGGTGCGGACGGGCTATCGAGATTACCGGTTCCTAGCAGTAGCGATGAGTCATTAAGGTGAATGCGCACTGGTAGACCGCGAAATTCAAATTTTCTTACGTTTTTTGCAATTTGCAGGTCAGTGTCAGGTTGTATCTTGATCAAAATTTGATTCGCGACTATAACAGGTACGTATTTATAGAATTATAATCATTAGAATCATTAATACATCTTTCTAAGTTAGATTTGTACCACTAAGCAGTTTTCCATAAGAGATTTGTTGTCGTGGTACAAATCTAACTTAGAAAGATGTATTAATGATTCTAATGAATAGTCACCTTAAATGCACTCCCCGAGCAAACTTATTTACATTTCGCACAAAATGCATTGTTACTAGATTATAATATAATAAAGCAACAGACTATGAGAGATCCGATGCTAATCAGAGTAATTATAAGTTACATTCGAGATATGTGGCCTACGGATAATGAAATACGGGAATTACAACCGTACAGTTAGGGACATAAGCGGAGTAGCAATTTCACAAAGCAATAGATTGACACTTTGGTTTTACTTACGACCTTCTTTTAATGAGTCATTTCTCTACTATAGACACACACACTCACATTCATTTGCAACTGATTGTATTTCATAAATTCAACCGCTACGGTATATGGCATGATAGCCTAGCGGTTATCATATTTGGGTAAGTGCGTTCTGCATAGCGATGCGTGAGTTCAAATCTCACGCGCGATGATAGTTTTTTTATTGTTTTAATAACTACTTTGAATAATCACGCTTTTGACTATAAGTCTTGTGCGCTAAATTCGTAAAACTTTATGATCATACCCACAGATATCTAAATAAATAAATTATAAGGTAGACACAGTTAAGTTAATACTTACAGAGATAATCGAGATTAAAAAAACGAAGACCACGCTAATCACAAAACACCTCACGAAAATGAAAATTTTAATTTAACTTTCTCAAATCAGTTACTTATTGTTACTTCATATTGAAAAGAAGTTATTTTATTATAAGGTAAAAAAAATAGGTAGGTTACTAAGGCAGAAAACGTTTTTAGTAGAATCAGTCCAACATTATTTATTATTTGTTAAAGAAATTACAAAAATATAACACTAATTTAAACATTTCAAAAAAATAACACTAAGTATATATAATATAATCAGTCATTTGTTAGGAACATAATCAGTATTTTTAATTATCACAATCATTTACTTGCTTATTTATACAAATTCTTAAAAAATGTTCAAATCGGAATCGCTCGACGTTTCGTCGGCTACATTGTCTAAAGAGAAGAGAGAAAAGATTTAAACGAATTTACATTTAACTAAAGTAATAAAAAATATTTTCATTAATAACTATACGAGTCATTCACCGCGATTAAATAGAACGTTGTTGGTTGGTTTGTTTATTGTGGGATAGCGACGTGTGTCTGTGTTCTATCTATTAGCCGTGTTGTAGTTCCTTTTAAAATGCAGAATATTGAAACGAAAGCGAATTATGATTGCGCTGCATAAAAGTGGACTTAATATAACACAAATATCTTATGAAACCGAACTGAATGTGATGTGAGTATTATAAATATTTTTTAATTATTTTTTCAAACATTTATTTTATTAAAATAGAACTGCTGATTTTTGTAGTTATTTTTTTGAAAAAAAATAAGGTCTAAATAGATGAAAAAATTATAATTTCGAAGTCCTAGATTTTAAATCGCGACGCTGGTCCTGGCGCAGGGGAGGTCGCATCAGGCGGCTGCCGACGCAATGACACGAGGGGTTGCGATAGTCGTGGAGAGGATCCGGCGGTTGGGTCTCGAGGTGGCATTGCACAAGTCCGGGGCCGTGTCTTTTCATGGGCTCCGGAACGGGCCACCATCGGGATTCCAACTGATGGTAGGAGGGGTTCACATCGGCGTCGAGACAACGATGAAATACCTGGGTCTCGTCCTCGACAGCCGGTGGAACTTCGTCGAACATTTTCGACATTTGGCCCCCAAACTGGAACGGACCGGGGCCGCCTTCAAGCGGCTCTTGCCCAACCTGAGGGGGCCAAACGCCTCCTGCCGGAGGTTTTACGCGGGGGTCGTGCGGTCCATGGCCCTATATGGGGCCCCGGTGTGGGCGCGTTCACTGCGGCTGCGAGCCGCCCACTACCTGAACGCGCCCCAAAAGGTGGTAGCCGTAAGGCTGATCCGGGGATACCGCGCGATCTCGGGCGAGGCGGCAAGCCTCCTTGCTGGAATGCCGCCATGGGATCTGGCACTACGCCGGGGGGAAACTCCGCTTCCGCGGCAAATAGCGGCGGAGCGGACGGACCTCCGGCGCGATCTCATGGTGGCATGGAAAGAGCGACTTTCGCAACCCAGCGCAGGGCACGCCACGACAGTGGCGATAAGACCCCTCTTTGAGGAGTGGCTTGAGAGGCGTCACGGCGTTCTCACCTACCGCCTGACGCAGGTCCTCACCGGACACGGATGTTTCGGGAGGTTCCTGCACATCATCAGGCGGGAGGAGACGCCCGGGTGTCACCATTGCGAGGATCGCCCTGAGGACACGGTGGAGCATACGGTGGAGGTCTGCCCCGCTTGGGCGGAGCACCGCCGTGTCCTCGTAGAGGCGATCGGCAACGGCGGTGACCTCTCGCGTCCGGCCCTGGTTCAAGCCATGGTCCGGGGCGAGAGGGAGAGGGAGGCGGTCACCTCCTTCTGCGAAGCAGTCATGCTAGCGAAGGAGGTGGCGGGACGGCTCAGAGAGAGAGCCTCACGCCTCAGCCGCCGCGGGAGACGCTACGGGCGTCGGGAGCCGCGTGACGACTCCCGGCCACCGTAGGCGCGGGCCTGCGGACGGAGAGTAATGGGTAGCTCTCCGTCCGATCAGGACCAGGCCCGTGCCGGATGGCGCGTATGTGTTCCACGCGCGCCTCAAAGAGATGTCAGCATTAAGGAAGGGGCCCGCCAGGGCCGAAGCCTGCCGGGGTAGCGGGATCGTCCGAAAGGGTTACCGCTGCCCCGGAAAATAAAGGGCTAAGGAAGGAACACGGGTGGGTTTTAGTCAGTAAGAGTCTGACACTCCCTTCCGCTCCACCCAGAGCGGGAGGAGTCATTAGATGATTTCCCATCCACAAAAAAAAAAAAAAAAAAAAAAGGTCTAAATAGATAAAAAATTATAATTTCGAAGTCCTAGATTTTAAATGATGATTATATTATAGTTATATGTAACATTTCTATTTTCATTATAATTTTGTTTCTAAATCGTAGGTAATACTTACTTATTCGTATTTTGCTAGTAGCCTAAGAGTACTTCTTTTTTGTTTTAGAGAAATTACCTTCTATGAGTCGGAGGGTCACTCAATAAGGAAGAGGGTAGCCTTGCCAGTCGAAAGCGACTGGTTATATACCAACGAGATATTTTGCCGAATTATTATTCGACACGTCTTTACGAACCGTTCGCCGTGCCATGGGGTCTCAACTCGAACAAATTATCGAATGGACCCAACATGTTGCTACGCCCTGCTGTGCCTACGACGCAGCTGTACCTTTCGCGTCTGCATCACTCCACGACAACTGAGGAAGTCGTGCAGTATTTGAAGGTGAAGACCAACTGGACTCTGAGGGTCGAAAGGTTGGAATCGCGCCACAACATCAACTTTAAGTCATTCGTGGTACGAGTTCCAACCCAACATCTACAGACCTGCCTGAAAGAGGACTTTTGGCCGAAAGGTGTCGTATATCGACATTTCCGAGGACGGTTACGTGACACCACGCAGCAAAACACGACGCCGACCACGTTACGTGTATTATAGTCATAGCTTTAAGGTTTTTAATATGTATTAGTTTATTATAGTATAAGATTATGTTGTGTATTTTATCTATGGGCCTTAGCTGCCTGATAATAAAATTATTATTATTATTAGTAGAGTTGCCGCGAATACTCGCTATTATTCGGCATTCGGCATTACTCGTCATTTTTTTGATATTCGTCGAATACCGAATAATGGCTAGTATTATTCGGCATTCGGCGAATAGTCGTCGAAAATAAACTTTTAACGAACAAAAGAACTAATGAGTTAAAAATAATCATTTTTTTGATTATTTTCCTTAATAAAACAATACACAATATCTATTATTATCTGTAATATGTGCCTGTGCCTATCATATTCATGAAATTAAATTAGTAAGGCTTTTTAATTAATATTTAAAATCCAACAGAGGCAGATTGTGGTGCAAAAAAACAATTTTTTCTGCACGTTCTGGAGCAAGTCGGTTTCGTTTTTCCTCGTAAATTAAACCTGCCTCGGAAAATAGTCTTTCTGAATAAACAGAGCTTGCTGGTGTGATTAAGTATCGTTTAGCAAGCTTACTTAAAATAGGAAATCTATTCTTATTGGTACTCAAAGCCCACCATTCATATGGGTTTATTTTTCTGTCAGCCTTTGCTAATGCGATGTAGTTGGCGATTTCTTCAGCAGTGGCATTCTTGGGTTGCTCTTCAGTAGGTTGCTCTATAGATGATTCTTCAAAACATGCCCAAAATAGTTTATGAGTTTCCGAATCATGCTCACTTTCATTGTCTAAACGAGACCTTTTGGATGCCGTTTCTGGATCCGAATCATCATTTTCGTCATCTAAAGAAAGCCTAAGACCTTCTCTGAGCGCAGCTCTACGGATCCGTTCAACTTGGGTAACGTCAAAGTAAAAGTTCTTGTAGCGGGGGTCTAAAAATGTCTAAAAATGTCGACAAGTAATATGTCTTCGTAAAGCATAGATCATCCAAGTTAAAACGGGCTTCCATATTTTCTATCAACGCCTTTCTAAAATCATCAACGTGTGCAGTTTGTTGAATCAGCGCATCTTTCATTAGGTATCTGATTAATGAAACAGTGCTAGGTATCACATCTGATATGGGTGCATATGTGGAACTCGTGATTTTTGTTATCTCTTCGAAAGGTTTTAAGAGCTTTAACAGATGTTCTATAACCTCCCACTGATCACTGGTCAAATTATCAAAATTCACGCTCCTTGATTCTGAAATATACACCGAAATTGCTCTTTTTTGTTCAGATAGACGCTCCAGTAAGTAATATGTTGAGGTCCAGCGAGTTTGAATATCTTGAATCAGTTTATGGTTAGGAAGTCCGAGCTCAGATTGAATACTTTCAAGTTTTGTATATCCTGAATGATTAAAATGTGTCACTATGCGGCGGGCACTAGTAAGAATTTCTTTTATTGGAGAACTGTTATCTAATGCATTATTTATCACCAGCTGGAGAGTATGTATGAAGCAACGCTGTGAAGGAAGTAGAGTTTCCTTTAACTCCTTTAACCATATTCGCCCCATTATCGTGAACAATCGCTTGAATTTTAGTGATGGGTATGTCCCATTTCGTTACACACTGTAACAGTTCTCTTTTGATATTTTCTGATGTGTGTGATTCAGGAAAATGCGCCATGTTTAGAACGGCATGATTCAGTTTAAAGTTTTCTGATATCCAGTGTCCGGTGAAACTCAGAAATGCAGCATTATTTACAGAAGTCCAAAGATCGCTAGTGAATGCTATAGCTTCAGACCTTTCTAACTCGTTTTTTAGTTTGCTAACCACTCTCTCATACATGTCTGGAATTATTTTCTCGGTAAAATATGTCCTGCCAGGAATGGTGTATTGCGGCAAAGCATTATTAATAAGACGTTTAAAGCCCACATGATGAACGACGATGGAAAGTGGCTTGTTGTCAACAGCGATCATTTCACCCATCAAGTAGTGATATCTTTTTGCTCGGCTATCGTTGATGTCCCAAAGCTTTTTTTTTTTCAAGTAGTTGTTGCAGTGACTGTTGCACCAAAGGCTGACTGGGCAACTGGGTGGATGAGGAGGTACTTGAAGATGATTCTGCGGGAGCATTATGTTGAGCATGACTACTTGAGCTTCCATAAATTTTACAATACTTATCTGCGAACAAAGAAAAGAACCTTTAATCAGGAACGTAGGTAGCGGCAATTATTTAAATAATGTGCTACAAAACTCATAATAGTACAATTATATACTTCATAAATGAAAATAACTTTTGAAACAAATATTATATTATATAACGTTATTATTTTATTATTACTTAGTAACGGTAAAATAAATAATATAGGTAAAAAAAAACTAACCTGGGTGTTTGAATTTCAAATGATTCTGCAAAGCCGTTGTTCCTGCTTTTTTTCATAATTCACCGTTGGGATTTCTTACAAAGCAGACGTGTCGCTAAAATCATCACCGATATAAATAACTAAAGGTAGTCCAAAGTGCACCTAAACTATACTAGTAACAAGAGTCAAAATAAACTGTATCGCGTATAAGTGTTTACGACGCTAATATTCTGAGAACACTACCATCGTCGACGGTTTACCGACGCGAGAGCAGCTCTTCGCCCCCGCAAGAGAGAGACGGGCTCATTATTATTTTTTTCTACCTCCTCGCACAAGCAACCGCAAGACGTCACAGCGCAACAGTCACACCACGCACTGAGTGAGTAATATTTACAAAGATAACATGATACGCTCGCCAACTGGAAGTGGCCTCGGCTTGGAACGCAGTGACTCGCAACCAAATTTGTTACCAAGCGTTTCTCAACCTGAATTTTCGGATACTTCGAAAGTCACCCAGCGCAACCATAAACGTAAGCAGCTGGATGATAACGAATATATTCGAACTGAATTAAGTGAAATGCGTAAACAAATGTCTGAAATGATGACAATGCTAAAAACCATAACGACTACACAAAGTGAGTTCACAAAAAAAATCAATGAAGATATTACAACGATTAAGGAACGAATTGACGGTATTAAATTTACTACTGATAATCTTGCCGCTGAACAAAGCAATATGAAGTCGGATATAATATCGCTACGGAATGACAACAGTAAAACCGAGAAAAAAGTTGAGGAGATTAACCAGGCTGTTCAACTGCTAAATTCAGATAGACAATCTCCTAAAGTTTCTCTCCCCATTGAAACACAAGAAAGCATCATTGCAGAAGTTAATGAACGAGAATTCCGAAGCAAGAATATTATTATCAGTGGTATACCAGAACCATCATCATCGAACAAGGAAGAACGCATAAACAATGACAAAAAAGAGGTCGTTATTCTACTCAAGTCGATCGATAAGGACTATCCCGAACCAAAAAGGATCATGCGATTGGGAAAATATGATGCAAACAAAACCCGTCCAATAAAAGTATATTTGGAATCTCAGGAAATTGCTAAATCAATACTGCGTAACCAAAGTAACTCAAAACAGGACAGTATCAAAATATATTCTGATCAAACACCAAAACAGCGTAAATACCTGCAAAATCTCAAAGATGAACTTAATCGCCGACAGGTTGATGAAGACAAAACTCTCACAATAAGATACATTAACGGCATACCAAAAATTGTGGTGTTACCATCAAAAAACGAATAACCCCCACACCTACTACAAATAAGCACACCGATCCTATTAACAAGAAAATATCTTATCAAGTTGTTGATAACTACAGCAGCATTGTAACCTCAAACAAGTCTTTTAAATTTCTGTACGCAAACATACGAAGCATTGTAAAACCTGGTAAATTTGACGAATTGAAATGTGTGATTAAAGCTTTTCCATCTTGCATACACGCAGTGATTCTAACGGAAACATGGATAAAATCAGACGAAGAAGGAAAAATATATCAAATTCCAGGATACACACATTATTACAACTTTAGAACTGATACGAGAGGCGGTGGGGTCTCAATATTTGTGAAAGATAACTTGAAACATAGTCAGACTGAGGGAACTTGTCAAAACTACAACCACTACCTTTGGATTCACATCGAAAACTATACTCTGGATATAGGTGTAGTATACAGAAAACCAGAACAATCAAACATCAAAGCCTTTTTAGATACCTATTCCCTACAGCTAAACAAAAACAAGCGGGCTGTGGTCTTTGGTGACTTTAATTTCAACCTATTAAATACAGAACGTGCAACAAAAATGTATAAAGAAGTGATCAAAGAAAACGGCTACGAGTTTTTAAACAAAATAGATGAAGACCACTGCACAAGAGAATCAACAACATCAAAAAGTATAATTGACCACATCTGCTCAAATCTTAAACTGAATAATTTCCACCTAGCCATTATCGATACACCCATGTCAGACCATAAACAAATTTACTTTGAACTAAAACGTTATAAACCAGAACCTCTGAAGAAGATTAGCTACCTCAATATTGACTATGAAGTGCTGTATAAGACCATCCTAGAATCCCATGACGAAAATGGTGACTCGTGACATTCGAAACCCTGGAAGAAAAACTATTAAAAAGTATAGAAAGAAGCAAAAAGACAAAATACAAAACGCTAAATCCGCCACGACAAGACTGGATAAATAGATCAATCATTAGTGAAATAAACAAAAGAAACATTTTATGGAATCAGCACAAAGAAAATCCAAATGACAAGCAAAAGGAAGACACATTCAGAAAGAAAAGAAACGAACTAACAGAATCTATACAACGAACGAAATCAAGTTACTACATGAAAGCCTTTGAAAACTGCAAGAAACAGCCATTAAAAATGTGGGGACTGATAAACAGCCTGTCCTGCAATAAATTCACAGAAAAATCCGTCCCGCAAAAACTTCAATCTCAAAATGGCACTGTTACTGATTTAAAGGACATCTGTGAATGCTTCAATGATTTTTTTTTGCAAATGTTGGTTCGATACTAGCTAATCAAATACCCATAAAATATCACCCATCAGGTAGTGCTTTAACGAATTTATCTGGATCCGGCTCGTCTTCCCTTAGTGATCTGGAATCTGCCACAACAGATGAAATCTTAAAAATAATTAATAATTTAAATAATAACACCAGCCCAGGTTTAGAAGGTATTACTACAAAGTCACTAAAATGTGTTGCAAACCTAATTCTTGATGAACTCACTAGTTGCATAAACAAATGTATGAAATCAGGAACATTTCCAAATAGTCTCAAGGTTGCAAAAGTTACGCCAATTTACAAATCCGGAGTTAAATCAGAGCTGGGAAACTATCGTCCTATTTCAGTGCTCCCCGTACTATCAAAAAATTTTGAGAGAGTCTTATACAATCGCCTCGAAATGTACCTAATATCTCTAAATTTCATATATGAAAAACAATATGGTTTTAGACCGAAATCAAATACACTCTCAGCTACACTAGACCTGGTGACAACTATAAAGCTTAATATTGATATAAAGAAAGTGGCTATGGGTGTTTTTATTGATCTAAAAAAGGCTTTCGACACAGTCAGTCATGAATTGTTGCTAAGGAAACTAATGGAAATCGGGATACAAGGACCTGCCCTTGAAGTTTTTAGATCTTACCTGTCAAACCGATACCAAGTAGTTAAAATTGGTGACGCTCACAGTGTTCCCAAAATTATTACATACGGTGTGCCCCAAGGCTCAATTTTGGCCCCCCTGTTATTTCTACTGTACATAAATATTGTCCACAAAATTGGTCTGAAAGCTGACCTAACATTATACGCAGATGACACATGTTTGTTCTACTTCGGCCACTCAATCGATACTATTGTTAAGCAAGCACAGAACGATTTGGACTTACTCAACCTGTGGTTTCAACAAAATCTTCTCACCATTAATACAGCTAAAACAAATTACATGATATTCACAGCAAAAAATAAAAAAATCGGCAATTATACTCCATTAAAAATAAATAACCAAACCATAAACAAAGTAGATTAAGAAAAATATTTAGGATTAATTTTGGATAGCAAATTGACATGGCTTCCACATATTCAAAAAATAACATCAAAAATACAATCACTCACGGGCACCCTACGAGGTATCGTTCGCTGCTTACCACGGCAAGTTCGCTATTTAATCTACTTCTCCTTTGTTAAGCCGCATATTGACTACCTAGTGGAAGTATGGGGTACCGCAGAGTACCGCTGCCAAATCGCATACGAACCTACTACAAACTGCTCAAAATAAACTGCTAAAAACGTTATTTAACTATGACTATCTAACTCCAACAGAAACTCTTTACAAAAAAATTAAAGTAATGAATATAGCGCAAACATACATATATAACACATGCATACTAATTCGAAAAATACTAAACAAAAATATACACACAAATTTAACCTTCACAAAAAAATATAAAAAAACACAAAATGAAAATGAGACGTGAACAAGACTTTTTAAAACTACACCCAACCCGCACAAATTACGGAAGAAAAACTATCGTGTACGAAGGATCTAAAATATTTAATAAATTACCGAGAGACCTCAAAGAATCTACATCCAAAACCACTTTTAAAAAGCTACTTAAACAATTTATATTAAAAAATTCGCATTCCCTACAATAGTGTCGAGCCACATTCAGTTACCGTTTATCTATGTTACACGGATACTTGTTTACATGTATCGAACGAACTTTTTGTCCATAATGATTTGTAATCTACCCTCAAAACATTTATATAGTCGACGTCTAATGTTTTATACTACCCCAACTTTTTTGTTCTTTTTTTTAAAGTATTTAGTTTTAATATTCTCATGTAAGTGAATAGTGTAATTCTTATGAGAATAAATGATCTTAAACCAGAAATGCGTGCCGCCTATCCTAAACACAAGCGTATTGATTGAGCGGGAAATCCCCTACAATAATAATCGCTGGGTTATACAAAACGGGGTATTCCCCGTAAACTAAAGAGAAAGACTTGTACAAGAAAAGGGTTGCCATTAAATTTACTACATATATATAGGTATGTATAACATGAAACAGATTTCTTTAACTTTGTTGTTTTCTTTTCTCATAACCTTAGAAGAAATTAGAAATATTTTTAATGTGTTTAATGTTTTTTTTTTTATGTCGAATAGTAATGTCGAGTTATTCGACTATTCGCCAAAGTGAATGGCGATTAATCGGTATTCGACTATTCGCTATAAACACTATTCGCGGCAACTCTAATTATTAGTCTTAAAAAAAAATCATAGATGGCAGCATAGGTAACAATTATGAAATTAACAATCACTAAAAAGCGTTATACGGCAGATTTAGGCTGAAGTAAGATTAGAAAAAATTAAAACTTCCTAGTTTAATGTTAATTTATCTATTTACAGACGCAAATCACGTATTTTTAACAAAAACGTTATATTAAGCCTCTTACTTCAAATCGAACCCACAGAATGATAAACGTAGCTATCTGTCAATCATTTTGTTCATGGCTTTCTGCAATAGATGGCGTTTTACTCAATTTGTCTTGTCATCACAAACTATAACCTCTATACAATCACAAATATATATCACAAACTATAAATCTTTAATAATTTATGTTTAGTTGTTTCATTTTTTTAACCTAGTACGTTAAGCGAGGTTTAGACTAGCAATAAAACTTGCAGAAGTTGACTTGCGCAAGCTGTTACCACTGTGTAAATAGGTGTGGCAAGCTAACTTCTGCAAGTGCTGCAGCTTGCTGACCTTGCTACAAGTTACATGTGTAAACGCCAAAATATGGCCGCGGCAAGCTACTTCTGCAATTTTTTCAGCTTGCAAGGCTTGCGAGTTTAGATTAGCAAAAAAAATGCAGAAATTGACTTCCTCAAGCAGTCACCATTGTGTAAACTGCTGCGGCAAGTTAACTTCTGCTAGGGTTGCAACTTGCACAGACTTGTCGGAAGTCACACGTGTAAACGCTATTTTGACATTGCCGCGAGAACTTCTGGATTTATTTGTTTGCAAAATAAAGTTTTCTGTGTTGACCAAGATGTCAGTTAAAAAAGTATGGGCGCGAAATGAAATTGTGGCGCTAATAGAAAAGTATGAACAGCACAGAGAATTGTGGGATACTAAAAGCAAGGATTATCGCAACAAAATTATGAAAAATGCCACTCTGCAAAATCTGGCACTGGGATTCAATACCAGCGATAGTGAAATAAGTAAAAAACTACATAATTTAAAAACCCAGTTTGGACAAGAACTGAAAAAGGAACAACAGCGTAAAAGCGGACAAGGTTCAAACGAATTATATAAAAGCAAATGGGATTTCTTTGAGATGTCGAAATTTACTGCGTCCCAACATACACCTGCATTGACCGGGGATTCCATGGTAAGAATGAAGTTGTTAATAAAACAATGTATTTAGTAGGTACACGTGTTTATTTACTTTCTTATTGTGATACATATATATATATTATAATGGATACATAGTATTCAAATTTTAGTATATTGCCAACTTAATTCACCTTCCGGACTGACAAAATAATCTCGAAAATGGTCTCGTACTGATTTTGCATTAACCGGTGGATTATTTTGCTGAGCAGACTGCAAACGTATCAAAGAATGTACGCTGTTATCATCTTGGTGTAATATATAGTTCGGATTCCTTTCAATGAGAACATTATGCAAGACGCATATAGCGGAAACAACATTTCTAGTTTTAATTGGGTTCAGCATAATGGGTGTTCGACGAACTCTAAATCGGGAAGCAACATGCCCAAAAACGTCTTCAACTGTGTTTCTCGCTCTAGATAAACGATAATTAAAAATTCGATTCGGACCCGGTTGATTTCTAAATCCATATGGTTTTAGAGCAAAGGCATCGTCAGCTATAATGACATAAGGTGCAATCTTGTCACTGCCTGGTAAAGGTCTTTGTGAAGGCAAATTTAAAGTATTGTTTTCTAGAGCTCTTGATAAGTTGCAATTATTAAAAACACCTCCATCAGAAATTCTGCCATTACAACCGATATTTACATAAATAAATCTGTAAAATGAATCTACTAAGGCTAACAAAACAATACTATGAGTGCCTTTATAATTATAATAAAAGCTGCCACTATTAGGGGGCGCCTGTATTTGAATGTGTTTTCCATCCAATGCACCTATACAATGTGGAAAGTTCCATTTATTTTCAAAGCCTTTAGCGATTTCTAACCATTCAGCTTCCGAATTCGGCATATGAAACATATAAATAATTATTTTAATTTCAGGATAGTGCATCCGAAATTGGAGAAACCTCTGCAAGTGTGGAAAATGAATCTTCTTCTGAAAGATCAAAACGTTCAAAAAAATCCACATCACAAAATGATCAATTAGCAAGAGCTGCAGCAATATTAAATAAGCCTGATGATGAGTTCCAAATCTTCGGTGACTATGTAGCGAGTGAAATAAGGAATATGCATTTTCTCAAATATAAAGGCGAATTGAAACGCAAAATACAACGTCTTATTATCGAGTATACCGAAATCGATGACATGAAATACCACGACGTCAATGACAATAAGTTAATGCCTAGTCGTGAATTAGATGCAACTGGAAAAGAAACTATCTCGGTTAATGAATCGCTTTATATCGATATTAATGGCGTACGATACTTAATAGACAGCTTACCTTTAAGTAATGTGAATGAAGGAGATCGTAAAGAGCAAGACAACATTCCATCACAATGATTGATATTGTGCAAACCGGTATTCGAAATAAATATGATAATGAGTGGAAGGAATCACCTGAAACAAATAAAAAATGTTAAATAATTATAAGTATTATTGTTTCTAGTCTTTGATTATTTTGATTAAACAGAAGATTTCCATAAGTACCCACTTTGTTTTATTTTCTTACCTGTTGCTAGATATCGAAGAGTAACATACAGACGGACCCTGGCGGGAATAGCAGCACGCATTTTAGTATCTTGCTTTTCAATAATTGGACGAATTTCTGTTAACAACATATTGAAGTTCTCTTCAGTCATTCTCAAGAAATTTTTAAATTGTGAAGGTTCTTCAGTTCTCAGCTCAATTCATAAATTCATTTGTATACCAACAATATCTCTTCTTTTTATCCAGTCTTTTACCCACTTTCGATCTTTGCGTTGTTTTACGCTGCCTACTATCATAACAGCAGCAGCAGCACGTATTTTACTACAGCTAGGCATTTTGACGTTTTGATAAATGCACGGACACTTCAAAATAATAAACTGACACTCAGTTGGCAATAATTATTGCGTAGAAATGCTGGTAAAAATGTAAACAGTCTTGCAATAACTTATAGGCGAGATCTTGCTGGTGACTTCCGAAAGCGACTTGTGTTACAAAAATTGCAGGCAATCTAAACGGACCAGAGAATTCTTTCCCAAGAAATCGTTGTGAGTCATCGTAAATCTAAACAATCGGGCAAGAACTTGCAAGGAAGATCTTTCGGATCACTTGCGACCGTGAATTGTGCTACAAATATTGCACGTAATGTAAACGGACCAGCAAGAACTCGCTCAAGAAATTGCAGGAAGAACTTGCTAATCTAAACCTCGCTTTACATAGAAATATAAGAATTGAAAAGAATTCAATTAATATGATTTTGGTACAGAATAATATTATATTTTTTTTAATTTACTGAACCCGGAACTATAAAACTTTTTATACAATCGGATTGCACAAAAAGTTTTAAAAATAGTTCGCTACTCTGTCTGTCAATATCAATTCTGTTTCCGTCATGTAAGACAGTTGATTTCTTTAGTCGTTGATTAACCGCTCAGTTTCTTTTCTCTGCTTCGAATACGTTTTTATTTTCTTCTAACCGACCTGGCTTCGCCTTGCAGAGTTATTTTAAAACTATGATATCTCCTAAGATGTTCATTGAAATCAAATGATGTACGGCAATTTTGTTCAAAATTAAATACTTTGAGATGAATAACGTATTTATTTGGATAAGGATATCATATTTATAATAATATACCTATCATGTTTATAAAAACACATTCGCAAATAATACATTATTTTAGAATAAATTTGATAACCATAAAAATGGTTATAGTGGACACAAACATGCTGTCGCGGATTTTTTAAGAACTTTTAAAAGGGAACAGTTCCGTCATACATGATTTTTGCATTAACCGTTTTCGCCGCGCCGCGCATGTTTTCATGTACCTAATGTTTTTTTGGCTGGTAATAAAAAATGTGACATCTACTGATCACTTTGTAACATCCTATCAGTTGATTGTACTTGATTGAAGTATTAAAATATTTTTCTAAAAATATTCCGTTCGTTTTTATTTAATTTATGTAGATAGGTACAGACGCCAGCACATCTGACATCATCCCGAAACTGTAAAATTTTCCCAATCAACTTTGAACCTAATGCTTTAGCGATAATGTTGAAAATCCATTAAAGAAATTTGACAGATTCTATACTCCATTTATTATAACATTAGAAAAAAGAGGCTCACAGAAGCAAGAGTATGAAACCTTTTATTTTAAAGTTAAGTTCAAACAATTTTAATAAATAATGTATGGGCCTTTATTTGTAAGTAACAATATAGAATAGAATAGAATAGAACACTCTTTATTATGTACACCATATAAATTACAGACATAAATATAGAAATTTTACAATGGGTGACACAATGGGCGGTCTTATCGCTAAAAGCAATCTTTTAAAGACAACCTTTGGATGGATTAAAAAGAGGAAGGACAGACAAGTACTGTAGGTAGTCTGTGGTGTACCATTTACACAATACCATAAATACATACATAAAGTATATTATACTAATCTAAATAAATATATACATATATATATATATATATACAATATAATAGTAAACATGAACAAAGAAAAATATAATGATGAAGTTTAAGGAGAGAGGAAGTGCTTTTTTGAATATATGGCATACAATAAAGCATATTCTATCTATCTACTCGTTACGATGCTTGGATTAAATGAAACAAATAACAACTAAACCATGAAAATTCAGCAATAACAACGAGAAAAGGTGTAGCATTCACAAGTATCCACAAGTGAATGACAAATTGCAGATTATTTACGCAATTTGACGGATGGGTGACATCATAAACCGAAAAAATAAAAAAACACGTTCTGCCACAACTTTTGAAGGGAATAGGTAACATTTTAGATTTGGTAAGAGTTATAGTGACATGAAAAACGTTCCCGGTACTTTCCGCCCCTGCTTCTTTTAGATTTTAAGCATTGACACGACAATATTTTATGTAAAAACTAAATAATATTAAATGAAAGCCTTGTAATTTCAGAAGGTAGATAGGTTAAATAAGTACAATATTTAGTGTGACTGCTGTTATTTAAATTGATTATATTAAACTCTACATCAATCTTGACTGTAATAATGTTTGTTGTACTTTTATTACAAAGTGTGCTCCTAAAAGAGCCTTTTTTAACTTCTGTCTAATGCTATAGTAAATGGAGTATAGTATAGTAGCTTGATGTGCTGGCGTCTGTACCTAGTACCACAGCTACTACCTACTTGTATTATTTTCTCCTACTCCTCGTACCTACCTACTTATCTACTCCGTTTTTTCAAGTTGGTTAAAAACAACCGACTTAAAAACTACAAAGTGAAAAATAACTTTAATTTCGGAAGTCGGTGTCGTTGGTTCCGTATTTTCGGTTTTTGAAACCGACTTCCAAATTAAAGTTATTTTTCACTTTGTAGTGTTTTTTTTTAAATCCGTTGTTTTTTTGTAAAAAAGTTTTAATTTTTCACTTTTTAGTTGTACCTACAGACTTCAGCACATCAAGCTACTACAATCTGTCAAATTTCTTTAATAGATTTTCAACTTTATCGCGAAAGTTTAAGGCTCAAAGTTGATTGGGAAAATTTGACGGTTTCGGCACAGATAATATAATACTCTAGGTTTCGAGTAGCTTGATGTGCTGGCGTCTATATCTACCCCACACGAATTTAATTAACACTACCTACTTGCTATGTAAATATCAGTTAAAACATCATCAGTATAAACTAAGTAGGTAAAACTACCCAAGCAAAGTTAATCAAATTTATATGGGACCACCCCTGAGGCATACGCGTACCTTATCCATTAAAACTTTTTTACAAAAAAAAAAAAAACAACCGACTCGGTGTCGTTGGTTCCGCATTTTCGTTTTTTGACACCGACTTCCAAAATTAAAGTTATTTATCACTTTGTAGTTTTTTTTTTAAGTCGGTTGTTTTTTTTTTGTAAAAAAGTTTTTATATTTCAATTTTTAGTTGTACCTACTCCACACAAATTCAAATAACACTAGTGCATTGAAGAATTGAAGACACCGACTAGAAGAATCATCAAAATTCGCATACAAATGCCGGAGATGCAGTACATTTATGCATATAACATCGTACATAAGAATAATTACATAATGTATTAAATACTAAAGCCTTCCTGAAAGTATGTAGATCACATTAGTGAAAGAATTTTCAAAATTGGTTCATTCGTTTTTGAGGAAATCGCGGACATACAAACATACATACATACGGGTCGAATACAGAACCTCCTTTTTTGAAGTCGGTTAAAAACATAGCGCCATAGCGACCACTTAGATTTTAGTAAGTTACTGCGGAAGAGTATTATACGCATTTACAGCTGCACGAATAAATAGATAGATACCAATGTGCCGCATGCCATAAAAATAAAACATACTTAATTTTTATTTGGCTTCGCAAATACGTCGCCTCCTATTAAAGCTGAAAATTGCTAGCTCAATCACACAAATTAAACTAGTACGACCTCGCCAACTCAAGATAATTTTTGTTGTACTTGTCCTTGAACGCACGGTGCGATGTCATACATACTCAATGATCTCTGTAGAGAATCTATCATAGGATCATAGTAAAACAACGCCATCTAGTAGTATCTATGCCACCTAGCATCGGTGACACCTAGTATCTAGGTTGACTCCTAGATGGCGTTGTAAAACTATAGTCTCCGGCAATTAGTGAGCCGCTGATGCTGCCATCTTTTAAAAAAATGGAGGAAAGAAAATAGCCAGCTGAATAGCCAGACTTAGGGAGGTGTCATTTCTTTGTATGGGATTGGGTATCTGTACTAGAGTATTATATTATCTGTGGCGCGGGCCCACCAAGACAAAAAGCGTGACCAACACCGCTCGACCACGGCGGCTTAACTTTACCAATCGAAGTTTATCACCGCTACGTAAAGCACAAGCAAGCTTTTAAACCATAATTATATTTCTTCGCTTCATTCTTCAGATATATTATAACCAGGTAGTCCTTTTAATGTACAAGATAAGTATGTACCTTTATTTTGTCGTTAATCAATAAATAACAAGGAACAATTTATTGTTAATCTATTTACCTAAAGTTTAATTATTTATAGCTACAAATAAATTCAGACAAACTTTGCAATGCTCTACAATCTTTACTTAAACACTGATGTATTCATGACAGATGGCGCTCTCTGCTTTTAAAGAAATGTTAAAAATGTAGGTATTGTTTTGGAAAAGAAAATCGATGTATGTACTTGGTTATCGCCGTAAGGTCGTCTGAAGTAAGTTTTCCTAAGTAACATCACAGTAACGAGACATCGATTGAACAAGGCTTCGCAGTATGATATTTACGCAGTAAAATCGTTCGCAGTACAGTTTTTCGATGTAACGAAATATCGCAGTAACAAGACGTCGATTTATCAAGGCGTCGCAGTATAGAGATGTCGTTGAAAGGTTTTCGAAGAAACAAAATTCGATGATACGGCTTTCGCACTCAAGTAGGTATTCCCTTATACATACATATTAGGTACGGGTACGGCTTGTACTGCGCGTTCACAGCAAAACAATCCTTACCGTGCTACCCCACTTTTGTCCCTAGATTGTACTTTAACCGTCGTAAAGAACTGTATGAAGAGTTAGGTTGCGTCATGTGGGGACACAGGGTAGTGATTCCGGAAAGCTGTCGAGCTAGGGTATTACGAGAGTTACATGAACCCCATATGGGTATTGTAAAGACGAAAGCGTCAGCTAGGAGCTATGTTTGGTGGCCGGGCATCGACGAGGCGGTGGAGGCGGCGTGCCGGGAGTGTGCGGTGTGCGCGGGGGAGGCGGACGCGCCGCAGCGACACGTAGCCACGCCGTGGCCCTGGCCCGCTAGACCATGGGCAAGGGTACATCTAGATTTCCTAGGTCCTATTTTTGGTAAAATATATTTAGTAATGGTTGATGCAAGGACGAAATGGTTAGAAGTATTTCCCGTACCTAGTACAGCGGCTAAGTTTTACTATTGAAAAACTCACAGAAACTTTTTCTAGATTGGGTTTACCCAGGCAAATAGTTTCTGATAATGGTCCCCCGTTTACGAGTAATGAATTATCAGACTTTTTAACAAATCATGGCGTAGAACATATCTTTTCTGCTCCATACCACCCAGCATCAAATGGGGCAGCGGAAAATGCAGTACGTACGGTGAAAAGAACAATTAAAAAAGCGGTTAAGGGCCCCTTTTTCGAAATTTACGTTTCTAGATCGAGTTTTTTTCAGAGAAATCACCATATTTAAATCCATAAAAAAATATATAGTACAGATACATCTTTGATCTAGTGACTTTTTTGGTTAAAAACACATTATTTAACATTTTGCTCGATAAAAAAAAAATCTGAAGTAAAGTCGATTTTGAAAGTATTTTAAGTTTTATGAGACTTGGGGGAACGCAACTTTTATGAAAATTTAACATTTCATTTACTAATCGGGTTTGACAGGGATATTATTGGATAAATTTATAATATGGCACTTATTTTTTTTAATATAAAATAAATACGTGAAAACGGCACGCGCGCACCGCGCCATTGTCCTCACATTGTCCTGCCGGACGTCATCGAGGGAGGACCTATGCAACTTTTGCTCGCGACCACAAATTATCGTTGCCGCGCGCGTAAATAAACGTGTTGTATTATAAGTAATTAAAATGGCGAATAGAAAAAGCAAAATTAAGAAAAAAATCCGAAAGTGTATTGCGTAAGTACTTATTCTATAAATACGTCACAATATAATTACTTCTCTACACAGACCAGCGAAGTCAGTAGGACTAGAATTTGTAGAGATGTGTAGTAGTGGATATGTAATAAGGAAACAGCTAGTTCTGCTAATGAGGTTTATTCTTACCAACATTAAATTCACACCATCAATCAGTCAGGCAGGAGCACGTGGTATAAGTAAAATCGACCGCAGGAGAAAGTGAACGAGATCAAACAAAACGTTCCAATAAAAACATGATGGCTGCACGAGCTTACGCTAGTGATGCCCTTTAGTAACATTTTAGTGTCGGGATTCCAACATGCTCCGGCCTTAGGAAGAACAAAAGAGATAATAAATCAAATAGTTGTAGCTACATTAAGCTAGTGAAAAAAATAAAAATATCAATAAACATTATCATCTATAGGTAATATACAAACTTTTGTAACAGATCGCACATGGGTATTTCCCTTCGAATTTGTAACCTCTACTGTTCTTACATGACCATCATGGCCAGGAAATATTTTGGTAACTCTGGCCATAGGCCATGACATTATGGGTACATTATCTTCCTTTAAAATAACAATTGTGCCTATTTTAATATTAGGCAAGACATCTAGCCACTTAGGTCTATTTTGTAGTGTATTAAGATATTGTTTATACCACATCTTCCAGAAGGATTGTTTAATTTGATTACATAATTGCCAAAACTTTAGTCTATTTTGAGGAACAGTAGTTACATCATTTTCAGGATACATTGTAAGTGAATTTCCTATTAAAAAGTGACCTGGTGTTAAGTAGCTAAATTCATTTACATCAGATGACATAGGAATCAGAGGTCTGGAGTTCAATATGCATTCTATCTCTATTAATACAGTGTTTATTTGTTCATAGGTTAACAATTGCTTTTGTAATACTCTTCTTAGAAAATATTTAGTACTTTTTACAGCAGACTCCCATAGCCCGCCAAAGGTCGGGGAATATGCTGGTATAAAGTGAAAGTTAATGCCTCTTTGGGCTGCAAATTGACATACTTGTCTTTGGTGATTTTGTGAAGAGTGTAATTGATAAAGCTCAGTTAATTGGTTCCTTGCGCCTTTGAAGGTACTAGCATTGTCAGAGTAGATTTCTTTAGGCAACCCTGTTCTTGAAATAAATCTTCTAAGGCAAGCGAGGTAAGCATCTGAAGTAAGATCTGATGTGATTTCGAGGTGGACTGCCTTTGTAGCGAAACACACAAATACACAAATGTACCCTTTTCCTACCACGGAACGTCTCACGCGCGAGAGTTTAATATCAATAGGCCCAGCGAAGTCTACACCGACTTTCTCAAAGGGGCGACTCATAGCAGTCACTCTGTCAGCTGGCAAGGAACCCATCAACTGTTTAGAGGCTTTTGCCTTCTGTCTGAAACATATTATACATTTATGAATTAATTTTTTGACATACATTAATCCATTAGTTATCCAATATTTTTGATTTAAATTACACAGTAGTAATTTTGCACCTGCATGTAAAAGCTTTTCATGTTCAGATCTTATAATACAATTAGTAACATGTGATTCTTTCGGTAAAATAATCTGATGTTTATGAGCATATGAAATGTTAGAGTGGTGTAGCCTACCACCTACACGCATGATACCTAAACTATCTATAAAAGGACATAAGCATTGTAAAGGACCTTTTAAGCTAGTATTATTTTTTAAACATTCAATTTCGTGTTTATAATATATTTCTTTTTCATTCTTAATAAGCAACATTAAAGCATTATTTAATTCAGAACTTAAGAGATATTTGTGAGTTGTTTTGCCACCCTTTATGTTATTAATAAATCGCATTACATAAGCCAACGTACGTACCATTCTGTGTATGCTAGAACATTTACGTATTTGATCGAAAACATCGCTCGTAACTGAAGACACTTGGCTGGCAGAGAGTGCTGACCCGGGTTTTACTTCAGGTAAATTCGCAGGTAAATCTGTTTTAAAGTTAAATTTATATTCACCGTCATGCAAAAACTCAGGACCATTCCACCACAGGCTGCAGGCATAAAGCTCACTTGGCGTAACACCCCTACTGATATAGTCAGCAGGGTTATTTTCAGTGTTTACATAAAGCCACTGACAGTTAGGCATATTTTTAGCTATTGCCCTTACCCTATTTGCAACATAAGCGTTAAGTTTCATGGGTTCTGTATGCAGCCATGCAAGAACAATTTGTGAATCAGTAAATAAGTAGACATTGCTTATATTATACTTTAATTTCAGTGTGCAATAAACCTTTGCTATAAGTATGGAGAGAAGCAGAGCAGCGTTAAGTTCTAAGCGCGGTACTGTTTTGTTTTTATTTTGAAGCGGATTTATGCGCGATTTTGAACATAACAGGTACATTTTAACTTTACCATTTTGATTTGTAACTCGCAGGTATACGCAGCATCCATATGCCGTAGTGCTGGATGCATCTGAGAATCCTATCAACTCAAGTTTACTTAATTCAGTTATATTTATATTTCTATTGATAAAAATTGGCTTCATCTCAGCTAGACTGGAAGAGAAGTCATTCCATGCCTTCTTAATATCATCATCAGTCTTAGAAGACCATAGCCTTTGCATTATAGCTTTTGCTTGTACGATAATGGGACTAACAAAGCCCATGGGATCAAACATTTTCCCAATATAGGAGAGGATATCTCTCTTTGTAAAATTATGATTATTGAAAGTTTCTGGACAGGACATTTTAAATTTATCGTCTTTAACCATCAATTGTAGGCCCAAAGTCTTTAAATAATAATCATCGCTTTGTAGCTCTAAGTCATCAAAATGCTGTTCAGCTGAAGGAACGTCGGACAATATTCTATTATCATTGGATGACCACTTATGTGTATGAAAGTTACCTAACTTCAAAAGCTGGCGAATCTGTGATTTAGCCTCTATGACTGTATTCAAGTTATTATCTGCATAAAGAATGTCATCTACGTACGTACAATTTTCTATAATGAATGAAGCTAGCGGGAAAGTGTCTTTATTTTGTGCCGCTAGTTCTTTAAGACAACGGGTGGCCAGATAATTTGAACTCTTCAACCCATATGTGACCGTGTCAAGCCTAATGCATTGGATTGGCTCATCGGGGCTATCTCTCCAGAGTATGTTTTGTAAGGAGGTATGCTCCGGTGTTACACGTATATTTCTAAACATTTGTTTAATGTCAGAGGTAAATGTAAAATCACCACAACGAAATAATAACAATATCTCAAACAAATCTCTTTGTACAATGGGTCCATTTAAAAGCAAATCATTAAGTGACACCTTTTTATTAGTTTTCATAGAGCCATCAAAAACTGTACGCAGCTTAGTGGTTTTACTGTCAGGCTTCAAGACTGCATGGTGAGGCAAAAAATATATAGCATTTTTGTTTAGCTCATACAGCTGAATGTCTACATACTGACCGTGATGTAAATTTAAATATTCATGAATGAACTTTTGATACTCAGAGAAAAGTTTTGGATCTTTATGTAATCTCTTCTCTAAGTTTAAAAATCTTTTTAATGCAAGATTAAAAGAGTCACCTAATGAATCATTGACTTCACTAAGAGGTAGTTTCAATGGTAAGGCGACTTCAAAACAATTTTCCTTTAGCTGAACAGTGTTATTAAAAATGTATTCACAGAGCTCTTGCTCTGATGATCTTTCATCATAGATTTTTGGAACATCCTCTGTTTTCCAGAACTGAGTTAGAGTTTCATTAATATCCAACTCGCATGTATTACATTTTAAACTAACCTTATTGCAGACCTTTGATAAATTAGTGTGTGGTAGGGTACCTCCTATAACATATCCAAACTGAGTGTTGACAAGATGTGGTTGCGGACTGCTGGCCCCTGTAGCAGACTGCTGGCGTTCATGCAGCGCCGGCAGCTCTGAAGGCAGCAGCACCTGAAAAAATATGTCCACTCCCATTAGTAAATCAATCTCAGCTGGCACATTAAACTGATCATCGGCCAGTTTAATGCTTTTAGGCAACAAAATATTTGAGGTATTAAATTTATATTGAGGTAAGTTACAGGTTATTTGTTCAACAACATGACATGTGGCCGCAACCTTATAGGGGTTGGTTAGTGAATGGATTTCTAGAGGTAAGCAATGCTTCAACCTCGATTTTGTATTAGTGATACCAACTATATTGACATTACTACGAGTAGGTTCCAAATCAAGCAGCTGTAAAGCCTTTTGTGTAATAAAAGTCAGCTGGGACCCACTGTCAAGCAGGGCTTTAAGATGGACTTCAGCGCCGTCCCGAGCAACAAGTTTCACCTTAGCTGTGGGTAAAAGGACATCACTATTATTGTTATTGCTTGCTGCTAATGATGCAGTTGACGCTGAGCCAGTAGTTTTTGTATCGCACATATTTTTATCTGTGCCACAATGTAGCAGGGTATTGTGTGCTTCCTTGCACTTTGCACACCGGAAGTGATATCTGCACTTTCCAGTGTGGACACCTAAACAAAGATTGTACAGGCCTTTTTCATTGGCAAACTTTAGTCGCTGATCTACATTCAGTAATTTAAAACTGTTACAAGAATGAAGTTTATGTTTCAACTTACAGTACAAGCATGAAGGCTCCTGAGCAGCTGCGTTGGCCACTAGCCTACCAGCGGCTTCGCCTGACCCTTTAGGCATCTGGCGTATGTGCCCGTGGGAGATCCCTGGATCAGCATTTTCAAGCGCCAGTGCTCGTTTGTCCATGTAATCTAAGAAGGCTTCTATAGTCGGCTCTTCATCAGCATTCCTCTCGAGTTGAAATGCACGGGAAGTGTACGCATCTAATTTTCGATACAGAATACACAAAATTATAGCATCCCAAAATTTTACGTTTGGCTCCAAGTTACTGAGGGCGGCAAGCATTTGTTTTACATTTGACACAAATTCTCTTAAGTTAGATGCCGTTGATTTTGATAGCGGCTTAATATCTAGTAACAAATTGATGTGCTCATTTATTAATCTATGCCTATTATTATACCTCTTATCTATTATTTGCAAGGCCTTTACATAATTTTCACCTGTCAAAGGTAAATTTTTAATTAAGTCATAGGGCTCGTTTTTTATGTACGAGCGTAAATAATAAAGTTTCTGAACATTGTCAAGGCTCTTATTGTTATCAATTAAAGAGTTAAACAGGTTGATAAATGGTACAAATTCTGTAAACTTACCACTAAATATTTGTATGTCAATCGGAGGTAAGTTAACTTTAGGCACTGACTTAGGAGTTGAATGATTGTCGCTAGTAATAGCACTGTTACAGCGATTGAGTTCCTCATCAATTGCTGTGATGATGAAATAATAACTATTTTCTACTTGCTCAATGTCCTCCTTGTCCTCTGGAAGGAGTGACAAGATTTTTATATTGTGAGACTCATATTGCATAAACGTATCTATCAACTTTTGTCGTTTAGCTAATAAAGTTTCTTTGGAAATGCTAAATAATGATTGCGAACAAGCAGATTGTAACCTCGTAATCGTACCTTTCAAGTAGCCACGTGCGGCGACTAAATCCTTCAACTCCATGGTGAAGTGTATTAGTGTAATATTATGAAACTTCGTACAAACTTATTTTTATGCTAATTACAGTAAATTATTATTAAGAGCACTGTTTTGCCAATCACTAGTATTTTTCACAAAACACCACGTATTTACGCACAACTCAGGCGCACTACGACACACACACAATGAACACTGCTACCCCGCCGAGGGCGAGCTTCGCATCGCAACGAGTCGCTTGCGGCTTGCGCTGCAACCAAAATGGCGACCGTGGACCGCTGACTAGCCCCGCCCACTTCGACCGGTACAGGCGTCACTCGCACCGTGTCCCGGATAGCTTGAAGCCTGATGCGTCTATGCAATTTATGCAAGATTTATTGAGGGATGAGATGTAGGTATTCTGTATTACGTCTGCACTTCCGAGTCGGCAAATCACGTCGACTTGATTTTCAATGTGCACTAGATTTGGTCTTCCTTTATGTCTGCGCTGCACTGCCGCGCCGACGGGAAGACGATAGGCACGAATGCCCTAGGTTTTCCTGTATTCCTAGTTTCCTAGTACCTACCCTACACTCCCTCTTCTATAGTAGTCTGCACTGCCGACAGAGAGTAGGTAGGTAGGCACTATGAACTTGCTGCGTCTGCCTGCAATGCCGGCCGACGGATGATAGGTCTGCACTTCCTCGTTTCCCAGTATTTCGACTGCACTGCCGCCGACCGATGGGTAGGTACGGGTTTTATAGCGCGATGGAATAGGTATTATGAACTTACGAAAAAAAAAAACGTGCCCGCCTGACGATTGACGGATGATGCTGTAGATCTTGAAGCTCGAAGGACCATGTAGAGATGTGTAGTAGTGGATATGTAATAAGGAAACAGCTAGTTCTGCTAATGAGGTTTATTCTTACCAACATTAAATTCACACCATCAATCAGTCAGGCAGGAGCACGTGGTATAAGTAAAATCGACCTGTCGCGGCCCGACCGCAGGAGAAAGTGAACGAGATCAAACAAAACGTTCCAATAAAAACATGATGGCTGCACGAGCTTACGCTAGTGATGCCCTTTAGTAACATTTTAGTGTTGGGATTCCAACAGAATTTTAAATCTATAATGGAAACATTCTTATACCATTACAAAGTGCAGTTTTGCATCCTGGTCAAATTCAAGGAGGTGTAAGTACCTAGGTATGTTGTGTTTTTTTTTATTATTACATTCTTTTATTATGTTTATGAAGATTTGAGAGAAATTGAACATGGCTATCGGTCACTACTTGTACTCACTTGATGATTTTACCAAGCAATAAAAAAAAAGTCATAAATTTATAACAATATACCTAAGTGTATTTAGTGTTTACAGTCAATAGTGCAGTGGACAGCACATGAAGCTATACGTTTTTGTTGCGAACAAGCTATTATCACCAGCACGCCAATAATATTTGAACTACTGATTTATTTATCTATAATGTGGCGTGCTCGCCCGCCGCCATAGGTCACCAGAGTTCATATCGCGACGGCTCCTGTACAACGCGGACGCAAGCCGTATCGGTGCGTAAAATGCCTAAACTTTCGGAATAAGGGGCCCTTAAGCAAAAACAAAATATTAATTTATTTTTGAGTACCTTCTTATTACATTACCGGAATACAGAACACTGTTCTACAGGGGAAAGTCCAGCGACACTAATGTTAGGTAGGAATTTACGTACAAAATTGGATGCTTTAAGGCCAAACAGGGAAGGGAAAGTGAAAAAGGTTCAGGAGCAGCAACAGAGGGTAGGTACGGATAGTTCTTTACAGTTAGGGGAAGAAATATGGATGAGGCAGTATAGGGGTAATGAAAAATGGCTGCCTGGGCAAATAGTAAAAAGAATGGGTACCGTAAAATGGGGTTACATTGATCAATTTTAAAATTCGAGGTTGAATATTTCTGTACTAAGAAGGCTGAAAAATTTACAAAAATAAATGTAACATCGGTTTTATGGGTTGTATATGTTTACATTAAAGTAATATTTTTGGACACTCCTTTATGAGAAAAAAAAATTATAATCATCGTGATCAAGTTCATACTGCATCGGGGATACTTTGATCGCACTAGTTTTTGGTACGTATTTTGATACTTAGTAACCCCAAAAAACAAATTAATATCGGTCCACAAATGTTTGTGCTGCAGTTGTTTTAAGATGATGGTTTCTGTGTGGGATTCTTTGATAAATACAAATAACTGTTTTTTTTGTTCAAATCTACATATTTAAATCTAATAAAATTTAAGTTAAGTTTTTCATAAATCGAAAGTTGTTATCAAAGTAAACCCGTAGAATCAAACTAACCCCATTTTACCGGTACTACTGATTATAGGGTTGTGGATGGATCAGGGAAAGAAACACATAGACATATTGATCAGTTAAGACAGCGATCGCGTAGTTCTTTGAATTGTCCAACCAGTACGACAGATCGGAGTTCTCTCGGGGCGGTGGGCTCCAAGGTGCCGGTGGTGACGCCAGCCCCCGTCAGCACAGAGGTACCACATGTTGAGTCGCGAGCCCTTCGGAGCGTAGGGGAGTGTAGTCCGGACCGGACCGCGACGATCGATGTGTTGCCGTCCACATCCGCGGACAGCTCGGTTTCTGTCTCTAATGTTCCCAATCCTGATCCCTGTATAAGTATTCCTAATTCCGAGAATCTTGTTCCGGAAGTACCTCGAACCCGTCCTATACGGGAGTGTCGGTTAAAACGACCACCAAAATATTGTAATCGTTAAGTAGTGCTAGTTGGTTAGTTTATAATTTAGTATCAATAAGATTGTAACTTAATGTTGTAATTCATAAGTAAGGTTATTGATGTATTATTTTCTAAGTTAAAGTAATACATGTGTTGAACTGTATTGTAGTCTTAATAATTGTACGGTAGGCTGGGTTTGGCATTAGTTAGTTATTAGTTATATATACTAGTGTGTAATGATTCTCGTTTTAAGGATATATGTATTATTTAGTGTGGAGAGTTGTAATATATTCGGTTACCCACATTTGTTCTATTATCATCAAGTAGTATATAAGAGGACATACTTGTATGAACGTCAGTTTTTATTATACGCTTGCTATCGACTCACGCCTTTCATTTGCCTTAGTACCAACATCTCAGTTTCTATGGCTCTTTGGGACGCCATGTAAGTCGCCTGCTGCTAACGTCGAGCTTGTGACTATTCAAGTGTCTCCGCAGCCCGTTGAGACACCAGATACTCAGCATACTGTTGACGCCGATCTTGCGATTGTTCTGGTGTCTCAATAGCTCTGTGTGCCGCCTCACGCACCGCCTGCTCAAACCTTCGCAGCTCAGCTTGTTAAGACGTGTCATTAAGTCTAGCTATTTTCATAGTTCGAGCTTTATTAGAGCTTTGTGAAATATTAGACCTACGCTTTCGCGTCATTATTGTAAGTACCTTCTATTTAAAATATCACAAAATCGGTTGTAATTTTCAAACTAACTAAGGAAAACGAATCTATCTTCTTACTACTTACAATACAACCTAAACCTAAAATTAAACGTTATTCTTAAACTAACAAAAAAAAAAAACAATTGTAATAATCTAATGAAAACAAAAACGAATCTATTTACTTAATACTTACAAATACCACCTATACCTAATTAAAAACACAATAATATAATTAAATAAACAGAAAACAATTAAGATGGTATTATTTAAATTAAAACCTGAAATTGCGAAAAAAAATCTGCTGTTTAGTCGTTTATGTTCGCCTAACTGGTCAAAATGTACTGAACGGCAGATATTTTTTTTTCGCGATTTCAGGTTTGGTCCCATAGTAAAAGTTGTTTGTTATCATGAGTACAATCACGTGTGTAGGTATCGGTGACTAATTACCAGTCACCCTATTATATACATACTTACATATAGGTATAAGTGATCATTCAAATGTTCTTGCTTTTTGCAAATAACATCTGTGTTTACGTCGTATGATGTGTTTTATCTACATCAACTCGACGTCTGATGTAGATAAAACACTCAAAAACTAATAATTAAACATGACGGCAGCCATATTGTCTAGCAGCTGCGAGAGACGGCGACTAGGTGGCGCTAGTGGAACGTGCACCGGACGCATCATAGACAAATCATTCACTCTATCGATCATTTGGCCTAAAGGACTTGGTATCCAATCCAGTAAAATATTGTAACGTTTCCCCCCCACTAGCGATCAGCCTTTATAAGGAGCTGCGCGGTTGAGTCTGTACGCCCATCAGTCTGCTCAATGTCCTCGGTAAGGTCTACGAGAGGCTTATTTATAAGCGTCTCAGAGACTACGCCGAAACAAAGGGCCTCATTCCCAATGAACAATTTGGTTTTCGAACCCAACACTCCTGCGTTCAGCAAGTCCACCGTATCACCGAACATATACACGCAGGATTCCTGCGTGGTAGTATGACAGGTGCGGTATACTTTGACATAGCGAAGGCCTTCGACAAAGTCTGGCACAACGGCTTAATATATAAGCTATACCAACTCGGTGTACCGGACCGTCTCGTGCTCATCCTACGAGACTTTCTGTCGAACCGCACTTTCCGCTACAAAGTTGAAGGGGCGATATCCTCCCCCCACCCCATTCGAGCAGGTGTCCCCCAGGGGTCTGTGCTTGCCCCACTCATCTTCACGCTGTTCACTAGCGACATCCCCACAAGCAAAAAGGCTCAGTTAGCTCTATTCGCTGACGACACAGCCATCTTTTACACTGGCCGTAGCCTAGTCCAGATATCTCACACTCTCCAAACCGCAGTAAACAACCTCGCTGCATGGTTCAGGAAGTGGAGAATAGAAGTAAATCCCGACAAAAGTCAAGCGGTTCTCTACTCGAAACCACGACTTAGACCCACCCCCCCCCGACCTATCACCATGTTCGGCAAGCCGATCCCTTGGGAGAAGCGAGCCAAATACCTTGGAGTAATACTCGACAATCACCTTTCCTTCGCAGAGCACATAAAGACGGTCCGCTCGCGCGCCGCTTTCGCTCTCGGCAGACTCCACTCCGTCCTAAATGCACGCAGCAAATTGTCACTTAGGTGCAAAATGCGCATTTACACAGCGTGCATACGTCCAATAATGACATACGCCTGTGTAGTCTTTGCCCACGCAAAGCCCCATCACATCCATAGGATGCAGACCCTCCAAAATCGATTCCTCCGAAAGGCTACGGGGTCCCCCTGGTTCGTTCGAAATGAGATCCTCCATGTAGACCTCAAAATTCCTACCATCCATCAATTCATAAAGCGCCTTTCCAAGCGCTTCTTCGATACCGCCGCCAAGCACCGCAACCCTCTGGTCGTCGAGGCTTCCAGGTACACCCCCTCCAAAATTAGCAAATGCCGCCGTCCAAGGCATGTCCTCTCCGACCCTGACGACCCCATAACCCTCCTCCAGGAGAAAAGCAAGTCTACCAGTACAGTGCACAAACACAGACCACCGACATTCCGACCTCACCGCCGAGGTCCCTCGCGACGTCCCCAATTAAATGCCTCCCCCCGACCCTTGCTCGAAGAAGTGCCAGCCCGCGCCGCAGCTGAGCCAGTAGATTTAAATTCCCGACTGTGACCTCTGAGTTTGTTTCGGCGTTTCTTCTCAGAGCAGTCAGCTAGGAAACGCCGGCCTCACCAAGCTTAAATAATAAAAACCAGATCCAGCCTGTCCCATCTTGCTGCCCTCCCCCAGCGACGCCCTAAGCCGAGGTTCGTACCCCACAGGGGGTGCCCTTAGCGTGTAGTCGCTTAGTATATAAGATATTTGCCCCTGGCTGGAGGCTTTGAGTTTACTTAAGGCAGCCACAGGATAGTCCGGTTAAGTAGTCACGACCTCTCAAGGTAAACTACGAGATGCCATAGTCGAAAAAAAAAAAAAAAAAAAGAGTCTGTACGCATTTCCAACGGATGCGTCTTGGTGCACGGACCACTGTCTCTCGACAGTCAGTACTGTCCGATTATTGGATGTGGAACGCTGTCTCTGACAACTAGTACTGTCCTTATTGCGGTGGGTGCATGGATCACTGTCCCTGACAGTCAGTACTGCCCTATGTGACCGCCCTCAATGTCATTATTAGTTATTTAATAATGAATTAATTTAATTTTTGTATTTTAAAGATTTAAGATAACTGATTGTTCGATTGAAATAAATTTGTGTATTAGTTTTACTTCTGATGTCTTGGCCTAATCCGACAAACACAAAATGGACACACAAAACATAAACAAGCGCAGACGCAAGTTGCGGCGACCATAATGTGACACAATATGGATTTCCGTGACAAGGTTGCCATAATCGATAATGCTGGACAGGTATGAAATATAATAATGTGATAATTTTTATGAAATATATTACAATTATACTCTAGAAAAATACTTTATATTAAATTAGAGAACTTAGTTATTTGGTTTTCTTATTTTCGTTAAAGTTGGGATTACAGAGACGTCTATCGATAATAATTATGAAACGAATGTTAAGTAAAGTTTCTCGGCCAAGTAAAGTAGATGGCGGCTCTTTCTGTACTGAAGTGGTGCTTGTTCTAACTGTCTACCCCCTGCTCACGTGTCTGCCCGTGTTCGGGTCGCGCACTCGGCGATGGCGCGTCATTGCCTGGACCTCCCCTCTACCCCCGCTCTGTGCGCCGCCGCCGCCGCCACCGCCGCCGCCGACTCGTAGGCATTAATGGCGCTCCACTCAGGTCAATCTTATCGTGATAACTTTTAAAGTATTCGTCCAAATTGCTTAGTATAAAAGACAAAGTTTATCTACATTAAATACCTAAAGCGATAAATGTATAAATTTTTATAAGAATTAACTAAGTACTCTAAAATGTGCATTGTAAAAAAAGTATCCAATTTAAATGTAGATATTTATGGCTCACTATTTTGGATATAATGACTTCCACATAAAAGTTAGATATATGCTATCGCGGACTTTTATTTAGAATTATTTAAGACTGACAGTCCCACAATACATTATCTTCGTGTAACTCTTAACAGTTTAGGCAGCGCACGCCAAGATAGCTCTCAGAGGGCAGGAATTTTTCCAACTTACTTGATACTTATCGTTATATTATGGCCAAATCACACAGAATTTTTATAAATTGTAGGCTATGTGTTATGCTGATGTATAAGCTATATTATTGGGAAGTTTCATCGAAACCCATTTAGTAGTTTTTGCGTGAAAGAGTAACAAACATCCTCACAAACTTTCCCATTTATAATATTAGTAGGATTATGATATATTTATCAATTTTCAAGTTACAAAGACTCATAGATAATAGGCAAAATTCAATACAATACAATACTTCACATATACATAAAAAAATACATTAACAATACAATATATGTTATATGTGTATGTTTCTTTTGACAACTCTATTATTCCCTTCAGCGAAAAAGTTAAAAACTTGGGGATATTTATTGACAAGAACTTCTCTTGGACTGCCCAGCTACAGGAAGTTAGCCGCAAGCTATTTGCATCCGCTGCGTCTTTGAAGAGACTGCGTAATTTTCTACCAACTGCCACCAAGATTGCGCTTGCATAGTCCCTTCTTCTGCCCATTCTTGATTATGCTGATGCCAGCTATCTTGACCTTACCCAAGACCAACTCGATAAACTTGAGCGGCTTCAAAATGTCTGTATAAGGTTCATATTCGGTTTGCGTAAATATGACCATGTTTCTGAATTTCGTGTGAAGCTCAAGTGGTTACCAATTCGCCTTCGCCGGAATGCTCATATTCTTTCCCTATTGTATAAGATGCTCTTTTCCCCTTCCACCCCTCTCTATCTTAAAAAAACGTTTTCATCCCATCTATTCGAAAAGGACGACTTGGTTCGCCTTTAAGTGCACCCAAAGGTGGTGTTTTCTATAAGAAACTTTTAGCGGGCAGTAATGAGTTTTTAATCCTCTTTATAAGTGCGCCGCAATTATCTTTGCCGCGCACTTTTTAAATTTATAACATCTTAGAGTTCAGCGCCAAAGAAATCGAAAACAAATATTGTTTGAATAAAGACTGGCTGGTACGACGGCCCATAGTCGCGCCGCCGGCTGAATAAAAAAAAAAGAAATCAAATTAAAAACGCGCGAACTACGCGAACTACACCCGTGTTTTCGTTAATTTCCACGGATTGAATTGCGAAAATGTCTCAAATGTAAATTAAAGTTTTTTTTTTAGTTGTTTTATTATTAGATACTATTTAATTTCAATTTAGTTGTTGTTTTGTTAAATAATGATATTACAGTAAAATATGAGGCGCCTTTTATTTTCTCATAGTGGGTGATGAAAAGTAGAGTGTATCACTCGGGCGCAAATTATATTTTTGGCTCGGGCGACGTACTTTGAATCCCTCGCTACGTTCAGGATTCTACTAAAGAAACTCTCGCTACGCTTGGGATTCTACTCTAGAATCCCTCACTTCGTTGATTGTCGTTGAAGATTCAAAGTGTACAGACGTGCTCATCAATGCATTTTAAAAATTAAATAAATTAACGTTTGCATAAATAGTGACCCAGTTTTAGTATATTATAGCGTGAGAAACATTTTAAGTGACAAGTTTAAATAATGAACTGACTGGATTATTTTAAATACTTTGTTATATGGAAGGCAGCCCCTTTAATCGGAGCGCAATGATACGACGCAGCCCTCCACCGACACCGACCCCGGTACCGACGACCCCGGTACCGACGACCCCGGTGCCGACCCCGGTACCGACACCGGCACCGACACCGCCCCGACAACCAAAACAGGACCAAAATTATACAATTGAAGTAGTGACCACTCCGGAGATCCAGAACTGGATGACATCAATTGAGCAGTGCCTGAGTGAGGTCTGTGCTACTGCTTCTGATGGTAAGCTCAACACTGAGCAGAAACTAAAAATAAATAATCTTTGCCGAAAAGTTGGACATGGAGTTTCGCAAATGGCTGTACAATATCAGTCTCTAAAGCAAAAAGCCATTCAAACCCATTCTTCCCTTAAAACGATGACCGAAGCTCGAGACCTATCCGATTGTCTAACGGAGATGAACCGGACGATTCAGGAGTCCTGTACGAAGCAGGGTGCAAGCACATCTTTTGCAGATATGGTGAAGAAGGGGTCTAATAGCTTTGTTCGTCCTAATACTTTTAGCTCCGTAGCAATTTATCCCTGTGATAATTCAAAGACCAGTGACGAAACCAAGACCATGGTCCAAAAAATCATATGCCCTGGAGAAATGAAGCTGAAAGTACGAGGCGTACGTAAAATAGGAAAAGGAGGACTAATAATCCTCAATTTTCATGTTTGCACCTACCACTGTTTGTCTCTGCATCACCCAAAGGTTGACTGGTAGAAAATGCCTATGGCATTAAGTCCGCCTCTGTACATTTTTGTGCTTGAAGTATTAAATAAATAAATAGTATTAAATAATCAGCACTGAAACTAAAGATGACCTAGATAAACTAAAACAAACAGTCCAACTCGCTTCGTCAGGGCTTACCGTCGACGAACCGCAAAAACGCAAACCTCGCATTATAGTTATTGGAGTTCCCACATCCATGTCTGAAAATGAGGTTTATAAATGTATCTATGAACAGAACTTGACCGACAAACTGCCGACTATGTCCCAAGATACATTTTTGACTTCAATAAAACTGAGCCACAAATCTGGCAGGAAGGATGCTGAGAATTGCAACTATATTATAGAAGTTCCAGCCATCATTCGCAAGGCCCTCATCACACAGGACAGAGTATTTATAAATTGGACGTCCTGTCCGGTACGAGACTTCACACTGGTAACTAGATGTTACAAGTGCCAGCAGTATGGTCATGCAGCCAAAACATGCAAAATTGCTGCTCCCACATGCGGCCACTGTGGTGAAGAAGGACACACGATCCAAGACTGCGCAAAGAAGGCCAATCCGCCAAAATGTGCTACATGTTCGCGCTTTAAAAAACAAGCCAACCACAAGACGGGAGATACAGATTGCCCTGCTAAAAAAGTTGCCGAATACAGGTACATTAATTCGATAGATTATGAAGGCGCCTAAGAGCGCCACATACTAGTTTATATTTTAGACTTAATTTATTGTTTTATTTTAATATGGATGATAACTTAATTACCGACATAGATAACACATTTTTAACTATATCAAAGACATGAAACGTTGAAGACTGCAGGCAATATCTTTCCGACTATCAAAATTCGCTAACCGTACTAACCCAAAACATTCGTAGTATTTATAAGAACATAGATAGCTTTAATATTTTTCTTCATAGACTTAACTTTGATTGTGATATAATGGTACTTACCGAGTGCTGGCTTTCTAATCGCCACGATAACCTCCCAGTAATACCGGGGTACAACTTATTATATACCACAATAAACCACAATCAAAATGACGGTGTGGTAGTCTATGCTAAGGAGTCACTAAAGGTCACAGTCGAGGAACATACTCTACAAGACTGTATGAGTAATTGTTTAGTCATCAAAATTGGTACTACTACAGCGATAATCGCTATGTATAGGTCCCCTTCCTCTAGAAACTTAGATCCTTTTAACAACTCCTTAAACCAGATTTTTCAAGCACTAAGCCCTTTTAAGAATGTTATACTAACAGGTGATTTAAATATAAATATTGGCTCCGAAAACTACGATGCAGGGACCCAAGATTACCTTAATATTTGCTTATACCATGGTTTTTACCCCGCTCACACATTGCCTACTCATCAAAGCGGTTCCTGCCTCGATCATATGATGATCAAAACCAGCCTTTCATATATTACGCTTGTTACTAACTCAACAATAACTGACCATCACGCAGTCTTACTCAACGTAAATTTAACGCTGCCTAAGCTAAATCGTCCTCAGACTATTAGCAAATTAAACACAAACAAACTCGAATATGATTTGTGCAACATTGAGTTTAGCCTAGTTTACAATACTGCTGACGCTAATCTGGCTTTATCGTACTTAATAAAACAAGTTCAACAAGCAATATTACGTAACACGACAGTTTCTACAATAAATAAGAAATTTTATAATATTAAACCATGGATTACTCCGGGACTAATTCGGTGTATACGACACAGAGATAAGCTTCATCAGAAAGCTAAAAGATACCCTGATAATCTAATAATTCAAACCACCTATAAAAGATACAGGAATTTCTGCAACAATCTACTAAAGAATTTAAAAAATAATTACGATAAAACTGAATTAAATAAAGCAGGTAAAAATACCAAGCAACTTTGGAAACATATTAAAAACGTCACTAAAATGTCTAAACAGCGCGAATCAAATTCGAGTTTATTGCTAGCTAATCCTTCACCACTCTTATCAGCTAATAATGTAAATAACTTTTTTGTAAATGTTGGGAAAACTCTTGCCGATCACGTTCCGAAATATTGCGTCCAACCATCTCTCCAAATATCAAGCAATAGCTGTAACCAGAAATATTTTGCTTTGTTGGATACCGATGAAGACGAAATAACCCGAATCATTTCTGGGCTAAAAGATGACTGTGCAGTTGGATGGGATAATATAAGCAATAAGATCCTTAAACTCTTTAAGCATATTTTGGTACCTCCCTTAACGCATATATTTCGAATCTGTCTTTCCGAAGGAATTTTCCCTAGTTGTCTAAAAAAGGCAGTTGTAATCCCTATCTTTAAATCTGGAAGTAAAGACGTAGTTAATAATTATAGGCCAATATCCTTACTCCCCTCTATTTCAAAAATTCTAGAGAAAATTATAAATAGTAGACTAGTGAATTACCTGGAAAAAAACAACATCTTATCCCCTGCGCAATTTGGTTTTAGAGCCAAACTGTCGACAGCAGATGCGGTGCATAGCCTGACTGATTATATTTCAGAAGAACTCGGCAAAGGAAACCAGACCTTGGGAGTCTTTCTCGATTTAGCCAAGGCCTTCGACACGGTGTCTGTTTCTGTTCTTCTGAACAAATTAGAGATCATAGGAATAAGGGGAACGCCGCTGAAACTTTTTACTGACTATTTAGACCACCGGTACCAATGTGTTAGAATAGATAATATCACGAGCGATGAGCAGGAAAATACTGGTTTTGGTGTTCCTCAGGGGAGTATTCTGGGCCCCACCCTCTTCCTTATTTATATTAACGACTTGTGTAATCTAAATATTAAAGACGGCAAAATAATATCTTATGCCGATGACACGGCGTTAATATTTAGCACTAAAACCAGTAGCGAACTGTTCGAAATCGCTCAACTAGGTTTTAATACTGTGAATAATTGGCTTCATAGCAATTTACTAACATTAAATGCCGACAAAACAAAATATATTCACTTCTCCATGCGCAAGCCTCAACTTAACATCACTAACCCTTATCTATACGCCCATCAATGTGGAAACCGTACAATCACCACGTGTAATTGTCCTTTTATCCACAAAACGAGCAACATAAAATACCTGGGGGTTATAATGGACGACACACTCTCTTTTAAAAAACATATTGAAAGCCTAGTTAAAAGAGTGCGCAAACTAATATATGTTTTTAAAAAATTGCGAACAATAGCAGATTCAAAATTAATCACACAAGTTTATTTGGCCCTATGTCAGTCTATAATTCAATACTGTATCACTTCTTGGGGTGGCGCACCAAAAACTAACTTGCTTCCTCTTGAAAGAGCTCAGAGAGCAATTTTAAAGGTAGCAAACTTCCATCCCTTCTTTTTTCCCACAGATCTGCTATATAAATCCTGCAATGTACTAACTGTTCGCCAGCTTTTCATTATGCACTTAGTATTAAAACAGCACACTATGCTTGCCTACAATGCCGACAACAATAACAAGAGACGGAATGATTTAGTATGCATATCTAACGCAACCTCAAAACATGTCTTTGTAGAAAGATTTATAACTTTCTTAGGCCCATTCCTGTACAATAGATTAAATAGAAAACTAAGTATCTATAATCTAAATTACTATAGCTGTAAAAAAATTATACTTAAATATTTATTAAACATCGACTATGCACAGACAGAAGACCTACTCATTGTCTGCAAATAGAACTGCTAAAATGCTATTTTACTTTTAGTTAAGTACCTAAGTTTTAATTTAGTTTTTACATTATACTCATTGTTAATTTATTACATTAAGTATTTATGCACTTTCTAGCCTGAAACACAGGTTCAACCTAGTTCAGGCAAATTAGCAACTGTGCGCTATTTTAATTGTTAAGCTATTTCAGTGTAAATGTATCCCTTTTTATAAATAAACGATTATTATTATTATTATTACTTCGCTCTGGATTCAAAAAAGCGCCCTCGCCGTAAAAATATTATTTTGCTCCCTTATGATACAATCTACTATTTCAGTATCTTTGCGACTCCCACACGAAGTTTTTGAGATCATCGGATAATTTAAAGCTTAAAATGCCAATGCATTCCACAAAAAATTTTGACAAATCCTTTTCTGTTCAGGCCGCTCGTTTATGGAATGCATTGCCAGTTCAAATAAAACGCGCGCAATCGTTAGCTGTATTTAAGAGACTCGTGAAGGAGCATTACTTGTTGTTGTAATTTTATTTTCGTAGCTGCAATAATCTGTAGTCATCATTTATTTTCGTTGTTTATATGTATATATAATATGTATTTATTTATGTATCTATTATACAGCATTATATATATATGTATCTATGTATCTATTATAGTATATTATTTTGCACCACTGACAACCCCATTTTTTTATATCCACGCAATCACTGTCCATTCCAAGGTTGCCTGGAAGAGATCGCAGAAAGCGATAAGGCCGCCCATTGTATGTTTTATGTGAATCATCGTTTTTATTGTAATGTTTTTTCTGGTGTACAATAAAGTATATATAAATAAATAAATATAAAACAAAAACCATGGTACCTTCAACCCTTACACATTTAATGACCGACGACTGTAGGTGACGACTACAGCGCCGCATGTATGGACAGTCGAGCCTGTCCGCTATCATCATCAGTACACTGTTGGGGCTGCCGCGCACCCTGCGCACCAGAGACGCGTTCCGCTTATGCATCGTTGCATAGAAGCAGTCGACGCTAGCTTCGGCAAACATGCCCGAGGCACTACAGTGTCGCGGCAGCGCCATCAGCGCTCTGAAGGCGTTATTATATTGGACGCGGAGGGCTTCGTATGCTTTTTGGGCGTGATTCACCCACTGGCTGCACGAGTACAATGAGGTACAATAAGCTCTAAAAAGTGTTTGCTTGACCGACTTTGAACAGCGTGCAAACCTGCGGGCTATCATATTAGCTCTTATTGACAACGCCCTCCGCTCCCTCTCGATATCGTCTTTGGGACCGTCAGTTATTGGGTAGCGGGATCGTCCGAAAGGGTTACCGCTGCCCCGGAACATAAAGGGCTAAGGAAGGAACACGGGTGGGTTTTAGTCAGTAAGAGTCTAACACTCCTTGCGCTCTACCCAAAGCGGGAGGAGTCATTAGATGATTTCCCATCCAAAAAAAAAAAAAAAGACCGTCAGTAAATAAATGCCCCAGGTATTTAAAGTGGTCCACTTTTACCAAGGGAATTATGTGAGTTGCTGCGTGTCAAAAAGCTTACCTTTAATTATTAATACGGCAGATAGGTTTTCCATTCTTTGTACGAAAATCCATCGTATTTCAACTAGATTGATGTTAGTAGGGCAGTGTTCCATTCTTGTATGTTCAGCTCTAGCACAGTCTGCAAAAGTATTATGATTAATGTTTTGTACTTAGCAGTAGTATATTATTGGGCATTCTACCCCACCTTCCGTTCCATCGGCTCACTCCGTTCGCCTCCGTCACTCACGGTGTGGTAGAATGCCCAATAATATCCGACGGAGTGGGCGCCGTTCAACAATTCCGTTTTATTACATATCGTTCCTACGTCTCACTTCGTCTGAATTTGCGTTTGCGTTAATACTGGTTTGGCGCCTACTCCACATGATAAAAATACAGATAAAGGTTCATCAAAACACCAGGACAGATGCAAGATTCGGTGAAATCTAATTCACTATCTTACACATAAAAAGAACAACCACGGTGAGGTTGTTGTACGTTTGTTCGAGTTAGCGATAATGAGTTATAAATATGAATGTATTACATTAATTAAATCATTGTTAATGTAACCGTGTCAAACAGTCGTCATGAAATTTGTAAAACAACCACAATCGTTACATGTAAACAAACTTTGTGTTCATTCTCAGGAGACTGGTTTTCGTCATGGAGAATTATTACCTAAATCGGTACGGTGCATCATTTGCGGACCGTCAAATTGTGGAAAAACTAATTTATTAATTGGTCTTCTTATACACGAGAATGGCTTAAGATTTCAAAATGTTTATGTTTATTCGAAAACCTTACAACAGCCCAAGTACGTTTTTTTAGAAAAAGTCTTGCAACGGGTACCAGGCATTTCATTTCAGAAATATCATGAAAATGAGCAAGTATTGAGTGTTCAGACCGCAAAACCGAATTCTGTAATTATATTCGATGATGTTGCTTGTGAAAATCAAAGTGGTTTGCGTGATTATTTTGCTATGGGGAGACACAAGTTCATCGATTGTTTTTATCTAAATCAGACGTATAGTAAAATCCCTAAGCAGTTAGTAAGAGACAACGCAAACCTAATCGTACTTTTTAAACAAGATGAAAGAAATATGAGACATGTTTATGAAGAACACGTCAATACTGACATGACATGGATTGAATTTCGAGAAATGTGTTCAAAAATATGGAGTGAGCCCTTCAGTTATGTTGTAATTAATAAAGATTGTGCAAAAAATAAAGGATGTTATAGAAATAAATTTGACACCTTTGTAATTTTTGATTAAGAGCACGAGTATATAATAAGGTGTCATCGTTGCAATAATATTACTCTCCAAACAGAGCTTAACCGGTTACAATCTATTCATCGATTATGGAAAAATCTTTAAAGAGGCAAATTGTTGATGCTGCAGCAGCTGTAAAGAAGAAGGTGCGAAAAATGCGAGATATTGAGAATGAGCGTAAGCAAGCCTTGGAAACAGTTTTTAAACCTGTAACAGAGCCTCTCAACCAAATTGCTACAGCCAGTATGCAAACTCCTTTGCTGCATAGTAATGAAGATGAAGAATCTAAAGATCTGTTTATAGACGAAACTTTGCAAAAAGTCGCAACTGGTAGTGATATAGACGAGTCTGATACCAGCAGTGAATCTTCGTATAAATCAGTTGAAAAAAGTGAAGGTCGCGATACATCATCCTGGTCAGTGTCTTCAGAAGCATTAACAGACATTCCATTTGGTGTTAGAGTAGAACGCGGAAAATTGATGTTAGGTTCTGCTCACATAACAATCGACGATCATTATATCATCGTGGCTGGTCATAAATACAGACATACGCCTGGTTTAAAACAACTACTGCTTAAGAAAGATATTGATTTAAGTCTGATTACTGAAGATGACTTGCAATATTATAAGAAAATGTTACTTGATACAAACGCACATCGTCGTGATAATGACCCAAGTAAACCAATAAAAAGTAATAAGGGACAAAAATATTTACAAGTTATTAAACCTCTTTTTAAACTGCAAAGTACTGTTCAGGGTAATCATTCAAAAGGAAAAGGACTACCATTAACAAAAATCTGGAAAAAAAACATAGATTTAGTATATTGGGATGATCCTAATGAATTGGTGGAAAGGTTAAAGTTATTAATAGCATCTCGAGATGCTGGTAACACAGGATTAGATAAATAATATCCATTATTGAAGAATTACGTGAAAGTAAACTTATAAATAAATAGGTGTAAAATTTACTATTGTTCAGTTGATCATCAGCCTTTACATATAGTACACCTGAAACATGAATATTGATAAATTTGGACAGTTAATTCATAAAAGAATGCGATTGTCAGAACTGATTAATTTCAATGATAACGCGTTGTTAAAATTAGAAAATGGAGATTTTGATTTAAAGTCATCTAGATTGAGAGGAATTAAACCTCCATTAGAAGCAGACGATGCTGTGAACAAGGATTATGTAGATCGAATGAGTGCTGATACGATAAAACAATTTAATAAACTGATTGCTTCATTGCGTGCTCAAATCATATTAGATGCACAAAAGACTGTTCAGTCTACTTTAAAAGCAAAGGAGCCTGAGGTTTTGATTCATTTGGAAGAGAAGTTTTACACCAAAGCAGATATAGATAAATTACTTAAAAATCTCAATAATGGCAAAACAACAAATAGTAAATGAAATACACAAAGCGGCACGAAGAAACTTTCTTCGACGTTCTGTTATTCTCAAAGGGATCGATGATTTATGGCAAGCAGATCTAATGGACATGCAAAACCTAAGAAAGTATAATAAAGGTTACAATTTCATTTTAGTGGTGATTGACTGCTTCTCAAAGTATGCCTGGGCAGAACCGTTAAAGTCTAAAAATAAATCTGAAGTAACTCGAGCGTTTGAACGAATACTACTAAGCAGCAATAAAAATCCTGTTAATTTACAAACAGATATGGGCACAGAGTTTTATAACAACACATTTCAAACGCTAATGAAGAAGTGCAACATTAACCATTACTCATCGTTCTCTACTAAAAAAGCTTCAATTGTAGAACGACTAATTAAAACTGTTAAAAATAATTTGTATAAATATTTTAGTCTCATTGGAAATTATAAGTGGTTAGGATCACCCTTAGAAGATTTATTTAATACGTATAACAACACAAAACATCGTACAATTAAAGTTAAACCTATTGATGTGAATAAATCTAATGAAGCAATCGTAAAAGAAAATATAAAAAATATATGTAATCATGTATCCCTCCAGTGGAAACCTAAATTTAAAAAAGGTGATTGTGTTCGTATCAGTAAATACAAACATAATTTCGAGAAAGGTTATACTCCTAACTGGTCAACTGAACTCTTCACAATAAAAAGGATTAATAAAACTATACCAGTAACATATCACATAGAAGATCAAAGAAAGCAAGATATATTAGGAACTTTTTACGAACAAGAACTTCAAAAATCGAACTATCCTGGTGTTTATTTAGTAGAAAAAATACTTAAAAAGAAAGGAAAGAAACTATTCGTTAAATGGTTAGGTCTCAGTAATGATGAAAACAGTTGGATTGATAAATCTGCATTAATAAATTGAGATATAAAAGAAGTACTTTGTTATATTTGTATCATTATAATTTAAGTAATGCAAGGTGGTGGACTAGTTAACAGTATAATTAATAACCTACCGTTCGAAGCTCATTTGCCTGGATACAATTATTGCGGACCAGGAACTAAACTTCATAAACGTTTGTTGCGAGGTGATCGAGGTGTGAATAAACTAGACGAAGCTTGTATGCACCACGATATAGCATATGAAAATCATACAGATTTACCTAATCGTCATAAAGCCGACTTACAGCTATTGAACATGGCTAAACATAGACTCAAATCAAAAGATGCGGGAAAAGGTGAAAAATTAAGCTCATGGTTAGTAAGCAAAGTCATGAAAGCCAAATTGAAAACTGGTTCTGGTGCCAAAACATTTAAGAGTTTAGTATCAAAAATAAAATCTAAAATAAAAAAGCTAAAACCCAAGAATAGTAAGTCTTTAATAAACTTCGCTTACTTAGCTGCAAAAAAGTTATGCCCCAAATTACATCAAATCAAAGTGCCGAGAGTGATCCCCATACCGAAGACTGGTGGAGTTCTACCTTTAATTCCAATTTTTGCTGGCTTATCAGCTTTAGGAGCTTTAGCTGGTGGTGCGGCTGGCATTGCAAAAACGGTAAATGATTACAAATCAGCTCAACAAAATTTGCGAGAGACAGAACGACACAATAGAACTATGGAGGGTTTAGCAGTGGGCAAGGGTTTATACATAAAGCCTTATAAAAACGGTAAAGGATTGTTTATAAAATCGACAAAAAACTGAACAAGAAGCTACCAAATCGCGCACTAACTAATGTAGACATCCAATACTATGCAAGAGACATCCCATATTTCCGAGGAGTATATATGAAAGATCAATTACCAAGGAAGCCGAAACGTATGGAATGTGGTATTGTTAACTTAGACGATTCTAAAAATGAAGGAACGCATTGGGTAGCTTATGTAAAAGTATATGACTATTGTGAATATTTTGATAGCTATGGAAATTTAAAACCTCCATTAGAACTGGTACGATATTTTAAGAATTGTAAAGTTTCATATAACTACACAAGATATCAAAAATTTAATACTGTAAACTGTGGTCATTTATGTTTAAAATATCTAAGAACTTTTTAGAATAAAAATATATAAAATGAATGCTTTTATTTTATTTCATTCATTTGCAAGATGTCACTCACTTTGTCAATAACTGGAAACTCATCAATTTTATCTACGTACTATCCTAATACGTTGCAACTCAATGGAGAATATGAGTGTGCTTTATTGCATTTTTCAACATTTAATTCTATACGAAATATTGATAAAAGTAATAACAAGTATTATTATGGCTCAAACGATGTTATTGAAATACCGGAAGGCACCTACGAATTTCAAGATATTTACGATTATTTAAAATCCGAAATAAAAGATGCCTCAATCAAATTACAATGTAATAACAATACTTTAAAAACTGCCATATACTGTTCAAAAGACGTTAATTTTAAGAAAGAAAACTCTTTCAGTAGACTGTTAGGATTTGATAAGCAGGTTCTGAAAGCAAATAAATGGCATGTGTCACAGCATCCAGTCAACATTTTACCGACGACAGTGGTAAGGATCGAATGTGACATTGTGAGCGGCTCTTACATAAACGGTGAACCAAGTCACATAATTCACGAATTCGCACTCAACGTACCACCTGGATACAGAATCGTAGAAATCCCGAAGAACGCAATATATTTTCCAATCAATCGAAACAGCATAAGCTGCATACATATCCGACTACTAGATATAAACAATCGTTTAATTAATTTGCGTGGTGAAGAAGTGCAGCTGTATTTACATCTTAGAAGAAAAAATGATTGACTACAATAAATATGTGTCTCATCAAATTAAAAATACCAGTTCTACTCAAGCTGCCTACCAAATAAGACGTCGTTCTAAGAGCAAAATAAAATTAACTAAAGACAATAAGATATTTCTCAGAGCGATCGGATTGTTAAAATGAATATCTTAGACGTTTTATCCACTCCGACTTACGACAACAGTATAGAAGGAATCGAATTTCATTCGTACAAACCTTATGTAACGAGTTTCAACAGGAACGATGAAATACGCATACCTATCAACCAACAGGATCTGTACATATTACCATCAGCCAGCACTCTGTATTTGGAAGGAACCGTTATCGTTAGCAAAAAAGATTCAAAAGAGAAAGTTACTAGTGTCAATTTTACGAACAATGGACTACTCTTCTTGTTCCAAGATATTAGGTACGAATTAAACGGAGTGGAGATTGATAAAATAAAAAATGCAGGTATAACTACAACCATGAAATCATTAATATCAATGAATGAGAATGAATCAAAAATAGCTAGAGCTTGGGGTTGGAGTATCGATGGCATAAAAAATATTAATGGAGGAAGTTTTTCTGCGTCTATACCACTTCGGAATATCCTCGGTTTTGCAGAAGATTTTAAAAAAGTTGTAATAAATAGTAGACATGAACTAATATTATTACGAAGCAACACTAATTTGAACGCTGTAAAATTAAATACCGGCGAAATAGTGGAAGACATTCAAATCAATAAAATCATATGGCGCGTACCCCATGTTAAAGTATCGGACAAAGAAAAAATAAGTTTATTAAAACTATTGGAAAAAGATCGACCGCTTCAGATGGTTTTTAGAAACTGGGATCTATATGAATACCCCACTTTACCAAGAACTACAAAGCACACCTGGTCTATCAAAACTTCATCTCAAATAGAAAAACCGAGATATGTAATAATTGGTCTACAAACAAGTAGAAAAAATAATGCAAGTTCTGACATGTCGCAGTTTGATCACTGCTATGTTCGTGATGTTCGAGTATACCTTAATTCGACATATTTCCCGTATGAAAACATCAATGTCAACTTCGCCAATAACAGAATTGCTTTATTATATGAGCAATACATCAGGTTTCAACAGTCATATTATGGACGTTGTCCGGAGTCTTTATTAAGCGAGAAACAATTTAAAGAATTAGCTCCGTTGTTTGTTGTTGATTGCTCTAGACAGACCGATAATCTGAAGACTGGACCCGTTGTGGATGTAAGGGTAGAAATTGAGAGTGATTCAGAAATACCAGATCAAACTTCGGCATACTGTCTCATTCTCAACGATTGTATTGTTGAATACAAACCATTAAGCAACACAGTGAAGAAGTTATCATGAACGCGGATATTATCATTGTCGAACTCCAAGGATTCAAATATTTAGACAATAATTTTATTGTCAAAGAAGTGGCTATCGTAAGTAATGACCACACACAGACGTTCTTGGTTAAACCACCGCATTCGTTTTATTATTTAACTCAAGAAGAAAAGAAGCAGGTGCGATGGTTGGAAAGAAATCGTGGAATTTTCTGGAGTGAGGGCTTTATAGACTACAGAGAGTTTCAACACGTCATCGTACCGTATTTAGAAAATAAAAAAATTATTACAAAGGGTTTGGAGAAGATTAAGTGGATTAAAGAGTTATGTGCAAACTGTGAAGTGATTGACATAGGTGAAAAAGGGTGTCCTAATTTTGCGACATTAAAAAAGAAGTTCTGTAAAAATAAAACTGATTTTAATTGTGTGAAACATAAAATAAATTGTGCATTGAATAATGCGGTGTGTATTAGAAAATGGTATGTGGATAATAATATGTCTATATTTAATTTATTTTAATTATTATTGTGTTGAACAGTTAATAAAAATGTAATTATCTACTTATGAGTGTTTTATTTAATATAATCAGGGTAACCTACATACTAAACTTTAAATGAGCTGTAGCAAAATGATATTTATTAAAAATCCTTAAAGCAATTAACCTATAATAATATCATTACACTAGAGCTAATTTAGAGTTCGAGTATAAATAAGTAATACAAAATAAAACATAATTTAAATTATAACTGAATATACTTTTATTTATTTTTTAAATTATTTAAAATTATTACAAACTAATTATATCTACCAACCCAATAATCATAATAACTGTCCCCACATGTTTTCTACGCGTACATACATACTTATAACATAAAAACTTGTGATGTATGAGCACTACCCAACAAAATTAAACTAAGAGATTAATATTATCTATTTACATTAAAACAATCTAGATATTTTATTTAATTTTTTTCTCTCTTTATTATTTTTTGTTTTTGATATTTTTGTAACTTCTTTTGTATATGTCGGCGCAGGAGGGCCTTCATCAGAGTCCGCCATAGTTGGTCAGGCGTGGGTACTTGGGCAAGGAATGGTAATTTTAATTAACACTCGAGTTTTGATCAGAGTTACTATAATTTACGTTAACAAAGTTTGATTCACAAAATAACTGTCCTATATTCTAGCTAAAGTCAATCAGTAATCAAGTTCACTATGATAATTGCATTTCACACTAGGATGACGCAGAATATCAGCGATTCGTCTAGCGCGTGGTGCACGGTCGGCTCTCGTTCAAAAAGTGTTCTTCAACATGGCCGCCGTGCTCCCACCCGCCCGACGCTCCGCTAGAGTGACGGCTGCCACTCTTATTCTGACGTCTGACATTGACATTTGACGCTAACTGTCACCAATCAATAGAAGCTGTCATCGGTGACAGCAACAGCAGCCGTTTAAATACGACATATTTGCGATGCGCCGTCACGGCCAGACTGACTAGCGACCGTCCTCGGGCGTACCTGGATGCAATCCTGAAACAAAGTTACGCAACTTCAAATATACGCTCGTCCAACCTGACAAGCAGAATAAGTTTTGACTTTGACATTGCTATCACCGTTCAATTGCATATAGACTTGGACCGGACGGGTGTGTCCTTACGACTAACCCTGATATAATGGGTAGCCCGGACTACACTGTCCCTTCGACCAATCACTCAAATACAAGTTTTGGACCGGACGGGTGTGTCCTTGCGACCACCGCAGATGGACCGGACGACACTGTCCTTTCGACCAATCACTCAAATACAAGTTTTGGACCGGACGGGTGTGTCCTTGCGACCATCGCAGATGGACCGGACGACACTGTCCTTTCGACCAAGCACTCAAATACTAGTTTTGGACCGGACGGGTGTGTCCTTGCGACCATCGTAGATGGACCGGACGACACTGTCCTTTCGACCAATCACTCAAATACAAGTTGTGGACCGGACGGGTGTGTCCTTGCGACCATCGTAGATGGACCGGACGACACTGTCCTTTCGACCACCCAATGAAAATGGACTAGACAGGAAGAGTGCGTCCCTTCGACCAGCCAGTATGGCATAGACCGGACGGCACCATTCCGTCCACATGATACACAAAAAATTACACAAATCTCGTACATACCTAATTGTTATGGATTTCGACTCCTACTTCGTGTAGTTGGAACGTTTCGTCATCCGAGAGTATACTTAGAGTATCAGAACCCGCAGTTAAAGTATCTGAGCCAGCTGTATCGGTGTTGGATTCGAGAGTCAAGGTGTCATCGTTATGTAGCGAGTGTGTACTTTCTCTACTGGTACTCTCGTGTACCTCTTCTGGCGCCGTCTCGGCCTCCGTTTCATTCAATAGACTACTAGTTACTTCTAATAAACCCTCGTGCCCCTTAGGTACTGCGCGCAAATTCTCATGTGCATACTTGTAAGTACGTCTGGAACCGACACCACTAACTGTCTTAAGCTCATAGCGGTCATTGTCTAAAATCGCGGTGATAACGAACGGCCCCTTGAACTTCCTATCAAGCTTGGTCTGATTTCGCTCGCTACTTTTTATAAATACGAAGTCTCCTACTGAGAATGGTTTAATTATCGTTCGACCTTTATTAAATCGTTCAGCGTCGGCTGCAGCTGCTTTCCGAATATTTTGTGAAGCATCATCTCGTACAGACTCTAAATCTAGACGGTTTGACTCTTCGGAATCGGAAATACCTATTTTAGATAGTCCTAATTATTGTGCACGAATTCCTATCATCAACTCGGTCGGTGAGTATTTAGTTACGGTTGATTTAGTGCTGTTTAACGCTAACTGGACATTGCCGAGTTCTTCCCGCCAGGTTTTGTTAGGGTCATTCTCAACAATTGTGAGAAGACTCTTGAGCGTTCGCATAACACGCTCGACTTGTCCGTTAGCCCTAGCAGAACCAGTTGCTATAAAGTGCAAGTCGATTTTATGCTCGGTGCAGAAATTTTTAAATTCTGCACTTGCATAGCAACGGCCTTGATCAGCAATTATACGTCTCGGTGCACCAAAAAGACATACTGCCTTTTTTACGGCCTGCACAGCACAAGTTGCGTCTAATGAATAGGTGTGTTCTAGTAATACGTATTTCGTAAAAGCGTCGATAATTACCGAGCAGTATTCTTTTCGGTCGCTTTTGCCACTGAGCTTACCAGTAAAATCAATGTGGATGGTGTGCCAGGGCAAAGACACTTTTGGAATGGAGTGGAGCTGAACAGCTTGAGCTCTGGAAGGGCCTTTTGATGCCTTACATATAATACAGCTTTCTATAAATTTCTTAACACATTTGGACATCTGGGGAAACCAATACTGTTCATAAATTTTGTCTAGCGTTTTGTCGTATCCTAAGTGTTGAAGTTCGCTATGAATGTGACTAATTAAAGTCCAAATCAACGAGCGAGGGACAACGGGCAACCATGATACAATTTTGTTCCGAGCAATTTTCCTATACAAGATACCGTCTCTGACGTCATACGTTTCTGCTACGGATTCGGGGAAATCATTATTATGGTGTTTAAAAATCAGATCTTGTATTTCAGAATCTCTTTTTTGTTCTACCGAAAGCCAACCTTTATGCAGTTCTACGAATTTGACATCTTTTCGTCCTTTGACAGAAGATGTTGAGGAAGGTGAATTTGTATCGGGTTGGGGATTTCTAGAGAGATAGTCTGCGTGCTCCATTCCACGGCCTTAACGATATACGCACACTACACATATACACACTATATGCATATTGTACACTATGCTTGTATATTGCTTGTACTATTGGGTTTAACAGTGTAACAATTGTAGATAGGCCAATAAATAAATAAATAAAATACGATTTCAAAATCGTATTTCTGAAGGATAGCCCACCAGCGATGAACACGTGGTGTCAGGTCTACTTTTGACTTAGATGCTTTTAGCGAGTTGCAATCAGTGAAGACCGTGAAGTGTCGCCCGTAGAGGTAATGACGAAAGTGTTCTACCGCTCGTACGACTGCCAGCGTCTCCAGTTCGTATGAGTGGTAGCGGGACTCTGTATCACTTGTGCGTTGGCTAAAATATTCTATAACGTGAGGTAAATTATCTCTTTTTTGGATAAGGATTGCGCCATAGCCTTCGGAGCTGGCATCGGTATGTAACTCGACTGGCAGCTCGGGATCGAAAATGGTTAAGACTGGTTCAGATGTCAGTATGCCAATAATTGTCCTACGTATGTCCTCGCATTTGTCAGTCCATTTGATGGGACCCTTAAGTTTCGTCAGTGGATACAATGGGCCGACTGTGTGACTAAAACCAGGTATAAACTTGCGGAAATAAGAGGCCAAACCAAGAAATTGCCGGACTTGTGTGGCTGTTTTTGGGGGTGGAGCATCTACCAGGGCCTGTATTTTACGAAGGTTGGGCCTCACTTCACCGCTTTGAAGCGAATATCCCAGATAATCAATTTTTGATTTGAGAAATTTGCATTTTTTTAAGTTGAGTGAAAATCCTGCCTCAGATAACGCGCCTAGAACTTCATGTAACTGCTCCAGGCTTTCGCGAACGCTTTTAGAGTGACAGAGAATATCATCCATATATACCAGGAGTTTATTCTTAAGGTGGCATAGTGCCTTCGTTATACATTTCTGATATACAGATGAGGAATTGCGCAAACCGAACGGCATGGCTAAGTACTCATATTGGCCTTCTGGCGTCACAAATGCTGTCTTCTCTACTGAATCAGGGTGAACAGGAATTTGGTGGAAACCAGAGGCCATATCGAGGGAAGTAAAGAATCGGGCACCTGTGAGTTGGTCTATTTGATCATCTATACGCGGCAGTGGATAGTGTTCGGGTCGAGTATTAGAATTAAGTTCCCGAAAATCGACGCACATTCTATCTGTATTATCCTTTTTCTTAACTAGGAGTATCGGACTAGCGAAGGGTGAAGTACTCTCTCTTATAATCCCGGCATCTAAAAGTTGCTGAACCTTTTCTCTTACAATTTGCTTTTCTGGTGGCGCTAATCTATAAGGACATCTTTGGACAATTTTGTGTGGGTCTACTAGATTAATTTCTAACATACCAGTATTAACCTTTCTAGTTGGAACCCCGTCTATAAAATATTGAGCATATTTATTGAGCAGTTTCACTAAAGATTCCCTATCTTCACCTTCGAGATCAGTGTCAATTGAATCGGAAGTTATTCTATTCGGTTGCAACTCACAAGAATTAGACTGTTTCTTAGAAAAGAATTTAAGCTGGTCTTGATCTATTTGGACGCCAATGTCATTTTCTAAGATATCCCTACCTATTATGACAGGGTCCGATAGGCAAGAATCCGGTACCACATGAAAAAGTAAGGTCTGAGTTATTTCACCCACTTTTACTTCATTTAAAATTTGAGTATCACACCTAACATCATCACCCCCGATCCCAGTTAGGTAGACAAGAGAATTGCACACAGTACCAGGAAATTTACAGCAAAAACTCTCTTTGAGGAGCGAACAAGACGAACCACTATCAAATAAAAACAAAACGGGCTCACCGGATGAAGTATTTAGGATGCCCCTCGAAGTGCGCTGTCCACACAGGTTGACCTCCTTGACTGCCGCTCCTCCACCAGTTTTTCTGTCGGGGCAAACTGTCGCCACATGACCTTGCTTGCCGCACACGTAGCAGGTGACAGCTGGTGTCCTATCAGCAAGCCGCGAAGAGTTCGAGGCGTCTGCTTGTACTGATGATCCGGCGTTTTCACGTCTCTTCCTACAATCAGCTTGTCGATGTCCAGATAATCCGCACCAATGGCATTTTCCAGGGAACCGTGTATCGCTCATACGGGTTCGTTTTACTTCCAGTTCTTGCATCTCTGATTCGAGGCGCCGCTTTGAAGAAATGCCGCCTAGAATCCGGAACAATTGAGATCTACTACTAATCAGATGAGCATTCAGCTCACGACGTATAACACCGTCTTTTTGGCAGAGCACAGATACCACAAATCCAGTAATCACTTCTTCAGGCATGTCAGTCTTGGGTATTCGCTCAATCATATTCCATAACCGCATTGCAGATTCAGATGCAGTTTCTTTTATTCCAATCTGGAACCGCAATATATCATCAAAGTGGTCTTGCGGCAATTTCGGCTTTGAAAACATGGCCAGTAAGGACTGTTTTACTAAGGGCCAGGTCAGCTCGGTTAGATTTAATCTAGTTATGCAAGAGGCTGCGCGACCCTTTAGTGCACTTGTGAGAGCCATAAGTAGCTCGACTCCTTCTAAACACTTTTTTTGCACGATCATTTCGGTAACGTTACACCAACCTTCTATGTCAGCATCACTGTCGTCTGGGTTGAACTGCAAAAGTTTGATGGCAGCTGTACTTGTGCTAGGCATCTCTGACATTGAGACCACTCGCGAGAGTAGTGCTTCCATGTTGCTTAGTAATTGTGTGGCACCATGGTCTTCCAATGATGATCTCGTCTCTTCTGGTCGCAGCCCGTGGGATCCCACTTCTGATGTCGGCGCAGGAGGGCCTTTGTCAGAGTCCGCCATAGTTGGTCAGGCGTGGGTACTTGGGCAAGGAATGGTAATTTTAATTAACACTCGAGTTTTGATCAGAGTTACTATAATTTACGTTAACAAAGTTTGATTCACAAAATAACTGTCCTATATTCTAGCTAAAGTCAATCAGTAATCAAGTTCACTATGATAATTGCATTTCACACTAGGATGACGCAGAATATCAGCGATTCGTCTAGCGCGTGGTGCACGGTCGGCTCTCGTTCAAAAAGTGATCTTCAACATGGCCGCCGTGCTCCCACCCGCCCGACGCTCCGCTAGAGTGACGGCTGCCACTCTTATTCTGACGTCTGACATTGACATTTGACGCTAACTGTCACCAATCAATAGAAGCTGTCATCGGTGACAGCAACAGCAGCCGTTTAAATACGACATATTTGCGATGCGCCGTCATATATTTAAAAGATTATTACAATAAAACTTACATATATGATATTCTAATAATTTATACATCCAGAACTTACACAACATAAAAACCTATTATTATACCCTAATAACTATAATATTACTCACATATTAACTTATAAAGTAGGTACTTACAAAATAATTACATCACTTAATAATAACTGTCCCCACAAAGTTTTTTTGAAATTTTGTTAATTAACGATTGCGTCTCCTCCATAACATAGTCCAGCGGTTCAGTCACTACATACTGCGCACTTAACATCACATTCTGATTGTCACTTGCAGGTTCTTGTTCACTGATATCCAACACTTGTACCTGGATCAGTCGTAATCCTTTTTTCTTCTCATTGTTTATGACATATGTGTTGATGAGCACAGCAACCTAAGTTAATGTTTAATAATAACATGTACGACATAAACATTATTGCGCGTAATTTTTAACGCTCACTCGTGATTGGCTGAAAGGGTATCGCCCGGACCAATAGGAAAATTGTATGCGGGGCTAGGCCCAAGTGCAAAATTTTAAGTAAACAAGTAGTCAGATCTTTAGAGCCTTGCCACGCCCAAACCCGACCACCAAAGGTCGGGTAACTTTATAGACATGTAAATAGCATGTAAAGGGACCGGATTCCAATAAAAATGAGGAGTCCCGATGTAAGGATGTACGCGCGGGAAGAAAAATACGTTAAACAATAGATTCCCACACCTCCCGCACCCCGCCTCTGTACCACGTCCCCCGTTCCCCTTCAACACCCCTCTGCGAGGTTGTGTTGAAAGTGATTGGAGGGGAGCCGTATACTGTATCTGTAACTCCCCCCGCGACTTGCGCTATGATGCAAAAATTATATAAGGGCCCGCCCTTCCCAGGGCGGACAGTCGTCTTCAGTCGTCTTCAACAGTCTCCAGCCGGTCTCCGCCCAAGCAGCACGTAACTCTTCCACGTTCCGCGTAGGGTCCCCGTCCGTATAACGTGCTGCTATAATCGCGCTCCTTATTTAAAATCAGTAATAGTTAATAGTGAAATGTTTAGCGTGTAAGGACTATTATTGTTTGTGACCTAGTGTTTAATTGTGACTATAATTGTGTGATTTAAATATATGTGCTTTTTACAACTTTCAAGATAGTGTTTTAATTGTTACCACCTAGTCCACTGCTATCCACCCTGCGCCTGAATCGCCTACAATTTTTGGTCCTTCGAGCCGGATCAGCAGTGAACTAGCCATGAGTGAAAGAAGTACGGTCACAACACGGAGCAAGATGCGGAAGCTGGAAGATGAAATAAACAAGCGTCAAGGATTAGAAGCTGATTCAGGGGTGGCGTCTGAAATGGCACCCGGGTCACCTTCGATAGCGCCGACAACAGCGTCGTTTCCTGCCCCTGTGATCCCGCTGGCTGGCCCCGGTCGTGTGATCGACCATCGTGTTAATGTCACGCCAGCGAGATCGGGTATATTATAGAGGGCAAGATCCGGAGTGAGCCACGTCTCCTCGAAGAGCGGCCAGAGAAGCGCCGACTACCTTCGACGGAGGGTTGAATACGAGGCGGAACGCGAGTTAGTGCGTCTGAAGGAAAACCTAGTCAAGAAGAAGCTCGAAGTTGATCTCGCTGAGATAGACGCCGCTGAAGAAGAAGACTCAGGTTCAGCAGGGGAAGAGACAACACGGCGTGTTGAAGAATGGGTTGAAGAAACTACGCCCGCCCGCTACAACCAGCGCCCGAGCCTACGAACCCCCGCAATGAACAAAGGTCAGTACCACCGCCCGAACATACGCCTGCGCTCCAACGGGGTGCGCCCGCGTCCGTGCAGTTCCGCGAACCTACGTACCGCACCACGCCCACCGCCGCGACGACTGGTACCACGCGAGCAACGCCAAGGCCACCACACGAGTGGGACAACACGAACGCCGACGACGCGGACAGAGGCAGGTCGCGAGACAGAAAAATTGACCATTAGCGGACGCTATAAATCAGTTAGCGCGGCCGCGGCCAGTACCGAGGCAAGCGTACGAGTTACCATATTTCAGCGGTGACCCCGCGGAATGGCTGTCATACAAAAACATGTATTATGACACGACCTCTTTATACAAATTCAAAACCCATGAAAACTTAGCTCGGTTAAAAACGTCACTTCAGGGAGACGCTAAGCTAGCAGTGGAGGACCTATTACGCACCTGTACGAACCCGTCGGATATAATGAAGACACTGGACGACGAGTTCGGGCATCCAAACCTAGTGCTAGAGTGTGCCCTAAAGAAAGTGCGCGCGTTACCTAAGGTAACAGAAAGTGGGCGCGAACTTCGGAAATTTTCTACGACAGTGCGTAATTGTGTTTCGCTCCTAAAAAGTGTGCAGGCAAACGGATACCTAAACAACCCGCAACTGGTAAGTGAATTGTTGAATAAACTCACACCTATGCAACGCGCTCAATATGGGGACTTTGCGATGGGCATGCAAGCTAGCCAGGGCATAGATGTACGAGTGTCTCCGAGCTTGGAATTACTCGCTGAATTCCTTAGTCATCTAGCCCGAGCCACATCCTACTATATACAAATAAACACAGATACGCCCGCAATGTCAACCAGTGCTAATAAACCCCGAGGCAATGTACAATCATTTAAGCAAATCAGAAATGTACAACGCCTACATGTAACTGCCGATAATAATGTACAACAGGTCAAAGATGAGTCAGAACCATGTACTTTGTGTGGACAGCCTCACAAGCTGCCAAAATGTGAAAAGTTCACTGGGTTAAAGGTCAACGAGCGATGGGAACATGTAAAGAAAAATAAGCTATGTTTTAAATGTATTATCAAGAAACATAACAAGAACTTCTGTCGTGCGAGTAGGTGCGCGTCGTGTAATTACGCGCACCACACGTTATTACATGCCGACAAGAAGACCGAGAGTGTGACTAACGTCAGTGACTACACCGGCAAGGCGTTATTAAAAATACTACCAGTGTACGTGTCAGTGAACGGTAATGAAGAACAGTGTTATGCCCTACTAGACGACGGGGCTACCGTGTCACTAATAGACGATTCGTTGGCCAGAAATGTCAAAGGTCAACAAGTGCCATTAGTTTTACGAAGTGCGCGCGGACATGAAATAGTCGATAACACTTCGCGCGTAATCAGTGTCTCAGTGCGCGGACCAAGCGGTCAATCATACGAAATAAAGTGCCGTACCATTACGCAATTGGACCTACCCGCGCAAACAGTGCCCGCCTCAGTGATGGCGGAGCACGCCCACCTTCGCCACTTGGGATGCGAGGAGATGAGAGGCGCCCGGCCGCTGCTATTGCTGGGCCAGGACAACTGGGAGTTGCTGACCAGCCAGGAGACCCGACGAGGGAAGTCAGGTAAGCCAGTTGCCTCTTTGACCAGCTTAGGGTGGGTGGTTCACGGACCCGTAGGGAATAGCCATTCTAGTGATCAAAATATAAATTGTGTAGTGGAAACAGACATCGACTTACATAACTTAGTTAAAAAGCAACTTGAGTTAGAAGCAATAGGAATATCAGAGATACCTCGAATTCATCAAGATATTGAGAGGGCTAAAGCTATCCTTGAGTCCACTAGCCGTCAATCGGAAAGCGGCACCTGGGAAGTAGGTTTACTGTGGCGTCGGGACAACCCTCAGTTGCCCGACAATTACAAACAAGCGCGCCAGCGATTAGCTGGCATCGAGCGTCGTTTGAATAAAGATCCAATGTACGCTACAGCCTATAAGTCACAAATTGATAGACTGATAGCAGAAGGTTACGCCAGTAAGTTAGAAGGCGCAACTAAGTACGATCCGGTATGGTACCTACCCACCGGTGGTGGTATGGGTAAAGAATCCAAATAAACCAGCAAAATTAAGATTAGTGTTCGACGCCGCAGCACCTTATAATGGTACCGCCTTAAATGATAACCTTCTTGTAGGACCCGACCTTTTAAACTCTCTTTTAGGTGTATTATTTAAATTTAGATTAGGGCCCGTTGCATACACAGGGGACATAGCCGATATGTTCCTCCGGGTTAGAATCAGAGAACAAGACAGAGGGGCGCAATTGTTTTTGTGGAATGCGGCCGGCAATAAAGAACCTGACGTATACGTCATGAATTCTATGATTTTCGGTGCCGTGTCGTCTCCAACATCAGCCATTTTTATTTTAAATAAAAACGCGGCTCAGCATAGAGAAACATACCCCGATGCAGTAGTGGCAATAAATACAAAACACTACATGGACGACTACCTTGATAGCACGTGGTCTGTTGCTCAGGCCAGCAATTTAATTGAGGAAGTGACCCACATCCACGCCAAGGGCGGGTTTATTATACGGGGGTGGGTCACCAACTCTCAAGAGCTACGAGACAGGCTACAGATAGAAATGCCTGATCGGGTGGCTTTAGAAAAAGGTGAAAGTGCTACGGAACGCACGTTAGGTATGATATGGTCGCCGAGCACGGACCAACTAGCTTTTGATTTATCATTTAAAAGATTACCTAAATCTATAGTAGAAGGGCAAACCATACCCACGAAACGAGAATTTCTTAGATTCATCATGTCAATTTTTGACCCACTTGGTTTTCTGTACCCGTGTGTCATTCAATCACGCATACTCATGAAGCGGGTATGGCATACGGGGATTCAGTGGGATGAAAAACTGCGAGACGCAGAGTCCAAAATATGGTTTGAGTGGCTGCAAAAACTGCACCACCTAACCGACCTAACCATCCCTCGGTGGTACGGTCTAAAGCCAGAAGGCATAGAGCTACATGTATTTGGTGACGCGAGCGAATCCGCTTACGCCGCGTTAGCCTATTTAGCGGGGATAAATCCAGACGGACATAGAGAGGTCGCCATAATTATAGGAAAAGCTAGAGTGGCGCCACAGAAGTTAATTTCCGTCCCGCGACTAGAATTGCAAGCGGCTGTTTTAGCCTGTAGATTGGCCGACACAGTTGAAAAAGAACTAGGCATACCGATAAATAGTAAATATCTGTGGACAGACAGTAAAACCGTTTTAAAATGGATCAACTCAGACGCGTTAGAATTTCAAAGGTTCGTGTCCCACCGTCTAGCAGAGATCGATAGGAGGTCAAAGAGAGCCGACTGGCACTGGGTTCCCTCGGCGATGAACCCCGCTGACAAAGCCACCCGAATGGACTGGCCCAATAACGGTAATGAGTGGCTATCGGGCCCCTCGTTTCTTCGTTTCCCACAGGAGCAGTGGCCGGCGAGCGTCAGTCTCGACGCGGTGGCAGAGGCGCAGCTAGAACGGCGGGCGGGGACGCAAATCTTGGTGGCGGCGCGGGCGCGCGCGCCGGGGGTACCCGGGGGCGCGCGGATGCTGGCGATGTGTGCGCGGGTGGCGCGGGTTGCGCTTGCGGCGCAGCGGCACGCGCAGTAGTCGGCGCAGAAGTGCGCGCGGGCGCCGCAGCCCGGACAGCGGGCGCGGTCGCGCGCACTGGCGCAGGTACGCGTGCGGGCGGCACTGGGGCGCGCGCTTGGGGCGCGCGGCCTGTGTTCGCGGCGGGCCCCGGAGCCTGTATGGGCACCGGGCGGAACGCTGCGGGGCGGACGGGTACCGCGTGCTGGCGGCTCGTCGACGGCGTCGGCGCAACGCGCGCAGGCGCCAATGACGTCGGTGGGCCGGCAGCTACTGCGGCTCCCGTACCCCCCCCTCTTCCTTCTTCCTCCTTCCTCTTCATCTTCAGTCCGGCCGGCGGCGCACCGGACGACGCGTCGCCGATATTCGGCATCGACGTCGTCCGATCCAACGCCGGACGGGTCTCCTGGGACCCGGCATTGCGGCCCAAAGAGCTGCGCTTGCCGGGTTTTGGCATCGCGGGGGGTGTGGCCTCCGCGACCGCTGCGACGGTGGTCCGCCGGGCGACGGTGGGCTCCCCCTGTGTTTGCACGAGTGCCCTAGGGGAGCTCGCGCAAACACAAGTTGAGCAGGGTTAAAATTTGCGGTCCGCGCGGAACTGTGCAGAATGTTGACACGTAGGAAAGAACACTGCACTTGTTGCCACTAGCCGATCCACTGCCGCTGCTCTCGTAAAGAGGTCGCTACGCCCCCGTAAGGGGGCGTGGCGAGCGGTACCGGGGCTGAGCCCCCCGGCCGCGAAAGGCAACACGGTGGCCCGTAAATACGGGCCCCTCATTAGGTCGGCGTCAGTGGCCTAACGGAATATTGGCCGCACGTAAATAAGTTACGTGCGTCCATGTGAATAGTTGCATGTTGTTTCTCTGTAGGCGCGCCGCGACGCTGATTCATACAGCGCCGCTTTCTTCACGACACCTCGGCGGTCTGTCCCCGCCAGGTGAGACCCCCAGTTACCTGGGGGAGGCCCGGCGGAGGACGACCAGCGACGGAGGTGCCGACTCGACGCTCCTACAGAGTTAGGTGTTTTGCCCCCGCCCGCCCCGCTTCCAGAGCTAGCCGGTCACGGTCCGGGCTAAGAGGCAGTCGTGTGTGTGTGAGCGGTATTGTATTGTGTAACACCGCCCAGTGTCTACGCGCCCGCAGCCCGCACTGCGCGGTCACGTGTGAGTTTAAGCGTCTGTACAGTGATGAATGACTGCGCTCGCTGCGTAACGTGCCTATATTAACCTAGCACACGCTACGCAACGAAATGTATGTAATAAAGTGTGGAGTTCTATTGATTCAAGTGAGCCGCGTGTAACCTGGGTGCGGCTCACTTGAGGCGTCAATCCGGTGCGATGGGGTCGTCGTCCGCTACCAGGTCGCGGGGCAAGGGTCTCGCGTCGGGGGGGCGCGCGTGCCAGGGCGCAATGTCCTGGACATGGGCCCAGGCGGATGCGTCGGCACGCGCGAACATTCCCGTCGCGAGGCGCCGCACAAACTCATCCAGGCTCTCAATCCCGAGGTCCCGGTGAATGATATCGTTCCTCACGAAACGAGGCGCGCCTACTATGGTCCGCAGCGCCAGACTTTGCTGCGCGCGGAGTAGCTTTCGGCTCGGCTCGCTCGTGAGGGCGAACCATGCCGGGGCGGCGTACGTCAAGATTGGGCGCACGTACAGCTTGTACACACCCAACTTGACGCGCGCCGGAATGCGGGACGAGAGCACTGGTTTGAGCAGGTTGCGGGCAACCCTACCCCGTGCGGCGACCGAGCGGACGTGTGGCCCCATCGTGAGCCGACGATCGGTGGTGACCCCCAGGTACTTGACCCGGGGCGACCACGCGATGTCGGCTCCTTGCAGCTTCAAGGGTGGTGAGAGGAGCGCGGACCCGGAGACCATCGCCTGCGTCTTACCCACGTTCACCGACAGCCGCCACTTGGACAGCCACTCGGGAAGCGTGTCGAGCGCGCGCTGCATCTTGACGGCCGCGTACTTCGCATTGAGCGATGTAGTAATGTACGCGGCGTCATCTGCGTACAGCGCGAGCATTGCGTCCGGAGTGGTGGGGATGTCGTCGGTGTAACGCGAGTAACACGCCGGCGACACGCAGCTGCCCTGCGGTACACCCGCGAGCACCGGGCGGGCGCTGGAGAGCGCCCCGTCGACCACCACCCTGAAAATCCTGTTGGAGAGGAAAGTAGAGACCACTTTTACAACGCGACGGGGCGCGCCGGATGTGGCCATCTTGTAAACGAGGCCGTCGTGCCACACACGGTCGAAGGCCTTCTCCATGTCGAGGAATACTGCCACCGAGTATTCCTTCTTGTTGGCTGCGGCTGCGAGGTGGTGCAGTACCCTCGACAGCTGGAGCGTCGTGCTATGTTCCGCCCGGAACCCAAACTGCTCCGGGCGCGGCGCTATGTGGGGTTGGAGATATCGCAGCAGGAGTGCTTCGAACACCTTGGAGACGGTCGACAGCAGCGTGATCGGCCGATAGCTCTCCGGCTTCAGGATGTTTTTCCCCGCCTTGGGCAACATGATGACGCGCCCCTCCTTCCACGAAGCGGGAAAGGCCCCCGTGCGCAGTATCGCCGTAAACAGGCGCGCCAGCGCCGCTAACATACGGTACGGCAGGTGGCGCAGCACTGTGTTGGTGATACCGTCAGCACCGGGGGCCTTCCTGGGCTTCGTCTTAAGGATGGCGCGTCTGACTGCGCCCGGCGAGAAAAATATGGCATCTTCATCGGGAGCTATCGGCGTGCCGAAGTAGTCTCCTAGGTGTTTCTCGACTGCTGCGACATGTTCGGTGTCGCCGGTCGGGTTGGGGCGGAACTGACGCTCCAGGTGTTCGGCGAAGACCTCCGCCCGGTCCTCTGCTGCATACTTGAGCGCCCCGTCGCTGTTGAGCAGCGGACGCACCGGGGCTGGGGTACTCGTAAGTTGGCCGCACAGCTTGTGTAACGACGGCCAACTGTCCGTCGTGGCGTCGATCCTTTCCTCCCAGCCCGCGGTGGTAAGCGCCTGAAGCTCGGCCTTAACCTTCTCCGCGAGACGGTTCAGCTGCGTTTTCAATGTCGGGCATCTGAGCTGTTGCCACTGCTTGCGTATGCGCCTCTTCTCGGCGATCATTGCATCAATGCGCGCCGGCAGGGGCGGCAATAGCACTCTCCCCTGCGGCTGCGTGCTAGTCGCCGTTTTCAAGGCGCTCTGTATGCAAGCAGTGACTTCGTCCGCTGTCTCGTCTACGTCCGCGGAGGTGACGATAGGCCGAGTCGGCGTGGTGGTCTCTACTTCCTCTACGAACTTGGTCCAGTCCGTGAGTCGACGTGGCGCTACGGGCTTCAGTCGGGCCGGCATACCCGATAAGACGACGAGTACAGGCTGGTGGTCCGATTGTAACTCGTCGTCTATCACTTGCTGCGTGATCTGGCGGTGTAGCCCTCGGTGGACTACGATGTCCAGCACGTCCGGCATGTACTGCCTGGCGTCCGGGTAGTGTGTGGGCGTCTCTGGGCCGGACACCGTATAGCCGAAGGCTTCCGCGTCCGCGAAGAGTCGTCTCCCCTCGGTATTCGTGTTACACGAGTTCCACGCCGGGTGCTTGCAATTCAAGTCGCCGGCAAGGATGGTGACGCGTGAGGTGCTACCAAGCAGGGCCCGCAGCTCGGTAAAGTCCAAGCGAGCCGCGGGCGGCTTGTAGCACGCATACATGTTGATGTCCTCGCCGGCAACGTGTAGTTGCACACCCAGCGCGTAAAACGTGCTGAGCGACGGCAAGGGGAGTTCTTGATGGACGACCCTTCGCCTCACTAGTACCGCCAGACCACGATACGTAGAATGAGCCGACCGTTCGTCCTTCCTATAAGCGAGATATCCCGGGAACCTAATCTTGTCCTCAGGTCCCAGGAGCGTCTCGCTTATTAGCGCCACGTCGATGTTTTGTTCCCGAAGGAGGTGGCGGAGGGGGGCGACCTTATCCCTTAGGCCGCGGGCGTTCCAGTGGATCACCCTTAACGATCTATCCATGATAAAGTGTCAGTAGCGTGGCTAGACCGTCAAGGATGACCGTCTCCACATCTTGACCCTGCTGTATTGCCTTTATTAGGTCCATCAGTAGTTTGATGGCGCAGGCTGTGAATTCCTTCTTTGTAGTTTTTGTGGCCGCGCTAGTGGCGCTAGCGTCGGCACTCGTAGTTTTCTTGAACTGTTTGGGTTCCCTTTTCTCCCGCTGCGTAGTGCCGGCGCTAGCGGCGGGTACCTCGGTGACTGTCTTATTTATTACAGCCTGCGCCTCGCTTACAGCAGGGTTGACCGCAGGGATCTCTCCTGTGGTCGCTGAGGGGGGGGGGTTGGGTTTCTTCCCCTTTCTCTTCCCCCCGCGCCTCTTCTTCCTCCGCCCGGAGGAGGTGGCTTGGGTCCTCGTAGTGGGCCCGTTGGCCGCCGCCATCAGCGTCGTGCCTTGGGCCTCTTCTGTCGGCGTCTTCAGTGTGGCCGCTTGTGGTTGGCGCACAGTGGCCGTGATGGCGGCGGTCCCCGCTCGCTTATTCCTTATTTCCTTCTGGAATACGGGGCACTTTATGTTGCACGCGGGGTGCGGGCCACCGCAGTTTGCACAGGTGGCCGGCTCTTCCCGCGGGCGCGGGCAATCACGCGCCGCGTGCTCGTCCCCGCATCGCACGCAAGCGAGCGGGCGGTGGCACAGGTGCGAGCTGTGTCTGAATCGCTGACACCTGTGGCACTGTGCGGGCCCGCGTTTTCCACGCCAAGCCTCTATTTTGACACCACGCATATACATAAATATGGTGGTGTCGTATATGGCCCGGACGTCTGGGGTCTTCTTAAGAATTGCGTGGAACACGCAGCCGGGTCGTCCTGCCGCCCCCTTGATATGGCGGACGTACTCCGGCTGCTATCCCAGCGTCCGGAGCTCCTCCTCTATCTCCTTCGGGTCGGTATCAGCCGGGAGTCCGCGGATGGCCACCTTCAGATTCTTGTCCGCTGGCAGCGAGTACGCGAACCAAGAGACGCCGCTGTCCTTCTCCAGGCCCGTCAAGTACCGCTGGACCAGCCGGTACTCGTCCTCGGTGTCCGGGGTGAAACGTACCCCGGTCCCGTAGGGTCGAGCATTAGGCGGCCGGCCCAGTTTGGCACTGATGGCCCGGAAGTGCGTCGCCCAGTTCGGCAGCTTCTCAACTACCAGCGGCGGGTATCGCAGTTTCTTCCCCGGCTTTTGCTTTGTGGCGGCGCCGGGGGAGGTGGCAGAGGGGGGTGGCGCATCAGATGCGGCGGAACTCACCTCTGGGTTTGTTGTCGGTGTCGGTGTTGGTGATGGCGAGCGCGGCGGCGTGCGGCGCGCCACCGCGGCGGCGAAGGTGGGCGGTGGAGGCGCGCCCCGACTCCGCGGCGCGCTCTCGCGCTGTGGCCGCGGCGAGTCGAGGCAATACCTCTTCGCCTCTTCCTCCTCCGCCGCGGTCTCGCCAGAGCTTCTCCTGCGCCGCTGGGGTCTAGGCTCCGACTGTGGTATGTAGCCGAGCCCCCCCCGCGGCAGCGTTGGTGGTAGTGTTGATGCCGGCGACATCGCTGCGGCGTACGTTTCTCCCACGATGGGCCGCGGAACGGATCGCGGGGACGTGTCTCGCGACACGTCTGCGCGACCGGACGCGGCCGAGCCCACCGATGCGAGCGACATGCTCGACCCCGCGTTCGACGAGCACGCCGAAAGCATGGCGGGCGAGTCGTACGCCGAGGATTTTGGTGGTGCCGGCGAGTCAAATACCTGAGCTGCTGCACTGGTGGTGTGTGCCGGACGAGATGGACGGGGTCCGGCACTCGCTGGCCGCTCCTGCTCCGCTGTCGCCGGTCTCGTCAGCGAGAGGCGGGGACCGGATGTGGCGGTGCGCGGTGCAGGCACAGCTTCTGGCGTCTTTCTTGATGCGGGCGCCGGCGGCGACGCGAAACGCGGCGGCGGTGCGGCACTGCGAGCGGGTGGTGCGCGAGGTTGCGCGGACGTCGCGGGGGCACGCGCGGGGAGCGCGGGGTACTCGTGCGGCACGGCGGCGGCGCGCGCAGCGGGCGCGGCAGTGCGCACAGCGGGTGCGGAGGTGCGCGCGGGTGCGGGCACGCGCGCGGGCGGCATCGCGGCGCGCGTTTGCGGCGCGCGGCTGTGTGTCGCGGCGGGCCCCGGGGCCAGAATCGGCACTGGGCGGAAGGTCGTCGGGCGAACTGAGACGGCTTGCTGGCGGCTCGTCGACGGTGCCGGCGCAGCGCGCGCAGGCGCCGATGACGTCGGTGGGCCGGCAGCGACAGCGGCACTCGACTTCCCCCCCCCCCCCCCCTCCTCTTCCTTCTTCTTCCCCTTCTTCTTGGTTCCGGCCGGCGGTGCACCGGACGACGCCACGCCGATGTTCGGCAGCGACGTCGCCCTATCCAGCGCCGGGCGGAGCTCCTCCTCGGACCCGGCATCGCGGCCCAGGGAGCCGCGCATGCCGGGTTTCGGCATCTTCCTGGACGTGGTCTCCGCGACCGCGGCGGCGATTACTCGCCGAGCAGCACGGAGGCTCCCTCTGTGTTTGCACAAGCGGTACTTGTCACAAACACAGAGAGAACGATTAAAACTTTGCGGTCCGCGCGAAAAAACAAACTTGTCGGGTAGGTGGACAAGCTCGTGCGACCACGGGCTGATCCTCACTGCCGCTGCTAGCTCCTGAGAGGGGCTTTATAGGCGGTCGAGGCCACGGCGGGGACGCGTAGCGCGGGGAGGAGGTGATGACTCGTTGGGTCGATCGGACGGCGCGGGAGCAGCGATGCCGCGTTGATAGGTTCGTCGCGTTACAGTCACGGGCGTTTCAGTCAGAAGAAAACAGTAGATAAGGATCACGTGACCAAAACTCTGTTTATTTGTTAAATTAACAATAGATGACGCTGTGGTCAACTTTAATTACAAAAATGGTATCACTGATGTATTATTTAGTAGTGCAACACTAAATTGGGAATATCTACACACATTCTATTATATGCAGCATATTTATTTCATTTATTCTACGAAATATCGTTAAACTTACTTTATCGAGTGTTTTCTGTAACTTATTAAATAATTTATTAAATATTAGACTAGCAAAAATTTCTAGCGACGATAATGTGTAAAAAACTGAAATGAAGTAAAAATTAAAATGATGAATTATTTTGGTTATTATTGGAACGAAACGTTTTATACCAACATGGCGCCAGTGAAAACTTTTAAATGTCAAACAGTTGTGAAAATTCAAATACTCCCCTGGTTTTGTTTTGTTTGCTGTGTTTTTATTGGATTTTTACGTTGTTTTGGCTTTTCTCTTTGGACTTTGACGATTCCGCGTTTCTTTGTGACTACGGCTTTGTTTATTGGACTCTGATTATTCAGCGTTTCTGTACGACTTTCGCATTGTTTACTGGACTTTGATTTACCTACCTTCCAATTCGGAATTTTATGATGGCTCATAAAATCTGTTGTGTTCCGGGCTGTGGAAAGTCACGTAAGTAAATAATATAGGATTACCAACTCATAATTATTATTAAACATGTGAAATTTCATCATTCCTTTGACGCAGAAGTTAAGTTTTATCATCTAATTCCTCGTTTGGTCGCTGCTATTAACAATTCTACAATTTATTATAATTGTACCAACTTCTTGTGTATGTTTAAATCTATTGAAAGCTGTTATCTGTTTTTCTTTAGAGTTAGTTCTTCTTTAGCATAATTATACCTACTTTTTTCGTTTCTTTGATAAGTTCCGAATGACTTTACTATATCGATTGTTTTAAACGTTATAGCTTAATGATAATTATGTCAATCATCGTTGGACTTACTTTCCTTAGACCTTTTATTATCATAGAAATCCTACATCAGTGATATGGCCAAAGGAGGATTGACATGTCATCAAATGTTAATGTTTAAAAAGATCTGCCCAGTTTTAGTTGGCCATATCATTAATTCATGAATCCCCGAGCGGTAGCCGGTGACCGCGCTGTCATTGTCTTACTATTGTGTCTCGTTTTGCGGGTATCTCATAGGTTAAGTGATCAATTCTAATCTGACCACAACATATATAGGTCAGTCTTAAGAATGAAAATTTAACAAGTACCCTTTTATAGGTTCAGACGATGTCACCCTCCATATGTTTCCTGATCCTGAGAATGATGCAGATCGGTTCCGAACTTGGTTGTATACCATTGGAGGAGATATTTTGAACATGGACAACCAAAAAATTAAGAACTATCGTAAAGTGTGTGATCGCCACTTTGAAGAAAAGTATCACACGAGGAGTAAGCGGCTTAGTGCTAATGCTGTACCAACTCTTTTTATACCAGGTCGGTAACTAAAGTAATCAATTAGTATATAATTAAATGTACCAAAATAAATAAAAAAGTATCAATATTTTTATAAAGCAAATAGTTTTGTACAGGTATTTTAAATCAAGTTTATCCCCTCAGAAATGTAATAAATACTAATCAAGCAATAAAGTGTTACAAAATATCAGTAATGATAATAATTATAACAAGTCTCACAAGTAAATTATGCATCCAAATTTATTATTCAAGTTGGTCTTTTGTGTTATATTAGTAAAAGTAATGTTATGTCACCTGTTTCAGGATTCCGCTTTGCTGGTCAAAGCCGTGACAATACTGAAGTGCCTGTAACTTCTACAGTTACATCTGGTATTGGAGATAGCATCTTTCTCCCTACTCAGCAAGTACAAATACAGCAGCCAACCATTTGTACAGGTATGTATAGTAGTGACTCTACTTCTATCTCTGATACTACACCAAATGCTTATAGGGCTTACAGAGACTACTTTGGCCATATAGCTTAAAATAATTTTTGTATTTAGTTGAAACTTACAAAAAAGGAAAATGATAAAAGTAACAACTTACTTTATTTTTTACTTATTGTATTATTTAAAAAATACTTTTTCAAGTTTTATTTTCAGTTCCATGTTAATTCTCAGTTACTATTAGCATAATATTCATTTTATCATAGAATAGTAAGTAATGTAAACATTGACTTTTAATACAGCTTTTTCAATTTCAGAGTCCCGTAAAAGAAAATTATTGGGTGATATTACAAATACCCAATTCACCAATCCTGAACCTTCAACTTCTGCTGGAATTAAAGATGTCGGCAATATAAAAGCAGTAATACAACAGACAAAGACTTCTACAGGTATGTACAATGGTGTAACAGTTTCTAAACCGGTCAACTGTGGCAATTTGACATATAATGGGCAACTTGCCCATAAATGATCTTTATGAACAAAACCATTTTACGTATAGGATTTAAGAATTTTTCCTTTTTTTTTATTTTAACAGTAGTTAGGTTTTTATGTTACCAGTGCCGACTTATTTTTTTTTCACTGTGATATCAATGTTGGTTAAAAAAATATGGTATTTCGAAGTTAAAAGGTAAAAACATGAATGTCGAATGTCGTAAAATATGGCCAAATTTACCTAAAATAGAAAATAATATACAATTATCTATGAAAACTGAGGCCAGGTCAAGATGCCAAAGTGATGTCAATTTTATCTCTGTTATAATTCTTTGTTCAGAAAGCATAAGCGTATTTAAAAAAATCTATCAGTATCATAGTTATATGATAAAATTGAAAAAATGTGGTCAAGTCGCTACAGTTGATGGAATATTTTCTGCATTTCTGCAATTTTAGTAGATCTAGTATAACCCTTCTGATGGCAGTGCACCAGATATTTATAATACGTAACATGATTTAAAACTGATGAATTTTCACCACAACATGAATCATGTTATTTAATACAAATATCTCGGTTACATGTGTGCTCCTATTATTATGTGAAAATAATGTAAATAAACATATAACTACAAATAAGCCATAATCAGCTAAGAGATGATCAGTCTCAACTGAAAGTTCGACCGTAAACAGACACTGTCAGCACCAGTCAGCTAAACCATTTTATTTATTATAACATTTCAAAGTACCCTATGAAAGAAGAGTCTACTTTTGCCAGCCATTAGTTTTAATTATCTCTAATATCAAAATATGTAAAGTTGCTTGTTTTTATGTTCTAGGTCTTGGCTCCAAAAACAAGCAGACGCAATCATTGCTGCACACCACAAACACAAGTTTCCTAACAAGGAAAATCTGTCGCTTGCAGAAGGCAAATGAAAGCTACAGCAACAGACTTAAAAAAGCCTTAAATCTAGCTCAAAATACAACATTCCAGAGAGCATTGCAAAAGTTTTCATCATTTTCTTTAATTTTTACTATGCTACAATTTAGGGAAATTAATAAAAAACAAATGGGACGAAGATTCACTAAAAATGAGAAAATTATGGCATTAGCATTGTATAAACAAGGGCCTAAGGCGTATCGATGGTTAAGGCGTATTTTTGTGCTGCCATCACCATTAACTTTAAGCAGATTGCTTTCAACAGCAGCACTTAAAGCTGGCATTAATGAAAATATTTTTAAAAATTAAAAAATAAGAGTTAAAAGAATGAAACCCACTGAGAAATTATGCATTTTGATGTTTGACGAAATTGCAATTGCACCTCATTTAGATTACAATAGAAGAAAAGATGAAATAGTGGGCTTTGTTAATAATGGTCAGCAAATGGAAAAAAAAATAGCTGATCATGCTCTAGTGTTTATGATTCGAGGAATATTGAAAAATTATAAACAGGCTGTAGCCTACACTTTTTGTGCTGGAAGCACTGAAAAAATAGAGTTGGTCCGCCAGATAAAGGAGGTAATCCGAAAATTAAATGGAGCAGGACTAAAAATGTTGGCAACCGTGTGTGACCAAGGTGCTTCCAATACTAGTGCAATCAATTATTTGGTAAAAGATACCAAAGAGACATATTTAAAAACTAACAGTGAGTGGAACAAACACACATTTGAAATTGACGGCAATGAAATTGTGCCCCTGTATGATCCACCACACCTGATAAAAGGTATAAGAAATAATTTGTTATCCAAAGACTTAATATATATAAAAAATGGTCAACAGAGAAAAGCAAAATGGGATCACATTATTAAGTTACAAGAGGAGAATCCTTCATTTATGGGTTTAAGGATGTTGCCTAAATTAACTGACCAACATGTGATGCCAAATAAAATAAAAAAAATGAAAGTAAAATGTGCAACTCAGGTCTTCAGCAAATCTGTTGCAATAGCTATGGGATATCTAGCAGGTGAGTTTTCTCTAAATACACTTGCTTAATAGAATGTTTGTTATGAGTGAAATTGTTTAGTTAATAGCAATAGGCCCCCCTATTACAAGGGACTTAAACATAATTTAGTTTATTAATTATACATATATACTATACACCCCTGCCAAACCCACCAAAGAATCAAGACACATTAAGACTCTGAAATAAAAAATTCACAGTTGTTTTTTTATGTTTCAGAAAAAGGAATTTTGCCTGAAGAAGCTAAAGAGACAGCAGACAGAGGCTTTAATTTTTTTTGATGACCTCTTCGACTCGGTGAATGGTAGTTATGAAAATTCAAAGAAGCGCTCGGGGAAGATTTTATTACATGCAGTAACACCAAACTCCACTCATATGAAACTGTGGAAAGAATCTAGAACTCTATTGAAAAATATGAAATTTGTGTCAAAAAAAGGCAAATCTTGTGCTGTGCCATCTATAATTAACTGGATTGTAACATTAGAAAATTTTGAATATTTGACCAGTAAATTATTTCAGGAGCCCAAGTGTAAGTCTGTATGGCTCAGACATTTCAATCAGGACCCACTGGAAAATTTTTTTGGTTGTGTTCGTAGCCATGGGGCAAGAAACACTAACCCCACATGTGCAGGTTTTGAGAATTCTTTTGCTGCTCTGTTAATCAATAATTTAAATAGTGTCCACTCTGCGGGTTCCAATTGCGAAAAAGACATGTGTAACAACAATATGTTCAAAACATTAAGCCGATTATTTTTTAATAACAAAACATCTTGTGCTCCTGTCGAAATTGATTTCAATCATTTTAATAGTGATCATATTATATTACATTTTGAAAACAAAATAAGTAATGTAAAAATTAAGGCGCAAATTTCCTATGTGACAGGGTATGTTATAAAAAAACTTAAACATATTTTTAAGAATTGCAAATTATGTAATGCTTCTTTTTTTACAAAAAATAAGGATGATTTAGATTATATACAAATGCGAGATTACTCTATTGATAATAAATTTTTAACATATCCTTCAAAAAAAGCCATGGAATGCTTTTCTGAACAGCAAGATATGATCACCTATATTATAAAAGACAAAATCAGTACTGGTCAAATAAAAGAATACCTGAAAACTATTTTGTCTGCAGTTTGCAATTACAATTTTATTAAATGTTCTGAACATAAAACTCAGGTGGTGGCAGAAATGCAAGATTTGCTGTGTAGATTTTTTTTGTACAACTGGTGTAGGGACACAAATAAAATAATAAAGGGAATAAGATCAGATTTTGATCGAAACGATAAGGTGCAAGAAATGGCTCGGGAATATTATGTAAAAAGAAATAAAAAATGATTTAAAATATTGTTTTCTTTTACTTATTATTGTAGTGAAAATAGAGTTGAAAAAATACCATTGAGTAGATAAGTACGTACGTATAGCTAGGCTAGCTATACGTACGTACTTATATTTATAGGTATGTTATAAAGTTTTATAACCCGATAAATTGTCGAGAGATGGCGCTGCAAGCAAAAAGTGTGACTGAGGACTGTATCTCAGTATATTCAATGTACTCTGTGGTTACAGTCTCCCCCTCTGGTCCCGAAGTCGTCCCGGCGAGGAGACCAGTTGATGCTTCCGTGGCTGCCGGCTGCTTCCTTGGCCTACCGCGTCTGCGCAGAGGTCTTTCTGGATTAGGTAAGTTTAAGGCTGAGCCCTGGTATGGGCTCAACGCGGAGGAATGGTAAATACCCAGAGGGATTTTCTGGTCCGATGGGTGTGCTACTTCGTAAGAGCAGGGCCCGTGACGTCGCAGAATGATGTAGGGTCCGTCGCGACGTGGTGCCAGCTTCGCCGTTTGGTAGCGGGCTGCGTTGCTCAGGACATTGGCCGCGACCAGGACGAGGTCGCCGGGTTGATAGGCAGGAGCAGTTCGACGACGTTCATCCATCCGCTTCTTTCTTGTTTCTTCTTTGTTTTCTTGCACTTCTCTCGCTCTCTTCAATGTATCTGCTAATAGAATGAGTTTAGGGCTTATTTCGGGTATAAAATTTTCTGATACAACTATCTGAAGAAGATCGTGTTTAACATCATCGTATGTCCTTAATTCTCTGCCAAAGGTAAGATATGCCGGTGTATATCCTGTACTAAGACAGTTTGATGTGTTCATAGCATATCTGATGCTCGGCAGCTTTTCCGCCCAAGCACGGTGATCGCCTTCCACCAATATTGCAAGCTGAGTTTTTAGGTCTCGGTTCTTTCTCTCGACTGGGTTTGCTTCTGGATGATAGACCGGGGTGAACGCATGTTGTATGTCTAGGCAGTAAGCAAGCTTTTGCATTACCGAACTAACAAATTGCGTTCCGTTGTCGCTTATCAGTCGTCGGGGAACTCCATAACGCAAAAAGACTTCATTGAGTAATACAGTTGCACAAGCCTCAGCGGTAGCTTGCTCTAAGGCAAATAATTCAACCCAACGAGTGGCGATATCTTCGACGATGAATATCCAGGTTTTGTTATCTGAAGTCGGGGGAAGAGGGCCGAATAAGTCAAAAGATAATGTCTCCCATCGCTGATTCATTGCTGTAGTCTGTAATAACCCTGCTGGTTTTAAGTTACTAGGTTTGTATCGCTGGCACTTGATACAGTCTTGGACGCAGTGTTCGATTTCTTTTCGCATTCCCTTCCAATAATATCTAGCAGCTATCCGGCGAAAGGTTTTGTCAGCACCATAATGGCCCGCGGTAGGATCATCGTGATACTGCGATAGTATGGTCGATCTTTCATGTTGGGGAATGACCAATTGGGCGCTATCGTTTTCACTCTCTTGTATATAGCGGTGTAGCAGTCCATTATTCATTATGTAACCTTTATTGGCCCAATAAACAGCGTCTTCATTTTGGACTGGTTTCTCCAGTGCATCTATGACTGTCTTTAAATAGCTATCCTTCTGTTGTTCTTGTCGTATTTCGGCTGCAGAGCGGCGTGGCATATTTACGGATACTATGCCTACTCCATAGTTCTCTTGCAGTTCAGAGCACGACGGTCTTGAAAGGTTATCAGCAATGACGTTAGTTTTCCCTGGTATATATTCTACTGATAAATTATACGGTTGGAGTTGTAAGGCCCATCTAGCGAGTCGCCCTGTCGGCGATTTAATGGACATCAACCATTTTAGTGCTTGATGGTCGGTGGCAATTACTACCGTAGAGCCTTCTATGTAGCCTCTAAACTTTGAGACAGCCCATATGACTGCCAATGCTTCGCGCTCAGTGGTGGAATAATTCCGTTCCGCCTTAGTCAACAAGCGACTTGCATATTCCACGGGGTGCTCAGTTGTGCCCTCCCCCTGCACCAAAACAGATCCAATGGCGTAGTCGCTAGCGTCTGTCTTAATGATATATGGTTTACTTAAATCCGCTTGACATAAGATTGGTGCACTAGTTAGACATCGTTTGAGCTCACTGAAAGCATCCTTCTGACTAGTTCCCCACTCCCATGTTGCATCCTTTTTCGTTAATCGGGTAAGTGGTTGGGTAATCTTCGCAAAGTGCGGAACGAAACGACGATACCAGGAGCAAGTCTGCAGGAAAGATTGTACCTGCCGAACATTCTTCGGTGCTGGCATATTGAGTATAGCTGATATTTTCTCAGGATCTGTGCACAAGCCTGTTTTGGTTATGATATGTCCTAGGTAGGGGATCTGATCTTGACAAAATCGACACTTTTGCCGGTTAACAACGACATTATTTTCCCGCAGCAATTGGAAAAGTCTATCCAGGTCTTGCAAGTGCTGTTCGAATGATGGAGAGAGCAGGATCAGGTCATCCAGATAAGCCAGTAACTTCACTCCGTCTAGTTGCAGCCTCAATCTGTCGATAAACCGCTGGAAAGTTGCTGGAGCGTTACGTAATCCGAAGGGCATTCGCTTGAATTGGTAAAGTCCGAACGGTGTGACGAAAGCCGTCTTTTCCTGATCTTCATTACGTACTTTAATTTGCCAATATCCTGCTCTATGGTCTAAAGATGACATATAAGGTGTCGGTTTGGCTTCATGTAATAAGTCATCTATCCTTGGTAAGGGATACGCGTCAGCCACGGTTATACTATTTAGCTGGCGGTAATCTATGCAGACCCTTATATCGCCGTTCTTTTTGGGGACCATTACAACAGGTGCTGCCCACGGAGATTTCGATGGCGTGATAATACCTTCTTCTAGCATCTGATTAACCTCCTTACGTAGGATTTCTTTACGTTGTGGTGATAGTCGATATGGGGCACAGCAATTGGTTTGTGATTTCCGGTTTCTATGCTATGCTCCACGAGGCTGGCTGGTTCTCCGTTACCAATAAAGACGGCAGAATGACGATCCAATACAGTATTCAGCTGGATACTCTCTCCAATGGTTGTGTCTCCCGGATCAGATACTGCGACCATAGCAATATCGATGTTGGTACCAAATAGCTGCTGGCTGTGTGGGGAGAGTGTTACTTCAGCACTGTTAATGTTTGATTGCGCATCCCGGAACAGTGACCCGACAAATCTCGGCGAGTAGCCAGTTAGCTTGGGTTCTGGTCGCGAGGGCGATTGCGGCGGCGTACAGTACTCAATTAATGGAGGTGGTCCATACGAATCCGCCATGTCACATTCCTCAGGAACATGTGTAGTCTGGGACGGTGTCGTGGGCAACGGGCTAAGCAATGGTTCCAGAGACGTCATTTTGGCTAACCTAGCAATCACTGACTCGTTTTTCTCTGGTTGTGTTTGCACCGTGGAAACGGATGCATCTGCAACTTCTTCCTCATTGAAGAGCTCGTACTTCTTGCCAGGCTCATCCAAGAAATGAAATAATAACTGCGGCAGGTTAAGTACGATGCCTGCATCTTGGATGAAATCTACTCCTAGGAGCGTTCGGTGTGTTCCCAACCAGTCACACTGTAACATGTCACAGTGTGACTCGTTGGGAACAATCGGTTAGGTTAGGTTAAAACTGAGACCCCTCTACGCACGAGCCGAGCGAGCGAAGCGAGCGGTGCCGCGGCAGCGGCCGGCGAGTGCCAGAAACGACTTGCGCAAATAGAAAAAAAAGAGCTAGAAAGAGAAAATTGCGAGTTCCCGTGACTGGTAGTGTGACCGGTTGGGAATTTTTTCAGAAAAAAATCCCATCGAGTAACAGTGTGACATTTGAGGGTGTTACTCGTTGGGAACAAATGGAGCGTTCGGTTATCGTGTGACTCAGGCAACACGATAAAATTTGTGGGGATATTCCGACCACATAATGTGACTGTCACTGCAGCTGTCTTGACAGGCTGTCTCCGGCGTAAGCCATCAGCAAGGGTAATCGTCGCATTTTCAGTTTTGAATTCAACTCCCTTTTGCTTTAGCATACCGTACAATGACGTAAATGCGACACTCAGCTTGGCCCCAGAGTCGATGTGAACTTGTCCGTTGACGCCAGCAATACAAATCTTGACAGTTGGCCTAAGTCGTGCTGCAGGTGCCAGGGTGGGGTTGAAAGAATAAAACCCGACGTCCACTGCGCCAACTTTGGTTTTGCTGCACTTTGGACATTTGCTCCTGACTACGCCGGGCTCACCGCAACCGTAACAGGTGATCTTGTGACTAGGCGTTGGTCTGGAGGTGGCTGGAACTGCTGCAACATCTTCCGTTGGAGTCTTGCCTTTGATGTCTTTCTTGTGACAGCTCTGTTCGTTGTGGCCAAAAGCACGGCAAAAGGTACACCTGGGTCGTTTCCCTGTTGGAGTGGCAAAGGTGTTGCTTGAGTTGGGTCCTGATTGTGCAGCGACTGTCTCTTCAATTTGACGTACTTTCGTCAAGAACTCATCAAAGGTCGCAACAGAATCTCTTGGTATCCTATCTCTTATACTTATATGTAGGGAAGTATACAAGAGATCCAGGCCTTGCGATGGAGTAAGAGAAGGCTTGGGCAACTCCGCCATAAGGGCTCGCTTCTTAGCAACAAATAATTCTGTGCCCGAAAGACTCTGCTGCTTATCGCAAACAATTTCATCATACACCAGATAAGCTGGTCTCTTCGGCGCAAACGTCGTCCTTATCAAGGACACAGCTTCCTGCCAGTTCGTGATTGTCTCTTTCACTCCTAGCCACCAGATGGATGCCTCGTCAACCAGCAGCAATGTTAGCCCCTCAATGGCGTTGTCATTACTTATAGCTTCTATTTTCTTATACGTGCTAATGGTTGATAGGAATGCCTCAACCACAGCTGTATTTCGAGATCCGTCGAAGCGAGCAGTGCATGACGCAAAGCTACCACCTTTTTGTGGGACCTGATCTTTCCGTCCGGCCAAGATCCCTAATAGATCGCGGAACTGGTCGTCAGAGAAGCTGACGTTCGACATATTATTGCCTAAATTCCTACGGCTACGCCTAGGTAATATGTTATAAAACTCAATATTGTTGACTAACCACTTTACCCTACTAAGTAAAATTCTACCTACCCCTAAGGGGACTTAACGTGAAGTTAATAAAACAATGTAAAAAACAAGTTGTGACTATATAATGCCTTTTTTTTTTTTTTTTTTTGTTGCGCGGTGGAAATCCTCATGGACTTCCTCCGTCGTGGGGGGGACAGAGGGGCATGCCGGACTCTTACCGGCTAAAACCACCGCGGTGTTCCACCTCTACCTATGGCCGGGGGTGCGGGATTCGCATAAGCATTCACCGCTCCCCCGACAGGCCTCGACCCGCTGTTCTTCAGCGGGTCCCACCTCCCCGTGCGCCCATTCTTATAATGGCCACACCCACTCTCGAGTGGCGCGCGTGGAACACTGCAACGCCAACTCGGGCCTGTCTGGTCAGACGACGGACGCCCCTAGTCCGCCGCCCGCAGGCCACCTCTCATGGAGGTCGCAGATCGTTTTGCGCCCTTCTCGGGCGCGCGGTGCGTCTCCTGCGGGAGGGGAGAGAGGATGCGGCTTCTCTCTCCCGCTCAGCTGCCTCCTTTGCAGACATGACATCCTCGCAAAAGGAGGCAACTCCGTCCCATGCGCTCCCGTTCTCGACCATCGATTGAACGACGGCCGGGAGCGAGAGATCGCTCCCGCCTATTGCCGCGATGAGGTCACGGCGCAGCCCTGCCCAAGCTGGGCACTCCTCCAACGTGTGCTGCGCCGTATCCTCAGGGCAAGCCGCACAGTGGTGACACACCGGCGTCTGCTCCCGACCTATACGACACAGGTACTTCCCGAAGCAGCCGTGACCAGAGAGTACCTGCGTCAGCCGGAAGCTGAGGGCGCCATGCCGCCTCTCGATCCACGCCTCCATGTTGGGTCTTACTGCCGCTATAACGGCGTGCCCTGCAGTGGGTTGCGCAAGTCGCGTCTCCCATTCCGTCCTCAGGGCCCGGTGGAGCTCAGACCGCCGTGCTTTGATAACACGAGGCAGGGGTCTTTCGCCCCGCTCCAGCGCCTCCCCGCGCCACTGATATAGTGACGCGAGTGCTCTCGCCTCCAGGTCCCAAGGCGGGGATCCGGCCAAGAGGGTCGCCGCCTCGAATGAGATCGTGCGGTAGACTATATAATGCCTAAGTAAACAAAAAAAAGAAAGAGGGTAGATAGTTAAAACTAGTATTACTAAAACCAAAACAACGGAAAACAAAACCTAACAGTTACGTGGGTACCTATTAATGTAAAACTAAAGAAAGCCTCTACGATGGGATGCCAGATGTAAGCGGGGTATGTGTGAGGAGATAAACTAAATCCACAATACATATAACAACAATTATTTATTTTAAGCTAACCTAGACAGAATTACAATAATAAGACGGAACGTTGGAGAAAGATAAACTAATACAATAAAGCTAATTACAAGGTTGGGGTCTAACTAACAGAGAAGGTTAACAATATCTACGAATCCCTACGCGCGTTGTATATCGTCTGAGTGATGCGCGGCCCGCTAACGGCGCCAACACGGTCAAACAAACAATACACACCGCTAGTTCAAATCCAGCAAGAGGCGAGGTAACCGTGACCGACCTAAGTCGATACAGCGAGTACTCTCGGAGCGTGCCGAACTCGAACTGCCGCTGCCTCGTAGAGATCGCGACGCCCCCGTCAGGGGGCGTGGCGAGCGGTTCCGGGGCTATGCCCCCCGGCCGCGGAGGCCATGCGGTGGCCTGCTAAAACAGGCCCCTCACTATGTTGGCTGCAATGGCCTACAGCTTAGTTGACCGCACGTATATATTTACGTGCGGTCATGTGAGTGGTTGCGTGTTGTTTTTCTGTAGGCGCGTCGCGACGCTGATTCATACAGCGCCGCTTTCTTCACGACACCTCGGCGGTCTGTCCCCGCCAGGTGAGACCCCCAGTTGCCTGGGGGAGGCCCGGCGGAGGACGACCAGCGACGGAGGTGCCGACTCGACGCTCCTACAGAATATAGGTGTTTTGCTCCCGCCCGCCCCGCTTCCAGAGCTAGCCGGTTACGGTCCGGGCTAAGGAGCAGTCATATGTGTGTGAGCGGTATTGTACTGTGTGACACCGCTCAGTGTCTACGCGTATCGCGGCCCGCGCTGCGCCTACGCGTGTGAGTTTGAGCGTCTGTATAGTGGTGAGTGGCTGCGCTCGCTACGTAACGTGCCTATATTAACCTAGCACACGCTACGCAACGAATGTGTGTGTGATATGTGGAGTTCAGTTGATTCAAGTGAGCCGCGTGTAACCTGGGTGCGGCTCACTTGAGGCGTCAATCCGGTGCGATGGGGTCGTCGTCCGCTACCAGGTCGCGGGGCAAGGGTCTCGCGTCGGGGGGGCGCGCGTGCCAGGGCGCAATGTCCTGGACGTGGGGCCAGGCAGATGCGTCGGCACGCGCGAAAATTCCCTTCGCGAGTCGCCGCACAAACTCGTCCAGGCTCTCTATCCCGAGGTCCCGGACGATAACATCGTTCCTCACGAAACGAGGAGCGTCAACAATGGTCCGCAACGCTTGACTTTGTTGCGTGCGGAGCAGCTTTCGGCTAGACTCGCTCGTGAGGGCGAACCATGCCGGGGCGGCGTACGTCAAGATTGGGCGCACGTACAACTTGTACACGCCCAACTTGACGCGCGCCGGTATGCGGGACGAGAGCACCGGTTTGAGGAGGTTGCGGGCGACCCTACCCCTTGCGGCGACCGAGCGGACGTGTGGCCCCATTGTGAGCCGACGATCGATAGTTACCCCCAGGTACTTGACCCGGGGCGACCACGCGATGTCGGCTCCCTGCAGCTTCAAGGGTGGTGGGAGAGGCGCGAAGCCGGTGACCATCGCCTGCGTCTTACCCACGTTAACCGAAAGCCGCCACTTAGACAGCCAGTCGGGCAGCCCGTCGAGCGCGCACTGCATTTTGACCGCCGCGTACTTCGCATTAAGCGACGTAGTAATGTACGCGGCGTCGTCTGCGTACAGCGCGAGCATGGCGTCTGATGTGGTGGGGATGTCGTCGGTGTAACGTGAGTAACACGCCGGCATCACGCAGCTGCCCTGCGGTACACCCGCGAGCACCGGGCGGGCGCTGGAGAGCGCCCCGTCGACCACCACCCTGAAGGTCCTGTTGGTGAGAAAAGTGGAGACCACCTTGACGACGCGACGGGGCGCGTCTGAGGTGGCCAGCTTGTATATAAGCCCTTCGTGCCACACACGGTCGAAGGCCTTCTCCATGTCGAGGAATACTGCCACCGAGTACTCCTTCTTGTTGAGCGCGGCTGCGAGGTGGTGCAGTACCCTCGACAGCTGGAGCGTCGTGCTATGCTCCGCCCGAAACCCAAACTGCTCCGGGCGCGGCGCGATGTGCGGTTGCAGGTGTCGCAGCAGGAGTGCTTCGAACACCTTGGAGACCGTTGGCAGCAGCGTGATTGGCCGATAGCTCTCCGACTTCAGTATGTCCTTTCCCGCCTTGGGCAGCATTATGACGCGCCCTTCCTTCCACGAGGCCGGAAAGGCCCCCGTGCGCAGTATCGCCGTAAACAGGCGCGCCAGCGCTGCTACCATACGGTAGGGAAGGCGGCGCAGCACTGCGTTGGTGATACCGTCGGCACCGGGGGCCTTCCTAGGCTTCGTCTTAAGGATGGCGCGTCTGACTGCGCCAGGCGAGAAGAAGACTGGGTCCTCATCGGGAGCTATCGGCGTTGCGAAGTAGTCTCCCAGGTGTTGCTCGACTGCTGCGACATGGTCGGTGTCGCTGGTCGGGTTGGGGCGGAACTGACGCTCCAGGTGTTCGGCGAAGACCTCCGCCCGGTCCTCCGCTACATACTTGAGTGCCCCGTCGCTGTTGAGCAGCGGACGCACCGGGGCTGGGGTATTCGTTAGCTGGCCGCACAACTTGTGTAGTGACGGCCAGCTGTCAGCTGTAGCATCAATTCGGTCCTCCCAGCCCGCGGTGGTGAGCGCCTGTAACTCGGCCTTCACCTTCTCCGCGAGACGGTTGAGCTCTCTTTTGACGGTGGGGCATTTTAGTTGTTGCCACTGCTTGCGAATGCGCCTCTTCTCGGCGATCATCGCATTAATGTGCGCCGGCAGGGGCGGCAATAGCACTCTCCCCTGCGGCTGCGTGCTAGTCGCCGTTTCTAAGGCGCTCTGTATGCAAGCAGTGACGTCATCCGCTGTCTTATCAACGTCCGCGGAGGTGACAATAGGCCGAGTCGGCGTGGTGGTCTCCACTTTTTCCACGAACTTTTTCCAGTCCGTGGTTCGACGTGGCGCTATGGGTTACAGTCTAGTCGGCCTTCCCGATAAGACGACGAGTACAGGTTGGTGGTCCAACTGTAACTCGTCGTCTATCACTTGCTGTGTGATCTGGCAGCACAGCCCCCGGTGGACTACGATGTCCAGCACGTCCGGCATGTAGAGTGCGGCGTCCGGATAGTGGGTTGGTGTCTCTGGGCCGGACACCGTATAGCCGAGGGCTTCCGAGTCCGCTAGGAGCCGTCTCCCCTCGGTATTCGTGGTGTAGCAGTTCCACGCCGGGTGCTTGCAGTTCAAGTCGCCGGCGAGGATGGTGGCGCGAGTGGTGTCTACAAGCAGGGCCCGCAGCTCGGTAAGGTCCAGGCGAGCCGCGGGCGGCTTGTAGCAGGCGTAGATGTTGATGTCCTCGCCGGCTACGTGCAGCTGCACACCCAGAGCGTAGAAGCTGCTAATCGACGGCAAGGGGAGTTCCTGATGGACGACTCTTCGCCTCACTAGTACCGCCAGACCACGGTACCGTACGTTGGCCGACCTTTCGTCCTTCCTATATAGGTGGTACCCCGGGACCCTGACCCTATCTTCGGGTCCTAGTAGGGTCTCACTTATAAGCGCCACGTCGATGTCCTGTTCCCTCAGGAGATGGCGGAGGGGGGCGACCTTTCCTCTAAGGCCGCGGGCGTTCCAGTGAATCACCCTTAATGGCCTAGCCATGGTACAAGGTGAGTAACGTGGCCAGGCCATCAAGGATGACCGTCTCTATGTCTTGACCCTGCCTTTATAAGGTCCATCAATAACTTGATGGCGCAGGTCGTAAATTCTTGTTTTGTAGTAGTAGCGCCGGAGGCGCCGCGGCTCGCTCTCTGAGCGAACTGTTTTTGTTCCGCTTGCTGCCGCGGCGCAGCGCCGGCGCTAGTTGTAGGTTTGTTGTTGTTAACGACCTGCGCCTCGGACAAGGCAGGGTCTGCGGCCTTTGGAATTTCTTCCTGTGTCGCCGGGGGGGGGGGGGGGGGGGTTGGGACTTCTTCCCCTTTCCTTTACCCCCGCGCCCCTTCTTCCTTCTCCGCTTCGAGGAGGTGGCTTGGCTCTTATCTGTGGGCCCATTGGCCGCCGCCATTAGCGTGGCGCTCTGGGCCTCGTGCTCCACCATTTGCGGCCCTTCGGTGGCCGCTAGGGGCCGGCGCGCGGTGGTGGTAGTGGCGGCAGTCCCCGCTCGCTTGTTCCGGGTCTCCGCCTGGAACACGGGGCACTTGTTGTTGCACGCGGGGTGCGGGCCACCGCAATTGACGCAGGTGGCCGGCTCCTCCCGCGGGCGCGGGCAGTCACGTGCCACGTGCTCCCCTCCGCATCGGACGCAAGCGAGCGGTCGGTGGCACTGGTGCGAGCTGTGCCGGAACTTTTGGCACCGGTGGCACTGGGCGGGCCCACGTTTGCCCCGCCAAGCTTCTATCTTGACACCCCGCATGTACATAAATACGGTGGTGTCGAAGATTCCCCGGACGTCGGGCGTCTTTTTTAGGACGGCGTGGAACACGCAGCCGGGTCTTCCTTGTGCGCCCTTAATGTGGCGCACGTACTCCGGCTGGTACCCCAACGCCCGGAGTTCCTCCTCGATCTCCTGGGGGTCCGTGTCCGGTGGCAGCCCCCTGATGGCGATCTTCATGTTTCGCTCCGCTGGTAGTGAGTAGGCGAACCACGACACGCCGCTCTCCTTCTCCAGGCCAGTCAGGTACCGCTGGACCAGCCGGTACTCGTCCTCGGTATCCGGGGTGAAGCGTACCCCGGTCCCGTAGGGTCGAGCGTTAGGCGGCCGGCCCAGCTTGGCGGCGATGGCCCGGAAATGGGCGGCCCAGTTGGGCAGCTTCTCCACCACCAGCGGAGGATATCTTAGTTTCTTCTCCGGCTTCTGCTTCTTCGTCGTCGTCGAGGCGCCGGAGGCGGCAGCAGGGGGTGCGGTATCCGCAGTGGGGGCAGGGGATAAATTTGAAACACTCACCCCTTGTGCTTCTGTCTGTGTGGGCGACTGCGGCGGCGGCGGCGGCGTGCGCCGTGCCGCGTCGGCGAAGGTGGACGAATTAGGCGCTGCCCGACCCAACGGCGCGCGTTCGCGCTGTGGCCGCGGCGGGTCCAGGCAGTACCGCTTCGCCTCTTCCTCGGCGGCGGTCTCACCCGAGCTCCTCCGGCGCCGCTGGGGTCTGGATTCGAGCGCAAACTCGAACCCGAAACCAAGCGGCGGCGGTATGGGTGACGCTGGTGGCGCCGGTGTGCGGGGCGCGGAGGCTGCTCCTCCCTCGGTGGGCCACCGCCCGGATCGCGGGGACGTATCTCGCGACACGTCATCGCGACCGGACGCGGCCGAGCCCACCGATGCCAGCGACATGCTCGACCCCACGCGTGAGGAGCATGCCGACAGCATGGCGGGCGAGTCGAAGGCGGAGGCCCTGGGGCGCGCCGGTGAAGCGGGCGCCTGCGGCGTCTGCAGCGCCGACCGCTCCCGCTCTGCCATCGCCGGTCCCGCCAGCGAGAAGCGGTGACCGGGTGCGGCTGTGTGCGGAGCTGGCACGGCTTGTTTTGGCGTCGCCGCCGACGCAGCCCCGGAGGGCGCGGGCGGGGATGCAAAGGTTGGCGGCGCGGCAGCGCGCGCCGGGGGTGCGCGGGGACGCGCGGATGTGTGCGCTGGCAGCGCAGGCTGCACTTGCTGCGCGACAGCGCGCGCAGTCGGCGGCGCAGAGGTGCGCGCGGGCGCCGCGCCTCGCGCAGCGGGCGCAGGTACGCGTGCAGGCGGCACTGTGGCGCGCGCTTGATGCGCTTGATGCGCGCGGCCTATGTGCGCGGCGGGCCCCGGAGCCTGTATGGGCACCGGGCGGAACGCTGCGGGGCGGACGGGTACCGCGTGCTGGCGACTCGTCGACGGCGTTGGCGCAACGCGCGCAGGCGCCGATGACGTCGGTGGGCCGGCAGCTACCGCGGCCCCCGTACCCCCCCCTCTTCCATCTTCTTCCTTCTTCTTCCGTCCGGCCGGCGGCGCACCGGACGACGCATCACCGATATTCGGCATTGACGTCGTCCGATCCAACGCCGGACGGAGCTCCTGAGACCCGGCATCGCGGCCCAGGGAGCCGCGCTTGCCGGGTTTCGACATCGCCGGTGTGGTGACCTCCGCGACCGCTGCGGCGGGGATCCGCCGGGCAGCGCGCTGGGGGCTCCCCCTGTGTTCGCACGAGTGCCTTGGAGGTGCTCGCGCAAACACAAGACGAGCAGGTTAAAAATGTGCGGTCCGCGCGAAACAACTAGTACTGTCGTGGGATCGTACCAGTCGCAGTGAGCCACTAGCCAATCCACTGCCGCTGCTAGCTCCTGAGAGGGGCTTTATAGGCGGTCGAGGCCACGGCGGGGACGCGTAGCGCGGGGAGGAGATGATGACTCGTTGGGTCGATCGGACGGCGCGGGAGCAGCGATGCCGCGTTGATAGGTTCGTCGCGTTACAATATTTGATTACCGTCTAAGCCGCGCGAGAAGATATGTTGAATGCACTTTTGGTATCTTATCCAATAAATGGAGGATCTTGCATAGACCATTGGATGTATGTGCAGAAACAGCTATTGAAGTTGTAAAGGCTTGTACGGTATTACATAATTTTTTTATAAAAAAAGACGCTATATACTTGGAGAATACCCCAACCGTTATGCCCCTGGTAAACATGCCTGCAACACAGCTGCGTTCAAACGAAGGTGGTGGAAACGCAGTGCGCTTACAATTTTCCGACTATTTTGTATCTGAAATAGGCTCCGTACCTTGGCAAAACATTACAGCACACGTATCATAATAAATAAAAAGTTTCAGAAACTTACCGAAATCTTTTCTTTCCTTTTCCTCCAACTTGTCAAAATTAGGTTCAAAAACGCAACAAATTTCTCTCCACGCGGCTAATTTCAAACCTTTGTCTTTATAAATGTCTAAAGTTTTGTCCCAAAGGACAGCCCTTTCTTCCACAAGTGGAATTAAAACTTCCGGTGTTATATTATTAGCCATTGTTATACGTCCACCATGCGCAGGAGTCTGACAAGTTCTAACACGCACAAAGCAAATCGAGTACAGACGCGAGGGGCGCGCGGGTGCGAGAGGGAAGGGAAAACACGTGTTCGTCTACATAGAGTTGCCGTCCACGATTTTTTATCGTTTACGACTGTCGTGCTTGCCGTTCCCACTGTCACGACATAAAGTGTCGTCACTGCAAAAATGTCGTAGACGACAGTAAATTGTGTCGTTCTAAATGTGAACACCTCCATTTAAACATATAAGCCACGACACTTAAAACTACGATTATCTGTCGTCACGACACGGTGGGAACGCGCCCTTAGCTCCACAACCAAAACACTTCACTGAACTTTTATCGGTTATATCTTTAATATTTTTGCAAGAGTTGCGATTGCGAGTATGTCCGACTTCACGGCAATAAACACAAAATAACCATTTCCATTCTCCAGACGAGTTTTTGCTATTGTTTACCACAGTCGGCAGGGGCTAAGCACTACGCATAGCGCTCGTCGACGCAGTAGGTATGTCTGCCGGCGCACTCGTCGCGGTCTCGCGGAGGCCGAGATGCGAAAGCGCGCGCGGGCGGCGCGGGCGACGCAGGCCGGGGCAGCGCTAGCGGCCGCGCGCGTCTTTCTATACTTCGGACAGTCCTTTATGTTTAGCGCCTTCTCAACGAACATAGATCTATGTTGTAAACAGACTCATAGGTTAACGTTTCCATATGCGTCGATGAGACGTCGACGTTGTTGGCCGACGTAGTAAAACAGGCTCTGAACCAATTGACGGTTCGATTCCACTTGAACCTTGGCGACCGCCTCCAGAAACGACGTAGCGTCCCTTCCGATAACGGCGCGGACGTCGGGGACGCCGCGCCGGCGCGCCTCTCATGGTGTTGTCATCGTTGCCTCTACTTTTACGGTCGAGGCAATATTGTTACCTACACAATAGTCAACTAAACACTAGGAAACACTATTTATTTACGTTACGATGTGCACGAAAGTTCTCGTAATGAAGGAAACCGTTACTTTGTAAATAGGTACTACTTTGAGTTCGCGTCGTCGTATCGGTCGCGTTGAAGCGCCAGTTTGTACTTTGTATGGTCACATGAAATAAAGTTTTGCGGCATATTAATACACGGTAAGTACTTATAATCGTTCACACAATATAAAACACAGAAAATTCGAGTGGAACACTGAGACAGTGCAAAACTCGTGCCGTTTGCGATCGTGATTTCAGCCGGACTGACGGGCGCGGAGAGGGGTGCGGGCGACGCGACGGAGCAATCTGCGAAGAGCGCGAGAAGCGGGCGCGTGGATACGATACGCGTGTTTATTCGCCTCAGAGTACATGATTCGCCTCGCCATTCGCCTCGCCATTCGCCTCGCCATATGTTCGTGTGCGAATGTCAAAATATTCCGGCCCACCAAAGGCGGGAAATAAAAATTTTATACGCATAAAACCACAGAACAGATAAAGAGGTTAGAAGGGCCTTGTGGGCGGGGCAGGCGCGCCGCACTTTTGAGCAGACACTCAAATGTCGACCGAAATTTGATTCACCCGCTCACAATCGCTTTCTTGTTGTGACAGCGTCCGAAGTTCCGCGGAAAAAAACAATTATGCCGTCTTGCGCTATTATAACGTGTCGAAAAAGAAGCCAGGAGTGTAATGTAGCCCGAGGATGGATTTCTTTTCACCGGTAAGACCAAAAACATTAAAATACGAGTGATATTCGTAATTATTAAAAAAGTATTATGTAGTTTGTAGACAAAAACGATAAAATCGCATTTAGGTGCAAAATTATACATTGCTTGCAATACATGGGTACGATCTTGCACGACGGGAGCGGTCGCGCAATGTATTGCGTTCCCTGCGATCGTCGCGTGCGTCGAGCCAAAGCTTAAATTCTGCGAAATCTATGCGTATCGATAGTGTTGTACCAAATTGTAAACAATGTCGATATTAAGTATGTGTGTACAAATGATTATTTTCAGTAATATTATAATTATAATAACTTTGTTTATTAACATTAATTATTGTTTATTGTGGATTATTAATTTAGTACCTAACTTAATGGGTTTTTCGTCTAAAATTTGAATTGAGGTTAGCAATTTATGATGCAAACATTATTTTTTTTTAGGTTTCCAACAGATCCAGCTACAAGAAAACTGTGGAATAATAATAATAATAATAATAATAATAATAACCCCATCGCCGTATCTCTACGTTGACGTCGTGGTGGGGCTTGTGCGCTCCGAACTCTGGGCCTGTGCCGGAAGAGTTTACTTTCCGGAATGGGTCTAAGGTGAGGAGCCAGACCAAGAGAGATACAGAAACCCGCAGGGCAGCATGTGGCGAGCTGTTGGGCAGTAGCGACCCCACGGACCCTACCTCCCGGGAGAAGTTTTGTTCCTCACCTCTGGCTTGCCTTTATTGGCCGGCTGGAGTGAAAAATGACGAGGAACAGAGCTCCCACCTCATTCTTGCCTTTATTGGCCGGCTTGAGTGGAGATTCGCAAGAGCAAATGTGCTCGGAGGAAGGAAGTATTCCAGTAAGATGCTGGTAGGGATCTTGACCGTACTTCCGGGATTGTCCTGATAGCCGTGGAATACCTCTCCACTCCTCATAAGCACCTCAGGACATGTTGCCCCCTTGTCGCTACGTCACTATGTGCTAGCGACCGTTTCCGGGGGCCCATTATTGAGTGTGCAAGTCACCCCCTGCCATTTTATCCGTGTATATATAAAACATTGATCAGGCAGGGGTCATAGTTCTTCCATAGTTCTTGGTAACCAGTCCACTTCAGCCACCCAAACCCATAGTCCAACTTTTTATTTTTCCTATCCTACAATAGTCCTACACCAACCGGGGGTTATCCTTGGGTGCACTTGCATAGTGCATACAGGGATAATCGTCGGACGGTGCCGCATTTCATTAAAATTTCCTAAGGGGCCTCTGCGAGTTGGCTTCGGCCCCTCGTACGCCTTCCAAAGGACCGGGACCCCATGGTCCCGAGATATATTAATTCAAAAATAAATAATAATAATGTTTTATTCATATTAAAATTGGTAAAATTATTACATAAAAGTCTTGGAAACTATTTACAAAGGTATAATAATGTTAGATGCCTGTACTAGGATAAACCTGTATCACAGCGGCATGAGCATACTTTATGGTGATTGTAGGACAATAACATTATTTTATAACTACCTATATGTATTTAGCATTAGAAGTCTAGAAATAATGACAAAATTTTATTAATTAATTATTTTATACCTAGTTTACTTAAATACTAATTACCTATCTTAAAGATCAAAATAACAACAAAAAGTCTTATACTAATACGTAATTATTTACTTAGTCAGCGTAGAATACTGCTGGATTGAGGCAACTGGTAGAATTGAATGGATACCTACTAAATGTAGCACAAAAAGGGGGTCTCTTGTATCCTTCTAAAAACCTATTACTGATCTGTACAACGTCCGAAGCAGTTATTAAAATTTACACCGACAATCTACGAAACATTAACAAATATATGTTGACAACTAAGATTTTGCGCAGCTTCGTCGGAACCGAATTATTTAGCAACATTAGCAATCATCAGGTTGGATTATATCCTACTGCGAGCCATGTTACAGACCTAACTAAAGCTATAATCGGAAAATATATTAATGTAAGGTTGCATTTTATTTTGAAAAATTCGAATTTAAGAGATAGCAAGCGCATGTTACTTAATAAATACGTATTATTTCAGGGACAATGATAAAATAAGCGTTGAAATTGAGTTTAATTATTGTTCAATATTAAAATATTCTTTTATTTTTTACTTGTGTCATTTATTTGCTTACTTACTTACTTTAGCCCAAATAATTGTTCAATATTAAAATATTTAAATTTCGCGGCAGTATCGGATGCTCCCCATTAATTTGACATTAATATTTATATTTATTTAGGAAGTCCACATTATTCGTACCTTACCCGCAACTTAAAAGATCGCAAAATTTTAATTAACAAAATTACAGTAATTTTATCGATATCATTGATCGACCTTTTGGTCGCCGTAACATACATGAGAAATAAATTGCTGTGTGCGTGTACGTCAAACGCAGTGTTTGCGTTAGTGTGACAACCAATAGCAAACACGCGATCTAAGTGCATGTGGTTTATTTGTGTGCGTAATGCGCGTACGTATTGATCTCTTGCTTGTAGTGGAGTGAAAGAGTGGGAGACATGCGGCGACACGCGTTCTAATACAAATCGGGAACTATTTCCTTTCTAACCTCTTTTATCTGTTCTGTGCATAAAACTATACAGAAGCTAAAATTATTTGTCACAGTCTGGTCTACAAATAATCTCATGCTGGCGTCAGTTTTGACGTTTTTATTTTTAGTGGAATACCAATTTTTTTTTTGATGTCATGGCTAAAGTTTAGCAGAATACCGATTTGGTACATTTTTTGTTTTCGGTCTAGTCGCAATCTCATTGCAGTAAACGTCACGTTTGACTTACTTTTTTGGTTTAGTAGAATACCTTTTGTGACATTTTGGAACTTTTGAGGCACTGCGACTTGAATTTGAACGTTTTTTAGTTAGCAGAATTGGCCTTCAGATGAATTTTTATTTGTCAGATGAATTAGGCATATCGAAAAAGTAATTACAAATTTGTTTTTGTTGAAGTTTGTGTTTTTGTTTGTTTGTATCTGTGTTGTTTCTAATACCCACTTATGTAGGTTTTTTTTTTTTTTTAAATACCGCGGTAAATAGAATATTACCTTGGAAATAGGGGTTTTTGATTTCACATTTATTTATATTTTAATTAAAATTTATATAAAATTGCTTAACAGACATAAATAAGATTAAAGCAAACTTCGAGAAAAAAATATCTAGGTACACACCTGATACAGTTGTTTTTATATCTTTAAACCGTTAATTGTAAAGCAGTAAAGCAACATCTCCAACTAAACCACCCATTAACCCGTCTTGCGATACATTATTTCTTAGATATTATGTATTCTACAAAAGGTAGGTACCTAAGCTAGATCTACTCTAGCTAGCCGCTTGAATCTCATTATCTTTTTTCAGGTCTATATTTTCAAAATGGCAAAACCAAAGAAGCAAACCAGAGAAGAAAGGCTCAGAAAAAAAGACTCGCGGAGAAAAGGAGATATGAAAGAATTAAAAATAATGATGACTTATGGAAAGAAAAAAATCGACAAAACTACACACGTAGAAAAGAGGAAAAGAAACAACTACCAATAAGTGAAATGAATTGGCAGAAAGGGATGTCATTGAATGTGTGTGGGTAGTAAACATAAGCTCCGTATAAAAAAAAATGTTAAAAAATACAACAATCATTACTAAGTGTTAAAAACTACTTAATTCGTGAAAGTAAACAACAGCAAATGTGTGACATTGTTATCCAGTGATAATTGTGGAAAATAGTGAAGATACAATCGATTTACTAAAGCCGGTGTAATACTGTGAAACCTGGACTACAGTTTAAAAAACTCATCTCCAGTGCATGTGTTAACACATTAACTATTTGAATGATAATATCCAACACCGAAAATCGGTAAAAAGTGTGTGTGAACATAAACAGAAAATACTACAATTTAAATTTTAACAGTCAACGTGTAAGTCGATAAGAACAAAGAAATGAACTTTGGACCCTCTTCGAACATTAACTAATTATCTCAAACCAAAGTAACAACTGGTCAATAAATTCAATCCAAATGTGAGTGGTTGACCAAAAAGGGACCTCAAGGGAAAATAATTGATTTCGAGTAAATCGCGTTTGAAATTTCGTGTAGAAACAAGTTGCGGCATGTTTTATGTCAGTATGCGACTTCGTTAGTGAGTGTCAACACGTGTTTACGGTTACTACGTTATTGGCGACTTATTTAGTGTCAGTTTCTTGTCTTTATGTGCGTCTGACATCACAAAAACTAATTTTTCCAAAACTGCCTCGGCTCACAAAAAAAATCATAAAAAAACACTACGGCACCTAAAAATATTCTGGTTAGACCAAAACAAAGCTAAAAGACCACAGAATAAAAAAAATCAAAAAAAAAAAAAACGGTTTCCAATCCTTCCAGCATAGCTATTCACAAACACTCGATACGCTTCCGTACCGTATCGGACATCAATCAATGTTATCGTAGGAGTCCTCTTAACGTTGTTCACAAGTCCAAAACACAAAAATTTTGTCAGTTTCAATGAAATAGACGACCGCTATTCTTCCGACAGCTGTTTGCTGTCGGGGGGCAAGGTAAGTCAGGTTATCGAAATGTGTCATTTTCGATACGATAGCCTGTCGGATCGTTGTGAATAGCTATGCAGGTCCCTTTTTGGTCAACCACTCACAAATGTTAAAGTTCGCTTGGTCTAGCGGTCGTACTGCAGGGTATGTTAGCCCTGTACACGAGTGATCGTGAGTTCAAATCGAGTCAACGACATTTGTCTTTTTCCTGTTTGTTTTCTGCACATTACTATTTGGAACAATGAATTTTTTCGAAAATATCACGCTACGTAGAAATCGAACCAAGTCACTATCAGAGACTACAATCGAAGAATCTAGTACGAACATTTCGACGGTAGATGGCAGCACAAGTAGTCTGCCAAACATATCAGACGATGATTGTAACGAAATTCAAGATATAAAATGTAAAATAGAAAATCTAAACCTTCAATTATCTGCAGCACATGAAGAGATAAACCAGTTGTCCATTGAGAATGGTGATCTAAAATCTATAGTAAATGACGTCACAAAAAAATACGAGCTCTTAAAAAAAGCTACTAAAAACTTAACAACTGACATACGAGCAGGTTCACCAAACCCAAAATACACAAAGCTATTAACTCCACAAAAGAAGTCAACACAACAATTACAACAGAAATGGGCCGCCGAAGATAGATTCTTGCTGCACGTTATGAAAAACACTCAACAAACTGTATCGGATCCCAAATCACTTACATCAGCTTTGGATAAAACTAAAAATATGCAAAGCGCAAACACTGAAAACCCTCAAGAAACACATTTAAAAAATAGCGTCATTTCGGAAGTGCAATCTATGATTCCGATAAACTTCCAATCAAACCCGTTATCAGAAACAAGTAGATGCAATAAACTATGTATGATTTCTAGCAACAATTTTAATAAAATATTAGATATAGGTAAAAATACGTTCATAGGGTATGAATTATGTCATTACATCATGCCAAATGCAGGTATAAAGCAATTGTTTGCAGATTTAGATAAGAAACTCATAAACTTTACTCATGAAGATTTCTGTATCATCTACATAGGCGAAAGAGACTTCGAAGTCTCTAACAACTATAGACTTTTAATAGACCACATTAAAAATGAGCTTAAAAATGTAATGAATACCAATATTATAATATGTTCACCAAATTTTAAACTAGGTAATCATTTTGAAATTTTTAATAAGCGAATTGAAATCTTTAATCATTAGATGTATTTAGATGTGGAATTGTGTGAGTGCGCATATCTTTTTGATTCCAATTTCTGTCTAGAATACACTAACGAAATGTTCTGGAAGTATAACGCAAAGATAAATAATAAAGCAGTTGCCATCATTTTTGAAAACTTAATGTATTTTATGAGCTATTTGGACTCACAAACAGAAGTTTCGTATAATTTGGTTTCTCATCAGTATTTTGATAATATTGCTGTCAAAAATAGTGGCAATCAATCAGGCAACAACTATAATGAATTACATACGGATCAGGCAACACAAACTGAAAGCACTCATAATGTAACTGAGAATGATCTTTTTCGTTTATAATTATAATAATTTATTTATCTTAAATCAAAATATTAACGGATTGATAGGAAAGTCAGACTTATTATGTATACACCTAAACGAACTCTTACATAAAGGGAAAATAGTAGACGTGGTGTGTATTACGGAACACAACATGATAGATGATGATGACTTACAATTGTATATACCGAATTATAAACTTTCAACATACTCATCAAGAAGCACCAGGAAAGGTGGTACGTGTATACTAATTAGGCATGGACACGAGTTCAGGGTTATAGATATCAAAGAATTTTGCGTTCCCGGAATTATGGAGTGTAGTGCCATTGAATTGGTAACTCATAAATTGATTATCATTTGTATCTATAGACCCCCAAAATCTAATAGAGTTGCTATATCAATTTTCTTCGAAAAAATTGAACTTATATTAAACCGTTGTGGATGGTGGTCCTAAGTTTCTTAGGAAGAAAGGTATTGCTGTGTGGTGATTTCAACATTGATATCTTGAAAAATTCTAGAGTAGCTATAGAATTTCTACATCTACTACTAAATTACAATCTGAAACCAAGTATAAAACAGCCTACACGTATATCGACTGGAACATGTATTGACAACATTATCCATAATGTCAAGGGTGGTAGTGGTGAAGTTTTAGAATTGGCCTTATCTGACCACACAGCTCAACTCTTTAAGTGTCCTGTAAAAAAGTCCTGCTCGACTGATCACTGGTACGTATTAAGTCGAGATTATAGCTCTGAGAACAAGTCTAAGTTTATTGAAGCCATTAGTAATCTTAGTTTTGTTGAAGTATACAATGGTACTGACCCAGAACTAGTCTTTAATTCGTTTTATGACCTATTTAAATTTTTCTACGATTTGTGTTTCCAGACTGTGAGAAAAAAGATCTCTACTCGTAAATCCCCGAAATGGATATCTAAAGGTATCAGAAGATATAGTAAACGAAAAAGAGAAATGCTATGGCAGTATAGGCGATCACGTAATATTGAAAATAAACAGTTACTTATGCAATATTCAAAACGATTAAAAAAAGTGATACGCTTGACACAAATATCTCAGAACAATCATGTAATTAATAGTGCTGAGAATAAAACTAAGGCTACGTGGAAAATAATTAATAGATGTAAATCAAACTTACCCTCTGAATCCGTCAAAAAAATACTCAATGGTGATAAACTAATAAGTGACCCTAAAGAAATTGCTACGGCATTCAACGATTACTTTATAGACTCAATTCATCCTGACATTAATTATAATACTAGTAATGCTATATCTTGCGTAAATTATTATCCTAAATCTCTATTTATGACACCGACAGATTCGTTGGAAATATTTAATATTATCAATTCATTAAAGAACACAAATAGCGTGGGTTATGATGGGATAACTACTAAGATTTTAAAATCTGTGTCGCATATAATTGCACCTGTTTTGAGTTTTATTATTAATCTATGCATAGAACATGGCCACTTTCCTAATTTGTTAAAAATGACCATAATTAAACCGCTGCATAAGAAAGGCGATAAAGCTGATATTTCAAATTACCGTCCAATAGCTTAGATACCAGTAATGTCAAAAATTTTTGAAATAGTAATTTATAAATCTGTAAACTCATTCTTTGAAGTAAACAGCCTACTGGCTAAAGAACAATATGGTTTTCGGAAAAACAGAAACATTAATAAAGCAGTCTATGAATTATTTACAGAAATTGTTAGTAATGTCGACAAAAAAAATCCAATTGCCGCAGTACTTATGGACATGTCGAAAGCATTCGATCACGTAAATCACGAAATATTACTGGGTAAGTTAGAACGATATGGCGTCAGGGGAAACATATGGGGTGCCAGGGCAGAAAACCTCCACGTGTGCCTGGGTACTGGAGTTCCCTTTCGGATACGTCCGGGGGGAAGACCAGTGTTCGGGCCGGTGCATCCTGGGGTGCGGACAGCGATTTCCCATTGGGATTATTTCCCAATGAGATCTCGCTGTCCGCATGCTAATGTTCTGCCAAGAGGATCGCTCCACACGTTGCTCTGAGTAGCAGAGCGGTAACGGTGGTGGAGCGCGAGCGGGCCCGGTGTGCACTTACCCTGCCGCCGGGCAGGCAGGAGGGGTAACCCTCCTGCCACCGCTAATCTCGTAGCCCCGGAGACAGTTAAGGTCATGTCTCTGGCTGTTGAAGGGGGTCGAGGGTCTTGGCTTAACCGCCCGGACCGCGAGGAAGATTAACCTCTATAAAAAATTCCCCAAACCTCCAAGCGGCGGCGCACCGTGAGGGAGGTTGTAAGCTTGGCTAATGGGTAGCTTGGTTTAGTCGCTAGTGCGAACCGTAAGTTTTGAGTCAATACAACATGGAAAATACTCGTGGGAACAGAAATGGAAACACAGACAAAAAAAACAAAAAAACGGAAGAGGAGAGGAGTGATGCGGGGTCGGAGTCCGACGCCGCATCTGGAGGCGTGAGCACGGGAGGCTCAGGGAGCCCTTGCCGTGGCAAGGAGGTGGCCGCTGTGACGAAGAAGAACCACAGCAAGCGGCCAAGGTCAGAGGGCGGCCAGGGGTCGTCCTCCGACGAGGAGCTGGCCTCGGCTCGGAAAATCCCCACCAGCAGGCGGGAAGGAGTCCGAGAGCGAGGCAAGGGGAGGGGGCTCACTGCTCGGGAGGCGGCAGAACGAGCGGAGGACCCCCAAAGGAGGGGGTGACCAGTCGCGAGGTCGCTTCGGGGCCCTCAAGCGACGAGGCGGATGAGGATGGCGGCCCCGATGCGGACCGCAAGAACAGGTTTGCGGCGGTCGTGGAGGCTGCGATCCGGGACGTGTCCCTGAAGAAGCTACAAGCTTCTAAGAACAGGGCCATAGTCTCGGCAACGGCCTCCATCATGGCGGCAGCGGAGACGGCCAACTACGTTGGTCCCTCGGCCGGCGAAGTGGCCGAATTGCGGGCGGAGGTCGCCCGCCTGACGGCCGCCACGGAGCTTCTCCAAGAGGAGAATTTGAGGCTCCGTGCAGACCTGGCCGCCCTGAAGGTCACGGGAAACCCGCAGGCAAAACAGCCAAGCCAGCCCGTGCCGGTGGAGAACCAGGTCTTGAACCTGGTTCGGCAGGAGCTGGCGACCTTCCAGGCGCGGTTCCTGGAGGGTATTGTCCTGCGCCCCCCCCCCCCTGGCGGGTAAGACGGCCTCAGGGCCGAAGGCGGCCTCGGGGCCGAAGGCGGCCTCGTACGCGGCCGCTGCGGCTGCTGCCGCCCAGAAACCCGGGTCGTCTGGCCGGGCCAAACCGGGGTCGGCTGGCGGAGCCCCGGCGCCGTCGAAACCAGCACCGGCTGGTGGAGCCCCGGCGCCGGCAAAACCGGTGCCTGGCGGCAAGACTGCGGCGCAGGCCCAGAAGAAGGGCAGGACGGCACGGGTGGTGAAGGCCCCAGAGCCTAAGACCTGCCCCCAAAAAACTTCCACTCCTCCCACGACCGAAGCCGAGTGGCAGGTGGTCGGGGAAAAGAAGAAGGCGGCCAAGGCGGGGAGGAAAAAGGCGCAAAGGTGGCGCCGCACGGAGCGAGCCGTCGCGGCTAGGCTTCGCGCCCCGAAGACCGCGGCTGTAGTAATAACGCTACAGCCGGACGCGGTTAAGAGGGGTGTGACGTACTGCGACGTGCTCACAAAGGCGAAAGCGACGGTGGACCTCCAGGAGCTGGAGATCACCGGAGGCCTCCGGCATAGGGTGACCGCCACTGGTGCCCGCATGCTGGAGATCCCCGGTGCGACGAGTGGCCCCACCGCTGACGCCCTAGCTGAGAAGCTAAGGGCGTCCCTCAATGCGGACGAGGCTCGAGTCTCCAGGCCCGTCAAGTGCGCAGACATGCGCATCATGGGCCTGGATGACTCCGTAACGGAGGGAGAGGTGACGGCCGCTGTCGTCAGGACGGGCGGGTGTCTGGCCGACCAGGTGAAGGCGGGCACCATACGTCCTGACTTCGCGGGCATGCGAACCGTAACGGTAAGCTGCCCCGTGACGGCGGCCAGAACTATAGTGGAGGGCCGTAGGCTCCTGGTGGGCTGGGTATCAGCGCAGGTCAAACTGCTGGAGCCCAGACCTCTGCCGCCGCCGCCGCCGCCGCCACCGCCACCGGGGAGCCTGCACAAGGGGCTCGGGAGGAGGCAGAAATGGAGGAGTAATGGCTCCTCCATTGCGCCTCCTCCAGGCGAACATCAACCACTGCGCCTGCGCTCAGGATCTGTTGCTCCAGAGCATGGCGCAGTGGTCGATTAACATCGCCGTGGTCGCTGAGCCGTACTTTGTCCCGCCCAGGGATAACTGGGTGGAGGACCTGAGCGGCTCGGTGACCATAATTTCGTCGGCTGCCGCCGGTACCCCGTCCCTCGAAGGTGTCACGAAGGGACAGGGGTGCGTAGCAGCACGGTTCGGAGAGATTGTAGTAGTGGGAGTATACTTCTCTCCGAGCCGAACTCTCGCCAGGTTCCAGAACTCTCTAACAGAGTTGAGTGTCGTCGTCGCCGGAAACCGTTCCTGCTCCGTGCTAGTGCTCGGGGACTTCAACGCCAAGAATCTGGCCTGGGGTTCCCGTTGCACGGATGTGCGGGGCAGGATGGTGGAGGACTGGGCCCTGGAAACAGGCCTGGTCGTCCTAAATCGGGGTTCTGTTCCTACGTGTGTGCGGATGCGGGGCGAGTCCGTAGTGGACATCTCGTTCGCCAGCCCCGCTCTGTCACAGCGTGTCATTGACTGGCGCGTCATGGAGGAGGTGGAGACCTACTCCGACCATCGGTATATCCGATTCGAGGTCTCCGCCCAGACCTCTAGCGCGCTGGTCCAACAGGCCCCGAGTGGTCCGCGGTGGGCGCTGAAGCAGCTGGACCGGGAGCTCCTCCTGGAAGCCTCGATCGTGCAGGCCTGGGTGTCATCACCGGACAGGCCTGCCGATATTGACGATGAGGCGGAGTGGTTCCGGGAGGCCATGTCCGAGATTTGCGACGTGGCAATGCCCCGAGCCCGGCCAGGATGCGCCCGACGTCAGGTGTACTGGTGGTCGCAGGAGGTTGAGGGGTTACGCAAGGAGTGCGTCAACGCGCGACACCGGTACACCAGGCACCGCAGGCTCCGCATCCGCCCTCCGGATGCGGAAGCCACGGAGGCGGAGCTGTACGAGGGGTACAGAGCGGCGAAGACCGCCCTCCAAGAGGCTGTCCTGCGGGCCAAGGATACGGCCCGCGAGGAGATGGTGGAGACTCTGAACAGAGATCCATGGGGGCGCCCTTACAAAATGGTGCGGAATAAACTCCGCACCTGGGCCCCCCCGCTGACGCAGAGTCTCCGCCCCCAGCTGGTGGAGGAGGTGGTGAGCGCTCTGTTCCCTTCACGGGGGGAGCATACTCCCCCGCCTATGGCTCCGCCACTTGCGGTGTCCGAAGCGGACCACGCAAACGGCGACGACGACATCCCTGAAGTGACCGGGGTAGATCTGAGAGCGGCGGTAGGCAGGCTGAAGGCCAAAAATACCGCCCCAGGACCCGACGGCTTGCCGGGTAAAGCCTGGGTCCTGGCCTCGAGGGCTCTCGGGCCTCGACTGGAGGCGCTCTTAAGCGCATGTATGGAGAGAGGCCAGTTTCCACTCCGTTGGAAGACGGGGAAGCTGGTCCTCATTCAGAAGCCAGGGCGCCCTGCGGACTCTCCGTCCGCATACCGGCCCATTGTGTTGCTCGACGAGGTGGGCAAGCTCTTTGAGAGAGTACTTGCAGGCCGCCTCGTCGGGCACTTGGGGAGGACAGGGCCGGATCTTGCGGACAGCCAGTTTGGCTTCCGCAAGGGGCGCTCGACGGTGGACGCCATCATGCGCGTGAGAGCCCTTACGACGGGGGACGCGGTGTCCCGGGGTGGGGTCGTCGTGGCGGTGTCACTCGACATCGCCAACGCGTTTAATACCCTGCCTTGGAGCTGCATTGGGGAGGCACTCCGGTATCACCGGGTGCCGACCTACCTCCGTCGAATAGTCGGGGCGTATTTGACTGACAGAGCCGTCATCTACCCCGATCGCGACGGGAACTGGAACCGGCGAGAGATGTCGTGCGGCGTCCCACAGGGATCGGTTCTGGGGCCGCTCCTGTGGGACATCGGTTACGACTGGGTGCTGCGGGCCGACCTCCCTGATGGCGTCAGCGTGGTTTGCTACGCTGACGACACGCTGGTCCTGGCGCAGGGGAGGTCGCATCAGGCGGCAGCCGACGCAATGACACGAGGGGTTGCGATAGTCGTGGAGAGGATCCGGCGGTTGGGTCTCGAGGTGGCATTGCACAAGTCCGGGGCCATGTCTTTTCATGGGCTCCGGAACGGGCCACCATCGGGATTCCAACTGATGGTAGGAGGGGTTCACATCGGCGTCGAGGCAACGATGAAATACCTGGGTCTCGTCCTCGACAGCCGGTGGAACTTCGTCGAACATTTTCGACGTTTGGCCCCCAAACTGGAACGGACCGGGGCCGCCTTCAAGCGGCTCTTGCCCAACCTGAGGGGGCCAAACGCCTCCTGCCGGAGGCTTTACGCGGGGGTCGTACGGTCCATGGCCCTATATGGGGCCCCGGTGTGGGCGCGTTCACTGCGGCTGCGAGCCGCCCACTACCTGAACGCGCCCCAAAAGGTGGTAGCCGTAAGGCTGATCCGGGGCTACCGCACGATCGCGGGCGAGGCGCCAAGCCTCCTTGCCGGAATGCCGCCATGGGATCTGGAGGCGATAGTCCTCGCGCGCCTGTATGAGTGGCGCGCGGAGGCACTACGCCGGGGGGAAACTCCGCTTCCGCGGCAAATAGCGGCGGAGCGGACGGACTTCCGGCGCGATCTCATGGTGGTATGGAAGGAGCAACTTTCGCAACCCAGCGCAGGGCACGCCACGATGGTGGCGATAAGGCCCCTCTTTGAGGAGTGGCTAGAGAGGCGTCACGGCGTTCTCACCTACCGCCTGACGCAGGTCCTCACCGGATACGGATGTTTCGGGAGGTTCCTGCATATCATCAGGCGGGAGGAGACGCCCGGGTGTCACCATTGCGAGGATCGCCCAGACGACATGGTGGAGCATACGGTGGAGGTCTGCCCCGCTTGGGCGGAGCACCGCCGTGTCCTCGTAGAGGCGATCGGCAACGGCGGCGACCTCTCGCGTCCGGCCCTGGTTCAAGCCATGGTCCGGGGCGAGAGGGAGTGAGAGGCGGTCACCTCCTTCTGCGAAGCAGTCATGCTAGCGAAGGAGGTGGCGGGACGGCTCAGGGAGAGAGCCGCACGCCTCAGCCGCCGCGGGAGACGCTACGGGCGTCGGGAGCCGCGTGACGACTCCCGGCCTCCGTAGGCGCGGGCCTGCGGACGGAGAGTAATGGGTAGCTCTCCGTCCGATCAGGACCAGGCCCGTGCCGGACGGCGCGTATGTGTTCCACGCGCGCCTCAAAGAGATGTCAGCATAAAGGAAGGGGCCCGCCAGGGCCGAAGCCTGCCGGGGTAGCGGGATCGTCCGAAAGGGTTACCGTTGCCCCGGAACATAAAGGGCTAAGGAAGGAACACGGGTGGGTTTTAGTCAGTAAGAGTCTGACACTCCCTTCCATCAATTAGAGATACAACATGTGGTGTACCCCAAGGAACTGTCATTGGGCCCTTGTTGTTTCTCATATATATTAACGATTTGCCAAAATGCGCTGAGCATAAACTGTTTTATTTGCCGATGACAGTACACTTATTGTTCCATGTAAAAATATAGAAACTTATGAAAATGACATAAACAAGTCCATCCTTTGCATCATAAATTGGTTACGTTTAATTAATTTAAAAATAAACATAGATAAGACAAAGCTTATGACATTTTATCAAAGAACAAAAACACTTAACTTGAACATAGCTTATGCAGATCAAATAATAGCTGAAACAAGCAGTGCTAGATTTCTGGGACTTCACTTGGATGTTCATTTAAACTGGAAATGTCATATACTAGAAACTGTTTGTAAGAAACTAAACCAGTACTCATATGCGCTCTACAATCTAGCAAAAAAAGTAAATGAGTCCGTTGTTCTGGTTTCTTACACAGCCTATGTCACATCTACACTACGTTTTGGAATAATATATTGGGGAAATTCCACTGACAAAGACATTGCGTTTAAGGCCCAAAAAAGATGTGTGCGTGCTGTGTTTAAACTAAAACCAACTGAAAGCTGTATTCCATATTTCAAAAAATTTAAACTCTTAACATTGCCCTGTATGTACATTTTTGAGACAGCAGTATTTGTCAAATCCAACTTCCATCTGTTCGAAACATTGAGATCTAAACGACGCAACAGAGAGATATGCGCTAAGCCACATAGCACTGCTCTTTATACAAAAAGTTTTTTAGGAATGGCACCTAGGATCTATAATAAGATCCCTAGACGAATTAAAGAAATAAACAACATACACGATTTTAAAAAGGCTTTACTGAAAATATTATATGATAAAACATATTATACAGTGAACGAATATCTAACTGACACATTATAATTACCTTTTTTTATACTTTTTATGTTTTAATTTGACATTTATACTAGAATTTATTATTATTATATTTTATTGGCAATGTTTTTTTTATTATTTTTATTTTTTATTATTATGTCGACAATTTGAATTAGAGTTATTTAATAATGTGTGATAATTGTTCCCAAAGAATGGGACAGAATGGGACAGAATGGGTCCCAAACAGCAGCATACGGCAACGCGGCAGGCCCAGAATGAGATGGCGGGACGAACTCGACTCTTACCAAAAGGATTGGCGTATAACAGTACAGGATAGAGACAAGTGGAAGGAGGGAAGGGAGGCCTTTGCCCTGCAGTGGGACAGAAATGGCTGATAATAATAATAATTGTTTGATAATTTATTATAATCAGCATGTTTGTACCAAGAAAATATTTGTATGCCGATGACGGCTAGACATAGCGTTCTTTAATAATTACAACATCTGTACCTAACCCACCTATGTTCAACAAATAAAAATATTAGTATTTGTATTTGAATTCTAGACAACAAAGATTACAAAGAAAGAGATGGAGAACGAATTATAAGTCATATTACCTAAGAAAGAAGCAAGAAAAAAGAACAGCAGCCCTGCTTGCACAAAACACCCCACCACTAAGTCCCAGCATTTTGTCAGATACTGAACAAGACAATAATAATGATCCACCTTTACATTACCAGTTTCTAAATAGAGAACCGGAGTCACCTATACCAGGACCATCTAGGATTTTGCGCAGCATTTCTAAGCAGAGCAATAAATTTTCCACTAATTTAGGAGTAAATACACCAAATACAAAATCTCCTTCCTGTTCTTCACCTGTATCTTCTGCCGCAAGACGTATCCGTTACAAAAAAGAAAAAGAAATAAATAATCTTAAACAAATAATACTAAACATGAAACGACAAAATGAACGTTATAAAAAACAACTGCAAAGATTAGTTTCGAAAAAAACTAATAAAGGAACCTCAGCAGACATGCCCAATCAAAATAGAATAGTCCCTAAAATAAAACGCATAGTGAAAAAGTCAAATGAAACACTTGCAAATAATAATTTAAATTCTTTGCCTGAAAGACTGAAAAAAGAAGTTGAAATATTTTATGAGGACGATGAAAATAGTAGACTATGCTCTGGAAAAAAGGAATTTATAGCAAGAAACAAGATACGTAAACAAAAGCGGTACCTCAGTGACAGTCTTATCAATCTGCATAAAAAGTTTCTGAAAAACTCAACATTTACTATCAGCTATTCAGCATTCTGCAAATTAAGACCTTTTTGGGTGCTGCTACCTGATTTTCGGTCACGAGACACTTGTTTATGTAAACTACACACTAACATGGATTTAGTCGTCCAGGGAATGTACCAGAGAAACATACTATCGGCTAAGAACTCTCAAGATCTTCTCTCTTTGTTATGTTGCGACGTGTATGATGCTGATTGTTTGCATCGAACTTGTTCAGCATGCAAGAATAAGGTAGTATCTTATCAGGAATTTGATAATTCTATCGAAATCACTTACTGGCAATGGGAGACTAAACAAGACGTTATTCAAGGTACGGCAAGAAAAATAAGAACTACTGAAAAAGTTAAAAAAAGAGAAGAACCTAAGAGATCATTCTCCTGCCCTTATCCCAATTTATTTGGGGTCGGCGCAACATATCTTTTTCTTCCATACTTCTCTATTAGACGTCATCTCGGTAGTCACCCCCTTTCTAATCATATCATCATTCACACATTCCATCCATCGTTTTTTTGGTCTTCCCCTACGCTTATAGCCATCGACATTCATACTCAAAACTCTCCTCACGACATTTTCCTCATTCCTCCGCATCACATGCCCATACCATGACAACCGATTTCCACACAACTTTTCCGTTACCGGCGCCACTTTCAAACTTCCTCTTATGTACTCATTTCTTATTCTATCCATTCGTGTAACACCACACATCCCTCTTAGCATCCTCATCTCTGCTGCATGCAGTTGCCTTTCATTCATCCCTTTTGTGGCCCAACATTCTGATCCATACAAAACAGCAGGTCTAATCATTGTTTTATATATCTTCCCCTTAAGCTTAAGGGGAATGCGGGAGTCGCAGATTGTTCCCGTAACCTAAGAGATGTATTGAAAAATTTGATTCAACACTGAATGAATATTTCATGCATTGTGGTAATATAGTTGCTCAACAAAAGGCTTTCAAATGTTTAAAAGAACATCTTCAAGAGGGTGAGTGTATTGTCCATGTTGACTTTAGTGAAAATTATGCAGTCAAGTGTAATGAAGAAATACAGTCCTACCATTTTGGTGGTAGCCGTAAACAATTAACTTTACACACTTTGGTAATATATTTTCTGGACGATGAGAAGATACAGCAAGTACAATCTTTTTGTACGGTGAGTGTATACCTTCGTCATGACATTTCAGCCGTATGGGCTCATATTGTACCAATCCTCGAACATATAGGTGAAAAAAAGACAGGCATTCATACTATACATTTCATTTCTGATTCCCCATCTAGTCAGTATCGTAATAAAAAAATATTTCACCTAATTTCATGTTTGCATATATATCTGAGCTTTATCAAAATTATTACGTGGAACTATAGCGAATCTGGTCATGGTAAGGGTACCCCAGATGGAGTAGGTGCTGTTATGAAGAGAACTGCGGATCGTGCTGTTTCCCAAGGACAGGACATAAAAGATATGAATGATTTTTTAAATATTATGGAGCAAAACTTAAAGAAGGTTGAGAACTGTTTCTGAATATGATGTAAGCGAAAAGGTCTTACTTTTCCCACAAAATGTGAAAGCTTTTCCAGGATGCATGAAAATGCACCAGATAGTCTGGAACTTCGATTGTCCTGCGGTAGCCGTTCGAAAACTGAGCTGTACAGATCAAAACTGTCTGTATCAAGCTGTCAATTGCAACCACATGAAACACCTTGGCTTTTATCATTTGCAAGACGGAGTTCAGCAAAACTTATCGGTCACACCGCTAGCTAATTCAACAAGACAACTAAGAGAAATTGGAGAATCCTTTTGGACAATAAGTAATGAAACAGATGCACGAAAGAGTTATAAAAACAATAACTTGACAGGAAAAAAACAAAAAGTGACAAAGAATATACCTAACATAAATCAAGAAAGTGAAGATGAGGAACTTGTATTCAATATACCTCATAAACGAGTAAGAAATGTTAAATATATACGTAAATCATTAGGAATAAGTAATAATATTGAAAAAAAAGTAACAGAAGAACATGAACACGTGACCGAAGAAAATGAAGAAAAAGGAAGAAGGAACGATAATGCTGAACAAAGCGTGGAAATGGCACAATATGCTGACTTCGATTCTATCTCAGAGATATCTTTTTCTAGAGATGGAAGTAAAAAATTTAGTATCGATTTAGAAAATATAAATCCATAATTAATAGATTCTGTTGATGAAGAGGATTTAAATATTTTTTGAAATTAAGTTCCTATTATAATTATTATTACAAAACTAAGTCTGAATTTGATTCTCATAAAAAAGAAGATTTATTTTATTTTTCTTTTAAAATGTTCGTTTTAAACCTCTTAATAACGAAAACAATATAAGTCTTCGTTTGAAACTTAAAACGAAGATTTTTATTATTTTTTGTTATTAAGAGGTTTAAAACGAGTTTCTTTTTGTGATATAGAGTGTTATTTCATGCAAAAGTGTGATTTACCTATTAATGGACCGAGTTGTGCCAAAATGTTCCACCCTACAATGAATACATTTTGAGTTATTTCAGTTTAAACATTCAGACGAAGTTTTTCCATTTAAACATTTCGTTTTTGTTGGGTGCGCCAAAGTTCACCTAAATTTTCAACTCCGATAATTGGAAATCCGAAAATGTTCTTCCTAACATTTTTCATCCTAACAGTCACAATTCCTAACTACTCTGTCTCTAATGTTCATAATTCCGAAGCATTCAACTTCATAATGTCAGTAGCAATAAACATCTATTATACTTTTATTTGTTTTCCTATATTTTCTCAACATAGCCATCTTTTACACAATTATTCAAAGTCATATCTTTTTTTTTATAGCGGTGTACCTGCAAAGATAATTATTGGTTTAGGTTAGGTTAGAACTGTGACCACAACGCACGAGCCGAGCGAGCGAAGCGAGCGTGCCGCGGTAGCGGCCGGCGAAGTGCCAGAACCGAATCGGTCCTATAATTATTGGTTTAGGTACGGTTAAAACTGCGGTAATTGTGGTAATTATGTTTAGGGATAAAAGCGTTATGATAAAAAACAGTAGGAGTTTAAATATATTTACATTAATGATATTATTAATTAAAATTTTCGGAAACATGAGTGTTATGAACATCGCCGATAGCATTACAAATAGTATGAATGAAAACTTTAGGATGAAAAATTTTAGGAAGAGTGATCATTCGGATTACAAATCATTAGGAAGAACAATTTCGGGTAAAGAACTTTAGGTGAGCCAATATGGACCCGTTTTTGTTACATATGAAGGTTTCAATATTTGGAATATTTAATATGGTTTCTAATAGTATGTTTTACAATATACAACTGCTGCTACTTTTTAAGATATTGAGAGAAATATCGTCTGGATCATTTCAGCAAAAAATAAATTTGTATGACACTGTGTCAAAATTAATTTTGCAATAATGATCCAAATCACTTTTATAATCAGTTTAATATCTACGGAAGTTTTTCATATAAAGAGTGACTAGGTATGAATAATAAAACTCGATTTTTTTTTATTGAGGTACATAATATATTTGTGGAGAAAAAAAAACCAAAACGAAACGTTAACTGTCTTAACCGAACTAATCCTCTTCAATGTCAAAATCAAGGGTCCCAAATCCGTCAACATCATCAGTTACCTTTTAGTTCCCTTTTAAATTTTTGTAGAAATTTTTACAGTCATCTGGGATTAAATGCATCATAGACTTGATGTCATCCAGCTTTGCCTGGTAGTGGTCTGTGGATGGGTGACCATCTTTACATACTGAGACCCCTCCGTGCCTCGGAAAGCACGTTAAGCCGTTGGTCCCGGCTGTCATTCGTGGATCTTTGACAGTCGTTACGGGTAGTCAGAAGCCCGAAAATCTGACAACCAGTCTTACCAAGGGGTATCGTATTACCCAGTAACTGGGTTGTGGAGGTCAGATAGGCAGTCGCTCCATGTAAAATACTGGTATTCAGCTGCATCCGGTTAGACTGGAAGCCAACCCCAACATAGTTGGGAAAAGGCTAGGCAGATGATGATGATGATTTATTTTGGCATCGGCTCTTCTAAACTTGTTTACTATTATTTTACGTAATCATATTATTGTGTATTTCGTACTTATGTAGGTACCAAGCTACGTCAAAAGTGACGTGACGGCATTAAACATCAACATTTTTAATGTAAACAGTGCCTATTCAAGAGACGAAACGTGAAAACGAACGAAACGTGAGAACGGGAAAACGTTGGTTGGTAGCCCGCGAAATTCAATTTTTCTTACGTTTTTTGCGATTTTCAGGTCAATGTCAGGTTGTATCTTGATCAAAATATGATTCGCGACTATAACAGGTACGTATTTACAGAATTATAATCATTAATACATCTTTCTAACTTATATTTGTTCCATAAGAACAAATCTCGGAAAAGTGCTTATGCAACAAATCTAACTTAATAATAGTGTCGAAATAAAATCTTGTCGTATTACAGTTTATCGAAATTCAGTTGGTAAGTCATATTAATGATCCTAATGACTATAATTCTGTAAATACATATTATCTATTATAGTCGCGAATCATATTATTTTGATAAAGATACAACCTGACACTGATCTGCAAATTGGAAAACACATAAGAACATTTTAATTTCGCGGTCTACCACTGCGCATTCACCTTAGCTCGAGCGCGTTTTTCCCGCGGTGTTTTTTTTAGCGTAATGTATTTTAGACGCACTGCTTATCGCCGAGAGTTGAAAATCCAGTGCGCCAAAAAATCGCCCATCCACGAACCGACCGCAGCAAACTAGCCTAGAAACCTAAACCTAGCCTGAAACACAGGTTCTACCTTTCGCTGGTATAATTTAGCACAAACGTTTCAAGTAGCGTGGACCGCAATTAATTTCAATTTCTAATTTGCAACAATGATTCAAGCCATTTGGAACAAAATGTTTTTGGTAAATTAATAAAAAACAGTTTTGTAACAACGATTCAAGTGTACCTGAAGCTCCGGGGTAGCACGAAGGATAGGCGTCATCAGAAACCGCCTTTGAGCGTAACCGGAGTCTCCTGAAAATGAAAAAAAAATATAGTAGATAAATTAATTATCATTTATATGTCAGTATAAAGATGCATCTTTTTGATTTTATTTACATAATCAGCCTATATTGTTCCCACTGCCGCGACACAGGCCTCCTCTCAGTAAGGTAGTGGGCCGTAATCCACCACGCGGGCCCAATACGTTGGTAGATCTATGTCACATGTCTTCGAATTTTTGGTCCTAGGACATGCCGATTTCTTCACGATGTTTTCCTTCACCGTTTTGAGAGCAGTGGTGATGAAATAGTTTACACAAAGTAAAGCGCTTGTCTGGGTTCGAACCTACGACCAACAGCTCGTAAGTCGCGGCCATTACCACTGGGCTATCACTGGTCTCCATTGATTTTATTTACGACTAAAAACGAGGAACATACTTTAAGGGAGTGTAGTACCCTTGAAAATGTACAACTTTTACTAAGAAACCAACACCAAAATCGAGAAAATATAACCAGTCGCTCTATACATTTATGTTCGCATAACTGAACAAAATGTAGGGAACAGCTGTTTTCTTTTTTAATATTTTTGAGTCCGCCCCATATTAAAAGTTGTTAATTTTCATGAGTACTACACTCCCTTAAAGTATGTCCCTCGTTTAACCTGACACTGTATATTATGTATACTTTTTAAAGTAAATAATTAATTATGTTTTGTTACCTAGTAGCCAGCACACTTCGCCTTGATCATGTAAGCGCTGCATAAAATTTTGAACAGGACACTGGTTCCAAATATGGGAATCATGGCTGGCCCCCCCGAATGACGCATCGATATACTGAATGCATAGGTCAGCATCACAAACCTAAAAGTATTGTAAATGTTTTAATGACCTTACCTAATACCTATATTATATAAACAGTAGGCGAGTTTTGGTAGTGCAATTATAATCCTATTACTTCTAGCATAAGTTTTAATATAAATGTACATAGTTTAAACACTGATCTAACATTTGTTGGTGGAATTCAAATTTTAATAAGAATAGGTATAATTAGTCATACATACATAACATACATAATCAGCCTATAATGTTCCCACTGCTGGGACACAGGCCTCTTCTCAGTGAGAGGGAGTGTGCCGTAATCCACCACACGGGCCCAGTGTGGGTTGGCAGATGTCACATGTCGTTGAATTTTTGGTTCTAGGACATGCTGGTTTCCTCTCGATGTTTTATTTCACCGTTTTTGAGAGCAGTGGTGATGAAATAATTTACACAAAGTAAAGCGTCTGTTTGGGTTCGAACCCACGACCTACAACTCTTAAGTCGCGACCGTTACCACTTGGCCATCACTGCTCTCAAATTTGTCACAAAAGATTATGATTAGGTACTTACAATCAGTACATTCAGGCTATGGTACAGTTTTCTGTTGAAATAACTTTCCTCATTTTCATGAGTACGGATTATTGCAACATGGGTGCCATCAATGCATCCCACCACACCGGGAAATTGAAATATATCCATAAATCTGAAATAAAATAATTAGATTAAAATAATAAATCATTAAAATGATATTAATATTCATTATTAATATTGAAAGAGCATTTTCTGTGATTCTTTGCATTTTTTGTGTTAAACCAATAGAAGCAAAGTCAAATAATAGTCATAGCTCTATATGCCTTGTATGAATATTACTCTTGTTTCCATGGTTATAGACTTTCATACTCACTTCCTTTTCACAGCATCCCTCTCTTCCTGTATCAAAGGAAATTTAATATATTTTTTTAAAATATCACTACTGTTGAGAGCGTCTGTAACCTAAAACAAAGAGAAAATGATGTCAGTAAAGAATGCTAATAATATTGTATAGGAATAGTTTGTGGTAGCACTTACCTCGCATAGACAATCGTGTACTGATGTTTGTGACAGCCCCAGATGGTAATATGCGCCAATATTTTTCTGATATGCCCCATTGGCATAAAAAGCTACTGCTGCTAAGACCTGTAAAATTATGTTATTTCATTAAGCACAGTTTTTGAAGTCACTTGCTTGGACTTTGTAATAACTTGATTTTAACCGAATGTCCATGAAGTTTCTTGTCCATTCTGCATTAGAATCTATGTTTTGGAACGGGCAACTAGCTTAACTTTCAGACTGACTACATTTTTTGAAAAAACTTGCAAGTTTAATGACGTGTTTGCATGGACATTGTAATAACTTGATTTTAACAGTGTCCATCATGGAGTTTCTTGTCTGTATTTCTGAATTAGGATCTATGTTTTGGAATGGGGAAATAACTTAAACTTTCTGACAAACTGACTGACTCCTTGTCATTTAAAAAGTGCGTGATAATGGTTTTATTGAAATATAATGCTTTACATTGGCCAAACTATCTAAATATGACAGAAAATTTACCTTTAGGTCCGGGCGTATAGCAGAGTTACGTCGTGGCTTCAGAAGTGGAAATACTTCCTCACAAAGCCTCGAGAATTGAGGCTTTGTTAGCCTAAAGTGGGCCACGAAGTTATTCGTTGGCAAATCGAGCGGGTTGCTGGCATTCCTCAAAAGTTTGCGGCTTATAATAAGCCCGTCTTTGAGGCGTTGCTCTTCCGCGACAAGCAACAAATAACCTCGTGGCATTGTGGAAGCTGAAACAATAATAAAACTAAATTAGGAGATAGCCAAAAGTGAGGTTTACTAACACTACTTACGTGCAGCTGCCGAGGATATTGCCGGTATCTAAAATACCAAAAATATAGATTTAGTGTTGCAGTTAAACACAAAAACACATTCACAATTTATCTAGAAGGTTTTCACTCACCTAATTTCGTAATAATTAAAGAGATTTTATGAGGAAATACCAAAATAATGTACAACGAAAAATTTTCGCGGCCAGTACATCGCCTTCGGTTTGGGAAGTCAACTGCTCGTTGGTTTCAAACCAACTGACAGCTGTCAAAATGGTTACGCAATTCGAATATAGCCTTTTTATGTACTTATCGTTCACTCTTTATCGTTTAAAATTGGAATCGTATTAAAGTAAAGTTACGCAATACGAAAATCGTAAAATGAAGCAAATTGCAATAGAAACTAAGCCAACTAATGGGAATCATTTGTGAAATATGTGTTACGCAATTAGGCTGCTGGTCCTTCGGCCCTCTTGTGAGTGGATTAAACAATACAATTTTAAAATTTTGGGAAATAGAGGAGGTGCACCTTACAAAAATAATAAATACAGAACATCAAGTCTGTGAAGACTTCTATAAATCCACGGTATCGAGACATTCAAGTGGTAGATATATTGTGTCATTACCGTTTAAAGACGAACCTACCTCTTTAGGTAATTCATTCATACACGCTCAACGAAGATTAACCGCGTTAGAGCGTAAATTTAATTCGCTTCCCGCTTTACGTCAATCTTATAACGACGTTATTAATGATTACATAGATAAAGGCTATTTATTGGAAATACCTTATTTATCTTCCGCTATAACTAAAGGGTATTGCACACCCCATCCCGCTGTCGTTCGGTCCGAGATACCAACGGCAAAACCCCGAGTGGTGTTGGACGCTAGTGCCAAGACGGACACCGTCAAACCGCTTTGTAAATTATTGCATACCGGACCTAAGTTGCAGGCAGACCTTTTCTCGCTTTTGTTAACTTTAGGTATTTTAAAGTTGCAATAACCGCTAATATACTTCAAAGGTATCTTATGATTTTATTATCAGATAATGATCGCAAATATCAAAAAATATTACATCGCTTCAGCGACCCCGAGCGTGTTCGCACATTGCAATTTAACTCTGTGGCCTTTGGCCTCCGTTCCAGTCCATTTCTAGCAATGCGTACTATCCATCAGTTAGCTGAGGACCATCGCGAAATCTTTCCTCTCGCCGCAGAGGTAGCCACAAGAGAACTGTATATGGACGATTTGACTACGTCCGTACATTCAGTGGCGGATGGAACTCTGTTGGCAGACGAGTTACTCGCGCTATTCAGGCGCGGCGGATTTGAGCTCGTCAAATGGGCGAGTAACTCTCAAACTTTTCTGGAACACTTGCCTGAGTCCTACCGTGCTGCGATCACGTTCACACATGATGACGAAAATCTGAAGGTTTTAGGTTTGAAATGGATACCTACCTCTGATGTGTTCTCGTTCGTCGCATCCGCGGAGGCTGCAAGTATAACTAAACGCACTATATTGTCTCCTATTGCTCGCCTCTTTGACGTGCTCGGACTCGTCGCGCCTGTTATTCTTTATGCAAAGCTTCTTACTCAAGATCTTTGGTTCGCTAAGATAGGATGGGATGATAAACCTCCTGAAATCATTACTAAATGTTTTTCTAAATTTAAAGAAGAATTGCCTTTGTTATCAGGGGGCACGGCAGTGCCCCCGCCAAGTCGAGCGCTAAGCAAACACTGCCGTACCATCCTTTACTGGAACCATTTCGCCGCATTTTCAGGCCCCTATTTGAGAACCTCTGGATAAGACTAGAACGCAGAAATTTTCGTCATCCAGTAAGCTATAATCACATACTTAAAATACAAAATTTCAAGTCTGTAGGTCATTTAGTTCCGAAGTTAAGCGAAAGCAAAGTTTCGCATTTATGACACTCACTCACTAATGATCATCAAAATAGAACTAGTACTTCCCATAAACTCAGAGAGCTGAAATTTGGTACAGAGTTAGGGTTTAATGGCCACATAAAGGGAAAACTATAAAAACTAGGATAATCGAAGATCTGGAGTACCTGGTGACCCTGATTAGAAAACACAAGAGCCCAACCAAACTATTAGAGATCGACATACCGCCTATACTAAAAATATTCAACTTGGTGGGCCGCTTCATTTGATGTCAAAAATCGAAGGTCTGAAGTATCTGATGAAGAACCCTCAGCTGGTCTCAGCCGTATTAGAGATATTGTAATGCCCCCTTCTACTATTGGTACAGTCAGGCATCAATTTTGCATAAGCATATTAAAGTTCAAATTGCTGTGATAATACCGGCCGCCTCGCGCCCCAGGCCACATCTGTGTGTGTGTCGAACACGCATTGGCTAGCGTCGAACGAAACAAAACATATCGTCGCTTTTACGCACACGGTACTACGTAAAATTACGCATGACCTTGGTAGATTAATACTACTACTAAAATTCACTTTATCACAGCAAGTATAGATAGCTGGTAACGTAACCTAATGGTTTAGCAAACGTGAAAGTCTGGGTTCCAATCTCGAGATGACTTATTATTTTTCTTTTCAACAATTATCTTTTTCGTTTTTTTATTTGTTATTCAATAGAGATAATAAACGAGAATAATAATGTAACAATTTTTATATTTTTATTATTATATTGTTATGCTTATGTTATATGGGGTTAAAAATAAAAATGTTTTATACTTAAGTGTTTTCAAAATGTTTATTCGTTATAAACAGTCGTTATAAACAGTCGTATTAATTAGGACTTATTGCGGTTATAGCTTAAGTATTCATTTTCATTATGAAAAGAAGATTGAAACTAAACCTCAAAATAATCCTTATTACGGATATGACACAATTTTATTTTAATATTACTAAAATCAATTTATAACTTAATACTTTGTATAAATGTTCTTGTTTATTATTTCCAATCAAATATTATGTTTTTGAGCTGGTTTTCGTTTGCACGGCGAATAAACCTCAAAATAATCCTTATTACGGATATGACACAATTTTATTTTAATATTACTAAAATCAATTCATAACTTAATACTTTGTAAAAACGTTCTTGTTTATGATTTCCAATCAAATATTATGTTTTTGAGCTGGTTTTCGCTTGCACGGCGAACGCTTCGTAAACACTTGTCGAATAATTCGGCAAAATATCTTGTTGGTATGAATCCACTTGTTTCATATTCACTGACCAGCTGGGCCTTCCACTTCGCTTTCGACTGGCATGGCTACCCACTTCCTTATATCTTTTGACCCTCCGACTCACAGTTGGTAATTTCTCTAAAACAAAAAAGGAATACTGTTAGGCAACTAGCAAAATTATAAAATATTATTACTTATTATAGTTATGCTTAATTTTATATTCATCATTCCAAAAGTAAATAAATAAACTTTAGGAAATATTTTTTTTCTATTTAGGGCTTATGGTAAATATAAAACGTTTAAAAAAATAACTACAAGGATCATCAGTTATATTTTAATTAGATAAATGTTCGATAAAATAATTAAATCATAATACTCACAGTCAGTCCGGTTTCATCAAATATTTGTGATATAATATTAAGTCCATGTTTACGCAGCGCGATAATATCCGATTTCATCTCAATATTTAAATTTGCTTGCATTTCAAAATGAACTACAACACCGCTAATAGATTAAACACACTTCACATATCAAATTATCCACCAACCAAGAAGCAACAACATTCTATTTAGTCGGGGACTAGCGGTGAATGAGTTAAGCATCTGTCTACCTTATGTTTTATTTATTTAGATTTCTGCGGGTATAATCATAAAGTTTTACGAACTATGTGAACAAGACGAACATGACACGGAACTATATTCGAGTAATATGCGAGTGTGTGTGTCTAATTACTCATTAAAAGAAGGTCGTAAGTCAAACTAAACGTCAAGCTATTGCTTTGAGACTTTGCCTATGGACTTTTGGAGCCTACTGTACATGAAAAAATCGACTGACATTGCAAAAATCCAGCGTAGTGGGACACATCTTCTAATTTAATCTAGCCTATAGCGTCCCACTGCTGGGCGAATGCCTCCCCTTCTGCTTTTAATACGCATATAAATAAAATTAAAGGAAAACTCTGGATAAGACTAGACTGGCTTTTATACTTATACTTACAAGTTTACAAGAAGAAATAGTCGAACGATTAACTTTATTCTATTCGAACATTACACAAATTAAATAAACAAATTACACTAAAATATTAATTAATTTCGCTCAAATTTGGTCAAAATATAATGCATTGGACTAAGAGTGGCGGTGATACCCGCACACGTCGCTAGATGGCGCTGACTGTATTTTAAAACGCGCTTACGTTTGTTTTTCCGATAACCTTATATTATGGCGAAGTGGCAACCGGCCGCGTTACAGTCGTTTACGACATTCTTCTACTGCGTTTGCTAGGGATTAGGAGTGATTATTTGCATTTCGTTGATTTCGCTTATTATTTCGTGAGGTTTGCTAAGGTTAATTAGCAGGTTGTTATTTATTATAACAATTCGAAGATTTGAATAGGTTAGGAATTTTATGACTACTGACGGATTAATGATTATTACTTAATTATTAGATTTAAAAGAAGTTTTAATTGAATACTTTATTTAATTGTTAGTTATTTAGTACTCTTAGTTTTCTAGGTTTAATTTACAGTTAGGCAGTACTTCGAATCGCGTTCGTATTTATAAGTAAGTACTTTTCTAGTATTCTAGGTTTAGTTTATTAAGTTAGATATTACTTCGTTTCGTCTAAAAATAGCCGCACGGGCCAATTCCTCGAGCCGTACGGGCCGATTCCTCGAGCCCTTCGGGCCGTTTTTTCGGGACGTACGGGCCGATTTCTCACCCGTACGGATCAATTCCTTGATTTGTACAGACTAAATTTTGATAAGTACGGGTCATATGAAACATGTCCCCGAAACGTGCCAGTTATATTGTAATAATAGCCTATATCTCCCCGCTCACGCTCAGATTGGTAAAATGAAAAGGCTAACTTCGTCTATTTGTTTTAGGCAACATCCCCTGCGGACATGCACACTTTCGAGTCCCTCATGGAATGGGAAGCAGACGACCCTGGGGACAACATCATCTTGAGCAGAATCAAACAGATTATAAGAAACCACTTACCAAGGGGATGGAACGAGTAGAAAATTAGAATCTTCAAAAAGGAGGAGTTACTAGGCAGCGAATTCGACTCCCAAATTTTAAACAAAATCAGGTTCGCAATCCCTACTGTTGACTTAGCTAGAGCGTTTTCACCAAATTGTACCTCTCTTAAAGAGAAATCTTATCGAGACATAAAATTGAAGCTCTTGGAATGGCCACTGTGCATTGGTCTTATCGTTCACCCCATGTCTCTAGCTGCTAGAATCCGGGGCTCTGCAGTCCAGAACGAGCTGGTGCTCGCGTCTATTGCGGAAATGAAGCCACTGCTTAAAAGCAGGGAAGAGGCAGATAGGGAGTTGGGTGAGCAGGTTGGTCATTCTGATGATGAGGAATCGATTCCGTCCACAATAACTACATCTGGTAGAACTAAGAAACCAAATCGTTTGGATAGGTTGGAACAAAGCCAGCTGAAATTAGAAAACATGATGGAACAGTTTATAAAAAACTTTCAACCGGATGCACAACCGTGTTCGGCTTCAGAAAATGATTCCACTACCCAAGAATCATCAGAGGATGAACAAAATATTCCTCAACCTCGAACATTATCACCAAAACCCTGGGAGCCACCTACTCCCATCGCTGACGATGACTTTGACTGGACTCCAGCTACGAAACAACAGGAACCCTTGATACCAGCTGCTAAACCTCACATTGCCACACAAGGCGCTGAATGCCAACGATTAGGTGATATAACTTTCAACCAGATCCGATATGCAGAGGTTCAGAAAAAACTACATGCTAGCCCTGTCTTCGGCCCTCTAAAAGTAAATCCTATTCTTACTGCGTATGGAACCTCCCCTAATCAAGACCACATGGTTCGAATGGACTATACCTTAGGCACTATTTCCCACGGTCTTTTGCTTCAGCGAGAGTCTCTGGCGAACATACTAAAGGATCTAGCGAACAAACATCCGTCTATGAAACATGATTTAAAAGACATCTTGTCTACAGACTCAACTTTTAAATCTCTTTCGGATGATCTACTTCAGTACGTGTGTGGTAGGAGAGCAGAGATTATAGAGCAAAGAAGAAATGGATTCCTTCCCAAGGAAGAATATCAGGCAGCTCTTCTTGGTGCTATTCCCCCATCAACCACTCACCTCTTCTGTGAAACAGGACTAGCGGAATTACTGAAACAACCATCTCAGCAAACATTTTTTCGCAACCCCCACAGAAAACCCTTGCAACCTAAGAACTATAATACAACGTATACCCATACGGTTCAGCGTATTGATCTGTAAACTTCACAAATTCCAACCGTAATGTTGATAGACAGTTACTGGTTGCAAAGTTATACCCACAAGCTTACCGGCTGAAACCGAGGCTCACTTGATTGGTAAAAAGATCACAAATCTGGGCTGTGTGGCACGCAGATTATAAGTTACGCATTTAAATAACTACTTCCTGAAAGAGGGAAGTGAGTTAAACAAGTAAAATATCGGGATTAGGTACTATATTTTAAATAAAGTAACTAGGTATATGGTATACCGCGTTTTACCGGTACCTGTGCTAAAATAAAAAAAAGTTTACAAGCACTTACAAAAAAATTAATAACTTACCATTATTCACTCGTAAAACACAACACTGTCGATCATAAGTTTCTTCTTACGATCTCGAACGAACACTCGTTGTTAATTTGCGTAAGTAATGTGACACGCGTGTATCGCGGGTCAATCGAAAGCGTACTGACGACCACCGCGCCTTTGCTCATGGCCGCGCGCCCCGCCCCGAGTGGTGAGGTCGCGCGGGACAAGGATGCAGCGCGGCTAGACGACACGGGAAGCTAAGACACGTATGAATCAAAGGGTAAATTGAAGGATGTAATCTCACAGGTCAAGCCGACGGCACAGACCATGAAATAGACGTACAGACGGACTTCTATCAATGATTAGAAGTCCGTCTGTACTGGAAATAATTTTTATACTGTTTGTTTCAGGCTCGCCTATACATAAGTATTATTGAAATACGCAGCTTTATCAAGCCTAAAATTGACTGGTTATTGAATCAACGTTTTCCAAGTGGCAATTTTCCATCGTCAATGGATAGCGGTTTTGCCGACAGATTGATGCAATGGTGTCATGGAGCACCTGGTTTTGTACCCTTGTGTACCCTTCAACGGCCAAGTCACACAACATTAACTATAATAATAAAGAAATCGCAGTAAGGAACCTTAGACTTGGCACGACTTTGTCTAGATTTCATTACTTTTAAGAGATAAACAAGCAGCTCCATCGAGACTTGGCTAGTTTTTTACAGAATGTTTTTGGTGGGATTTCACTTCTTTTTGTAGAAACGTTTTGACACATTTTTTTTCTTTTTAGGAGAAGTTTTTTTATCATTACAAATCATTCTTTTCTTTTTTTCCGGTTCTGATTCTTGTACAGAAAACAGACAATTTTATACAGCTAAATGAATGATATTTTTAAACGAAACGAAGTAATATCTAACTTAATAAACTAAACCTAGAATACTAGAAAAGTACTTACTTATAAATACGAACGCGATTCGAAGTACTGCCTAACTGTAAATTAAACCTAGAAAACTAAGAGTACTAAATAACTAACAATTAAATAAAGTATTCAATTAAAACTTCTTTTAAATCTAATAATTAAGTAATAATCATTAATCCGTCAGTAGTCATAAAATTCCTAACCTATTCAAATCTTCGAATTGTTATAATAAATAACAACCTGCTAATTAACCTTAGCAAACCTCACGAAATAATAAGCGAAATCAACGAAATGCAAATAATCACTCCTAATCCCTAGCAAACGCAGTAGAAGAATGTCGTAAACGACTGTAACGCGGCCGGTTGCCACTTCGCCATAATATAAGGTTATCGGAAAAACAAACGTAAGCGCGTTTTAAAATACAGTCAGCGCCATCTAGCGACGTGTGCGGGTATCACCGCCACTCTTAGTCCAATGCATTATATTTTGACCAAATTTGAGCGAAATTAATTAATATTTTAGTGTAATTTGTTTATTTAATTTGTGTAATGTTCGAATAGAATAAAGTTAATCGTTCGACTATTTCTTCTTGTAAACTTGTAAGTATAAGTATAAAAGCCAGTCTAGTCTTATCCAGAGTTTTCCTTTAATTTTATTTATATGCGTATTAAAAGCAGAAGGGGAGGCATTCGCCCAGCAGTGGGACGCTATAGGCTAGATTAAATTAGAAGATGTGTCCCACTACGCTGGATTTTTGCAATGTCAGTCGATTTTTTCATGTACAGTAGGCTCCAAAAGTCCATAGGCAAAGTCTCAAAGCAATAGCTTGACGTTTAGTTTGACTTACGACCTTCTTTTAATGAGTAATTAGACACACACACTCGCATATTACTCGAATATAGTTCCGTGTCATGTTCGTCTTGTTCACATAGTTCGTAAAACTTTATGATTATACCCGCAGAAATCTAAATAAATAAAACATAAGGTAGACAGATGCTTAACTCATTCACCGCTAGTCCCCGACTAAATAGAATGTTGTTGCTTCTTGGTTGGTGGATAATTTGATATGTGAAGTGTGTTTAATCTATTAGCGGTGTTGTAGTTCATTTTGAAATGCAAGCAAATTTAAATATTGAGATGAAATCGGATATTATCGCGCTGCGTAAACATGGACTTAATATTATATCACAAATATTTGATGAAACCGGACTGACTGTGAGTATTATGATTTAATTATTTTATCGAACATTTATCTAATTAAAATATAACTGATGATCCTTGTATTTATTTTTTTAAACGTTTTATATTTACCATAAGCCCTAAATAGAAAAAAAATATTTCCTAAAGTTTATTTATTTACTTTTGGAATGATGAATATAAAATTGCATAATTATAATAAGTAATAATATTTTATAATTTTGCTAGTTGCCTAACAGTATTCCTTTTTTGTTTTAGAGAAATTACCAACTGTGAGTCGGAGGGTCAAAAGATATAAGGAAGTGGGTAGCCATGCCAGTCGAAAGCGAAGTGGAAGGCCCAGCTGGTCAGTGAATATGAAACAAGTGGATTCATACCAACAAGATATTTTGCCGAATTATTCGACAAGTGTTTACGAAGCGTTCGCCGTGCAAGCGAAAACCAGCTCAAAAACATAATATTTGATTGGAAATCATAAACAAGAACGTTTTTACAAAGTATTAAGTTATGAATTGATTTTAGTATCTAATATTAAAATAAAATTGTGTCATATCCGTATTAATAAGGATTATTTTGAGGTTTAGTTTCAATCTTCTTTTCATAATGAAAATGAATACTTAAGCTATAACCGCAATAAGTCCTAATAAATATGACTGTTTATAACGAATAAACATTTTGAAATCAGTTAAGTATAAAACATTTTTATTTTTAGCCCCATATAACATAAGCATAACAATATAATAATAAAAACATAAAAATTATTACATTATTATTCTCCTTTATTATCTCTATTGAATAACAAAAAAAAAAAACGAAAAAGATAATTGTTGAAAAGAAAAATAATAGTCTCATTTCGAGATTGGAACACAGACTTTCACGTTTGCTAAACCATTAGGTTACGTTACCAGCTATCTATACTTGCTATGATGAAGTGAATTTGAGCAGTAGTATGAACCCACCAAGGTTATGTGTAATTACGTAGTACCGTGTGCGTAAAAGCGACGATATGTTTTGTTTCGTTCGACGCTAGGACAGTAGAAAGATAGTTATGCTGTGACGCTCACGCTAGCCAATGCGTGTTCGACTTACACACACAGATGTGGCCTGCGGCGCGAGGCGGCCGGTATTATCACAGCAATTTGAACTTTAATATGCTTATGCAAAATTGATGCCTGACTGTATGTAAGTGCTTGTATTGGATTCAATAAAATGACATTGTAATCATAATCATGTTTATTTGGAAAGTATAAAAACGGTTAAAAACCTACATTAATTAAGTAGTAATTATCACAAAGTAGTAAAGCTAGAATTTACTAAACATAAGTCATTGGAATCATCTTTGGACGGAGTATTAATTATTTCTTTAAAATAATGTTTAATCACATTTTTATCACTTCTCCAGTTACCATTTCTTAATATTATATCTATTGGAACATTACTGTGCTTTCTGGAGGAAGCAACAGCAGACCTGATGCTACCAGGTGAGAAATTAATGTTTGATTCTGAAAAAGCTGTTTTTATCCATCCTGCAATTACTGCTTTGGAAGCAGGTGCAACTCGACCCCTAGAGGTAATAAACAAAGACTGAATCAGATTGCCACCCGCGTTTCTTCTCGAATCCGACACATTAAGATATAACCTGGTCCATAACACGGGATCAAAATTCTGATTTGGGACTTGTAAGAGTTTCCAGGCGGATTGCCTAAAGGAGTGACTATCGGTTTTGGAACCAAATTCTGGCCAGAAAGTAACCGACGATTCATCTATTACCATGCTATTTTCATCAATCTTAAGTAAGTTAAGGTCATGGATTCTTCTCCCAGATGCTAACAATAGTAATAGAGCGAGATGGCGCGAAATTTGAAAAATACTATCTTCCTGAATTGAAATATTCTCTAACCAATTAATTAGATGTTTAACATCCCAAAGGGAATCACCAATTTCGGCTAAGCGTGGACAAGATGCCCGGTAAAAATTATTTTTACTTAACAATATTATTAATTCTGGAAGAAATATTTTTGCATATCACATAGTAGCCAGGTACAAGTACAAAAAGTCGAAATAAAGAGTATTCAAATTGTATCCACCCGTTAAAAAGCATTGACATTTTGTTTGACGCAGTGTTACCAGCTCAGAAATAAAACATCAATTTCAGTCTGTAATCGATTAGATAATCAATTAATATGGTAACCAAAAAAAAAAGTGATTGTATGCAAAACGAGCGTACCGATCAATACTGTATGAGATGATTATACTCATTTACATTATTTTAAAATAAAACAATCAAAAACGTTAGTAATATTTTAACATATTTTTTTAGATTAGAATAACGGTTCTCTAAATCGATTATTGTCAGATTATTATTTTTTTCCTGACAACTCCTACTGTATCGCTTATAGAGATGATCGATCCGGTTGCTTTGTATCGATATTCTGCTTCGCAATGGATCATTTTGGTCCGTGTATCGATATAAATTATATTTTAATTAATAATAAATAGTTGAATCGATGTGGAAATCAATCAAATCCCGTTCGTTGTACCGACCCCTTGAATATCGATACATATCGAATATCTCTAACGTCAAGTGAAATGACATCTGACATTTGACAACAATTATTAAACTATTCGCTTTGCTTTCGTGCGCTGTGGATGTTATTTTGTTTTCTCGCTGCTTCGAACGTTTGTTTTTCTTATCATGGACTCCGATACCGCTCCTCACGATGACCCGGCCCTACCCTCGGACACTGAATTTGCACCTCACGTTGAACCTGGCGCTATTATGGACTTCGAACCGGCTATATATGATAACCACGGCACGAACTTGGACTCCTCTGCTACACGTACTTCGAGTGAGAATGAGGAAGCAATGCGATGTGTTAATTGTGGCGTTGATTTAATGCATCGCAGAAGACAGACTTTGCAGCTTATTGAAGTATTATCAATAATCCGGCAATGGACTGCTCCTCAAGTCGTAAGTATACATTTTTCTATCTAGTGTTTAGTTCAGTTTATGTCTTGTCGTTTATCTATATAAACTGAATAAAAATAATATCTTATTTACAGGTTACAGCTCATAGCTTGGTCTGTCACTCGTGCTGGACATTAGCAATGCATGTCTTACCTGAACAGCAAAATGTACCAAGCACATCAAGTGGTCATCGAAGAGAACTATGTGTTAATTGTGGATGTTCTATACGGCGTACCAGATCTCATATTCTCAACACAAACTCAGAGAGAGAAACACATATAAGAAATGTTATCACCGAATGGATAGCACCAAAACAAGTAAGGACAGATTAACTTTTTATTTATTTATGTTAGAATATGTGAATTAGAATTATGCTGGTAAAAATGTATTTACATAAATAACACTTACTTGTTTACTGAAAAGTTATTCTAACTCCATGAAAGAGCAACATTTTATTTACTATGTAACAGAATAAGAGAATGTGTTATTTTTTATGTGTCAGTTGTAAACTCTAGTTAGAATTCATTGTTAAATATAATCTCTGGGTAGCAAAAACAATTCAAAATCAATTGTTAGAACTCAATTGATTAGTGTTTTGAAATGGCACTAACTAAGAATTAAATTGTTTTAGGTTCATGGCTCAGACCGCATTTGCCATCCATGTTGGCAACGAGCTGACAGAGTACCAGTTCCTGCTCCAGCTGTGGCAATTGTTCCACCTACAATTAACTTGCCGAATTTCACAAGAGCCCCTGACACACAAGCCAATTGTTTTTGTCCGAATTGTGAATCACCACAGCGACTCGTAGTCCCAACATGGCTAAGGGTGAAGTTATTCACAGATTTTAATTTTTATGTCCCTAAAGACTGCAGAATATGCAGATTTCATTTGCTGCAAAATAACTGGGATGAGCTCCTAACAACTTTTTTACATCCTTGTCACTCATTTACTGCAGAACATATCCAAGATATTGCATCATTTGTAAAAGAAAGAAATCAAACATTTGATTTCCAAAACATTGAAGTGATGAATGATGACTTAGTCCATTACTGGATAGGGCTGTCCAAAGACCAATTTATAAATCTGAAGGCACAGCTGCCTAGATTATCCGAGATGCACAATGGTTCATTGGCACTCACAGCATATTTAATAAAACTTAGAACTGGAGACAGCGATGAAAGGATTTCTACATTATTGAACATTGCACGCTCAACTCTATCAAGATTAATGAGCAAAGCTCGGGATATACTAAATCAAGGTTTTGTACCTGGTAACTTGGGTATAGGTCATATTACAAGGGAAGAAATAGCAGAGCGAAATCTAATTATACCTAATGGTTTGTTTGGTAGAAATGGCAGGAATCCAATAATTATAATGGATGGTACATATTTATATGTTCAAAAGAGTTCAAACTATTTATATCAAAAAAATACATACTCCTTGCACAAGTATAGGAACCTCATGAAGCCATTCCTAATGGTATGTTCTGATGGATATATTATAGATGTATTAGGCCCCTATCCAGCAACAACATCTGATGCTAATATTACGCAACATGAATTCAGCAATGAATCAAACACATTGCGGCAATACTTTCGTACAGGAGATGTTTTTATACTGGATAGGGGTTTTAGAGACTGTGTGCCTCTTTTGCAATCATGCAATTACTCCACACATATGCCTGCATCTTTACACGAAGGTGAAACTCAATTATCAACGTTGGCAGCAAATAAATCTAGGTCTGTGACAATATTTAGATGGGTGGTAGAATGTGTAAATGGTATATTTAAACATTCTTTTAAGATATTTAGACAGGAATTTTTTAATTTAGCATCTAAGCATGCAATAATAGATTTTAGGGTGGCTGCCGCATTGATAAATAAGTTTCACCAAAGATACAGTAATAGAGAAGATGCAGGCCAAATTCTAGATATTGTAAATGATAGAATGTACCTAAACAATGCTCTTGCTGATTATGTTATTGAAAATAATTTAAATAGAAGGCGTGCACAGTTTTTGAACATAAATGTAAGCATAAATAATGTATCATTCCCAAGGCTGACATACAGTGAATTAATATTATTTAGTTGTGGTACATACCAATTAAAACAAGCAAGATCATATTATGGAGAACATATAAGGAATGACGGTTCTTATACAATCGAAGTGTGCATGGAGAGAGCCAGCAACCTGCTGGAAGGACTACCCATGACAGGCAATTGCACACTTTTAAGAGGAAAAATACAAAGCAGGCACATAAGCCGAAAAATATATTTCGTCTATATATTATATAATAATAATCTACAGGGCAGAGACGCCATAAAAGAATATTATTGCAATTGCCTTGTCGGCCGAAGAACGGTGGGTTGCTGTGCTCACGTTATGACTATTATTTGGTATTTAAGCTGGGCTAGGCACGAAAATAATGTTACACCGCCTGCCCAGTTTTTAGACAATATTTTAATAGTTTACGACGCTGAATTAAGGCAAAATAACAAATAAAAACTAATAGTTTTATTTTTACCACCCTAATACAACCCTATAATCTGTAAATAATCAGATTATCATCAAAATACTACTGGCAAATAATATATTATAGAAAAGAATATGCTTATTACAACGATTTTACCCGGCAAGGTTTCAATTTTTCACATGACAGTTGAAGCATATTCTTGCATCTTGCTACAACTTTATTATAATATTTGCTTTCCTATAGATAAGTAGTTTTCAAAATGCAAGTTTTTTATTAATAAAGATCTTGTCCACGCTTAGCCAGATCACCCTAACAAAGTGAGCAATTCCCTTTGCTTTTTAACTGAAGGTGGCTTTGATAATTTAATGGCTTTGATAATTTGCTTAACTATTGGGCTGTTCGTTATAGAATCCCTATTAGTGGGGTCAGCAAATGTGACAATAACTGATTTATGTAATTTTATGGTACTTGGAGACAACTTCTTCACTCTGTGTAGAAAACTCAAATGTTGCGCTACTGATGCTGCGTCCGGTTTGTTAGGGTTAAGACCAAGAACCTCGCATCTTGTCAGCCATGCTTTCCATGGAGCATGGTATGTTTTTAAGGATGAAATGCGCCATGCCTTTTGAATTAAGCTATAGTCTTCTCTTGGCCAGTTTTTAGTTAAAATTGACCACCCCGTACCTTCCAAGCCTCCAAACGTAGATGTTGAACTCTCGTTAGATTCGTTTGGAGTGTTAAATCTTTCAGGTGATGGTGCAGGTTCCGGATTTGAAATGGACGGTCTATCGCTCGTGATCGTAGATCCGATCTCCAGAACACCTTGTCCCAGCGTGGAACAATCAGAATGTATAAGCCTTTGGCTTGATTTAAATGAGCTAACACCCTCGGAATCAACGACGGGGGTGGAAAGATCCATGCTAACTTGTATTCCCATTTCTTGCTGAAGGCATCTATGAATAGAGCATCTTTGTCCTTTGTATCTCGGGAGACATAGGCAGGAACTACCTTTGAATTGTTTGATGCAAAGAGGTCCACTTCGGGAATGCCCCATCTTTGAAATATCTGGTTGCATATCTTCGTCGAAAGATGCCAATCCGAGAGACTCTTTTGTCGGGATAGACTGTCGGCCATATCTTTGTATATCCCTGGTATATATTGGGGACAAATTTCGGCGTGTAGCTTTTTGGCCAAAGTTAACAGTTGGTAGACTAAACCTGTTAGTTGTGATGATCTCGTCCCACCCTGATTTTTTATGTATGCGATTACAGTTCGATTGTCTGACTGTACAACTACCCTCTTGTTTTTTATTGCATCTTTCTCGGACTGACCAGCGAGAAGAACAGCAAACAGCTCTTTTTTGTTGATGTGCCACTGACGCTGGTGAGAGTCCCATATGCCACTGATATGCTTTTCGTTTATCTGTGCTCCCCAACCTTGGTCCGAGGCATCTGATGTGATGAATATGGTCTCCGAAGATTTGAAAAGGGGATTTTTCTTTTCGAGATTTTGGATCCACCATTTGCATTCTTCGAGTGCCTTTACAGGAATAGGAAACTTTTTGTGGACTGATTCCTCTGGCAAAATGTTGGCTGCTCTTTGTATCTTTCTGGAGTGAAGTCTTCCAAGTGGTATTACAAAAGACGCGAAGTTTAGCTTTCCTAGCAAGCTCTTTGCGGACTGCCAACTCCATCTTTGACTTGATAGAAGTTTGTCGAGATCTTTTTTCAAGGAGATTATTTTCTTTTCCGGGAGGGCTTTTGTGTTGTGGAAGGTGTCCCATACTATTCCTAAGTATTCGATACGTTGAGATGGGTCTTGTAGAGATTTGTTCATATTGATTATCCATCCCAATCTTAGAAGGAATTGTATCGTCTTGATAGCATCTTTCTGCAGCTTTATCGGATCTTGATTGGCAATCAAAAAGTCGTCCAGGTATACAATGACCCTTATATTCATCTGTCGCAGTCGGGATGCTACCCAGTTTGATACCCTCGCAAAGGTAAGAGGGGCTGTTGATAGACCAAACGGGAGGCATGTAAATTGAAATACCTTCTTTTGATGAACTATTGACAGGAATCTTCGATGACGATTGGCCACTGGTATGTGAAAGTATGCCTGTGAGATGTCGATTTTTATGAGGAAATCTATCCCTTCTGTAAAAAGTGGGGTACTCTGAAGTGGTTTAACAAGCGGAATTTCTTTGGGGTGAGAAATTTGTTGAGGCTTTTCAGATTGATTATTGGACGTACTTTGTTGTTGGGTTTTGGTACTGGAAATATGGTTGATAAGAAGCCTGTCTGGACCGTTGAGATTTCTAAAACCTTTTGCTGTATGAGTGTCTGGATCTCTGAATTTAATTTTTTTGTTTCGAATCTGGAAACTATTTTCGGATGAAAAGGTACCCGTGGGGGTTTTTTTTACAAAAGGAATGATGTATCCGGATATCGTTTGAAGGATATTTAGTGGTGCCCCCTCCTTTTTCCAGACTTCTACAAATTGTGAGAGGCGTCCTGCCTCGAATACGTCAGTCTTTCCTATTTCTTTTTGAGGTATGGTCCTTAGAAGATTTGTTTCGGGAAAAGGTTTGGCCATGGTCTTTGTTTTTGATGTTGAACTGTCGTTTAAAAGTTTCATGCGTTTTACCGGTACCTGATTTTCGATGTCTATTGTAAGGTTTCGACGTCTTTGAAACTTTGTGTGTTGGTCTTGCTTGACGCGCAGAGTACCACTTGGAAGACTTCACTCCAGAAAGATACAAAGAGCAGCCAACATTTTGCCAGAGGAATCAGTCCACAAAAAGTTTCCTATTCCTGCAAAGGCACTCGAAGAATGCAAATGGTGGATCCAAAATCTCGAAAAGAAAAATCCCCTTTTCAAATCTTCGGAGACCATATTCATCACATCAGATGCCTCGGACCAAGGTTGGGGAGCACAGATAAACGAAAAGCATATCAGTGGTATATGGGACTCTCACCAGCGTCAGTGGCACATCAACAAAAAAGAGCTGTTTGCTGTTCTTCTCGCTGTTCAGTCCGAGAAAGATGCAATAAAAAACAAGAGGGTAGTTGTACAGTCAGACAATCGAACTGTAATCGCATACATAAAAAATCAGGGTGGGACGAGATCATCACAACTAACAGGTTTAGTCTACCAACTGTTAACTTTGGCCAAAAAGCTACACGCCGAAATTTGTCCCCAATATATACCAGGGATATACAACGATATGGCCGACAGTCTATCCCGACAAAAGAGTCTCTCGGATTGGCATCTTTCGACGAAGATATGCAACCAGATATTTCAAAGATGGGGCATTCCCGAAGTGGACCTCTTTGCATCAAACAATTCAAAGGTAGTTCCTGCCTATGTCTCCCGAGATACAAAGGACAAAGATGCTCTATTCATAGATGCCTTCAGCAAGAAATGGGAATACAAGTTAGCATGGATCTTTCCACCCCCGTCGTTGATTCCGAGGGTGTTAGCTCATTTAAATCAAGCCAAAGGCTTATACATTCTGATTGTTCCACGCTGGGACAAGGTGTTCTGGAGATCGGATCTACGATCACGAGCGATAGACCGTCCATTTCAAATCCGGAACCTGCACCATCACCTGAAAGATTTAACACTCCAAACGAATCTAACGAGAGTTCAACATCTACGTTTGGAGGCTTGGAAGGTACGGGGTGGTCAATTTTAACTAAAAACTGGCCAAGAGAAGGCTATAGCTTAATTCAAAAGGCATGGCGCATTTCATCCTTAAATACATACCATGTTCCATGGAAAGCATGGCTGACAAGATGCGAGGTTCTTGGTCTTAACCCTAACAAACCGGACGCAGCATCAGTAGCGCAACATTTGAGTTTTCTACACAGAGTGAAGAAGTTGTCTCCAAGTACCATAAAATTACATAAATCAGTTATTGTCACATTTGCTGACCCCACTAATAGGGATTCTATAACGAACAGCCCAATAGTTAAGCAAATTATCAAAGCCATTAAATTATCAAAGCCACCTTCAGTTAAAAAGCGAATTTGGGATGTTAAACATCTAATTAATTGGTTAGAGAATATTTCAATTCAGGAAGATAGTATTTTTCAAATTTCACGCCATCTCGCTCTATTACTATTGTTAGCATCTGGGAGAAGAATCCATGACCTTACCTTACTTAAGATTGATGAAAATAGCATGGTAATAGATGAATCGTCGGTTACTTTCTGGCCAGAATTTGGTTCCAAAACCGATAGTCACTCCTTTAGGCAATCCGCCTGGAAACTCTTACAAGTCCCAAATCAGAATCTTGATCCCGTGTTATGGACCAGGTTATATCTTAATGTGTCGGATTCGAGAAGAAACGCGGGTGGCAATCTGATTCAGTATTTGTTTATTACCTCTAGGGGTCGAGTTGCACCTGTTTCCAAAGCAGTAATTGCAGGATGGATAAAAACAGCTTTTTCAGAATCAAACATTAATTTCTCACCTGGTAGCATCAGGTCTGCTGTTGCTTCCTCCAGAAAGCACAGTAATGTTCCAATAGATATAATATTAAGAAATGGTAACTGGAGAAGTGATAAAAATGTGATTAAACATTATTTTAAAGAAATAATTAATACTCCGTCCAAAGATGATTCCAATGACTTATGTTTAGTAAATTCTAGCTTTACTACTTTGTGATAATTACTACTTAATTAATGTAGGTTTTTAACCGTTTTTATACTTTCCAAATAAACATGATTATGATTACAATGTCATTTTATTGAATCCAATACAAGCACTTACATACAGTCAGGCATCAATTTTGCATAAGCATATCGATACCTCTGGGCTCAAAGGTCGTAAAGGACATTTGGGCGAAAATGACTTTTTGATACTGCTATACTCAGTTTTTAATTTTCTATCGATCTGTATATTCCGTTCTACGAAATTCGCAAAAAAAATGCCTTTACGACCCACATAATTTGAGACGTTAAGCAAAGTTTACCGCGAAAATATGGATGTAAATAACACTTAGTTACCATTGTGAACTCATTTTGGTAGTAAAGCAAAGTATAAAACAACTTTTGGGTGTAAAATACATAAAAAATATCAATTGTCTTATACCACCTTAGGTGGTTAATATAAGTCACCTCAAAAATTTGGATGTAAAGGACATCGTCTTTGCAAATTGTCCTGTACACCCCTACAATTTAAAATAAAAATACAAACTTGTCCTTTACTACCACAATAATCTAAGAAAATGTGTTGTAAGTAGGTCCTTTACATCTTACATTTGTAAATCAATATGAGCTCTACTCCCTACAAAATGATATTAATTTACAATACGTTTGACTTAAATATACAACCTGATACACTTGAGCTGGAATAATAATTCTTTACGACTGTTTCTTATTTTTTCTGCATAGTGCTGCCGTCTTTTAACTAGAAAGCCGTTAACCCTCAAATGGTCAATCTTCACTTTTTAATAGAAAGTGACAAAAAATCCTCGCTGAAGAACTATAGACCCATATTATTTCTGAACCACGTATGCAAGCTGCTCTCGAGGGTCGTCACGAGCTGTCTCGCCAAGAGATTTGTCGAGTTCCAACCGCCAGATCGAGGCGGTTTTCGAAAAGGCTTCAGTACCATATATACCACGACTATGTTCGGCAAATTATACAGAATACCGCGAAGTACAACCAGTCACTGTGCATTTGCGTACTACGAGAAAGCCTTCGACTCCATCAAAATATGGGCAGTTCTGGCCTTTCTGCAACGATGTCGAATTAACCGGCGCTGCATCGAAGAGAGACGAGAGAGAGAGAAAAAGATTGAGAGAGCGCGCGCTCGCGTGCGGGCATTGAGATGTTTGTACGACGCTGCCACGATGACTGTTCAGATCCAGGATCAAAAAACCACCCCATCCAACTGTTCAGAGAGAGGGGTGTGTTTACTCATCATCTCATCAAACAGATTCTGTTTATAAAGTTGATTAAAGAAGAATTATATTTTCACTTCTTTAATTTTTTTTTACTAGTCGGACACATTTTTATTTATTTCTAACACATAACCTATTTTACAATTTAAGACTAAAATATTTATAGATATGATATACAAGTGTATAATAAAAAGAAAGGAAAAAAAAAGAAAAAGACAGGAGCTCATTTAAAAAAATTCGGCCGCTGTCAATGGGATAAGTGTCCAAAAGGCTGGCAGCATTACCATGTTGGATGGCAATGCTTATTCTTTGGGCTAAAAATAGGCCAGCCCTCTGGTCACGCGTAGAGTCAACCAACCGCTTGGCAATGTCTCGAAATATTCGATGCGCACTCGGACCCCAAGGCCTTAGAGTTTCAACCCCAAACGGCTCAAGCATATAGCTCCCAATAATGTTGTTATATTTGCGCTGTTTGAGGTTTTCTGCTTCTGCAGCAGCCACCCCAGCACAGCCCGCCGTGCTAGGAACATAGGATGGCGCGAGGGTGTCAACACAGGTTGCATCCCATACCAAAGGCCTACTCAACTTCCAAGGCATTATGGTCATTCCATCTGGCCTCTTCCCATCGTCGCGCGCCAAGTCATTGGGTTCTAAAACAGCTGGCACCCCGGCGGCGGTGACAAGAGCCCGACGGATAATGTTGTTAATGCTGGCGTGCCGTGCCATCTGACCAGCGCTCTGGCTGCAAGATAGGCCATGGTGTCCCGTGTCCGAGGCAGTCGACTGCTTCACCACATTGATAGCGATGTGGAGCTCCGCAAGGAGCGCCCAGACGCAAACATGTAACGAGCCGTAATGTGGTGTCACCCAGCATAGTGCCTATGTTGGGCGACGGTAGCGCCTCAAGCCAGAGGCCCGACTCCCATTCACCCACAACCAGCAGGCGGGCACACTCAACAGTATTGGTGGACGTATTAAAAATATTAATTTATAATTTAAAGATTTAGAGCTTTGTGTTCAATTACAAATAAACGATCTCAATTTGATTACACAAATGTACGTTTTATTTATATAATTATGTTATTTCATGAATATTTGTAAAGAAAATACAGTAGTATACACATAAATACATACAAAATTACATAATCCATTTAATACTTAAGTTTAATTATTAATTTATCCTTTCAGAATACCTTAGCGGGTGATCCTTAAGACCCTAAAAATTTTTACACTTGTCGATTATTTCCTTATTTCGTTTAGTTTTGTGCAGTAAAGTACATTTACGCCCTTAGGATTATCATAGGATGAAAATTTGAAGGGTGTAAAGGACATTTATTTTTAAATTTATGGTCGTAAAGGAAATCTATCTCGGTAAATACAGCACTAGGGTAATTTTTTAACACTGCCCTAGAGAATACTATAAATTCTAAGCACTTTTTTCCTAGGTTTCATTTAAATAGCTCAAGAAACAAAAATGTTACAGTAAAAATAATTTTTTTTTTTTCGTTTTTTGCTTCTCCTGAAAAGTCGCATTTTGTCCTTTACGACCTTTGAGCCCAGAGGTATCGATATTAAAGTTCAAATTGCTGTGATAATACCGGCCGCCTCGCGCCGCAGGCCACATCTGTGTGTGTAAGTCGAACACGCATTGGCTAGCGTGAGCGTCACAGCATAAATATCTTTCTACTGTCCTAGCGTCGAACGAAACAAAACATATCGTCGCTTTTACGCACACGGTACTACGTAATTACACATAACCTTGGTGGGTTCATACTACTGCTCAAATTCACTTCATCATAGCAAGTATAGATAGCTGGTAACGTAACCTAATGGTTTAGCAAACGTGAAAGTCTGTGTTCCAATCTCGAAATGAGACTATTATTTTTCTTTTCAACAATTATCTTTTTCGTTTTTTTTTTTGTTATTCAATAGAGATAATAAAGGAGAATAATAATGTAATAATTTTTATGTTTTTATTATTATATTGTTATGCTTATGTTATATGGGGCTAAAAATAAAAATGTTTTATACTTAACTGATTTCAAAATGTTTATTCGTTATAAACAGTCATATTTATTAGGACTTATTGCGGTTATAGCTTAAGTATTCATTTTCATTATGAAAAGAAGATTGAAACTAAACCTCAAAATAATCCTTATTAATACGGATATGACACAATTTATTTTAATATTACTAAAATCAATTTATAACTTAATACTTTGTATAAATGTTCTTGTTTATTATTTCCAATCAAATATTATGTTTTTGAGCTGGTTTTCGTTTGCACGGCGAACGCTTCGTAAACACTTGTTGAATAATTCGGCAAAATATCTCGGAAACCACTTGTTTCATATTCACTGACCAGCTGGGCCTTCCACTTCGCTTTCGACTGGCAAGGCTACCCTCTTCCTTATATCTTTTGACCCTCCGACTCACAGTAGGTAATTTCTCTAAAACAAAAAAGGAATAGGTACTGTTAGGCTACTAGCAAAATTATAAAATATTATTACTACTTATTTTGAAATAAAATTATTTTGAAAATAGAAATGTTACAAAATGATTATATATTATAATTATGCGTAATATTATATTCATCATTCCAAAAGTAAATACTTAAATAAACTTTAGGAAATACTTTTTTTTTTTCTATTTAGGGCTTATGGTAAATATAAAACGTTTAAAAAAATAACTACAAGGATCATCATTTATACTTTAATTAGATAAATGTTCGATAAAATAATGAAATCATAATACTCACAGTCAGTCCGGTTTCATCAAATATTTGTGATATAATAATAAGTCCATATTTACGCAGCGCGATAATATCAGCTATCATCTCGATATTTAAATTTGCTTGCATTTCAAAATGAACTACAATAACGCTAATAGATTAAGCACACTTCACATATCAAATTATCCACCAACCAAGAAGCAACAACATTCTATTTAGTCGGGGACTAGCGGTGAATGAGTTAAGCATCTGTCTACCTTATGTTTTATTTATTTAGATTTCTGTGGGTATAATCACAAAGTTTTACGAACTATGTGAACAAGACGAACATGACACGGAACTATATTCGAGTAATATGCGAGTGTGTGTGTCTAATTACTCATTAAAAGAAGGTCGTAAGTCAAACTAAACGTTAAGCTATTGCTTTGTGACTTTGCCTATGGACTTTTGGAGCCTACTGTACATTAACTCGCATACGACATACACAATACTCCAAATAAATATTATTTCACAGTACGCTATTCCCGTGTCGTCAGAACCCAAATATTTCTCACAGGTCAAGCCGACGGCACAGACCATGAAATAACAAACGTTTTTCCCCAAAGGGATAAAAACGATATATTTCATGTCTTGCCTAGGCTTGACCAGGTAAGCCCTTGACGACTCTGCTATCTCAAGGTACTGACGACCACCGCGCCTTTGCTCATGGCCGCGCGCCCCGCCCCGAGGGGTGAGGTCGCGCGGGACAAGGATGCAGCGCGGCTAGACGACACGGTGCACGGGAAGCTAAGACACGTATGAATCAAAGGGTAAATTGAAGGATGTAATCTCACAGGTCAAGCCTAGGCAAGACATGAAATATATCGTTTTTATCCCTTTGGGGGAAAAACGTTTGTTATTTTATGTTAGATCGGTGGTCGATTTGACGCTCCAAAAAGAAGAGAGCAACATAGCTATTCACAAAGCTACGATACGGTTTGGTACCGTATCGAACGTCAATGATATCGACGAAGTCCTATAATCGCTATTCACAAATCCGAAACCGTACAATTTTGACAGTTCATATACGGTATGAAGACGTCAATTCTTCCGACAGGTATTTGCTGTCGGAAGTGTTATCGAACAACAAATAATGTTTATAAAAAAGTAATCTAAGCATTAAATGTAGTTTATCTACATAATTTATGTATGTAAAGTTATAATATTGTTTTGACCGCTGCATATCCAAGTACTTAAGTATATTTATATCATTTTAGGTGGTTACATACGTGTCTACGTAACACTTACACTCGTTCTAGACTGTCTTTTTAAATTATTTGAGTAGATGGAGTACGTGATTTTGCGATTTAGAGACCATCGTCGTGCCGCCGAGCAACAGAGGCAGGAGACATTGTCTCTTCATCGGACCCTAAAGGACGCGGCGGATCCGTTTGCCGATCCGCGCTTCCAGTCTGTGTACAGGCTAACACCTGACATGGCACATAGCCTTATCAGCGAAATAAATCCCTAGGTACTTTGGTAACACGCACTCATAAGCCGCAATCCCAATAGAGTACTGTAAAATGACTTCTTAAGTAGGTAATACTTGTCATCATCATAATTCATAACATCACTCTCGAGAAGAGTTACGAAGAGGTGTTTTTTCTAATTAATTTAATTGTTCTTTTTAACTCAAAACAAAGTTCGGAAAAATAGATAGAAATTATTATTCCAATGTCCAGGTTTGACAGAGAGTTGAAGTTTACAAAGCAAGTTTAATAGAAATCTGGTAAATTTTATTTATTAATAAAATCATTGCTTACTGTTTTTTATTTGTTAATAGTTACTCGATGCATAATCTATAGTTGCCCTTAATGAAACACTCAATAAAAATCATTTATGTACCACTTAAAATTTTCTACCACGAATATCTGTTTACTACCATTTTGTAGCGTTCTCCGTATACACACCTATAGTCGGTTTGAAAGAAAACCCTACCACACGGATCTGTGAATAGCGTTTTGCCAGTCCTTCGGTTCAAAAATCAGATTATCGAACAAGTGTCATTGTCGATACGATAGTGAATCGTATGTTTGTGAATAGTTATGCTGAAGTCAGCATTGTCAATGCTGAATGCATGTGTTGCACAATCAACAACAGCCTAAAATGAGACACTAGCGTCCAATTACCAATACCAGTGTGGGCTATTATCTCGCTTAACAAACATAGGTAGTTACAACAGATATAACATTACGTGTAAACAAAATTGACTTATACCCACTAACGTATAAAGAATGTTCAACGGCCAAGTCACACAACATTAACTATAATAATAAAGAAATCGCAGTAAGGAACCTTAGACTTGGCACGACTTTGTCTAGATTTCATTACTTTTAAGAGATAAACAAGCAGCTCCATCGAGACTTGGCTAGTTTTTTACAGAATGTTTTTGGTGGGTCTAACTTACAAGTACCGCGCCATTTAGGTGTCGCGGCCGGCTGCGTAGCAACAATTGTGTTGGGTGATGCTAATGTGAGGGCTTACGGTTGCGTCATCTATCTGCATGTGGTGAACCCTAATGGGAATATATCTTTTCAGTTAGTGTGCGCCAAGCCTAAAATGGCTCCACTAAAGACTGTATCGCTAGTAAGAATTGAACTATGCGCTTCCTTACTTTTAACAATATTTGTAAAACAAGTATATACTGTTTTTAATAACCGCTATCCTATACAAGATACTCTCGCTTTTAGTGATGCAATGATTGCCTTATCATGGTGTCATTCATCTCCGCACCGATGGCAAACATTTGCTGCCAATCGCGTAACTTTACTTATTTACTTACTTTACTTTTATTACAGGAGAATCCACCTCCTGACCGCTTTTTTCACATAAATGAAATAAAAAATATAAAAATGGGAAATTTACCCTCGCATCCTATAAGGAAACTTAACCAATGTTTCGATGAAAACGGATTGCTTCGTGTTGATGGCAGATTAACAAATGCTCATATACCATATTATAACAGGCATCACATATTACTGCTCCGTCGACATCATTTGGTTAATCTATTAACAGACAACTGTCATCGTTACATTGGTCGACAGTTGTTGCCTTACAAAGAACTACTAACAGTTCTGACTCAAATTGAGTGGGTTTTGAACTCGCGGCCATTGTGCTTACTTGCTGCCGAGTCACACACTATCTTAACTCCCGCACATTTCTTAAATACAACGCCGTTACAGTCATCACCTGCCTGTGAGGTTGACGCATCCGTGAGCCTTCATAGTAGGAAGAAATTGTTAGACAGCTCGGTACAGAGCTACTGGAAAAGATGGCATGTGGATTATCTACACACTCTTCCACTAAGGCGAAAATGGAATTCACCTGATACACCTATACAACCGGGAACAATTGTCCTCGTACACCAGGATGACTCGCCACCGGTACGTTGGCCTACTGGCGTTATTGAACGGGTATACCCTGGTAAAGATGGGGTTATCAGGGTAGCTCTGGTACGCACTGCTTTGGAGGTTTTAAATCGTCCTGTTGTAAAGCTGTGTCCTCTGCCTACGCAGTAATTCTATTTAACAATTAACCCAATCGCAATCGCACCTGTTGTATTTAATTATATTTATTATATTATGTTTACTTCCTCTAATTACATTATTTTTTTATCCATATAATTCATGATTCTCCTTCCAGCTAATTGGACATCCTCTCATTTAGCATTCTCTTTTATTTTTCCTTTCTGTTTCTTTTCGAAACCCCTACGGAGTTTCAAAGAGGGGAGGATGTTCGCGCCGTTTTGTTAGACACATTCATGGTTGGAAGAGAGATGTCACTACCGAAGAATCTAGCGCGCCGCTAGTCTATATAAAGGGCGGCGCGCGCGCAAAAAAAGTCAGTCTACATATTCTACATTACCGCTAATTACCTATTGCTCGCCAAATTGACACTTCAATTTTCGGCTCGAGTACGCGAGACTCAAAAACTGTCATCATTAATTACGCCCGCTCACAAATCCCGGATCCGTGGAGCAACCCAAGTTTGGTGCAGAAGACCGTCGCAGGAGACCAGGTTAGTGGCCTCTCAATTTCTTCTTTGATTGTGTCAAAACGGCGGACATTTCTTCAACACCTACATGTACTCCGATCCCGAAGTTATCATTCCCGCTTAAAATAATTTCCCCGCATTTTTTTCCAATAATAAAATAAACACCCGCATATTGCAATTCCCCCGCGCGACCAATACCTTTCACAATTCCATAGGATATCGTCATTTCCTGAGTTAATTGACACCGTAGCCCCATGTCTTTGATTTTCTGACAGTTAAGTAGTCTTTCAGCATCTTCCATTCTTTGAAATTGAATCAAAGCTTTATATGAGCTTTTATATTTTATTCTCAGAATATTCTTCATATTTTCAGAACTCAACAACTTAGCCATGGCTATAGGTTTAGGCAGTTTATCCTGCGATGTAATTTTCACTTCATGACTGTCCATTACTTTTTCAACATTCTTCTCAATTCCATTACCATTCCTTGTATCTGTAGATTCACTCCTTATGAAGCGTTTAGGTCTCCTTCGATTTACAGTTATAAAACCATCTTCGCTCGAATCATCTTCGATCCTTTCTCTTCTCCACAGGTCTTACTATTCCATCAGCTCCTTTTTCTGTCCCTATAACTTCTACTTCCATCTCAATCAATTGCTCTTCGCATCTCTTTACTATTTCAGAATCACTTAAATCCGATCCACTTGAATTTTCTCCCATTTCACAATTAACTAGGTATATATGTGTCACTCGTTACAAAGCAGCGAAAGCATAAACGCGTACGCACAGCTTCACGACTCGCGCCACACTGCGGTCAATATTTTGAATGCAATATCTCAGAAGGACAATTCTCGTAATTTAAAACGTTCAAAATCTTATCGCAATGTCATCTCGGCGACAAACAAATGTCAAAATGTAGGGATATTAGAGGTATTTTTGACAGATTGAGACTGAGATCAGACTGTGAACGTTCTTAAAAAATACGAGAATTGACCCTGTGATGATTGTTGCTGAATCACGACGACAAGACTAAACATATTTGCATGGAACTTGTTACAGATAGATTATGATTCGGGGTACCGGGTATCCTATAAAAATATCATGTCCTTTTGCCACACCCATAGCTAAGACACATTTTTTTTTTTTTTTTCTTTTCTTTATTAAGGAGCTTTGTCATAATATTGACTATGTCGCTCCATCATAGCCTAATTTTGAATTTAAATTAATTGATATGCTTGTAATATATTTTGTACAGAGTTTTAGCCTCGTCCGACATAGGCTTAGCCAAAACACTATTTAAATTATCAACTGCAAACATATTTTGGGAACCAAAAACATCTCTCCTGAGGCGTTCGCCCCGCTCACATTCCATCAAGATATGATATACGTCCTCGATTATTCCACATTTCTCGCAATTAGGTGAAGGTGTGATACCCATAAGGAACGTAAACTTCCTCGATGGGATGTGACCGGATCGTAGCCTCATGGCAGTAACAATATCTTTTCTATTGAGCGAACAGTTATCTATCCAGGGAATGATTAGAGGCTCAGGCTGAATGGTGTTGTACCAGATACCTTTTTCTCTTGATCTCACATCATGAAATTCTTTCCATAATTTATGACAGTATTTTTTAACCACATAGAAGTTATCTGAGAAAATTGGTATTATATCCAACGGAGTACCCTCTACACAGGCCCTCTTAGCACAAACATCTACCACCTCATTGCCATGTATCCCGATATGTGACGGAATCCATTGCAGTATTACTAATTTAGAATTCTGTTGAAGTTCCAGAATCTGATCCATTATTGTGTAAGCTATCGGTGTTCCTCGAATTGTCGAGGTGCAACGAGCCACATTTTGTAAAGAACTCTTGGAGTCAGTTAGTATTAGAAACCTACTATAATTTATTGATTGAATATATGATAAAGCTTCACTAATTGCCAACAATTCAAGATACATAACAGACACGTTCGAGTCAATACTAAAGCCCATAGATATATTTTGTTGAGGGTCATAAAAAGCTGCTCCGGAACTATCATTTTCTTTGGAACCATCTGTAAATATTTGATAAAAATTTGGATATTCTGTGTTTAAAAATTGACAACATAAACCACTTAAAACCAATGGCCGGAATCGTTTTTTTGCTTGATTTACTCCGTTAATGCTAAAATTAATGTTTTTAGATAAATCTATGTAACTGACCCAAGAGCGATACCCAAACATTTCCAAGTTCCGGCTGCAGTGTGTTCGCAAGTCTTTCAGGTATTCGTGGCTTAAAATGAGCAAAGGCTTATTCTTCCTTTTCCATAAAGGCATCTGAGGTAAAAAACCATCCAGCAAGTCAACAACTGTATGACTACTTAATAACGACTTACACTTTAGATAAAATTTACCAGCCAAATAGCTTCTACGAATAAATAGGGGCTGGAGACTTAATTCACTACTCATGACATGAATTGGTGTCGATTTTATAAAGCTACCAATGATCCTCATCGCTTGATTTTGAACTTTGTCTAGTTTATACAAGTTTGAGTGACAACTATCTCCATACAGAAAGCTAGCGTAGTCCATACGACTTCTAATTAGAGAAATATAAGCGATTCTTAAATGTTTCGGGTGAACACCCCAGTTAGCTCCAGATAGAACTTTAATGACATTGAGAAATGTTGCTGTTTTTTGATGGGTTTCATTTATATGTTTGGCCCATCTTAGAGAGCGATCGAGCCAAAGGCCCAAATACTTTACATTTTCCACTACCTGCACGATTGAGTTGTCGATTTTAAGAACACCTATTTTATTATTTTTACCTTTTTTAAAAATACAAGTTTTAGTTTTAGTTGTTGAAATCTCTAAACCAATATCAGCAAGGAGTTTGGCAAGTAAGTTCAGGGAGTTCTGTAAATAATAACTAGCCTGAGCCACACTATTTTCAACGGAGTAAACAACAAAGTCATCTGCATATTGTGAAATATGGACATGATCGGAACTAATTTTTTTACATAAATCTATAGTAGCTACATTAAACAGTAACGGAGATAGAGGGTCACCTTGTGCTAAACCCCTTCCCGTAGTTCTTACCATACGTAAATCGTTTACTTTAATATCTAAATGTCTCTCACGAAGAAACTCCCAAAGGTATGAACAAATCTTATTTCCTACGCCCAGCCCATCTAATGTTAGCAATAGCTGAGTTATATCTACATTATTGTAGGCGTTATCTATGTCTATGAAACAACCGACCGTGACACAATTGGTACAGAAACCTTTTTGTATCCTAGTAACTAATAGACTTAAATTATCGAGACAAGATCTACACTTTCTAAAACCTAAAGTGGTATCCGCAAACAAACATTTACTTTCAAAATACCACTCTAACCTCTTTTGAATAATTGAATGGAAGATTTTACATATACACGAAATAAGTGAAATAGGTCTAAGCGATGATACCATATTATTATCTCTTCCGGGCTTAGGAATTGGTATCACACCAATTTCTCGCCATTGATTCGGTACTATACCTAAGGAAAGAAATTTATTATACAAGAATAATAATATTGATTTAGCATTATCCGAGAGATATTTAATCATAGAAAATGATATTTCATCATTTCCTGGACAGGTATCTTTGGATTTAATGCCTTTATTAAGTTCTACTAAAGTTATTTGTGAATCTAATTTTGAATTTTGAGAATTAAACAATGGTTGACAACCAAGGACATAATCAGGAGTCAAACTATGTAGCAGAAGACTTGCTTTATCATTGTCAATAAAATGCCTTGGAGTTTTATAACCTTTTATCCATTTCATTTTTCTCCAAAGGTCATTAATAGAAGTATTTTCATTCAAAGAAGAACAAAGTTCCCGCCAGGATTTATTATGAGCACATCTTAAAAGTCTTTGAGATTCTTTTATTTTATTTTGAAGCAATATAAAATTTGTAGGAGTAGGGTTACTCCTAAATACAGCCAAAGCCAAACGTCGGAGTGCAACCGACTTTGAAAGTTCTACATTCCAATAAGGTTTCGGGTTAAAATTACTACTAGGGTTTAAACATATTGTTACGAGCTTGGGGTTCGTGACAATAAAAACTGCCGATTTAATAACCAAAAATTACACTTTAATTAAATAACACCAATAGAAACTCAAACACACTAATTATAAAACACAATCGCACTACTGATCACTCTTAAGTCGCACTTGAAGATCGCTTCGAATGTTATCGCTTGTATCGCAGAATCAATACTGACCCGGTCGCGACCCATACCGGCCTTATATAGGGCCTCAGATAGTTCCAGAACCTTCTACTGTAGAAACATCTAGAATGTTCGAGTACATACCGGTCCCGACTGACCCGATGTCGATAGTTCTAGAATGTTCTAGTATCGAAAGTTCTGGAAGCATCTCGACCTACTAGTTCTGCTACTCGATACTAGATGGCGCTAGTGGTAGCTAATGTCGCCATCAGTCGTGGCGCGCAACACTGCCCCCTCCTAAGACATGCTCGTCCCGAGCATTATCGGCCCCGTAATAACGCGCCAGTCGATCCACATGGACGATCTTAGGAGTACCTCTTGCACCTTTCTGTATCCGGTAGGTTACGTCATTGATCTTTGTCACAATCCGGTACGGTCCGTCCCATTTAGCTTGAAGCTTAGGAGATTTCCCTTTGCTGCGGACTGGATTGTGCAACCACACTAGTGAACCTTCGTCAAACCCTTTATTGTTAATTTTGCGGTCATAACGGGTTTTCATCTTTTCAGACATTTGCTGGCCCGATTGTCTGACGTGCTCATAAATGTCATTCATTTTGTTCCGCAAGTCATTCGCATAATCAGTTATACTGCGTGGGGCATCAGGTGGTATTCCGGTGATCAGGTCTGCAGGCAGCCGTAATTCCCTTCCAAAGTTTGCGAAAGCTGGTGTCACCGATGTACTTTCGTGAACAGCACTTCGATATGACAACAAAAACGGTTGTATGTGCTTGTCCCAATCTCGTTGCCGATTTTCCACAACTTTTGCCAGGTATCTCTCCAATGTCTGATTAAATCGTTCCACCATTTCATCCGACTGTGGGTGGTAAGAAGTTGTTCTCGTTTTATGAGTACCCATTACTCGGCAAGTTTCCTGGAATATTTGGGACTCAAAATTCCTTCCTTGATCGCTGTGAATCTCCAAGGGTACTCCAAAACGGCAGAAGACTTCATGAACTAGTTTATCGGCAACTGTTGAAGCTTCCTGGTTTGGAATGGCGAAGACTTCCGGCCACTTAGTGAAGTAATCCATTACAACCATGAAATACTTGTTACCACTTTCACTTACCGGAAACGGCCCCGCAACGTCAAGGGCTATCCTCTCCCATGGTGCACCAACATTGTACAATTTCAATGCACCTCTACTACGAGTCTGAGGTCCCTTTACAGCTGCACAACTCGTACATTTGCGACACCAGTCCTCGACATCGTCCCGACAGTGGACCCAGTAAAACCGTTCTCGTATCTTCAGTAGAGTCCGTTTTATTCCCAGATGGCCTCCTGAACAACCATTATGGTACAGCTGTAGAACATCCGGTACTTGAGCTTTAGGGACAACCATTTGCAAATGACAGCTGTCCCCCCGAGCATTTTCCCATTTACGGCACAGGACTCCATCCTGAATCACCAAGCTGTCCCATTGGGCCCAATAGCTTTTTGTGATCGAACTCATCGCTGAGACGTCGCTCCATCTGGGCTTAGGTGCACTGGCCTTCATCCACTCTAGAATCGGCTTGAGGTCTGAATCTTCCTGCTGTGCACGTTGTAGCCTTTCCTTCCACTCATCGCTGAGGTCTGTTCTGAGCATCCTCACAGGTACCACTTCCTTACCCTCTTGCCTAGTACAATGCTTGCAGTCTTCAGGACAAGGTCTTCTTGATAATGCATCTGCGTTGCCATGAGATTTCCCGCTGCGATGTTCGACCACAAAGTCGTATTCCTGCAGTAGCTCAATCCATCTCGCAACTTGTCCTTCTGGATTCTTGAACTGCAATAGCCATTTCAGTGCAGCATGGTCAGTTCGTAAATGGAATTTCCGCCCCAGAAGATATTTGCTAAAATGCTGCAATGACTTTACCACAGCAAGCAATTCCCGTCTCGTGACACAATAATTCCTTTCCGGCTTTGACAACGACTTGCTGAAGTACGCTATCACAACCTCTTGATCACCATTCCGTTGAGACAACACACCGCCAAGTCCTATGTCACTTGCGTCTGTGTCAACTATAAATTCCTTGCTAGCATCAGGGTACCCCAAAATAGGTGTTTTGCACAGTCGGTCCTTTAACTCCTGGAATGCGATGTCGCAACTTTCATCCCAGCAGAAATGTCGCTTCTCCTCGGTTAGCTTGTGCAGGGGTTTGGCTATATCCGCAAAGTTCTTAACAAATCGCCGATAATAAGAGCACAAACCCAAAAATGCTCTGACCTGCGTCTTATCTTTCGGAACTGGCCAATCCTTGACAGCGGCGATTTTCTCTGGATCCGTGCGGATGCCTTCTTCCGACACTACATACCCCAAAAAGCTAACTTGCCGTTTGAATAGTGAACATTTCTTTGGACTCAACTTGAGGTTGGCACTCTGGATCTTCATGAGCACGCGTTCCAGGTTTTGAAGATGTTCTTCAAACGTACGGCCTACGATGATGATGTCATCCAAGTAGACCAGACAGGCATCGCCAATTAACCCGGTTAGTACAAGTTCCATCAGCCTTTCAAATGTTGCCGGAGCGTTGCATAATCCAAACGGCATAACTTTAAATTGCCAAAGACCCTTTCCTGTCGAGAATGCAGTTTTCTCCTTGTCCTTAGGATCAATTTCGACTTTCCAGTAGCCACTTTTCAGGTCCAGTGTGCTAAACCACTTTACTCCAGTAAGCATGTCTAGCGTGTCATCTATTCTTGGCAAAGGGTAGCTGTCCTTCTTCGTAACGTCATTCAGACGACGATAGTCAACACAAAACCGCATGCTGCCGTCCTTCTTCCTTACCAGCACTACAGGTGAACACCATGGACTAGATGAAGGTTCAATAACACCATCCTTCACCATTCCCTCAATCATGGTTTCCACTTCCTTTTCACGTGCTACCGGTAATCTCCTTGGCCGCTGACGGATAGGCAATTCTTCTCCTGTGTGTATTTTGTGTTGAACTAAGCCAGTCTTCCCGATGTCAGCATCGTTTGACGAGAAAACATCGGCGTACTTGAGTAACATCTTCTTCGCCTTTACCATTTCGTTTTGGGACAGAGCGCTGTGGCAGTCTCCTAAAAGTGTGGACACTTTCGTTTGTGCATCCTTGCTGAGGGTCCCAGTCGATAGATATTGGCATCGACGCAACCAATCCACTTCCTCGCAAGTACCAACTAGTGTGCCTTTTTCTATGATCTGTTCCTGATCACAAAGGTTCAGCACACGTACCCCTGAGATGTCGGTGGCTCTGACTAAAGTTCGTGCCACTTTCCATGGAAGGTCACTGTCTACCCTTTCCACGAGTACACAACGATGAGTTTGCCCAGGATTCCGAGGAAGACTAACCGGCACCATCGTTTCTGATCTCGGCGGAAGTACAATCTTCTTAAGGCTGTACACATTCCCTGGTAACGCCCCTTCCATAAAAAGTTCCTCTTGTCCACATTTCAGAACACCTTGCTTGACGTCTATCTCACAACAATTCTTCCTCATAAAGTCAAGGCCCAAGATGCAATCGTCCATTATATCAGCCACGATGACATTATGCAGGTAGAATCTGTTGCCTAGCTTCAACTCCATCTTCTTCTCTCCATGGACGGGTATGCGCTGACCGGTGGCTGTTACCAAATTAATGCGTTCTCGGTTGTATGCGGAGTCCCCAAGGAACCGACTTGTAAGTTGGGAACTAACGACCGTACGAGAGGCTCCTGTATCTATGGTCAGCTTACAAGGCGTTCCGTTGACCTCGCCCTTGATGATTAAACTGTTCCCGTCATGGGTTTGCGTGATCGAAATCCTTGGGGCTCTTTGAACACCAGCCAGCACCCGCCCCGCAGTCCTGGCTATTACTCGTTTCCCTGCTGCTGGTGCTGGGCGGTGCTGTTAGCCGCACTGCCCTCTGGAGATCGGCCGTCTTCTCTTTCTGCAGTCCGCTTAGGGCAACTGGATCTAAGGTGGCCCCTTTCCCCACAGCCGTAGCACCTAGGGCTGTATCCTTTATTGCGGTCGCGAACTGTAGCCGCTGCAACCTCCCTGACGCGATGGGAACGATGATCCTGCCGCACAGCTTCCACCTCCAGTGCATGGGCCAAGGCGTCCTTAAGTGTCCCGTGATGACCGAGCCTCACAGCAGCTCTAACTTCAAGGTCGCGGATGCCATCGATGAATACCTGCACCAGGTTCCCATGAATAAGCGCAGGTACAGACTGGTATGCTTTCCGAACCAGCTTCTCCACTTCAAGGGCCCACTGCTGCAGGTTTTCATTACTGCGTTGCACGCGATCCTTTAGCTGCGCACGAAACACGTGTTCCAGGTGAGCGTCGCCATACCGAGCCTCCAATGCCTCAAGGAGCTGCTCGTAAGTCACTTCCTTACCGAGAGCTTCCAGGACAGTTAAGGCCTGGTCACGCAGGCCTAGGGTGAGGGCAGTCATGGCCTGACTTTCATTCCACCCGTTCGCCTTCATGACAGCCTCAAACTGGATTTTATAGGCGGACCAGGAAGAAGTTCCGTCGAACGGTGGCACTTTGAACCCACGTAGCGTAGGTGTTGTAGCTACGGGAGCTGCGATTCCATCCTCAAGTTTAAGGCAATTCAGCGTTTTCTTCACGTCAGCCATCACGTTGTCAACCCGATTATTCACTTGGTCGATTCGGGTTTCAGCTTCCAACAGGCGGTTGTCATGTTGGGCAACCTTATCCTTCACCTCCTTCATGTCTTTCCCGAAGGTAGCATGAAGGTCCTTCATAAGGAGCATCTGCTCTTCCTGGCGACGCGCCTGCTCCTCCTGTCGGCGGGCCTGTTCCTCCTTATCACGCTGGAGCTGTTCTTCCAGCCGACGAGCCTGTTCCTCCTGACGGCGGGCCTGTTCCTCCTGACGGCGGGCCTGTTCCTCCTTATCGCGCTGGAGCTGTTCTTCCAGCCGACGAGCCTGTTCCTCCTGTCGGCGAGCCTGCTCCTGCAGCATCATCATCAGAGCAGCCAAATCTGGTGCTGATGATGCTGGAGCAGCTGCGGACGGGCCGGCCTCCGTGGTCGGCAGCTGGCCATCCGAGCTCTGTGGCATAGCTCCACCAAAACGTCTCTGGTCCGTCTCCTGTTGGCGTTGACTCCGGGTACGGATACCCTCCGTGTCGTCTTTGGGTAAAATCGGCATGATCTTAATCCTTGCTTCTGACACCAATTGTTACGAGCTTGGGGTTCGTGACAATAAAAACTGCCGATTTAATAACCAAAAATTACACTTTAATTAAATAACACCAATAGAAACTCAAACACACTAATTATAAAACACAATCGCACTACTGATCACTCTTAAGTCGCACTTGAAGATCGCTTCGAATGTTATCGCTTGTATCGCAGAATCAATACTGACCCGGTCGCGACCCATACCGGCCTTATATAGGGCCTCAGATAGTTCCAGAACCTTCTACTGTAGAAACATCTAGAATGTTCGAGTACATACCGGTCCCGACTGACCCGATGTCGATAGTTCTAGAATGTTCTAGTATCGAAAGTTCTGGAAGCATCTCGACCTACTAGTTCTGCTACTCGATACTAGATGGCGCTAGTGGTAGCTAATGTCGCCATCAGTCGTGGCGCGCAACAATATTTTAATATCAGGAATTAATTTATCTGACGCCAGTTTTAGATTATCCAAAAATCTATTGTAAGTAACTTGGGGATCGTCTGTTATAGTAAATGAATTAAAAATATTTTGGACATAATCGGTATACTTCTTCCAATCAACATTTTTGAAGTTTTTCTTTTTGAAAAAGGACCTGTCAGAGCTAAAAGTAGTAGAAATTTTAATGACAACATGATCACTACTTAATGTTTCACTAGTCACCCTCCAGGTAAATCTTAATGATATGTCTGACGTCACCATAGTTATGTCGGGGGAAGATTGTCTCAAACTACCATTCACTATTTGTAGACGCGTTGGGCTACCATCATTTAAGATAACATAATCGTAATCAATCACGGAATCCAGAATCTGATTACCCCTTGCGTCTGTTTTATGCGACCAATTTGTGTGATGACCATTAAAGTCCCCTAAGATCATGGTCTTCCCACTACCAAGTGAAAATAAATAATCCCAGACTCTTTGATTTGTGTGAAGTTCTGGCGGGCAATAAATAGCAATAATGTTTTGAAGTTCATCACAGTTAAACAGTTTTACTTTAACTATTTCTAGACCCGAGTTGTTATTCGTCAAAGAAACGCGTACTGCCTGAATCGACTTATGTGTCACAACAGCTACACCGCCATAAGAAAGTTCCCTGTCCTCGCGAAAAATATTGTAGTTACTAATATTTAAGGGAGTATCCCGATCAAGCCACGTTTCACAAATTGCAGCTACATGTATATGTTCCCGGTTTAATAACTGTTCAAATAACTTTAATTTAGGCTTAAGACTGCGAGCATTCCATTGTATCACGTTTAAATCAATACTAGTTTTCGTTTTGTTAACCATTTTCACCCAAAAACATTTTAACAATCATGGATAAGTCTGGCATAAGGTTAGTAAAAAATGAAGTAAACCAGTCTGTACATATCTTAATTATGGCTTTGAGCCTAGCGACTACGATATCTTTCTTGTCCTTAATAAAGTCCTTAATCTTTCGTATAACTTCACTAAATGACCATGACTTCCAATGTGTCTGATCCATATTTTCTGACTGCGACGCTGGACCAGGAAGGTCTTCTGCCGATTTTTCTGAATCCGAAGTCTCAATTTCTGCCATCACATTACGTGCTATTTGATAAGGTACTTTCTTCTTCTTATTACTTTTCTTTTTTTTTTTTGATTTGCCAGAACTTGAAGGATTTTTTCCATCGACTGATTCAATATAAACTTCTTGTAAAGAAGTTACTGAATCTTGCTTGCCTTTTTTTGGTGGCTGTATACTTCTACACTCAATGATCGGGCTTGAAGCTCGTTGATCTTCTTGTGTGAGGAGTGAGGAAGAATTTAAATATTTTGAAATGGCTGTTTGATACGTGCAATTGTGTTCTGCCATTAATTCTCTAATATGCTTTTCTTTCTTATAAACAGGGCAATGATTCGACTTAGCCTCATGATTGCCTGAGCAATTAGCACATTTGAATTCGGTTGTATCACAAGTATCATGGAAGCTACAGCACTTTGGGCATAATGCTTTACTTGCCGGGCACATTTTAGCTATATGCCCAAATCTCCAGCACTTAGAACACTGTGTCACAGGAAACGTATAAGATTCTACTCTTATTTTCAATTCAAATAACAGTATGTGTGTGGGTAAGGAAGAACCCTTAAAACCAATTCTGAAAGTTTCACTTTGAACCCATTCTCCGCCATCTTTTTTATTGAGTCGTTTAGCTGTTACAACTTCCTTTTCAGAGTAGATATATTCTATAAGTTCTTCTTCAGATAAGCCTAATTCGATATCTCTAATAATTCCGTACGATATACCAACCTCCCAAGTTTTTTGTATTCGCCAACCAAGTTCACTAAATACCGGACAACAAATAAATTTATTTGCACTGCTTTGGTTACTAAACGTAACCAGCAATTTGTATGGATTTATATATTTTATTCTGTCAATGTCCATCATCTCATTTTGTTTTAATAATTTGGCAAGTGCAAATTGTTTGGGAATTTTTTCCTTAGAGGTTACGGTAACTTGTATTGGTGATTCACTAGACACAGCCTTGTTATGCTTTGCCTTCTTCTTAACATTCTTCGCTATAGTTTGCCAACCTTCTTCATTATCCTCAGGTCTTTGTCGTTTCCCCCTTGATGTTATTGTATCCATTTCTATTTCGTTATTGAATTGTGTTTGGTCATCTAATATATCAGTATTTCTGTTTACATCATCATTCTCATCACGATTTTGATCACTATCCATTAAACATAAAGTTCATAATTGCCTAACAACACACGCGACGCGATACCAGCCTGCGCGAGCGCAAGCCGATAGATAAACAGGTTTTTTGTTTACCACTAATTAACAAAAGATGTGTACGGATCGCACCGAGTGTGATTACGAACTGTAAGACACATTACAGTACCCATTTGCTAGTAATTGAATATGTTTGAAATAGACATACTTCCGTAGTTTTGTTATTTTTTGTATGTGACCATGTTCCTGAACACCCTGGTGACTTGTTCTCCTTTTAATACCTATAGAATATAAAAATAATATTATTTTATTAAAAATAATATACCTAGTGTTTACACAATAATCAATAATTGAACAATACCTTGTTTCCCTCTTTTCACCTACTGATAAGGAGCCTGATGAATCATGTTTGTTAGTGGTACTGAAAATAATGAATAATACATTTATTATAAAGCTAGCTGACTCTGCGAACTAGGTACCACCTCAGAACCAATAAATGTGGTTCAATCCGTTCTTGAGATATCATAAAAAAGCCGTACCATGCAAAATGTATGAGAAAATGAATTGTCTTCATTATTATTTAAAAATAATAATTACCTTGTGTCCCCATCCCTTTCGCTCATTGATGATTGAGATTTCTGCCTATGTAATTCTCTACAAATACAATTAAAGTATTCTTAGACTATATAAATAATAGTAAATTATTACAATTTTCTTAATTAAGGTGATTGCAACAATTATTATTTACCTAAGAACTGCACGTGCCTTTCGTGTTTTTCAACTTTATTCTTTTTACCTTTGATTTTTCCATGATAATATAGTTCACTTTTTCGACCCATTTTCCAAAAATATATTCACCATATTACTAATAGTACAATACAAAACATTAATATGTATGAAAAACTTTAATAAGTCACACTATTAAAATAAAAATAAAAAATATACAATAGTCTCAAAACTAGTCAGGCGTAGTACAAAATCACGCGCGATTCGCTAGTTACGTCGGGAGCGGCGAACGTCACAGGCGACACAGGTCCAAAGAGTAAAGTAACTATAGGTAAAGTAACTATAGAGGGAAAGAGTGACAACTCTGTGGTAAAATTTGCATGTATGGAAAGTGCTGCCACCTTGAGTTTGGTGGGTGACCTAAGGCTCTAATAAATATACACATACCTATAGTTAAGCATACTTACTATAAGTAGCGAATCTTTATTATAATGTTTAGGGTCACAATCAGGGTTTAACAAATAACAGTAACAAGTAACAATTTTAACATAATTAGCTGAGATAAACTCGGGATTTCGGGAAGCGCATCAACGTCGGGAAAGCCGGAGTTGCGGAGTTGACAATGATAATGGCGGGTGGCCGGCGGCGACAATAACATTTGTTTGACAATTTGACAAACAAGAAAATGGCTGCCAAGTTTTTTTAACCCACCAAACTGCAGATGTCGCTGTCGTCTATGGAAATTGATGACAGTGCTAAGTGTGCCCCCCCTGCACAGGTCCGTCGTCGAGAAGCCCTTGGGCGCGACCACAGATAATATAAGCGCGACTGAATGCATCGAGCGAGCGCATCGGTTTAGAAGGCATTATTTAAATATTTTACTACAATTAAATAAGTAGTCTAAATTAAAATATAAAAATTGAGTTTGGTAGATAAACACCTCAAATTTTAAAATATTTAACACTTATTGTTATTTTCAATAAATTCTTACACATAGACGACGGTTTTGCACATGATTTTATTGGAGTTTTTCAGCGTAGTCAACATTTTTTTACAAGTACTAATTCATTAAACTTTTAAAAAATAAATTGTAGACTTACTAATATACTATGTGCCCAGTATTTGGGATTTTTTTCAGATTGTTATTTACTACCAGTAAGCTAAGAAAGCAATTGAAAAACATGGTGTTTCGTGTTTACGTAAAAACGTGTGTTAGATTTTTATTTTTCTTAATTTACGTTAAGTAGTTATCAAAATTTAAATTTGTAGACTTACTAGATAAATAGGTGATAAATAACTGTGTATTTAAAAAAAAAGTAGATAACTTAAGGATATTGAGAAAATTGCACTGGAAAAAATTGAATTTTCTGTTTTTAGACAGCGAAATTGATAGGGACTTACATTACAATTAGTAAGTAGTTAAGTACCTATATAACAAACTTAGAATAACATGTTAAGTTACAATGTTCAATTACTGAACAATGCTCATGTAATGTATTACCAACACAACTTTATTCTTTGAACATCTACAAAGTATTCAATGAGGACGAGATTACGAAGCATAATTATACAGATCGGACTAACTTACCTAGTGACGTCCGATCCTTAATTATTATGTGAAGTAATCTCATCCTCATTCTATCCCAACCCTTCCCAGATAATCATCATACTTATATGTGTATTGGATTGCCTTATTAAACCCCTTCTAGAAGTTGTGTTGTGCTGTATGCATTATGCCGGGACTATTCGATGCCCATATAGGTCATCGTGAAGTCCTGTTCTTATGCTTTGAAAGAATGATTGACAGATGTCAGGAGAGCGCGCCAACGACTGGATCACAGATAACATTTGGTTTCTTTTTTTATGATGAAGGCTTTCATCTTTAAATATTGTGATGAGCGAGTGTGCACGACGTGCAAACTACAAAGTATTCAATGAGGACGAGATTACTTCACATAATTAAGGATCGGACGTCACTAGGTAAGTTAGTCCGATCTGCATAATCTGATTGACGCAGGTAGGTAAGTAAAGGCCATCATTTTGTGAAACAACGCTTTTTTTTTTCCCGACTACGGAGAGTATATCATATTTTTGGTCACGAAAACCCGCCCTGAGTAGGTACAGTCAACAAAAGAGATAAGTATGCAGGATCGACGGATATAGTTGAAGTTTAATAAGAAACCGATGGATGTAGTCGACTGAAATTTAATTTGATAAATGAGCTGTTTGTTTTCTATTAATAATAATTAAATTTTATTCGAGAACATCCATCGGTTTCTTACAAAACTTCAACTATATCGGACGATCCTGCATACTTATCTCTTTTGTTGACTGTACATAGTTCAGCTCGGACGTCGTCGGCCACACTCGGCCGATGAACTGACATAAGAGTCCGAGTTTGTTTAGATTTCTCGTCAAATTAAATCACAATAGGTACCTACCTAATAAAAATTCTACCTACTTTAAAAGTACCTAGTAGTTTCCAATTTTTAATACAGCAGAGATAATGAAATTAAAATAAAAACTTCCTATTGCTTTCGCTGGGAAGAAGTGGCGCAACAAACTCCCCAGCAGCACAGCTGTCTGTTCAGCTTCAGTTAAAAAATACTTGATTCTATACAATAGTAGATATGTGAAGTAATTAACATTACGAGACACAGAACATTAAATTAAATAATTTGCCATAAAATATGTCAGCGTGTCATATTAACCTACGAACAATTTCAACGCAGCATGGTTCGGAATCATGTACTTAATCCATGGTGTTAGTTATTTTGGCATTCTATGTTTATTCTAGCTTTATTTATGTACAGACGCCAGCACATCAAGCTTCTACAATCTGTCAAATTTCTTTAATAGATTTTCAACTTTATCGCTACCACATAAGGTTCAAGGTTGATTGGGAAAATTTGACAGTTTCGGGTAGCTTGATGTGCTGGCGTCTGTACTTAACATATCCACATTACAAATAAATTAAAATAAATGTTTTATGTTATAATTTGATTGAACTATCCTTTTCAACTTAATTGATGCATCAAACAATTTACTGCCCACCACAATATCTAAATGGATCGATTGATTTATTTATTGTTTTCAGTGCAACTGCACAGCCCCACATGATCCAATTTAGTAGTAGTTCCACTATAATTCGCTAGATGGCACTGATTTAGGCAATCTCTTGAGATAGTTCAGATTACCTACAGTAAATAATTTTATTCAAAGACGTGTTTATTTATATTAAATTCAACACTTTTTGTTTAAATGCCTGTATTTTATGAAAATGAATGCTTAAAAACGTAATAAAATTAATTTATTTGCGTGTGGACACGTACGCAGCGGGTTCAGCGTGGTGGCTTCTCTTTGAAACAGCGAATACAGCACCTTTTCTTTTGCATTAGATATTATACAATATAATGCTTTTGGTAGGTTTCAATGATTACAAAAAAAAATACTTTGTCAAACATTCAAGTCTGCAGGAAGTTTAGTTGTTCAATAATTTAGTTGGTGCTTCAACATTACAGTCAGCGGACTTTAAGACATCTGAAATTGTTCAATGCAAATATTGTTTGTTAGTTATTTTTTTATTAACAAAGAAATTATTATCACTAATAATATCTACTTAACTCTAAATGGGCGGGCAACGCGAGTTGAAACGATCTGCGTTCGACGTACAGTCAGGCATCAATTTTGCATAAGCATATTAAAGTTCAAATTGCTGTGATAATACCGGCCGCCTCGCGCCGCAGGCCACATCTGTGTGTGTGTCGAACACGCACTGGCTAGCGTCGAACGAAACAAAACATATCGTCGCTTTTACGCACACGGTACTACGTAAAATTACGCATGACCTTGGTACATTGATACTACTACTAAAATTCACTTCATCACAGCAAGTATAGATAGCTGGTAACGTAACCTAATGGTTTAGCAAACGTGAAAGTCTGGGTTCCAATCTCGAGATGACTTATTATTTTTCTTTTCAACAATTATCTTTTTCGTTTTTTTATTTGTTATTCAATGGAGATAATAAACGAGAATAATAATGTAACAATTTTTATGTTTTTATTATTATATTGTTATGCTTATGTTATATGGGGTTAAAAATAAAAATGTTTTATACTTAAGTGTTTTCAAAATGTTTATTCGTTATAAACAGTCGTATTAATTAGGACTTATTGCGGTTATAGCTTAAGTATTCATTTTCATTATGAAAAGAAGATTGAAACTAAACCTCAAAATAATCCTTATTACAGATATGACACAATTTTATTTTAATATTACTAAAATCAATTCATAACTTAATACTTTGTAAAAACGTTCTTGTTTATGATTTCCAATCAAATATGATGTTCTTGAGCTGGTTTTCGCTTGCACGGCGAACGCTTCGTAAACACTTGTCGAATAATTCGGCAAAATATCTTGTTGGTATGAAACCACTTGTTTCATATTCACTGACCAGCTGGGCCTTCCACTTCTCTTTCGACTGGCATGGCTACCCACTTCCTTATATCTTTTGACCCTCCGACTCACAGTTGGTAATTTCTCTAAAACAAAAAAGGAATACTGTTAGGCAACTAGCAAAATTATAAAATATTATTACTATTTTGAAACAAAATTATTTTGAAAATAGTAATGTTACAAAATGATTATATTATAATTATTATGCTTAATTTTATATTCATCATTCCAAAAGTAAATAAGTAAACTTTAGGAAATTTGTTTTTTCTATTTAGGGCTTATGGTAAATATAAAACGTTTAAAAAATAACTACAAGGATCATCAGTTATACTTTAATTAGATAATTAATGTTCGATAAAATAATTAAATCATAATACTCACAGTCAGTCCGGTTTCATCAAATATGTGTGATAAAATATTACCTAAGTCCATGTTTACGCAGCGCGATAATATCCGATTTCATCTCAATATTTAAATTTGCTTGCATTTCAAAATGAACTACAACACCGCTAATAGATTAAACACACTTCACTAACCCACAACACAGATAATATAATACTCTAGTACAGATACCCAATCCCATACAAAGAAATGACACCTCCCTAAGTCTGGCTATTCAGCTGGCTATTTTCTTTCCTCCATTTTTTTAAAAGATGGCAGCATCAGCGGCTCACTAATTGCCGGAGACTATAGTTTTACAATGCCATCTAGGAGTCGACCTAGATACTAGGTGTCACCGATGCTAGGTGGCATCGATACTACTAGATGGCGTTGTTTTACTATGATCCTATGATAGATTCTCTACAGAGATCATTGAGTATGTATGACATCGCACCGTGCGTTCAAGGACAAGTACAACAAAAATTATCTTGAGTTGGCGAGGTCATACTAGTTTCATTTGTGTGATTGAGCTAGCAATTTTCAGCTTTAATAGGAGGCGACGTATTTGCGAAGCCAAATAAAAATTAAGTATGTTTTATTTTTATGGCATGCGGCACATTGGTATCTATCTATTTATTCGTGCAGCTGTAAATGCGTATAATACTCTTCCGCAGTAACTTACTAAAATCTAAGTGGTCGCTATGGCGCTATGTTTTTAACCGACTTCAAAAAAGGAGGTTCTGTATTCGACCCGTATGTATGTATGTTTGTATGTCCGCGATTTCCTCAAAAACGAATGAACCAATTTTGAAAATTCTTTCACTAATGTGATCTACATACTTTCAGGAAGGCTTTAGTATTTAATACATTATGTAATTATTCTTATGTACGATGTTATATGCATAAATGTACTGCATCTCCGGCATTTCTATGCGAATTTTGATGATTCTTCTAGTCGGTGTCTTCAATTCTTCAATGCTCTAGTGTTATTTGAATTTGTGTGGAGTAGGTACAACTAAAAAGTGAAATATAAAAACTTTTTTACAAAAAAACAACGGATTTCAAAAAAAACACTACAAAGTGAAAAATAAATTTAATTTGGAAGTCGGTGTCAAAAAACGAAAATACGGAACCAACGACACCGACTTCCAAAATTAAAGTTATTTTTCACTTTGTAGTTTTTAAGTCGGTTGTTTTTAACCAACTTGAAAAAACGGAGTAGATAAGTAGGTAGGTACGAGGAGTAGGAGAAAATAATACAAGTAGGTAGTAGCTGTGGTACTAGGTACAGACGCCAGCACATCAAGCTACTATACTATACTCCATTTACTATAGCATTAGACAGAAGTTAAAAAAGGCTCTTTTAGGGGCACACTTTGTAATAAAAGTACAACAAACATTATTACAGTCAAGATTGATGTAGAGTTTAATATAATCAATTTAAATAACAGCAGTCACACTTAATTGTACTTATTTAACCTATCTACCTTCTGAAATTACAAGGCTTTCATTTAATATTATTTAGTTTTTACATAAAATATTGTCGTGTCAATGTTTAAAATCTAAAAGAAGCAGGGGCGGAAAGTACCGGGAACGTTTTTCATGTCACTATAACTCTTACCAAATCTAAAATGTTACCTATTCCCTTCATAAGTTGTGGCAGAACGTGTTTTTTTTATTTTTTCGTTTTATGATGTCACCCATCCGTCAAATTGCGTAAATAATCTGCAATTTGTCATTCACTTGTGGATACTTGTGAATGCTACACCTTTTCTCGTTGTTATTGCTGAATTTTCATGGTTTAGTTGTTATTTGTTTCATTTAATCCAAGCATCGTGACGAGTAGATAGATAGAATATGCTTTATTGTATGCCATACATTGTTACTTACAAATAAAGGCCCATACATTATTTATTAAAATTGTTTGAACTTAACTTGAAAATAAAAGGTTTCGTACTCCTGCTTCTGTGAGCCTCTTTTTTCTAATGTTATAATAAATGGAGTATAGAATCTGTCAAATTTCTTTAATGGATTTTCAACTTTATCGCTAAAGCATTAGGTTCAAAGTTGACTGGGAAAATTTTACAGTTTCGGGTACCTAGATGTGCTGGCGTCTGTACCTATCTACATAAATTAAATAAAAACGAACGGAATATTTTTAGAAAAATATTTTAATACTTCAATCAAGTACAATCAACTGATAGGATGTTACAAAGTGATCAGTAGATGTCACATTTTTTATTACCAGCCAAAAAAACATTAGGTACAGACGCCAGCACATCAACCTACTACAATCTGTCAGATTTCTGTAATAGATTTTCAACTTTATTACTAAAGCATAAGGTTCAATGTTGATTGGGAAAATTTGACAGTTAGGTGTAGGTTGATGTGCTGGCGTCTGTACATGAAAACATGCGCGGCGCGGCGAAAACGGTTAATGCAAAAATCATGTATGACGGAACTGTTCCCTTTTAAAAGTTCTAAAAAAGTCCGCGACAGCATGTTTGTGTCCACTATAACCATTTTTATGGTAATCAAATTTATTCTAAAATAATGTATTATTTGCGAAGGTGTTTTTATAAACATGATAGGTACGAGTAGAATATTATTATAAATAGGTATGATATCCTTATCCAAATAAATACGTTATTCATCTCAAAGTAATTAATTTTGAACAAAATTGCCGTACATCATTTGATTTCAATGAACATCTTAGGAGATATCATAGTTTTAAAAATAACTCTGCAAGGCGAAGCCAGGTCGGTTAGAAGAAAATAAAAACGTATTCGAAGCAGAGAAAAGAAACTGAGCGGTTAATCAACGACTAAAGAAATCGACTGTCTTACATGACGGAAACAGAATTGATATTGACAGACAGAGTAGCGAACTATTTTTAAAACTTTTTGTGCAATCCGATTGTACCTATAAAAAGTTTTATAGTTCCGGGTTCAGTAAATAAAAAAAAATATAATATTATTCTGTACCAAAATCATATTAATTGAATTCTTTTCAATTCTTATATTTCTATGTAACGTACTAGGTTAAAAAAAATGTTGTTTGATTTACCTTAAAATGAAACAACTAAACATAAATTATTAAAGATTGTGGTTATAGTTTGTGATGACAAGACAAATTGAGTAAAACGCCATCTATTGCAGAAAGCCATAAACAAAATGATTGACAGATAGCTACGTTTATCATTCTGTGGGTTCGATTTGAAGAGGCTTAATATAACGTTTTTGTTAAAAATACGTGATTTGCGACTGTAAATAGATAAATTAACATTAAACTAGGAAGTTTTAATTTTTTCTAATCTTACTTCAGCCTAAATCTGCCGTATAACGCTTTTTAGTGATTGTTAATTTCATAATTGTTACCTATGCTGCCATCTATGATTTTTTTTTAAGACTAATTATAATTTGTTCGAGTTGAGACCCCATGCCCACAATATCAAATTATCAAAGAAGCAACAACATTCTATTTAGTCGGGGCATGGGGTCTCAACTCGAACAAATTATAATTAGTCTTAAAAAAAAAGTCATAGATGGCAGCATAGGTAACAATTATGAAATTAACAATCACTAAAAAGCGTTATACGGCAGATTTAGGCTGAAGTAAGATTAGAAAAAATTAAAACTTCCTAGTTTAATGTTAATTTATCTATTTACAGTCGCAAATCACGTATTTTTAACAAAAACGTTATATTAAGCCTCTTCAAATCGAACCCACAGAATGATAAACGTAGCTATCTGTCAATCATTTTGTTTATGGCTTTCTGCAATAGATGGCGTTTTACTCAATTTGTCTTGTCATCACAAACTATAACCACAATCTTTAATAATTTATGTTTAGTTGTTTCATTTTAAGGTAAATCAAACAACATTTTTTTTAACCTAGTACGTTACATAGAAATATAAGAATTGAAAAGAATTCAATTAATATGATTTTGGTACAGAATAATATTATATTTTTTTTTATTTACTGAACCCGGAACTATAAAACTTTTTATAGGTACAATCGGATTGCACAAAAAGTTTTAAAAATAGTTCGCTACTCTGTCTGTCAATATCAATTCTGTTTCCGTCATGTAAGACAGTCGATTTCTTTAGTCGTTGATTAACCGCTCAGTTTCTTTTCTCTGCTTCGAATACGTTTTTATTTTCTTCTAACCGACCTGGCTTCGCCTTGCAGAGTTATTTTTAAAACTATGATATCTCCTAAGATGTTCATTGAAATCAAATGATGTACGGCAATTTTGTTCAAAATTAATTACTTTGAGATGAATAACGTATTTATTTGGATAAGGATATCATACCTATTTATAATAATATTCTACTCGTACCTATCATGTTTATAAAAACACCTTCGCAAATAATACATTATTTTAGAATAAATTTGATTACCATAAAAATGGTTATAGTGGACACAAACATGCTGTCGCGGACTTTTTTAGAACTTTTAAAAGGGAACAGTTCCGTCATACATGATTTTTGCATTAACCGTTTTCGCCGCGCCGCGCATGTTTTCATGTACAGACGCCAGCACATCAACCTACACCTAACTGTCAAATTTTCCCAATCAACATTGAACCTTATGCTTTAGTAATAAAGTTGAAAATCTATTACAGAAATCTGACAGATTGTAGTAGGTTGATGTGCTGGCGTCTGTACCTAATGTTTTTTTGGCTGGTAATAAAAAATGTGACATCTACTGATCACTTTGTAACATCCTATCAGTTGATTGTACTTGATTGAAGTATTAAAATATTTTTCTAAAAATATTCCGTTCGTTTTTATTTAATTTATGTAGATAGGTACAGACGCCAGCACATCTAGGTACCCGAAACTGTAAAATTTTCCCAGTCAACTTTGAACCTAATGCTTTAGCGATAAAGTTGAAAATCCATTCAAGAAATTTGACAGATTCTATACTCCATTTATTATAACATTAGAAAAAAGAGGCTCACAGAAGCAGGAGTACGAAACCTTTTATTTTCAAGTTAAGTTCAAACAATTTTAATAAATAATGTATGGGCCTTTATTTGTAAGTAACAATGTATGGCATACAATAAAGCATATTCTATCTATCTACTCGTCACGATGCTTGGATTAAATGAAACAAATAACAACTAAACCATGAAAATTCAGCAATAACAACGAGAAAAGGTGTAGCATTCACAAGTATCCACAAGTGAATGACAAATTGCAGATTATTTACGCAATTTGACGGATGGGTGACATCATAAAACGAAAAAATAAAAAAAACACGTTCTGCCACAACTTATGAAGGGAATAGGTAACATTTTAGATTTGGTAAGAGTTATAGTGACATGAAAAACGTTCCCGGTACTTTCCGCCCCTGCTTCTTTTAGATTTTAAACATTGACACGACAATATTTTATGTAAAAACTAAATAATATTAAATGAAAGCCTTGTAATTTCAGAAGGTAGATAGGTTAAATAAGTACAATTAAGTGTGACTGCTGTTATTTAAATTGATTATATTAAACTCTACATCAATCTTGACTGTAATAATGTTTGTTGTACTTTTATTACAAAGTGTGCCCCTAAAAGAGCCTTTTTTAACTTCTGTCTAATGCTATAGTAAATGGAGTATAGTATAGTAGCTTGATGTGCTGGCGTCTGTACCTAGTACCACAGCTACTACCTACTTGTATTATTTTCTCCTACTCCTCGTACCTACCTACTTATCTACTCCGTTTTTTCAAGTTGGTTAAAAACAACCGACTTAAAAACTACAAAGTGAAAAATAACTTTAATTTTGGAAGTCGGTGTCGTTGGTTCCGTATTTTCGTTTTTTGACACCGACTTCCAAATTAAATTTATTTTTCACTTTGTAGTGTTTTTTTTGAAATCCGTTGTTTTTTTGTAAAAAAGTTTTTATATTTCACTTTTTAGTTGTACCTACTCCACACAAATTCAAATAACACTAGAGCATTGAAGAATTGAAGACACCGACTAGAAGAATCATCAAAATTCGCATAGAAATGCCGGAGATGCAGTACATTTATGCATATAACATCGTACATAAGAATAATTACATAATGTATTAAATACTAAAGCCTTCCTGAAAGTATGTAGATCACATTAGTGAAAGAATTTTCAAAATTGGTTCATTCGTTTTTGAGGAAATCGCGGACATACAAACATACATACATACGGGTCGAATACAGAACCTCCTTTTTTGAAGTCGGTTAAAAACATAGCGCCATAGCGACCACTTAGATTTTAGTAAGTTACTGCGGAAGAGTATTATACGCATTTACAGCTGCACGAATAAATAGATAGATACCAATGTGCCGCATGCCATAAAAATAAAACATACTTAATTTTTATTTGGCTTCGCAAATACGTCGCCTCCTATTAAAGCTGAAAATTGCTAGCTCAATCACACAAATGAAACTAGTATGACCTCGCCAACTCAAGATAATTTTTGTTGTACTTGTCCTTGAACGCACGGTGCGATGTCATACATACTCAATGATCTCTGTAGAGAATCTATCATAGGATCATAGTAAAACAACGCCATCTAGTAGTATCGATGCCACCTAGCATCGGTGACACCTAGTATCTAGGTCGACTCCTAGATGGCATTGTAAAACTATAGTCTCCGGCAATTAGTGAGCCGCTGATGCTGCCATCTTTTAAAAAAATGGAGGAAAGAAAATAGCCAGCTGAATAGCCAGACTTAGGGAGGTGTCATTTCTTTGTATGGGATTGGGTATCTGTACTAGAGTATTATATTATCTGTGGTCGGGGACTAGCGGTGAATGAGCCGTAAGTTAAGCATCTATCTACCTTATATTTTATTTATTTAGATTTCTGTGGGTATAATCATAAAGGTTTACGAACTATGTGAACAAGACGAACATGACACGGAACTATGTATATTCGAGTAATATGCGAGTGTGTGTGTCTAATTATAATAATAATAATAATGCTTTATTGAAAACAAAGTAAGTACACAGTTACATAAGCGCCCTGCCTCCTGAACTAGGTTGTTAGCCTGTATCTCAGAAGACAGTTCCCTTCCAGTTAATATAATTACTAGACCCTTACAGCGTTCTCAAGTAGTTGAAACTACACACAAAAAAAGTGAATTTTTAAATAAAATAAAAAATAAACTAAAAATTATACAGTACAAGGTTAATTTAACTGAGTGCGCACGTAGTGTGGTATTCATTGTGATAAATGATGTAGGTGTGTGTGAGGGAGTGTGAAAGGGTGCTTGTGTATTGGCACGGTTAATATGTGTGTTAGGATTAGTGATATTGTAATGTTTGTATGTATGTATGTAGTTGTGTGTGTTGTGTATGTATGTATGTGTTTAGTATGTATTTAAATATGCGTAGGTTTGCGATTATACAGTCAGTTTAGATATTGGTTAAGAGTAGGCTTTCTACTTGCTCATAATCTAGCTTGGTCAGCCAATCGAGAATGCTTTTTCCGAACTCGTGGTTATTTAAGTTATGACTATCCTTTGCTGTGAGTTTGTTATAAATACGCGGTGCGATTGAGTTATAGTGTCGTTTTGCAAAAAAGGATTTTACACGGGGTGTTGGACAAATAAAGCGTCTCTTGCTGGTCGGCAGTAGCTGTGGAATTGTAATTCGGTGATATCTACGAAGAACCCGACTTACGTACAGTTTACGAACTGATAGAACACCAGTGCGATTATATACGTCCGTTGTGGGGTGGCGGTATGGTAGAAACATAAAAACTTTAATAATTGCGCGCTGTGCACGTTCCAGTTCAATCATAGTTAATTTCGCTGCAGCACCCCAACAACAGATGCCATAACTAAGCATACACTCGCATAATGCCTTGTAGGTTGAGATCAGGAGTTTAGAGGGAGCAATGGTTCTTAGTTGCTTAAAAATGTAGATCATCTTACGAAGTCGGGAACTAAGACCAGAGATATGCCGATTCCAGTTTAAGTTCTCATCAACTATAATGCCCAAGTATTTTATATAGTTAGACCTAGTGAGAACATCACATGTACATTGCAAATATGCTTCTGGTTTTTGGTTACATGGGAAAGTATGTATTTTAATAATAAGCTCATCATCTTTAGGACGAGAGGTACTAGTTTTTGTGAAGCATATGTACTTTGTCTTGGACGCGTTCAGTGTTAACAGGTTATCCTCAAGCCACCGCGTGACTATTGCAAGACCGTTTTCAGCTATCTTCCGTACTTGCTCCCAAGTACGGCCATGAAATAAAATAACAGTGTCGTCTGCGAACATGATCGTTTCGGCATTGTAGAGAGTAAGCTCCGCAAGACCATTTATATATGTTAAGAAAAGAGCTGGGCCAGTCGTACTTCCTTGCGGAATACCGAACGAGCACGTCGCAGCGTCACTTAGGTACTTTTCCACGCTCACTCGCTGCTCCCTGCCGGACAGATAGTCCTGGAACCATTGTAGAACATGTCCTCTGACACCGAGGTTATACATCTTTGATAAAAGTATAGGAATCGATACGGTATCGAAAGCTTTTTTTAGGTCGAGAAAGACACCGATCACTTTCTCTCCTGCGTCAACATGCTCGGTAATAGTCGATGACAGTTTCAACAGAGCATCCTGAGTTGATATTCCTTTTCGGAAACCAAATTGGCAGTCAGTTAATAACTTGTTCTTCTCCAGATAGTTTGTGAGTTTCTTGGTCACCAGTTTCTCAAGGATTTTCGACAAGCAAGAGATCAGCGAGATGGGTCTGTAGTTTGAGGGCGTCTGCTAGTCATCTGCCTTGTGTATTGGCGAGACTATCGCCGCTTTAAATACAGTTGGAAAAGTACCGTTTCCCAGGCTAAGATTGCAGAGGTGGCTAATTGGTTCGACCAGTGAATTTTTTGCCAACTTAATTAACCTGCTGGAAATTGTATCAAAGCCTGGTGCACTATTTGTTTTTAGAGATGCAATGATGTTATTTATTTCTACTGGATCTGTGGGTGTAAAAGACATAGAGGTAGGTATTTTGCTGGTTGTTTGTAGGTTAGCTAATTCGGCTTCAGTTTTGTTTAATTTACGCAGAGTGGCGTCAGCTAGCTCGCTACCAACGTTTGTAAAGTACGTATTCACTTGGTTTAACGACTTTGTGGGATTGCTGTCAATACGTAGGAGTTCTCTCGGCTTGGCATTATTTTTTTATTTTTTTTATGTCACAAAAGTCCTTAATGATACTCCAAGTTTGTTTAATATTCCCATGGTTCTTTTCAAGCTCCGACTGATAGTATTTTCTCTTTAATGTTTTAATAATTTTATTGCACGAGTTTCTATAATTTATATATGTTTGTCGTAACTGCTCATTATCTGGTTGTCTCCTTGATTTTTTGTGAAGTTTATCTCTTTTACGGATGGATCGTACAACGCCCATAGTGATCCATGGTTTTAACGGGGCCTTTCTTTTAGGTACGGTTGAAATTTTTGTACAGTCATTCATAATAGTCTTGATCGTATTAACTAAATATTCCGCGGCGGGGCTAACGTCGTCCATCTTGTAAAAGTCTGACCAATCCACTTCACGAAGCCTCAGGCAAGCGGCAGCATAGTCCAAAGTTACGTTCGCATTTGTGGGTTTATTCTTACATAATCCTGCATGCTTAACACAGAGAAGAATGGGACTATGGTCTGTTAGCTCTGGAAATACTATTGTTTGCCAGCGTTCCCTTGTTCTTACCATAAAGTGGTCTATGCAGTTGTTTACCCTAGTTGGGAATGTAATGCCTTGTTGTAGGCCATGCGAAGCCACAAGACATAAGTAGTCGCTCGCGTTGCTATTGTTTCCATCGCATGGCAACGTATTGATATTAATATCCCCCGTAAATATAATATCCTTGTTACGAATCTTTTTGAATATCTCATCCAATGATGCTAGGTAAGGTTGAATATTTTTGTAGCATGGTGGGCGGTAGGAACAAATAATACTGTATCGGGCAGTATCGAGTCGCTAGCAATTGCCCTCCGCCATATCTGGTTCGTAGGCATCAACACTAATTTCTGTTCTAACATAGGCCACCACGCCGTCGTTCTGATTTAAGTTATTCTTAGTATAATACATATTATATTCCCCCAGGTTGGGAGGTGTGACACCTTTTTTCGTCCAACACTCAGTAAGGACTATAATATCCACATTTACATTAAGAGATGTTATAAATGTAAGCAGCAAGTCAAAATTGCAGTAAATACTGCGTACGTTCACACATAGAATACATAGGGAATCCGAACCAGCGTAGTTAATTACTCATTAAAAGAAGGTCGTAAGTCAAACTAAACCTCAAGCTATTGCTTTGAGACTTTGCCTATGGACTTTTGGAGCCTACTGTACCTACTTTTAGCGGACACGGTCTGTTGAGAGCGGGCGCCCGATTCATCGTAAGAGAGCGCTTGGGTGGGCTCCGCTAGGAGTCGAGTGCGTGATATCAGCTCCGCGGCTGTGCGTGAGTCAGTTCGAGGTCAACGTCTGAATGCGAACGGCTGTGTTACATTTAGCTACAACGTACAACATTACAGCTTCCACGGGACCTCACGAGCAGTTGCACTTGCGACCACTACACCAACGAGGCAGTCTGTTAGTATAACACTACTATGTTTATAATTAGATCACTTATTCGTTAAGACATAATAAGTTTTAATTTATTATTTCTTAAACATACACACATACATAACATCACGCCTGTAATCCCCAAAGGGTTAGTAGGCCAGTTATGCTTAAACAAAGGTATTGAGCATAGTTTTACTAGAGAAGAATTCGTAGATACTTACCGAATTAGTTTGATAAGTAGGCAAATTAGAAGTAAGTACCTACATACGTAAGTTCCATAATTAAAATGTTGTTTCCACTTAAACAAATATCAACTTCACAAATGTGTAAATTAAGATGATTTTAAAATGGTAAGTAAGTACCTACCTTCTCATAAAGGCCATACAAACGTGTTGCATCCGAAAGTACGCATTACCTACTAAGTATAAATTAAAGTTATTTTCCAAAATCACATTTTGAAACCAAGAAGTCCGTAAAAAATTAATCTTAGAATTATACATAAGTAATTAAAACATCTTGGTTAGGTTGGGTTATGCGGCCGACCGGGCCAATCGAACCTAGGACCCCCGCTGGGCAAACACGCACAGAGCTGCCTTCGCCCTCTGACGATGATCGTCTACTACTGAGCTCAGCTTTTTTTTTTATGAATGACATCTCGCAGTTCAACCTATGAGGTTGTCGTCTGCTTAACCGGACTTGCATGAGCTCAGCTAGGATTGCTCTGGCATTTATACTCTCCGTGTCGCGTCGCGGCCGCTGCTGCGATATTGCCGCGATGCGGACGCCATACAAAATATTCCTTTTCATAGGGTGTCGCGGCGATATCGCGGCCGCGGCCGCGATTCGCGTCGCGCTAGTGTGAAAGGTGTTGCGTCGCGATAATATCGCAGAATCGCCAGGCGACACGTCGCGCGACAAGTCGCGCCAGTATGTACTGTTAGGATGGCGCTCCGTGGGACCTTTTTAATCGAAACACTTTATTTTGCTACTACAGAACAAATTAAATAAAAGAAACTGTACACGAAATACTACATTCAAAATATATGTTTTGAACAAAATTTGTGGGTTGACTGCGCAGCTTGCATAGGGAGCAGTTTTATATAGTACAAGAATTTTTCAAATCAGCAATTTTAATTTAGTGATGGAATTTTTTTATAACATCTCCCCCCTTAAGACGGAGCTTTATAAATTAAGCGAAGGATAAATGCAAGAGTTAAATTGCTCCAATCGAAAAGGAAAGATTTCAGAAAATAATTTCACTAATAAAAGGTCACAGCACCACTACAGCCTTAGTTAACGTCACTGATGACATACGGTTAGGCATGGAGGAAGGAAACCTGACAGTTCTTTGCTTACTAGATTTTAGTAATGCTTTCAATACTGTAGATTTCGATATCCTGCTTGGCATGCTTCGCTCGCTTAACATATCTCCAACGGCGATTGACTGGTTTCGTAGTTACCTGTATGGCCGCCGGCAACGTATATGCATAGAAGAGTCTTGCTCTTCGTGGTGTTATACTTCTGCCGGTGTACCTCAGGGTGGCGTTTTATCTCCTTTACTTTTCGCAATATTTATAAACTCCATTACCAAAAAACTTCTTTCTTCCTACCACCTTTATGCGGACGATTTGCAAATTTATAAGCAAGCTGACTACTCGAATTTGGCTGATGCGGTTCATATTATCAACAAGGATTTGGTTTCAATCTGCGAATGGAGTGAGGCGCATGGGTTGCAAGTTAATCCATCGAAGACTCAGGTCATTGTTGTTGGCAGCTCAAGGATGATCCCCAAGATAAACTGGTCTCAGCTTCCCCAGGTTCAATTTAACGGAACTGCTATTCCTTTCAGTGAAAAGGTTAAGAACCTTGGGGTTTGGATCGACAAAAATCTTTCTTGGGGTCCTCAGCTACAGGACGTAAGTCGCAAAATTTTTGCATCTGGTAAGTCACTGAGACGATTGCGGAACTTTCTTCCAACTGCCACTAAAACTGCGCTTGCACAATCCCTTTTACTTCCCATCCTTGACTATGCTGATGTCAGTTATCCAGATCTTACTGAGGCACAACTAGATAAGCTTGAGCGACTTCAAAACTTTTGCATTAGATTTATATTTGGCCTGCGCAAATATGATCACATTTCTGAATTTCGTTCAAAGCTCAAGTGGCTTCCCATACGTCTTCGCCGGAATTCTCATATCTTGTTTCAGCTCTACAGTATCTTGTTTAATCCTAGAACCCCCACTTATCTTAAAGAACGTTTCAAGTTCCTTCATGACACACATAATAGATATCTGAGGTCATCGGAAAACCTGAGACTAGAGATGCCGGTGCATTCCACCAGTTTCTATGACAAATCTTTTACTGTTCAAGCAGTACGGTTATGGAATGACTTGCCCGTGTCGGTAAGGCGTGCTCAATCTTTGTCCACTTTTAAAATTATGATAAAAAAGCACTTCCTCTCTCCTTAAACTTCATCATTATATTTTTCTTTGTTCATGTTTACTATTATATTGTATATACAGGGTGTCCCGTAAATAATGGATCAAACGTAACGGGTAGGTAGCTTACCTCATTTCCAACAACTAATTTGAACAGTAAAAAAAAAACCCATAAGGTAACCAAGATAATTTTTTTTTTCGATTTTTACTATTTTCTGTACCAGCATTCAGTGTTTTTAATGCTGTTGCTGCAAATGGTATCATATTTAGGTGTGATTTTTGTCATACATTTCTGAATAGTTTACTAGTGTTATAAGATACCATTTTTTTAAATAACATTTTATTTGCCTTAGAAAAAAAATCTTGAATTGAAAAGTTTTGTTTTTAAGATGAAAAGACCAGAATTGGAAAAATTCTCCTGTAAAAAAATTGTATGACACCGAAGTGTACCATTATTTTAAAAACTTGTACAATTACTAAGGTTTGCAGATTGGTATAAAACTTACGCCTAGTCTTTGTCGTTACAAAGATATTGCTATGAATCTGACAGAGGTGCAAAATTACGAAATAAAATAAAATTGAAAAAGTGTGCACAATTCAACTATTTTCTTAAAAATGTTTAGGTATCTCAGCGTATGAAAAAACTTAGGAGGTTAAATTAAAAAAAAAATACAAATAAATCGTTTATTTTGTTTTTACAGTAAATGTTCAAACTGACGTCCCCCTACGAGAATGCAAAGTCTGCACCTCCTAATAAAGGAAGCTCTTATCCGACGGACAAAATGGCTGTTGTTTATTTCTGATACAGCAGATTGGATGCGCTGACTAATTCTTCTTCCGACGTTATTCGTTGTTTGTACACTTTGTCTTTTAAACATCCCCAATAAAAAAAATCTAAGGGATTTAAATCCGGAGATCGCGGAGGCCACAAAATTGGTCCTAATCGGCCGATCCATCTGTCAGGGTAAGTTTCATTGAGTTGCGCCCTTACTGCCGTCGCATAGTGAGCGGGGCATCCATCATTTTGTAACCACATTGCTTGCCGCACGTCTTCTGGAATATTTTCTAATAACGTTGGCAACTCATTCCTTAAAAAATGCAGATAGTATTCGGCGTTTAGAGTTGCTGGTAGTTCAAAGGGCCCTATTATTTGCCCATTTATTATTCCTGCCCATAAATTTATTTTAAATTGATGTTGGCTCCTGTCCTCTCGCATCAAATGTGGGTTTACCAGCTGCCAACTGTGCAAATTATGCAAATTGAGATATCCATCTCGCCGGCATGAAGACTCGTCACTCCATAAAATTTTATTAAAAAACTGTGGGTCCGCCCGTATCATTCTAAGCATCCTTTGGCAAAATGCTACTCTTTGCGGGTAATCACGTGACGTCAGCGTTTGAACACGTTGCACGTGATATGGGTGCAACCGGTGCCTTTTTAGAACTCGATGTACCGTCGATCTTGGAATACCTGTGCGTTGCGCTATGACGCGAATTGAGACCGACGAATCTTCCTCGATTTCTCGAATAATAATTTCGTCATTGACTTGTGACGATCGCCCTTCACTGGCACCCCCAACTCCGGTGCCAAGAATTCTTCCCTCAAGAAGCGCGTTATGCACTCTAATGAATACGCGATAGTCGGGATGTCGATCCCGGTTCGGGTATCTTTCACGATACAATCTTGCGGCCGCCCTGGCATTACCTCTTGCTTCTCCGTAGATAAAATGCATTTCGGCATACTCTCGTGGCGTGTACTCGTAACGAGGCATCGTACTACTGCACACACGTACAACCACACACAAACGATTGTTTTCGAAGTCCGTAGGATTGCCAAGTCATTCGTCCAAAACACAAACAGTTCCAAATCGTTAGGCAAAGCAAAGTCCAAATACACCGCACAAGTTTAATTTTAAGGAACACAACAGTTAGGCACAGCGGGAGCGAAAGTAGTCTGACGTACGTATCAACTCGAAGAGAGATTCGTGTCAACTAAACAAATAAAATCAAGCAACATTACCAAAAATACAAAAGCGGCGCTATCTATCCCTTTCACACTGAGTGAGGTGCAACTCCGCAGGTAGCGGTCCCAAATGCCGAACAGATGACGTCATCGGCTCGGAATTACGCTACACGCTTAACCACATGCTTAGATTACAAGCATAAGCCATTACGAGAAAGAAAAGTTAGATTGTACCATTTTAATTTCTGTTCTGTCTTCTTCATCACATTCATACGAGTAGCAATATCTTTGTAACCGCAAGGACTAGACGTAAGTTTTATACCAATTTGCAAACCTTAGTAATTTTACAAGTTTTTAAAATAATGGTACACTTTGATGTCATACATTTTTTTTACAGGAGAATTTTTCTAATTCTGGTCTTTTCATCGTAAAAACAAAACTTTTCAATTCAAGATTTTTTTTCTAAGGCAAATAAAATGTTATTTAAAAAAATGGTATCTTATAACACTAGTAAACTATTCAGAAATGTATGACAAAAATCACACCTAAATATGATACCATTTGCAGCAACAGCATTAAAAACACTGAATGCTGGTACAGAAAATAGTAAAAATCGAAAAAAAAAATTATCTTGGTTACCTTATGGGTTTTTTTTTTACTGTTCAAATTAGTTGTTGGAAATGAGGTAAGCTACCTACCCGTTACGTTTGATCCATTATTTACGGGACACCCTGTATATATATGTATATATTTATTTAGATTAGTATAATATACTGTATGTATGTATTTATGGTATTGTGTAAATGGTACACCACAGACTACCTACAGTACTTGTCTGTCCTTCCTCTTTTTAATCCATCCAAAGGTTGTCTTTAAAAGATCGCTTTTAGCGATAAGACCGCCCATTGTGTCACCCATTGTAAAATTTCTATATTTATGTCTGTAATTTATATGGTGTACATAATAAAGAGTATTCTATTCTATTCTATTCTAAAAGGTAAACCATGATTGAAACAATATTACAAAATAGTTAAGTTTCACAAATAAGTACAAAACAAAAACACATACAAATAGGTTACAAAAACAAAGGTAATTAATCTAAGGAAGTCCCGAAATGAAAATGAATAATAGTATTGAATAGGTTTTTTTTTTATTTAAAAATTGCTTAAGTTTCGACTAGATAAGACTCTGTCAAAATTTCTAAAAGCGACTCTATTTTTATTTTTATTAAGTTCCATTTCAGGGAGACTTCTTATCGACTTCTTGTCGCATTCCACAGATTCAGTTTGGATATCCGTTAGTTCAACTGAGGTTACTCTTGTGGCTTTCAGGTTGTGGGTTTGTAGCATACGCACCAAGCCAAAATAGGGGTGGCTTTAATACTACACTGGGAAAACAACGATTTACGTATAATTACGATGTTCAATAACTCGACATAGGCCGCAGCGAATACAATGCACTCACGTACCTTGGACTGCTCCGGCGACCGTTGAGTTTCCACCTTCGATTGTCCATAAGCTAGCTTCAGGGTTTCACGTTTAGAGGGTTGTTCACACGCGAAATAGGGGATGATTCGATTTCCCTTAGGATTTCGCTAGTTTTGCTGCTTCCGGTGTTGCCGTCTTGCGAGAAAATGGAACATCGATACGTTTAGAAATTTATTTTTAGCATTAGAAAAACGTTACGATAACGGAACAGGGTTGTTTTTTCCCAAAACATGGATTATGTAAATTAATGCAAAAAGATGTATATTTACCAGTGGGAAAACATTTAAAATAAACTTTGTATAATAATATAGGAAGAAATAACAGCAATTACAATAATAGTAAGTGTAGAATAGTAATGTTCATATTTGACAATGTGAGACTGATTTTCAGCTTTATGAATTTGATATTCTAGATGGTCTAGTTTATGTGACGCTAATTTTAAAGACTAAGGGCGATTGTGCACTACAAGGAATTTTACTGTCCGGCAGTCCGATTTTTTTCGGTCCGAAGTGGCATGAAAAAAACGGATGATTGGCTTGTGCACTTGTCCGTCTTTACTCGGATGATACGCCTCAGTTTAGGGTAGCTCTGTCTTTGAAACTACACGCCACGCACGCGAAATTACTCTGAACGATGAGTTTCTTGGAACGTCGGCAGTTGCTTGCTTTATTACTCTACGTGCGAAGGCGTAGAAGACAAAAAGAATTCTGGGTTCATCCCCTTATAAGTGAAAGGTACCTGACAGGGTCATTTTACGTCAACCACAATAAATTGAGACAGGACGAAATAATTTTTTTTAACTACTATCGGATGTCTACAAGTACTTATGATTTTTTGCCCGCGCCCGCCCCGCCCGCTCATGAAAACGGACGTAGTGCACAAGCATAAACACGTTTTTCATTGCTGTCATTTCGGACCGGAAAAAACCGTTCCGGAATGGGGAAAAGTAAAATGTCGGACGGTAAAATTACGTATAGTGCACAAACTAGTATATACATTATAGGCGTGCCATATCGGACCGTAAAAAATCGGACTGCCGGACGGTAAAATTCCTTGTAGTGCACAATCGCCCTAAGTCAACGTCACTTAATGTTATTGGAGAAATCATATGAGCACTACTGTTTACAATTTTAAATTTACAACAATCATAATCAATAATATTAACTTTTTTAATTAGCTTGTCAAAGTGGTTTTATAAACGTGAGATATCTGAAACAAATATATTTATTCAGACTGACTTAATTTCATTAACGTGGTAATTTATGCGTTTTCTGTTAACACATAGGGTGACGTTAGTTTTTCCTTGTGTCTTCATAATTTTGTAGGGTCCCTTCCAAATTGGGGACAAAGCTTTACGCAGTCTATGATGCTGCTTTAAATATACCATATCTCCAGTTTTGTATTTTTTTTCCGTAGCAGAAACATCATAATACCTTTTTGATTGTTCTTTGCTTTTGTTGATATTTTGTAAAGCTCTTTCTCGCGAGTATTTCATTCTATACTGTAAAGCGCGGATATACTCATGATAAGTGACATTATCATGGGATTCAGAAAAACTGCTAGGAATAGATGGCTTTGTACAATGGGGAGTTGTATTATATGATAAAATTGCGGTTGCCAGATAGCAATGCCAGTCGTCGTGGTTGTCATTGACGAAAGACTTCAAATATTCTTTAAGAGTTGCGTGGCTACGCTCTAGTGCACCGTTTGTTTGAGGATGATAAGGGGTAGAAAATAGTTTTTATTTTAAGAATCTCGGTCAATTGCCAAAATAACTCAGATGTAAAACATGTACCTTGATCGGTGAGAACCATTTTTGGAAACCCGAATAAGGAAATGAAATTAATAAGGCAACGTGCAACTTCATCTGTTGTAGAAGTAACCATAGGGTATGCACACGAGAATTTAGTTAAGTCGTCTTGAAGAGTTAAAACGTATTTAAATTTCTGGGACCCAGCTTCAGGTAGAGGACCAACAATGTCTAATGCTAATCTTTCGAATGGTTTAGTACTTGAAGAAGTTATAACCATAAGGGCCTTATTAGAAGCTCGCAATGGCTTATTCACTTGGCAGAGTTTACAATCTTTAACAAAACGTTCTATGTCCGATTGCATACTTTTCCAATAGTATGACATTTTGATCCTGTTATACATTCGTTTGAAACCTGGGTGACCAGCTACGGTAGTCCCATGGTTTTCTTTAAGGATATTTGGAATTTCGGCAGGATTCGGATATCGTATTTGGTTTTTATAAACATGAATTTTAATGGCAGTGCCGTGGAAAATGTACGATATGATGTTATATATTTTCACGTAAACTCATTTAGTAAAAGGTTCTGTAAAATCTGAAATAGACAATTCTTCAATTTCTTTATTTGTAATAATTTGATCCCTTAATTTCAGTAATAAATTATAAATTGTTTTGTAAGAAGTTTCGTCATAATGCTGGACTTTAGTAAATAAGAAATAGAATATTTTATTGTTTGCATCGACCGACTGTATGGTTTCAAGTTCGCGCTCAGCTTATTGCAATTCAGCGGAATTTGGTATCATTGACAACAGCTGTTCGCAGTGCGGCATAGTGTTGTCGAAGTCAAGTGAAACAGGACACGCAATTAATTTTTGTTTCGATAAATGTAAACTTTGACTGTGTTCTTCAATCTTCGTATCATTAGAGATGGTTTTAGTCATTTGTTTTTTTAGATATTCTTTATAAGTACTTTTATTTAAGTTAGAATGAACAATTGAATTTACTGGATAACGAGATAAGGCATCTGCATTTGAATTTATTCGACCAGGCTTGTAAACAATCTCGTAGTCGTATTCTTCTAATTTTAGTCGCCATCTTATTAAACGTCCACCTGGATCTTTCGCATTAAATAACCATGTCAAAGGTCGATGATCTGTTACGATTTTAAACTTATAACTGTGGAGCTGGGTCGGAATGTGTTAATAGCGAAAATAATAGCAAGGAGCTCTTTCTCAGTTGTTGAATAGTTCCCTTCTTGTTTATTTAAAGTCCGAGATGCATATGAAATGGGCTTGTCTTTGCCAATCTCGCCTTGGGATAGAACTGCTCCAACGGCATAATTGGAAGAATCCGTCGTAACTATAAAAGGCTGAGAAAAATCTGGATACTGCAACAAGGGAGCTGAGATGAGCTTTTGTTTAAGCGTATTCAAAGCTTGCTCTTGTTCATGGGACCAGTGGAATTTAACATCTTTTTTTAATAAAGATGTGAGAGGCTTTGTTATGTGGGAGAAATTTTCAATGAAACGACGATAATAACCCGTTAAGCCAAGAAAAGATTTAACATCTTTTGGGGTTTTCGGTGTAGGAAATTGAGAAATAGCCTTCACTTTATCTGGATTAGGCGAAACACCGTTATTTGTGATAACATGTCCTAGGTAAGCAACTTCTTGTCGCAAAAATTCGCATTTATCGGGCTGTAGTTTTAAGTTTGCCACTCTGAGTTTGGAGAATACAGCTTCAAGCTTCTGAATATGAGATTCAAAATCATGAGAGTAGACAATACAATCATCTAAATATATATAACAATGGAGACCTTGTAGTCCTGAAAGGACTAGGTTCATCATTCTCTGAAATGTGGAGGGGGCATTTTTCAGTCCGAAAGGCATTCTAGTAAATTTAAATTGACCAGCAGCCTAATTGCGTAACATATTTTGATTGTTAAAGCCATTCCGAATTTAAGCCAACTGCAGTAGCAATCAATATTCATATTCGGAATTGTAGAACTTTATCTGATACAAACTGAGGCAAATTGTATAGAGGGGTACCAAATACCGGGCATTATTTGATTCGTGAACGCGTTTCGTTTCATCATATATGAACTATTCGCTTCTGAATAATTTTGCTATAATTACATTTTGTATTGATTACAACTGATGGTCTACTACTGCTTATAAATAAAAATGTACAATGATGGCCGAAAAATGAAAAACCAATTTTATAATACACTTCTACCAAAAACTACCATAATTGAAATACGCAAGGAAACGTTTTATTTTTCACGTTTTAGTTATCTGTGGCCAACGATAAAATCGTAAAAAAGCAGAGTTGTCAAGTTAGTGGGATTTCCACTAAACTTGGGGTTTGGACACAGGGGTGGGGACAAAATTTTGCTTTCAGTGGCTGGTGGTTTTGTCTAGTGGTTAGACTAACTCAATTTTTAGAAAACAATACAATCAACTACTTAAACTTTGACTCGAATAATAACACGATAATGGCATGTTTTATTTTTTATTTAAACACTGTGAAAGTGAGAAATAAATCATAAAACTACTGACGTTTTACGATTTATTTCTTTCAATTGCGGAAACCACTGTGGATATGTACCTACAGCTGGCGTCTGTACGCTGAGTTGCGTGGAGATCGAGAAACAAAGTAATTTCGAAAAAAATCCCACGGCAACATTCTTCCGGGATAAGAAAACAATATCTAACAAACATCTTCATTAACTTCTTGAGTAAACTATTTTATGATATTATTGTATGATGATCTAAAAAATACTGTGAATAACTTATATTGTGTTAATTCTCAAATCTTAAAATGGACCTCCAAAACGGCGATCGAACATCGGTAATAAGAATAAGAATAGTTTTAAAAAATTGCGACTTCTAGTGGACTCGGGAGAAAATTTGGCAACACTGACACTGAGTAATATAAAAAAACAAAAGTTAATATGAAAATAGGAAACTTTTAAACCATAATAATCTTTGTTTGGTTTTACCTTAAATATTGTTTCAATTAATAGTTGTTTTATGTTTTTTAACATACAAAATTATATTTACTATTCTCATACAGAAACATGGGCCTATGTTAAATAGTTCGGAAAAAATTTCTTGTGGTTTGCTGTAGAAGGAATACGTTTGCAAAATTCTCTGATAGAGGACAAGAAGGTTTTCGCTGGCGGCTGCACCAAGACTTAGGCTGTTTTGCTCGATAGCGAAAAGAACCTAAGTCTGTCTAAGTCAATATAATCCTACAAGTAAGTACCTACCTAACCTAATATATTTACGAAAAAGTTGTTCGTATCTCATTAGATTATTGTAGTTCGTGTAGGTACTTATCTTTGATACCGATGATCATCAAAGATAGACCTATATTAGCTTTGGACCTCCCTGGACATGGGTTTTCGTCGTACGACTTCCGGTACACATACACAATTATGATTAAACTTGGGGGTCTTACCTTTCGCAATCATAGCTAAAATACTCAATAATTTAATGATAACTGCCCCACGTACCTACACATAATAGTTATAACAACTTAATTCGAGATCTTTGAGAATTCAAAATAAAGCTTAACCGTACGAGGATTTCAATATGTTTTTAATTTTCAGTTATGACTTACAACAAATGGGACTGACCGAGGGCGAGGATGATTTTGTATATAAAAAGAGCACTTCAACTGGGACAAAGTGTCCTTACTTTCTCACTCTATGGGAGCTATCGCTGGCTGCGCTAAGACAGGCTGTTTTGCTCAAATAGCGAAAAGTCAATATCTTCATCACTACAAGTAAGTAACCCAGTATATTTAGGAAAATTTTGTCAAAGCCAAATCATTTATTTCAAATAGGCACATTAAAGGCATTTTGGATGTCAAATGTTGTTTGTATCATACACATCATACTGACAATCATTCCTTTGTTGTATAGATAAGCAACTTATTTAGCTTGGCTTAGTTAGCTATTTGTTGTGGTTAGAATAATTATCACAGTATGTCCGTTAACCTCCATTGTAACAACTGAAATTATTAATATTGATGTTTGTACATAAGTATTTATTGAAACAAATTATAATAACCATTAATCAAATAACAACTAAGTACAAAACATTAATCATAATATTTTTGCAGACGGTGCTAAGAGCTGAAAATACAAGAATGGACCACTGCCCTACTAACATCAATCTAGTTGACAAACAATGGATTTTCTTACAAAGAATGGAAAACCTATCTGCCGTATTAATAATTAAAGGTAAGCTGTTTGACACAATTAAGGATCAAGCAGCAACCCACATAATAATTATTATGATATATTTATCATCATATATTTTATGTATACATAACTAATGTTTACCATTCAAATTTAGTGTTATGTTAAATAAAAATGTTTGGAAACTGAAAAACTGGCCTTAAACAAAGAAGAAATTAAACAATGCACAACATGACAAGGCCTATGGCTTTTGTTCAGCCATGGGCTGATGAAGGACTAGTTGATATGCCTAGTTTGCCACATTACATAGTTTAAGTACTTTATTTGAGTAGAAAATAATTTGATTTTGTTTTAACACTGCAGGATAATTCTCGGGGTGTTTCACCTACGAAGACATGGAAGGGAGCATGATTGACGTTGCCCATTACTGTTCGCTTCGGCCACTGCTACTGCTGCTCAGCAACTACTTCAGTTTAACTCAAGATTGTTAAGAAAAGCTAATCATTGTATTTTAGAAAACTGTTGAATCTTCAGTCTTGCAAGACAAGGATATAAACATATGTATCTATGGTGTAAATTGATAACAGTGTAAGCTTTAATATAAAATGTTTTAATTATGAACTGTAAAGGTACAAATAAAAATAACTTGTTATGAAAAATGTAAGAATAAATTGAATACTTACTTAACCTTTTTTTTAATAAAGACAAGTGATTATTATAGTGATACTAATTAGAAAATAGTGGTGTTTAGCTAAATTAACTGTCATTCACTGGGTATAGGTAAATAGAAAGAAACCTTTTTTTTTATAAAGACAATTAGTGATTATTATAGTGATACTAATTAGAAAATAGTGGTGTTTAGCTAAATTAACTGTCATTCATTGGGTGTAGGTAAATAGAAAGACATAATATATGGTAAACAAAAAAAAAGTGGTTTTATTTAAATATTATTACAACCTTAACTGACAATAGTATTTCTTCACATTTAACATGAAAAATTTGGACATGCGGCAAGAATAAATTGGAACGAATATGTTGTATGGATTGGTTGAATTTGGCATCTGAAGTCTTCTCTTGAAAGTCATCATGGATAATTTATATACTGCTTTGTAATGCTTGCTGTGAGAGAAAGTATTTTTCTTCTTGAATAATGTGGTTGAGTCTGACAACTGAAAGATAAAAAAAAAGAATTTAAGTAAATCCTCACTATAATATTACAACCATCCACAAAGTCCTCTCCCCTTAAACACTTCAATGCAAAATCTATGAACATATTATTAGAACAGCTATATACTGCTATAAACAACAGTTAGGTGCCTACAATTCTATTGATGGAGGAAGTATACTTGACTAAAAAGTACCCACACAAAGATACTTTATAATAAATTAATTTTAATTATTAGGTAATAGATAAAAAAGAGGATGGGCCTATGATATTTAGCTATTACACACAGACGTATAAAGCTTTATATGTCTGTGCTATTACATTACATACATATTACATACATTTCTACTACATAGGCGTTTTAAATTGAATAATTGACTTGGATAATTATTCTTACTAATAATATTAACAATAGGTAATTGAAAACTTAGATATATTTTCAGTTGCCTACCTACTTTCTTTAATTTAGTTTGTTGTAAATTTGCTGAGTAAATATTCATCCCCTCGCCTTTTAGGAAGCCTTATTAATATGCGATAATGTGCCTTAGGTATCTATACTGTGTATTCACCAGTTAGCTACCTAACAAACAATATGTGTGTAACATTTGTTTTTAAAATTCAAATAATTTATTGTGGATTGTAGGTTCATAAGATGTGTTAGTTACAGGTAAGTCTGCTATGTCCCGCCATTGAGGCATACAAAATTCATATATGTTCGGTACATAGTTAAAATACAGTACATCAAATTGTCATGCCATTGATTTAGATTAAATTAGTATAATAAGTATTTATGTCAAATTACAAATTAGTCATGTTACAAAATAGTATGATTCAATGTATTGTCATTTAGAAATTCTCTTAGAGTAATTACATAATAACATTTTACTTATTAATAATTTGTGTAGTTTTTTTTTAAGGTATTTATATACAGGGTTATTGGAAAAACATTAACAACCTCTTAAGAGGTCATTGCACTTATCATTATTATGAACAACTTTTCGTATAACTCCTCAAAATGTAGGGAACAGCTGATTTTTTTTCGCGATTTCAGGTTTGGTCCCAAACTTAAAGGAGTGCAATGACCTCTTAAGAGGTTGTTGATGTTTTTCCAATAACCCTGTATATCGCTCATAGGTCTGAGAAAAGGTGGAAGATTATTAAAGATATGTGGGACTATACAAAACATGCTTTGGTGCAAAAGTTTTGTTTTACTGGCTATGGTGCACAGCTTGTCTTTCGTGTCTGGCCCTAGTGCAAAATTCGAATAAGTTTGGATTTGAAATGATATAAAATGTGGTCTGCATGAATCCACTTGGTATATTGCACATCAATCTAATACATTTTCGAGCTCTAGAAGCACACTTTTTCCACAGACTTGCCCCAGAATATGATGCCGTAGTGTATGATTGAAGCAACATCTCCATGACAGGCAGATAGTAGTGCAGGCTGACTGACAGTGTTCCTTAATCTAAAGAGCATAAGAGCTCTAAGTCTTTTGAAAACTTGCTCTTTAAGTGACTTCCAATTTACTTTGCTATCAAGCTATCAATATTATAGATAGTTACCTATAGAGATAGATTGTTGCTGTGCATAGCAAACAACATATAAGATACAAAGGTGGTTATATCTGTGATGGGCACATTCAATGTTCAACACATAAAAAGTAAATAATACTGACATTACCTTGAACAGACAATGATGTGGATATAAGTAGGTCTATGTATGGTGTGTGTGTATGTTCGTCGACGTCCTTAGGTACATAACCCATTGATTTATATTGCTTCAGTGTGCTTTTTATTCTTCCTCTTTACTGATTGCGTTTCCAATGAAGTAAAAGCCATACTGTGTTGCTAAGCTTCTGGCATAAGTTAACGTTTGTTATGGTACCTACCTACGAGGTACGAATTAGTATTTCGTTAAAATGCCACCAATATGCCTCGTTTCTGAAATATCATAATATGTATCTTTAATTTAGATGGTAAGCACTTGTAACAGAAGAAAACTTTTACAAATATTTTAATAAATTCACATCACCGGCTCGATTTTTAAAATAGGTACCACTGATATTGAAGCATTGAGGTTTTACACAAAATGACATCCACAATTTATCAATTAACCACTTACATTTTTTCGAAATAATTATGGAGATCACGCGTTTATATCCTAAAATATGTAGAACGGAAAATGATTCCAACGAGTAAGGTCGCCTTCCGTTTCAAACCAATTTATAGTTGGTTTCATTTGACGTTTCAAGCAGATAATCGCTTGTCATTTTGGTTACACAATACGAAATATTGACGTTTGCCCAGTTTTTCTTAGGATGTCGTTCACTCTTTAACGTTCCAAACCAACTCGATTGGTTTAACATTAAAGTAGAGTTACGCAATTCGAAAATCATAAATTGATTGCAATTCTGATGCAATTTAAGGCCACTGATCAGAATCATTTGTCGAAAATGTGTTACGCAATTAGGCTGCTGAAGTGCTATTAGTTGTAACACTGAATGCTGTTTTTTCGGTGTCTTTGGGGTCCAATAATAATTGATGGAAACCTGATGCTAGATCGAGCGTGCTGAAATATTTTGAGTGACCTAACTGGTCTAAGATGTCAGTAATGAGAGGGAGAGGGTAAATTTCTGAAACAGTGACATCATTCAAACGCCGATAGTCAATGACAATTCGCCACTTTTGTTTACCGGAAGCATCTAGTTTTTTTGGGACTACCCATACAGGTGCATTCCAAGGGGAAGTTGAAGGGCGAATAATATTCTGATCAAGCATTTTCTTGATTTGCTTCTCAACTTCGTCTTTGTGTACTTCAGGGAAACGACACAACTTTACGTGAATAGGGGATGCATCCTTAGTATTAATAGAATGCTTAATCACATTCGTGTAAGTTAAAAATTCACCATCGAGATGAAATATGTCTGTATATTTAGAAAGACAGTTCATCAAAGCTTTCTATTCTTGCGAATTTAAATGGGAGCACCTAATCTGCTCAAGAACTTTCTGAGATCGGTCAGTAACTAAGAAATCTAATTGATGAATGAGTTCCTGTTGAGTGTCATCTAATTTGGAAGGTGGTAGTTCAAATGGAGTTAATTGAACTTGAAAATTATCAATTTCGACTTCAGTTTCGGTAGTGTTAAGAACAGAAACGTTAACTCTATTGTTCGACTTTAAGTTAACTATGCAGTTTGCTAAAAATACTCCTTCACTTATTTTATGATCTAATATCAGGGCTTCTTTTAGATCAGCAATTTCTGACAAATTGGAAACCGGACACTCAATTACCGTTTCTGACCGCGGGGGTATGACATACAATGGCTTACTACAACAAATAGGTATTTCGTAACCCTCTAAACTAAGGGTGTTGGTTGAATATTGAATATCTATTTTAAAATGTTGTATGAAATCGCTACCAATAATACCATCGTAGTGTAAATTGATCGTATCGTCAATCGCGTGAAACAAATAGTCAAAAATTATTTTACTTTTTGACGAAACGCGATAGTCAAAACAGATTTTAATAGAACCTAAAGATTTGCAATAGTAATCGTTATCACTTAGGCCTTTAAGTTGTATAATTTCAGGACCAAGCACTGGTTTATTATGTAAACTGGAATGTTTGACAATAGAAATTGTAGAACCAGTGTCGATCAAAAAGCGCAAGGGCTTATCATTATAGTTTGTTTTTAAGTATACGTGAGGTAAAGACACTCTGTTAAAGTCTGTTAACTCTGTTAAAGTATTCTTATTTTTTATTAGTTAAAGCATCGTATTTATTCATTAAAATTTTGCATGTCAAATCTTGGCAGAATGTATGGCTCAACTATTTCGGCACGGCCTTATTTGTATATATCTGCATTCTAGCAAATAAATAATTTGATTCGATTTTTTTTTAGAGCTAAGGCTCATTACTGTTTTTTTTTTTTTTTTTTACAGAAAACTTTAAATTTATTCGATGGTTTACGGTGGTCTACATGTCTCAATTGCTTTTGATTTATTTGCCAAATGCCTGATGATGAAAGCTAAACTGACCCAGAAAATAAATGGTTTTTGATAAACATTTATTCTTTGTTTAGTAAAACGTGTTGCCTTCGAGCTCTGTTAACAATACGTTTTTTAAGCACCTGGCATCATGTCCTTTTTATCACGTCCAACATAATTAAGGCGTCATCTACTATTGTCATGCGAACGCAGAGTGAGCATGACAATAACCATAACGGAAAAGATCAGCTCACTGAGATCTTTTGATTGATATTATCTCAGGTAATAATGCTTTATTGGCAGTACGCATCATTATTCAAACAAATATGAATATCATCATCAGGCTTTAGAACCGGTACCATCGGAGAAATCCAAGAAGGTTTATTTACAGGTCCAATTACGTCCATTACTATAAGTTCGCCTAATTTCTTATTTATCTTTGATTGCAAAGGAATGGGGATTTGCTGTTAGGCTGACTAACTGAAGGAGTGGTATTATCAAAAGTGATATCTTATTGAACATCATTAAACTTGGCAAACTTTGTTGTTAATAAAAAATTATTGACGAGACGTTAGAGATTTTCTTTTATTTGCCCTTTTTCTGCAGTGTTTCAGGCAGGGACTTGAAACGATTTATCACGCTATTTTGTTTAATCACGCTGCTAAATATTAGCATATTTTTGGCACAATTTTGATAGTTCACACTTGATTTATTTTGTTACATTGCATACACTGGTCGGTTAAACCAATGTATGAACTTTATGAGTTTTCACCCATTTATTGCATACACTGGTTGGTTAAACCAATGTATGAACTTGATGAGTTTTCACCCATTTATTGCATACACTGGTTGGTTATACCAATGTATGAACTTGATGAGTTTTCACCCATTTATTGCATACACTGGTTGGTTATACCAATGTATGAACTTGATGAGTTTTCACTCATTTATTGCATACACACTATGAAATTATTTTCCATAAACAGCTGGTATTTACCATTTACTCACAATATGTTTATATTTAAATCCATCAACTGGTTTACGATCTCTTACGGTGAGTGTGCGGTATTAGTAGAACATGTGTATGTATTTTTATTACAATCGACCAACTACACAATACTGGAACGTTTATGTTGGTAAGCGTTAACTGGCACTGTTTTTAAGGCTAGTCTGACCGAGGGTATCAGCTTGTTTACTTGAATTAAATACAATAATTTTTTGAATATAGCAAATATTATAACATTGTTTTCGTTTTCAAGGTAGGAATTTATTTCACTTGTGCTCTGGCTATCGTGGAACTTGTTCAAAAGCCTTGTTCAAATTGTCGCAAGGAAATATATTTCTTTGGGCTCTAGGGTAGATTGGACATTTTGAGCGACCTGAAACAATGTCAGTATGCCTTTGTGTTGCACCCTTGGCGCTAATGGATAAGGTGTTTCACCATTTTATTTGTACTCTCAGTAAAATACAAATTACTGGTCTTAAATTTCCTCGTAATATTATGTTATCAGCAATCTGTACCCAATCACGTTTATTTGGCCAATCTTACTATCTGTAATATCCGTGCCATGTTCTCACAACACTATAATATTATAATAGTAAATAATAAATGATTTGATAAGTCCTAGATCGGTATTTTACTATGATGGCTGCATAACGAATAAACTACAATGTATGTGTAATTTACACGTAATTATGTCCCTGACTTTGAATTTTAGTATATCTCAAGTTTAACTGGTGGGACGCTGCAGTAGCTATGGGCTATGCCGGTAACATTATGTTACATTAGGTTTAGTGATATTTATGTTAACTAGAACTTCAAAAATTAAGTTACAATAAAGGTGACAAAGGAAATATTAATTAATTTGCATTTTTAGGCACATGCCTTGGCAACATTACACCTTAATGCTCCTTGGCACCTTGTTTCACCTTGGAAAAATAACAACTTTGTGCTCCTTGACACCTTGTTTCACCTTGGCAAAATAACAACTTTGTGCTCCTTGGCACCTTGTTTCACCTTAGCAAAATAACAACTTTGTGCTCCTTGGCACCTTGTTTCACCTTAGCAAAATAATAACTTTGGTACACTTGTTATGATAATAAAACTGTAGTATATCAATTAGTAGTACATGTACCCATTGCACTGTAGGTTAAGAGATATTTATATAATGATTGGTGATATTTGACTAAACTTATTTGCTTTAACATTACTAACGACATCCGAATTACTTCAACCATACTCGTACAACATCATTAATTTAAGAACGCGATCAATAGTGAGGTGAGTATTATAATTAACGTTAAAAATTCTTACTACGTAGGTATTTAAATAAATAATGTCACTGAAATACTGGATAGATTATATTTACGCGGACTTACGCGGTAAGCCGCGATTTCTATAGACTACGGTTTTTTTTTTTTTTTCTTTAAATTTACCTTATCCGAGAGCTCTTTGGATATTGTTTATATAACATTTAAATGAACAAACTAGCTAGCAAGTCGTACAATAGTTATTTGTTATACAAGAGTGCAAAGTTGTTTTTTAACCGCGTGCTCAATTTTGATGACCGAGCAAGCGAAGGATTCTAAAATTGAATCACGAGCGCGGCGAGTGATTCAGAAATTAGAATCCTGAGCGGTAGCGAGGGAATCAAAAGAGCACGAGGTGAAAAATCTTTGCACTCGAGTGCAACACGTAACTTTTCATCCCACCTCAGCGAGAAAATGATTAAATGCAAAAAAAATAAACATTTACAATCTCAAGATACTTTTATTTCAGTTTAGGTATTAACTACTACATTATGGTAGGTAAGTATTACAGAATTTAATAATCTTTAAACTTTATCAAATAAAACTTAGGTATAATTAAGAAAAATTTAAAGTAAAGTTGTTGCAGTTACTTAAGTTGAGTGTAATATTTTTGTTAGGTACTGTAATGTTGGTGTTAGTGACTTGTGTACTGTTTTTCGGTAAACTATCTGTCATACTTAATAGTACCGATTCATCGGATTCCCTTGGCGTAAATGTTGGCGAGACAGGGCAATGGTTAGGTGTTTCGTAACGGCTTATTTTTGATGTAGAAGGGCCAGTCCAAGGATCTGGCTGAGGCTCTTTCAGTGTAATGTTTCCTACGATGCCTTTACATATTTTAGACTTATTTTGGATGGAATCTTCTATGTATCCCTCTACAACCGCATTGGACTTCCAACCTCCATGGCGCTTAAGGGACAGGAGATCAGCTCCTGAATCTGCCAAAAGTGTGGCAGAAGTTCGTCGGAAACAATGACCCGTGTACAACAGGGGTTCTGGAAGTTCAAGAAATGTTGCTATTTCTCGAGGGATACTGCCAATTTTATTAGCACCCGTAGGCTGTCTAACACACTTTCCGTTGCGATATTGTAGAAAAAATCGATTGATTGGAGTGTTCGGCGGGCGTAAGGCTTGATATTTCTCAACAATTGTTACGTATTCCTTGCGAATGACGAAGTTGCGGTCTCTTTTTGTCTTTGTATTAGGTAAATTAATTAATAGTAAGTCATCTGAATGTTTCTCAATGTTTTTGACATCAAGTTGTGTTATATCATTAGTTCGACATGCTCCGTTTATACCAATAATAAGAACAACCTGGAACATAAAGAGTATTGTTGTAAATAAATTAATAAAATTGATATGCATGCATAATTATGCCTATCAACATCTATTAAGTACTAGATTATGTTAAGTAGTTGATTAATATACCTAAGTAGATGCTGAATGTGCAACTGACTTACTTTTGCCGCCAAATATACGGAATCAGGTGCTTCGTTAAGAAATTTTTCAATTTCCGATGCTGTGAAAACCTTCGACTTTTTTGGTTGATGACCCGATGAGGCTCTTTTTAAAAATGCCACTAATTTAGAATAGGTGTCGATATGTATGTCTTTTTTCATCTTTATTGTTGCTTTTAGCATTGAATACGTACTCCATAGAGTGCTTGATTTCTTGGACTTGGATAATTCAATAAAATATGCCAGCAAAACATTTTCTGAGAAAGATTTGGCTCCTTTAGCTAGTCGCCACGTGTTAAACATATCGTACTATTTCAAATACTTCTCGCGTGATTGTTGAGAGAGAAAGCTCGTTTGCGCACTTTTAACAGTTTCAGTCAATTCTGTTGGCGTCAAATAAACTTCCTCGTCGCTAGAATCACTCATTTTAGGTTTTTCACTTCTTTTAAAGTTTCTTGTTTTTAACCTAAGGTTTTAACAATATGACATGAAAAGAAAAAGGCGCGCGCAAATTAAAAAAAAAAGTAAGTACACCAAGAAGGTTCCGAGTCTGAGTTTTTTTTAAAAAAAAAGGTTGTATGATAAATTCGGTACCATAGAGGTAGAAATAAATAGGTTTAATGATGTTTTGATTTCACAAACTTGTTGCACACGATGTTCTAAATTCAATTTTACTTTATCCTCTAGCGGATAAAAACGGCTTTTGCACTCAGTTATCGAAGAGCAAAAATACTCTTTCCGAGATGAAAAAATTCTTTGATGACGTGTGCTAAGTGCTCAAAGCAAAAGGTCACATTTCACTACAATTAGTTCAATCCTTGTCAGATTTTATGACCCTAGTTTCTTTACTTCGATTTCATCGAAGTAAAACTTTTGTCAAAACTGATACATCAACGATATTTTTGTTGGAACATTTTTTTTTTTTTTTTTTAACACCAGTTTTAATAGTAAGATAATACTCGTAATTTCTCCCTTTACGCCGATTTTATCGAAGCGGAACTTTTGTCAAAACTGGTACTTATATTGACGGTATTAGTATTTAGAGAATCGTTATTTACTCAAAAGAAATTTACTACAAATTTCACTTAATGAGAAATATTTTAACTATATATAGTGATGACATTCATGAGCAGAGCTAGTATGGACCCACACCTATATTAAAAGAAGACAACAAAAATTTACAGTGCTTAAAGATTCGTGCGAAACAAAATCAAAATTTTGTGGGTAAATTATTATTTTCGTTAGAACATTTCCGTATTTGCTTGAATAGTATTTTCCGAAGGTATTATATTATTTACATACGGATTCGGTCAACAATACATAATTTTTTGATGTGGGTATTTAGGTATATTTTAATTAAGATATCGTAACCATATTTCAACACATGGTTTTATTTTCGAGTTGATGTATTCATATCACTCATTTCATCGATCTATGCAGCACATTCTCGTCTCAGCTGATCGCCAGAGCAGCTTGTGCATAGGTAGGTAGGTACGTAAAAACACACATGAATGTAAATCGAAATTAAGTAAGTATAACAAACACGTTTAGTGATTTTCGTTTAAATCATGGTCACTAATTTTCTCTTTCTTTTTCTTTTCTTTTTTTTTTTTACTGCATTAAAATTATACTTTGTTGGTGACCAATTTCCGTAGGTACATAATTTGAGTGATAATTTTACTTACTGCGCTTTTACTCGTCGCCAATGTGGTGTTCACTATAATCTACCATTAGGGACTTAGGGATTAGAAATAAAACGATCGAATTATCAGTAAGTACGGATAGTGACCGCCGAAGGGGACAGACGTGTCGTGTCCCGCCTTTGTTTTTACTTAATGCAATCTGCTCAACACATGGCGAACTCGGAGTTTGAAACTCGAATTTGAAATACGAACGGTGTTGCGCTTGTTGTATGTAGTGGGTGTAAATTAAAACACCTTAAAACGGTGGTGAAGTGGCATACGTGTGTTCCTGATCTACAAGCCCGAGGCCTAGGCCTGCCGGCTGAGGATCTTGGTGACGTCGAAAATCTGGTGAGATCTTTCCGTATATTTAAGGGATCTCCATTGGAAGCTGTATCCGGATGAGTTTTGGTTTGATAATTTGGACTTTTGAAGCCACGTGCGAATTTTAAGCTATAAATAGCTAAACATTAGGGAAACGTTTGCATTTTATAATAGGAGGGTGAGGTGGGATAAACTACTTAATACGCTCTATTATTCTAGCCTTAAATACGGTATCGCTTTAGAATTCGTATTTCACGCTTTTCTTAAATTAACATTGTACAAAATTATTGCCTAGCTTGTTAGTCAATTTGTATACCCAAGCGCGCCAAAGTGGACTCGAAGTGCAAAAAAAAAAAGGTTAAGTAACAAAAAATATTTCTAAAGATGAAGATAAGTGCGAAGTTCATAAATTTCAGGCGTTACGCTCGCCTGTCAGCTATATTGGTTCCCAAACCCAACACATGTGCCAAGAAGGTCTTGAAATACCATAAAAACAAAAGGTTTTTAAAATGGTTATTGTGCGTATGACAATAGACGGGAACTGCTTGTTAAGGGCTATAGCCCATCAAATAAATAATGTAATGGGTTTAACGTTTGATCACGTGTCTGCCCGTCAAAACCTCGCTTCATATGTTTTGGAGCATCGTGATGACGACAGAATTCACCTAGCACTTCTAAATAATATACAAGAATTCCTCCATAACAGCAATCTCTCCCAGGAACAAAGGATAACAAAATACATAACCACGCAGTTAAACAAGACGTTCTGGAGAGGAGAAGACATTCTAATCACCGCGTCCGAGTTCTATCCTGTAAATTTGCACGTGCACACGGATACAAGACACACACCTGTGTATTCACCTACCGGCGAACCAGTACCCGGCAACATACACAATATCCTCTACAAGGACCAGCACTATGATAGTTGGGTCATGACCAACGAAGAACATTACAACAGAACCCGATAGATCTAATGCAAGAAACAAACAACGTCAAACAACACAACATAACAAGCCTTTAGTTAACCAGTACAACACACGAGAAGAGCAAGGTCAACCCACGAAACTCCAGTCTCAAACGAACAGCCCCCAATTAGCTAGCTCACTAACACAGTATGAACGACAAGCATCAATGTAAACACAGTTATCAGATGTAGTCGCAGATGTCACTGGGCTCACAATACTTAGAAATCAGCCGTCTATCGCAATAAAATATACCTGCCCAGACTTGCGTATTGCAACTCGGAACGTCCATGGGGCCTCAAAACCAGCCAAAAAGATAAAATAGACGGTGAACTTTCAATTAGGGGCATTCATGTAGCCTGCATACAAGAAACAGGTAATCTCTCAAAAACTCTGATTCTTCAGCCAGTTCTCTTCAGAGACCATCGACTAGCTTTTGCTAACCTACAAAACGCAAAATTCTTACAAAGCAGGCAACCAGATAATCCATAGATATCAGAGATAATCCAAATAGGCACAACCGAGTAAAAGAACGTCAGGCAACACTTCAAAAGGTTAAATATCAGGAAGAGCAAAAAGCATGCAGGGCCTGCCTCAATGGACTGGGGAAAAACCACCCTGCAAAACGCATGCAGATGCAATACTTTTTTACAGTAAAAACAAACTTCAAACAAAACGTCGAAAAAGATCTACTTATATACCGATGGCCAACTGGGAGCAAATATTTAAAAAAAAAATCCGAGGGCCATCCTATAACAACAGTTAATATAAAAAAGCCGATTATCGAAGTACAGTATGATGGACCAAGTGCGGATGACGTAATGGGAACTATTAATAAAATTAGGAACGGGACAGCTCCCGGAACTGACCAAGTGGTAATCGAGCTTTACAAAGCAATGCCCCAAATATTACACGAAGCCGTCACCAAACACATGAACAAAGCTTGGACACTGAACGAAGCACCCGACACGTGGCTGGAGACAGTACAGGTACCAATCCCAAAAAACAATAACCTTAAAGATGTGAATGAATATCGCCGCATATCGGTTTGCAATACGGGTTACAGAATTTACGCCTCCTACGTACTTTAAAAACTAGATGAGATAAAAACGGAATTAGGAAACTAACAAGCGACCTTTTTAAACAATAGATCAACAGACGACCATATATTTACGCTTAAAAGGGTCTTAGACGAAGAAAGGCGTGCAGGTAAAATAATTTATGTACTCGCCCTCGACATAGAAAAGGCCTTTGACAACGTCGACCTCAATGCACTAAGAGATATCTTATTACAACGAACCAACAAATCGTTAACCAATAGGATAATCAAGGTATGCATGAATGAACGTACATGCATCAAATGGTGTGGCCAGCAAAGCAGTTGGATTATTAAAGGAAAGGGAGTCAAACAAGGTTGCCTTCTGTCCCCTCGCCTGTTTACACTGGTCGTCGACGAAGTCCTTAGAACTCTCGACGAGGAAACCCAATTGATAAAACTTGACCAGGATCGTGAAATCTCATTCCCCCTAGTACTATCATTTGCGGACAACCTTATCATCAGTACAGATTACCTAAAAGGGCTAGAAGGTATCATATACCATATTAAACCCTTACTAGATAGTGTAGGCCTCCAAATTAACGAAACAAAAATACTAATTAGGGATCCCATAGCTACACAGATAATGACACACGTGACCCTTAATGGAATAAATATATCGACATGCAAAGAAATTATATACCTAGGTACATACATAACATCTACATTAAGCAGAAAAAGGACTATAAAAAAAACGTTGCGAACAGGACATGAAAAACGCCAAATCGTAACTACCATTCATAAATAACTCAAATATGGACTGGAAATTAGCCAGACTCATGTATCGAATGGTGATCGTACCGTGCATGATACATGGCTTGAAAGTCCAAGACAAAAGAAAATGCATGAACTCTTAGACGGAAAAACAGAACCAAACGCATCAAGAACCACATGATGTGCTACCTCGCACATGTCTACAGGCGCCGCAAACCACACCTGCTTCATGCAGCAATGCAGTACAAGGCCAAATCCAAGAAGGTTGGCCGACCTATTTACACATAGAATGACAATTTAAAACAGGACATGAAGTACTTTGACAAGGAAATCAATTTTTGGATGGATACAGCGGGAGACAGAAGTAAGATCAAGATCGATGCTAGCGAGATTTACAAAAAACCGGAAACGGATAGTAGCGAAACTTCTGAAGATGAAATTGAAAACAGCAACATCTAACACAACACAGCAGAGTAACGACATACAAAAGAACAGAGAAAGCAGTGGAACCCTGCCAAAAGGCTCAACAATGAAGCTCGACCTTAACCAATCTGGCGGCAAGGTCGTTAAAAGATGCCCATCCATAGATATAATTACCCATCTCTCCACTAGTCCAATGCTTGCTCTAGGATGCATATCCGGTAGGCTCTTAAATCCTTACCTATCCTTCTGGCACGTCTACCCTACCATTACCGCGCCCCCCGGTCTATTCCTTGATATGCAATGGTAGCTGTAGCACCATGAACATGAGGCTACAGGCGCTAGTGCGAATCTTGGGGTTCATTCGATTAATCGAGTCTGGTTTAACCATGCTGGGATCGGTGCAATTCATTCATTCATTCATTCATAAATTATTATTTTCGTTAGAACATTTCCGTATTTGCTTGAATAATATTTTCCGAAGGTATTATATTAGTTACATACGGATTCGGTCATCATCATCATCATCATCATCATCAGCCTATAGCAGTCCACTGCTGGACATAGGCCTCTCCTATTGCACGCCATTCAACTCGATAACTCGACGGATTCGGTCAACAATACATAATTATTTGATGTGGGTATTTAGGCATATATTAATTAAGATATCGTAACCATATTTCAACACATGGTTTTATTTTCGAGTTGATGTATTGATATCACTCGATTCATCGATCTATGCAGCACATTCTCGCCTCAGCTGATCGCCAGAGCAGCTTGTGCATAGGTAGGTAGGTACGTAAAAACACACATGAATGTAAATCGAAATTAAGTATAACAAACACGTTTAGTGATTTTCGTTTAAATCATGGTCACTAATTTTCTCTTTCTTTTGATTTTCTTTTTTTTTTTTTTTACTGCATTAAAATTATACTTTGTTGGTGAGCAATTTCCGTAGGTACATAATTTGAGTGATAATTTTACTTACTGCGCTTTTACTCGTCGCCAATGTGGTGTTCACTATGATCTACCATTAGGGACTTAGGGATTAGAAATAAAACGATCGAATTATCAGTAAGTACACACCAACCCAAAGGGAACGTCCAGTCGCCACCCCGGCTCAAGCGTGACAGCTTGCCGGTGTTGCCAGAGAGTTGAGTGCTACATTTATTAGTACATCACAGACACAGTTAGTGATTATATTCGCCGATTATTCCAGATTCTGAGATTCCACCGGAATACCTGACTACGCTGCACGGGTGCGCGTGACTATTGCTGCGCGTGGGTCACAGCGGGTGATAAGCAGAGTAAGTTAAACTGAAGGTGACGCTGACGCCATCAGCATGCACTCGCTGCGCTCCATGTGAGTGAACTTAGCAGATCATTGTCCAGCAGATCAAAAATAAATATGAGTTCTTTTCGCATGCAGCTGAGTTCTACAGTTCCTGATACTTTTTAGAAATAGTTCTGGCGTTTTTACATTAAAAAAGTCAATTGGCAAAATGATCTTCCAACTTCCCGTAGCAGATCATTTGCAGCAGATCAAAAACAAATGTGAGTTCTTCTCGCATGCGGCTGAGTTCTACAGTTCCGGATACTTTTTAGAAATAGTTCTGGGGTTTTTACATTAAAAAAGTCAATTGGCAAAATGATCTGCCAACTTCCCGTAGTAGATCATTTTGCAGCAGATCAAAAATAAATGTGAGTTCTTTCGCATGCGGCTGAGTTCTACAGTTCCTGATACTTTTTACAAATAGTTCTGGTGTTTTTACCTTAAAAAAGTCAATTGGTAAAATGATCTGCCAACTTCCCGTAACAGCAGATCAAAAACAAATGTGATTTCTTCTGGCATGCGGCTGATTTCTACAGTTCCTGATACTTTTCAGGAATAGTTCTGAACTCACGTCCACTTTTGTGAAAGGCTAGAACTCTTTCGTTTTTCACAGATTCGCATCAGAACTGCAATCTAAAACTCGATTCGAATCCAGAACTCACGTTCGAGTGCCAGCAGATCATGTCGAAACGTTAAAAAGTCGAAAAATAATATTTTATCCTTTAAAATTATAGTGAAAGGCTAGAACTCTTTCGTTTTTCACAGATTCGCATCAGAACTGCAATCTAAAACTCGATTCGAGTCCAGAACTCACGTTTGAGTGCCAGCAGATCATGGTTGAACGTTCGAAAAGTCGAAAAATACAATTTTCGTCGTTTCAAATCATAGTGAAAAGCTAGAACTCTTTAGTTTTTCACAGATTCGCATCAGAACTACAATATAAAACTCGATTCGAATCCAGAACTCATGTTCGAGTGCCAGCAGATCATGGTTGAACGTTCGAAAAGTAGAAAAATAATATTTTAATGCTTTCAAATTATTGTAAAAGGCTAGAACTCTTTCGTTTTTCACAGATTCGTATCAGAACTGCAATCTAAAACTCGATTCGAGTCCAGAACTCACGTTCGAGTGCCAGCAGATCATGGTTGAACGTTCGAAAAGTCGAAAAATACAATTTTCGTCGTTTCAAATCATAGTGAAAAGCTAGAACTCTTTCGTTTTTCACAGATTCGCATCAGAACTGCAATCTAAAACTCGATTCGAATCCAAAACTCATGTTCGAGTGCCAGCAGATTATGGTTGAACGTTCGAAAAGTCGAAAAATAATATTTTAATCCTTTCAAATTATTGTAAAGGGCTAGAACTCTTTCGTTTTTCACAGATTCGCATCAGAACTGCAATCTAAAACTCGATTCGAATCCAGAACTCACGTTCGAGTGCCAGCAGATCATGTCGAAACGTTAAAAAGTCGAAAAATAATATTTTATCCTTTAAAATTATAGTGAAAAGCTAGAACTCTTTCGTTTTTCACAGATTCGCATCAGAACTGCAATCTAAAACTCGATTCGAATCCAGAACTCATGTTCGAGTGCCAGCAGATTATGGTTGAACGTTCGAAAAGTCGAAAAATAATATTTTAATCCTTTCAAATTATTGTAAAAGGCTAGAACTCTTTCGTTTTTCACAGAGTCGCATCAGAACTGCAATTTAAAACTCGATTCGAATCCAGAACTCACGTTCGAGTGCCAGCAGATCATGGTTGAACGTTCGAAAAGTCGAAAAATAATATTTTATTCCTTTCAAATTATAGTGAAAAGCTAGAACTCTTTAGTTTTTCACAGATTCGCATCAGAACTGCAATCTAAAACTCGATTCGAATCCAAAACTCACGTTCGAGTGCCAGCAGATCATGTCGAAACGTTAAAAAGTCGAAAAATTATATTTTATCCTTTCAAATTATAGTGAAAGGCTAGAACTCTTTCGTTTTTCACAGATTCGCATCAGAACTGCAATCTAAAACACGATTCTAGTCCAGAACTCATGTTCGAGTGCCAGCAGATCATGGTTGAACGTTCGAAAAGTCGAAAAATACTATTTTCGTCGTTTCAAATTATAGTGAAAAGCTAGAACTCTTTCGTTTTTCACAGATTCGCATCAGATCTGCAATCTAAAACTCGATTCGAATCCAGAACTCATGTTCGATGCCAGCAGATCATGGTTGAACGTTCGAAAAGTCGAAAAATAATATTTTAATCCTTTCAAATTATAGTGAAAAGCTAGAACTCTTTCGTTTTTCACAGATTCGCATCAGAACTGCAATCTAAAACTCGATTCGAATCCAGAACTCATGTTCGAGTGCCAGCAGATCATGGTTGGGGTGCCAGGGCAGAAAACCTCCACGTGTGCCCGTGGACTGGAGTTCCCTTTCGGATACGTCCGGGGGGAGACCAGTGTTCGGGCCGGTGCATCCTGGGGTGCGGACAGCAATTTCTTATTGGGAGTATTTCCCAATGGGATCCCGCTGTCCGCATGCTAATGTTCTGCCAGGAGGATCGCTCCACACAAGTTGCTCTGAGTAGCAGAGCGGCAACTGTGGTGGAGTGAGAGCGGGCCCGGTGTGCACTTACCCTGCCGCCGGGCAGGCAGGAGGGGTAACCTTCCTGCCACCGTTAATCTCGTAGCCCCGGAGACAGTTAAGGTCATGTCTCTGGCTGTTGAAGGGGGTCGAGGGTCTTGGCTTAACCGCCCGGACCGCGAGGAAGATTAACCTCTATAAAAAAATCCCCAAACCTCCAAGCGGCGGCGCACCGTGAGGGAGGTTAGAAGCTTGGCTAATGGGTAGCTTGATTTAGTCGCTAGTGCGGACATCATAATTTGAGTCAATAAAACATGAAAAAATACTCGTGGGAACAAACATGGATAAAACTGAACACAACAAAAAACAAATAGAAGAGATGAGGAGTGATGCGGGGTCGGAGTCCGACGCCGCATCTAGAGACGCGAGTACGGGAGGCTCAAGGAGCCCTTGCCGTGGCAAGGAGTTGGCCGCTGTGGAAAAGAAGGTCCACAACAAGCGGCCAAGGTCAGAGGGCGGACAGGGATCGTCCTCCGACGAGGAGCTGGCCTCGGCTCGGAAAATCCCCACCAGTAGGCGGGGAGGAGTCCGAGAGCAAGGCAAGGGGAGGGGGCTCACTGCTCGGGAGGCGGCAGAATGAGCGGAGGAACCCGCAAAGGAGGGGGTGACCGGTCGCGAGGTCGCTTCGGGGCTCTCGAGCGACGAGGCGGGTGAGGTTGGTGGCCCCGATGCGGGCCGCAAGAGCAGGTTTGCGGCGGTCGTGGAGGCTGCGATCCGGGACGTGTCCCTGAAGAAGCTACAAGCTTCTAAGAACAGGGCCATAGTCTCGGCAACGGCCTCCATTATGGCGGCAGCGGAGACGGCCAACTACGTTGGTCCCTCGGCCGGCGAAGTGGCCGAATTGCGGGCGGAGGTCGCCCGCCTGACGGCCGCCACGGAGCTTCTCCAAGAGGAGAATTTGAGGCTCCGAGCAGACCTGGCCGGCCTGAAGGTCACGGGCAACCCGCAGGCAAAACCGCCAAGCCAGCCCGTGCCGGTGGAGAACCAGGTCTTGAACCTAGTTCGGCAGGAGCTGGCGACCTTCCAGGCGCGGTTTGCCGCCCTGGAGGGTATAGTCCTGCGCCCCCCCCTGGCGGGCAAGACGGCCTCGGGGCCGAAGGCGGCCTCGTACGCGGCCACTGCGGCTGCTGCCGCCCCGAAACCCGGGCCGTCGGGCCGGGCCAAACCGGCGTCGGCTGGCGGAGCCCCGGCGCCGGCAAAACCAGCGTCGGCTGGCGGAGCCCCGGCGCCGGCAAAACCAGTGCCTGGCGGCAAGACTCCGGCGCCGGCCCAGAAGAAGGAAAGGACGGCACGGGAGGTGAAGGCCCCAGAGCCTAAGACCTGCCCCCAAAAAACTCCCACTTCTCCCACGACCGACGCCGAGTGGCAGGTGGTCGGGGAGAAGAAGAAGGCGGCCAAGGCGGGCAGAAAAAAGGCGCAAAGGCGGCGCCGCAAGGAGCGAGCCGTCGCGGCTAGGCTTCGCGCCCCGAAGACCGCGGCTGTAGTAATAACGCTACAGCCGGATGCGGCTAAGAGGGGTGTGACGTACTGCGACGTGCTCACAAAGGCGAAAGCGACGGTGGACCTCCAGGAGCTGGGGATCACCGGAGGCCTCCGGCATAGGGTGACCGCCACTGGTGCCCGCATGCTGGAGATCCCCGGTGCGACGAGTGGCCCCACCGCTGACGCCCTAGCTGAGAAGCTAAGGGCGTCCCTCAATGCGGACGAGGCTCGAGTCTCCAGGCCCGTCAAGTGCGCAGACATGCGCATCATGGGCCTGGATGACTCCGTAACGGAGGGAGAGGTGATGGCCGCTGTCGTCAGGACGGGCGGGTGTCTGGCCGACCAGGTGAAGGCGGGCACCATACGTCCTGACTTCACGGGCATGCGTACCGTAACGGTAAGCTGTCCCGTGACGGCGGCCAGAACGATAGTGGAGGGCCGAAGACTCCTGGTAAGCTGGGTATCAGCGCAGGTAAAACTGCTAGAACCCAGACCTCTGAGGTGCTATCGATGCCATGTGGGGCACCACGTTGGCGTCCAGTGCACCTCGGAGGACCACAGCACTCTGTGCTTGCGCTGCGGTCAGCCCGGACATACGGCCGGCTCGTGCAACGCCGCGCCGCACTGCGTCGCATGTGCGGCTGCTGGCAAGCCGGCCGATCACCGGGCGGGGAGCAAGTCCTGCGCTCCACCCGCCGGAAGCAGGAGAAAAGGCAGGCCCTCCGCCGCCGTCGCCACCCCCACCGTCGCAGCCACTGCTGCCAGCGCCGCCGCCACCGCCACCGCCGCCGCCGCCGCCGCTGCCGCCGCCGCCGCCGCCCGGGGAGCCCTCACAAGGGGCTCGAGAGGGGGCAGAAATGGAGGAGTAATGGCTCCATTGCGCCTCCTCCAGGCGAACATCAAACACTGCGCCTGCGCTCAGGACCTGTTGCTCCAGAGCATGGCGCAGTGGTCGATTAACATCGCCGTGGTCGCTGAGCCGTACTTTGTCCCGCCCAGGGATAACTGGGTGGAGGACCTGAGCGGCTCAGTGACCAAAATTTGGTCGGCTGCCGCCGGTACCCCATCCTTCGAAGGTGTCACGAAGGGAAAGGGGTGCGTAGCAGCACGGTTCGGAGAGATCGTAGTAGTGGGAGTATACTTCTCACCGAGCCGAACTCTCGCCGAGTTCCAGAACTCTTTAATAGAGTTGAGTGTCGTCGTCGCCGGAAACCGTTCCTTCTCCGTGCTAGTGCTCGGGGACTTCAACGCCAAGAATTTGGCCTGGGGTTCCCGTTGCACGGATGTGCGGGGCAGGATGGTGGAGGACTGGGCTCTGGAAACAGGCCTGGTCGTCTTAAATCGGGGTTGTGTTCCTACGTGTGTGCGGATGCGGTGTGAGTCCGTAGTGGACATCTCGTTCGCCAGCCCCGCTCTGTCACAGCGTATCATTGACTGGCGCGTCATGGAGATGGAGAACTGCAATTTAAAACTCGATTCGAATCCAGAACTCATGTTCGAGTGCCAGCAGATCATGTTTGAACTTTCGAAAAGTCGAGAAATACCATTTTCATCGTTTCAAATCATTATGAAAGGCTAGAACTCTTTAGTTTTTCACAGTTGCATAGTTGCGATGTTGAGCGCGATTAGCTTCGCAAAACCTGTCAAAAGAGGGCAAAACCTGCTAGGTCTCTGAAAACTGCTTCTCAATCTTAGCATAACCCAAAACCAACGACGTGGACGTGTTGAGAACTGGCTTCTTTTTAACCGACTTCAAAAAAGGAGGTTCTGTTTTCGACCGAAATGTATGTTTGTATGTCCGCAATTTTCTCAAAAACTAATGAATCAATTTTGATAATTCTTTCATTATTGTGATCTACATACTTTCAGAAAGGTTTTAGTTTATAATACATTAGGTAATTATTCTTATGTACGAAGTTATATGCATAAATGTACTGCATCTCCGGCATTTCTATGCGAAATTTGATGATTCTTCTAGTCGGTGTATTCAAATCTTCAATGCACTAGTGTTAATTGTTTTTGTGTGGGGTAGATACAACTAAAAAGTGTAAAATAATAGTAGATTGTACAACTAGTGCATAAAAGAAGCCATTTTACCCCGAGACATTTATATCCATCCGAGCCGCAGGCGAGGGTGAATATTTAAGTCGAGGGGTAAAATGGCTCGTTTATGCCCGCGTTATACACTTTGCTTTTTACTTCGATTGCGAGAAAATGAAACAGACATAAAGTATATAATAGTATATAATTAATCAAAAATGTTGCAATCTGAAGAAGAGCATAGCTAATTCCCGCCACGAAGCTTTTTTAAAGTTTTTTTTTTAATTTTCAACATGTGTCATTCGATACTTGTTTTATACTGCCAAGTCATAAACACGTTTCTTTGCATTTTTTAATAATAAATGACAGCTATTTTAGCAGATTTTTATTAAATTAACGATAGAAAACAGTACGGAAGTTGTATAAATTATAGCAAATGAAATAAATAACGCGAAGTTCTATTGTGCGTGTGGCTGTCGGGCCTGATTATCTTAGTCTAAGAAAAAAATGAGTTGATAAATTTCAAACTGCCATAAGTCCACTACATGCAAAATTTGGGAAATTAACGTTTTTAGTTTCACATTAGTGTTATGGAAAATTGTACTAACAGTGTTATAAAATGTTGACTATCGACTGTGTCTAAGTATTTTAATGAAAAAATTTAACAATAACATTCATAGATACTATGAAAAAGATAAAAAATAGTTTGGACTTATTGCCGATTGATATGCCCATACTGGACTTATGATGTATTGATAAATATTGATATATTTAATATGGACTTATAGTTGTTTGAAAAATACTAACCTCTGTTGTAGACTATGGGCCGAACTCAGGGAGTAGTATAGTTAGCTTATTTAATTTAGCATAGTATTGGTACCTCCATGGATATCTCAATGTTCATAAAATAAATCAAAATAAACATCAAATAGAAAAAATATTTATTCCATACATAATTATTACAAAATAAGTCATACACAAATTACACAAAATCTAACACCTCATCCATCATGTATTCTTCGGTATTATTATTTATAATGTCACTTTCGTCTTCTTGCACTTCGGCAATAACTTCACCTTCTTCTGATAAAACTTTCTTATAGTAGTCTAAGGAGTCCATATCTCTCCAGCTTTCACCATAATGTTTCTTTAATAATGAATCTACGTCTTTAAGTTTTTCTATCTTCACTTGAACTCTGTTGCTTGCTGGTTCTGGTTGTAATGATAAAATAGTTTTGTTTTTTTTCATTACACCCTTGTGAGTACCGATATCATTTCTGTAGGATATCTCACCTCGTACGGTAATGCTGCGGGGAGAACGTTTTATAATAATTCGCTTGCATTTGCTCAGTTGAAAGTGCCAAGTCTGAGTACCCTTAAGGTTTTCTTTGGTTGCCGATTTCCAATCAAGTAATTGTATATCTTTGACGAGATAGTGCACCGTTGCATGTTCCGATATTATTTCACAATATTCATCTGGTCGAATGATACATTCCTTCTCCCGTATTTTTTTCTCAGTCAATGCAAAGACGCGGTCCGGCGGTATAAATGAATGGCCTGTCACGGGAAATATTAATTGTACTTCTGATATCGACGGATCTGATTGTTGTAACCATTTCATCGCCATTGCTACGATCATTGAATTTTTATTCTGGCCACCACAGCCATCAGCAACCATTCGAACAACTTTTTTTCCTTCGAGATTCAAGGAGTTTAGACAGTGGTACACAGCCGTGCATATTTCGTTCGAGCCTTTGCTGGATTGATCCTCAGTCCATACGTATGCGTGTACGTTTTTTGGGGTGAGTGGATCGTGTGAAGTTCCAACCACTACTGTAAAATTATATATATATAATTGCCGCGAATAATAGGCCGATTGATCCGGGATCTTGGGCAGGGGTAAGTTCTTTTGGCAATCAAATGAAATAATTTGAACTTCAGGGTTGTCGTCTCGTAAAAAAGTAAAAAAGACTTTTGCCCTCAATTTGTGAATCCGATATTGAGTCCGAAGGTTTTGTTTCAGGTTTTCGTTAGCGGTCATTTTAAGGCGTTCAAGTAATTCGAGGCATGTAGAGCATACGTCTGTACGTGGGGATCCGAAACCTATATTAAAGGATGAGTTAAAAACTTTGCGGAAAAACCCTACTTTAACTTCGAAATCCGGTAAAGCTTCGTCGTTGTACATCCGATGCATTTTTTTAATGTTTAGATCGGATGGTAAATAAACACGGTGTTTGATAAAACCTCGTGAATAATGAGATTCCAGTGGCTGAAATTTACGGATGAAGTTCTGTACTGCCTCTTTGCGAGAAGCAAACATAAATCTCTTTCTATCTCCTCCTCTATTTTCTCTGGCAACTGAGCCTGAGTGAAAGTGCCTTTTTGTAACACCTTGAATACGCGAGGCTTTTAATCTTAAAACACCTGCAAAAGTTTTGCTGCAAACAGGCACTTTTCTCCCTTTTCTGTCTGAAATATAATATTTTGTCGTATAATTTCGACACTTCGTGCCTGTTATTGGTCGTCGCCGTTTAACAGCCTCAGTATCAACGTGTTGTAGGATCATATTATCTTGATTAATTTTCTCTTTATATTTATAGAAGTTTTGATGAAATAAAAAAATTTCGTTGCTTTTAAGTGTTTGACATTTGAGCGATTTTGTATTGTGACCGCAGGAGGGTATTTTCGGCAATCCAGGAGCTGAATACCTGAAACAAGAACAGGTCCAATCAGAAATCTGAAGTGTTAATGTTAAATAACGTACAGAATAGCAGTAAGAATAGAATAGGATACAATATAATTAAAATTATTTTTATAAAAATATCTTCAAAACAGGCTCAGTAAAATTGTATAATAAATTCTTAACAATCTTGATCTAAATCGATGCGTACTGCAATTTCCGAAAAGTATAAGTAAATATAACTATACACAAAATCTATTAAATACTTTAGTAACTAACTTTCTAGTAAAATACAATGAAATCAATCACGAACGGTTTATTTTTAAATCGGAAATCGGAATTTTATTTGTTTCTTATCGATAGGATCCGGCCCTGTATTTACCGCGCCCGCCGCGATGACGCCACGTGTTTGACACCGGTATAAAAACAAAAGAATTTTACTTACTTTAACTTCGTTTTGCTTGCTTTCTTCGCTATACTCCTCAATCTGTTTCTTTTACGTGCTTTATCTGGCTCAACAATATCAATTTGATTTAAATTTCCTTCCATTTTCTAAAAAAACACGAGGAGCGCAACCACAATCACAAAACATTCGGCAAGACTGACGCCATATTGACAAGTTTGACGTTTTGTGATTGGTCGCAATGGACATGTAAGAATTTGAAATAATGTCTTTGTGGACTTACTAGAATTTGAAAAAAACTGACAAATTTAACCGTTTTATTCAAGGCAATGCCTGTGACTTATGAGCTTTTGAAGTGAGCTGTCAAACATGAATTTAAAAGGTGAATACAACTAAATCAAAAAGTCAAATGTTGTTGTAGGTGGACTTATGGCAGTTTGATATTTATCAACTCAAATATACTACGCAATCGTTAGCTGTATTTAAGAGACTCGTGAAGGAGCATTACTTGTTGTTGTAATTTTATTTTCGTAGCTGCAATAATCTGTAGTCATCATTTATTTTCGTTGTTTATATGTATATATAATATGTATTTATTTATGTATCTATTATACAGCATTATATATATGTATCTATGTATCTATTATAGTATATTATTTTGCACCACTGACAACCCCATTTTTTTATATCCACGCAATCACTGTCCATTCCAAGGTTGCCTGGAAGAGATCGCAGAAAGCGATAAGGCCGCCCATTGTATGTTTTATGTGAACCATCGTTTTTATTGTAATGTTTTTAACCGACTTCTAAAAAAGGAGGAGGTTCTCAATTCGAATGTTTGTATTTTTTTTTTTTTTTAGGTTTGTTCGCGCATAACTCCGTCGCTTGGCAACCGATTTGAAAATTTCTTTTTTTGTTGGAAAGGGTATACTTCCCAAATGGTCCCATAGTCAACAAGTCGGGATCTGATGATGGGATCTTAGAGAAATCGAGGGCAACCCTCAAATTTTATAGGCTCACTTATTGTTTTTCGCATATTTTATTAAGTATCTTGTGTATTTGCGTATGGTTGTCACCATCTCAGGTAGCTGAGCTGATGATGGAAGGTACAACTTCTTAACAGTAAGAAGTTACTCGAACAGGCAAGGGTCCCGTTTTAGTAAATTATTTTGATGTTTGGTATGGATAGGGCATTTGCCACATTTGGTCTCATGATCATCATGTCATGACCTGATGCTGCATCAGGATAGTCTGCAGAGTGCCTAACTCCTCGACAACTAACAGCAGATATATCGTGTTTAGGCTCATTGAAAAGGGCTCGATGTGTGGATAAATGTACTGTTAATGAGGAACACGAGAGAGACCTGATGCTGAAGCCAGGAGCATCAGAAAAAGTACAAACCTTGAAATTACAGCACCATAGTCGTGTTTGGGCTCATTTTAAACAGGACTAAATTATAAGTTCAATGCAATGTTGACATAAGTCTGGCCTGATGCTGCAGCCAGGATTATCAGCATCTAGTCTAATTAATGAATAAGGTATGCTTCAGAGGTGGTCCCATATAAATTTTATGAACTTTGCTTGGGTAGTTTTGGAATTAGATTCAACAATACGTTTGTTTTCCACTTAGTTTATATTGATGATGTTTATCTTCCTGTCACTAATATTCACATAGCAATTAGTGTTATATGAATTTGTATTATGGGGTAGGTACAACTAAAAAGCGAAAAATAAAAACTTTTTTACAAAAAAAAACAACCGACTTCCAAAAAAAACACTACAAAGTGAAAAATAACTTTAATTTCGGAAGTCGGTGTCAAAAAAACGAAAATGTGGAACCAACGACACCGACTTCCAAAATTAAAGTTATTTTTCACTTTGTAGTGTTTTTTTTGGAAGTCGGTTGTTTTTTTTTGTAAAAAAGTTTTTTTCTGGTGTACAATAAAGTATATATAAATAAATAAATAAATAAATACTTTATGCACTAGAACATAAAAAGCGACTTTATGTCGCCTAAGCACAACATAAAGACGAACTTTTAGAGCATGAGAAGTGAAAAAACTTAAAATTTCGGAAGTCGGTGTCAAAAAACGAAAATGCGGAACCATCGACACCGACTTACTTGTTTTTTTTTTTTAAGTCCGTTGTTTTTTTTTTACTTTTTTTTAAAAATAGTTTCAACTTTTTTTATCATTTTATGTCTTTTTTTAATTTTTTTTTTTTGTTTAGTCTAGGAATGACTAATTCGCGAAATGACTACGGAGTCTAAAATTGACCAATTCTTGAAATAACTGATTCTGATTCTGTAAATGACTGATTCTACAAATGACCGATCCTAAAATTGACTGATTCTATAAATGACAGATTCTACAATCGACTGATTCTACAAATTACTGATTTTTTTAATGTATGAACAGATGAACACTAGTACTTTGATTAGGAATATAGTAAAAATGCAATGTAAGGAATTAGGAATGGCGAATTCTTTATTTCAAACAGCTTTCATTATAATTAAAGAATGACGTAAACATCTTATGTAACTTTCCTGTTGGTCTCGTGGTCGCAAGCGCGACTGCTGAGCGTGGGGTCCTGGGTTCGAGTCCCGAGTACATTGCATTTTATTTACTATATTCCTAATCAAAGTAATAGTTTTCATCTGTTCATATATTAAAAAAATCAGTAATTTGTAGAATCAGTCAATTGTAGAATCGGTAATTTATAGAATCTGAAACAGAGGGGAATATAAACACTATATCTCCAATCAAATTATTTATTAAGTAGGTACTAATTTGGACAGAGTTTCGTCTTAACTTAGCGTACGATACAGAATGCTCGCAAAAATGAGCTCTCTGACTATTTAAAGGCGTCTCCCTCCAGCGATTGGCGAGGTTCAATGCCGCCACAGATAGTGGCGCACGACACGATGGTGGCGCCGCCGTCGAGTCAATAAAGCTTCCATTATATTTATTTTGGCTGCTCGGCTACTTCCGCTGGCATGGCTACTTCCGCTGGCTTTTTTTTTTTTTTTTTTTTTTTTTTTTGTGGATGGGAAATCATCTAATGACTCCTCCCGCTCTGGGTGGAGCGGAAGGGAGTGTCAGACTCTTACTGACTAAAACCCACCCGTGTTTCTTCCTTAGCCCTTTATGTTCCGGGGCAACGGTAACCCTTTCGGACGATCCCGCTACCCCGGCAGGCTTCGGCCCTGGCGGGCCCCTTCCTTTATGCTGACATCTCTTTGAGGCGCGCGTGGAACACATACGCGCCGTCCGGCACGGGCCTGGTCCTGATCGGACGGAGAGCTACCCATTACTCTCCGTCCGCAGGCCCGCGCCTACGGTGGCCGGGAGTCGTCACGCGGCTCCCGACGCCCGTAGCGTCTCCCGCGGCGGCTGAGGCGTGCGGCTCTCTCCCTGAGCCGTCCCGCCACCTCCTTCGCTAGCATGACTGCTTCGCAGAAGGAGGTGACCGCCTCCCACTCCCTCTCGCCCCGGACCATGGCTTGAACCAGGGCCGGACGCGAGAGGTCGCCGCCGTTGCCGATCGCCTCTACGAGGACACGGCGGTGCTCCGCCCAAGCGGGGCAGACCTCCACCGTATGCTCCACCGTGTCCTCTGGGCGATCCTCGCAATGGTGACACCCGGGCGTCTCCTCCCGCCTGATGATATGCAGGAACCTCCCGAAACATCCGTGTCCGGTGAGGACCTGCGTCAGGCGGTAGGTGAGAACGCCGTGACGCCTCTCTAGCCACTCCTCAAAGAGGGGCCTTATCGCCACTATCGTGGCGTGCCCTGCGCTGGGTTGCGAAAGTCGCTCCTTCCATACCACCATGAGATCGCGCCGGAAGTCCGTCTGCTCCGCCGCTATTTGCCGCGGAAGCGGAGTTTCCCCCCGGCGTAGTGCCTCCGCGCGCCACTCATACAGGCGCGCGAGGACTATCGCCTCCAGATTCCATGGCGGCATTCCGGCAAGGAGGCTTGCCGCCTCGCCCGAGATCGTGCGGTAGCCCCGGATCAGCCTTACGGCTACCACCTTTTGGGGCGCGTTCAGGTAGTGGGCGGCTCGCAGCCGCAGTGAACGCGCCCACACCGGGGCCCCATATAGGGCCATGGACCGCACGACCCCCGCGTAAAGCCTCCGGCAGGAGGCGTTTGGCCCCCTCAGGTTGGGCAAGAGCCGCTTGAAGGCGGCCCCGGTCCGTTCCAGTTTGGGGGCCAAACGTCGAAAATGTTCGACGAAGTTCCACCGGCTGTCGAGGACGAGACCCAGGTATTTCATCGTTGCCTCGACGCCGATGTGAACCCCTCCTACCATCAGTTGGAATCCCGATGGTGGCCCGTTCCGGAGCCCATGAAAAGACATGGCCCCGGACTTGTGCAGTGCCACCTCGAGACCCAACCGCCGGATCCTCTCCACGACTATCGCAACCCCTCGTGTCATTGCGTCGGCCGCCGCCTGATGCGACCTCCCCTGCGCCAGGACCAGCGTGTCGTCAGCGTAGCAAACCACGCTGACGCCATCAGGGAGGTCGGCCCGCAGCACCCAGTCGTAACCGATGTCCCACAGGAGCGGCCCCAGAACCGATCCCTGTGGGACGCCGCACGAAATCTCTCGCCGGTTCCAGTTCCCGTCGCGATCGGGGTAGATGACGGCTCTGTCCGTCAAATACGCCCCGACTATTCGACGGAGGTAGGTCGGCACCCGGTGATACCGGAGTGCCTCCCCAATGCAGCTCCAAGGCAGGGTATTAAACGCGTTGGCGATGTCGAGTGACACCGCCACGACGACCCCACCCCGGGACACCGCGTCCCCCGTCGTGAGGGCTCTCACGCGCATGATGGCGTCCACCGTCGAGCGCCCCTTGCGGAAGCCAAACTGGCTGTCCGCAAGATCCGGCCCTGTCCTCCCCAAGTGCCCGACGAGGCGGCCTGCAAGTACTCTCTCAAAGAGCTTGCCCACCTCGTCGAGCAACACAATGGGCCGGTATGCGGACGGAGAGTCCGCAGGGCGCCCTGGCTTCTGAATGAGGACCAGCTTCCCCGTCTTCCAACGGAGTGGAAACTGGCCTCTCTCCATACATGCGCTTAAGAGCGCCCCCAGTCGAGGCCCGAGAGCCCTCGAGGCCAGGACCCAGGCTTTACCCGGCAAGCCGTCGGGTCCTGGGGCGGTATTTTTGGCCTTCAGCCTGCCTACCGCCGCTCTCAGATCTACCCCGGTCACTTCAGGGATGTCGTCGTCGCCGTTTGCGTGGTCCGCTTCAGACACCGCAAGTGGCGGAGCCATAGGCGGGGGAGTATGCTCCCCCCGTGAAGGGAACAGAGCGCTCACCACCTCCTCCACCAGCTGGGGGCGGAGACTCTGCGTCAGCGGGGGGGCCCAGGTGCGGAGTTTATTCCGCACCATTTTGTAAGGGCGCCCCCAACTTCCGCTGGTTTGGCTTTGGCTTGGCTTTGGCGTGGCGGGGCAATTACGAGGCTGGCATGTGGCGTGGCGTTACAAATCAGTCAATTTTAGAATCGGTCATTTGAAGAATCAGTCATTTATAGAATTGTACATTTCAAGAATTGGTCAATTACAGACTCGGTCGCCATTTCGCGAATTAGTCATTCCTATTACTACTACTACTTCCATATTCTCATCAAATTAATCGTGGTCTTTGGGTTCGTAGCGCTGCGTTTTTTTATTAAGCCGTCGTATTTGTGCCAAAACTCACCTGTTAAACCGTATGCGACATAATGTTTATTTTCTATGCTGTAATCGATAACAGCAGCACTGATGTACGTCTTTCCACCTACCTTGATATTTTTTTTAATCGAAGTTAACTTCGACAGAACGATCTTTTCTCTGCTGGGGTAGCCAGGATCGCTAAAAACAGTGGTATCGATGACTAAACGTGATACATATTCGTTCGAACATGGCACTTTTTTTTTGCATTCGAAGCAAGACCTTTCGAGCGCTATACTATCATCGATGGCATCCTGAATTATATGAAGACCATCGTAGAGAATCATATCAATGTTTACACTCAAAAAAGTGTATTTTTTTTGGCTCGTGTATCCACAAGCACACTCCACGCGGCAAGTGTAGTTCGGCTCTTTTTCAAATAGGTACTGCGCCAGGTGGGCAGCATTGCACTCAACATCTAAACGTTTAATGTTTCTCGTGTATGCCGCAACAGTTCCTTCAAAAATTGGAATCTCAGTTAATATTTTCGCCCGTTGAACATAGTGGTCTTTCGAGATCTTTTTTTTGTCACTGACACTCTGTGCCAGATTTATTATTGGACAATCAGATGAATTCAAGTTATCGGAATACATTTTATTTGCCAATAGACCGCTAAAGATTCCTTGGAAAATGGAATCAAATGCGCACGTTGATGTCACATTTAAATAAGCACCCTCTAAACGTACTGATCCTACTATATTGCCGTTCAAAAGAATCGGTATGTTAGCCGTCGTGGAATGTTTTATAAAATCCCACTCGGGACAATCATCGCAACATGTTGGCTTGGCACGTTTTTTTTTCGGTGAATTATTCTTCAGATCTCTACGTTTAATGTTTTTTTCCAAGCCTCGCCATTCTTCGCGAACATTCCAATCATTATCCGCTGGAATATTGTCGTCCCGTGATGACTGAGCTCTTTCATAAGTCGTATTATCCAAGGATCTCGGAGAATCAGCAACAGCAATTGTGTGTTCCGTTAATATTCCTGCGTGTTGGAGCAGTAAAGTTTCATCCCCCTCGATACTGGGCAGTCTGTTTTTTGTTATTTCGTTCGGAGTACTACATACATTATTTTGTAATTTTATGTCGCACGAAAGTTCGTCAAACTCAATCATTGAGTGTTGAGGGTCGTCGACTTCCATGCTAGTTTGTTTATCTTCAACTTAGGAAGGAGAGTAAGCTTCTGAGGATTCGTCAAGGTTCGTGCTTACCAGAGCTTTCAACTTCACGTCTGTGTTTTGGGTTGGACCATCCGACGCCTTACAGCGCTCTTTTATTTTATTATCAAGTCTTTCAAGATGTTGAATCACAAATCGATCTATTCGCATTGGAATTCCGCCCCTAAACTCACGGTGTTTGAGATCTGCAAATTCAGCTTCAACAGCAGCGGAGGTGGCAGTCACTGGGCCTCTTTTGAAAACTGGCACTATTTTTGCAGTCCACCTTTTGAACCTTTTGGTTGAGAAGGTACCTTCTACAATTTTCACTTTTGGCAAAATCAATATTATAACATGCATTAATCGTGTCACCGTTAGATGACTGATCGGCGATTTTTACCGCTGCATCATACAATTTATCACACCAAGATTTCCATCCTGTTAGTTCCGATTCACATTCCGCGGCGTTCTGTTCTGCGTCAATTTCAGATTCCCCGTTGTTCATATCACGAGCTTCTTCGTCGCTTTGATCGAGAGTTTCATTGTCGTCATCACTATTCAGTTCGATTCCTTTAATCTTGCTGTTCAGAAAATGCAGTCGATCGACCGATGGCAGAAGTTTGCCACTCGGTTCAGAACCGATACATTTGCTGAGAGCAACAACAAGGATCGATTCTATGAAATAGGATAGGTCTTCTAGATTCGCAATTTGGTGGGCTTTACCGATACACCGCTTATAAAATCGTCGTACCAAACATTTGTCCTTACCTTTCAAGTTGGGCCATCGTGTAACCATGGACATCAGGTGACAAACGTCTAAACGCATAAACGTCGATGGCAATGACGTTGCTTCATGTGTAATAGCGTTGTAGCACTTCTGTAAATAATCGCTCAAACTTACGCAGCCGCCAAACACTTGCGCAACCGCGATTAGCAAGGACCACCCGAAATCTGTAACAACGATCGGCGGAATCGGAGCGTTTGCAGCGAGGATATGGCTGAAGAAGGAATTCACAATGATCGATCGTTGATCGGCAGAAACCATTTGAAAGGTTGGAACGCTACCTTCTCGCATCATGAGTACGCACTGGTACAAGAATATGTGTGGCTTCCGTGCTTTGTTGCGTTTCGCGATGCCGCCAGTAGCATCGATTGTTAATGTGGCATGAGGATCATTGCGGACACGGGAAACGTAAATTTGAAGTTGTTCGGGAAGCCAATATATGCAGTTGAATTTATGCAAGCCGATGGATTGTATGCAACCGACTAGTTTACCGTGTTTAGCGCTTTTGAGCAAACTCATGGCAGGGTCTCGAAACTCCAATCCATATTTAGTTAAAAGTCGCTGTTCTTTGGCTTTCCGAACAACTTTATTAGTTGGCAAAATCGGCGGATTTTTATCACCGAATTTTTTTATACAGCCAGCTTCGTTGCGTCGCCATGTCACCGCGTCTTTACCACCATCAATAAGGAAATCGGCCACCTCACGACGACGAAGACCTCTCAATTGCCGTCTTTTTGTTCTGGAATGAGATACTGCTCTAATACCCTCAATACTGCATTCGAGAATAACATCACTGTCTTTCGATGGCTCTTTCAAAAGCGTGCAATGAATCTTCGCATCGCATTCAGGGCAGAATCCTTCCATTGTTAAATAGAATTTAGCTATTGCACTTAGGAATATGTTGTGATTTCTAAAGACAGAAACACAGTCAAGATGGTGTTGCATCCATAGGGCTTCAGCCACCACGTCTGCCCATCCTGGCCGCAATTTCCAATATATTCGTTTGCCATATATTTTTTCTTGGGGAGCGATTGTTTGCCATTTCTCCTGTGAAATTACCAAGATAACCTTAATGGAAGTTGAACTTGTCAAAGTATCCGAACTGTGGTCCGCACGATTTTCGGCACTGTAATCACCATCATTCTCGCAAATGCTTACTACTTGCTCTCGAATATCGAAAACTTTCAAAATCATTAAATATACAGATCGATAGAAAATTAAAAACTGAGTATACTAGTATCAAAAAGTAATTTTCGCCCAAATGTCCTTTACGACCTTTGAGCCCAGAGGTGTCGATATCTCTGAACCCAGCACGATTATTATAAATAATCGTATACACATGCTTTGGCGTAATCAATGAGCCTTTATCCATCATCTTTTCCGAAATTGTTTGAAATATCTTGTGAGAAGGTGGAAGAAGAGACCCTTTGTCATCGATAGTACGGTAATCAGCATCCGACAGAATTTCGCGTAAAGCAACTGTGTCATAGGGCGATTTAGCCGACATTTTAAATAAAAATGTTATCTTCACTTATCTTATTAATTATCTCTGCCAGGAAGTTGCGAAATTAAAAAAACCCTCGTAAAAACAAAAACCAAACAAAGTGTAAATGGGTCAGGATAGTTGAAAAGGTAGGACAGAGCCTAATTACAATTAACTACGCTGAAAACCGCCTCTAAATCCGTCTCCGTCGTGCAAAGTTATTGTGGTTTGTGTTATTTGCTTTATCGCTAAGGTGATTTTAGAACAGTAGACGTTTGAAAAGGTTTTTCCGATTTTCGGAGCTAGACAGGCGTGTGTGGTGTTAAAACACGCGTCTGCGCGCGGTCTCAACAATCGAGTTTTTGGAGGTAAGTATAGAACAATTTTTTTAATTTAAGTTAAAAAAAAAGTGATTTTATTTATAGAAAATACGTATATACAGGTTGAATTTTCTTAGTGGGCGTGGATGGCCAAATCCAAAACTATGAGGAATAGCGAAAAGTACTCAAAGCAGTCCCGGGCTCGATTTTGATGAAAACTAAAACTGCATCATTGGATTTTTTTTAAATCAATATTTCTAGCCAGGAATCAAACCTGTTGATTTTGAAAAAAAACACTGAATTATTAGACCATTCGATAGTGTCGCTAATAAGGATTGAATTCTGGGAAGTAATGACATACGGCAAACTAAAAAAAAATTCACTAAAATTTGAAAGGATGAAAATATTATTTTTCGACCTTTTAATGTTTTGACATGATCTGCTGGCACTCGAACGTAAGTTCTGGATTCGAATCGAGTTTAAGATTGCAGTTCTGATGCGAATCTGCGAAAAATGAAAGAGTTCTAGCTTTTCACTATAATTTGAAAGTATTAAAATATTATTTTTCGACTTTTCGAACGTTGAACCATGACCTGCTGGCACTCGAACGTGAGTTCTGGATTCGAATCGAGTTTTAGATTGCAGTTCTGATGCGAATCTGTGAAAAACGAAAGAGTTCTAGCTTTTCACTATAATTTGAAAGGATTAAAATATTATTTTTCGACTTTTCGAACGTTCAACCATGATCTGCTGGCACTAGAACGTAAGTTCTGGTTTCGAATCGAGTTTTAGATTCCAGTTCTGATGCGAATCTGTGAAAAACGAAAGAGTTCTAGCCTTTTACAATAATTTGAAAGGATTCAAATATTATTTTTCGAACGTTCAACCATGATCTGCTCGCACTCGAACGTGAGTTCTGGATTCGAATCGAGTTTTAGATTGCAGTTCTGATGCGAATCTGTGAAAAACGAAAGAGTTCTAGCTTTTCACTATAATTTGAAACGACGAAAATGGTATTTTTCGACTTTTCGAACGTTCAACCATGATCTGCTGGCACTCGAACATGAGTTCTGGACTCGAATCGTGTTTTAGATTGCAGTTCTGATGCGAATCTGTGAAAAACGAAAGAGTTCTAGCCTTTCACTATAATTTGAAAGGATAAAATATAATTTTTCGACTTTTTAACGTTTCGACATGATCTGCTGGCACTCGAACGTGAGTTTTGGATTCGAATCGAGTTTTAGATTGCAGTTCTGATGCGAATCTGTGAAAAACGAAAGAGTTCTAGCCTTTTACAATAATTTGAAAGGATTAAAATATTATTTTTCGACTTTTCGAACGTTCAACCATGATCTGCTGGCACTCGAACGTGAGTTCTGGACTCGAATCGAGTTTTAGATTGCAGTTCTGTTGCGAATCTGTGAAAAACGAAAGAGTTCTAGCCTGTCACAAAAGTGGACGTGAGTTCAGAACTATTCCTGAAAAGTATCAGGAACTGTAAAAATCAGCCGCATGCCAGAAGAACTCACATTTGTTTTTGATCTGCAGCTGCGGGAAGTTGGCAGATAATTTTACCAATTGACTTTTTTTAAGGTAAAAACGCCAGAACTATTTGTAAAAAGTATCAGGAACTGTAGAACTCAGCCGCATGCGAAAGAACTCACATATGTTTTTGATCTGCTACAAAATGATCTGCTACGGGAAGTTGGCAGATCATTTTGCCAATTGACTTTTTTAATGTAAAAACCCCAGAACTATTTCTAAAAAGTATCAGGAACTGTAGAACTGACCGCATGCGAGAAGAACTCACATTTGTTTTTGATCTGCTGGAAATTGATCTGCTAAGTTCACTCACATCTGCGCTCCGGGCTCGTGGGATTGGATTGTCAGTACCAATTTATTGTACCTATATTGTTTATTGGCTATTAGTACTTTGTTTGAACGTTATTTGCCTCTTCGTATATTTGCATTGGTACTTCCCTCACTGAATAACAATGGCGGACGACATTAAGAAGCGTAGGCAGCTTCGCAGTAGTGTAAAGGGTAAAATTACTTTATTCAAAAAACATGTTGAGTTGCTAAAATCAATTGATCCCGGTCAAGTTACAAAATTACAACTTACCGAGTTGCAATTAAAGTTAGAAAGATTTCAGGCATTTTCTCCCAATTTGATGAACTTCAATCTAAAATTGAAGCACTAGATCTTGAATCTGAAAGTGAGCTTAATGAAAGAGAATCGTTTGAGGAAACATTTTGTAATTTAATTTCACAAGCGCAGCTGATAATTGAAAACATTTCACAGGCTCAAGCCGGTTCTACTCACAACAATAAAAACGTTGATAATAATTCCGAGTGCAGCGGTTCATCCTGCAAAATAAATTCTAACGTCAAATTACCAACAATAGATCTTCTAAAATTTGATGGTAACCACTTGAAGTGGCTCGAGTTCCGGGACACTTTTGACTCTCTGATTAATAAAAATAATTCCATTCCGAAAATTAATAAATTTTGTTACCTCCGGTCTTCACTGGACAGTGGCGCCTGCACTTGTTATAAAATCGGTTTCATTCACTGCTGAAACCTACATGCTGGCATGGCAACTCTTGTATGATAGGTACGATAACAAGAGACTATTGATAAATAACCATTCAAAATCACTGTTTAATTTTTATACCATCACAAAGGAATCACATAAATCTTTGCGTTATATGATTGATTACTTCACAAAAAATTTACGCGGCTTAAATTTATTAAAGGAACCGAGAGAACACTGGGACACAATTATTATTTATATGATGGCCTCTAAACTAGATGGCGCCACAGGTTGCAATTGGGAAGAACATCGGAACAATTTATCTGTTTGTTCAACTCTTGATGAATTTTACCAATTCCTGCGGAATCGAGCTGATGTTATAGAAACTCTGCATTTTGGAAAATCAGATGTTAAACCTCAGCGTTCAAACCCGCAGACTAAATCTTTTGTATCTTCAAGTAGTACTGAAAGGTCAACCAATAAGCAGTGCGCTATCTGTAAGCAAAGTCATTTTGTTCATGAGTGTGAAAAATTTAAAACTTTAAGTGTAGACTTGCGCCTGAAAGAGGTTGCTAAGCATAAGCTTTGTCCCAATTGTCTTCGCGGTGGTAATAATGTCAATCGTTGTTTCCGAGGTCCGTGTAAATTCTGTAAGAAAAAACATAGTACGTTGTTACATATAAGTGAAGAATCAAAACAAACTAATAATATTGAAAATTCCAACTTACTTTCAAGTTCTGGGTCGAATTCCAGCGTTGCTCCTGCAGTGTTGTTATCCGTCGTGATGGCGAGCCAGGTGTTATTATGCACGGCCCTGGTCGAGATAGTCGACCAACAAAATACTACTTACCTTGCGAAGGCATTGCTTGACAATGGCAGTCAGTCTTCCTTTATTACAAAAAACCTACAAAATAAATTAAAATTAAACTTCACAAACAGAAATCCAGTCACTGTCAGTGGCATCAATAACGCTGTTGTAAATACGGCTCAATATTGCGATTTACAATTGAAATCTCGTTTAAACGATTTTTGTGTCACTGTGTCATGTCTTGTCATACCACAAATTACTAGCAAACTTCTAAGTGTGGCAACTTCCAACTTAACTTACCTCACAATCTTCAGTTGGCTGATCCTGAGTTCTTCAGTCCTTCTGACATCGATATTCTGTTGGGTGCAGATATCTTTTGGGATATTGTACACCCAAGGTTAATTAAACTAGGTCGAAACAAACCTACATTACAACACTCTAAATTAGGCTGGTTAATATCCGGGCCTACTAGTATTGATATCAGCCGCAAATTCAATCATAATAATAATACTGTATGCACTTTTTCTCAAAGTATTCAACAAACATTAGAGGTACCCCAATAACAACTTTGACAGAAATGAGGGTGTACCGTGGTATACTGAACACATCTGCGTACCCCTTTAGAGGATACAAGCGTGATGTTATGTTGTGTGATTGCTTAAACAATGCACACATAAGCGATAGCAGCAATCGCGGTTGATTTGCTGGCATTTATTGAAGAGTTCCGTTGTCTGTCTCCGAAACTCGGGTGCGCCAAAGTTCACCTAAATTTTCAACTCCGATAATTGGAAATCCGAAAAAATGTTAGGAAGAACATCTTCCTAACATTTTTCATCCTAACAATCACAATTCCTAACTACTCTGTCTCTAATGTTCATAATTCCGAAGCATTCAACTTCATAATGTCAGTAGCAATAAACATCTATTATACTTTTATTTGTTTTCCTATATTTTCTCAACATAACCATCTTTTACACTATTATTCAAAGTCATATCTTTTTTGTTTAGATTTCTTTTTATTCATAATAATCGGTATTATATATTTAGGAATATATTTTTAAACAATAACACTTTACCCTTATATTTTATTTTTTTATTTTATTTTATTTATTAGGGACAAAAAACAGTTATACATTACAGCATTTACAACAAGTAGTTATATTACAGTCGAAAAAACGTATAACCCACACTATTGTCCACGAGCGACGTGACATCTGAGTATGATAAGATGATAACGAACGTATGTTAAATGAGAGAAAAAAAAAAGAATACTTGGGTATTTAGATGAAAAACACTATATACCGACGAATCGAAGAAACCGGATGACAAGAGCATCCGTCCTACGGGCGACTTGCAAGAAATTGTGAAACCATTTTTTTTTATTTAGATTGCGACAGCGCGAAAATATCAAAATCAATGAATTGTGAGTTATAGGTTTATAAAAGTCGGCGGAGAGGGGCTCGCACCCCGGCCTTCGTTCTACATCGCACAGTGTAGAATAGTCGAGGTGCGCACACCTCCCGTCGAATAACAGTTCTAGGTACTACGTAACACAATCTATTCGTGAGCTCAGTAAATTAAATTTTTTATTGCATATACCGTACAGCATCACAACCATGATCAGTAAACGTCTGGAATCCAAGCTCAATATCTTATAATGATTTAGCAAATCTGCATAGGGAATCCTAGTATGGAAGCAGTTGTAGTGCGTGGCACGAAGAATTTTTTTCTGAACCATTTCTATTGCTTGTTTATATTTATCATAATACGGGCACCAGATGGGCACCGCGTATTCCAACTGTGAACGGACTAGTGTTTTATATAAGAAGAGAAAAGTAGAAGGCTTTTTGAAGTCCTTACAAGACCGCATGACAAAACCATACATCCGAAAGGCTTTGTTAATTATGTTATCGATATGGGTGTCTAAATGTAATTTGCAATCAAGCAGTACTCCAAGATCACGCACACACTCAGATTTTTTCAGTTGTATGTCGTTCAAGGTATATGGGAAGTTAATAGTATTTTTGTTTTTAGTAAAAGAAATGAAGTGACATTTTGGAAGACTAAGGTGAAGTTTATTAACCAGACGGTATTGTGAAAGCCTGCATAAGTCCTCTCGTAATCGTACACAATCCTGAGAGTTCGCACAAGCCTTATAGATTTTAATGTCATCGGCGTACATTAGGAATTTAGAGTTGACTATGCAGGATTTTATGTCGTTGATAAACAAGATAAAAAGCAATGGGCCTAAGACAGATCCTTGAGGCACACCTGATTCGACGACCACATAATCAGACTCGAATCCATTGATGACAACTTTTTGAGTCCTATGAAATATATATGAAGCAAACCATCTGAGTAAATTGCCCTTTATGCCATTGAAAGCGATCTTATCGAGAAGCAATTTGTGGTCCACCTTGTCAAAAGCCTTTCGAAAATCAGTGTATGCAGTATCAACCTGCGAGCGCATGTCAATGTTTTCAAACAAAAATTGTGTAAAGATGATTAAGTTTGTGTTAGTGGATTTGGATTTAACGAAGCCATGTTGCTCGGGTATAATAAGGTGATTTAACTGTGGAAATAAGTGGCTGTGCACTAGACCCTCAAAAAGCTTAGACAAGGTGGACAAGATAGATATGGGTCGATAATTCTCAACGTTTCCTTTTTCACCACTTTTGTGAATGGGCGTGATGAAAGCCCTCTTCCAAACACAAGGAAAAATCCCTTCCCTGAGACATTTATTAAATATTATGTGTAACGGGACACAGATGGTTTGTGCTGTGTTCTTAAAGAAAGAAGGGGGTAGGCCATCCGGACCAGCTCCTTTAGCTGGGTCTAATGAGGTAAGTGCCTTAAGTATGACACTCTTTTCGAGGTAAATATCCGGAATGCATACAGAATTCTCGTCTAGGGTTTCTGGGGGTGTCCAGGGCCCTATTTCTCGAAACTATTAGTTTACTAGTATATTAGTTATTAGTTACTAGTGTAAAAATTACAAGTCCTAATATTTCCTGTTTCTCAAAAACAGGTACTGGACTAATAACTAATAGTAGCAGACTAATAAAAAATATTAGGCTGGCTTGGCTTCCCGCCATTTTTGGATTCGTTTGATTTTGTTGTTTGCACATTGGCGGTAAAAGAGAATTGTTTTATTTAAAGTAAATAATTTAATTAAATTCAATTTACCATGGATCTAAAGCTAATGGTTTTGAAAAGTGTATTAGAAGCAAGATACATTCTGTTTAGGGTTTCTCAAACATTATTATTGTATCTCCTTCACTGCCCGTACGCAAAATACGCGCATTGACGTGGAGTTGCGGACACCAGCCCGTATTACCTATTATCTCCTTCACTGTCGGAAGCAACGATATAGATAGACCTATATAACGCAAGTATCACGATCTGTATGAAAACCAAGCGCGCCATTTTTGACTACCTACTATGACGTATTTAGATTCAAAGACGCCGCCGCGGGCGGCACCCATCTCGCCCCACCCCCGGGACCTAGCGCCAGCGCTCATGCTCACCCAGCCAACAGTACTACAGGAGTTACAGGACTGAGCGCGAAAGTGGCGGCTTACGATTTTTGTACGCAAGCTGGGCACGCGAAGTAGTTGTTCTTGCGTTATCTAGGTGTACCTACAGGGTTATTGGAAAAACACCAACAACCTCTTAAGAGGTCATTGTACTTATCATAATGAACAACTTTTACTATGGCACCAAACCAGAAATCGCGAAAAAAAAATCAGTTGTTCCCTAGATTTTGACCACTTATGCGAACATAAATGTCAGATTTGGTCCCATAGTAAAAGTTGTTCATAATGATAAGTAACAATGACCTCTTAAGAGGTTTTTGGTGTTTTTACAATAACCCTGTATAGCTGTAGTCGGATGTGTCCGAATATGACCACATTTAAAAAAAATTGTTTGATTTTAAGACTAATAATTTTGGCTAATATTTTTTACAAGCCTTCTGAGACTAATAGCTTTACCAGTGTAATTTACAAGAGTATTTAATAACACATTATTTTATGAAACCAAATTGAATTTACTCTGGTAATTTTAGCCAATATTTATTTGTTGGCAACTAGTAACTAATAGTTTACTGCCGTAGCTTCGAGAAACGCACACTAGTAAACTTGTAAAAAATATTCGTTCATGGACTCATATTATTAGTCTAATAAGTTTTGAGAAATAGGGCCCAGGTGTTAGGGTCAAAAGTCGGGGGCTCGTATATCGAGTTGAAAAAGGCAAAAAATAGTGAACATATCTCAGCGGGGCAGTTGGATGTTTTATCTTTATACTGCATGTTAGCTGGGATTCCAGAACCTTTCTTTCTGTTAGAGATGTACGTCCAGAAGTGCTTGACATTAACAGGTATGCTTTCTTCAACTGTTTGCATGTACTTATTGTAACACTGTTCACAAAGTAGTTTGAAACGTTTACGCTGAATAGAGAACTTTTCATAACCAGATAAGTTACGCAGTTTCTTCCATCTTATCCACGCGCGGTCTTTATTTTTGAAAGTTTAAATTAGGGAAGCGCTAAACCAAACGGGAAAGGTAGTTGATTTTTGACGTGACAGTGGAACATATAGTCTGACGATTCCATACATATAGTCATAAAAAGCATCTACGGCCTGTTCACTGGAGAGATCAAGAAACAGTTCGTCCCAGTTCAACTTGTCTAGTTCTACATTAATTTCTTGGTAATTAGCTTTAAATCAATTGAATTTTATTGTAGAATGATGTTTCATGGGTGTGAATGGTGTCTCCAGAGAGGTTAAAACAGAAAATGGGGGGTGGTGACTGTCAGGCTGCAGCAGTAAAATGTCGGACTGAATCTGACATTCAGTATTGCTAATGAATAGGTCCAAAACACGACCCAAATTATTCTTAATTGTGTTGTATTGCGAAGCATTCGTAATAGCCATTAAATCCAATAAATATCGACCTACATTATTTTGTGACTGAGTACACACATGACTAGTACTGCCTGACCACTCAATTTCGGGCAGATTGTAATCACCAGCTATATAAAATGATTCAATACAGGAAGCCGTAAGAATATTTTCTAATGCGGACAGATGCGACAAGTAAACATCGTCCTTTGTGCGTGGTGGTATATAGGCAGCGCTAATGACATGGTGAGTGTTGGGGCGCGACGCGGGCACTTGGATCATTACGTGCTCGATGCCAGTGGGAGAGGGACACGTTATTATCCTAACAGGCCGAAGCCCGCGCAGCAGGGCTATCAGAACACCCCCGCCCTCGCGCTTGTTTGTAGCAATGCGGTCACGATCGTCTCTAAAAACTATGTAGCGGTCATCAATTAATTCTTCGTCCATTATATTAGGTGTTAACCATGTCTCGGATATTATGATCAAGTCAAACGACAAAGAAAGAATGTTGGTGTAAAGTGTGTGCAATTTAGTGCGGATCCCTCTGCAGTTCTGATAAAAGAATTATAAACCACTATATAAATTTTTATTACTAAGCATTGCGTGTAACTGAGTAAAAAAGGATTAAACAACAAAAATAAAAAAGTAAAACATATATTTTTAGACTCGGGTATATTTATCAACTTGGATTCTGTTCGTAGTGGGCAGCGGCATAAAGTTGAGTTACATACGAGTACATGGTTATGATTAATAACAACAGCTAATGAGCTAGTTTTAAATAACAAGTTCTGTAGACAAATTACTAATACGTGCGGTATATAATCAAGAGCACTATCGTTTACGTACATATAAGAACAACAAAGGCGAGTAACATTACAACACAATGATATAAAACCGATTACAACAATTAGGACACACTGAAGGCATGCGATATGAGTTTTAGACATTTTTTTACAGTAAATCTGTGCAAGCGTTTGTATAAAATCTATATAAACATAACAGTAAACCGAGCTATTCATTCTGAAGATTACACTGCGCAATCTTGTTGTCATCGTTTTGACAGCGTACAGCAAAAGTTTTAGAGCTATCGGTAGCTTTAACAAGTACAGTAGCGCTTCTAATCCATATATACTTAACGTTATATTTCCTAGCCATCTCACGACAAGTACGAAATAAGTTTTTGTTATAAAGAGCGAGATGCTCGTTAATATACATTTTACAGGGGGTACCTGACATACCGATTAAGTCGGACGTAACATTCTTAGACAAACGAAACGCACTTAGGACATTATCGCGAAGGATGCGTGAGGCTAATTTCACGATTATATTCTTAGGTTTGTTACTTTCCTGTGTACGTGCGTGGGGGACACGGTGAATGGCTAGTACATCTTGACGGGGAATTGAGCACTTGATGGTAGCACCGATCTTTTCGACGAGCCCAAGAAGGTCTTCGTCACCTTTCTCAGGCAGGTTGCAGATCTCAATGTTATCGGAGACGTAAACCAGCTTCCATTTTTGGACAGACAGAACCTTTTCGAGTTAAGGTATACCCGTCCAGACTTGGTGGCTGGCATCACCCAGGAGTTGCACTGCACACACCGCAATCCGATGGACGTGGCGTTTGCACTGAGTGAGATATACTCCGGTATATACACCTCCAAGTCGTCGCTGTCGCAGGTCCACTCCCTGAAGGTGGAAGGTTTTACGGGAGCGCAAATACCGAGCACCGCGCAAAACACCCTATTCTTGGTTCATACGCAAGGGGAGAAAGCTTCTCTTATTAGCTGCTCTTCTTAGGGTCCGGTGAAGGGTCGCGCACGTTAACCATACACGAGGCTCAGGGGTTGGCCTACGACAGCGTAATCATCATCAACACCAAGTCCAGGAGGCTCAAAATCCATGACAGCATCTCCCACGCGGTAGTGGCGGTGTCGAGACACACGGTCAGTTGCGTCTACTACACCGACGACGCCGACGACGCCACGGCCCGCTTCGCAAAGAGAGCGATGGGTGCGCCGACTAAAATGGTCATCGATTACAACCTCAAGATGGCCATGCAGCACCGAGACGCAGTTGTTGTGGAAATTTGCTCAGGCTAGCGAAGTCCCTGGTCAGCAGACCCCACCTAACCACCTAACAGTCCCTATCCAAACCCACAACCCAATCCAATTCTAACCTAGCCCTGTAAGATAGAATAAAAATGTAAAAACTAATATAGTCTAAAATAAAATGTGTTGATGTATAACGTTTTCATTAACTAATATAATAAGATGTACCGAAAATAAAATATATAATAACATAAAATATGTAAAATCAGAACAATAAATAGTATTGTATAATAAAATAATTAAGTTGTAATGCCTAAACAAAAATGTAATTGTAATGCCTGTTAGTAGGGTAATATAGAAAGTCAAACGAACTTACCTGTAAGTGACGTTCGATGACTATTAAACGATGTGATTCGCCCGAGAGATTACACTTATTAACTTGTAGTAGCACGGATATATGTGCTGCCATCTTACACTATTTTAGAGCAACAAAAAAAAAATCAATTTTATGCGCCCTAATGTTGGTATCTCATACACGTTTTCCCCCTTTGGCCATCGTTAGCCACTATTTCGTGCAAGTCCGGGGAGGATCTAGAAGTGTCTTGATCCGGGTCAGGGAGGGAGTGTAATCTCTCGGGCGAATCACATCGTTTAATAGTCATCGAACGTCACTTACAGGTAAGTTCGTTTGACTTTCTATTAAACTTCAGTGATTCGCCCTTCGAGATTACACTTATTAACTTGTAGATGTTTAGAGTCTCACGAAATAGTAAAGAGGAAACTATATTATTTAGGGAGAAAAGATAAACTCAAATATATGTAATATACCATACAAATATAATCAAAACACAAGGTTTGAAAATCAAATAGGTTCATATGTATAACAAAGACAAGATAATCATTATCATTCGTTGATTGAGGCCATCCTACAAACGGACCGGGCAAAGGCATCAGAGGTGTCTGCAGCTACTTCTCTATTATAAAATTTTGCAAACGTTTCTGATCTGCCGGTCCAACCCGCAGTTCTTTTAATATTATCTATGCTAACCCCGAGCCTATTGGCGGCAGACGTAGCTGCATGTCTTGTGCTGTGGGCGCTAAAGACAGATGTGTTTATCCCGCTTTCACTCAGGATGGCCTTGATCCAACGGCTTAAAGATTGTGAGCTTACATTATTGAAAGGCTTCTTAAAACTAATTAATAATGAGTTACATTCAGGTTTTCTCTTGTCTGCTGATACAGTTAAATATTGTTCTAAAGTTCTAGCAGGACAAATGGAAGGTCTTTCGTTGAAATAAGGAAGTATCAATATTGGTGGGATGCGATTCACGGTAGAGGTTTTGATTAAATCCGTGATGTTAATTACGAACTTTTCGTTATTATATTTTTTAATATTAGACACCTTAATCAACGACAATGTTTGCACCCGGTGTGCAGTTACTAAAGCTAACAATGTAGTCAACTTTTTCGATAGTTTTTCAAAGGAAAGACTTTCATTAGGGTACCAATTGCTCAAGTAATCTAAAACAATAGACGGGTCCCAAGTAAAATTATATCTTGGGAGTGGAGTTCGCAATTTGAAGACTCCCTTCATAAACCTCGTGACCTGTGGGTCATTCATGGTTACTGAGTTTAAAAGAAGCGATAGTGCTGCTTTAGTACAATTAATTGAGCCATACTTTTGACCCTGGTTAAAAAGGGTAACTAGGAAATCTAACACATTAGCAACTGATGCTTGAAATAAATTTAAGTTTTTATCCTGGCAGAAGGTAAACCATCGTTTAAAACAAGTGTTATATTGTTTTAAAGTACTACCAGCTAAAGACGCCAACATTACATCCGCAGCGTCAGGAGGGGAGCCCTGCATCAGAAATGCCTGCCTGACAATACTCCGGCAACCAGGGTAAGGTTCTCTTGAAACTTGAGTTCCACACTGTAAGGGGATGATAATAATGTTTTATTAGGTGTAAATTCAATTGGACTTGTAATTAGCAGTTTCCTAAAAAGTGGATACCAAGGCTGTGTTGGCCAGAGAGGGACCACAACAATACCTTCCGCCTTATCGAAAATAATTTTCTGTAAAACTCTTAATATTAAGCAAAATGGAGGAAATGCGTAGAAAAAATAGGTGGACCATTTCAAGGTGAATGCATCTACCATAAATGCCTCTGGATCATTATGCCAAGAAACAAATTTGGAACATTTCTTATTTAATCGACTCGCAAATAAATCAATTTCAGGCCGATTGAATTTTTTACATATAACTTGAAAGGCATCGTCAGCGAGCTCCCATTCAACATCAGCATGTATGCGGCGGGATTCTGCGTCTGCGATATAGTTATCCTTTGAGCTAATATAGGAAGCGAAGACAAACAAACGTCGCTCTTCGCACCACTGCCAAATGTCACGACTTACAGTACTAAGATGGGGGAATTGTATACCGCCCATCCTATTGATATAAGAGATTGCAGTGGAATTGTCAATTCGTAAAAGTATTTCACAGTTACGATAATCATTGGCGAAGATCTTTAAACCAAAGAATGCTGCCGTCAGTTCTAAATAATTAATGTGCTGAGTTAATTCCTTGCTAGACCATTGTCCGCTGGCTGTCTGGCCTGAGCAGCTGACACCCCAACCAGTTCGAGACGCATCTGAGTATATTTCCAGCTTATAATCGCTGGAACGAATAGGACTGGCGCAATTGTCAATATTACTAAGCCACCAGTCAAAGTCTTCGCGTAAAGAAACAGGTAAATTAATATATTGATTATAATCATCTTTTTCTTTTAAACTAAGATACTTAGTTCTCTCGAAATTTTTTGTGTATAGCCAGCCGTACTGCGTTGCTGGGCAAATTGATATCAGCAATCCTATCAAATGAGCAAAATTACGTAACTTACATCTTCTTAATACAGAGAAATGTAGAAGTTCATCCTTGATTCTATGTTTCTTTTCTTCTGGAATGCTAATCGTAAGATTCTCGGAATTGAAAACGAAACCTAAAAATGTTGCAGTTCGGCTGGGTACACTAACACTCTTTTTTAGATTTACTGTAAAACCTAATGATTGAAGAAATTCTTGTGTAGTTTCGAAATTATGTTTACAATCCATATAAGTATTTCCAAATAACAACAGATCATCTAAATAAATGACGGACAATAAGCCTTGATTACGCAGAAATTGCATTACTGGACGCATCATTTTTGTAAACACATAAGGTGCTATATTAATACCAAATGGTAAAACTTGAAACTCATACAGCTTCCCCAACCAACGAAATCGCAGAAACTTTCTAGAGTCGCTGTGAACATTAATAGCGAAATATGCATCCTTAAGGTCAATAGAACACATGTAACTATGTTTTGACATGAGTCTCATGGCAGTTCTATAATCTTCAAGTTTAAAATGTGGCGCAGTGATGAATCTATTTAAGGATTTTAAGTTTAAAATAAATCTATTTGTCCCATTACTTTTTTTAACAAGGAAAATATTTGATAAAAATTGACCATCACATGGTTTACACACACTTAAGGCACCAATACTAAGAAGATTATTAATTTCTTTAGTAATGAGCAGTTCATCCACCTCAGACTTAGGACTGTTATGTGGATAAGATATAGGCTGGGTTATATCGTTAGAAATCGGAATTTGAAAACCGTTAACCCAAGATAACACCACAGGATCATTTGTGATTTGCAACCAATTATGGTAAAAAAACTTTAATTTACCCGCCTGAGTGTTGGTATTGTCCACTTCGGCTAACGGCGCGGAGTCTGGTTGTATTGCCGTGGGGCACGGCGATCCGTCGCACGGCGAATTGGAAGCTGCTTGCGCCCACCAGCCGTCGCGTTCTGTCTCGGTTGCATGCGACGAGGCTGCGACTGCGGCGGTGGCGGGCCCCTCCAGTTTAAAGCCCTCGACGTATGTTCCTTTGGTTGAATGTTCTTGGGTGGCAATTTCGGCTTGGCAGCTGTAGGTTTTAACTCAGTGCCTGCTCTTATAATAGCTTTCATAGATTTTAAATTATCTTGGAGATCATTACCAAATAGTAAGTGATCACGTTTAAGATCCTTTACATTATCCTTAATTTCTTTGTTAAGGCAGGACAGCAAAAAATTTCTCCTTGTTTGTGTCTCACTGTAATGTGTGTGGCATAAAAGTCTGCCGGCATCACTAAGGGATTTTAATGTCTGACATTTAATCTCCTCGTCACACGAGCCAGTTTGCAAGACAGCAGTCATTGTGTTGGCTACGCAGGTTATGATGGAAGACAATACCTTCTGTTTGTCAGTCAATATGTTGTCTCTCTTCAAAGCACCCTCATTAACCGCTGCTCTGATTTCAGGATTAAGTGTTGGAGCCTGGGCTATCTTTAGATTGTACGGTACACTATAAGTCTTCAATATATCCTTTTTTGTTTCATCCTTTAAGCCATTAACCAGAATATCAGTCCACCTGTTAGCAATGTCTTTATGGACATTTTCACCAAACTTCTCATCCCGTGCAGGCTCTTCTCCAAGTAAACACAAAATATCAGGCTCTAACTCTTGGATACTTTCCATAGATGCATGTTCTGGGGGCGGTGCATCCGCGGACGTGGGTGTGGAAGTATCCTCGGGTACAGCGGCACAATCGCGATCAGGCGCGGAGGCTAAGGTTGCAGTCGGCGCGGACGTCGATTTATCAGGGTGCTTTGAATGTGAAGTTGAATCGGATATATTGTTAGCTTCATATGGGGCTCCTGAAAACAATAGACCGACAGTTTTGAATAAATTCGTGGTACAGATCACGGTTTGTACTCTGGGTCAGTGGGTCGTCTTAGGGCGGCTCTGGATTGAACATCCGTCTTTTTAACAAAAAGTATAAATTCATGACATAATCTTCCAGACTATATTCTAGAATCTTAAACACAGTTACAAATTCTTGATACAAACTCACGGTATGTACTCTAGAATTATTGAATTGTGAGTGCAAATTCATGACATAACCTCCCGGGCTATGTTCTTAGAATCTTACGTACAGTTATAATTGTTGACACTAACTCACTCTTTGAGTTTTTATCCCACCCGCAACATTGTAAATAAAAAATTCATGACATGATCTCTCGAATTATGTTCTAGAATTTTTGTGCTACCTAATATACAGCGATCAACCTTACAGGTTGAACTGAAGTACATCATAGGTCGGTATTAGCCTTACAGACTAAACTCATAAGCACTAGGCACCAAATAAATAAGAATGAGCAGGTAGATATTTCAAACAAAATGTTTTGTAAGAAAGTATGTCAAGGCCACGCGGTCCGGCGCGGGCGGCACGTGCGCCGGCGCGGCGCGGCGGGCGCCGCTGCCGGCGACAGCCGGCGAGGTTTTCATTATTTGGGATTTAAAATGTTACCGACCTTCGTTTTGCGGAGCCTCCTGTAATGGTTCTGGGTAATTATCGCCATCGGAATATTGGCTCTGTTCGAAATCCGAACTAGAACTGTCATGGTATCTCCGTTGTTTACGACGAACACGAGACATCTTTTTCTCCAGCTTTCTAATTTTTCGAGCTAAATACTCTTCCTCGTCGTAACGTTTTCGTTTTCCCATCACTGAAAACTACCTGAAAACTCCTAAGATAGATACAAAAATTTCTGAAAAGAAAATTACGTGCGCAATGGCGGCCACACAAAACGTGTATGAGATACCAACATTAGGGCGCATAAAATTGATTTTTTTTTTGTTGCTCTAAAATAGTGTAAGATGGCAGCACATATATCCGTGCTACTACAAGTTAATAAGTGTAATCTCGAAGGGCGAATCACTGAAGTTTAATTGGGCATTCTATGCCACTGTCGGCAAGTAGCTCGGCTAGTGCGCCTCGCTACGCGCCAGTGGCATAGTATGCCCAATATTGAACTATCGACTCGACTGAAGAGTAAATTACTGTACTCACCTAGAGATCCTGCAAGATATACCACTGGCCGCCAGTAGCTGGGCGAGTTCGCCTTGCTACATGATTGTAGCGTAGAAAACCGAATAATGAACGATCGCCCCCATACCTATTACTACACTCAACCAATGATCTTGCGAGTCTGTAATCGTTCTAACGATCGCTCTATCGCGAAAAAGATTGCGGTACTGTTTCAGTTTATAAATATTAATGTAACAAATACATTTGCTCATTGCCAATCAGTTTGTTTCCAAGTGTAATCATGAAGTTTGTCAAGCAACCACAATCGCTGCATGTTAAAACAATCTGCGAGGATGTTTGCAAGACTAGTTTTCGTCATGGAGAATTGTTACCTAACTCAGTTCGATGTATCATTTGCGGACCATCCAATTGTGGAAAAACCAATTTATTGATTGGTCTTCTCATACACGAAAATGGATTAAGATTTGAAAATGTTTATGTTTATTCGAAAACTCTTTACCAACCCAAATACATTTTTTTAGAAAAAGTTTTACAACGAGTGCCAGGTATTTCACTCCAGAAATATCATGGAAATGAGGAAGTACTAAGAGTTCAAGACGCTAAACCTAACTCTGTGATAATATTTGATGATGCTACTTGCGAAAATCAAGATAGCATGCGTGATTATTTCGCAATGGGAAGACACAAGTTCATTGATTGTTTTTATCTAAATCAAACTTATAGTAAAATCCCTAAGCAGTTAGTAAGAGACAACGCGAACTTAATCATACTTTTTAAACAAGATGACATTAATTTGCGTCATATTTATGAAGAACATGTCAACACTGATATGACATGGACTGAATTTCGTGAAATGTGTTCCAAAATATGGAATGAGCCCTTCAATTATATAGTAATTAATAAAGATTGTTCAAAAAATAAAGGATGTTATAGAAACAAATTTGACACCTTTGTAGTCTTGGATTAAGAATATGGTTATTTAAGTTCGTTACCTTCGTGATATTATTATTCTTCAGACAACGCTTAATCAATCACTATCGGTTCGTTTTTTCTGCAATGGAAAAATCACTAAAAAGACAAATAGTAGTTGCTGTCGACGCTGTTAAGAAAAAAGTACGAAAAATGAGAGATGTTGAGATTAACAATCAGCAAACACTGGAATCAGTTTTCAAGCCTGTAACAGAACCACTCAACCAGATTGCTAATGTCAGTAAACAGACTTCTTTCCTGTGTCCTACAAAAAATGAAGAACTTCCGTTTATTAATAAAACTTTGCAGGATGAGCAAGCCAATGATAACAAAGGCAATACAGACAAATATGAATCTGATATCGAAAGTGACTCTTCATATAAATCATTCATTGAAAACAACCCAGGTCGTGACACGTCATCCTGGTCAGTATCCTCAGAAGCACTGTCAGATATTCCATTCGGTGTTAGAGTAGAGAACGGGAAATTGATGTTAGGCTCTGCTCGTATAACGATCAGCGATGAGTATATCACTGTAGCTGGACGCAAATACCGAAATATGTCTGGTTTGAAGCAGTTGTTACTGAAGAAGAACTTCGATTTAAGCATGGTTACAGAGAGTGACATGCAGAATTATAAGTCAATGCTACTTGATACAAACGCACATCGACGAGACTATGAGCCGGATAGACCAATAAAAAGTAATAAAGGTCAAAAGTATATGCAAGTTATTAAGCCTATTTTCAAACTACAAAGTACAATTCAGACCCCTCAATCGAAGGGAAACGGGCTACCCTTGACAAAAATGTGGAAGAAAAATGTCGATTTTGTATATTGGGACGATCCAAATGAACTGGTGGATAGGTTAAAATTATTAATTGCATCTCGAGATGCTGGTAACACAGGATTAGATAATGAAATTGTATCTATCATTGAAGAATTACGTGAAAGTAAAATTATAAATAAATAAATATTTTAAAATGTGTTTATTTTATTATCAGCCTCCCGTTACAATACACCTTAAACATGAACGTAGACAAATTCGGACACTACATTCATAAAAGAATGCGTTTATCAGAGTTATTTGAATTTAATGAGAATGCATTGTTAAAATCAGAAAACGGAGATTTTGATTTAAAAACATCAAGACTTAGAGGAATTAGATCTCCAGTAGAAGCAGACGATGCTGTGAACAAGGATTATGTAGATCGATTGAATGCTAATATGTTAAATGAATTTAATAATCTGGCTGTGAACAAGGATTATGTAGATCGATTGAATGCTAATATGTTAAAAGAATTTAATAACATGATTGGTTCATTGCGTTCTCAAATCATAAAAGACGCAAAGGGTACAATTCAGGCTACTTTAAAAGCAAGGATACCTGAAGTTTCAACTCATTTGCAAGATAAGTTTTATACTAAAGCAGAGGTAGATAAATTACTTCAAAAAACTCAGTAATGGCAAAACAGCAAAAAGCAGCACGAAGAAATTTCCTTAGACGTCCTGTCATTCTAAAGGGAATTGATGACTTGTGGCAAGCTGATCTGATGGACATGCAAAACCTAAAGAAATATAATAAAGGTTACAATTACATTTTAGTGGTGATTGACTGTTTCTCAAAGTATGCTTGGACAGAACCATTAAAAACAAAAAAATAAACTTGATGTTACTCGTGCATTTCAACAAATATTGATTAACAGCAAACGTAAACCTGTTAATTTACAAACGGATATGGGAACAGAGTTTTATAACAACTCATTTCAGATGCTTATGAAGTCATACAATATTAACCATTACTCATCATTTTCTACCAAAAAAGCTTCGATTGTAGAGCGGCTGATTAAAACTATTAAAAATAAATTATATAAATACTTTAGTCTGAATGGAAACTATAAATGGTTAGGTTTACCGTTACAAGTTACATTAAATATATATAACAACACAAAACATCGAACAATTAAATTTAAACCAATCGAAGTGAATAAATCTAGTGAGTCAGTTATAGAAGAAAATATAAAAAAATAATTTAAACATGCACCTATTTGTAGAAAACCTAAGTTCAAAGTGGGTGATTTTGTTCGGATTAGTAAATACAAACACCAGTTTGAGAAAGGCTATACACCTAATTGGTCAACTGAAATATTTGCCATAAAAAAGATTAATTTTACTATACCTGTAACGTATCATTTAGAAGATCAGCGAAAGCAAGCTATATTGGGAACCTTTTACGAGCAAGAACTTCAAAAATCAAAATATCCTGGTGTTTATTTGATAGAAAGAGTTTTAAAAAGAAAAGGATCAAAAATTTTCGTGAAATGGTTGGGTCTAAACAATGAAGAAAACAGTTGGATTAACAAAACTGCAATAGTAGGTTAAAGTAATATTAATATAAACATTATTTTTGCACTATTTCCATCATTACAATTCGGACAATGCAAGGTGGTGAACTGGTTAACACATTAATTAATAATCTACCGTTCGAACTTCATTTGCCTGGTTATAATTATTGCGGACCAGGAACAAAACTCGAGAAACGATTACAACGAGGTGATCGCGGTGTGAATAAGCTAGACGAAGCTTGTATGCATCACGACATTGCCTACGCAAACCATACAGACTTACCCAATCGCCACAAAGCCGATTTACAACTACTAAATATGGCTAAACAAAGATTGAAGTCGAAAGATGCTGGAAAAGGTGAAAAACTGAGTTCATGGATAGTGAGCAAAGTTATGAAAGCCAAACTGAAATCTGGTTCCGGCGTTAAAACGTTTAAAAATTTCGTGTCAAAAATAAGATCAACGATCAAGAAACTGAACCCAAAGGATAGCAAAACATTAATCAACGTTGCTTACGCAGCGGCAAAGAAAATATTTCCAAAAATCTCAAAAATTCGAGTACCGCGAGTGATACCGTTACCAAAGACTGGAGGAATTCTACCTTTAATCCCAATTTTTGCTGGTTTATCGGCTTTAGGTACTTTAGCTGGTGGTGCGGCGGGTATTGCAAAAACTGTTAATGATTACAAAGCTAGTCAGCGAAATTTGCAAGAAACAGTACGACACAATAAGGCTATGGAGTCTTTAAAGTTAGGCAAGGGTTTATACATTAAGTCACATAAAAATGGTAAAGGTTTATTTATAAAATCTTCAAAAAACTAAGAAATAAGCTACCTAATCGTCCTCTAACTAATGTAGATATCCAAAAGGATGCACGTAACATCCCCTACTTTCGAGGGGTCTACATGAAGGATCAATTACCAAGGATGCCAAAACGGATTGAATGTGGTGTCGTTAACTTGGATAGTTATAAGAACGTTGGAACACATTGGGTAGCTTATGTTAAAGCTAACAATTATTGTGAATATTTTGATAGCTTTGGGGATTTGAAACCTCCATTGGAACTAATGCGATATTTTAAGAAATGTAATGTTTTTTATAACTATACTAGATATCAGAAATTTAACACAGAAAACTGTGGACACTTATGTTTAGAATATCTAAGGACTTTTTGGAATAAAAACGTATAAAAATTATGATTTTCTTTTATTTCAACCATTTGCAAGATGTCACTCACATTGTCAATAACTGGAAACTCGTCAACTTTATCTACGTACTATCCTAACACATTGCAACTAAATGAACAGTATGAGTGTGCCTTATTGCATTTCTCAACATTTAATTCTATTCCAAACATTGACAAAACGAATAATAAGTTCTATTATGGCTCTAACGAAGTTATTGAAATACCAGAAGGCACCTACGAATTGCAAGATATTAATGATTACCTAAAATCTAAAATTAAAGATGCATCAATCAAACTGCAGTGCAATAACAATACATTAAAAACTACTGTATTCTGTACAAAAAACATAAATTTTAGTAAAGAAGATACTATCAGAAATTTATTAGGTTTTAATAAGCAGATCTTGGAACCAAATAAATGGCATGTGTCTCAGTTTCCAGTCAACATTTTACCTACGACAGTGATCAGGATCGAATGTGATATCGTAAGCGGCTCGTACACAAATGGAAAACCGAGTCACATAATTCACGAATTCGCACTTAATGTACCTCCTGGCTATAGGATTATAGAAATTCCGAAAAACGCAATATACTTTCCAATCAACCAAAACAACATAAGCTGCATACATATCCGGTTGATAGATATAAATAACCGCTTAATAAATCTACGTGGTGAAGAAGTGCAGCTGTATTTGCATTTTAGAAGAAAAACATGATTGACTACAATAAATATGTGCATCAACAAATTCAAAATATCAGTCCCGCTCAAGCATCCAACCAAATAAGAGCTCGCCGTAAGAAGAAAATAAAATTAACCAAAGACAACAAGGCATTTCTCAAAGTGATCGGTTTGCTAAAATGAATATCTTAGACGTTTTATCCGCTCCGACTTATGATACTACGGTTGAAGGAATAGAATTTCATTCTTACAAGCCCTACGTAACTAGTTTCAATAGAAACGATGAAATTCGCATACCTATTAACCAACAGGACCTGTACATCCTTCCATCAGCGAGTACCTTGTATTTGGAAGGATCCGTTATCGTTAGCAAAAAGGACATGAAAGATAAAGCCACTAGTGTTCAATTCACGAATAATGCTCTACTCTACTTGTTTCAAGACATAAGGTACGAGCTAAATGGAGTGGAAATTGATAGAATAAAAAATGCTGGCGTAACTACCACCATGAAATCGTTAATATCAATGAATGAGAATGAATCAAAGACATCGAATTCATGGGGCTGGAATATCGATGGTACAAAAAACATTAACGGAGGTAATTTTTCTGCTTCTATACCACTCTGTAACATCATCGGTTTCGCAGAGGATTTCAAGAAAGTCGTGATAAATAGCAGGCACAAACTGATATTGCTACGAAGTAACACTAACCTGAATGCTGTAAAACTTAACACCGGTGAAATTGTAGAAGACGTTCAGATAAATAAAATCATTTGGCGCGTACCGCACGTTAAAGTGTCTGACAAAGAGAAAATAAATTTGCTGAAACTATTAGAAAAAGATCGACCACTCCAGCTGATATTCAGAAATTGGGATCTGTACGAATATCCAGCTTTACCTAAAACTACAAAACATACCTGGTCAATCAAAACATCCTCGCAAATAGAGAAACCAAGATACATTATTATGGGACTACAGACAAAAAGAAAAAACAATGGCAGTTCTGATATGCCTCAGTTCGATCATTGTCATGTTCGTGATGTTAGAGTGTACCTCAACTCTACTTACTTCCCGTATGAAAACCTAAATGTGAGTTTCGCAAATAACAGAATCGCTTTATTATACGAGCAATACGTCAGATTTCAACAGTCTTATTACGGGCGGCGACCGGAGCCCTTATTAAGTGAAAAACAATTTAAAGATTTGGCACCACTATTTGTCATCGATTGCTCTAGACAAGCTGATAATGTAAAGACAGGCCCTGTTGTAGACGTAAGAGTGGAAATTGAGAGTGATTCGGAAATACCAGATCAAACTTCTGCGTATTGTCTTATATTGAACGACTGTATTATTGAATATAAACCTTTAAGTAATACTGTGAGGAAAATACCTATCATGAATCCGAATACTGTCATAGTAGATGTTCAAGGGTTTAAAGACCTGTACAATAATTTTATAATAAAAGAGTTAGCTTTTGCTACCCGTGATTATACCCAAACATTTTTAATAAAACCACCATACTTGTTTAAACACTTAACAAGTGATGAAAAGAGGCAAGTTAAATGGCTGGAAAGAAACAGAGGTATTTATTGGAACGAAGGGTATATCGACTACAGAGAATTTCGTCGTATAATCGTTCCCTATCTAGAAAATAAGGAAATCGTTGTTAATGGTTTGGAGAAAGTAAAATGGATAAAGGAACTTTGTGAGAACTGTAAAGTATCAGACCTTGGTACCGAAAAATGTCCTAACTTCTTTATTTTACATAAAATATACTGTGAAGGAAGAACTAATTTAAATTGTAATAAACATTTAAAGCATTGTGCTCTTAAAAATGTGTTATGTATAAGACAGTATTTAGAGTTATAAATGTGTACCTACTTATAAGGTTATTGGTTTCATAAATAAAAAAATAATTTGTATAGTAAAACTGCTTTTATTTTGTTAAACACCCAACACATCTTCACATAAAACAACGTAATAAGTACTAAGAATTTACCTAAACAACTGCTTACGCAAACAGCTAAGTACTAAAAATCGCTATCTATTAAAGATTTCGATATTTTTTTAACTAAAGATTCAGTTTCCTCCATAACATTGTCGATAGCGTCTTTAACAATGTATTGAGCACTTATAATAACGTTCTCACTGTCACTGTCACTGTCACTGGTTTGCGGATTGTTATTGCACAGATCTACGACTGATATTTTAATTAATTTGATCCCTCGTCGCTGTAATCGGCTCATCACAAAAGATTTAGTTGGATTTTGCTTCTTCGACTTTTCCCTGCATCGTTGTTTGGATTTCTTTTCTTTCGTCACTTGTTTGCTGTGCTCGGGTTCGTTGTGAAGCGTTTCGGAGAATACTTCATAAGGATTTTGAGCGTACTGGCTAAACATAATCTCTGATTCTGCAATCTGGAACAAAAATAGACACTCATTAAGTTTAAACTTAAACGTAGATGTTGATATCGTGATGCATAAACGAATTGTCTGCGGGTTAAAATAACATAGCAGATTCACTAATAACTGTGACCAAAACTGCTGCGAATTCAATCGCTAGTTACTTAAGAATATAAAAATAAATTAAGAAACTTACCGATGACATGCCCGCAAAAAGTACGACGCTGTGTGCTTAGTACAAGTACTCAAGATGAGTATTATTTCGTAAATGGCAAAAAAATAATAAAACCATCGCAACAATTCATAATTTATAAATGAAACGTTTGTTTCTTATTATAATGTTAACTAAGCATTTGTGACGGCAATGCACTGTTGTGTGTTTGTATGATCAGCGTTATGCAATTGACGCAAAAATGGCTCTTCGAAATTTGTATAATCAGTCTTATTGTATTTCGTACAAAATACATTTTACTTCTGACAAATGAAGGATTGGTCGGGTTTCATTTTATTTAACCAACTACAAAAAGGAGGATGATGTTTTAAAACATAAATTAAACAAGTAGTCATAATCATTCACATTTTATTTACATTAACTTAGGTTTATAAAACTATGAATTATATTTATCATACGTTAAAAAGTTTAAGAACTATATTAAGATTATATTACACAGGTTTTATAAATTATAATCGAACTCTATTACTAATTAGCTTAATCTTAAAATTCATTTTCGCTCTTTAAAATAAGTGAGTGACCCCAGGCTCGCGTTGATATTCGATCTACAGATATTGACCGTTTATCATCATTTCGAGATAAGGCAATTTTGTTGACACTCTTAGTAAATATTTCGTGCTTTATGGATTTAAACATAATATTTTTTCTACGAATAATTCCACCATCTAATAAAATATTTTCATAATCTGATATATTTAAGTCTCTTACTACACTTGATTTTACTCCTTTTGCTTTTTTAATGATTTTATCGACTGTTTTTATTGAGTAAAGTTTAGATCTCAAACCAACAAAATCGGAGATATATTTTCCTCCCATTTCGTCTTTGAACAAACCTGGAACTTTTTTGTTCATAATTGGTATGTTAAAATCATTTTTATCATCATAGTTACTGGTGTCGAAATATTGCAAAAAATTATACTTCAAGTCACGATAAAAATCAAACGTGGATATTTTATAGACAAACGAATCGGTATCTGTATAACACAGCTGCACTCGGTCTTCATAAAAAGGTTTTACAATATTGTAATGAAAGTCATACATATGTGTCTTAGAAAGTTCTAATACAGTGAATCCAATATAAATAGGTTTATCTAAAATAATTTGGTCAGGTTTCATTTGTATTGCAACTAAGTTTTCAGTTAGAATAGAAGCGCTATGGAAATAGGGGTTGGCTACAAGTCTCTCGGAGGATATAAATTTCTTAGTTCGGTTAGATTGATCGCACCATTGATTAACTAAATGAACCGTTACTCTATGTTCAGTATTTTCTAATGTCTTACCAAAAACACTGTTGTTTAACAACTTAAAAAAGTCTTGTTCGAATGAACTTTTTGCCTTTTGTCTTAATCGAGTGTTTAATTCTATGCACTGTTTTAAATAGGGACTTTATATGAAAGTAATAGCTTTATGAACTTTACGTAATATTAAACCATGTTCTAAACACTTTTTTAAATGAACGTAATGTATTACGTAGTTGTACTTATTATGCAAATTTGCAACTAGTTTCTTCGTTTTACCTCCTGGAGGTATACATTTCTCAGGACAAAATGGTAAATCATTGTGGTGTTTGTGTAAATGTTCAGGATAAAAAAGATCGACTTCTAATATAAAGCCCCACTCAGAGTTATCCTCGACATTTTCAACACGAAAATTAGTTATTTAATTTTCATCAAGAAATCTAAAACTAGAATATGGTAAATACTGACACATGCTAAAGCCGTATAGGTTATTACAGTCTAGATACACTATGAAACTCTGAGGCTGTGATGCATTATGTTCTGGCATGTATTTGTGATTTGCTTTTGCATACCGATGGGAACACATGCATAAACCCCCTCGTATACCGCTTTGAATCATTCTGACGATAGCTAAATCCGAAATCAGTTCTAACTGAACACCTGTTTTTAGCAACATTGCATCGAACGATAAACTGGGTGCAGTTATGTAAAAGGCAGGATCGAGTTTGTAATATTGTTTACATGTTTTCCGAAACTTTTGAAATATGTCTGTCAACAAAAGCACGTCTGTTTTTAAGTATAGATCTGTATATTCGCCTAGGTCATTAATATTGAATTCAGCCCAAACATTCTGAGCATGACTATAATCTTCATCGCTAATACCTTCGTTAGACAAAGAATTATGGAAATAATATTTAGATGGTAATGACTTTTGTTCGTAACATTTCCAATCTTTCATATAGTCATACGGGTACACACCTTTACGAGTCAGCAAACTAAATTGTGTTTCATCAGTAAACATTGATTTAAGGTTAACAAAATCGTCTACTTGCAATGTTTTAGCAAGTTTGTCTAAACTAGTTCCTAAAAAGTTGAAGGAATCTAAAAACCTTATTTGTATAAACTCGTTATCAGCAATAGGAATAAACTTTGTAAATGCTATATATTTTTCCTTAGTCTTGGGTATTATTTTAATTTGTCCTGGAATTTCGCCTAACTTTTTAATAAATAAATGACAATCGTATCCGGATAAGTTGTGAAAAAATATTGGGATGAATTTTGGTACTTTGTGTTGTAGGTTGCAGTGTCGATGTGCTGCACCTCGGTACTGGCCTGTAATATGACAGTGATCCCTTACTCTATCGGTCAACAGTAAATTTTCACAAAGGTAGCACTTAACAGAGCGTTTGAAATCAAGAGCATCTATTTCTGTGAATATCATAGGCTCGCTTTTAGTTAGAATTTTGTGTATTGCTTTAACATCTTCAGTCAGTAAATGTATAAATTTTGAAACACAATCTTTTCCGCGATAACTTCTATAGCCGCCAACCCTATCGTTAAATGATGACACTACATTATAGGCGAACGCGGCCGCCACGTGACGATGTGAGTATGACGTGTTAGCGGTGTTGAATTCATCGCCGGAAATCGGTTCAAGTATCGTTTCGAAATCGGCATAAATGACGAAAGGAATGTTTTGTTTTCTATCATAATTTTTGAATTTTAAAAATGTTCCTTTTTCTGGTAATACTGTGGCAATCCCTCCGCACAGATGAGATTCAATTCGGCTGCGCGTTGGAAAAAACAATAAGCACGTTTCGCAAAAGTACAGTTTACCATGATGTTTGGTTATCTGATTTCTGACTAGACGAGGCAAATCATTGATAAGACAATAATGAGTATTAGTATTATTTTCTAAGAACAATAGATGGATGCTCTTAGATTTATGATTCGATGTTGAATACAAAGGTCCAATGATAGTCTTATCATTTTTTAAACCATACACGTAAATATTCAAAAACGGATTATTCTTCTCAAAGATAGCTATGTCCGAAAATGTTATCGGAAATGTCAAACCATCAACATTCAAAACATCCTGAAAGTAGGGATAAGATGAAACTCTGTCGGGATGTTGGTTGGTGGGGTACAGAGCCGCCACTACGCACCATAAAAAGCAATACTCATCATTGTTACGAATATTCAAACAAGCTTTTTTATTTTTTATACATTTTGGTAAGGTTATAAATTTAGATCCGCCGAGAGGTTGATATTTGTTAATATTTATTTCTACATGAGAATTGCTCGAAAATGTCCAACCACTATCTCTCTCCTGAAACTCTTCAATTTTCTTTAACAGTAAATCAACCGTTGCTTTATAAATTGAATCAAAATCGTAATTAAAATTAATAATAATGTTTTTTGTGGCGAAGGATTTCATTTCCTTTTGAAGAAAAAAAGAAAAAAGTTCGAAATTTATTTTCACAGCTGTATGTTTCAATAATGAACGGTTTATTAGAGTTTTAACTTGTTCACTAATATTAATGAGAAACATTTCAGGAAAATTATTTATTTGTTTACCAGTTGCAATGATCTTGTAACTAACGATTCGTTTTTTAAACGCAGAATTAATAATTGCGACATTGTCAAAAACAGGGGTCGCACTATTGTTTTTATGAACATTACTACGTAAATGACCAGACCATCGGCGATTATCTACAAATAAGTTGCAAACCGAACAGTGAGGCATTATTTTACTACTTAATTGAAATTAATTATCTCCCAATATAGACGCTAAACTCGCAATGCAACGATCTTACCCCACGTATACCGACTAATGAACAATCGAAGTAAGTGTAGTGTGTCAGAATGATCAAATTGTTTAATCTGGACCAGCACCCTAATTGCGTAACACACTATTACTCTCAATTTGAATCATTTTGAAGATTATTGCTAATCCATTGCTCCAAATGTTAGAAAAATGTTTGCTCAGCAACGTAAATAACGCAATGAATGTTGTTGAACTGTCAAAATGAAACCCATTGCTACTGATAGTGTGTTACGCAATTGCCCTGCAGGTCTGCATACGTCTTCAAGTTTGATGATTACTTATTCATCAACCAGTGCATCTGATTAGGTATCAATGTGTTTCTGAAAAAAAGAAAGATCGTTTAGTACCTATTTTTAGTGAAAATCGACAACATTTTAAACGAAAATACGAAAAATATTCAATAATTACCTTCTTGCAAATTACTTAATGTTGTACATTAATGTTCCAATTTTATGTAGTTCAAATGTGAGGGTGAATTCAGATCACAATACTAAACGTCAGGTACTAGCTGCTTCGGTTATTATAAGACTGCAGTTATTTCGACATTCGCTATGAATCCATATATTTTTTAAATGATTAAAGGATTTACACTCCGTCACGCGTCGTAGCTTTGAGATAATGACAAATAAATTTTTAGTTTTTTGACTTTTAAACGTTACTAACTAACGAAGTATTCGTTATTGACTACCTATTCATACGATCAATTCCCGAAAAATCAATAAAATATTTGGTTGAAATAATTGTTATTGCGTAAAACATTACACGTGTAACCTTGTTTCTTTTTTTTCGTCAGCTAAGTTGCATTCGCAACAGTAAGCTATTTTAGTCAAGGTTGCTACGCATAAATAATATTAAGGTACGGATAAGTATCAGAAACTAGGTACACTATCACAAAATAAATAAAATGTAGTATGTATATAGGTTTCTAACCTTAAAAAGCGAATCGAAAATTAAGTTTATTTAAAATTTGTTACTGTTACAACTTATTTTCTGTACCTACTTCACTCGAGCATAAAAGTATCACAACAAGTAAAACTTGGATGTATAACGTGATAAATACTAATCTTATGATTGTCTCTAGATTGCCAAATAATTAAATTAATTGCAAGAAATATTATTATAGCGTTAGCGTTGTTGATAACTTATCTACTGGTTAACGTTTTGTCAACCCTAAGTCGTTTCGCAGTGTCGTCAATCGATGCTACCTGAAACATCCTTAGTCTTCACTTTTTGATCAAGTATAATGCGTCTAAGGAAAAAAGTTGTTTTACACAACATTATATGAACGGTTGCAGTCATTTTTAACATAGTGAATTATCATTCGTTTTCCGATCTATAAGCTACATGTTTTCGAAGTACTCGGTACAAATTAACTGAAGTCTACAAGTGTGGAAGTAATCTTCAAGAAGTGTTCTGCGATCCTGCTGCGTTATCCTATAAATATCAGTGTTGATAACTAACCGCTGCCTGCTGCCGTCAGTCACTACGCCTGCTAGCCTGCCATATCGATTGTACATAATTGGAAAATGTAAGTATAAAACATTCCACTCGGTACATAGTTCAGAGATCTGACCCGATGTACTAATTGTAATCATTATGTTTGACTATTATTTTGTTGTATCTTTATTTCAGGTCTGAGTCTGAGTGCGAGTACTTTCAACAAGCTCCGATCACCGATCAGAAAACCAAACCCGGCCGCAAACCGTCTGCAGACAACAATAGGAAACGCAAGTCGCACCCATCATCAACGAATTTAATTCGTACGAGGTAAACAAACTATTCAATAATTTAGTCCGCCATACCAGTTAAAAATCATCAGTCTTTTTTATTCGTACGTCTCTCATGTTCTGCAAGTACCTATTTTGACTGAGTGTGTATTTTTTTCCTGTGCGTATCTAAGCGGTAAATGTAACCTGTGTGTGTATGATGAACTAATAGAAGCTTTCGTTGTTGTTTCAGTAAAAAAACCAATACTGTTTATGATGTATTCGGTGTCAGTAACAACTACGGGTCTGACACCGTGCCAAAAGAAGATTCATCGAGTACATGTCTATCATCATTCTTCGTTAACCGAGTCGCCAACGGCTGCGAGCGGCGCGCAGCGAGCATCAACGGAGAGTACTACATCGACTGCAAGGTGTACAAGGCTGACGACGCACGCCACACCGACTCGCTGGAGCTGTGGAAGAAGGCGCTCGTTTGACTCAAGTTCCAGACCGACGCGGATTCGTCTCAGTGGCGAAAACTACAAGAGTTCGTGCGCTCGGTAGATACTTTATTCCTAGAAAAACCAATGTTTTACGAACAATAAACCAAATATAATATGTACCTTGTTTATTATGCAGATCCACTTCAAAGCAGTGAGTTAACAAGTCGTTTCTAATATTGAAACGCATGTCAAAAACACCAAGTCGTTTCGACCCACGAAGCGCATTACAAAAACCAACAAGTCGTTTCTAATACTGAAATGCGTGACCAAATCATCAAGTCGTTTCTTGTATTGAAACGCATGTCAAAAACACCAAGTCGTTTCGACCCACGAAGCGCATTACAAAAACCAACAAGTCGTTTCTAAATACTGAAATGCATGACCAAATCAGCAAGTCGTTTCCACCGTTGAAGCGCATATCAAAATCATCAAGTCGTTTATAACCATGAAACGCATTTCAAAAATGACTAAATTGAATCTTAATCATTGATCGTGTGGATAGTTGTCACCACTGTCCGAAGCGAAGCAAACTCGCCTAGCTACTGGCGGCCAGTCGTATAACTCGCATGATCTTTGTATAAGTACAGTAATACCAGTCGATTCTAATACTGAACGTGCCAAATTCATCAAGTCGTTTCCATTGCTGAAGCGCATTACAAAAACCAACAAGTCGTTTCCACCATTTGAAGCGCATATCACTAATCATCAAGTCGTTTCTAACAACGAAACGCATGTCAAAATGATCCATACCATCGTCCGCAGCGATGTGAACTCGCCCAGCTACTGGCGGCCAGTGGTATAACTCACATGATGTCCAGGTGAGTACAGTAATATACTACACAGTCGAGTCGATCGTTTAATATTGGGCATTCTATGCCACTGGCGCGTAGCGAGGCGCACTAGCCGAGCTACTTGCCGACAGTGGCATAGAATGCCCAATATTACCCTACTCCTGTTGTACGTATGTATTTATTTTATTTATAAAAAAAAAAAAAAAAAATTAATAGCATGAAGTGCATGAGCATGTATGTAAATATGTATCATTATAATAATTTTATATGTAAAAAAAAATATATATATATATGTATAAAAAGATGGACTCACGTAGATTTAAGCTAGTATTGTAAGTTTAGAGTAATATGGATGTGTCCGATGCGGGAGTATGAAACTGTTCCCTAGGAAAAGAAAGTTTAATGTAAACAATAAAATACTATAAAAAAGGGCGCGGACCACCAAGTCCGCGGAAATTAATGTAATAAAAAAAAAAAAAAAAAATGTTATTGAGTCGGGCTTGCTGTTCCAGTGACTCAATCTTTAGTTCCAGTTCGGATAGTTTGTTATTCGTGTCGTTATCCGATGAACGAGACGACAGCTGTAGATCTTCGACTTTTCTCTCGAGATTGGTTACGCAATTTTTGTAGGCTTGGTTTTCCTTCTTCAAATTATCCATCTGCTGCCTCATCTCCTCAAACTTGCTGTTCATGAAGTCCACTGAATCCCGAATCTCCTGGTTAATGGTCTGTATTGAGGAATTTTGTGTTTTCAGGACCTTAATCTCAACAACAAGTGTTTCCAGCGCCGAAGTTTGTTGCTCCACCAGTTTCCGCACATGCTCCTCTTGTTCCTGCTTCCAGGTTTTTAACATAGCTTTTATCTCCAGATTGTGCTCCACAAGCACCTTATTGGGTGAGAAGTCACAACGAGGTCGTTTACGGCGTGACTGAGTGTTTACGTTGCCGTCACTGCATACAGCTTTTGGAATGTCCGAATCTGACATTGATAAGTCACTCGTCAGGCTATGGTTCCTAGCTCCCGTTGCTGGAGGTGTACGTTGCATTGCGATGCAGATGAGTATTTTGCACACTCGCAGTTGTATCGGTAAGTTGACAAGAACCGGTGAGTCACGATAATGGAGATAAGAGCAGGATAGCAATTATGACGATTGTACTGTTTACACGGAGGTGAAGGCGGGCTCGCGGTCACTCGGTAGGTACACTCTACAAACGTCACCAGCACATCAAGCTACACACAATCTGTCAAATTTCTTTAATACATTTTTAACTTTATCGCTAAACCATAAGGTTCAAAGTTGAATGTGCTGGCGTCCGTACATAGCGCGGTTCGCTTCGCCACGCGCCGGGCGAGTAGCCATAAAATCAATTTCAAAGTAAACATCTTTGGTTAACGATAACTTTATTTTTTTGTACTAAGACATATCAAAATAAAAAATTGATGTTTAATAAAACTCATCCAAGTTTATTTTGCCAAATTTTGCGCACTGAATAAAAAATATTCCTGTATATAAGGTGCTATAAAAATATCTGCCACGGCTTCAATGGGAGATAGTATTTTGTATATAGATTACAGTAGTGAAGAAATTTTGTACCCCGGAATAGTTAAATCAATTTGAGAAAATAAAGTAATTAAATAAACATTTACTCTATTCTGTATAACGTGGTTCACAAACTACGCGCGATGTGTCGCTTCGTCACATTTTGCTAAATGAAATGACGGTGCGGCAACAGCTAATTACTATGGGACGGTTTCATGCAACTAAATCAATTCAAATTTATACGCACATTTTTTTGTATGAAAAAATTTATGACATAAGATCAATAATGTATCTTTACTATTGTAATCTATATACAGAATACTATCTCCCATTGAAGCCGTGGCAGATATTTTTATAGCACCTTATATATATTATGACTACCATACATACCGGAATCAGACAAAGATTCAACTATGATTCTACGACGTTTACGTCTTCGTTCATCTTCCAGCTTCTTGATTTTATGTCGATAGTCATCAATTTCTTGAGAATATTCCCGTTTTTTCGGCATTTTTTTTAAAACTAGTGAGCGCGCGTGTGCTTGCTATCATGCACGAAAAAAGAATGACCGCTTGACTAGTGGTGTGGTTATGGTCAGTAAAGAATCGACTTAATTGTAAAAAGTCGATACTTATATCGATTTTCATAAATCTCTTAAAGTGTGCATGTTATCTTGTACATTAAAAGGACTACCTGGTTATAATATATCTGAAGAATGAAGCGAAGAAATATAATTATGGTTTAAAAGCTTGCTTGTGCTTTACGTAGCGGTGATAAACTTCGATTGGTAAAGTTAAGCCGCCGTGGTCGAGCGGTGTTGGTCACGCTTTTTGTCTTGGTGGGCCCGCGCGAAGTGTCGTAAGATCGGATCCCACTAAACGCACTACTTTTTCTAATTTATTATTTACTTTAATTTGAATAAGTTAAGAAGTTCTACCTACCATAACAAAATGTCGCAGTTATCAGAGAATAGAAAGTTTCTTTCCGATACCGACCTAAATAAGGAATCTGACACAGTAATTGCCGGCGAACAAAATGTGTCAATACGTAAGCGTAAGCAGCCGGATTGTGAGTGGGCTCAGGCCATAAAAGATCTGACTATGGAATTCAAGGGTACGCTGAATGAGTGGACGCTTGACATGGTGGCTAGTATCAACAAAATATCTGATAACGTTGTATCAATAAAAGGCGACTTAGCTTCTCTTACTCAAGTCACGTCTGAGATTAAGAATGATATCAATTCCCTTCGTTCGGATCAGCTTCTTTTACGCCAGCGGGTATCTGAACTGGATGAGAAACATGAAAGTCTGGCGTGTCAAATCGATTCTCTTACGAACTCAGTCCAGTTTGTTAATGACGATCACACCGATCTCAGCAAAAGGATTGACCACTGCTGTAAACAAATTCAAGAGTCCGCTGGTTTGAATAAGCTGGTCTCCGATTTGGTGTCTAAGATTGATGGCCTCGAACAGGGCGCTCGAAATTGTAATATATGTAGAGATATGCAACATACCGGAACAGCGTAATGAAAATCTTATTGATTTAATGCTGAATATTGGCTCTGCAATTAAGTGCAATATACAACAAAACGATATAATATCCATTCATCGAGTCCCACGCGCGCACCAGCATGATAACAAGCCTAAAAATATTATAGTAAAGTTTGCTTCGAGAATATTACGCGATAATATCCTGAGCGCTCATCGACTTTGCAAGGGGCTCGCAGCGGAGCAACTGGGAGTATCGGGTACCTCACTGCCAATGTACATGCATGAACACTTAACCCTAAAAAACAAACAGTTGTTTCGTGAATGCCGGGACGCTGCCAAAAAGCATGATTATAAGTTTATCTGGGTTAAGCATGGAACCATACTTGTCCGTGAAAAGGAAGGCACTAAGGCCATTGCGATTCGGACCCCACAGAACGTCGCTAAAATCAAGCCTAGCTCTGCTGAAATTAAATAAGCATATTTGCTATAAATATGCTTCGCACAGCAAATGCCTTTATGTTGTTTCTTTATTTGCACTGTATTTGATTACCGCATGCGTTTCTGTCATAGATTCCCCTAATATAATAGTTCTAGTTTTGGAGGGAGAGACATTTTTTGTATTCCTGTGTGATCTTGGGTGTATAGCTCTGATCGAAACATGTTCTGCCTGTATAAAAATAAAAGTAAAAAATATTTCTGGTGTGATTGCTATTCGCTTTTTACTGGGCGTGTTTTTCAGGTTTATTGCACAATTGTGTTGCTTTGTATTAATACTGAATAAGTCAACTTTTAGAATTGAATTGATTAGTTTTGTGGTAAGAAATCTTTTTGTTGTGATTGCTATGCGCTTTTTGCTGGGCGTTGATGGCATATCGCATTATGTTTATCTGGACTGTGAAATGATGTCCTCATTGTTCTTGGGCTGCAAATATACATTGCGTCATGTGTTTTTCAGGTTTTTTGTACTTTCATATTGCTTTGTATCGATACTGAATAAGTCAACTTTTGGAATTGAATTAGTTAATTTTATAGTAAATAATCTGTTTGGTGTAATTGTAATGTGTTTTTCGTTAGGCGTTGGTGGCATATCAAATCATATTTACCTGGACTCTGTGACATTGTTTTTGAATTGCAAACTTGTATTGCACCATGTTCTTATCATGTTTTATAGTAAGTTATATTATTTTGTATTGAAATTAAATGAGTATTTTATAAGTGCAATACTATTGTTGATTTTAAGAGTCCCTATCAATTTCTGCGCGCTACTAGATTAGGTAATTATAGGAGCGCAATGTGTCTGTGTGCGTTCGAACTATAGCTGATAATCGTAGTGTGCGTTGAAGCGTACGATGAAGCGGGAACAAATAATCTTGGTCCGGAACCGCTATTATTAGTACTCCATAGTTTTTACTAAGATTCCGTAATACTGGATGGATAAAAAAGAAAAGTAAAAGTAAACTAAAAGTATTTACACAAAGTTTTTATTTAGTGACTGGGCGACTCCAGGTATTCGTAAAAGCAGGGAAAAACTTTTTGAACTTTATGGCTTAAAGCAACATATGAATAATACAAACTTTCATCAGTATGTTGCAAAATATTCAAAAACGTTTAAAAGTGTGTGCCAAATAGCTAAAGCTCTTTATATTAGCAATAAAATAAAATCAGCTGATGATAAAATAAAAACTACCTGGCAAATAATAAATAATGAAACAGGTAGGAAAAAACAGCGTAATACTGAATTTAATTTAGAGACTGCACATGGCCCCATCAACTCAGATGTAGAAATAGCTCAGGAATTTGAAAACTTTTTTGCTAATATTCCCATTAAAACTACTGAAGCTTTAAATTCATCCTCCACGCTTTCTGCTGCCTTACTTAAAAAGAATGTAAAGGCATGCCCTTTGGAGTTTAGGTTTCAGCATACAAACCCCCAGGCTGTTATAAAAGCTTTTAAAGATCTTAAAATTAAATCAACAGAAGATCTCTGGGGAATGTCTGTAAAAGTATGTAGATCTTTTATCGAAACCATTGCACCCTATTTAGCTTTCATATTTAACACCAGTGTTGACCAAGGAGTCTTTCCAGATCTTATGAAACATAGTAAAGTAGTACCACTGTTCAAATCCGGTGATAGTAAAGAACCCAACAATTATAGGCCTGTGTCAATTCTGCCAGTTCTCAGTAAGGTGTTTGAAAAGTTGATGCTCAATCAAATGTTACGTCACTTTAATAAAAATTCCATCTTTCATGAACACCAGTACGGTTTCACCAAAGGGCGTTGCACTACTGACGCCGGTGTTACCCTAATAAAGAACATTTTTAACGCCTGGGAAGAAGCACAAGATGCCATTGGAATCTTTTGCGACCTCTCTAAGGCGTTCGATTGCGTAAACCATGAGACACTTCTGATGAAACTGGAGCACTATGGGATTAGAAAAACAGCACTTGATTTGCTAAGATCATACCTGAAAGATAGAAAGGTTAAAGTTCAAGTAAACGGCGTAAACTCGTTGGGGTCTGAAATGACAATGGGCGTTCCTCAAGGTTCGATATTGGGTCCATTCCTTTTTTTAGTTTACATTAATGATTTACCCCAATTACTTCAAAATCAACCGAAGATGGTGTTATTTGCTGATGACACATCGCTGATCTTTAAAATAGACCGACGGTCACAAAATCTTGACGACGTGAATAACTCTATTCTTCAGGTCCAAGATTGGTTTACGGTAAATAATTTAGTACTAAATGAAAAAAAAACCAAATGCATTAGATTTAAATTACCGAATGTTAAAAGTAATGAATGTGACGTCATATTGAATGGCCAAAAACTAGAATTTATTCATCAGGCAGTTTTCCTAGGAATCACGCTAGACGAGAAATTACAATGGGGACCTCATATAACATCTATTGCGGGGCGGCTCAGCTCGGCCGCTTATGCTGTTAGAAAGATAAGACAGTTAACAGATGTAGAAACCGCACGTTTGGTCTATTTTAGTTACTTCCACAGTATTATGTCATATGGTATTTTACTATGGGGTCGGGCTGCTGACATTGAATCCATTTTTATTTTACAAAAGAGAGCTGTCAGAGCCATTTACAATCTACGTCGCCGCGAATCTCTTAGGGAACTATTTAAAAAGGTTAATATCATGACGGTACCTTGCCAATTCATTTATGAAAATATTATGTACGTTAGAAAAAATCAACATCTTTTTAATAAAATAAGTGATAGACATAATTTTAATACTAGAAATAAAGATAAATTAGATCAACCTTTTTTCAGATTATCTAAAGTACAGACATCTTTTATGGGGTACTGTGTTAAATGTTACAACAAAATACCTTGTGACATATTGCAATTAAATGAAAGAAAATTTAAAACTCATATTAAAAGTACACTTTGTAAACAAGGATATTACAAATTAGAAGATTACATCCAAGATAAGAATGCTTGGAAACATGCTGGTCCTGCTCCATAGGACAATCTAGAGTCTAGACAAAATCAAACTGGTCGCTAATTTAATTTATATATTTTTTTTATGACATTAGTTTTACTTTTTGTGGCTACAGTAACTCACACACTTGTTAAAATTATATAAAAATAATCTACTTTAACAATAGTTGTAAATATGTGAGCACCATGTATCTATCACATAATTGATTTACCTGTCATTGCTTTATTTTTAATTCTTTTTACCTTTTGTTGGCAGACTAATTTTTATTCTAGATGCATCGTCTTCACATATAATTATATAATTAATGTACCTATACAGAACTTGTAAAACATTTTAAAAGAGTAACGGTGGAGTTTCTTGCCCATTCTTCTCCATACGAAAACTACCTTTTGGAATGGGCGACTAGAATCAATTGTTTTTACTATAATTTTTGACGTTCAAAAGTGCCTTTACTGTGCCTAATTGAAATAAATGATTTGACTTTGACTTTGACTTTGATTTTATTGTGATTATGACATGTTATGTTTAGGTCCCCTAAATACAATAAATATCGTTGAAATAAAAACATCTTAACCTAGTATTCACTATAGCAAAAGCAAATTACAAAGTGTGACCAGCGTATACAAGGTACGTCTGAAACGAATTACACGTGTTATTGTTTACCTAATACAGAACGAAGGGGTCTGTAGTATTTCCCTCGCTATAAGACCGCATACCATGAGAGTATAGTATAGCGAGCCATTTTGTCTTATTTATTTTATTTATTTATTAGGCTTTTCAACAATGAGTACACTGTTACTTTATAATTTGTCTTGTTTGTGTGTTTGTATTTGTGTTTTTGCTCATTGATGATGTTCCAAGTAATATTTGATTTTTGGTAGATTTCTGCCATGTAATTCTCTACAAATACAATTAAAATATTTTTAGACTATATTAATAATAGTAAATTATTACAATTTTCTTAATTAAGGTGATTGCAACAATTATTATTTACCTAAGAACTGCACGTGCCTTTCGTGTTTTTTCAACTTTATTCTTTTTACCTTTGATTTTTCCATGATAATAAAGTTCACTTTTTCGACCCATTTTCTAAAAATATATTCACCATTATTACTAATAGTACAATACAAAACATTAATAAGTCACACTATTAAAATAAAAAAATAAATATACTTAGTCTCAAAACTGGTCAGGCGTAGTACAAAATCATGCGCGATTCGCTAGTTACGTCGGGAGCGGCGAACGTCACAGGCGACACAGGTCCTTCGTCGAGAAGCCCTCGGGCGCGACTGAATGCATCGAGCGAGCGCATCGGTTAATAAGGCATTATTTAAATATTTTACTACAATTAAATAAGTAGTCTAAATTAAAATATAAAAATTGAGTTTGGTAGATAAACACCTCAAATTTTAAAATATTTAACACTTATTGTTATTTTCAATCAATTCTTACACATAGACGACGGTTTTGCACATGATTTTATTGGAGTTTTTCAGCGTAGTCAACATTTTTTTACAAGTACTAATTCATTAAACTTTAAAAAAATAAATTGTAGACTTACTAATATACTATGTTCCCAATATTTGGGATTTTTTTCAGATTGTTATTTGCTACCAGTAAGCTAAAAAAGCAATTGAAAAACATGGTGTTTCGTGTTTACGTAAAAACGTGTGTTAGATTTTTATTTTTCTTAATTTATATTAAGTAGTTATCAAAATTTTAATTTGTAGACTTACTAGATAAATAGATGATAAATAACTGTGCATTTTAAAAAAAAGTAGATAACTTAAGGATATTGAGAAAATTGCGCTGAAAAAAATGGAATTTACTGTTTTTAGACAGCGAAATTGATAGGGACTCTTAATAGTCACATTGGAAAATGCTGGCACTATTTTATTCTGGATAGCTCAACGTTACGATGACAGATAATTTAATAATATATTACCAAAATTGTAGGGGAATCCGTACGAAACTGCATACACTATACATGAATATCCTTGCTAATTCTTATGACGTAATAATCTTAACCGAGACTTGGCTAACGCCCGATATAGCTGACAGCGAGTTCATCGATGAACGTTATACTGTACACCGATGTGACAGAGATCGCGCTGCTACCAAAAGGAAAGACGGAGGTGGCGTCCTCGTCGCTGTGTTAAAAGGCCTGCGCCCGGTAAGATTACTTCCATGTTCCTCTTTACATACGCATATTGAGCACATGCTAATACAGTTGCCATGCTCAGGTCGAGGTGGAAATTTAATTATCGCTGCAGTTTATATGCCACCCAAAACACCTGAAGGTATATATGTTGAATATTTCGATTTATTACAATCCCTACTTGGTCGTAATAATCCTGAACACTTTTATCTGTTAGGAGACTATAATTTACCCGAAATTGACTGGGTTACGTGCACCGCGGGTACCTCACAAGCTGCTCAGACTTGTAGAGGTAATTCTCCTATATGTATTCACTTAGGTCAGTTCATGTCCTTTCTCGACGCTCATCAATTTAATAGTGCAAGGAACTTGAATGGGAGAGTATTGGATTTGGTCATTAGTAATGACGACTGCACCACATACTCGCCCACGGATTATTTACTGCAGTTAGATTACCATCATCCCCCATTTTGTGTGCTAATATCTGTTTCATTACCCAATAAGTCAATGGGCCGTAAGACAATTAAAAAATATAATTATTTTAAAGCAAATTACGACAACATTAATCAAGATTTGAAAGAAATAAATTGGGAAGATACGTTTTTAAATGATCAAACACCTGATGAGTATTTAAGCACGTTTTATAACACTATTTTTGGCATAATAAGGAAACATGTACCTATGGTTGGTGATAGGTCTTTAAAGTTTCCTGTGTGGTTCTCAAAATCTCTTATACATATATATAAAAACAAAACCAAAGCGTGGATTAGATGGAAAATGTACAAGAACTTATCTGACTACGAGCAGTTTTCACTATTCCGCACGCGATTTCAGTCTGAGTGCAAAGAATCATATAGAAAATACATTAGTTCTGTAGAGGATGGTATTCGAAACAACATTAAACATTTCTGGACGTACATTTCTAAGCAAAAATCCATCACTGGAATTCCTTCCACTATGAAATACAAAAATCAGCCATCTAATAACCCAGAGGATATATGCAATATTTTTTCCAACTTCTTTAATTCTGTTTATGAACCGTCCACCTTGAAAACTGTACCGTCCTCGCATACTGATTGCTCCCCCAGTTGCTCGCTGATAAGTGGCATTCAATTTTCAGTGGCTGATGTACTGAGTGAGCTCAAGTCATTAGACCCATCTAAAGGACCTGGGCCGGATGGTTTGCCAGTAATCTTTATTAAGGGGACTGCCACTAATCTTTGTACACCATTGCATACCATATTTAATTTATCCATTTCACAGGGGATATTTCCGCAAGCTTGGAAACTTACAAATATAACTCCAGTCTACAAGTCAGGACCTAGGCATGACGTCGAGAACTATCGACCAATATCAATATTGTCAGCTTTGTCAAAGGTTTTCGAGAGATTAGTACACGATAAAGTGTACTCTCTACTTCACAACGTTTTATTACCACAGCAACATGGTTTTGTCAAAAGGAGATCAACCACGACGAACCTGGTGACTTTTGCAGATTACTTGTTTAACAACTTGGACGCTCGTGTGCAAACTGATACCATATATACTGATTTCAAGAAAGCCTTTGACAAGGTTGACCATGAACTGCTTTTGCAGAAAATTGCGTTTAATGGGATACGTGGGGACCTTTTAAGATGGTTCTATTCATATTATGTTTGCAATAGAACTCAGAGAGTTGTAATAAATGGTTTTTGCTCTGCTACTGTAGATGTTACTTCCGGAGTACCGCAGGGTTCCATTTTGGGACCACTCTTATTCATTTTATTCATCAACGACGTCGATACATGTTTTAAAAATTTAAAATTTTTGTTGTATGCTGACGACATTAAAATATTTAGATCTATTAAAAGTCACCGTGATTGCTCTCTCCTACAAGAAGACTTGGATGCGTTCTCGGCATACTGTACACGCAATAAACTTCAACTTAGTGTATCCAAGTGTCATGTCATTAGTTTTACCAAAAATAAAAACATCATACTATACCCCTACGCCTTAAATAACGAAAAACTAAAAAGAGAAACACTGGTCCGTGATCTAGGAATTCTGTTGGACGACAAACTCCATTTAGATTCCCATATTAACAAAATTGTTAATAATGCCTTCCGTATGTTCGGTTTTATTATGAGAACGGCTACAGTATTTACCCGATCTTTTACCTACTTGCATCTGTATAAATCGTTGGTTCGATCTCAGCTGGAGTATGCTGTTTCTGTATGGAGTCCCCACTATGGTAAATATTCTGATATGATCGAAAAAGTACAAAGAAAATTTCTAAAGGCCATGCATTTTCGTTGCTATCGTACTTATGCATCCTACAATGACCTATTGAAGAAATATAACCTGCAAAGTTTGAAGTCCAGACGAATTGTGTTGGAAACCATGTTCTTGTTTGATCTGTGCAATACTTATGATTGTGTCGATATTCGCAACAAAATTGGCTATTTAGTACCCAGAACAACGATATGTCGTGGGGTGCGCGCAAGACCTTTATTTGCAGTAAGTTCTTGTCGTACAAACGCGGGCTTGCGAGCGCCCCTACGCCGCCTTACAAATCAATATAACGAGATCTTTGAGAATATTGATTTCTTTTCTGTTTCTGCTCAGAAATTCAGAGGTCTTATCCACAAAATGGTTTAGATTTTAAGGGTTAGTTTTGTATAATATTTGCTCATTCTCTCTCCCTCTCTCTTTCTCTGTTGTTTGCATGCCGTCAATGTTTAATTTTACTTCTAACCACTTTTCTGTTTTAACAGCTTAGAATAGCGCACTGTTAGATATAATTGTTAATATGCTATGGAAAATGTCGTAGGTTATACATTTGTAACTCTTGTTTATTTATAACTTAGTATAAGATTTTAATGTATAACTGTTTATTTTCCCAAATAAATAAAATAAAAAAATAAAAAAAAAGTTTCCTATTTTCATATTAACTTTTACTCAGTGTCAGTGTTGTCATATTTTCTCCAGAGTCCACTAGAAGTCGCAATTTTTTAAAATTATTCTTATTCTTATTATCGATGTTCGATCGCCGTTTTGGAGGTCCATTTTAAGATTTGAGAATGAACACAATATAAGTTATTCACAGTATTTTTTTAGCATCATCATACTATAATAACAAAAAAACGTCAGTATTTTTATGATTTATTTCTCACATTCACAGGGTTTAAATAAAAAATAAAACATGCCATTATCGTGTTACATATTATAACATTTTCTCGAGTCAAAGTTTAAGTAGTTGATTGTATTGTTTTCTACAAATTGAATTAGTCTAACCACTAGACAAAACCACCAGCCACTAAAAACAAAATTTTGTCCGCCAGCACCTGTGTCCAAACCCCAAGTTTAGTGGAAATCCCACTAAGTTGACAACACTGCTTTTTTTACGATTTTATCGTTGGCCACAGGTAACTAAAACGTGAAAAATAAAACGTTTCCTTGCGTATTTCAAGTATGGTAGTTTTTGGTAGAAAGTGTATTATAAATTGGTTTTTCATTTTTCGGCAATCATTGTACATTTTTATTTATAAGCAGTCGGTTGTAATCAATACAAAATGTAATTATAGCAAAAATATTCAAAAGCGAATACTTCATATCCACATAATTATATTCACCCAGGGAAGAATTACTTCAACATAATTTGATCATACCAAATGGACTTTATGGAAATAGAACAAACAGTATTGTCATATGTGATGGAACCTATATTTATGTGCAAAAAAGCTCGAATTACTCATTCCAGAAACAAACATACTCGCTCCATAAATATGTATAGAAATCTTTTAAAACCTTTTATGATTGTCGCTTGTGATGGATATATTCTTGATTGCTATGGCCCTTACAAAGCAACAACTTCGGATGCTGATATCATGAATAATTTGTTTTGTGATGGTTCTGCTTTAAGGGAGTATTTTCAACGTGATGATGTGTTTATCTTAGACAGAGGTTTTAAGGGTAGTATAAGTCAGTTACAGGATGTGACTATAGAACATGTATACCAGAATCATTATTAGAAAGCGAGCATCAATTAACAACTGCTCAAGCAAATAGAAGCCGCTGCGTAACAATTTGCAGTGGGTGGTAGAGGCCGTCAATGGTCATTTTAAAAGAGATTTTAAACTGTTAAGACAAGAATATTTTCATCGGTCTCTACCACATATGATGCAGAATTTTCAAATAGCTGCAGCATTGTTGAACATATTTGGTGTTCGTTTTGAGAACAATATTTATTCCTCAGAAATATTGGAAATAATTCGAGAAAGAATAGAGTTAGAAAATAATCTGGCAAACATGGTAGAGGCTCCTAATATGAATAGACGACCAGCCCAGTTTGAAAATATATGTGCTGACCAAAATAATATTTCATTTTTTCCAACATTGGAAATAGCGATTTATTTCTGTTCGCCTTGGGAACGTACCAAATAAGACAAGCTCGGTCTTATTACGGCGAACATGTACGTTTCCGAGGCGGATACAGAACAGAGGTGAATAGGGGCGAAATTATAAATCAAAATGAGAATAACCTTAGAGGAGGTAGTGGACAAAAGACCCTTATAAGAGGGCAATAATCTAGACATCAAGAACATATCTCAGCACCAGCAGGTTTTCTTGATGAGATAATAATACGAGACGAGGAATAAAATAAAAATGTGTAACAAAATGTGTTTTATATTTGCCCTAACATTAGGTATTATAACCCTCAGTTTTAGTGTTTACGGGGCAAGTTTTTTTTTTTTTTTAATACGCGCCCAGCTTCCGTAAACAATTGAGTAGGTAGGTACTACTCTACACCGAGGGTTAGAATTTATTTGGGTTTATCTCATTGTATCCGTAAATACTCTTATCCTCACTTAGACCACACCACATTATCCATTTCTTTATGATTTAATTTCAATCTGCGATGTTTTATAGATAATTGTTGTTTGACGTTCATTCATAATCATAACCTAAAAATTCAAACACCGAATTCTTTTTTTCCGGCTTTCCCAAATAAAAATAGTCTCATTTATAGATTCTGGAGCTAACGCTAAATCTTTTAACATATTTTTCATTACGGGGGACGCTTCAATTTGATCCCAGACAACTCTTAGTATGGAGACCTGCCATTGTTCTTTAAATTTTCATATTCCTAACTTAAGAAATAACAGGTTTCCCATACAAACTTTCACCCCCTATATCCCCCCCCCCCCCTTAGGGATATTTTTGAGACAAAAAGTAGCCTATGTCCTTCCCTGGGATGCAATCTATCTCTCTGCCAAATTTTATCGAAATCCGTTCAAATCAAATCATTTATTTCTTTGCAAACATAGGTAAATAATTAATACAAAGATGTTGTCATAGAAGTTAGTTCTCCATGCTCTGCCGTCACATGGGCATGCAAATCATAATCAATTAATGTAATTTTAAATAACAATTCGAATATTATTATAATTCTATTTTAAAAATTAATGTCATATCATTTGAATAACAACAAATAAAAAAATTAAGAAAATGTCGTAATATTACATCAAATGTCACTAGCTACAATATTAAGTATGTCAATGGATACAATACAAGCATGTCAATATAAATAAGTAAAAATAAGAAAAGAAATAATTTATTTTATCAAAAAAATACCATTACATTTTAATTATTATTGCAAAGTGCATGTCAGGAATAATAAACTGAAAAACAAGATGAGTACCATGAAATCAATAATAATAATAATAATAAGTTTATTCATCAAAAAGTAAAAATACAATGTGACGGTTTCGGTGAGCCACAAACTAAGCATCGCTTGTATCTTGTGGCTCTGGAGTGCAATTTTACAATGTTAATGATTACATTACAGTTTGAGGATATTACATAGTTACAAAAAGGATAAGAGTTAAAATAAAATAAAATAAAACATTCGTGCGATTCTAATCACAAAATAAAATAGTGTTCGTTTAACCTAAGGCTTGTACTATGATGTGTGTGTGTTAAGGTGTGTGTGAGGGTGTTTGTGTGTGTGTTTGAGGGTGTGTGTATGTCTTTATAGGTGCTATATCAAAGCTTCGGTGGCGTCGTATGATAATTTTAAAAGAGCTGAAGTTAGGATTTTCTTACAGGTGGTGGTTGAGCAGTCTTTTAGGTTGCAGATTTTGCTAACTTTATTGTAAGTGTTGGGATGGGAAAAATGGGTACAGCGTCTAGCTAGTTCGGATTTAGCATTTGGTATGGGTACTCTGAAGACACGCTTGTTTAATAAGTCCCTGTAATCCGGCCGATTTTTTATTGTTGCATGATATTTAAGCGTTGCTTGAAGTACGAATATTTGTCTTACCCTGAGGACTTGAAATTCATGGTAGACAAGGTCTGTAGGGAATCTGAAAGGCTTTTTAGTGCGACTTTGATCAGTGCCCGCTATGCCCTTTCTAGCGTTATAAATGTGCTCTTGCCAGCGCGTCCCCAAATGCAAATACAGTACTTTATGATTGACTGGCAGAGTGCGAAGTAGACCATTCGCAAAATATCGATAGGGGTGCAGACTCTGAGTTTTTTTAAAACGTGTATCAGTTTTCGTACTCTGGAGGAAAGGGCAAAAATGTGGGCTTTATATGTTAAGTTGTTATCTATGGTTATTCCGAGATATTTGATCGTGTCAGTACGTTCAAGGACTTTACATGAGCAGGGGTGGTGTGGCAGTTGTGAGTAAATAATGTGTTTCTGTGGACAGGTATGTATTTTTAAGGACATAGTTTGAGAGGCACTGGAGGAGCTAGTTTTGGAGAAGGCAACATATTTACTTTTACTAACGTTAAGTGTCAGTAAGTTAGAGTCTAGGGATTGCGCTATCTGAGAGAGGCCTTGTTCCGCCAGTCGATAAACTCGGTCCCATGACGTGTCGTGGAAGACGATGGCTGTATCGTCAGCGTAGGAGATCACTTCAGCGTTTCTAAGAGGGAGATTTACTACGTCATTGATATACAGTGTAAACAACGTCGGGCCAAGGGTACTGCCCTGCGGAACTCCAAATGTGATAGGAAGCAATTTGCTTTGGTGACTGTCTATTTTACAATATTGATACCGCGAGCTTAAGTAGCTGTGAAACCATTCTAGAGGAGTACCTCTTATACCTATTGCTTCAAGTTTCTTCAAAAGCAGTCCGGGAGACACGGTGTCGAATGCTTTTGCCAAATCAAGAAAGACACCAACACAGCATTCTCCATTTTCTATGTGGCGAGAGACTTGGTTTGTCAGAAGTGACACCGCGTCTTCAGTGGATCTTCCCCGGCGAAATCCGAACTGCCTATCTGAGACAATGTTGTGCTTCTCTACAAAATTTACTAATCGCTTGTTTACTATTTTTTCTAAAATTTTAGAGACTATACTTAACAGGGCGATAGGTCTATAATTTTCTGGCATGTCTTTGGAACCACTTTTGTGAATTGGGGACACTGCAGCAATTTTCCAAGAGTCGGGAACGACACCTGATTCTAAGCTTAAATTAAAGATGTGCGTAAGTGGCTTGATTATACTCTCTCGGCAATTTAAGAGTAATGGGACTGTTACTTTATCTGGCCCTGGTGCGCTGTCTATTTTAAGTTGCGTATTATGTCAGAGACTTCTTCTTCACCGGTCGGATGCAGAAAGAACGTTTGTGAATTAGAATTCGGAGTTATGTTTGATTCTATTAGTGAGTGGTGAGTGGTTGAGAGTTTATTTAGGATCTTGGCTGCGTGTTTTTCCCCGACAGCGACGAAATACTGATTGCAGTTGTCAAGTGATGATGTTGCGGATATACTGGACGCAAGTAGGTGAGATGATGAATTGTGGCGAGTATTAGTTCCACAAATATCTTTTATAGCCGTCCATAGTTTTTTTTTGATTTTTCTGGTTCCCTTCGATTTCTTGTCTGTTGTGTAAGTTTCTGAGTTTCCGAAGTAGTGTGCACATGAAATTCCTGTATCTGGTGTAAATTAAATGTTTTGTTTGATCGTCAGGGTTGGCTTTGCATTCAAGGTGAAGTTTGTCGCGTTGCTTCATGCACCTAATTAAGCCAGGAGTGACCCAGGGTTGGATGTTAGCCATTCTACGACTGATTTTAACGTTTTCTGAGTGTTTGTCAGTGGCAAGTGAGATAACGTTGTTGAAGTACTTTAAAGCAGTGTTTACACAAGATGAACTAGTAACTAAATCCCAGTTTGTGTCAGTGATCTCACCAGCTACAGCGGTCCAGTCAGTTTTGACTCTCCAGCGTTTGTTGTTTTTAGGGCGTTCCGTTTTTATGGGAACACTACATAAGGCTAGGTCGTGATCGGTAATAGATAAGGTACAAACGAGGCCGAAAGGTATTGCTGGTGATTTTATAAATATGTGGTCAATACAAGCTCCGCATCTCGTTGGGAGAGTTATAGCATAAACCGTGTGAGGCCATGAGACAAGCGTAGTTACATACTTGGTTATTACTTAGGTCGTTAATGCTTAGGTTTATGTCGCCAGCCACAATTAGTGTTTGTTGGTTTTTAAGATTAAATAGGGTGGTGTCAAGGGAGTTAAGAAATTGCTCTGTGTTTGTAAAAGAGGGAGACCGGTAAATGGCTAGGAGGCTTAAGTTGTTGTTGGTTTTTATTAATATACTGTCGGCGTCAGCAAGGTTAGATTCTACGGTGACAATATTGCTGCACCAGGCTGTTCTTGTGTAGATAACAATTCCCCCGTTTTTGTTTACTTGTTTTGATGTTCTGTATGCGCTATATCCTTGAAGATCCTCTATAATGGAGCCGTCAGACAACCAACACTCAGTGAGCACTATAACGTCGATATTTGAGTCTAACCGATTTAGAGCAATTACAAAGTCATCAAAATTTTTCTGGTAGCTTCTAATGTTGTATGTTAGCACCTTGATGTTGTCTTTGGAAGCATTTAAGATACTCTTGCAGTTTTCAAGAGATTCTACTGTGTGACATTCTATATTAAAGGTTTCATCTAGGTCGTTGTATACGCTAAGTAAAGCCATTTTTAAGTGTTATAATATAAAGATGAAAACCGAAACTCAGTGAGGTGATTTTTAGTAGAATGTTTGTTGTTGCAAGAGATTTCATTTCTTTTATGTTACAGAAGATTCTTCCATGAGACGAATTATGTAGTGTAGAATTGTGTGTGTGCTTTTTTAGGGGCGTGTGCGTTGGTATTAGTGTGAAAATTGGAGAGTTAAGATGTGTGTATTTGAGTACGAGCCGTTGTAAGAATTTGAGCAAATTTAGTACATTAAACAAACAATAGAAATATTTATAAAGTATAAAAATTGAAGTGAAACGTACCAGGTGCATGGGTACTTGTGCTTCTAGTATTTGATAAAAAACATTTTAAACAAGCATTTAAAAATGTTCAAAATTGTTGTTAAATTTAAAAAGAGATTTAACAGGTGGTTGGGTTTCTGCCTTCCCGTGTATTTAAGCTTTAACATAGTAAACAGTCGGTGAGAATATTTAACTATTATTTTTATAGCGAAACATAGAAGGTGCTTGTGTTTGTTTACAAGCCCTTGTTTGTGTTCGAAAAAATTTAACGTAATGAACAAATATAAAAAGTATTTAAGAATTATTAAGTTAATAGAGAAACATAATAGATGCTTGATTGCAAGCCTTGCTAGGTATTCGACCTTTAGCATAAAAAACAAATAATAATTTTTTTTAGGAAATATAAAATTCAAAGAAAAACATAACAGGTGCTTACATAGAGACTTCCCTGGCTCGCTAAGCCTCTGTTTGTACAGTTGAGATGGGGCAGTGGCGCGATAAGTCATGCTGGTTCCTGATGGCGACGGCAGGGCTTCCTTCTTGCCTGCGAATATTGACAGTCCCATTTTTGATCCAGCAGTACTTGTAGCCGCATTCCTTGGCCCGTGGCTTTGCTGCTCGAAATAACTGCCGGTTTTCTTTGGTCAGTCGCTCGTTAAAGTATACAGTCCTGTGAGTACCGGGTATTTCGAGATCATCACTAGAGAGGTTGCGTCTTAATTTCCCTGCGCGTAGAAATTCGTTGCGTTTGTTGCGACGCAGAAACTTAACAACCAGCGGACGGGGGTGTTTTTCTACTGGGGCATTAGTGGTGTTCTCAGTGTTGTTGCTGTGGCGTGGCCCAGCTCTAGTAACGTATTCTAGATCAGAGTCTTCGAGATTTATGCCAATTTTTACTGCCGCTGTGAGAATGATGTGAACAGGGTTTTCGTTGGCAGTTTCGTTTACGCCTAATATTTCCACCTGGTTTTTCAAGTAAGCTTGGGCGTGCGACTGTACTTGTTCATTAAGTTGTTGAATTGTGGACTTTAAGTAAGGGATTTCACATACTTTTTCCTCAAGGGCTTGAATTTTGGCTTCTGCGCAGGCCAAGCTAGCCTCAGATACTTCAAGGCGTTGGTTACACAATGTTAGGTGTTCTGTGAGCGTTTTGATGTGATATTTGAGATCACCTACGTCTTCTCGTAGTAGTTTAATTTCAGACGTTAGTTGGGACAGGCTACCGGAGTCCGAAGAAGTTGTTGGGGTATTGAATGACAAGCTGTTGCTGGTATTATTTGAGTGGTCGACGTGCTCGTTTTGTTCCGGAGGCGTGTTAGAGTTACTCGAGTTGAGCTTTTTATTTCGACAACCCGTGCATAACCATGTTGCTTTCGCGGCCTCTGATAATTTACGGAAGTCGGTTATTTTCACGCATAAAGGATGGTAACAATTATCGCATTCAATACATTTAGTATAATGGTTAGCTCTTAGTGTTTTAGCACAGGTAGCGCAGGTGTTTACCATTTTGAAGTGTGCAATATTAGTCAAAATCAGAGATAATAAAAATAAGCGTTGTTGTTTACTTGTTTGTGGATGTGTTTATTGTATTCGTGATGGATCGGAAGTCGTCGGGCAAGCTCGGGCGGATCGTGTCCTTGATTTCGGCAACCGGCGGCGCTTGCCGTCCTTCGGACTTACGCGCGTGCGACAAGGACGAATTATTTTGATTTCGCGTCCCGTCTCTTTTCCGCAAGGGGGAGAAGAGCTTACCTCGGCACACGTGCGGTATCGGATTATTATTAATTCACTTTTTTATTTGTTTATACTGCACCCCACAATAGTTTTTATCACTGTAGGTTATAGGTCATAGTTCCTTGTAGTTTTTTTTGTATTTTTGGGAGAGAATTGAGCACGTCCACTCCTCAAACGCTCTAGATTGACACTGAAATCTTAAATATCATTTAAGATTTCAAGACCATCGATACTTAGATCCCACTTAGGTGCCACAGATTTTTTCCGATAGGAACTCCGAGATATTATAATACGATTTATTTATGAGAAAGTTTTTTAAATGTATTTTAAACAAATTAACATATAAGATTTTGATTGATTCTGGTATATGATCATACATATATAATTGGTGCCATGCAGAAAACACTTTTATGTATCAGAGCTGTCTTAGACTGTCTTGCACATAACATATTGACATGTCGTCGACTACGGTTATTTGAGTCAGATAGCTTGGGAAACAAATTTGGGTTGGTTTTCACAAATACCGCAACCTCAAATATATACAGAGGGCAGTGTGAGAATTGTATACTGAATAAAAAATGGTTTACAAGTATCTGTACATTTCAATCCGAACATTGCCCTAACACACTTTTTCTGGGATTTCCTTATTGGCTGAGTTTCCCCAAAAAATAACGCCATATCTTAATATTGAACCCGCCATTCCATGGTATGCTGTAACTATAGCATCCGTTCCTATGACTGGAGCGAGCTTATATAAGGCATACGTCGATATGTCGTGCGGCGTCCCACAGGGATCGGTTCTGGGGCCGCTCCTGTGGGACATCGGTTACGACTGGGTGCTGCGGGCCGACCTCCCTGATGGCGTCAGCGTGGTTTGCTACGCTGACGACACGCTGGTCCTGGCGCAGGGGAGGTCGCATCAGGCGGCGGCCGACGCAATGACACGAGGGGTTGCGATAGTCGTGGAGAGGATCCGGCGGTTGGGTCTCGAGGTGGCACTGCACAAGTCCGGGGCCATGTCTTTTCATGGGCTCCGGAACGGGCCACCATCGGGATTCCAACTGATGGTAGGAGGGGTTCACATCGGCGTCGAGGCAACGATGAAATACCTGGGTCTCGTCCTCGACAGCCGGTGGAACTTCGTCGAACATTTTCGACGTTTGGCCCCCAAACTGGAACGGACCGGGGCCGCCTTCAAGCGGCTCTTGCCCAACCTGAGGGGGCCAAACGCCTCCTGCCGGAGGCTTTACGCGGGGGTCGTGCGGTCCATGGCCCTATATGGGGCCCCGGTGTGGGCGCGTTCACTGCGGCTGCGAGCCGCCCACTACCTGAACGCGCCCCAAAAGGTGGTAGCCGTAAGGCTGATCCGGGGCTACCGCACGATCTCGGGCGAGGCGGCAAGCCTCCTTGCCGGAATGCCGCCATGGGATCTGGAGGCGATAGTCCTCGCGCGCCTGTATGAGTGGCGCGCGGAGGCACTACGCCGGGGGGAAACTCCGCTTCCGCGGCAAATAGCGGCGGAGCGGACGGACTTCCGGCGCGATCTCATGGTGGTATGGAAGGAGCGACTTTCGCAACCCAGCGCAGGGCACGCCACGATAGTGGCGATAAGGCCCCTCTTTGAGGAGTGGCTAGAGAGGCGTCACGGCGTTCTCACCTACCGCCTGACGCAGGTCCTCACCGGACACGGATGTTTCGGGAGGTTCCTGCATATCATCAGGCGGGAGGAGACGCCCGGGTGTCACCATTGCGAGGATCGCCCAGAGGACACGGTGGAGCATACGGTGGAGGTCTGCCCCGCTTGGGCGGGGCACCGCCGTGTCCTCGTAGAGGCGATCGGCAACGGCGGCGACCTCTCGCGTCCGGCCCTGGTTCAAGCCATGGTCCGGGGCGAGAGGGAGTGGGAGGCGGTCACCTCCTTCTGCGAAGCAGTCATGCTAGCGAAGGAGGTGGCGGGACGGCTCAGGGAGAGAGCCGCACGCCTCAGCCGCCGCGGGAGACGCTACGGGCGTCGGGAGCCGCGTGACGACTCCCGGCCACCGTAGGCGCGGGCCTGCGGACGGAGAGTAATGGGTAGCTCTCCGTCCGAACAGGACCAGGCCCGTGCCGGACGGCGCGTATGTGTTCCACGCGCGCCTCAAAGAGATGTCAGCATAAAGGAAGGGGCCCGCCAGGGCCGAAGCCTGCCGGGGTAGCGGGATCGTCCGAAAGGGTTACCGCTGCCCCGGAACATAAAGGGCTAAGGAAGGAACACGGGTGGGTTTTAGTCAGTAAGAGTCTGACACTCCCTTCCGCTCCACCCAGAGCGGGAGGAGTCATTAGATGATTTCCCATCCACAAAAAAAAAAAAAAAAAAAGGCATACGTCGATTTGCTAAGTCGCTTTGCCAATTCGATAGTATGTGCTTTCCAATCCAAGCGTTGGTCTATGGTTAAGCCTAAAAAGGTTCTCAATTCGGATGTTTCTATTTTTTTAATTTTTTATTTATGTATGTTCGGGCATAACTCCGTCGTATATAGACGGATTTGCAAAATTATTTTTTTTGTTCGAACGAATTTATTCCGAAATGGTCCCATTTAAATTTCGTAAAGATCTGATGATGAGTTTCGGGGGTCCATATTGGCTCACCTAAAGTTCTTTACCCGAAATTGTTCTTCCTAATGATTTGTAATCCGAATGATCACTCTTCCTACCTGAGATAATTATGTCTATTCGCGATTCGCGATTGGTGACTCGCGGGTAGGGTTACCATCTGACCGGATAAAGCCGGTCTAGACCGGATTTTTACGTGTTAGACCGGACTCCGCCCGGGATTTTACGTCAGACCGGATTTTTGTCATACTTGCATGTTCTTCCGCCCACTCAAGCGGGTGCCGCACGCACTGCTCCCGGAACGCAAGCGCACCACAAGCACATGAGTAAATAAACCGTACAGAGGTAAAGCTTCAAACAACCGCTCGAATCACACGTTCTTAGGAAGCTTTGCCTCTGTATTTGCCTCTGTACGGTTTATCTACTCATGTGCCGCACTTGCGGCACGGGTCGCGGGCGGCGTGTCGCGCCGCGCGACACTCCGCCCGCGACCCTCCCTCGTATGATTGCATCGCACAGACCGCAAATCAATGTAAACAAAGCTACTTGTGTTAATTTCTCGTCGCACGCATCGTAATAATGGCGTCCGCAAACAAAAAACGCTGTAAATTCACGGATGTGTTAAAATCTAAATATCCTTCTTTTACTGAGGGTAGAAATGACCAAGAAGTGAGGTGTACTATTTGTGATTGTTTTGTGTCGATTGGATACAAAGGTGGAGCTGACATAGAAAAACATTTAAAAACAGAAAAGCACATAAAGAAGAACCGATTGTGCGCCAGTACAAGTAAGATTGATACTTTCATTACCCAAATAGGTAACAAAAGTAGTGCTGTTGATGCCACGCTTGCTTTTCATGTAGTTAAACACCACCAATCTTACAAAAGTATGGACTGTACTTCGCAGTTACTAAAAAAACTATTTCATGATTCTGATTTGGCAAAAAATCTAGCATGCGCAAGGACCAAAACAGAGGCTATTATAAATAATGTAATTGCGCCGTATACTATCGAAATTCTACTAGAAAAACTAGAAGACATTGTGTTTTTTGGATTGTCAACCGATGCCAGTAACCACAACGCTGATAAAATATTTCCGATAATCATTCAATACTTTGATTGGAAAACTGGCATGGAAAGCAAAATGCTTGAGTTAACATCCTTGGAAAATGAAACTTCGCTGACTATTGCTAGTTACCTACTTGCAACTCTCGAAAAATACAATTTAAAAGGTAAATGTGTTTCTTTTACGGGTGATAATGCTAATGTCAACTTTGGAGGTGTTACACGAAATGAGGGAAATACCGTTATCACCCATTTGAACCGGAACCTAGAGCAACAGATAGTAGGTGTCGGATGTCCTGCTCATATTTTACATAATGCAATACGCCACGCAACCGATTTGTTAGACATTGACGTTGAATCGTTAGTGATGAAAATCTTTAATCATTTTTCGGTATACACTATAAGAACAGAAAAGCTAAAAGAGCTATGCAGCTACATAGATATAAACTATGAAAAACTCCTTTATCACAGCAAGACGAGATGGCTTAGTCTTTTTCCAGCTATAGAAAGGATTCTCAAACTATACGAGCCATTGAAGGAGTATTTTACAACGACGGAAAAAGTACCTGTTCTGATAAAAAAGTTCTTCGAAAATGAAACTAGTGAGATATATTTGTTCTATCTACATTCTCTAATGGCTATATTTCACAAAAGGATTGCTTCGCTAGAAAAAGAGAAAAACTCAATCGCCGAAGTCCTCAGTGCATTAAATGGAACGACAGAGTCACTCAATCAAAGAATCGAGCAAAATTTCATCCCTTTGAAAGTACGAGAGCTTTTTCAGAAACACAATATTACCGCAGCTGACCAAACGAAGATAAATAGCGAAATAAAACAAATGTACGAAGAATGTATCAACTACATAAACCTTTGGATAACACCCTTACAATCCTTAAAATGCTTCGAATGGATGTGTTTAAAGAAGGATCTGCAATTTGAAAAAATCACAGATGCTCTAGTGTTTTTGAGGGACAAAGGAATTCCTGTAGATGACGCAAAACTATTTGAAGAGTTCTGCCTGCTTAAGAATTTTCTGAACACAAAGCAGAGCAATTTTTATGATGAGCTCGCTGAAAAGCAATGGTGTCTCTTTTTTAATACAATTAACGACAGCTCAAGAGTTACAGAATTTCTGAAGATTTGTCAATATTTCTTTAGTATTTTGCCACACAACGCAAATGTGGAGAGTCTTTTCTCTCATGACTTCTCAGTGGACCAAAGAAAGAAACAGACTTTCAGTGGAGTCGGTGAGAGCCATATTGCTCACGCAATATAACTATAAACACGTGACGTGTGAACAATTTTATTGCGAAATAGCTGGAAAAAACAACTTTTTGCATGCGGTTGCTAGCAACCAGAAATATGGGTCTAAATAATATAAGTAAATAAAAACGTACTTTAATACTATGATTTTTATTTAATACAGGTGCGTGACCGGACTTTTTTTTCAAAATCAGGATTTTTAGACATGTCTGACAGGATTTTGCATTTTTAGGCCTGGTAACCCTACTCGCGGGGCTCAAGCCGATGCAAAGAGAAATTATCAAACACTATGAGCTTTGACTGACTTTAAGGATTAAAGTTCCGGGTATAGTATTTATTTATAGATAATCAAAAATTTAACACACGTCCGCTCTCGAATAGGGCGCGATTCGATTTCGAATTTTTATTCTTATCGATTTAATTTTTATCGATTAATTAAGTTAGAACTGCGACCATAACGCACGAGCCGAGCGAGCGAAGCCAGAGTCCCACTCCAGTCATTCAGTCAAGTTCCAGAAACGAATCGGTCCTATTCATAATTATTGGTTCAGGTTAGGTTAGAACTGTGACCACAACGCACGAGCCGAGCGAGCGAAGCGAGCGTGCCGCGGCAGCGGCCGGCGAAGTGCCAGAACCGAATCGGTCCTATAGCTGTTATTGGTTTAGGTACGGTTAAAACTGCGGTATAAACTCCCAGGCCATAAACATAACCGTAAATGAGTCGTGTTTTATGAATTTTATTCATTTAAGACAAAAATCAGTGAAACGACCTTTAATCATTCTAAACAGTTGGTTTTTTAGACATAATTATCTCAGGTATAGTTATAGTAATAAGTATGTAACAACAATAATCAAAAATAAAATGCCTTTCTATCCACATATATTTTTTATTACACTTGGTAAATGTTTCTTTCTGAGTATGAGTGAAAATATTATGGTAATTATGTTTAGGGATAAAAGCGTTATGATAAAAATTAGTAGGAGTTTAAATATATTTACATTAATGATATTATTAATTACAATTTTCGGAAACATGAGTGTTATGAACATCGCCGGTAGCACTACAAATAGTATGAATGAAAACTTTAGGATGAAAAATTTTAGGAAGAGTGATCATTCGGATTACAAATCATTAGGAAGAACAATTTCGGGTAAAGAACTTTAGGTGAGCCAATATGGACCCCCGAAACTCATCATCAGATTACGAAATTTAAATGGGACCATTTCGGAATAAATTCTTTCGAACAAAAAAAAGAATTTTGCAAATCCGTCTACATACGACGGAGTTATGCCCGAACATACATAAATAAAAAATTAAAAAAATAGAAACATCCGAATTGAGAACCTTTTTAGGCTTAACCATAGACCAACGCTTGGATTGGAAAGCACATACTATCGAATTGGCAAAGCGACTTAGCAAATCGACGTATGCCTTATATAAGCTCGCTCCAGTCATAGGAACGGATGCTATAGTTACAGCATACCATGGAATGGCGGGTTCAATATTAAGATATGGCGTTATTTTTTGGGGAAACTCAGCCAATAAGGAAATCCCAGAAAAAGTGTGTTAGGGCAATGTTCGGATTGAAATGTACAGATACTTGTAAACCATTTCTTATTCAGTATACAATTCTGACACTGCCCTCTGTATATATTTGAGGTTGCGGTATTTGTGAAAACCAACCCAAATTTGTTTCCCAAGCTATCTGACTCAAATAACCGTAGTCGACGACACGTCAATATGTTATGTGCAAGACAGTCTAAGACAGCTCTGATACATAAAAGTGTTTTCTGCATGGCACCAATTATATATGTATGATCATATACCAGAATCAATCAAAATCTTATATGTTAATTTGTTTAAAATACATTTAAAAAACTTTCTCATAAATAAATCGTATTATAATATCTCGGAGTTCCTATCGGAAAAAATCTGTGGCACCTAAGTGGGATCTAAGTATCGATGGTCTTGAAATCTTAAATGATATTTATGATTGATTTCTTGGTACTCATCTTGTTTTTCAGTTTATTATTCCTGACATGCACTTTGCAATAATAATTAAAATGTAATGGTATTTTTTTGATAAAATAAATTATTTCTTTTCTTATTTTTACTTATTTATATTGACATGCTTGTATTGTATCCATTGACATACTTAATATTGTAGCTAGTGACATTTGATGTAATATTACATTTTCTTAATTTTTTTATTTGTTGTTATTCAAATGATATGACATTAATTTTTAAAATAGAATTATAATAATATTCGAATTGTTTTTTAAAATTACATTAATTGATTATGATTTGCATGCCCATGTGACGGCAGAGCATGGAGAACTAACTTCTATGACAACATCTTTGTATTAATTATTTACCTATGTTTGCAAAGAAATAAATGATTTGATTTGAACGGATTTCGATAAAATTTGGCAGAGAGATAGATTGCATCCCAGGGAAGGACATAGGCTACTTTTTGTCTCAAAAATATCCCTAAGGGGGGGGGGGGATATAGGGGGTGAGTTTGTATGGGAAACCTGTTATTTCTTAAGTTAGGAATATGAAAATTTAAAGAACAATGGCAGGTCTCCATACTAAGAGTTGTCTGGGATCAAATTGAAGCGTCCCGTAATGAAAAATATGTTAAAAGATTTAGCGTTAGCTCCAGAATCTATAAATGAGACTATTTTTATTTGGGAAAGCCGGAAAAAAAGAATTCGGTGTTTGAATTTTTAGGTTATGATTATGAATGAACGTCAAAAACAATTATCTATAAAACATCGCAGATTGAAATTAAATCATAAAGAAATGGATAATGTGGTGTGGTCTAAGTGAGGATAAGAGTATTTACGGATACAATGAGATAAACCCAAATAAATTCTAACCCTCGGTGTAGAGTAGTACCTACCTACTCAATTGTTTACGGAAGCTGGGCGCGTATTAAAAAAAAAAAAAAACTTGCCCCGTAAACACTAAAACTGAGGGTTATAATACCTAATGTTAGGGCAAATATAAAACACATTTTGTTACACATTTTTATTTTATTCCTCATCTCGTATTATTATCTCATCAAGAAAACCTGCTGGTGCTGAGATATGTTCTTGATGTCTAGATTATTGCCCTCTTATAAGGGTCTTTTGTCCACTACCTTCTCTAAGGTTATTCTCATTTTGATTTATAATTTCGCCCCTATTCACCTCTGTTCTGTATCCGCCTCGGAAACGTGCATGTTCGCCGTAATAAGACCGAGCTTGTCTTATTTGGTACGTTCCCAAGGCGAACAGAATTAAATCTCTATTTCCAATGTTGGAAAAAATGAAATATTATTTTGGTCAGCACATATATTTTCAAACTGGGCTGGTCGTCTATTCATATTAGGAGCCTCTACCATGTTTGCCAGATTATTTTCTAACTCTATTCTTTCTCGAATTATTTCCAATATTTCGGAGGAATAAATATTGTTCTCAAAACGAACACCAAATATGTTCAACAATGCTGCAGCTATTTGAAAATTCTGCATCATATGTGGTAGAGACCGATGAAAATATTCTTGTCTTAATAGTTTAAAATCTCTTTTAAAATGACCATTGACGGCCTCTACCACCCACTGCAAATTGTTACGCAGCGGCTTCTATTTGCTTGAGCAGTTGTTAATTGATGCTCGCTTTCTAATAATGATTCTGGTATACATGTTCTATAGTCACATCCTGTAACTGACTTATACTACCCTTAAAACCTCTGTCTAAGATAAACACATCATCACGTTGAAAATACTCCCTTAAAGCAGAACCATCACAAAACAAATTATTCATGATATCAGCATCCGAAGTTGTTGCTTTGTAAGGGCCATAGCAATCAAGAATATATCCATCACAAGCGACAATCATAAAAGGTTTTAAAAGATTTCTATACATATTTATGGAGCGAGTATGTTTGTTTCTGGAATGAGTAATTCGAGCTTTTTTGCACATAAATATAGGTTCCATCACATATGACAATACTGTTTGTTCTATTTCCATAAAGTCCATTTGGTATGATCAAATTATGTTGAAGTAATTCTTCCCTGGGTGAATATAATTATGTGGATATGAAGTATTCGCTTTTGAATATTTTTGCTATAATTACATTTTGTATTGATTACAACCGACTGCTTATAAATAAAAATGTACAATGATTGCCGAAAAATGAAAAACCAATTTATAATACACTTTCTACCAAAAACTACCATACTTGAAATACGCAAAGAAACGTTTTATTTTTCACGTTTTAGTTACCTATGGCCAACGATAAAATCGTAAAAAAAGCAGTATTGTCAACTTAGTGGGATTTCCACTAAACTTGGGGTTTGGACACAGGTGCTGGCGGACAAAATTTTGTTTTTAGTGGCTGGTGGTTTTGTCTAGTGGTTAGACTAATTCAATTTGTAGAAAACAATACAATCAACTACTTAAACTTTGACTCGAGAAAATGTTATAATATGTAACACGATAATGGCATGTTTTATTTTTTATTTAAACCCTGTGAATGTGAGAAATAAATCATAAAAATACTGACGTTTTTTTGTTATTATAGTATGATGATGCTAAAAAAATACTGTGAATAACTTATATTGTGTTCATTCTCAAATCTTAAAATGGACCTCCAAAACGGCGATCGAACATCGATAATAAGAATAAGAATAATTTTAAAAAATTGCGACTTCTAGTGGACTCTGGAGAAAATATGACAACACTGACACTGAGTAAAAGTTAATATGAAAATAGGAAACTTTTTTTTTATTTTTTTATTTTATTTATTTGGGAAAATAAACAGTTATACATTAAAATCTTATACTAAGTTATAAATAAACAAGAGTTACAAATGTATAACCTACGACATTTTCCACAGCATATTAACAGTTATATCTAACAGTGCGCTATTCTAAGCTGTTAAAACAGAAAAGTGGTTAGAAGTAAAATTAAACATTGACGGCATGCAAACAACAGAGAAAGAGAAAGAGAGAGGGAGAGAGAATGAGCAAATATTATACAAAACTAACCCTTAAAATCTAAACCATTTTGTGGATAAGACCTCTGAATTTCTGAGCAGAAACAGAAAAGAAATCAATATTCTCAAAGATCTCGTTATATTGATTTGTAAGGCGGCGTAGGGGCGCTCGCAAGCCCGCGTTTGTACGACAAGAACTTACTGCAAATAAAGGTCTTGCGCGCACCCCACGACATATCGTTGTTCTGGGTACTAAATAGCCAATTTTGTTGCGAATATCGACACAATCATAAGTATTGCACAGATCAAACAAGAACATGGTTTCCAACACAATTCGTCTGGACTTCAAACTTTGCAGATTATATTTCTTCAATAGGGCATTGTAGGATGCATAAGTACGATAGCAACGAAAATGCATGGCCTTTAGAAATTTTCTTTGTACTTTTTCGATCATATCAGAATATTTACCATAGTGGGGACTCCATACAGAAACAGCATACTCCAGCTGAGATCGAACCAACGATTTATACAGATGCAAGTAGGTAAAAGATCGGGTAAATACTGTAGCCGTTCTCATAATAAAACAGAACATACGGAAGGCATTATTAACAATTTTGTTAATATGGGAATCTAAATGGAGTTTGTCGTCCAACAGAATTCCTAGATCACGGACCAGTGTTTCTCTTTTTAGTTTTTCGTTATTTAAGGCGTAGGGGTATAGTATGATGTTTTTATTTTTGGTAAAACTAATGACATGACACTTGGATACACTAAGTTGAAGTTTATTGCGTGTACAGTATGCCGAGAACGCATCCAAGTCTTCTTGTAGGAGAGAGCAATCACGGTGACTTTTAATAGATCTAAATATTTTAATGTCGTCAGCATACAACAAAAATTTTAAATTTTTAAAACATGTATCGACGTCGTTGATGAATAAAATGAATAAGAGTGGTCCCAAAATGGAACCCTGCGGTACTCCGGAAGTAACATCTACAGTAGCAGAGCAAAAACCATTTATTACAACTCTCTGAGTTCTATTGCAAACATAATATGAATAGAACCATCTTAAAAGGTCCCCACGTATCCCATTAAACGCAATTTTCTGCAAAAGCAGTTCATGGTCAACCTTGTCAAAGGCTTTCTTGAAATCAGTATATATGGTATCAGTTTGCACACGAGCGTCCAAGTTGTTAAACAAGTAATCTGCAAAAGTCACCAGGTTCGTCGTGGTTGATCTCCTTTTGACAAAACCATGTTGCTGTGGTAATAAAACGTTGTGAAGTAGAGAGTACACTTTATCGTGTACTAATCTCTCGAAAACCTTTGACAAAGCTGACAATATTGATATTGGTCGATAGTTCTCGACGTCATGCCTAGGTCCTGACTTGTAGACTGGAGTTATATTTGTAAGTTTCCAAGCTTGCGGAAATATCCCCTGTGAAATGGATAAATTAAATATGGTATGCAATGGTGTACAAAGATTAGTGGCAGTCCCCTTAATAAAGATTACTGGCAAACCATCCGGCCCAGGTCCTTTAGATGGGTCTAATGACTTGAGCTCACTCAGTACATCAGCCACTGAAAATTGAATGCCACTTATCAGCGAGCAACTGGGGGAGCAATCAGTATGCGAGGACGGTACAGTTTTCAAGGTGGACGGTTCATAAACAGAATTAAAGAAGTTGGAAAAAATATTGCATATATCCTCTGGGTTATTAGATGGCTGATTTTTGTATTTCATAGTGGAAGGAATTCCAGTGGTGGATTTTTGCTTAGAAATGTACGTCCAGAAATGTTTAATGTTGTTTCGAATACCATCCTCTACAGAACTAATGTATTTTCTATATGATTCTTTGCACTCAGACTGAAATCGCGTGCGGAATAGTGAAAACTGCTCGTAGTCAGATAAGTTCTTGTACATTTTCCATCTAATCCACGCTTTGGTTTTGTTTTTATATATATGTATAAGAGATTTTGAGAACCACACAGGAAACTTTAAAGACCTATCACCAACCATAGGTACATGTTTCCTTATTATGCCAAAAATAGTGTTATAAAACGTGCTTAAATACTCATCAGGTGTTTGATCATTTAAAAACGTATCTTCCCAATTTATTTCTTTCAAATCTTGATTAATGTTGTCGTAATTTGCTTTAAAATAATTATATTTTTTAATTGTCTTACGGCCCATTGACTTATTGGGTAATGAAACAGATATTAGCACACAAAATGGGGGATGATGGTAATCTAACTGCAGTAAATAATCCGTGGGCGAGTATGTGGTGCAGTCGTCATTACTAATGACCAAATCCAATACTCTCCCATTCAAGTTCCTTGCACTATTAAATTGATGAGCGTCGAGAAAGGACATGAACTGACCTAAGTGAATACATATAGGAGAATTACCTCTACAAGTCTGAGCAGCTTGTGAGGTACCCGCGGTGCACGTAACCCAGTCAATTTCGGGTAAATTATAGTCTCCTAACAGATAAAAGTGTTCAGGATTATTACGACCAAGTAGGGATTGTAATAAATCGAAATATTCAACATATATACCTTCAGGTGTTTTGGGTGGCATATAAACTGCAGCGATAATTAAATTTCCACCTCGACCTGAGCATGGCAACTGTATTAGCATGTGCTCAATATGCGTATGTAAAGAGGAACATGGAAGTAATCTTACCGGGCGCAGGCCTTTTAACACAGCGACGAGGACGCCACCTCCGTCTTTCCTTTTGGTAGCAGCGCGATCTCTGTCACATCGGTGTACAGTATAACGTTCATCGATGAACTCGCTGTCAGCTATATCGGGCGTTAGCCAAGTCTCGGTTAAGATTATTACGTCATAAGAATTAGCAAGGATATTCATGTATAGTGTATGCGGTTTCGTACGGATTCCCCTACAATTTTGGTAATATATTATTAAATTATCTGTCATCGTAACGTTGAGCTATCCAGAATAAAATAGTGCCAGCATTTTCCAATGTGACTATTAAGAGTCCCTATCAATTTCGCTGTCTAAAAACAGTAAATTCCATTTTTTTCAGCGCAATTTTCTCAATATCCTTAAGTTATCTACTTTTTTTTAAAATGCACAGTTATTTATCATCTATTTATCTAGTAAGTCTACAAATTAAAATTTTGATAACTACTTAATATAAATTAAGAAAAATAAAAATCTAACACACGTTTTTACGTAAACACGAAACACCATGTTTTTCAATTGCTTTTTTAGCTTACTGGTAGCAAATAACAATCTGAAAAAAATCCCAAATATTGGGAACATAGTATATTAGTAAGTCTACAATTTATTTTTTTAAAGTTTAATGAATTAGTACTTGTAAAAAAATGTTGACTACGCTGAAAAACTCCAATAAAATCATGTGCAAAACCGTCGTCTATGTGTAAGAATTGATTGAAAATAACAATAAGTGTTAAATATTTTAAAATTTGAGGTGTTTATCTACCAAACTCAATTTTTATATTTTAATTTAGACTACTTATTTAATTGTAGTAAAATATTTAAATAATGCCTTATTAACCGATGCGCTCGCTCGATGCATTCAGTCGCGCCCGAGGGCTTCTCGACGAAGGACCTGTGTCGCCTGTGACGTTCGCCGCTCCCGACGTAACTAGCGAATCGCGCATGATTTTGTACTACGCCTGACCAGTTTTGAGACTAAGTATATTTATTTTTTTATTTTAATAGTGTGACTTATTAATGTTTTGTATTGTACTATTAGTAATAATGGTGAATATATTTTTAGAAAATGGGTCGAAAAAGTGAACTTTATTATCATGGAAAAATCAAAGGTAAAAAGAATAAAGTTGAAAAAACACGAAAGGCACGTGCAGTTCTTAGGTAAATAATAATTGTTGCAATCACCTTAATTAAGAAAATTGTAATAATTTACTATTATTAATATAGTCTAAAAATATTTTAATTGTATTTGTAGAGAATTACATGGCAGAAATCTACCAAAAATCAAATATTACTTGGAACATCATCAATGAGCAAAAACACAAATACAAACACACAAACAAGACAAATTATAAAGTAACAGTGTACTCATTGTTGAAAAGCCTAATAAATAAATAAAATAAATAAGACAAAATGGCTCGCTATACTATACTCTCATGGTATGCGGTCTTATAGCGAGGGAAATACTACAGACCCCTTCGTTCTGTATTAGGTAAACAATAACACGTGTAATTCGTTTCAGACGTACCTTGTATACGCTGGTCACACTTTGTAATTTGCTTTTGCTATAGTGAATACTAGGTTAAGATGTTTTTATTTCAACGATATTTATTGTATTTAGGGGACCTAAACATAACATGTCATAATCACAATAAAATCCATCCAGTATTACGGAATCTTAGTAAAAACTATGGAGTACTAATAATAGCGGTTCCGGACCAAGATTATTTGTTCCCGCTTCATCGTACGCTTCAACGCACACTACGATTATCAGCTATAGTTCGAACGCACACAGACACATTGCGCTCCTATAATTACCTAATCTAGTAGCGCGCAGAAATTGATAGGGACTCTTAAAATCAACAATAGTATTGCACTTATAAAATACTCATTTAATTTCAATACAAAATAATATAACTTACTATGAAACATGATAAGAACATGGTGCAATACAAGTTTGCAATTCAAAAACAATGTCACAGAGTCCAGGTAAATATGATTTGATATGCCACCAACGCCTAACGAAAAACACATTACAATTACACCAAACAGATTATTTACTATAAAATTAACTAATTCAATTCCAAAAGTTGACTTATTCAGTATCGATACAAAGCAATATGAAAGTACAAAAAACCTGAAAAACACATGACGCAATGTATATTTGCAGCCCAAGAACAATGAGGACATCATTTCACAGTCCAGATAAACATAATGCGATATGCCATCAACGCCCAGCAAAAAGCGCATAGCAATCACAACAAAAAGATTTCTTACCACAAAACTAATCAATTCAATTCTAAAAGTTGACTTATTCAGTATTAATACAAAGCAACACAATTGTGCAATAAACCTGAAAAACACGCCCAGTAAAAAGCGAATAGCAATCACACCAGAAATATTTTTTACTTTTATTTTTATACAGGCAGAACATGTTTCGATCAGAGCTATACACCCAAGATCACACAGGAATACAAAAAATGTCTCTCCCTCCAAAACTAGAACTATTATATTAGGGGAATCTATGACAGAAACGCATGCGGTAATCAAATACAGTGCAAATAAAGAAACAACATAAAGGCATTTGCTGTGCGAAGCATATTTATAGCAAATATGCTTATTTAATTTCAGCAGAGCTAGGCTTGATTTTAGCGACGTTCTGTGGGGTCCGAATCGCAATGGCCTTAGTGCCTTCCTTTTCACGGACAAGTATGGTTCCATGCTTAACCCAGATAAACTTATAATCATGCTTTTTGGCAGCGTCCCGGCATTCACGAAACAACTGTTTGTTTTTTAGGGTTAAGTGTTCATGCATGTACATTGGCAGTGAGGTACCCGATACTCCCAGTTGCTCCGCTGCGAGCCCCTTGCAAAGTCGATGAGCGCTCAGGATATTATCGCGTAATATTCTCGAAGCAAACTTTACTATAATATTTTTAGGCTTGTTATCATGCTGGTGCGCGCGTGGGACTCGATGAATGGATATTATATCGTTTTGTTGTATATTGCACTTAATTGCAGAGCCAATATTCAGCATTAAATCAATAAGATTTTCATTACGCCCCAAGTAGCAAACAAATGTCTAAAAAAGGTATTGTAGATATCTTGAAGGCAAGTAGACGAATTCCAGCGGTTGTCTTGGCTAAAACTATTATGTCCCTCAAGATATCTTCTAGATACACTCCAAGGGGGAGTTAAGTAAAAGTGGGCACAGCATTTAAGAACATGTTAAGAAAGAGTTAATACTACTGTTTAGATAAACTTTAACCCTATTTAAGAATGTGGTTTTGCAGAAGTCTTAAGCACTGACTTCAAGATATCTTGTAGGTTGACTTAAGATCAAGAAATAGACTTAAAGATATCTACAATACCGAATTAAAACTATCAATATTGAATTGCAGATATTCAATCTTATCTTAGTGAAGTATAAATAAAAACTTATTTTGCTTTAAAATGCTTTAAGTAACATTACTTTAGAAAATATGGTGAACTTTTAAAGTATTACAAAAACTGTTTTAAGACTTATGAAAATGGCGATTAAACAACAATTATTTTTTGACTAGAAAAGGCTTTCTTATGTCGTTGAATGCATTAGAAATTTAAAACGCATGATCATTTCTCGTGTAAAATCTATAGATAGTGCTATAAAACAGACGGGCTTTTAAAATACTAGAAAACAAACAATAAAATGTTGTATAATAATATTGCAAATTAAAAAAAATTGTGGCATTTATTTATTTTTATTTATTTATTTATTAACTCAACATCACTATCATTACAGGAATTTCCTAATTCAATAGTGTGGCCATAATTTCAGTTTTATTATTTACAATAACATATTCTGTGCATCGTGGTTTTTGTGAACTCACTCAGAGAACAAGTAAAAAGATCTATACTGTCTGCTACGTCATTAAGTACACGCAAGGTGCGCGTTATAGGGGCTTTACTCAGTAGATTGGTCCTACTACTGGGTACCGCCAATAAACGTGGCTGTCGCCTACGCAATACATAATTGTCGGGCACACACAGGTTTATTTCTTTTAATATACCTGGGTTTGAAGTCTTGCCACGTAATAATTTAAAAATATAGGTAGCAAGAGCTATGTCCCTCCTTGTTTCCAATTTATTGTATCCCACCATGCCTATAACAAACAAAGTTGGATACATCAATGGATAAAATGGATATACACCATACCACCTTAGGTACAGAAACCTAGTAAATTTATTTTGTATACGCTCCAGCATGAGAATGTATTTAGCTTCATGCGGAGCCCATATGATTGCGTTACATTCGAGCTGGCTTCTTACTAATGCATTGTACAAAGAAGTTAGCGCAGCGATGCTTGTAAAACCCTCTGCTCTTCTTAGGACAAAACCTAGGCTTCTGTAGGCTTTTTTACAAACATTTACGATGTGATTACGAAATGCCAGGCCCGAGTCAAGGCGTACTCCTAAATCCCGCACCGTTTCTGTTCTTTTCAATACCGTGTCGTCCACTCTATAGTCATATTTCTTGGGCATTTTCATCCTACTAAAAGTTATTACCGAACACTTTGACGTATTAAACACCAACTTATTCTTCTTTCCCCATTCAACAACCCTGTCTATGTCTTCCTGTAAGCGCTCCAAGTCCTTTTGCTCTTTCACAGCTAGCAGCAATTTTAGATCGTCAGCAAACAACAGGCACTTGGCATTCCTGACGACCTCGGGCAAGTCATTTACCATTATTATAAATTGAAGTGGCCCTAAATTACTGCCCTGACTTACGCCTGACCTCGTAAAATAGGGCTCAGATTTGTACCCAGCATATTCTACATACTGCTTTCTGTTACTCATATGATCAGCAAAGAATTTCAACAATTTAGGAGTGCATCCGACTGCCGCAAGCTTTGTCAATAAAATGTCATTATCGACCAAATCAAAAGCTTTTTTAAAATCAAAGTATGCAGCATCGACCTGCACTCCCGAATCCACGCTAGGAACCACATATGCCATAAAATTCAGCAGATTTGTAGTAGTGCTACGAGCCGGCCTAAACCCATGCTGTGAGTCGGACAACTTTACTGAAACCTGTTTTAAGACACAATGATGGATTACTGACTCAAATACCTTCGCTGGTACCGACAGCACCGCCACCGGCCTATACCCACTAACTTCACTCCCTGCTTCGCCCTTAGGTACTGGTATTACTCGTGTAATTTTCCAGCGTTCCGGAAAGTATGACTGTTCCCAACATACATTATATACGTATGCTAGCGGTTGTGTTAAATAATCCCTGCAGTCTCTAATAATGAATGGTGGGATGCCATCTGGTCCCGCCGAACGCTTAGGTTTAAGTTTAGTTAGCGCCTCCCTTACCTGGCTCCTATCAATATTCCCTATGTGTACTCGGGAACTACTTGTGTTACTCTCGGCCACGGCGGCTTGCACGTCTAGTTTAGCTTTCACGGGACTGTATACGGACTTGAAAAAATTGGCAAATTCGTGAGCACATTCGATGTCCGATAAAATTTTACCATTTTTAGTGATTTTTTTATGGTTCACTATACCCTTTTTGTTTCTCACATAATCCCAGAAGGATTTAGGATCATTTGCGAGATTGTATTGCACATTCTCAAGGTGTCTGTCGTGTGCCGATTCTATCATTATTTTAACCCTAGCTCTACACTGAGAAAACATTTCGTAATCACTCGTTAATCCACTAATTTTGTACTTCTTATGAAGCAGTGCTTTTAATTTTATGTCGCGAATAATATCTGCCGTGTACCACTCAGGGTAATGGTACCTAGAATCTACACGGCTGCGTCGCATTTTTCTGGGAACACAATCATCAATAATACCATTAATTATATCATAGAAATAATTCAAACACTCCTCTGGCTCGCTTATGTTATACATAGGCGACCAGTCATGATTCATTATCATATAATACAACTTACTGTAATCCGCTTTATAAAAATTCCACTGAGGCCAGGAATTGCTCTCTTGTATCTTTACAGGTATATCTTTAAAAGTGCAACCACTAACAGCTGAGCGTTTGCTTATCTGCGGTACAGTAATGTCTAGCGGCGGATGGTACGTGTCTATTGGCACTATCGCTTCATCTGCCTCCCTGACACACACACTCTCACCCATACTCAACGAACATAGCACTAAGTCCAACTGCCTATTATTACAATTTGGTACCTTATTTTGCTGTGTAAGTTCACAAAAACATATAAAATATTCATAATAATTCTTTATGTTTACATCACAAGAGTATAAATTGAAATCACCTAATATAACAACCTCTTTATATTTAACACACAATTGTTCTAATAGCCCAAACAATAACATATATTCATTCTCGTTACTATTTGGAGGTATGTAAATAACGCAACACAAAAACAAATACTTGTTACCTTTATGTACGGTTGCACAAACCAGTTCGAAGGTACATCTATCTATTACGACGTTATTCTCAGGTAGCTTAACTCGGCGCAGCTCGAGCCAGTGTGCGGCCACAAGAAGCGCGCCGCCTTGCTTACGCCCATCCGCCCGGTCACATCGCAAAATACTGTAGTTTTGTGGTACCAACTCCGCGTTATGTATGGAATCATTACAACCCGTTTCGGTAATTGCAAATAAATCTGCCCCTGTTGTTTCTATATTTTTACAGAAAATGTTTACTTTTGTACGCAGTCCTCTTGCATTTTGATAGTAAATATTCATTGTTTTATTTTCCGTTGTCTCTTTTATTTGTGTATCTCCGAAACCAAATCCATTCGGAAAATTCCGCGTTCACCGGCCATACTTCCGGTTTATACAATTTTTCATACACTCCCTCTGCTACTCCGATAATAAAAGACGCATAATCCCTTTCAGTTTTGTGCTTGATTTTTTCGACCTTTAAATTATCATCGCTGCCGCAGATGTTCTTTATATGCGCTGTTAACTTTTCGATGGTAGTCTCTGGATGCAACCTCCATACATGAAGATGTCTCTTTCGCTCCATGGCTTGCAGATCAAGGATACTTGCATTTTGACCTCTATTCACATTTTTTGATAACAGCTTAGATCTTTTTCTTTGCACCGTGGTCCATTCTGAAGCTCCCGGTACAATTTCACCCTTACTTTCTGCATTGGTTTCTAAATCCGTAGATGTTGCAGATATTGTTTGCTCATTTGCCTGCAATGCTTCGCTATATTTTCCCGGTCTTGGCGTCAACACCTTTTTCGTGGCCACAACGGGATTTATTATTGTGCGAGTAGGTAGGCAGTGCACATTCTCGGTATCACATATTATTGTTTCCATAGACATTTTTTGCAGTGTTGATGTTTGATTAGATTGGTACGTGTCAACCTGCTTTTCTAACTGTTGACTGCGGGCTTTTATCATATTTAATTCACTATGTAATGTGTCCATTGTACCAACTTTATCTTCAAATACCTTCATGTTTCCATCACGAAGTTCCTGCAGTTCTTTTTTTATGCTATAACAGACTTCTTCGATACTTTTAATGTTGTTTCCTTGCATTTCTAAGTGTGATAAAACTTCCAAGCGGAATGCTCTCAGTTCTTCCAACATATTAGGCTCCTGAGCAGTCGTCGTCACAGTACCTCCAGATCTTTTTGGACGACTGCCGCGCTGTGTATTGACGTTGTTGCTAGCAGTAGAAGTGTCCCCCAGCCCTGACACTCTTCGAGCAGGTGTATTCTCGTTGCGCAGAGCTTTATGCGTAGAAGAACGGCACTCGGGACATACCCACTGCCTTTTTTCTTCTTCATTGACTTGATCCATAGTTATTCCAAGACAATCTAGACCGTAGCTTTTCTTGCAATTTTTATTGCAACACTCCATGAATAGCACATTCAGTATTTCCGCATTACAACCACTACATATTCGAGACATCTCGATTAAACACAACTTAATTCTCTGTTGTACGTACGCAGACGTCCGCTCAGTTCGAACGCGCGGCGTAATTACGGCGTAATTTTAGTGCAGATTACTACATTTTATATAAATGTGTGAGTTATTAATGTAATTAGAATTACTATAACAAAAATGTAAGTTCAGTCTACTCTAGTTTTTGATGAAGTGTTGTCGGCAAATTTTTTATAATTTTTTCACTTATAGTGCAAAATGGCGTTAAATCTTATTTTTCCTAACGAAGTAAGATTTTAGACAATGCTGATTTTGTAAGGCTAGTTCAGACAAAGTAAAGACAAGTTACACTTGAAGTAGTACTACTTAAGAGATATTATACTTAACCTATACTAAAAACCGTTTTGGTGAAGTACTATTTAATTTGTTTGGTATTAAGTGATTCTATAGTTTGATTTAGTTAAAACCAGATTACGTCTTAATGTTTTCTTAACTTGTCATTTCATCGTCCTTGTGTGGTTCTTGTTTATTTTGTGGTGAAAACAGGTTTATGCAAGATAGTCGAAAGAATATTATAAATAGGACTTGTCAGCAGGGAACAGCAGATTTTTTTTCCACTTACTACCACTGAATGAAAAATAATTGAGATGTAACATTTGGTAGGTATAAGAAAAGGAAAATTAATTATCACATATAAATGATCGCAATTTTATTGTTATTAAATAATTATTTAGGTATCTCAATGCCGTTTTGCAAAATTTCCTTCATTTCAGTTACGAAAGGTTTTAAAAATTCATTAGACTGAGGTTTTCCAATACCACAGTAAATTCCAATGGTCATTACAGGCACAGTGTTCATCTCATGAATGTTACATAGAATTGGCCAAAATTCTACTTAACCCGTAACCCGTCGATATTGTAGCGGGATCGTCCGAAAGGGTTACCGCTGCCCCGGAACATAAAGGGCTAAGGAAGGAACACGGGTGGGTTTTAGTCAGTAAGAGTCTGACACTCCCTTCCGCTCCACCCAGAGCGGGAGGAGTCATTAGATGATTTCCCATCCACAAAAAAAAAAAAAAAAACCCGTCGATATTTACATTTATAAGTACATAAATTGACATTTTTGTCCAAATTTTCAAAATACTGCACAATATTTTTTTTAAATCCGTTATGCCAGTATTTTCCACTGCCACATGGTTCAATATCTACAGATTTTACTGTTTTCAGAAGTGTTCTAGCGTCTTTTGGCACAACACCCGGATCATGCTTGTAAATAATCTGCAATAAGCCATTGATTGCAGTATGTGGTATATTGTGATCAATAGACCAGTTTCTTAATTGAACTCTAAAACCAAAATCACGATCAACTTTCGATGTGTTACAATCAGCTGTCGATTCATTAGAGTCGGAATCACAGTCCACTTTACGATTTCCAAATTTTCCGCGGTATCATATTTCTCGTAAGGAATCCGTTAACGTCACTGAGGACCGACTCGAAGATATCGCATTGTTAGTAACGTTTGCAGCACTTATAGGCACATTGGTTAATTTTAATTTTTTATATTTTATAACACGCCGACGAAAGCCACCAGATCTTTTTAATTTTTCCACTTTATCCATATCTACTTGGTTCTATTTGAAGAGAACGTCCCGTTAAATGTATTTTTACTCTAAACTTACTAATTTTAGTCAAAAAGGAATAAAATATACTCAGGAAAATCAGTTTCTAGAATTTGGTATTATAATTATCTTAATTCTATCTACAAAATCAATTTTTTCTTTGTTTGTCTAAAAAGGTACTTCAATTATTCAATTGAGTTTTAAGTGAGCTTTAAAATATTCTGAGTATAGTAAAAAAATATTTTTAGTTTTAACTGTAGACATACTTAATACAAATTAGTTTTAAGAATACTTAACTTGGTTTTTGGTATTCCTAACTTACTTAAGTAGCGCTAGTTTAAAACGATTTAGTATTAAAGAAAGAAAAGACTTAACGAAATCCTTTTTGATTTAGCTAAATCCAACTTTAGATAAAGTATAGATATGTAAGATTTAATCACTATTCTTGTTTGCTACTTGGGGCTGTTCCGGTATGTTGCATATCTCTACATATATTACAATTTCGAGCGCCCTGTTCGAGGCCATCAATCTTAGACACCAAATCGGAGACCAGCTTATTCAAACCAGGGGACTCTTGAATTTGTTTACAGCAGTGGTCAATCCTTTTGCTGAGATCGGTGTGATCGTCATTAACAAACTGGACTGAGTTCGTAAGAGAATCGATTTGACACGCCAGACTTTCATGTTTCTCATCCAGTTCAGATACCCGCTGGCGTAAAAGAAGCTGATCCGAACGAAGGGAATTGATATCATTCTTAATCTCAGACGTGACTTGAGTAAGAGAAGCTAAGTCGCCTTTTATTGATACAACGTTATCAGATATTTTGTTGATACTAGCCACCATGTCAAGCGTCCACTCATTCAGCGTACCCTTGAATTCCATAGTCAGATCTTTTATGGCCTGAGCCCACTCACAATCCGGCTGCTTACGCTTACGTATTGACACATTTTGTTCGCCGGCAATTACTGTGTCAGATTCCTTATTTAGGTCGGTATCGGAAAGAAACTTTCTATTCTCTGATAACTGCGACATTTTGTTATGGTAGGTAGAACTTCTTAACTTATTCAAATTAAAGTAAATAATAAATTAGAAAAAGTAGTGCGTTTAGTGGGATCCGATCTTACGACACTTCGCGCGGGCCCACCAAGACAAAAAGCGTGACCAACACCGCTCGACCACGGCGGCTTAACTTTACCAATCGAAGTTTATCACCGCTACGTAAAGCACAAGCAAGCTTTTAAACCATAATTATATTTCTTCGCTTCATTCTTCAGATATATTATAACCAGGTAGTCCTTTTAATGTACAAGATAACATGCACACTTTAAGAGATTTATGAAAATCGATATAAGTATCGACTTTTTACAATTAAGTCGATTCTTTACTGACCATAACCACACCACTAGTCAAGCGGTCATTCTTTTTTCGTGCATGATAGCAAGCACACGCGCGCTCACTAGTTTTAAAAAAAATGCCGAAAAAACGGGAATATTCTCAAGAAATTGATGACTATCGACATAAAATCAAGAAGCTGGAAGATGAACGAAGACGTAAACGTCGTAGAATCATAGTTGAATCTTTGTCTGATTCCGGTATGTATGGTAGTCATAATATATATAAGGTGCTATAAAAATATCTGCCACGGCTTCAATGGGAGATAGTATTCTGTATATAGATTACAATAGTAAAGATACATTATTGATCTTATGTCATAAATTTTTTCATACAAAAAAATGTGCGTATAAATTTGAATTGATTTAGTTGCATGAAACCGTCCCATAGTAATTAGCTGTTGCCGCACCGTCATTTCATTTAGCAAAATGTGACGAAGCGACACATCGCGCGTAGTTTGTGAACCACGTTATACAGAATAGAGTAAATGTTTATTTAATTACTTTATTTGCTCAAATTGATTTAACTATTCCGGGGTACAAAATTTCTTCACTACTGTAATCTATATACAAAATACTATCTCCCATTGAAGCCGTGGCAGATATTTTTATAGCACCTTATATACAGGAATATTTTTTATTCAGTGCGCAAAATTTGGCAAAATAAACTTGGATGAGTTTTATTAAACATCAATTTTTTATTTTGATATGTCTTAGTACAAAAAAATAAAGAGATGTTTACTTTGAAATTGATTTTATGGCTACTCGCCCGGCGCGTGGCGAAGCGAACCGCGCTATGTACGGACGCCAGCACATTCAACTTTGAACCTTATGGTTTAGCGATAAAGTTAAAAATGTATTAAAGAAATTTGACAGATTGTGTGTAGCTTGATGTGCTGGTGACGTTTGTAGAGTGTACCTACCTATCAGCTGTGCGCTCTTGGATCTCGCTCGATGAAATGGAAAATGGTTTCTTCGATTTCGACCGCCAGTCGAGGTCTGCCTGTCAGACCCTTGTGCGTGATTCGGGGTCCTGAACTGACCATGATCAAGCAGCCTTTGAGAGGCTGCTAAAATGGTTCTTTCATTAGGGCCCGCAGGGTTAAGGATACCATGGGCTCGCATTCGAGGTACGCTCTCCGTCGCATACATTCTGCGAGCTGCTCGTAAACTTTCACCACTTAATAAATACACTCGCACCATCTTATAAAACTCGCGGTTACTAAAGTCCGACATCGTGACCGGTAGGTACGAGTACGACACACGTGTGGCGCGGGGGTTGCACGGGAAAGCGATTGGACGCGAGGTTACGAAGCGCATGCGATGAGCAGACTGTCGTGTCGGGGTTGGGATTTTGGGAACACGGGACTCCGGCTGTGCGGCGGCGGCGGCGGGCGGCTGTGCGGCGGCGGCGGGCGGCTGCCCGGGCACCACTCTGCCGCCGGGGATTCCCCCGCTGCAACTTCGCCACGTGCGTCCATCACCCGGCGCGCGCGCCCATTGTTATTATTACGAATAGATAGTGTCCATATTTTACTGATTTAGAGTCGGATAAAAAAGTGAAAAAAAAGTTTTGAACTAATAATGGAAATGTGTTCTATTACTGATACTGAACCACCAAAATTTTTTTGCGCACTCCTTAAAAAATATTCCTGTATGTATACCCTTAAGGGGCTTACAAGACCTAAACGCAAAAAAACGCTAGTTTTAGAAACAATAAAAGTATATGATGGACTACAGTAAACAAAATCAGAAAAATACATGATATTCTTCAGGATATATTATGCTAGGTACATAGTGTGTTGAAAACATAATACAACTTATTTGGTACGATAGAAAAAAATCATGAAGACACCTCTAAAAAATTTATTTTTACAATAAAAAGCATACTAATATACATGTTATGGGCCAAGTGATTAATGCGGGCAGTATTCATAATGCCCGGGCAGTATGAATAATGCCCAGCCATATCGGGCCAAGTGATTAATTACAATCTAAACTCACCTATTTATCACATTGCCCGGGCATTATGAATATGGCTACATGATGATCGGGCAATGTGATTAATAGGTAAATTTTTACGTGGTGCGCTGCGGTGCGGGGCCGGAAACAAACACGTGACGCGCGCTAACCAATCAGAGACCGAAACGGGGCAGCACGTGACCTTGCAATAGCCGCACGATGCCACTTCGGCTCATTGTTTTGATTTAGATTCGCATTTAAAATGAATACGGTCGGACGTGGACGGGTTTTACTCTTATAATTTAGTGTCGAACAGTTAAACAGTGTGTGTTAAACAGTTATTTATGCGTGTTACGTGCGTGCGCAAAGAAAATAATCATGGATGTCACAAAATTAAACGATATGAATCGGCGTTTTGACCAAAGGTTGAGTGAATTAATATCTCAAAAAGGACAGAATACTCAGTGTATCACCAGCGAAAGCTACATTGAGATGGTTGAAAAGGTCAAACATTCAAAGTCGAAAACATCGAAGAAAACACCCGAAGATTATCAGCGTTTGAAAAGATTCGACATAATGACTGTTGGGAGACACGGAAAAATTGATCGTCCCAGTAAAAGACAACTTAATTAAATATTACGTGAGTAACAACGAAATATTTCAGATTTTGCATGATACACACCTGGCAATTGGGCATGGTGGAAGAACCCGGATGGAGAAAGAAATATTTTTGCGCTACAGAAATATTACGAGGGAAATGATCGCCATTTACTTGAACCTATGTGACAGCTCATGACAGCTGTGAAAAGAAACGCAGCGTTCCCAAAAAAGGATTAGTTGTTAAACCTATTCTTAGCAGCGAAATGAATGCAAGGTTTCAAGTCGATTTAATCGACATGCAGTCACAAGGCGATGATCGGTATAAGTTTATACTTGTTTACCAAGACCATCTGACAAAATTCGTTCAGCTCCGTCCGCTCAAGACCAAAACTGCCGAAGAAGTGGCATATGTGTTACTCGACATTTTTACAATATTCGGGGCACTAAGCATTCTTCAAAGCGATAATGGACGAGAATTTTTTAATAAGATTGTTCAAGAAGTTTGTGGAATGTGGCCCGAGTTGAAAATTGTACATGGGAAACCGAAGCACTCTCAAAGCCAAGGTTCAGTAGAAAGAGCAAACCAGGACGTAGAGAATATGCTGAGTACGTGGTTGGAGGATAACAACACAAAAAAATGGTCGGAAGGTTTACGTTTTGTGCAATTAATGAAAAACAGAGCCCATCACACCGGCATTAACTGTTCTCAATATGAAGCCATGTTTAGAACGAAGTTAAAAGTGGGACTTAAAAGTTCTTCTATACCTCATGAGGCTCTGCTTGACATTAATTCAGACTTGGAAAAACTTTTATCTCCTGAGAACACGACGAGTATTACCGAAACAAACCAAGCGGTTACCACTGAAAATGCTCAAGAGACCGCCGAAGATTTTCAACAAAAGCTAAACGAACCTGACCGCGTGGATCTATCTCCAGTTATGCCCAGCGAACAATCGCCAACTTTTTTAATTTTTTAGTTCACACAATAGATTTTTTGTAAATGGCATATTCATAGTTCCGAACATAATACGTGTGCATGTGTGCGTAAACGCCCGTGTAGCGACACTGCCGGCCGAGGCCAGGGGGTCTACTCCCTAAGTCCGTCAACGAAGTAATCGGCCCGTCCGACAATAGTCCGATACGTCGGACTGAACACTACTCCCTAACGATTTCGGATTCATCAGTTTCAAACGGAATCATAGACAATATTCGTGAACGAAGGACGTATGGCGATAGAGTTGCACTATTTTACCGGTCGATTACCGATTTACTTATTTTGTAGTTTTCTAGCTTATTAAACAAAAATTAAAACTTTTGTCCTTAGAAAATGACCATATTTTTTAAAGTATACTTTTTTATGTCTTAAAAATATAGAATTGAATTATTTTTGCCATTTTTGTCCGGAAACCGGCATCATCCTGTTAATACCTTTGCCTATTTAATTTTTGAAGGAAATTTTCAAATGAAATGTCAAAGTATAGCATTTTTTCTATGGCTATAGTAGGTACGATGTTGATGCTACGCAGTGGGGTATACCGCGTGCGCCGCGACAGAGAGAGAGAACCCCGATCGCGAACGGATAATACGGACGTACAACGGCGATCCTCCGCGACTCTCAGTCGCAAAGCCATTTTTATATTTTGTACATATAAAAATGGCTGTGTTTTACTCATTGTACTCGTATGTTAAAAAGCCCATTAAATGATTATTTAAAGAAGTGACTTTAAAAAGTTCATAAACTTTGTTAGCCGGGAAGTTTTCTGTATCCTAATTAGCTTTCCATTCCATGGTTAATTGTGTAAAATGTCCCCAACCGCTGCAACAACTCACGGGCAAATTGAGGCCCTTCTCGATTTTATGGGTGAGAACCAAGAATTGGCTCGCGGATTATTGAGGGGTGCCGACGGGAGAGTTCGCTCAAAGCGGCTGTGGGAAAACCTGTGCAGCTCCCTTAACTCAATGGGAAGTTGCACTAAGCCCGTCAAGCAGTGGCAAAGGGTGTGGATCTAAAAGTAAACAAAAACCACAGTAAATGGGTGGGACGGATTGGTAATAAAGCTCAATTAGTTGCAGAAACTTTAATGTGTCCTTACTTTCATTCTTGGATCAACACCACTTCGGCGTATGTGTTGAGGCAAAAGAGGTATTAAATCCGCACATACGTCTTCGAATAACTCCCGAGTGAGCCTATAGTTCCCTATGAACTCAACGTCGGGAATACTCGCCAACCTAAAGTTTTGGCGTAAATAATATCGACGTTGCCTCCGCTCTTCCTGTAAAGCTTCTTCAATCAATAAAAAAGCAGCCATAGTTTGAAATTATTCTATTTTAGTAACTTTCGTCGATAGCACGAGAACTATTTTGATGTCGTATCAACTGACGTAACTATCCGTCAAAACCAGTGTCATGTTCAACTGTTCGGACGGGCAAAAACACATCGGGAGTAGGGACAACAGTCAAATCGCGTTGTCATTCATTCTTCGCTCGGGCCCCGAACGATTCATCCGTTCGTAGGTCATAGGGAGTAGGAAACGCCCGTAACGAAGACCGAAGCGACGGACTTCGTGCTTAGGGAGTAGACCCCCTGATACGATATACGGACGTGCCGCTCTTTTCGCCGCATTATTTCAGTCAAGATTTTTATGTTTTTTGTAGTTTTATTTGTAAATTCATTGTTTATTATTATTATTTGTATATCTTTCCGTAAATATTTTTGTTTCATGTAAATAATATAAAATACTTTTGTATGACTGTCCGTTCTTCAAAAATTGTATGCGTTTATGTGTGAACTAACATAGTTTTAAGCATTATTGTTACTAACAAAATGGATCATGTTGTCTGATATACTGGGTGAAATTTTAATGGTTGTTTTCCTCTTAAGGGGTCATTGTACTCATCATTATGAACAACTTTTACTATGGGACCAAACCTGAAATCGCGAAAAAAATATCAGCTGTTCCCTACATTTTTACGAGTTATACGAACATAAATGTAGGGAACAGCTGATTTTTTTTTTCGCGATTTCAGGTTTGGTCCCATAGTAAAAGTTGTTCATAATGATGAGTACAATGACCCCTTAAGAGGAAAACAACCATTAAAATTTCACCCAGTATAAATAAATAATTAATAATTAAGTTAAAATGATAATTTGCTATCAATTATCATTTGTAAATATGAGAAAGAAAGTGAAACATTCCGTTAGGAGGACTACAAAACGTTCAAATAAAACAAACGCCGAACATAGTTATCATGTACGAAATGAAAAAATAAGAGCATTTTATTATCACTATTTATTTTTTTAACAATAAAAGTATGAATTTTGTAAACGTCTAAGAAAGTGCACTCGTTACGCATAGGTTCAGTTTTTTCGACTACATGTGCACTGGTGTATGTGGAAGATGTGTCGATTTGTATTCGAAAGTCCTCAGGTTCGATTCCCAGGGGTACGAAATCGAATTTTCTTTTTAAATTTTATTTAAATGTATTTAGAATTTTTAGATGTATTTAATAAATATTTTTATAAATAACTAAAAAAAAACGTCTGCAATGTAATTATTTTTCACAGGAGAAAGAATGTCGAAAATATAAACACGGAAGTTATATCTAATGCGTAAGTGCCTACACGTTTTCTAAACAAACTAAAAATACTTACCTAATGTTTTTATTAACAGACCGCGACTTATTGATAATGTGCATAACGAAATCACATATTCATCTGAAAATTGCGATGAAAATGATCACAAGCAAGAGTTTAATTTTTATTGATTTTGTTTATAATAAATAGAAATCATAATTATGTATGAATGTTCGGTACCTAATCTTTGAGGCCATTTACACATTATGCCGCAGCTGCAGCGGCACCGCCGCCGCCGCGGCGCCGCTGCATCAGTCACCCTTGGATTTGAATGAACACACGGCGGCGCGGCGCGGCGTCGAGTTTTGATAAGACCTATCAAAACTCGCCGCCGCGCCGCCACGGCATAATTTGTTTCTTAAATATATACTAACATAGTTTATAAGATAATTTTAGACATTAACACAATGTGGGCCTATGTAGTCTGTCAATAAAAGATTTTTTATTTTATTTTTTATAATTTGTATAAAGGGCTACTTACTTGACAAAGGAGAATGGGTAAGACCGTACTCAGACACAAAGTTAATTGTAGCATTATGAACTATGTTGATCTTTATTGCCCTCGTGGAGTAATTTAATTAATCCTAAGACAGCATGTCAGAATTCAATTGGAGAAAAAAGTTATGTGAGGAAATTAAATTGATTTAGTAAAACGAAATATTTAAGTTATCTTTTCAAAACTTATTGACCTGCTGATGATGGACACTTTTTGAAATTAATAAACCTCTAAAAACTTTTTGCGCTACTAATGATGCACTTTTTTAAATAATTGAGCCTCTTTTTAACTCTCTTCTGTTCTTTTCTGTACTTAATTATTTGAGGTTCACAAAAGAAAGCATGTGTTTAATCAAACCTTTAATAATTCTCATTTTACGCTGCTAAAAATATTATTGAATACTCTAATACAGTATGTTAACTAACAGAGGGCGTTCCCGTTAACCCGCAATAGTATAGCATCCATACATGCTAAAATAGTGTGACGTTGCAAAAATTAAATATTAATCGTGTCTAGTAGCGACACCTGCTGTAATTAACGGCGGACTAACGCCTTGGTTGTCAACGCTGTTCTACGTTGACACAGATGGCGTTGATGCCTTTTGTTTAGTTAATTAATTGCAAGTTTATTGGATAACTAAATAATAAATAAACAAACTTACATAATTTACCACATTTTATTTTAAAAAACAATGTCTGATAAAATGAAGATACAAATCGATAAGAAATCTTATATGGTCTGTGAAAGATGATTCGAGAAACTGTCAGATTGGTCTGGAGGAAAAGGCGGGGTACGGTGTCCGGTCTTTACGATCATGGACACGAGCCTAAAGGCCGATTGAGAGGGACTTAATCCTAGGAGGATTGGGATGTGCCCAAATAACCCGATGGGGTTTTTATAAATATGAGCTGTTATAGGCAGAATTCCGTGAGTACTAAACCATTTTCTCTGTTCTTGCTGGATAGCCTATAGCTTAGATTCTTGCATGTGTGTTCTGACACGAGGACGTTGTTTCAGGTCTGGCTTTTATGCTAGCCTTTTAAGATTGGTGCTATGCGCGATTGATTTGATGCCTTGGTGTTGCGCCGTGTGATGATTTGGTATTCATCAGAGCGCAGGCGGATTTGAGGTTATCCCTTGCGGTGTGGTCCTCCGACGTTAGGAAGGCTTTACCTAGCCGAATCCAGGTGATGAGGGAAGTACGCCACTCCAGGTAACGAAAGCGTCACCATCTTGTCCGTAGGCCGCGTTCGCGTGTGTTCACAGGTTTCTCCTGTGAACGACGCCAAGGACCCTGAACCGTCAACTGAGGGTGTTATACTGAAGGTTTTATAGAGAGTATTATCTGTGTGTCATTGTAATTTAATCTATGAGAGAGTTAGGCCTTTTGTAGGAACTAGGTTGTTTTAAGACCTAGTATATGTAAGGATAGTGTGCTCGGGTTTGCTTTTTTATAGCAATTATAACCCTCTATGAGTACATTGTCAAAAGTACAATATGTATCTCGGGTTTGCTTTTTTATAGCAATTATAACCCTCTATGAGTACAGTGTCAAAAGTACAATATGTATCTCGGGTTTGTTTTTTTATAGCAGTTATAACCCTCTATGAGTACATTGTCAAATGTTCAATACGTGCCCGGCTAGCTCGTTCTGTAGAGCATGATACAAAAAACCGGGTTACAGTTGGCGCCCAACGGTATATAATTATTTAATTATATAGGGTGAACGAATTAATAACAATATCTCTCTCTCTCTCAATTCCCTCAGTTCTTTCAGTTGACGGATTCTTGTATTAGTTTAAGGCTAGTTTTTAAGTTTTAAATATAAAGTGGTCACCGCACCACAATCAAACCATTTCTTTTGTTGGACCGGTAAGGTGCAGAGTGTTGATAAAGGTCATTAACTTATTTATATGTATGCCCAACTCACAAGTTGGACAAGTGCATTGTGTTAATTATTTTGGGACTATATATATGTACCCAATGTTTGTTTAGAGGTTGGTGATTTAATATTACCTATATTTTGGAAGTTTATGTAGCATTATACTAGTAAGCATTTGTGGTAAAGTTTGTTTAACAGGTACAAGTAATAATTATTACAACTGGAAGATAATTAGTTTACAATATAAAACAACAGTTTTGTGTTATTATGTTCATGTGGTTGTTTAAGTTGAGGTCCTGATAAACTGTATTGCATTATTTTATAGTGAAACATTGTAAGTGTAAGGTATTATAAATCAATAAACCCAACATTAATTTTCTGTAAAAGTTGTAAAACAATTGGGGGTAAACTTGAAAATTGTAAACAATTTCTATAAGGCAATTCTCAGAAGAGTTTTAGCAGTCTCTTATTTGTTTTAGAGGATTTCAGTAGTAAGATAATAACACTACAGGCAAGTTTCACTCTTATTAATTGGATTTTGCAATACAGGGAACTACAATTAGTAGAAATTAATGAACAATTATAGCCAACTTTCATTGAAACGGAACACTTGGAATCTTTATGACAACTGGTCGGACATTTCGTCGTTTAACGTTTTAACACTCATTATTTAACCCCAGATTTAAAATACAACCACCATTCCATAGAACAGCATTGTTTTTATCGGCATTCGTTTTCATACATTGGTGCTTAACCTATAAAACACATTGACATTAGTGTCGTTTGACGTTTTAATATATTAGGGTGCGTTCCGAAACGCGTTATACACGATTTGCGTTTAGTGTGTCATTAATTTTGCTTTACTAAATTGTAATAATTACTATACAAATACAAAATTAATAAGTAAATAAGCTATCATAATGGATTTAGAGACAGTGTATTAACATTCCCATCTTGCGGACGAATTGACTTATGAGGTTGCGGTTTATGCATTACTTGCATGCGACTCGTACATTTTACTTGTAGTTTCTTGCTGTTTTTAAAAATATATGATATTTTTTCATTACGTCGTGCAACTAGTGCTTTGGTAGCCTGAAACTTTGAGAATTATGTTCTTCTTGCTCACGGGATTCCTGAAACCGTGATTACCGTTAGTGTGGTTCAATTCACGGGATCAGAGTTTCATAGGCAATTATAGAAGTTTAACGTGCCTCAAGTTCATTATGGGCGCTCCACACACTAGCATGGTCGAAAGGTACATAAAAACGGCAAAATCAATTGTTTCGTCTTATAGATCATATGACAGGGATCTGAAGCTCACAAAAATTTTATAGCTTTAAGTAGTGTACCAAAGAAAAAAAAAAATATGGAAAGTAAGGGTTTACTATTAAAACTTTCCCAGAAAAACATAATAAATAAAATAAAAATAGTTTCAACAGACTGCCACCAACCACCAGAACCGGTCGAAATGGGTAAATAGATTCTTTTTTAAATGTGTTTCTGATTATATAAAACTTAACACATCAGAGTCAACACTGTTTAAGCCAGACGGGTATATAAATATATTCAACCATAATGTATATAAATATAAATATATATATATATATATATTTTTTTTTTTTTTTTTTGCTTGGTTGCTGGGACCTTTTAAGCAGGAGAATTTATATGATGTAGCATTATAGGGATATGACTGTATACATAGAGAAACGATTATTAATAAATCGAAAGTTCAGTCAAATAATAAAATCTATATAAACATAGTCATAGTCGATTTCATCTAAAATCGATTAATTTTATATATCCCTAATTATACAGTTTATTGATTAGCTGTAGTCCGTGTTTTCACGTATTGTTTTGAGGGCCATTCTAACAGCGACCACGAAGCGTAACGTAACTATCATACGGTACATGGTATTTGCTTTGTTTTGTTTATATTATTATGAACGCGAGTTTTGGGTATTGATCAAACATTTTATACGGGGATTATGCCGTTTTGCATGCCTTGCGTTTAGTAACAAAATAAAAAAAAAAAAAATTTTTTTTTTTGCAAGTTGTTTTTTTTTACGAGCGGATAGTAACTCATAAAATAGGCCTTGACTGAAGCGGATCAGTGACTTTTAAAATAAGCCTTCACGTTGTTTGTAATCAAGCTCGCTTGGTTGTTTTTTTTACGGAGCGGATAGTAACTCATAAAATAAGCCTTGACTGAAGCGGATCAGTGACTTCTAAAATAAGCCTTCACTAATGTTTTGTTTTGCCGATATAGCATTGTTGCTTCGGTGAGACTTTAGATAGCACTAGTGCTTATCTAGTTACGAGCGGCAGGTGACTCTTAAAATAAGCCAAACCACCATTATGTTTTCAGAATATTTATTTCTGGGAACGCCGTATACGTCTTGCCTGGTGAGTTATGCACTTTGTTTGCCCAATATATGTATCAGCTCGCTGAACATATTCATCAGGAGGATCGTTTAAATTTATAGTAAACAATTCAGAGTTCCACTGGTTTACAGACGGAATTCGGGAGTATGCAAGAGGTGGCTGCCTGCGATTTGAATGCAGGTGGCTACAGGATTGAAAGAGAAAGAAATTTAGGGATGTATGAAAGAATGGGGGGGTTATGCCCGGAATGTAGGAAGATTTGTAAGCAGAATAGGTTTCCTGGCAGTTTGGATTTTATAAGGTTCGTTATTTACTTACAGTTGGACAAAAATAAGGAATGTATTTATATTTCATCTTAAATTAGTTTATGTCGTTTCACAACCATCGGTTTATAAATAGATCAGAACTCTTCCACTAGTTTCTATGAGAATTGGTAAACCCACTCCAGTGTTATAACACCGAGGGCGGTGTTGGTTTTTGCGTACACAAAAACCTTTTTGTGGGAAGAGGGGCATTGTGACGTTGCAAAAATTAAATATTAATCGTGTCTAGTAGCGACACCTGCTGTAATTAACGGCGGACTAACGCCTTGGTTGTCAACGCTGTTCTACGTTGACACAGATGGCGTTGATGCCTTTTGTTTAGTTAATTAATTGCAAGTTTATTGGATAACTAAATAATAAATAAACAAACTTACATAATTTACCACATTTTATTTTAAAAAACAATGTCTGATAAAATGAAGATACAAATCGATAAGAAATCTTATATGGTCTGTGAAAGATGATTCGAGAAACTGTCAGATTGGTCTGGAGGAAAAGGCGGGGTACGGTGTCCGGTCTTTACGATCATGGACACGAGCCTAAAGGCCGATTGAGAGGGACTTAATCCTAGGAGGATTGGGATGTGCCCAAATAACCCGATGGGGTTTTTATAAATATGAGCTGTTATAGGCAGAATTCCGTGAGTACTAAACCATTTTCTCTGTTCTTGCTGGATAGCCTATAGCTTAGATTCTTGCATGTGTGTTCTGACACGAGGACGTTGTTTCAGGTCTGGCTTTTATGCTAGCCTTTTAAGATTGGTGCTATGCGCGATTGATTTGATGCCTTGGTGTTGCGCCGTGTGATGATTTGGTATTCATCAGAGCGCAGGCGGATTTGAGGTTATCCCTTGCGGTGTGGTCCTCCGACGTTAGGAAGGCTTTACCTAGCCGAATCCAGGTGATGAGGGAAGTACGCCACTCCAGGTAACGAAAGCGTCACCATCTTGTCCGTAGGCCGCGTTCGCGTGTGTACACAGGTTTCTCCTGTGAACGACGCCAAGGACCCTGAACCGTCAACTGAGGGTGTTATACTGAAGGTTTTATAGAGAGTATTATCTGTGTGTCATTGTAATTTAATCTATGAGAGAGTTAGGCCTTTTGTAGGAACTAGGTTGTTTTAAGACCTAGTATATGTAAGGATAGTGTGCTCGGGTTTGCTTTTTTATAGCAATTATAACCCTCTATGAGTACATTGTCAAAAGTACAATATGTATCTCGGGTTTGCTTTTTTATAGCAATTATAACCCTCTATGAGTACAGTGTCAAAAGTACAATATGTATCTCGGGTTTGTTTTTTTATAGCAGTTATAACCCTCTATGAGTACATTGTCAAATGTTCAATACGTGCCCGGCTAGCTCGTTCTGTAGAGCATGATACAAAAAACCGGGTTACAGTTGGCGCCCAACGGTATATAATTATTTAATTATATAGGGTGAACGAATTAATAACAATATCTCTCTCTCTCTCAATTCCCTCAGTTCTTTCAGTTGACGGATTCTTGTATTAGTTTAAGGCTAGTTTTTAAGTTTTAAATATAAAGTGGTCACCGCACCACAATCAAACCATTTCTTTTGTTGGACCGGTAAGGTGCAGAGTGTTGATAAAGGTCATTAACTTATTTATATGTATGCCCAACTCACAAGTTGGACAAGTGCATTGTGTTAATTATTTTGGGACTATATATATGTACCCAATGTTTGTTTAGAGGTTGGTGATTTAATATTACCTATATTTTGGAAGTTTATGTAGCATTATACTAGTAAGCATTTGTGGTAAAGTTTGTTTAACAGGTACAAGTAATAATTATTACAACTGGAAGATAATTAGTTTACAATATAAAACAACAGTTTTGTGTTATTATGTTCATGTGGTTGTTTAAGTTGAGGTCCTGATAAACTGTATTGCATTATTTTATAGTGAAACATTGTAAGTGTAAGGTATTATAAATCAATAAACCCAACATTAATTTTCTGTAAAAGTTGTAAAACAATTGGGGGTAAACTTGAAAATTGTAAACAATTTCTATAAGGCAATTCTCAGAAGAGTTTTAGCAGTCTCTTATTTGTTTTAGAGGATTTCAGTAGTAAGATAATAACACTACAGGCAAGTTTCACTCTTATTAATTGGATTTTGCAATACAGGGAACTACAATTAGTAGAAATTAATGAACAATAATAGCCAACTTTCATTGAAACGGAACACTTGGAATCTTTATGACAACTGGTCGGACATTTCGTCGTTTAACGTTTTAACACTCATTATTTAACCCCAGATTTAAAATACAACCACCATTCCATAGAACAGCATTGTTTTTATCGGCATTCGTTTTCATACATTGGTGCTTAACCTATAAAACACATTGACATTAGTGTCGTTTGACGTTTTAATATATTAGGGTGCGTTCCGAAACGCGTTATACACGATTTGCGTTTAGTGTGTCATTAATTTTGCTTTACTAAATTGTAATAATTACTATACAAATACAAAATTAATAAGTAAATAAGCTATCATAATGGATTTAGAGACAGTGTATTAACATTCCCATCTTGCGGACGAATTGACTTATGAGGTTGCGGTTTATGCATTACTTGCATGCGACTCGTACATTTTACTTGTAGTTTCTTGCTGTTTTTAAAAATATATGATATTTTTTCATTACGTCGTGCAACTAGTGCTTTGGTAGCCTGAAACTTTGAGAATTATGTTCTTCTTGCTCACGGGATTCCTGAAACCGTGATTACCGTTAGTGTGGTTCAATTCACGGGATCAGAGTTTCATAGGCAATTATAGAAGTTTAACGTGCCTCAAGTTCATTATGGGCGCTCCACACACTAGCATGGTCGAAAGGTACATAAAAACGGCAAAATCAATTGTTTCGTCTTATAGATCATATGACAGGGATCTGAAGCTCACAAAAATTTTATAGCTTTAAGTAGTGTACCAAAGAAAAAAAAAAATATGGAAAGTAAGGGTTTACTATTAAAACTTTCCCAGAAAAACATAATAAATAAAATAAAAATAGTTTCAACAGACTGCCACCAACCACCAGAACCGGTCGAAATGGGTAAATAGATTCTTTTTTAAATGTGTTTCTGATTATATAAAACTTAACACATCAGAGTCAACACTGTTTAAGCCAGACGGGTATATAAATATATTCAACCATAATGTATATAAATATAAATATATATATATATATATATTTTTTTTTTTTTTTTTTGCTTGGTTGCTGGGACCTTTTAAGCAGGAGAATTTATATGATGTAGCATTATAGGGATATGACTGTATACATAGAGAAACGATTATTAATAAATCGAAAGTTCAGTCAAATAATAAAATCTATATAAACATAGTCATAGTCGATTTCATCTAAAATCGATTAATTTTATATATCCCTAATTATACAGTTTATTGATTAGCTGTAGTCCGTGTTTTCACGTATTGTTTTGAGGGCCATTCTAACAGCGACCACGAAGCGTAACGTAACTATCATACGGTACATGGTATTTGCTTTGTTTTGTTTATATTATTATGAACGCGAGTTTTGGGTATTGATCAAACATTTTATACGGGGATTATGCCGTTTTGCATGCCTTGCGTTTAGTAACAAAATAAAAAAAAAAAAAATTTTTTTTTTTGCAAGTTGTTTTTTTTTACGAGCGGATAGTAACTCATAAAATAGGCCTTGACTGAAGCGGATCAGTGACTTTTAAAATAAGCCTTCACGTTGTTTGTAATCAAGCTCGCTTGGTTGTTTTTTTTACGGAGCGGATAGTAACTCATAAAATAAGCCTTGACTGAAGCGGATCAGTGACTTCTAAAATAAGCCTTCACTAATGTTTTGTTTTGCCGATATAGCATTGTTGCTTCGGTGAGACTTTAGATAGCACTAGTGCTTATCTAGTTACGAGCGGCAGGTGACTCTTAAAATAAGCCAAACCACCATTATGTTTTCAGAATATTTATTTCTGGGAACGCCGTATACGTCTTGCCTGGTGAGTTATGCACTTTGTTTGCCCAATATATGTATCAGCTCGCTGAACATATTCATCAGGAGGATCGTTTAAATTTATAGTAAACAATTCAGAGTTCCACTGGTTTACAGACGGAATTCGGGAGTATGCAAGAGGTGGCTGCCTGCGATTTGAATGCAGGTGGCTACAGGATTGAAAGAGAAAGAAATTTAGGGATGTATGAAAGAATGGGGGGGTTATGCCCGGAATGTAGGAAGATTTGTAAGCAGAATAGGTTTCCTGGCAGTTTGGATTTTATAAGGTTCGTTATTTACTTACAGTTGGACAAAAATAAGGAATGTATTTATATTTCATCTTAAATTAGTTTATGTCGTTTCACAACCATCGGTTTATAAATAGATCAGAACTCTTCCACTAGTTTCTATGAGAATTGGTAAACCCACTCCAGTGTTATAACACCGAGGGCGGTGTTGGTTTTTGCGTACACAAAAACCTTTTTGTGGGAAGAGGGGCATTGTGACGTTGCAAAAATTAAATATTAATCGTGTCTAGTAGCGACACCTGCTGTAATTAACGGCGGACTAACGCCTTGGTTGTCAACGCTGTTCTACGTTGACACAGATGGCGTTGATGCCTTTTGTTTAGTTAATTAATTGCAAGTTTATTGGATAACTAAATAATAAATAAACAAACTTACATAATTTACCACATTTTATTTTAAAAAACAATGTCTGATAAAATGAAGATACAAATCGATAAGAAATCTTATATGGTCTGTGAAAGATGATTCGAGAAACTGTCAGATTGGTCTGGAGGAAAAGGCGGGGTACGGTGTCCGGTCTTTACGATCATGGACACGAGCCTAAAGGCCGATTGAGAGGGACTTAATCCTAGGAGGATTGGGATGTGCCCAAATAACCCGATGGGGTTTTTATAAATATGAGCTGTTATAGGCAGAATTCCGTGAGTACTAAACCATTTTCTCTGTTCTTGCTGGATAGCCTATAGCTTAGATTCTTGCATGTGTGTTCTGACACGAGGACGTTGTTTCAGGTCTGGCTTTTATGCTAGCCTTTTAAGATTGGTGCTATGCGCGATTGATTTGATGCCTTGGTGTTGCGCCGTGTGATGATTTGGTATTCATCAGAGCGCAGGCGGATTTGAGGTTATCCCTTGCGGTGTGGTCCTCCGACGTTAGGAAGGCTTTACCTAGCCGAATCCAGGTGATGAGGGAAGTACGCCACTCCAGGTAACGAAAGCGTCACCATCTTGTCCGTAGGCCGCGTTCGCGTGTGTTCACAGGTTTCTCCTGTGAACGACGCCAAGGACCCTGAACCGTCAACTGAGGGTGTTATACTGAAGGTTTTATAGAGAGTATTATCTGTGTGTCATTGTAATTTAATCTATGAGAGAGTTAGGCCTTTTGTAGGAACTAGGTTGTTTTAAGACCAGTTGTTGTAAGGATATTGTGTCTCGGGTTTGCTTAGTATAGTAGTTATTTTCCCTATATGAGCACAGTCCTAAAAAGGCCAATACATGTTCGATTGAGCTAGAAGTTGTTAATTCGATCCCCTCACGGATTCGCTATAGCGACTCTGAGAAACTGCTATTTGTCTCATTGCTGGCGTTCACTGACACCACTAGGAACGGAGACTAGTTGTGTGGGTGTATGCCGTAGACTCTGGGAAGGGTACATTGGTTTAGTGGCTTGCCACATTGTTTGTAAGTACTTTCTATTTTGTATAATTCCAATAAACTTTGTGTTGTGTAAGAAGGTACTTGTTTAATTAATCCTTTCCTAGCAGGTTATACCTTATAAATTTACTTTAGCACGGTGGTGAGTAGTATAGTCAAATAGAAACCATCATCAGCTTGTTTCCAGTTTAATAAACATACAAACTACAAAAAACCGGGTTACAATAGTTATTTGTGCAACAAGAGAGCAAAGTCGTTTTTTGCTGTGAGTGCTGATTTTGAATCCTGAGCAAGCGAAGGATTCAAAGATTGAATCACGAGCGTAGCGAGTGATTCTAAAGTTGAATCCTGAGTGTGGCGAGGGATTCAAAGGCACGAGATGCAAAAAACTTTGCTCTCGTGTAACACACATAACTTTTCACTTCAGCAGCGAGAACACTTTAGGAGATAAAATAATAAACAGGAATAGATTGAAATAACTATTTATTGTGAATCAAAATAATTAACATTGTAGGTAGAGGTAGCTTCTATTAGGTATTTTTCTATGTTATGGGCCGTGAAAATTTTGGACTTTTTAGCCTTATGCCCAACTGACATTATTTTGAGAAAAGATAAGAGTTTTGCGTATGTTTCAATATGCACGTTATGTTTTGTTTTTAAAGTAGCTTTCAACATTGAGTAAATACTCCACATTGTAGATGATCGCCTCGTCTGTGATAAATCTAAAAAATAAGATAGCAACACCGTCTCCGAAAAACTGCTTGCGCCCTTTGTAAGTCTCCATTCATTGAAGACATGGTATGCTTTCAGATATTTCTCGCGAGACTTCTCAGGTAGGAAACTTAATTCTGCATTCATAACTTGTTGTTTATAACTCTTCCGGTGTTAAAATATTGGTCTCGTCGCTAGTTTCACTCATATTTTACGATTATTTTAATATTTTTTAACTTATTCAACTCTTTACGCCAGCCACGAAATTTTATTCCCGCTCTTTTATATAAATTAAGGCGTGTTCGGAAATAGCACCCATGATATTTTATTATTCAAAATATATTACGTAACATTATTGAAACTACTTAGCAATAAATATTTACAGGTTAAATATCAGTTTTATTTGCAGTAACTTATACTCATACTTATTTTCGTTTAAATACAACAATAAGTTAAAAATTCAATAAATTACATTAAAAGACATAATTATCTTTTTGCAAAATTTCTTTAGTTAGTGCGAAATTCCGAACGTGTTTGTCTTTGAGGTCGAATTCAAAATCGGAACTTCGAAAGGGCTGGTCTTTGTCTCTGTCTCTTTCTAATGGCGGGAAAGACATAGAGTGTGAATGTTTCGAATTGTATGATTAACCCAAGGCTGAATAAGATTTTCGCGGCTTTCTGAAAACAAAAATTAAAAAGTTACTTTGTCTCACTCAGTGAGCAAAATGCGATTTTGCTCACTGATTTCAGGCAGCAAAACCTACATGTTTGAGCTACTGAAGTGAAAAAAATATTACCATTCAAAAATAAAATGTTTTTTTTTTTATATTAAAATATTCACTAAAAATGTTAAATTGATATATACGTAAAAGATCGCCGCACACGCGGCCCGTCATTCATAAATAAATTGCGACGTTGCCGTCCTTCAAGTACGCGTGTCACGTACAGTGTTTCTTTTACAATTTAACATTTTTAGTGAATATTTATATATAATAAGGAAAAAAAAAACTCAAACTTAGTGGGTGAAAGGCGATACCTTAGACATATTACTACAATGTTGTTACATCCATACTGGCCCGCTAAGACGCTGGCAACACTGTTGGCGTGCCGTCACCACTGTCAAGCCCCTCCACGCACTCCAAGACGCCATGACGGGAAATGGTGCATAAATAAGCCTGCACGTCTCATTCTCGCCCCTTTTTTTCTATCAGGACAACTGACCAGCACTGCGATTCTGTAACCATCTCGCCGTGAAAACTTAGGCGAAGTGAGCGTGGAGTGAGCTGTCAGTGTCATTCCACCTGATACTAGGGATTGACCAAGCATACATTTACAATCATAATCGAGATTTTAATAATATTTTTTATGTTAATTCTATTGAAAATTTTATATAATTTCAAAGCTAGTATTTTAGTTGTCAAAACATTATTATTTCATGGGGGTTTTAAATAAAATAGCAGCACAGAAACTTAAAATCGAGATTTTAATAATATTTTTTATGTTAATTCTATTTTTTTCCTAGACTGACTAGTCAATATAGCCTGAGGCGTGAGCGCGTCACGCACTAACAGTAAATAAAATCTGTGGTGTCTGCTCAGACCAACAAAAAAAGATAGACAGCGCGCCGCAAACATCAAAAGTGAAGCCATAAAACCGTGCTCCTGCAAGTAAACATACACGCTCACGCACACACCTACACTAAAACCATGCTCATTGCTCTTAGTTTGTCACAAGTCGTCGTCAAGATAACATAGATTTAAAAAATATAATTATGCCTTCCTGTGTAGTGAAAAGTTGCAAAATCACACAAAAAGTCTCACGGAATCGCTTTTCACTTATAAGTACTTGAAATAACATCGTTTCTTTATTATTTATCTATGAATTTTAGGTTACTTGGAACAAAAAACCTCAACGAACGAAAGCAGTGACATAAAGTGCGGAAGTTGCCATAAGACGATTTAAAATTTCCCCATTCGATTAATCTAAGTATACATATAAATATGATTTCTTACTTCGAGTTATATTCCCATTTTCTTTTTATATGTATTTAATATTTTAGGTTTCCAATTAATAATGAAATTAAAAATAAATAATACAATAATATGTAATAAAGTTGATTGAAAATATGAGTTGTTTTTTTTTAATAGAAGTCCTTCTAAAATCTAAACAATTGAGGTACTATACCATACTCAACAATACTCGTACAATATTATACTAGTTCCTACCCACACAAATATCCCCAAATTATAGGGAAAAAATTTAACAAATGGCAACCCTTCAATACACACATAGATAAAAAGGTGGCTTCACTTTTAATGTTCGCGGCGCGCTGTCTATCTTTTTTTGTTGGTCTGAGGGTGTCTGGGAGAAACCTGTTAAGTCCAAAAACGTATTTTTTCAGTATAAGACTTAAGGTTCAAGTTTAATTTATAAATCAGTTAGGTAAAGTAGAAAAAGTCAACCACCGCTACGATTCTCCCTCTCCTATGATAGTTACACTTATCAGCAATAGACCAAAATAAAATATGATTTTTTTTAATAACAACATAGTAGCAAACTAAAAAATTACGAAAATGGATTCACGTTTAAGACAGCTAGACTAATGAAAATACGCATCGACATTGTTTGTTAGTTTGAGCGATGGTAGATCGAGTCTAGTAAAGACTAACAATGCTAATCTATTCAATTAGAAGAGATAGCCTAGTGTGTCAAGTCACCGAGTGCTAACGGTGTGCCTTGCTGACGCGTGACGGACCATGGTTAGACTTTAACCCCACGTAGTTTGTGTGGCGTGATCACTTCACTAGAACTAGTTACTAGTTAGACTGGAAGCCGACTAGTGTTGTGAGAAATGAGCTCCGAGGCGGAAACTCGAGCTCCGAGTCGAAGCTACTGAGTCTTCAAAGCTCGAGCTCTGAGGGCTCGTAAGTCTAAAAGGTTCGAGCCCTAAAAGCTCGAACCTTGAAGGCTCGAGTCGAAGCTCGAGCTTTATTTATATGCCTGATAATATTAAAATGAAATATTTTTGTTTTAATGTGGTAAGTACGTATAAAAAAATTAAATAAAAAGATAGAAAAAAGAAAACTTTATTATACAATGAATGATTATTCGATTTTTAACCATGACGATAAGCACATTGATGCCTGGATATTTTTGTTGCTCAGCCTGTTTCTTTTTTTTGTTATTAAGAGTGCTATCACAATTTTTCTTGTTTGACTCGAGTTTTGATGTCGGATTATGGTTTGACTAAAGGCACAATAGTAAAAAAAATACATGCCCGATAAAGTTTCATTCGTTCTTTTGGGAGTGTATTAAATAAATATTTCAGTTTGTTTAAATAAATCAGTAAAAACCTTGTTTCTGCAAAGGATGTTTCATAAAATTTTACTTTCGGGCATCTTCCGATGCTTTGTTACATCGAAGATATAATAGTTTATTCATTTAAAAAAATGCCCATGGTACAATTGTATCTTCTACTTTCGTATGCATAAATCAATTTTTATGTTTCATAAAGTAATACACCAAAATTAATTCCGTAAAACAGGGAGTTAATGATAATCTTTCGTCCGAAATTATATTTTTTATCTATGAATATTTAATAGAAATTCAAACAAAAAGTATTTAATAACTAAGGTCACTTTGTCACCTTGCTTGAAAAAAAAAATTACTCTATTTTAAAGTAAAATAATATTTTTAAACAATTGTTGTATGCAATACTATAAATCAATATAAATCTCGGGACGCGCGGTCTTAGCTTCAATCCGCGCCGAGCGCTTCCAGAGGGAGGACGTATCGCTCGTTCGCTGTTGCCGTCACGTGGTCTCGCTCGCCAATTCGTCAAGAATAAAGCGCGACTAACAGTTCTTGATTCAAGTAATTTTTTTTTTTTTAGTTAGTTTCTGATTGTAATGTATATTATAAGTATTTTCCTGTGATATTTCAATGCAAATATTAAGTATATCTTGTATTATAGGAAAAAAAAAACATACGTAAATATAGTTGTTGTTTTTCTTTTTCTGATTTATTTATTTATTGTAATCTCCAACTTTAATTTAATTAATTAATTTCAGACATAAGTAGTTCATAATAATGGGGAAAATAGAAGTATATGATTCTCAGCCTAATTTGAATAAATGACTTTTGATTTGTCTTTTTTACTTTCTTTTTATCCAAACTGAAGAAACAACTCACATTGCATTTATATCTATAAATAAGTACTAAAATGTATACCTACCTGCCGAATAAAAACATATACTTAAAGAAACTTCGTAAAAAAAATAGGTACAAAAAGTATTTATATAAGTAGCAAAAAAAGTGTTGGAAGCTGGCAACGCGCAAGTAATGCTTCTGGCATTGCAAGCGTCTATAGGCTGCGATAACTACACACGGACACACCATCAAGCACGCCGCATGCTATTTTGTCACTTTAGTGATATAAAACAAAAATTAATAAAAAATGAAGTAAATTTTTATGACCCTGTTGTAACTCAAACCGTTCTTGGTAACATTCATCGGTACAAATAATATTTCATGAACTTAATTTATTAAAAAAAAAAAGTAGCAGAGGCTCTTGTTGGTTTGGTCCTGGCATCCGACGCATAGCGGTTTGCATGTGTGCGTAGCGTACTTCACTAGACGCACACGTGCGCATCCGCCGTCGCGCGCCGTCAAATTTACCTAAAACTGAGCACTTCGATTTTGTAATAGCGCTCTTAAGGGCCTTACTCTCGTTTAGTACCGTAACACGGTCACTTTATGAAGCCTATTTCTCATTAACGGCTTGGTTAGAAGTTCTGAAAAAAATATATGTTTGCTATAGATTCATGTACAACATTTCTGAAACAGGATTTTTTCGTATGGCTAATACTTTTGCCTTAAAAAAATATTTACCAAACCGCTATTTTTGGCTAATATTCAATACTACTTCTAAACGGCTTTGATGTTTGGAAATCTTTTTACACTAAAAAAATTATGGTTAGAGGTACTACATTTATGAAACAGCTTTTGTAAATCAATCAACATTTTCAAAGAAAATGTCCAATTTTGAGATACAGGTACAGACGTGCTCTGCGCGGGCGCGGGCGGCAGTCGTGCGTTAGCACTGAGACGGGATGGCTGTGTCGCTCGCTGCTCCGCCCCGGCTATCGAACGACTACGCGCGTTTGTTTGTGTTAGTGCAAATATTTACGAACGAATTGTATCAGTGTGCGTTTATAGACTAGCTCGCTGCGGAGGGCCCATTTCTATTGTGCGCGTGGACGCTTTACTTATTAGTGGTGCCATTTCTAAATACTGTTTTTGTTTATATTGTATATTGTGTAAATATAAGATAATTTGTAAATAAGTAAAAATGCCAAGGCAAAGCAAGTCAAGAAAGACTTCTCACGTATGATTTTAACCAAAAACAAAATTTCCGCAGCAGCTATATTGGATTTACACTTTGACCCCACTATCGACTTTAGCACCATCGAAAACTATGAAAACGACACCCATGAAAAAAAATTCTAATTTTTGCAGCCGCAATCTTGGATTTTCATTTTGACTACCTATTCTTAGGTAGATAGGTAAACAAAAACCAAAAAGTGCACCTTTTTCAAAATCATTGTTGGTTATAAAAATAAAAGTACTTATTATGTAGTTTTCGTTGGCATAAAGAAATAAAGCATATTTCGTTATATTTGCTGAAAGTAATCCTCCCTAGCCGCGCCACATACTTTAAAGATTAATTAATCAAAATGAATAGTTTCTTGAGAGAAAAAAGTATCAACGAAGAGTAGAGAAAAGGTACTATTATATAAATCGACTAGCTTCTTCCCGCGACTTCGTCCGCGTGAAATTTCACCCCCCCCCCATTCACCCCCTTAGGGGATGAATTTTGAAAAATCCTTTCTTAGTGCACCCCTAGACCTCATAAGGAACGTACGTGCCAAATTTGGAATCTCTAGACCCAGCGGTTTGGGCTGTGCGTTGATATGTCAGTCAGTCAGTTCTTCTTTTATATATATAGATTTATGGATAGTTAATATTAAATATTGCAAAATTGACTTGCTGCAGAGCATACCTTCCAGCCGGACCACACCCTACGACCAATAACTCCTTAACTAAAGGGGTTTATCTATATATATAAAAGGAGAACTGACTGACTGACATATCAACGTACAGCCGAAACTACTGGGGCTAGGAATGTGAAATTTTGCACACGGCTTCCTATTATAATGTAGGGGAGCACTAAGAAGGGGTTTTTGGAAATTTAACCTTTAAGGGGGTGAAAAGGGGGAATTTTGTTTGTATGGAAAATAGTTAGTTAGGATAGGATTTCACGCGGATGAAGTCGCGGGGAAGCAGCTAGTTGGACCATATTTTTCGTATGCAAGGTACTCTTTAGGTAGTTTTTTTCGTGATATTGATTTATTAATAGTTCATTATACTCTATTTAATTTGAGGTGGCGCGGCCAGAGAGCACTGCCTGGCGGCCGGACCACATAAATTGTTAAATAAAAAGATATCTCTTGAGGTACTAAAAATATATATATACATTCCGATGAAAGTAGACTTTAGGTAGGTATTATTTCGAACTATAGCATCTGAGTACTAAACTGTGGTCCGGCCACAGAGGAACACACCAGCGCCAGTGGTGTGGTGTCGCGAACCGCAGAGTTCACACGTGCAAAAATAAAAACTTTGTTACAAAAAAAAAACAACCGACTTTAAAAAAAACTACAAAATGATAAATAACTTTAATTTCGGAAGTCGGTGTCGTTGGTTCCGCATTTTCGTTTTTTGACACCGACTTCCGAAATGAAAGTTATTTATCACTTTGTAGTTTTTTTTGAAGTCGGTTGTCTTTTTTTGTAATAAAAATTTTATTTTTTACTTTTTAGTTGTACCTAAGTACTCCACACTAATTCAAATAACACTAGTGCATTGAGGAATTGAAGACACTGACTAGAAGAATCATCAAAATTTGCATAGAAATGCCGGAGATGCAGTATATTTATGCATATAACATCGTACATAAGAATAAGTACATAATGTATTATATACTAAAACCTTCCTGAAAGTATGTAGATCACATTATTGAAAGAATTATCAAAATTGGTTCATTAGTTTTTGGGAAAATCGCGGACATAAAAACATATATACATACGGGTCGAATACAGAACCTCCTTTTTTGAAGTAGGTTAAAAATGTCGACTATCGATAGTGTTGTCCGACATTCTGTCTCACACGAAGGTATTGGTGTGACTGAGGCATGGTTCTATGCATTGTGCAGCCGCGGCATGCCACCGCGCTTGGAATAGAAGCAACCGCAGCCGCAGGCAGCCCTGCGGTCAACCGCAGCCGCTAGCCGCAGTGTCGCCTGCGGTTGCAGTCTGCAGCCCATCTCGAACTTGTACCTTGACGTGCTGTTTCCTATTATGCCGCATGCGACGGGAGCCCCACCTCACGCAGCGCTGCTCTAAGGATGATAATAGAAAACTGCACGCCACGCGGGCGCCCGCTCCGTGATCCCGCATGACGACATTTATAATTTATTATACTTGAATTTTTAATTATTATTGGTTTATTGACTTTTCAAAATGTATTTAATGAATTTTATTTTAATTGCAATTGTAATACGTTATTTTTTTAATTTCAACACAATGTATCTATATTGTTATGAAATAAATTACTTATGACTTAAATAAATATATTTTCTTCCACATAAATGCTAAAAAATAATGTCCAGAAAAAACTTAAAATATACGTATCATATAAGTAATAATAATAATATAATAATAAAACGTAATAAGTATCTATCTATACAAAATATATCAGCCTTGCATCCGCTATTCCCTTCTGGAATCGTAGGCAAAAATAGCGACCTACGTGCGGCATGTCTGCGTCTCTGCATATTCTTTGATCTTAGTTTTAGTGTAGTGCGCCACCGCGCGCGTTTTACGTATTCGGGAGTAGGGCGTTTGGCTCCGCCCACATGCACAAGGTCAGTGGGCCATCTATACACCTTAAATTACCAGACTTCGAAAAGGCTTGTTCACTAGGAACGCTTGTCGCTGGTATAGACAAAACTTCAAATACTATTTGAGCTAAGGTTGACAAAGACAATTCTTTTTGTTTTTTCCACCACATTAATACATTCGTGTTTTCAGGCTCAATAGGCATATTTATGTATCTATCCACTTCATCTGCGATATTTATAGTCTCCGGTTGCTTGTACATAGATGCAAATCAAGTTTTTTTTACTGGGTAAACTTCACTAGAGCTACTGTGTTCATAATTATTTGTTGACAAATTGTCTCTTCGCAATTCTTGTATATTTTGATCTTTGAGTTTGTCATAAAGGGTTTTTAAGTTGTTTAATGGTTGAGTGTTGTTCTTTGCTATGAAATAATTATTATTAAATCGCGGGTCTAATAGAACGGCAAGTTGTGCCAAATCACTGTTTAAAATCTCGGAGTACTCATTCAATTTTTCGATCATGACTAATGTTGTGTAGTGAGCCTTTAAAAGAGAGCTCGAGTCGCGACTCGAGCCTCGGAACTAGGGTTCGAGACTGGGCTCGAGCCTTCGAAATAAGGCTTGTGACGTTGCAAAAAATTAAATATTAATCGTGTCTAGTAGCGACACCTGCTGTAATTAACGGCGGACTAACGCCTTGGTTGTCAACGCTGTTCTACGTTGACACAGATGGCGTTGATGCCTTTTGTTTAGTTAATTAATTGCAAGTTTATTGGATAACTAAATAATAAATAAACAAACTTGCATAATTTACCACATTTTATTTTAAAAAAACAATGTCTGATAAAATGAAGATACAAATCGATAAGAAATCTTATATGGTCTGTGAAAGATGATTCGAGAAACTGTCAGATTGGTCTGGAGGAAAAGGCGGGGTACGGTGTTCGGTCTTTACGATCATGGACACGAGCCTAAAGGCCGATTGAGAGGGACTTAATCCTAGGAGGATTGGGATGTGCCCAAATAACCCGATGGGGTTTTTATAAATATGAGCTGTTATAGGCAGAATTCCGTGAGTACTAAACCATTTTCTCTGTTCTTGCTGGATAGCCTATAGCTTAGATTCTTGCATGTGTGTTCTGACACGAGGACGTTGTTTCAGGTCTGGCATTTATGCTAGCCTTTTAAGATTGGTGCTATGCGCGATTGATTTGATGCCTTGGTGTTGCGCCGTGTGATGATTTGGTATTCATCAGAGCGCAGGCGGATTTGAGGTTATCCCTTGCGGTGTGGTCCTCCGACGTTAGGAAGGCTTTACCTAGCCGAATCCAGGTGATGAGGGAAGTACGCCACTCCAGGTAACGAAAGCGTCACCATCTTGTCCGTAGGCCGCGTTCGCGTGTGTACACAGGTTTCTCCTGTGAACGACGCCAAGGACCCTGAACCGTCAACTGAGGGTGTTATACTGAAGGTTTTATAGAGAGTATTATCTGTGTGTCATTGTGATTTAATCTATGAGAGAGTTAGGCCTTTTGTAGGAACTAGGTTGTTTTAAGACCAGTTGTTGTAAGGATATTGTGTCTCGGGTTTGCTTAGTATAGTAGTTATTTTCCCTATATGAGCACAGTCCTAAAAAGGCCAATACATGTTCGATTGAGCTAGAAGTTGTTAATTCGATCACCTCACGGATTCGCTATAGCGACTCTGAGAAACTGCTATTTGTCTCATTGCTGGCGTTCACTGACACCACTAGGAACGGAGACTAGTTGTGTGGGTGTATGCCGTAGACTCTGGGAAGGGTACATTGGTTTAGTGGCTTGCCACATTGTTTGTAAGTACTTTCAATTTTGTATAATTCCAATAAACTTTGTGTTGTGTAAGAAGGTACTTGTTTAATTAATCCTTTCCTAGCAGGTTATACCTTATAAATTTACTTTAGCACGGTGGTGAGTAGTATAGTCAAATAGAAACCATCATCAGCTTGTTTCCAGTTTAATAAACAAATAAACTACAAAAAACCGGGTTACAGTTGGCGCCCAACGGTATATAATTATTTAATTATATAGGGTGAACGAATTAATAACAATATCTCTCTCTCTCTCAATTCCCTCAGTTCTTTCAGTTGACGGATTCTTGTATTAGTTTAAGGCTAGTTTTTAAGTTTTAAATATAAAGTGGTCACCGCACCACAATCAAACCATTTATTTCTTTTGTTGGACCGGTGAGGTGCAGAGTGTTGATAAAGGTCATTAACCTATTTATATGTATGCCCAACTCACAAGTTGGACAAGTGCATTGTGTTAATTATTTTGGGACTATATATATGTACCCAATGTTTGTTTAGAGGTTGGTGATTTAATATTACCTATATTTTGGAACTTTATGTAGCATTATACTAGTAAGCATTTGTGGTAAAGTTTGTTTAACAGGTACAAGTAATAATTATTACAACTGGAAGATAATTAGTTTACAATATAAAACAACAGTTTTGTGTTATTATGTTCATGTGGTTGTTTAAGTTGAGGTCCTGATAAACTGTATTGCATTATTTTATAGTGAAACATTGTAAGTGTAAGGTATTATAAATCAATAAACCCAACATTAATTTCTGTAAAAGTTGTAAAACAATTGGGGGTAAACTTGAAAATTGTAAACAATTTCTATAAGGCAATTCTCAGAAGAGTTTTAGCAGTCTCTTATTTGTTTTAGAGGATTCCAGTGGTAGGAGAATAACACTACAGGCTTTCACTCTTATTAATTGGATTTTGCAATACAGGGAACAAACAATTTGTAGAAATTAATCAACAGTAATAGTCAACTTTCATTGAAACGGAACACTTGGAATCTTTATGACAACTGGTCGGACATTTCGTCGTTTAACGTTTTAACACTCATTATTTAACCCCAGATTTAAAATACAACCACCATTCCATAGAACAGCATTGTTTTTATCGGCATTCGTTTTCATACATTGGTGCTTAACCTATAAAACACATTAACATTAGTGTCGTTTGACGTTTTAATATATTAGGGTGCGTTCCGAAACGCGTTATACACGATTTGCGTTTAGTGTGTCATTAATTTTGCTTTACTAAATTGTAATAATTACTATACAAATACAAAGTTAATAAATAAATAAGCTATCATAATGGATTTAGAGACAGTGTATTAACATTTCCATCTTGCGGACGAATTGACTTATGAGGTTGCGGTTTATGCATTACTTGCATGCGACTCGTACATTTACTTGTAGTTTCTTGCTGTTTTTCAAAATATATGATATTTTTTCATTACGTCGTGCAACTAGTGCTTTGGTAGCCTGAAACTTTGAGAATTATGTTCTTCTTGCTCACGGGATTCCTGAAACCGTGATTACCGTTAGTGTGGTTCAATTCACGGGATCAGAGTTTCATAGGCAATTATAGAAGTTTAACGTGCCTCAAGTTCATTATGGGCGCTCCACACACTAGCATGGTCGAAAGGTACATAAAAACGGCAAAATCAATTGTTTCGTCTTATAGATCATATGACAGGGATCTGAAGCTCACAAAAATTTTATAGCTTTAAATAGTGTACCAAAGAAAAAAAAAATATGGAAAGTAAGGGTTTACTATTAAAACTTTCCCAGAAAAACATAAATAAAATAGAAATAGTTTCAACAGACTGCCACCAACCACCAGAACCGGTCGAAATGGGTAAATAGATTTTTTCTTTTTTTTTTTAAATGTGTTTCTGATTATATAAAACTTAACACATCAGAGTCAACACTGTTTAAGCCAGACGGGTATATAAATATATTCAGCCATAATTTATATAAATATATATATATATATATATATTTTTTTTTTTTTTTTTTGCTTGGTTGCTGGGACCTTTTAAGCAGGAGAATTTATATGATGTAGCATTATATGTAGGGATATGACTGTATACATAGAGAAACGATTATTAATAAATCGATAGTTCAGTCAAATAATAAAAACGATATAAACATAGTCATACTCGATTTCATCTAAAATCGATTAATTTTATATATCCCTAATTATACAGTTTATTTATTAGCTGTAGTCCGTGTTTTCACGTATTGTTTTGAGGGCCATTCTTTCAGCGACCACGAAGCGTAACGTAACTATCATACGGTACATGGTATTTGCTTTGTTTTGTTTATATTATTATGAACGCGAGTTTTGGGTATTGATCAAACATTTTATACGGGGATTATGCCGTTTTGCATGCCTTGCGTTTAGTAACAAAATAAAAATATTTTTTTTTTTTTTTTTTTTTTGCAAGTTGTTTTTTTTTTTACGAGCGGATAGTAACTCATAAAATAGGCCTTCACTGAAGCGGATCAGTGACTTCTAAAATAAGCCTTCACGTTGTTTGTAATCAAGCTCGCTTGGTTGTTTTTTTTTACGGAGCGGATAGTAACTCATAAAATAAGCCTTGACTGAAGCGGATCAGTGACTTCTAAAATAAGCCTTCACGTTGTTTGTAATCAAGCTCGCTTGGTTGTTTTTTTTACGGAGCGGATAGTAACTCATAAAATAAGCCTTGACTGAAGCGGATCAGTGACTTCTAAAATAAGCCTTCACGTTGTTTGTAATCAAGCTCGCTTGGTTGTTTTTTTTACGAAGCGGATAGTAACTCATAAAATAAGCCTTGACTGAAGCGGATCAGTGACTTCTAAAATAAGCCTTCACTAATGTTTTGTTTTGCCGATATAGCATTGTTGCTTCGGTGAGACTTTACATAGCACTAGTGCTTATCTAGTTACGAGCGGCAGGTGACTCTTAAAATAAGCCAAACCACCATTATGTTTTCAGAATATTTATTTCTGGGAACGCTGTATACGTCTTGCCTGGTGAGTTATGCACATTGTTTGCCCAATATATGTATCAGCTCGCTGAACATATTCATCAGGAGGATCGTTTAGATTTATATTAAACAATTCAGAGTTCCACTGGTTTACAGACGGAATTCGGGAGTATGCAAGAGGTGGCTGCCTGCGATTTGAATGCAGGTGGCTACAGGATTGAAAGAGAAAGAAATTTAGGGATGTATGAAAGAATGGGGGGGTTATGCCCGGAATGTAGGAAGATTTGTAAGCAGAATAGGTTTCCTGGCAGTTTGGATTTTATAAGGTTCGTTATTTACTTACAGTTGGACAAAAATAAGGAAAGTATTTATATTTCATCTTTAAAATTAGTTTATGTCGTTTCACAACCATCGGTTTATAAATAGATCAGAACTCTTCCACTAGTTTCTATGAGAATTGGTAAACCCACTCCAGTGTTATAACACCGAGGGCGGTGTTGGTTTTTGCGTACACAAAAACCTTTTTATGGGAAGAGGGGCATTGTGACGTTGCAAAAAATTAAATATTAATCGTGTCTAGTAGCGACACCTGCTGTAATTAACGGCGGACTAACGCCTTGGTTGTCAACGCTGTTCTACGTTGACACAGATGGCGTTGATGCCTTTTGTTTAGTTAATTAATTGCAAGTTTATTGGATAACTAAATAATAAATAAACAAACTTACATAATTTACCACATTTTATTTTAAAAAAACAATGTCTGATAAAATGAAGATACAAATCGATAAGAAATCTTATATGGTCTGTGAAAGATGATTCGAGAAACTGTCAGATTGGTCTGGAGGAAAAGGCGGGGTACGGTGTTCGGTCTTTACGATCATGGACACGAGCCTAAAGGCCGATTGAGAGGGACTTAATCCTAGGAGGATTGGGATGTGCCCAAATAACCCGATGGGGTTTTTATAAATATGAGCTGTTATAGGCAGAATTCCGTGAGTACTAAACCATTTTCTCTGTTCTTGCTGGATAGCCTATAGCTTAGATTCTTGCATGTGTGTTCTGACACGAGGACGTTGTTTCAGGTCTGGCATTTATGCTAGCCTTTTAAGATTGGTGCTATGCGCGATTGATTTGATGCCTTGGTGTTGCGCCGTGTGATGATTTGGTATTCATCAGAGCGCAGGCGGATTTGAGGTTATCCCTTGCGGTGTGGTCCTCCGACGTTAGGAAGGCTTTACCTAGCCGAATCCAGGTGATGAGGGAAGTACGCCACTCCAGGTAACGAAAGCGTCACCATCTTGTCCGTAGGCCGCGTTCGCGTGTGTACACAGGTTTCTCCTGTGAACGACGCCAAGGACCCTGAACCGTCAACTGAGGGTGTTATACTGAAGGTTTTATAGAGAGTATTATCTGTGTGTCATTGTGATTTAATCTATGAGAGAGTTAGGCCTTTTGTAGGAACTAGGTTGTTTTAAGACCAGTTGTTGTAAGGATATTGTGTCTCGGGTTTGCTTAGTATAGTAGTTATTTTCCCTATATGAGCACAGTCCTAAAAAGGCCAATACATGTTCGATTGAGCTAGAAGTTGTTAATTCGATCACCTCACGGATTCGCTATAGCGACTCTGAGAATCTGCTATTTGTCTCATTGCTGGCGTTCACTGACACCACTAGGAACGGAGACTAGTTGTGTGGGTGTATGCCGTAGACTCTGGGAAGGGTACATTGGTTTAGTGGCTTGCCACATTGTTTGTAAGTACTTTCAATTTTGTATAATTCCAATAAACTTTGTGTTGTGTAAGAAGGTACTTGTTTAATTAATCCTTTCCTAGCAGGTTATACCTTATAAATTTACTTTAGCACGGTGGTGAGTAGTATAGTCAAATAGAAACCATCATCAGCTTGTTTCCAGTTTAATAAACAAATAAACTACAAAAAACCGGGTTACAGGCTCGAGGCTGTAGCTCGAGGCGTCATAGGAGACTCGAGCCTTGAATGAGTCGAAGACTCGCGAGACTCGAGCCTTTTAACAACACTGAAGCCGACCCCAACATTGTTGGGACGCCTTACAAGTTAAATAAGTAAGAACAAATCTCCAATGTGATAATGACAGTGACTAACGCGTGTGAAGTGATCACTTCACGCGACCCATGACATTTAATGGCGTGAATCGGGTGAAGTGATAAGATCACGCCGCTGGGCGCTGTCACAAATGAATGACAGCCTGTTGTGCTGTTTTGTTTTGAGTCGCATCATAATATATTGCCTTTAAACTAACGTGGCATTTTTGAAATTGTGCTTCCGCCAGTACAGTCGCCACCTTAACAAAGAAGAAGAAATTCGTGGTGTATACACAAATAAATACTATAATCCAACCATCCAACCATTAGTACCTATTCAAATCAAATCAAATCAAATCATAATTTATTTGTTAACATAGGTAAAAAAAGTACAGGTCTTATGTTTGATGAACAGAGCGCTATGTTATGCCAGGAGGCGTACAAATATGGTGTGCTAATCTAGCTGTAAGGATTACAATATAGTTTAGCTGCCATAATAGTGATTTATCTAAATCGGAACGCTAATTACTTATGTGAGCGCTGTGCCGAGCCATAACTCCCGCCGCGCATGCGCGTTAGGTATCAAACAATTTTTTTTTTATATCCAAGTGAGCGCTGTGGGTGATGATGGCTTAATTCGGAACGAGCCATAATTCACGCGCATGCGCGGCGTGAGACTCACGCCGTGAGTCACGCCGCGCATGCGCGTTAGACGCAAATCATCTAACAGGTCGAGGCTAAAAAACATAAAATTTGGGGACTTCGAACATTCAAACTCCACCACATGGGGAGTGAATAATACATCATTTAATTATTTGACGAATTCACCCATTGTCCAAGTTAAATAAGTAATGGTAATGAATTTTTTTGATATCTAATGTCGAAGTTTCGCGCCAATCGTGCGTGTTTACATTTTTACTTTTCACAAATTTCACACACACACATGTAGATAAGATTTAAAATGAGACAAATATTATTGAAAATATTATGAACGACACGAAAATGCCCAAATCTTAACGTAATATTAAAACACAGGTCCAATAACACTTATTATTCATTACCACTACTCAATTTGTGTTCAAAATCGCCGTCCATTATTGTTTTTTTTTTATCGTAATGATGTGCGAAAGCGATAATGCTAAACGATTTTTTTTTTATTTCGATTGACTCGGGTAATTAATATGTCGAATATCGGAAATCGATACTCGGAAATTGAAATAAAATTATTTTAAACATTAAAAACAATAAGCATTGTTAATAATAATGACTTATGCTTTTTAATGTAATTTTAATAGTTTTTTGGACATTATATTGAAACTGAGTCAATGCCTGAGGACCTTTGACCATAGTCATTTATTGAACTTCGCGCCGAATTGTTTCTATATTTGAATATTTATCTTCGGAATGCGCTCGCCGCTTAATTTTTTTTTATTTATTGTACAATTATTTATTTTTGATACTTTCTAATAGTTTGCTACAGAATGCCCAGTATACATTTTTTTTAGGTAGGCTTAGCAAAAGATAGGGAATGATGATTATTAATTGTATAAATTGGGTATTCCGCAATCACTTTACATTTCAATATGTTTTGTTAGTTGTATGAACTTGTTAGTTTTTGTTTCTATTAGTTTACTTGAGTAATAAATTGTTTTTTTTTTGTGGTAGGTTACCAAAGAAATTTAAAAAACTGACCATGTTTATATCGGACCACGCACAGTCGGCACATTGAAAGGTTCCGTAGTTGGGTTGAATATTTACGCATGCAAAATGCACATAATTAATTTGATCAACTGCAAATATGTTTGTATTTCATAAACTCATCATTCATAAGTTCATAACGTACCCATAAATTAAAGTGCCGACCAGAAAAGAAAAGTATTGTTTTCTTATGGGGAATAACAGGGTCCATATTGGCTCACCTAAAGTTCTTTACCCGAAATTGTTCTTCCTAATGATTTGTAATCCGAATGATCACTCTTCCTAAAATTTTTCATCCTAAAGTTTTCATTCATACTATTTGTAGTGCTACCGGCGATGTTCATAACACTCATGTTTCCGAAAATTGTAATTAATAATATTCTTAGGGACCAGGAGTGGTATTTAAATAAAAAAAAACAACTGTCAGGTCAGCCTAACTTATATTCAAATAACGAACTAAATAATTAACACAAATAATCACGCACTATTTAATAGGAAACAATCAACTTCAACAAAACACAATAAACAAAGGCAATATTCGCACATAAAATACAAAAAGACTTAGCTATGATCTAAGACGAAATTCAACGACCTTACCGCGCGAGCGCTGACTGGAAAAAAGGGGCGCGGCTCGATTGACAACCGCTTTTATAGGCGTTAGAGTGACGTCTCAGATGACAGCTGTACAGAAACTCATTCTTAACCTAATAATATCATTAATGTAAATATATTTAAACTCCTACTGTTTTTTATCATAACGCTTTTATCCCTAAACATAATTACCATAATTACCGCAGTTTTAACCGTACCTAAACCAATAATTATAGGACCGATTCGGTTCTGGCACTTCGCCGGCCGCTCCCGCGGCACGCTCGCTTCGCTCGCTCGGCTCGTGCGTTGTGGTCACAGTTCTAACCAAACCTAAACCAATAATTATCTTTGCAGGTACACACCGCTATAAAAAAAAAGATATGACTTTGAATAATAGTGTAATAGATGGTTATGTTGAGAAAATATAGGAAAACAAATAAAAGTATAATAGATGTTTATTGCTACTGACATTATGAAGTTGAATGCTTCGGAATTATGAACATTAGAGACAGAGTAGTTAGGAATTGTGATTGTTAGGATGAAAAATGTTAGGAAGAACATTTTCGGATTTCCAATTATCGGAGTTGAAAATTTAGGTGAACTTTGGCGCACCCGGAAAAACATCTTGAGCATTTCTTACTATTACAGCGAAAGTCTGCAATTAACCCCTTGGCTGCTACTTGAGATTGAAAATGCCAAAAATCTTATTTTTATAACAACTGTTTTAAGCATAACTTTTAAAAAATACCAACTTTAAATTGAATATAACATCCCGAACATGTTTTGACTACCTATGACCAAATGTAAGTAGGTATGTACGCAGTATCAATATACTCGTACTGCGTAGGTACAGTAGGCTCCAAAAGTCCATAGGCAAAGTCACAATGCAATAGCTTGACGTTTAGTTTAACTTACGACCTTCTTTTAATGAGTAATTAGACACACACACTCGCATATTACTCGAATATAGTTCCATGTCATGTTCGTCTTGTTCACATAGTTCATAAAACTTTATGATTATACCCACAGAAATCTAAATAAATAAAACATAAGGTAGACAGATGCTTAACTCATTCACCGCTAGTCCCCGACTAAATAGAATGTTGTTGCTTCTTGGTTGGTGGATAATTTGATATGTGAAGTGTGTTTAATCTATTAGCGTTGTTGTAGTTCATTTTGAAATGCAAGCAAATTTAAATATCGAGATGATAGCTGCTGATATTATCGCGCTGCGTAAATATGGACTTATTATTATATCACAAATATTTGATGAAACCGGACTGACTGTGAGTATTATGATTTCATTATTTTATGGAACATTTATCTAATTAAAGTATAAATGATGATCCTTGTAGTTATTTTTTTAAACGTTTTATATTTACCTACCATAAGCCCTAAATAGAAAAAATATATATATTTCCTAAAGTTTATTTATTTACTTTTGGAATGATGAATATAATATTAAGCATAATATTATAATATAAGTATAATCATTTTGTAACATTTCTATTTTCAAAATAATTTTGTTTCAAAATAGTAATAATATTTTATAATTTTGCTAGTAGCTTAACAGTACTTATTCCTTTTTTGTTTTAGAGAAATTACCTACTGTGAGTCGGAGGGTCAAAAGATATAAGGAAGAGGGTAGCCTTGCCAGTCGAAAGCGAAGTGGAAGGCCCAGCTGGTCAGTGAATATGAAACAATTGGTTTCCGAGATATTTTGCCGAATTATTCAACAAGTGTTTACGAAGCGTTCGCCGTGCAAACGAAAACCAGCTCAAAAACATAATATTTGATTGGAAATAATAAACAAGAACATTTATACAAAGTATTAAGTTATAAATTGATTTTAGTAATATTAAAATAAAATTGTGTCATATCCGTATTAATAAGGATTATTTTGAGGTTTAGTTTCAATCTTCTTTTCATAATGAAAATGAATACTTAAGCTATAACCGCAATAAGTCCTAATAAATATGACTGTTTATAACGAATAAACATTTTGAAATCACTTAAGCATAAAACATTTTTATTTTTAACCCCATATAACATAAGCATAACAATATAATAATAAAAACATAAAAATTATTACATTGTTATTCTCTTTTATTATCTCTATTGAATAACAAAAAAAAAAAACGAAAAAGATAATTGTTGAAAAGAAAAATAATAGTCTCATCTCGAGATTGGAACCCAGACTTCCACGTCTGCTAAACCATTAGGTTACGTTACCAGCTATCTATACTTGCTATGATGAAGTGAATTTGAGCAGTAGTATGAACCCACCAAGGTTATGTGTAATTACGTAGTACCGTGTGCGTAAAAGCGACGATATGTTTTGTTTCGTTCGACGCTAGGACAGTAGAAAGATATTTATACTGTGACGCTCACGCTAGCCAATGCGTGTTCGACTTACACACACAGATGTGGCCTGCGGCGCGAGGCGGCCGGTATTATCACAGCAATTTGAACTTTAATATGCTTATGCAAAATTGATGCCTTACTGTACATACTTACATTTGGTCATAAAAAAGTTAAGCAAATCTCTCAATAGAGATTTGCTTAACTTTTTTTTGTTATTATAAAAATATATTTATGACCCTCACGACAAGCCTTTTCATTTGATATATCACACGGTACCTACAGTAAGCAAAGCTTTTTTAAATTTTCTATGTGACCCCAAAAAGTAAACCCATAACCCGACATTTAATGTCGTGAATCGGGTGAAGTGATCGCGCCACTCAAACTATGTGGGATTAAATTCTATGGTCCGTCAGCCAGGCACGCCGTTAGCACTCGATAACTTAACACAATTATCTCTTCTAATAGAATAGATTGGGTTACCAACGCTGAACATCGTCGCAGTCTTTTCTAGACTTGATCTACAATCGCTCATAATAACAAACAAATAATGTCGATGCGTATTTTCATCAGTCTAGCTGTCTTAAACGTGAATGTTTTATTTTATTTACTGTTCGTGCGTGACGCGCTCGCGCCTCAGGCCATAATTATAAGGACTAGTCTAGGGAAAAAAATATATAAAAAAACAACATTGAGTTTCTGACTAAGATTCTGTTTTGCTATTTTATTTTAAAACCCCACAAAATATTAATGTTTTGATCACTAAAATACTAGCTTTGAAATTATATAAAATTTTCAATAGAATTAAAATAAAAAATATGATTAAAATCTCGATTATGATTATAAATGTTTGCTTGGTCAATCCCTAGCATCAGTGGGATGACACTGACAGCTCACTCCACGCAAGTTTTCACGGTGAGATTTTTACAGAATCGACATGCAGGTCGAACCTCTATCAAGTCACCACACAATTAAACCCGTTAAGTACTTATACCTACTCTTTTGATTTATAGTGTAAATGAAATGATTTATTTATGATTTATGGTGTAATGTATTAAAATTATAGTAGTTCAGTATTTTTGCATTGTAATTAGTGATTCATAATTTAATTATCGTGTGATTAACTTAATATGGATTTAAGTTCAAATAAGTTGCTGTGATTACTATAAATATCTAATTAAAATAATTTACTAAGGTTGTTGAATTTCATTTATTATAAATCCTGTGTTTAATCTGTTCTTACAGTTTCAGAAGTGGGATTACCCCGCTCATCATGAAGAGGCACCGCGCTAGGCGCAGTAGCAGTGAGTCTGATGATTCTGATGTGCAAGTCGCAGCAAAGCGGGCAGTACCGTCTACCGACGGAGAATCATCGAGCAGTAAGCTAGAACAGTTGGTAAATGAAAAAGTTGAAGGTATGATGAACAAATTCTTTAGCAGATCGCGGGAAAATAGAAGTGACAGTGTTAAAAGCGACATAATAATTTCGTTATTTGACCCGGATGATAAAGATAATAACGTGTTTGTTTGGCTGAAGAAAATAAACCAGTTGGGTGATATTTATGAGGCAAAGCGCTCGTATTACATGCAGACTAGGTTAGATGGTTCAGCTAGACGTTGGTATAATAGGTTAGATAATTACGATCTCACTTGGTGCGAGTGGCAGGACCTTTTGAAACGTACTTTTCCTAGGATGTTTGAATTTGCGGAATTAATTGAAGAGTTAGTCGGTCGTAAGAAAGAGCCAAAAGAGACTATGAGTAAATATTTTTACGATAAATTAGCAATGTGCCGTAGATGTAGGTTCGATGATAGTGCCTCTGTCTCGTGTATTGTTCGCGGCCTACCCTCCGAGTTACAAGCTAGCGCCAAAGCTTTGAAAAGTACAAATCCAGAAGAATTATATTGTCAGTTTTTAGTATCAATGGAAAATTAGCAGTCGAATTCACCGCGATTTCGTGAGAATGATCAACCTGCTCTGAAACAGTTTTCTAATGCTACCAATACTTCGAGGCCCGCTGAAAAAAAAACATACCATTCTCCTTCCAGTCAAATTAAATGCTACCGCTGTAATACTGAAGGTCATTTGGTTAGGGATTGCACTAACCCTGACACTCGTTTATGTAACAACTGTGGGAAGACCGGGCATATTGCAAGATTTTGTAGGCAGAATGTTCATACTGACTCGAATAAAATAAAAGAAGTTTAAGTTATACAAAGTTTTAACGATTTATACTTTAAAGATATAACGGTTAATGGGTTAAAGGCTATTGCATACTTAGACACTGGAGCACAAAGTAATGTCATAAGTTATAGTTTTGCGAAATTATTACAGTGTATTATAGAACCAAGTGATAAAATTTTAAAAGGTTTTACTGGCAGTCCAATACCCGCACTGGGTGAAATAAAAATCAATGTTTCCTTGGATGGTTTGTCTGTAACAACGAGTGCTTTAGTCACTCATGTCGACCTGGGAAAAATCGATGGATTGTTAGGGCAGCCTGTCATCAATAGAGATGATGTATCTCTTGTGATAAATGGTGATTCTGTGATCCTTTCCCAACATCACAATAACATTCAAGGCATAGTCGTAGAAAATACTGAAAAAAGAATAGATCTCGTTTCTAAAAATAGTTTGACTGTTCTACCTAACAAAGCGGCAATGATTCCGGTACAAATTAATGGTGGATCAAAGGGAGTTGTCAGCACTAATCCTCGTTATTTCAACCTCGCAGATCATGAACACATTATCCCGGCGTCTGTGGTGGAGGGCACAGAGGGTTTACTCAGAGTTTACAACCTGGGTTCGAAAGCTGTGGAGTTTGCAGCTGGCCAGGTGGTGGCTAGAGGGCAATGCTGTGCCGAAATTTTGCAAAAAGCTGAAGCTAGTTTGGTGAGTGAAATCTTTCTTTGTTGTTGGTCCAATTCTGACGCTGGGCTTCAAAGCCGAAATAATATAGCTGTTGGTGGTTGCGTACCGAATGTTGCCGATGCAGATGTGACAAAATTGGACCAAAAGAATATACTTTTAGTTGATGATGGTTTATGTGCTGATAGTAATATGTGTATTGGTGGTATTCATTTGGCAAACATAAACGTGGGTAATATAAGCGACAGCGATAAGCTCCGTTTGTTTACTATTTTGTCTCAATATAGTTCTTGTTTTGCATCTAAGACGTCGGAATTGGGACTCACAGGCCTAGCAGAGATGGAAATTAAATTGAACACTGATAAACCTGTGTATCATCGCCCGTATAGACTTTCACTACCAGAACTTTCAACAGTTCGTGAAAAAGTTAAAGATCTTTTAGAAGCCGGCATCATTAGGGAATCGAATTCAGATTTTGCATCACCTGTTGTATTAGTTAAAAAGAAAAATGGAGACGTAAGAATATGCGTAGATTATCGGGCCTTAAATGCAGTTACTATAAAAGATAGATTTCCTTTGCCTATAATTGATGACGAAATTTCTAAATTAGCAGGAAAAAACTTCTTCACTAGCTTAGATTTGTCACAATCTTATCATCAATTACCTGTTTTCGAAAATTCGATTCACAAAACGGCCTTCATTACTCCTGACGGGCAATATGAATATGTTCGGGTTCCGTTCGGTTTAGCCAATTCACCTGCAGTTTTTCAACGTTTGATGAATAAAATTATTAATAAAGTTAATAAAATGGGTGATGGTGATCATATTCTGGCATTCATGGATGATATTTTATTACCAAGCAGCGATATTCCACGAGGTTTAGAGCTACTAGAACTTCTCCTGAAAGTATTACGTGAGGCCAATCTTAAACTTAATATGAAAAAGTGTTCTTTTCTTCAAACTGAATAAAATTATCTCGGTCATTACGTTTGTAAGGATGGCATTAAGCCAGGTGATCATAAAATAAAAGCTGTGCGTGATTTTCCTACCCCATCTAATGTTCACCAAGTTAGGCAATTCGTTGGTCTTTGTTCATTCTTTAGATAATAATAATAATAATAATAACCCCATCGCCGTATCTCTACGTTGACGTCGTGGTGGGGCTTGCGCGCTCCGAACTCTGGGCCTGTGCCGGAAGAGTTTACTTTCCGGAATGGGTCTAAGGTGAGGAGCCAGACCAAGAGAGATACAGAAACCCGCAGGGCAGCATGTGGCGAGCTGTTGGGCAGTAGCGACCCCACGGACCCTATCTCCCGGGAGAAGTCTTGTTCCTTACCTCTGGCTTGCCTTTATTGGCCGGCTGGAGTGAAAAATGACGAGGAACAGAGCTCCCACCTCATTCTTGCCTTTATTGGCCGGCTTGAGTGGAGATTCGCAAGAGCAAACGTGCTCGGAGGAAGGAAGTATTCCAGTAAGATGCTGGTAGGGATCTTGACCGTACTTCCGGGATTGTCCTGATAGCCGTGGAATACCTCTCCACTCCTCATAAGCACCTCAGGACATGTTGCCCCCTTGTCGCTACGTCACTATGTGCTAGCGACCGTTTCCGGGGGCCCATTATTGAGTGTGCAAGTCACCCCCTGCCATTTTATCCGTGTATATATAAAACATTGATCAGGCAGGGGTCATAGTTCTTCCATAGTTCTTGGTAACCAGTCCACTTCAGCCACCCAAACCCATAGTCCAACTTTTTATTTTTCCATATCCTACAATAGTCCTACACCAACCGGGGGTTATCCTTGGGTGCACTTGCATAGTGCATACAGGGATAATCGTCGGATGGTGCCGCATTTCATTAAAATTTCCTAAGGGGCCTCTGCGAGTTGGCTTCGGCCCCTCGTACGCCTTCCAAAGGACCGGGACCCCATGGTCCCGAGATATGTAAAATCATAAAAAAATAATAATAATAAATCGTTTATTTGCGTAAATAAGGTACAGAAGGTTGACAATATAAATAAAATTGATCTCTTATTCTGCCTTTAATTTCGGCGTGCAAATATAAACATGGTATTAGAAATTAAATTAATTATTGATTAAAATCATGCACTCATTATACAGATTTCCATTTCATTAAAATTAAAATTGTATAGTTGAATTAAAAAAAAAAAGTCAATATAACAATAAAAACTAATAAAAAATATTAATCACAAATGTCAATAAGCATGTCAATAATAATCCTGTCAATAATAATCCTATCAATAATAATCATGTCAAAACTTACAATTTGTAACCTAAAAACTCATGTACACTATAGAAACACTTTTCAATCAAAAACCTCGTCAAGCTACTTTTAAATCTAGAAAAAGGTAACGTTTTTATAGAATTTGGTAATTTATTATACATTTTTATACACATAATATAACTATTGTTACCTGTAAATGTGAGATTTGTCCTCGGTTGAAATAACTTATTAGTATACATAGATCGTGGAGCATAGTAGCTTGTCGCCTGCTCGAAAAGTCTCTTGTGTTTGAAAACAAATATACAGGATTCTAATATATAAATACATGGCAGTGTTAATATTTTATGTTTTCTAAAAAATGGACGACATGACTCTATTTGCCTTAATCCAAATATAGCTCTCACACATTTTTTCTGCATTATAAATGCTTGATCAACCTCTACACAACGACCCCACAGGATAATACCATATCTTAGAATGGAGGTTATATAGCCATGGAAAGCCGTTATTGCGGCATTTCTAGATACCTCGCAGCTAATACGCCTCAAGGGGTATATAAAACTATTTATTTTGGCGCAAACGTCATTAATATGATTTTTCCATGAGCAAAATTTATCAAGAGTTATTCCAAGAAATTTAACTGAATCAGTTTCTGTCAGGGCGACCCCTTTATAGGAAATATTTAGATCCAGCGGTTTTGATCTATAGGTATGAAATTGAATAAATTTTGTTTTATTAATATTAACTTTCAAATTATTAGCCTCTAACCACTCTATAGTTCTTTGGAGAGCAATGTTAATTTCGGTTTCGTACGAACTTTTATCATGTCCCTTGATTATAATTGTAGTATCATCGGCAAATAGTACACATTTATGATTTATAATGTCTGGGAAATCATTTATGTAGAGCAAAAACATTGGTGGCCCTAAAATACTGCCCTGTGGCACACCATATCTATTATACATAAACGAAGATTTGAACGATTCCATCGTTTTAGTTTGCTTATTATAATTTTTAACTTCTACTGATTGTACTCTGTCAGACAAATACGATTTAAGCCAGTTATGTGCTGTTCCCCTGATTCCATATCTTGAAAGCTTTTCCAATAATCGTTCATGAGAAACATAATCGAATGCTTTACTCATATCCATAAACAAAACTGTAACAGGTATTTTCTTGTCAATGCAGTCTGTAATTTCCTTTATTAATTGAAATGCTGCTAAAGATGTACTTCTATTTTTACGAAACCCGTTTTGTTCGTCTTTAATAATCTTGTGCTTTTCAATAAAGTTTTACAATTTATTATGAAAAACCTTTTCAAAAATTTTTGAAAATATAGGTATCAAAGTTACGGGCCTGTAATTGTCCATTTGGGTGCTATCTCCTTTTTTTAATAGTGGTTTTACTACTGAGTTCTTTAGTAAATTAGGAAATATTCCTTGTTCTAGTGAGAGGTTAACAACATGTAGAAGTGGTCCTAGAATTAAATTTACTGACAGTTTTATGATGTCGGTGCGAACTTCATCATAACCACTCGCTTTGGAATCCTTTAGAGACATCACTATTTTTTTAAGGTCACTGCCATCCAGTGGGTGTAAAAATATCGAATTACTGATTGATTCAATATGCTCCATTTGTTTTAATTTAGAATCTCCTTTATTATCAAGGCTATTATTGGTAACCGTGCCAGTGAAAAAATTATTGAAATAATTTGCAATAGAGTCGGGATTTGTACAGTCAATGTTGTCAATAATAATTTTAGAAATACAGGACCGTTTTATATCAGTGCCGGTATGTTTTTTAATTACATTCCATGCTGCCTTACACTTATTTTGAGCTTTGTTTATGTATTTAGTATTATTATTTTTCCGTGACGTTAAAATGCATTTTTTTAATAAATTACAATAGTTTTTGTACACATTTCTATGAGGTTCATTGTGTTTATGTTTTAATTTATAGTGCAATTTACTTTTATTCTTACAGCTTATTTTTATACCTTTAGATAGCCAGTTTAATTTATTTAAGGCTTTATTTGTAACTTTTACGCGAATGGTAGGAAAACATAAGTTATAAAATAGGAGAAACGCGTCGATAAATTTGTGGAATGCTTTGTTTGTTGAGTTTTCTTCAAATACGTCACTAAAAGACAGACATGAAATTGAATTTAAAAATTTTTCCTTATTCTCATGACTATAGTCACGATTAAATTGATACCACCATTTTAAAACTGGTTGATGTAATTTTGTAACAGCCCAAGTATATGATTGCGCTGAGTGATCCGATAAACCCAAATTATGTATTTTTGCGCACCCTTTTTCCATGTTGGTTATGATGTGATCAATGCAAGTTTGTGTCTGTTCTGTTACCCTAGTAGGCGTCAAGATAACATGTTTTATGTCATAACTTTGTAGCAAGTAATTATATTCCCTACTTTCCTTCGATTGTTTTAAAATATCGATATTTGTATCTTCACATATAATAATTTTCTTTCTTGTATTACGACACAATGTCCTCAATAAAGTCTCGAGTTTACTAAGAAATATCGTTACATTTGACGAAGGGGTTCTATACACACATATTAATAATATCCCGTATTTAGTCAGCTCTAAGCCACAACATTCAAACACACATGTTTCACTTATTTTTTGTATTTCCTGTATAATTTTAAATTCAATTTCGTTTTTATAAGAATAATAGCACCTCCTCTTTTTGAAGTTTTCCTTGAATAGTAAGCTGCAGTTGTAAAGCCTTTTAAGCGAAAGTTTTTTTCAGTACCTTCAAGCAAGAATGTTTCCGTAAGATATATTACATCTACGCTGGTCTCGTTATTTAACAAATCAAATATTGCAAATAAAATTGCATCACGTTTGTTTAGTGCCCCCGCTATGTTTTGGTGTAGAATTGTCAAGTGTGGCTCATTTTTAGTCACGAAAAAAGTTACCTAGATTTGGAGTCGCTATATTAATATTATCCGTTTGTACACTAACATCATTCAACCTACAAGTCTGTACAGCAACATCTTTGGTGTATTTTTGTTTACCCCGAATAATCAAGTTTTCGGTATATTTTTGAAAATTATTTTTATAATTTACGTGCAATATTTGTCTGTGAATTAACCTACAAGCATTCAACATTGTCATATATTTTGTTGTCATATGAGGTTCATTATGTAATTGTACAAAAGATGAATTCTTACAATTATAACACACAAACTTTAGTAAATTATTAACATTTTTTTCATTCAGGGTTCTATTTTTGTAAATTTGTCCGACTAACACATTGGTGAATTTTAGTTGACATAATGTATGATGTAAATACGTTTGGATTTCCATAGGGTTTATGTCATTTGACCCTGCTAATATTATTACAAAATCTGATTTGCTAAAGTCCTTACAAGTATTTACGCAGGTTTTTAGAACTTCTTCAGTAGTCGCATTTGGTTTTAAATATGATGTCACCGCAAATTTTTCCCCAAGATATTCCTGTAGAGTGTTTCGGACTCCATATCCAGACTGGTCGGCAAAGATCATAACCCTCTGGGTATCACTTGTCTGCGTCTGGAGTTTTAGTTTTTCCTGTTCCTCATTAGGTGTCTGTATATTGCTAATTTCTAACTTTTTATCGGAGGTCAAAGCAGTCTGTTTAATTAGTTTGTTGTTGTCAGCGACGTGGTCAATTTGATTCATCCGCGAACTGGAGTTTTCGTCATTAACATCACTAATAGGTTGCACTTTTGTATTGAGTATTCCATCAGTGCTGCAGATTGACCCGGCTGTATTAAACGAACTGTCACCTACGTCTAACGTGATCGCGCTCTTGACAGATTGATGAGTTGGTGAAAAACTCTTAGTCGGGGTAGAAAAACAACTTGTTTTTAGAAGTTTTTTTTTCCGAGTAACAAGCGGCGAGAATCTTTTTGATTCTAGTAAATTCACCTTTTTATAGGTTTCGATAGTTTTCTGATATTGGCCTATATCCATCTTTAAGCGAAAATTTTCACTGTTTAAATTGTCGATCTCTAAATGAGCACTTTCCAATTCCATAGTTAGCCTTTTTATTTCCTCTTTAAGGTTTGAAGAGGCGCTATCATTTAGTGAGGCATTTGGTAAGCTCATCATTGTGGCGTCTAGTAACGTAGAGCTAGTGCTTAAATTATTATTCAAAATATTGTCCACTGACTTTGCTCTTGATGTTTTACGTACAGTAATATTTTCACTTCCCGAGTTGTCCATTGTGATAATAATGATTAAGAAAAAGTATAAATCAATAATACTTGAATCCCAACGGTTTTATTATTATTAGAAAGTTCATACGTAGTTTTTCCCTTATCGCCAAACCCCTTACAGACCTTACAAAGAAAAATATGACCTGGTCATGGGGAGAAGCCCAAGATCAAGCTTTTAAAGATCTCAAGTCTAGTTTAGTCTCGCAACCAGTTTTAGCAATCTATGATAGAGATTTGCACACAGAACTCCATACGGACGCAAGTAAGTTCGGTGTTGCAGGAATTTTGCTTCAGCGTCAAGTAGATAACTCTTTAAAACCTGTAATGTACTTTAGTCGCACAACCACCCGTGAAGAACAGAATTATCACAGTTACGAATTGGAGACACTGGCAGTCGTTGAGTCCTTAAAAAGGTTCAAAGTTTATTTGTTAGGTATTCGGGTAAAAATATTAACGGATTGTGTTGCTATTCGTCACACATTTGTCAAAAAAGATTTAGTTCCGAGAATTGCACGCTGGTGGCTGCAAATTCAAGAGTTCGATTTAGAAATAGAATATAGGGCTGGAGACAAAATGAGGCACGTTGATGCGCTGAGTCGTAACCCAGTAGATACCCACGTTTATGCTCTGTCTGCTGATGATTGGTTTCTTACTGTTCAAATGCAGGATCCTAAGCTATGTAACATTATTAACCAGTTGCGTGAACCTAACGCCAATCCAGACATATTGAATAATTATAAAATTAGTAATGAACGTTTGTATAAAAAAACCTTATATGGGGATCGTTTGTTAGTCCCTTGTAATGCTCGTTGGAAGCTTTTGCAAAAATATCACGATAATATGGGGCATATTGGATTAAAGAAATGCGATAGCGCTATAAAAGAAAAATTTTGGTTCCCTAAATGACAAAGTTTATAAAAAAATATGTCACATCTTGTCTGGATTGCGCTTTTCGGAAAGGACATTACGGAAAACTGGAAGGAAAATTAAATCCTATTCCAAAACCTGAGGTGCCAATGGACACTCTACATATTGACCACATAGGACCTTTTCCGAAGTCTAGTAAACGCAATCAATATATTTTAGTAATTACATGTTCCTTCTCAAAATTTGTTATTGCCAGAGCAACACGCACTTTAAGTTCAGCTGAAACTATTCATATTTTACATGATGTATTCTCATTATTTGGTTTCCCTTCCACCATAGTGTCCGATCGTGGTCTTGCGTTTTGTAGTCGTTATTTTAAAGACTTTGCAATTAAACACCTTATAAAACATGTGCTGACATCAGTTGCAACACCAAGAGCTAACGGTCAGGTTGAGAGGGTCAATAGAACAATTTTAAATGGTTTAAGAACTAGCAGTGAGGAAAGTAACTGGGATTGTTGCCTGCCTGATGTAGTTTTTGGTGTTAACAACACTCTCCATGAAACCACAGGCCAAGCCCCCTTTAATTTAATGTTCAAACATAAGAGTAACATATCAAATTTGGAAAATAGCGAAAGCAATTTAAATATAGATAATACAAGAGCAAAGGCCACTGCTAACATTAAACGTAAACAACAATTAATGAAACTTCAATTTGATAAGAAACGTAAAGAGGGCCGTATTTACACGAAAGGGGACTTGGTGCTGTGGCGTAATCCAAAAGGCTGTGGACAGTCTCGAGTAAATACGAAGCTTGATGCTACGTATGCCGTATAGTATAACTAAGTCGCTTGGTCATGACCGGTATATGATACACAGTGTAAAAGGATTTAGAGGATACAAGAAATTTAGTACAGTGGTGGCTGTAGATTCTTTGAGGCCGTATGTAGCTGTTGTTGGTTCTGATAGTGATGATGCTGACAGTCAATTAGAAACGGAAGATCTTATAGATCTATTGGAAAGTTAACTAATGCGCATCGTGTGGACACTTTGTTTCAGGACGGCCGAGCTGTTACATCCATACTGGCCCGCTAAGACGCTGGCAACACTGTTGGCGTGCCGTCACCACTGTCAAGCCCCTCCACGCACTCCAAGACGCCATGACGGGAAATGGTGCATAAATAAGCCTGCACGTCTCATTCTCGCCCCTTTTTTTCTACCAGGACAACTGACCAGGTCGAACCTCTATCAAGTCACCACACAATTAAACCCGTTAAGTACTTATACCTACTCTTTTGATTTATAGTGTAAATGAAATGATTTATTTATGATTTATAGTGTAATGTATTAAAATTATAGTAGTTCAGTATTTTTGCATTGTAATTAGTGATTCATAATTTAATTATCGTGTGATTAACTTAATATGGATTTAAGTTCAAATAAGTTGCTGTGATTACTATAAATATCTAATTAAAATAATTTACTAAGGTTGTTGAATTTCATTTATTATAAATCCTGTGTCACAGATAATATAATACTCTAGTACAGATACCCAATCCCATACAAAGAAATGACACCTCCCTAAGTCTGGCTATTCAGCTGGCTATTTTCTTTCCTCCATTTTTTTAAAAGATGGCAGCATCAGCGGCTCACTAATTGCCGGAGACTATAGTTTTACAATGCCATCTAGGAGTCGACCTAGATACTAGGTGTCACCGATGCTAGGTGGCATCGATACTACTAGATGGCGTTGTTTTACTATGATCCTATGATAGATTCTCTACAGAGATCATTGAGTATGTATGACATCGCACCGTGCGTTCAAGGACAAGTACAACAAAAATTATCTTGAGTTGGCGAGGTCATACTAGTTTCATTTGTGTGATTGAGCTAGCAATTTTCAGCTTTAATAGGAGGCGACGTATTTGCGAAGCCAAATAAAAATTAAGTATGTTTTATTTTTATGGCATGCGGCACATTGGTATCTATCTATTTATTCGTGCAGCTGTAAATGCGTATAATACTCTTCCGCAGTAACTTACTAAAATCTAAGTGGTCGCTATGGCGCTATGTTTTTAACCGACTTCAAAAAAGGAGGTTCTGTATTCGACCCGTATGTATGTATGTTTGTATGTCCGCGATTTCCTCAAAAACGAATGAACCAATTTTGAAAATTCTTTCACTAATGTGATCTACATACTTTCAGGAAGGCTTTAGTATTTAATACATTATGTAATTATTCTTATGTACGATGTTATATGCATAAATGTACTGCATCTCCGGCATTTCTATGCGAATTTTGATGATTCTTCTAGTCGGTGTCTTCAATTCTTCAATGCACTAGTGTTATTTGAATTTGTGTGGAGTAGGTACAACTAAAAAGTGAAATATAAAAACTTTTTTACAAAAAAACAACGGATTTCAAAAAAAAAAACACTACAAAGTGAAAAATAAATTTAATTTGGAAGTCGGTGTCAAAAAACGAAAATACGGAACCAACGACACCGACTTCCAAAATTAAAGTTATTTTTCACTTTGTAGTTTTTAAGTCGGTTGTTTTTAACCAACTTGAAAAAACGGAGTAGATAAGTAGGTAGGTACGAGGAGTAGGAGAAAATAATACAAGTAGGTAGTAGCTGTGGTACTAGGTACAGACGCCAGCACATCAAGCTACTATACTATACTCCATTTACTATAGCATTAGACAGAAGTTAAAAAAGGCTCTTTTAGGGGCACACTTTGTAATAAAAGTACAACAAACATTATTACAGTCAAGATTGATGTAGAGTTTAATATAATCAATTTAAATAACAGCAGTCACACTTAATTGTACTTATTTAACCTATCTACCTTCTGAAATTACAAGGCTTTCATTTAATATTATTTAGTTTTTACATAAAATATTGTCGTGTCAATGTTTAAAATCTAAAAGAAGCAGGGGCGGAAAGTACCGGGAACGTTTTTCATGTCACTATAACTCTTACCAAATCTAAAATGTTACCTATTCCCTTCATAAGTTGTGGCAGAACGTGTTTTTTTTATTTTTTCGTTTTATGATGTCACCCATCCGTCAAATTGCGTAAATAATCTGCAATTTGTCATTCTCTTGTGGATACTTGTGAATGCTACACCTTTTCTCGTTGTTATTGCTGAATTTTCATGGTTTAGTTGTTATTTGTTTCATTTAATCCAAGCATCGTGACGAGTAGATAGATAGAATATGCTTTATTGTATGCCATACATTGTTACTTACAAATAAAGGCCCATACATTATTTATTAAAATTGTTTGAACTTAACTTGAAAATAAAAGGTTTCGTACTCCTGCTTCTGTGAGCCTCTTTTTTCTAATGTTATAATAAATGGAGTATAGAATCTGTCAAATTTCTTTAATGGATTTTCAACTTTATCGCTAAAGCATTAGGTTCAAAGTTGACTGGGAAAATTTTACAGTTTCGGGTACCTAGATGTGCTGGCGTCTGTACCTATCTACATAAATTAAATAAAAACGAACGGAATATTTTTAGAAAAATATTTTAATACTTCAATCAAGTACAATCAACTGATAGGATGTTACAAAGTGATCAGTAGATGTCACATTTTTTATTACCAGCCAAAAAAACATTAGGTACAGACGCCAGCACATCAACCTACTACAATCTGTCAGATTTCTGTAATAGATTTTCAACTTTATTACTAAAGCATAAGGTTCAATGTTGATTGGGAAAATTTGACAGTTAGGTGTAGGTTGATGTGCTGGCGTCTGTACATGAAAACATGCGCGGCGCGGCGAAAACGGTTAATGCAAAAATCATGTATGACGGAACTGTTCCCTTTTAAAAGTTCTAAAAAAGTCCGCGACAGCATGTTTGGGTCCACTATAACCATTTTTATGGTAATCAAATTTATTCTAAAATAATGTATTATTTGCGAAGGTGTTTTTATAAACATGATAGGTACGAGTATATTATTATAAATATGATATCCTTATCCAAATAAATACGTTATTCATCTCAAAGTAATTAATTTTGAACAAAATTGCCGTACATCATTTGATTTCAATGAACATCTTAGGAGATCATAGTTTTAAAAATAACTCTGCAAGGCGAAGCCAGGTCGGTTAGAAGAAAATAAAAACGTATTCGAAGCAGAGAAAAGAAACTGAGCGGTTAATCAACGACTAAAGAAATCGACTGTCTTACATGACGGAAACAGAATTGATATTGACAGACAGAGTAGCGAACTATTTTTAAAACTTTTTGTGCAATCCGATTGTACCTATAAAAAGTTTTATAGTTCCGGGTTCAGTAAATAAAAAAAAATATAATATTATTCTGTACCAAAATCATATTAATTGAATTCTTTTCAATTCTTATATTTCTATGTAACGTACTAGGTTAAAAAAAATGTTGTTTGATTTACCTTAAAATGAAACAACTAAACATAAATTATTAAAGATTGTGGTTATAGTTTGTGATGACAAGACAAATTGAGTAAAACGCCATCTATTGCAGAAAGCCATAAACAAAATGATTGACAGATAGCTACGTTTATCATTCTGTGGGTTCGATTTGAAGAGGCTTAATATAACGTTTTTGTTAAAAATACGTGATTTGCGACTGTAAATAGATAAATTAACATTAAACTAGGAAGTTTTAATTTTTTCTAATCTTACTTCAGCCTAAATCTGCCGTATAACGCTTTTTAGTGATTGTTAATTTCATAATTGTTACCTATGCTGCCATCTATGATTTTTTTTTAAGACTAATTATAATTTGTTCGAGTTGAGACCCCATGCCTGTGTTTAATCTGTTCTTACAATGTTATCTAATCTCTTCGGACGAAGCAACTCGTATAATTTGGATAGAACTTCACTTCAGGTAAGTTCGTTTAATCCCAAGTAGGTATATAAAAATGTTTGCTTACGTCACTGTATAAGGAATAGCTAGGTATAAAAACGAAGTATAAAATTAGAAAAATACACTTAGTACTGCTATAATATTGTCTCCTAGCAATCTCTCTGATGCCAACATTCTCCTCGTGCAAATAGATTATTTTGTATTTTAAATAATCACTCAATTGAGACATGATAATAAAACTATAAAAAAGAAATTAAAAAATCGGAAAATGACGTTGTTTTTCGCAATTTAGTAAAGCAAGGTAAAAAATGTCCACGCGTAGTGAGCTTTAGCTTTATTGTGACGGTTCATTTTTATTTTCCTACCCGTCTCCTTAATAACATTTGAATACCAGTTTTATAATGAATACGCATATTTGTCTTTCAACTACCCACTTATTACAAGTTATGCGAAACTATTACCGAGTAGTGCTAGTCTGATAAACTCATATAAATGGAATAACCCTTAATGTTACAGGCAGAGGGTTCAAATTCGTTCGTTTATAGGGTGGGTCAGCTAATAGCTATCACCGACTGTACTACGCTTTTTAAGTGAACAGTTTGATAAATAGTCACAGATCCGCGTTATCCCTTTTATTAGGCAGTAATTTCGGACCTGATAACCGAATTAAACGGCTGCTCAAAGGAGCGTTTAAATTAAAACCTAGCTTCCCCAAGTACTGCATTACATGGGACCCACAGATTGTTCTAAATTATGTTTCTAATTTGTATCCCAATAGAACACTTAGTAGGGAAAAAATTACGAAAAAACTGGTAATTTTATTAGCTTTAAACACTGCCCAATGCGTTCAAACATTATTTTTGATAAAGCTATACCGATGGTCATCAAAGATAGACCTATATTAGCTTTGGTCCTCCCTGGACATGGGTTTTCGTCGTAGACTCCCGGTAGATATACACAATTGAGGAGCGTCAGAACAAAAACCGATAAATCACATTTTGTAATTTTTTTTTTTTATGATGCCAATTGGTTGTTCTCGTACATATCTTGCTTTATGGTTAATGTAACCTGATCGCAAACTGATAAATCCACTCTAAATCCGACCACGAAATACCCGGATCTGAACATAAACCGATAATTACATCAATCGTACTAAACAACGATGGCGATCGGAACAGATATCGATAAATCCCTAACATTTTTCATTGTTGACTCTTTTGATTCTGTCAAAAACCGATATATCTAATTTCGAGTTTCTCATGACAAAACCATAAACAATTGTAGGATACTGTAATGTAAAGCGGCCTTATTTTTAAATTTGACAGGTGATAGCTTGACATTGACGTTGTCGCAGTTACTTGTCAGAAATAACCGCGTATTGTTATTGTGGTTGTCGGCTTTCAAACCGTAACATAATGTTTAAATGTTTTTAAACTATCAAGTTGTTCTTCGCAAGTAAACTAATGATGATGGAAGATTTAGGTAATCCTGTTGTAGCAGACATTAATCAAGGAGCTCGAAAAAAAACGAAGGGCAAGCGTAGAACTGCTTTGGAACGGGAGAATAGGTACTTACCTTTGTATTATTATTTTTAGTAACCCCGTCAATAACATAACATAACTACACGTTCGTCTAGTCTATCTAAGTGTCTGAAATTGGTAAACCAAAGGATTAAAGGTTTAACATACTCTAATTAATGTTTATCTGGGGGCACGGTAGTGACCCCGCCAAGTCGAGTGTTTTATTTTCATGGTTTCAACATTTTGTATTTGGTTGTTTAAGGTACCGTGATACTGATCCATTGGCAATAAATTTTGAGTGGCCATGTTCGCACAATTCCAATAAACTTCAATGCAAAAAGATGTCTGTCCGCTATATTTTAAAAAATAGGCAAAATTTTTTTAATAAGCGAAATAAAGTCGATCAGGATGTCTATTTGACACGTCTGATCGCACCGTACGCTCCAGAACGACGTCGACAGAGCAAAGTGGAATCATCAAAACGCAGGACTCGCCTCATGAGCGCGACATACTTTCTCAATGACAAAGGTAATAAAAATAGACCCGTTTGTAAGTCTATGTTTATGAAAACCTTTTCTTTAAAAAAAGACCGCTTGCATCACATAACTAGAACGGTGTTTGACGGAAACATTCCCAAAGAAAATCGCGGTGGCGACCGGAAGTCAGCAAAATCTGCTGCTAAAAAGGATAGTCTACGTCAGTTTATACGAAAATTACCTGCAAGCGAAAGTCACTATAATAGATCGAAATCTCGAAGAATTTATTTATCATGTGACTTGAATCAACGAAAATTAAGGCAAATGTACAATGATTCGGTTCCTCAAGACCTCCGTGTGACAAAGACCATGTTCCAGAAGGTATTTTCTGAAGATTTCAACATCGGATTTAAGAGTCCTGCTTCTGACGCCTGTAGCACTTGTATCTTATTAAGTAATAAAATAAAAATAGCTACTGACCCTGACGATAAACGCATTCTGATGGTGCAAAAAAGGGTTCATAATTTACGGGCCAAAGCGTTCTATAAGCTATGCAGAAATGATGATCCTGACTCGGAAAATTTTTGTTTCGACTTACAACAAGTCCAACCACTGCCTCGGACACCCATTCAAGAGTCTTTTTATTCTCGACAGATTAGCTATTACAATCTTTGTTTCGTGGGTATGGACTCGAGAAATCCTCGTTTCTATCAATGGTCTGAAGATCAAGGTGGAAGAGGAGCCACTGAAGTTGGATCGGCACTCTTGCATCACTTAAATTCTTTGAATTTAGAGGGCAAAAGAATGTTGCGTTTATTTTGTGATGGCTGTGGCGGCCAAAACAAAAATTCGCATATAGTCCACTGTCTTATGTTTTGGCTCGTCAATGAATCCCCAGAAAATATTAAAGAGATATATTTGACATTTCCCGTACGTGGTCATAGTTTTCTACCCGCCGATCGTGTTTTCGGCAGAGTAGAAAAGGCGGTTAAAACCGTTCCAGTAATTACACAAAAGGAAGAATATCAAACGATTTATAAGAGACATGGGGTTGTTTTATTGCTAGAAGAAGATTGGAGCTTGAAGGATGTCAAATCTTTGGAAACATATTATAAAAAACTCGAAGGAATGAGGGACTTAAAACGTATTCATTTGAAAAAATATAATGTTATTCAGGGACGAGGAACAAGGAGACAAACTAAAACTATATATGAGGTGAGAACCTTCCGCAATTTGGTTAACGAGTCTGATCAAGAAAGAAAACGGTTTAGCATCTTAAAATCAAGAAAGACACATCCCCAGTCAATGGCACCACTTAACGTAAACAAATGTCTAAGTGCTCTGAAGAAAGCAGACGTAAAGTCTCTCATGGTAAAGCAATTTGGTGACGACTGGGAGAAAGATGAAACTTTTTCTTGGTACAGAACGTTATTGAGTGAAAATTCCACTGAACCTGTTGATACAGAAGCAGATGTTCCTGACAACCATGAACGACATGATCATGATTCTGATTGCGATTGCCTGGAACCAGAAATAGCGATAATAGTTTAAGTTTTTCATTTAACCTAAATAGCCATTAAGCTTTTAGTTAATTAAAGTATGATGTGATTTTAAATAAAGTTGTTTGATTGGAAACCACCTAATCTGGCTTTAGAAATACTGACGCATGTTCAGCCGCATTTTATCAAGCTCTCATATTCCTACCAGCGTTTTATCAAATACCGATATATCCTACAGAGTTTTATCAAAAACCGATATATCCAGTTGGTTTGGTCAATAACCGATATATCCATTTTCTTTTTTTTTATAATTCAACAGGTACCACAATCACGAATGCATAATTTAGGTTTCCAAACAGTGATTCTAACACCAATAAATTGATGGATTTCGTTCAACTCTAAATTAGAAAACCATGTACATGGCCGTATTTTTACATTTTTCCACAAAAAACACAAATGAGATTTATCGGTTTTTGTTCCGACGCTCCTCAATTATGATTAAACTTGTGGGTCTTACCTATCGCAATCATAGCTAAAATACTCAATAATAAATGATAACTTTCCCACGCACACATAATAGTTATAACAACTTAATTCACGATCTTTGAGAATTCAAAATAAAGCTTAACCGTACGAAGATTTCAATATGTTTTTAATTTTCAGTTATGACTTACAACAAATGGGACTGACCGAGTGCGAGGATGATTTTGTATATAAAAGAGCACTTCAACTGGGACAGTGTCCTTACTTTCTCACTCTATGGCAGCAATCGCTGGCTGCACTAAGACTTAGGCTGTTTTGCTCAATAGCAAAAAGTCAATATCTTCATTACTACAAGTAAGTAAACCAATATATTTAGGAAAATGTGGTCAAAGCCAAATCATTTATTTCAAATAGGCACATTAAAACATTAAAGACACTTTTGAATGTCAAACGTTGTTTGTATCATACACATACTGAGAATCAGTCCTTTGTTGTATAGATAAGCAACTTATTTAGCTTAGCTTGGTTAGCTATTTGTTGTGGTTAAAATAATTATCATAGTATGTCCGTTAACCTCCATTCTAACAACTGAAATTATTAATTGATATGTTTGTACATAAGTAGTTATTGAAACAAATTATAATAACCATTAATCAAATAACAGCTAAGAGTAGTATATTATTGGGCATTCTACCCCACCTTCCGTTCCATCGGCTCACTCCGTTCGCCTCCGTCACTCACGGTGTGGTAGAATGCCCAATAATATCCGACGGAGTGGGCGCCGTTCAACAATTCCGTTTTATTACATATCGTTCCTACGTCTCACTTCGTCTGAATTTGCGTTTGCGTTATTACTTACCGATGGCTTACCTCGATCATGTACTGCAGATTCTCGAATTGAACACAAAATCACTACGTTAGTTAACAAGTTTCACACTTAACCACCACTTCACAGTCAGTTTGACACATATTTCGTTTACTAATGGAACTTTACGAATATAGTAAACTAAAATTTTGGGACAGATTGTCTCATGTCTCTTCACAGAGTAAAAAATAGCATGCACCTACAGGTACACACACATTCTTTTTCTATGACCCAGATTGGGCACCAAGGACATCCAAATTTTAATTTAATTAACTCATACAGTTGACACTAGCTTACATGTTAACAAATAAACTAAATTTGGGACAGATTGTCTCATGTCTCTTCACAGAGTAAAAAATAGCATGCACCTACAGGTACACACACATTCTTTTTCTATGACCCAGATTGGGCACCAAGGACATCCAAATTTTAATTTAATTAACTCATACAGTTTTACATGTTAACAAATAAGTGTGCTCGCTGTTAGAACCATTAGCCTAAAATTCAGGACAGATTGTCTCATGTCTCTTCACAGAGCAAGGAATATTATGCATCTTCAGACACACGTACATTCTATTTCTATGACCCCAGATTGGGCATCAAGGACATCTGAATTTTAATTTAATTAATTCATACAGCTAACACTACCTCACACGTTAACAAACAACTACTGGTAGCTCTGAAATGTTCTGTTGTTACTCTGCGACTCTGCGTTGCGCTTGATTAAGATCATCGCACACTTATACAATTGCCATCGAAACGGTTCGTGTGCCGTCCCGTGATCATCTATTGTACCATACTCCTTTTAAACCGCCGGATGACGGCGTCGGATCGGCGACCGTGTTAAGCTTCACAGTATAAGTGTACGTGATTCTTTACAATCGCAAAGACTGCAAAATTGCATTATGTAAATTTGCAGTGTTCGAACTTTGTTGTACCAGGTATATGTTTGAGTCATTCCCATGTATTCAACAATTTAGCTGTAAGATGATCGCTGTGCATGTTGCAGTCTCTGATTAAAATTGGTATTTTATAGAACTTCATAATCAATGCAATTCATTTAAATAGAGGATGTTCCTTTGATAACTTTGCTAATTATTTTATATTGTTTATTTGCTATATTTATTTATAAATAACCAACCTATACTTACAGTTTACACCAGACATACAAGTTTTTGGTTAATACATACTGAACAAGCATAAAAACATATAAGAAGACATAAAATGTTTCAAAATACATTGATAGTTCTTTAACAATCTAGGATTTGTTTGAAAGATGAATCTTAATACTAGTACCTACCTACTGAACTTATGCATGAATTGATAATAAAAAGTTCGTTTTAGTCGTTAGATGATATTACTTATTTACGATAATGTCAAGTTTTACTGTAGCATATAAGTGGTTAACTTTTTGCCGCAAGTTTGTTTACATGGATTATTCTACACAAAAAATGTTTTCAGGATGATTTTCTTTCAGCTCTCTTCCGTCAAAAAAGTGATTTTTATTTTTTAGTTCACATGTGTGATATCAGGCGAAGTTTTACATCACATTTTATACAACAAACATACATACATTATTATATATTAATGTATTAATCATAAGCGTCATGTGTCGTCTTTGTCGGCGAGCGAAAAAAGCTGGTTTTATATTTCATTTCTCACGATAAAATTGCAATTAGACGGAAGTGATTTTCAATCACTACGGTTTAATTAGACGTAAGTAACATAAATTAGTCATACAACTGTCAATATATGTAGTTAAGGTTTAATTTTGTAATGGGATAAATATTGCTGAAATGGTATTTTTTATGTATAAAATCAATCAATTTTGATCATAATATTACATTCGCTCCAGTATCTTCCAGTGATAACCACCGGTTACCTTCAACTATATAAAATGTAAGTAAGTACTACTAATTTTACTGAATTTACTAATGTACTAATCGCTACCCAGCTACGGACCTGGTTTCTGCCTGCCGGCTGGTGTATTGGTTAGCCTTAAGTTCATCGCATAGATGTTAGAATTTTGAGCGTAAACCATATAATTTTATGTAATAACACTATAGGGAATTTCATGAACTAAAGACATGTCCATAAATTATTCCACTGAGCCATGTATTTTTCTCACAATTTAAAGAAAACTTCAAAATTAATGTTATTTTGTGGTTATCCGATTCAACTAACATCAAACGTATCGCTATTATGAACCTTATTTGTTGCCGCGATGCGTTATTGTCAATTACTGTTGGTGGTGGTGTGGTTCTTCAATAAGTGGACTGTATTAAATGTGGTATAATATATTAAACGACTGCATAGGTCGTACGAACAAAAGTATAATAAATTACGCCCGCTCGCTTGCGAGATCTGACGGACACTCCTTGTCGCGGCCGGCCGATGGCGCGCGCGCGCGCCGCGTCTCCGTCCCGCGCGCCTCCCCTCCCCGCTTTCGTCTGCCGTGGCACCATAGACGTTCGCGCGTGAACATGCTCCCCGGGTTGAAGCATTCTTCAAAAAAGTGGTAGCGGGCAGATGTTGTTGAATGCCCGCCGAATTGTCCCCTTCTTCGTCTTCAACTCGGCGACCCTCACGACGCCGTCGGAGCCCGGGTACACCTGCACGACGCGACCCAGCAGCCAGCAGAGCGGTGGAAGCGCTTTATCCTTGACCAGGACGAGGCTCCCCACCTTGATGTCGCCCGATGTTGTAGACCACTTGGTTTTTTGCTGCAGCAGAGATATGTATTCAGTGTTAAATCTTCTCCAAAAATGCTGCTTTATGTATTCCACCCTTTGGAAGCGCTCAAGTCGACTGATGTTTCCGCTGTCAGTCATCTGTGGATGCGGAACGGACGTGAGTGATCTTCCAATTAAAAAATGAGAAGGAGTTAGGGCACATAAATCAAGTGGATCAGGAGAACAAGGAGTAAGAGGTCGGGAATTGAGAATAGCCTCTATTTGAGTTAGGCACGTAGCCATCTCTTCGTACGTGAAGTGCGTTAGTTTAAGCAGTCTCTTTAAGTGATGTTTCGTGGAGCGCACAGCGGCTTCAGCAACGCCATTAAAATGAGGGGAGTAGGCAGGCACAAAGTTGAATTCAATACCTTCCTGAGCAACATCATATGCAATATTTGAGCTCTGCAAAAAAAGACGTAATTGATTACAAGAACCGACAAAAGTTGTTCCGTTATCGGACAGTATGCTACGAGGCTTGCCACGGCGCGCAATGAATCTGTTTAAAGCAGCCATGTATGCTTCTTTTGTAAGATCCGTGACAAGCTCCAGGTGAACAGCCTTGACAGCGAGGCAGACAAAAATACATATATAAGACTTTATAAGCCTGCAGCCTCTGCCCTTTCGGTCAGCGATCAGTATTGGGCCGGCATAGTCAACACTTGAATTTAAGAATGGGAATTCTAGATTACTTCGTGATTCTGGAAGTTGTCCCATTATCGGTTGTACATTTTGAGCCTTATGCCTAAAGCACACTACACATTTTTGAACAGTAACTCTAGATAAATTTCTGCCCCCCAAGGGCCAATAGTTTTGCCGAATGTTTGCCAAGAGCAACTGAGGTCCGGCATGTAATAGTTTTCTGTGAACAGTTTGAAACATGATTTTGGTTAACTGATGCTCACTGCACATTAGTATGGGATGTTTCACGTTGTAGTCGTAGAGAGAATTATTTAGCCTGCCTCCGACACGAATAATGCCATTAGCATCTAAAAAAGGAGATAAGGATACGAGCCTATTTTTATGAGGCAAGGATTTTCCTAATTTTAAAATAGAATATTCGTCCGGAAACGTTTCCAATTGTGCATTGAGTAAAATACAATTTAGTGCAGATTGGTTTTCCTGATTAGACAGCCACCCTACCAACTTATTGTTTTTATTTTTTAAGTTGTAAATGTACCTTTTAATGTAAGCCACAATTCTTTTTAAACAGTTAAAATTTGAATATTTATGAATTAACTTTTGTATTAATGTTTGATTAACTGGAATATTGGGCTGATTTTTTACAAAATAAGTTAGTTCAGGCAGTTTTGCAGCATCGTTTGGTGGTTTCGGCCACAGGCATTCAGCCTGCAACAAAAATGAAGGGCCTGCCCACCATAAACTACAATTGCTGATATGATCAGCCTTCACCCCTCGAGAAACGAGATCCGCGGGATTGTCTCTTGTTGGCACATAGTTCCACACGGATCCAAGGGTGGTCTCCTGTATTTCATTGACACGATGCCTGACGAAAGGCTTCAGTTGTGTTGATGGTGTGGATAACCAGCTCAACACTATTGTTGAATCACACCAAAATACGCATCGGCTGACTGGTATGGTAAGGGATTCTTTGACCTTTGTACACAATCTTGCACCTAACAGCGCTCCACATAGCTCTAACCTGGGCATCGTTGTTGGTTTTATCGGGGCTATACGATTTTTAGAAGCTAATAAGCGTACCATGACTGCATTACTGCTGTCAATGCTGCGTATATAAACACAAGCACCGTATGCCTTTTCACTGCTATCTGTAAATATGTGTATCTCATTAGTGATACAATTGTCACATAAGACCCATCTGGGAATATTCAAAGAATTTAAATGTTTTAATGCATCTACAAATTTCGACCACTGATCTGATATGTCCTTAGGAACCTCATCATCCCAGTCACATTTATTGACCCACAATTTTTGCATTATAATTTTTGCTTCAACAACACATGGACCAATTAACCCCAATGGGTCAAAATTTTGGCTTATTATAGATAAAATGTGTCTTTTTGTTGTTGTTTTGTGAATGTCAATATTAATGGAAAATGATAAAACATCTGATTTGCAAATCCATAGCAGTCCCAATGTCTTTGATGTGTAATTATTAGACAAATCTAAATCAAGGCAAGAGTCATCCTCTACATCTACTATCTCTTTTAGAATTTGAGTACTGTTTGACTGCCATTTTCTTAAATTGAATTTAGCTGAACTTAATATTGTTTTTATATTCTTACAGAGTTCGATTGCACCGTTTATAGTATCTGATCCACTTAACAAATCATCTACATAAAAATCACGTTGGATGCTACTTTTCGCGTGCTGATTGTCTGTGGCCTCTGCAAGGCTCACTAGGCACTTGGTCGCGAGATAAGGCGCAGACGCCGTCCCATATGTGACTGTATTTAATGTATAAGTTTTGAGTGGATCTGACGGATCTTTCCTAAATATAATGCGTTGTAGCGATCGTTGACTCGGATTTAACTCAACAGCTCGATACATTTTTTCGATGTCTCCTGAGATTACATATTTATGTTGTCTGACTCTCAGTAAGATCGAGAGTAGATCATTCTGTACAGTAGGACCTACATATTGAATGTCATTTAGTGATAATCCCGAAGTTGATTTTGCTGATGCATCAAAGACTGTTCGCAACTTCGTTGTTTTACTTGATTCCCGCAAAACCCCATGGTGTGGCAAGAAGTAACTAATATTATTGTTATCACTAACTGATAAATCGCTATCCTCAGTCATATGACCTAATGTTTCGTATTCTTTTATGAAATCAATATACATGCTTTTATAAATCGGATCGCGTTCAAAGCGTTTTTCTAATGATAAAAATCTGCGTTTAGCCGCAGCGTATGAGTCACCAAGAACGTTAGGATTCGCCTTAAGTGGCATAGTAACAACAAACTGGCCGTTTGAGCCACGGACCGTATTTAATTTAAAACTTTCTTCACAAGCACGTTCCTCTATAGAAAGGCAATGCTTAGGTGATATTGTATCAAGTTCCCAAAACTTATTTAAGTCAGGACTAGTAATTACTTTAGAAAAATTACAAACGTGCGTTTGTTTATGCAAGCTAGCCGGTACAGTACCAGAAATTAACCACCCTAATTTGCTTTCACACAACTTAGGTAAATCTTTTCCCAAATTGATATGATTGGCTTGAATAACATCCCAGAATAGTTCAGCTCCTAACAGAATATCAATGTCTGAAGGAATATTAAAAGATGGATCCGCTAAACATAACCCTGAAGGAATTGGTATGTTTTCGGTATTGATATAGGATGCTGGCAATCTCCTAGTAATTTCAGGCAGAATGAGACAGGTGACATTGAAAGAACAATATTCATATGCGGACTCAATAGTAAGGTTGCAAGAATGTGTACTGTTACTGGTCAAACTATTTATACCTGTGACCGTGGAGGTGTTACCAACTCGAGACAATCCCAGATCCCTGCAAAGCTTGTCAGTGATGAAGTTGGCTGTGCTACCACTGTCTAGTAGGACTCTGGCATTGTACCTTTCGCCTTTGTCATTCACCACTTTCACCACAGCTGTGGACAGTAAAATGTACCTATGAGAAGTAGGCTGCACATCTGCTGAAAGTGACACATTATTAGAGGATGTACTAGGCATAGGGTTATGTACTTGAGCCTCAGGCTGATCTAAATGTAACATGGTATTATGACGGTTTTTACAGTACTTACAGCGTGTGAATCTACAACGCTTTTCTGTATGGCCAACCCGTAAACAATTCATACATACTTTGAATTCTTTGGCTTTCTGCAGTTTCTCTTCTACTGTTAATTTTCTAAAAGACTCGCATGAATAAAGATAATGATTTTGAGAACACATAGGACAAGTTATTTTAATTTTGTCTTTCTCATTATTGTTTGTTTCTTGTTTTTGTGAGGTAACAATAAAACTTTTAGATTTATTACTGCTATTTGGTTGCACTTTATCTAGTTTTTTATTTTCTTCTAATGTCTCTAGTAAATCGGCCTTATTGTTCATAAATGTACAAAACTGAAGCAATGTTGGTGAGTTGGGTAAAGTGGTACGATACTCTTCCCAGTCCCTACTGGTAATACTATCTAGTTTTAATGTCATTAAATATATAATAAGAGTATCCCGTGTAGGCTCATTCAACAATGTTAATGCTCGTATGTTTTTATTTGTAACATCAACAAGGCTGCGTAAAGCAGCACTGGATTCACTGGTAATAGGCTCTGCGTTAAAAAGTGCCTTGACATGATTGTTTATTAACAGGCGGCTATTGTCATACCGCTCACACAATAAGTCCCAGGCTAATCCATAATTGTCATTTCTAAAATCTATATTTTTAATAATTTCAGCGGCTTGTCCCTTCAGGGAAGCACGTAGATAATGAAATTTATTTATGTTATCAATGTTGTTATTATTATGGATTAAGGATAGAAAAGTGTCCCTATATTCCAGCCAACACTGATAGCTGCCATCAAAACGAGGTAAGTCAATTTTAGGCAATCGTATAAAGTTATTCTTTGTCCCACCTGTCACCTCGGAGCCTGATACGGAACCTGCAGAAGTCTTGTCCTGCTGTTGTTGTTCTTGCCCAGCAGAAATAACTTTCCGCGCCGTGGCAACCAAGTTGTGGTAAGTTTCTTCAAACTTGAAGCGATCCGCGTAGGCATCGTCGGGATTGTCCGATAACAGCTCAATCTCGGTCTGTAATGCATTAAACTCGTCATACAACTGTTCAAATTTGCTAAACCGACTTTCTAGATCGAGTACTTGCACGTCAGACAATCGATCACTATTTTCCAAAGTGTTGAGATAATTAGTGAAATTAGTAAGCTTAGCCTTGATCGAACTGCGTTTTCTAATTAGTTTGTCTGCCATCTTGCAATTTCTTGGGAAAGACGAACAATGAAAGTAAGCACTTATTATTTTAAGAATGACAGTTGGCAACTTGGCAATAAATAGCGCACACGCATACACACACACAGCTAATGCGGTCTAACAGCTAATTACATGCATAATAGTTAGCAGTTATCTGTCCCGCATGCGATTTTCGTAAAAAATAAGCACGGATAGAAAAAATTTCGTGAAAAAATTGTATGCATCAAAATGGCGTCGATGCGATCGCCGCTCGCATAACAAAGCGAAGTGAGATTAGGTACATGCGAAGTGATTAGCTTGAGCCAACTCAAATAGAGGGAATGTAGTTGAATTGGATTTAAAAGACTAATGCAATAAACGCACAGAAGTGTGGGATAAAGGAAAAATTGGAACGAACTCACAACACGCCCGCGCCCTCGTCCTTATCCAAATTTTCTTCTCGAAAACAGCGATGCCACATGCACAATAGATCGGCACACGTGTAATCCACTGGTGATGGTTTTTCAAATCTTCACTCGTAGACAGCTATGCCACATGCACAATAGATCGGCGCACGTGGGATCCACTGGTGATGATTTTTCAACTCTTCACTCGTAGAAGTCGTAGACAGCGATGACACGGCGCAATAGATCGGCGCACGTGTAATCCACTGGTGAAGTGGTGACTCGTTTTTTCAGATCTTCGCTCGTCGACAGCGATGCCACGGCACAATAGATGGGCGCACGTGGCTCGGGTCAAACTCTGTGCCCGCCGACTTTTGCAGTTTTTTTTTTTCGGTACGACGATTCTTCTTTACCGGTAGAAGGACCAATGTTGGTGGTGGTGTGGTTCTTCAATAAGTGGACTGTATTAAATGTGGTATAATATATTAAACGACTGCATAGGTCGTACGAACAAAAGTATAATAAATTACGCCCGCTCGCTTGCGAGATCTGACGGACACTCCTTGTCGCGGCCGGCCGATGGCGCGCGCGCGCGCCGCGTCTCCGTCCCGCGCGCCTCCCCTCCCCGCTTTCGTCTGCCGTGGCACCATAGACGTTCGCGCGTGAACAATTACCGAAACTTAAGTCATAGTTATTAGTTACAAAATTAATCTTTATGTGTTCCATTTCAGGTCTGACTCCGATTCAGAATACCGGTCACAGTCCGCAACTGTAGCCGAGCCGAAGCCGCAACCAAAGAAGAAGGTGTCGAAGCGCAAAGCTTCCGAGAGCACCACACCGTCCGTACCGAAGTCAAGGTAATTTTGTGTTACTGCTCTTACCTTTAGGTGCTTGTTGTGTATGTTATGTCAATTAAAATGTTATACACCGATAAACGTTGGTTAGTGGATTTAGAACTGCAACGAAGAGAGCTCTGAAATCAATTTCCAATTATATTCCTTGTAGGAATGATTACAGTTAGCTCATGAGGTATTTAAATTATTATAACAGAACATCATGCTTTCTATCCCCGTAGGGTTCAACAGAGGAGTAATACACCATCAATTTGTCAATATTAAAAAATAAATGTAATAAATAATGTGTTAAATTGTTTACAGTAAAAGGCGCAGCTTGAGCTCGGACCTCTTTGGTTTGGAGGACTACGTCCCCACCAAAACCTCAGTTGCGGACTTCGGTGCGTCACTCATCAGCCGTGTTGCAAACGGTAAAGTGCGGCGAACGGCAGACGTATCCGGGGACTTCTACGTGGAGGTTAAAGTCTACAACAAGGCTGAAGTTGCCTCCACCCCAAAAGAGGAGCGGTGGAAGAAAGCCTCGGTGGCACTAAAAGTGCAGCTTAACCGGAACACGCCGCAGTGGGACGGGTTACAAGTTTTTATGAGACGGGCTCATGAGTTTTTTGATAACTCTGAGCCTGTCTTTTATAGTGATAGTATTAGTTTAAAATAAATATTTAAGTTGTTGGGGCACCAGATGTTTTTGTATTTCTGCGATCGTAAATCATAATCGTAAAAATAATACATTGCAACATCTAATAGTAAGTTTAAAACTATTATATTTTAAAATGCCGTTCTGTACTGTTTGTAACACATCTGTTGAGCGCAGTCACTGGACAGGTCACCTACGTAGTACTAATCATAAAAACAAAACTATTTCGCATTTTTGCGAAGGTGTTGAAATAATACATTCTGCATTTCGTAATCGTATAGCTTCTTATAGAATTGTCGATCCGTCTGAGAATAGTTCTCTACAACCATTTCTTGTTAATATTTGGGACAAAATTAAAACGTTAATTAATATTTCTCTTAAAGAACATACTTGTCTAAAAGTTAATTTCGAATTTTTTGCTTTATTTTTAATGTTTAAAAATGATTCTCAGGAGATGAAATCATTTGCCACAAAAAACTTTACTCTGCATCAGAATTATGAAATTGATTCATTATTAACTCAAGTAAAAAACATTTTATCAAAAAAGATAGAAGAATTTCAGGACCGAGACAGTGGATGGACGTTCTTGAGCAGTTCTCATTTGGAAGTCAATGTTAACAAATATCAACCGTTGCATGGTTCAGGCTTTATCGAATTGCCTTCTGCAATAAAATCGAAAAGAGCATGTGTTAATATCCACAATAATGACGAGTATTGTTTTTTGTGGTCTGTTGTTGCTGCTTTATATCCAGCTAAAAGTCATCCTGAAAGAGTATCTTCTTACCCTGATTTTCGTAACGTGTTAAATGTAAAGGATATGTCATTTCCAGTGAATTTCTCAGATATTGCGCGGTTCGAAGTGAATAACCCCGAAATTTGCATTTACATTTATGGTTTAAAAAATAATACCGTCGTAGGACTGCTTTACAAACCAAAAGCCTTGAACGGAAAGGTGATTCATTTACTTTATTTAGAAAGAGATAATTTGTCACATTACTGTCTCATTAAAGACTTGCCGCGACTTGTTAAAAATCAAATAACAAAACACCACAGTAAACTGTACTTTTGTGATGCTTGTTTAATGTTTTTTAATTCATGCGATGATCTTAGTTCACATAGTTGTGGAGGTGTTGTCACTGAACTACCTCCAAAGGGTTCTTTCATACAGTTTAAAAATTATAATAGAAAGCAAATTGTTCCATTTGTTATATACGCAGATTTTGAAACAATGCTAGAACGATATGAATCTTGTGACCCTGACCCCACTAAGGCGAGTACTGTAACGCGACAGCGACATGTGCCTATAGCTTTCGCTTATCATATTACGTGTACGCTAGACGAAAGCCACAATCGTTATCGTTTCTTATCGCGGTTCGGATTGTGTATCAAATTTTGTGAAGTCTATCTATAAAGATGCACAAAAAATTTACGATATTGTAAAAAATAATGTTCCTATGATTTATTCAAATGAAAATGCTCGCGACTTTGAAAACGCGTTGACATGTCATATTTGTGAACACTTCTTGTTCGGCGATAGGGTTCGCGATCATTGTCACTTGACTGGTAAATATCGCGGCGCAGCTCATAGTTATTGTAACATACAATACAAACTACCATCATTTTTGCCAGTATTTTTTCATAATTTGTCTGGATACGATTGCCATCTTTTCATAAAAGAATTAGGTGAAGCTCCTGGATCTATAAAAGTGATACCTAAAACAAAAGAAAACTATATTTCTTTCACTAAGTTTATTCCGGTTGCTACCGGGGAAAGCATCCAAGTTCGGTTTGTAGATTCTTTCAAGTTTTTAGGAACTAGCTTAGAAAAGTTGGTTAGTACAATGAAAAAACAAGACTTTAAACAATTAAAATCTTATTTCCCTAATAAAAAACAATTTAACCTACTCACTCGTAAAGGAGTGTATCCATATGACTATATGTCTCAATGGGAACGTTATGAAGAAACGTGTTTACCCTCAAAAAAATATTTTTTTAACTATTTAACAAATGACGCAATTACCGACGAAGACTATGAACACGCTCGGTCTGTTTGGTCAGTATTTAATATTCAAAACATGGGTATGTACACAGATTTGTATCTCAAAACAGATGTTTTGTTGTTATCAGATGTATTTGAAAATTTTCGAAAAACTTGTAAACTACATTACAATCTCGATCCCGCGTTTTATCTTACAGCACCAAGTCTATCTTTTGATGCAATGCTTTTAAAAACAGGAGTTCAATTAGAATTGATTAGTGATGTTGAAATTTTTAGAATGATACAAAAAGGTATTCGAGGAGGTGTTTGTATGTGTTCCAAAAGACATGTCAAAGCCAATCATAAATATTTAGATACTTATGATCCAGCCCGTCCTAATTCATTTATCATTTATTTAGATTGTAACAATTTATACGGTTATAGCATGTGTCAATCCTTACCCTATTCGGATTTTAGATTTATGAATAGACAAGAAATAGATTTTTTACAATTGAACTTAGCAGAAATTAGTGATACTGCAGAAAACGGTTACATCCTTGAAGTTGATTTAATATATCCGGAGAATTTGCACATGGAACACAATGACTTTCCCTTTTGTCCAGAAAAATGCTTACCACCGGGTGGTAAGAATAAAAAGCTAATACCAAATTTGTATGATAAATATTACTATGTTATTCATTACGTACATTTAAAAAAATGTTTACAGCACGGTTTAGTATTGAGAAGAATCCATCGCGCTATTATATTTAAACAAAGTAGTTTTTTAAAGCAATATATTGATATTAACACCCAGTTACGTCAAAAAGCAGAGTCAACGTTTGAACAAGACTTTTTCAAATTATTGAATAATAGTATTTTTGGAAAGACCCTAGAAAATAATGAACACCGAATAGACGTTAAGTTAGTAAACAAGTGGTGTGACTCGAACAATAAAACAAAAAAGACTACTTGTGCTGAAAAATTAATAGCCAGCCCATATTTTCATAGCGTCTCTGTATTTTCTGATGATCTAGTAGCAATCCAAATGAAACCTGTGCGTATTATACTTGATAAACCAATTTACATAGGGTTTGCAGTATTAGAATTATCTAAGGCTCACATGTACAACTTTCACTACTCCATCATTAAACCTTTTTATGGTAACCGAATAGAATTATGCTATACTGACACAGATAGTCTAGTATATGATGTACAGAGTAATGATGTTTATAAAGACTTTAAGCTCCATTTTCTAAAATATTTTGATACCAGCAATTATGACTGTAACAATGACTATAACTTACCAATTATTAATAAGAAGGTTCCAGGACTGTTTAAGGATGAAATGGGTGGTGACATTATCAAAGAATTCGTAGGACTGCGCTCAAAGCTTTATTGTATTAAAACGTTAAACAAAACAATTAAAAAGGCAAAAGGTACAAAAAAATGTATTACCAAAAATTTTAATATGTTAGATTATAAAAATGTTTTATATGATTGCAATGTTATTCGTAAAAAAAATGTATTGTTTAAATCAATAAAACACGAAATATTTACTCAGGACTTAAATAAAGTAGCACTTTCAAGCAATGATGATAAACGATTGCTATCGTTTGATAAAGTTTCTACTTTAGCCTGGGGTAACGCAAGTATATTTAAGTAATACATATTTTTAACATGTTTTTTATTGATTGTGAATGGTAAAACTTATGACGTCCTAAATGGAAAGTTAGATAATTTTTCAACCTACCTACTGTCTTACTTACTATTATAAAAAGTCTGTAAGGGTGGGTGGATGGATGTTTGTTACTCTTTTAAAATGTGAAATAAGTAGTATTGCTGTGTAATTTAATTCAAATAGTATCGATAGAAGTTTCTTTTGAACCTGGTTTTATTATGTATACAATTCTAAATTGTGTGTATTCTTGGTGTCCCTTTTACTAGTTAGAGCTAAACAGTGTAGGTATATGTCTATTATGTGCCTACAAAGTATAAAGTTAAATAAATTAAATTGTGTATATTCATTACATACATCTGTTTCATTTCTGTTCCTGATGACAAAGCACACAGCGCTCGCCACGTGTCGATACAGGTTCCAACTTGATAAAATATGTACCTAATGTCCAGTTTTGATGACAAAGCACTCATGAGTCGAGGTTCACACGCGCGGTGTAGAATTTAACACCGATCAGGTGCTCATCAGATTGAACTTGTTGAAACATGAAATTGATTCACATCGCAAGGTTTTATGGAGTTTGCATTTCATAATAATATGATTAGTACATACATCACAAGGCAGTCAGCCGGACTGGTCACATCACGTCACTTAAAAACGAAACAAATTGTAAGTATTGCACAAGCGTATAAGTACTTATAAAATTATGTCTTATTTATGTGTTTGATATACTTAATTATTAATAATTATAATTTTCTTTGTTTCAGATCATCAATAATGTGCGATTCTCCAGATATTATTGACTTCTCACAATACGGTCAAGGTTTTTCGACTCCGAGTTTAAGCTGGCATATCCCAGATATCCAAGATCAACAAATACCTGTCAACAAGGAACCTAGAGCAAGACAAGACTGCGGACCTGCTAGCAAGAAGCCTAGAACAAGACGGGAGTGTCTAAAACAGAAGTCATCTCTGCCTAATTATTGTGAATCATATTGTAGGCGATTCAGGCGCAGGGTGGATAGCAGTGGACTAGGTGGTAACAATTAAAACACTATCTTGAAAGTTGTACCTTTGTACTCATATCTTAATTATGTCATTTCTTTATGTATTTTACTGTGTGTACATAAATAATAAAATAAATAAATAAATAAATAGGAGGTAAGTTGCTACTAGACACCTCCGCTAGTAACCCACGCACCTGCATTCTTGTTCCCAAACTTGTACCTAACCTTTTAATTAACGAATTCTGTTCAAGGGACCTGACAGCAGTCAGGCTTTTCAGAACCAAACAGGAACTCCCGGACATTGTACTAGCCTCGGCTTACCTGCCGGGCGATGAGGACGTGCCTCTGCCAGAGCTCGCCTCACTGGTTGAGTACTGTGAAAAGGAGAAACTGGAACTAATCATCGCGACTGACTCCAACGCGCATCACACGCTCTGGGGTAATGTCAAAACCAACAACCGAGGTGAGGAAATGCTTGATTTTATTCTTAGTAATAACCTTGTTCTACTTAACAAGGGCTCCGAACCTACCTTCATAAACGCAAGATCGCAAACAATAATAGACCTTACTTTAGCAACCATAGGTATATCCAACTCCATACAGGACTGGCATGTGTCCACCGAGATATCATGCTCAGACCACAGATGGATCCGCTATACCATCAACTTCAACTTAACCAAACCACAACCAAGAAGGATTCCTCGCAACACAGACCAAGTCAAGTTCACTAAACTCGTTAAAGCTGAACTAGCCAAAATACCCGCCCTTCCGGCTGAAATACCAGTAACCAACTTAGACGAACATGTCAACAAGATCACATCCATCCTTATATCTAGCTTTGAACAGTCTTGTCTCCTCACGGTACCCAGGCAGGGAGGTCGCCGTTCCTGGCGGAGTCCTGAACTGGAAAGACACCGACGCAGGCTGAGAAGACTGTTCAACAGAGCTAGGAACACAAGGTCGCCAGTTGACTGGGACCGCTATACAACAGCTCGTAAAATATATAAAAAACTGATACGACTCAGAGGGAAGAATAGCTGGAGGCGTTTCTGTACTAACATTGAAAATAACAACCAGGCAATGAGAGTCAAAACCTGTCTTGCTAAAGAGACAGACCACTCAATAGGATGCCTAAAAAAACCAGACAACACCTACACAACAAACGACGCTGAGACAAGCGAACTACTCCTGACCACCCACTTCCCAGGATGCCAGATTGCCACCCAGCAAAGCTGGGAACCGCACAGGGAGAGGCCCACGAGCATCCTAGATTGGGAAGTGGCGTCAGAGGTAATCGATAAAGACAAAATAACGTGGGCAATCAACACCTTCCTACCCTTCAAGGCAGCAGGACTAGACGGTATCTTCCCGGCTCTGCTCAGGTGGAGCCGAGACTTACTGGCTAGTTACCTCGCTGAGGTGTTTCGTGCCTGCCTGGCACACCGCTACATTCCCTTGAAATGGCGGGAAGTAAAAATAATCTTTATACCGAAACCTGGTAGGGGCGACTATACCCAGCCCAAAGCTTTTAGACCTATAAGCCTCTCCTCGTTCTTCTTGAAAACACTGGAGAGGCTGGGAGATAGGAAGATAAGATCCCAAATTTCGGTACAAAGACCTCTACACCCTAATCAACACGCCTACTGTGCAGGCAAATCAACTGAATCAGCACTCCACAGCGTAGTGTCACGCATAGGAAATGCTCTTAAAGCCAAAAACCCAACATTAGGCGCCTTCATTGACATAGAAGGTGCTTTCGACAAAACTAACTTCGCCAGCATCGAACGGGCACTTGCCACGCACGGTGTTGCGCGAACACTCATAGAATGGATAAATAACATGTTAAAACACCGTGCTATTCAATTTACCGTGAATACCACCACACGAGGTATCGTGAGTAGGGGCTGCCCACAGGGTGGGGTGCTGTCACCACTGCTGTGGAACTTAGTCGTAAATGAGCTCATTGCAGAGCTCAACGCCAGCAGTCTTTACTCGGTGGGATATGCGGATGACATAGCAATTCTGATTTCGGGGAAGTTTGAGGGTATCCTATGCGATCTCATGCGTAGGGCCTTCAAAATAATCGAGGGTTGGTGCTCGAAGCACGAACTATCGGTTAACCCCTTGAAGACAGAATTAATAATGTTCACCAACAAAAGAACCATTGGACCCCATAGGCTTCCAAAACTTTTCAACACAGAACTAACACTTAAAGATGAAGTCAAGTACTTGGGGGTGATCCTGGATAGCAAACTGCTCTGGAACAAGCATCTTGACTACAAACTTAACAAAAGCACAATTGTATTCTATCAATGTAAAAGAATGTTAGGAAAAACATGGGGGCTCTCTCCGAAGATCACTCTGTGGTTATACAAAGCGCTGGTCAGGCCAATGTTGGCTTATGGCGCTCTGGTTTGGTGGACGAGGACCGAACTCTTGACCACTATTACCAGACTACAACGCTTCCAACGACTGGCCTGTTCAGCTGCCACTGGCTGCATGAGAACCACCCCAACAGCAGCCATGGAGATAGCCCTTCAATTAACTCCCCTTGACCTGTACATACAGCAGGAGGCGGCGCTAGCTGCCATCAGGCTAATGCACCTGGGCATATGGGGCAATAACCTTAACAGTCCACACGCTAAAATCCTGAACCGGGCGATTGTGTACCAGCCTCTCATCGTTGCCCCGTGTGATAGAACACCAAACCAACCGATGTTTAACAAAAACTACGTTATACAAACAGCTCAGGAAGATAGGGATCAGTCAGGAGCCAATGAAGTGCGCATCTACACAGACGGCTCAAAGACACAAAACGGTTCAGGTGCTGGCGTACACTCCCTTGACCTTAATATTAACTTCTACATACCACTAGGCATACACAGTTCGATCTTTCAATGTGAATGTGTTGCCTTAACACAAGCCGCAATAGCAGTAAAGCGCTTAGGCATCCGGTATTACGGCATTAAATTCTTATCCGACAGTTTATCTGTGCTCAAAGCTTTAGAGAACAAACAAACTAACAACAAACTAATCTTTGAGTGCCATTTAGCTCTTGAGAGTTTATCGACGTGCAATCGAATCACACTCCAGTGGATCAAAGGGCACAGTGGATCCTTGGGCAATGATGCTGCAGATGAACTTGCGAAGAGAGGCTCTGACTTGGAGGTGCTAGGCCCGTACCCACTTCTCCCTCTGCCTTTCTCACAAATTCGTGCGTGGATTCGCCAAAGATCGACTGAACTCCATAACAACAGATGGTCACGGGTAACAGACTGTAGACAGTCGAAATTGGCTTTACCAATGGTACATCCGCGACTAACAAAAAAACTTCTAAGCTTAAGTAGAAATAACCTTAGAATAATAATAGGTATAATTACGGGCCATAACCACCTCAACAAACATCTTTTTAACATAGGCGCCACGGACAGCTCCCTCTGCAGGGGCTGCCTTGACGCTGAGGAATCAGCCGCCCACGTCATCCTGGAATGCGAGGCCGTGGCTTCTCAACGTAAAGAAATCCTCGGAACAGTGAGGTCGCTCCGTGAAGCCTGCGAAGCTCCCAGGAAGCTTCTGTGCTTTTGGGCGGAGCTAGGCTGGCTTTCTTAGCCAGAATCCCTACGCACAACGGACCAAATGAGAGTCTAAGTGCGGAAAAGGGAGCCCCATCATCATCATCATCATCATCAACTTGATGGTATGAAGCAATACATCGATAAACTTTTTGAAAACCAAAATAAAATACTATTTAAACTTACGCAAACTAGTACACAATTTGAAGAATTTATAAAAGCCTCTTGTAAGCAAACAAAACATGAAAATATACCTGCCATTAAACCTGTTAGTAACTTAGAGGAGCTACAAGATTTAGAATTTATGTTAAGAGATCCTGATTTCAGAGCAAAGCTCAAGGACAAAATAGATGTTTTATGCAGTAAAGGCAAAAATAGAGGAACCAATAATGCATATGCTCTGATTGATGTTCTAGTTCTAGCTTTTTATGTCAGTGTTCATGGGCTGGTGGATCTAAAACAGAAAGCTCAAAAATTTGTCTCAATATTATCGATTTGTTTTTCTCAGTTATTCACGAATCGGACCCTGATTTTAAAAAGCCAGATTGCGAAAAGTTCTTAAAGACAGTTTTAAAAAATTCTCGTCAACGCCTTGTGAGTAAACAAACAAGATTGTCTACAACAAGATGCCGCCAGAAAGTAAAAACACTAACTACAGCTTGCCCTTCTGGAACTTCAATTTCTGACAATCAGCAATAACTAAAGGAAAAGGGAAAAAATCCTCAACACTGGTATTAGGTGAAGAGTTAATTTCAAATGAGCTGCCAGTTCTGCCAAAACCACAAGAATCTGATGCAGGATCATCGACAGAAGCGACAGTAGGACCGTTTTTTCGTGAAAACTATTCAAAACAAAATAGTGACGTATCTGACGAAGAGACTGCGATCGGTTATTTGTTGTGAATAAAGGGCAGTAAATGTTAACGGGTGTATTCTTAACTTTTTTTGTTTCAGAAGAAGGGACTTTATTTTTATTCTAAGTTTTTTGTCTAAATGTGTAAACCTCAAATAAAAAAATAAGATAGTTACTTGGTAATTGTTAGTAATGCTAGATGCATGTAATGCATTTTAAGACAAGATCACGTTTTGCAGTGAAACTGAATCTCAGCGTACCCAATTTAACGAGACTTTATTTTTATTAATAATGTTAAAGACTGTTTGATTTATCTAGTTATAAGTTAATATATAAAAAAATTGAGACTTGATTATTGTTAGTAAACGCATCTAGTTAAATACTAGGTCACGTTTGTGTTGTAAAACTGAATCTCAGCGTCCCTTTTTTTTTTTTTTTTTTATTTTTTTTTTTTATTTATTATTTCTAAAGCACTATCTTAATTTACATTTTGGTTTTAGCCACACAACGAAAACCTCACAGGGTTTATCTGAGTGTTGGCGAGCCGTTCACTTAAATGTTTACAAATATATTACTTACTGTTATGTTGAATTGATGATACATAAAATATTTTAAAATAATGATGATATAGTGAATTGTGATGATGATAGTAATTTAGAGTACAAAACATTGTTTACATTATGAGAAATTTTGTGTAAGGAAACGCTTAGATTTGTATTTATAACTTTTCGAACTCTTTATGTATAAGGTTTGCAAGTCTTCTGGAAGTTTATTAATAAAAAAAGGTACTAAATATTCTGCAACCCTCATCCCGTACACGTTGTTGAATTTTGGTAGGATGTATTTATTCTTAAGTTGTATCGTTCTAAGAAAGTCCGGTCTTGTTTTTTCGGTTAGCAGCTCCGGTCTATTGACTTCCGCAAGAGTAAAAAATTCAACTTTATTGAACACATTCATAACATTACAATATTTAAAGAGGTCGTCGTCACTGTTTTTGAATTTCTTGTTTATATGTTTTGGCGTAATTACTTTTAATATCCTTAGCTGTAGCTTATATATGTCCGTCAGATATGTATGATAAGTTCTCCCATAACTGCTGAGTCCATAGTTGATAACCGAATCTGCTAGGGCCATGTATAACATTCTAAGTGTTTTGTAAGGCAGTTTATATTTAAGTATACTAAGCTTACCTAGAATAGATCTCAGTTTATTGCATACGTAATCTTTGTGCGGTCCCCAACAGAATCGGCTATCAACCATTAGACCGATATACATGTGTTTATCAACGACTTCTAATAACGGGCAATTGCAAGTCTTTGGCGAGCTATGTAGGCAAGTGTGTTCGTGTGCTTTAACTGTAGGGATAGTGGAGCATTTATTGTGTGATGAATGTATGTGAACAATTTTTGTTTTTGTTGCGTTTATTACTAATCCTACGTCATGAGCCCATTTACACATTTGGTCGAAGTTGCGTTGTAGGGATTCCTCAGCTTCATGAATGTTTTTATTAGCGACCATTATACACGTGTCGTCTGCGAATTGGTATACAGAACCTGAAGTCATAGCATTACTCATGTCATTGACATAAAGTAAGTATTCTGTCGGACCTATGATTGAACCCTGGGCCGTTCCTTGCGTGGATGGATGCTTTTTACTATACTCATTTTGTATTTTAACCGTGTTGTATCTGTTTGTGTGATAGTTTTTGAATAGTTCCAATAGTGGCCCTTGTATTCCATTTTGTGACAGCTTATCAAAAAGTGTATCAAAACGGAGCATATCGAATGCTTTGCTAAAATCTATGAAAAGTGTCAAAACATGTTTTTTATCATTTAACTGTTTATTGACTTCATTGGTAAATTCTCTTAATAATTGTGTCGTACTCTTATTTTTCTGAAACCCATATTGTTTACTATTGATTATTCCTTGTGTTTGCAAGAAGTTATTTATCTCATTACCAATGTAACGTTCCAAGATATTATCTATACAAGACAGTATAGTAATAGGACGATAATTATTGACATCATCACGTGAGCCCTTTTTGTGTATTGGACGTATCACACCTATCTTTAAAAGGTCGGGATACGTACCAGTCTGCAAACAACAATTAATCAAATGTGTAATAACTGGGATTAGTTTAGCTGAAGCATACTTGACATCTTTAGCACGTATCCCGTCGTAACCCGGGCTTTTCCTATCGTTAATTTGCTTGATGATTCGTTCAACCACAACCTCTCGTGCTGGATTCACCCTCATCGACCTATCAGGGATTATTTCGTACGTAGATTTGTCCAAAAGAGGCACATTGCAAGAGTTGCTTAGATTCTTTATATTAGCATTAAATTCAGTCATGAAAGTGTTGGCCAATGTTGATGGATTCGTTCGAAAAGTTATTTTCCCGAACTACTATTATTAAATTTGATTTTCCCGAATTACAAGTTGCAATGGCTAGTACAAAAATAGTACAAAATAAAATTGACTAAGACTATTTCAATGAAAAGGAGTAATAATGAAAATTTATTAAACAACACGTTGTCGTATTTTTTCTATTTATTTACTTTACAAAGTGTGTAATAAAGATATAAAAAACAATTCTGAGTTATATTCAATTTTAACTAACTTACATTTCACTTTTGAAACACCACAGACCACTTTACTTTTATTATAGTTGTTACGATCGCATTTGTAAATATTTAAAAATGAAGATTTCAGAGGCTCATCAAAGCCGTTAAAAACGTTGTTAATACGATATCCGTGTATTGAAATATCTTCGGAATCATCTTTACTGTCGGTACTTAATGTCTGTAGTTCAATTACATAGTCTTCCTCACTTAAAAACCATTTATTTTGCTCTTTCGCCGATAGAGTAAACGAGTCGAAACAAAGTTCTTTAACAGTCGTTCTACCTTGGGTTCGGCTTTCTTTAATGAAAACTTGCCTTTTTTGATTTTGATGAAAGTTTTCAATTTCTAGATTAAATCTTTCATTTAATCGTCGAGCAGCTTGCTGAAGTGGCTTATTCCCTTGCCTAATTAAGTTTTTTATAACATACAGCTTTTTTTCGAATGGATAAGCGTTAAAGCTTTGTAGTGTCCCGAATTTTCTTACTTCATCAACAATATGTGTTAAATTGTGTATATTGCTGGAGATGTAGTCCTTTCCATAAATATTTTTAAAGATATCAACAAAAATTTGTAGCATTTTGTCAGCAATCGAAAGAAATTTAAAATGTTTTTCATTGGAGCAAATCGTAATAGCACAAAACAAATGTAAAAAATGTTAATAAGCCTGAGCTGGTAATGTATCTTTAAGTATTACAATACTTAAATAGTAGAGAAAGGTGTGATATTCCGAGCCTTTCCAATGGGCTAACACATCAAGTTTCCTTACAGATCTGTGAATTTCTTTAGGCATGCTGCATTTGGATAAAAAAGGTTGACTTTTTCTATATCTTTGCTGCACCATTTAGTAAGATATTTACCAAAATTACCATCTCTCCATCCAGTTAACAAACGCTTCATAACACCAAAATCAATCAAGTGGAGCGAGTCACAAACTGGAAAGTTTTCTACCATATCGATATTAAGTTTTAAAAGAGGAGAATCTAGCTTATGGTGCTCCTCGTCCTTTTTTGATCGAAAATCCTTGTCATTTCTTTTAGGACAATCATAGTTTAGAAACGTAACAGTGCGAGACACCTGTGAATATTCACCTACAACCGTACATTTCAGACATCCGTGCTTGCCGTTAAAATTGACAACTCCTTTGATTAGTGCTCCAGCTGGGGAGTCACAAATGAAAGCTCTGACTTTTACGGGAACCGTTGTTTCAAGTCCTGTTGATTTAAAGGTCACCTTTAAACCACTTGAACTTGTAAGTTCGTTTAACTCCATTACAAAAGGATCCAAAAAGGCTTCTAAATTAGATGGCTTGCTATCTCCCGCGTATATACCTAAAAATAAATGAAGTGTTTTTTGTTAGTCTGCATGAAAATAACGCAATTTAAATGAATACGTATTCATATACTTACCTATTACCAGTGGAGGTAAGTATGGCACTTCAAAAATACTACACAATATTGGCCAAAATTATTTATTGGAGCTCTTGTAAAGTGGCAAACCATTTATATTAATATTCAATGCAATATTATTAGGCATGTAATCAAAGTGTTCTAAATGTTTTCTCAATTGTTTGATTAAGCCATTATGCAATGGGCGCGTTCACTGCGGCTGCGAGCCGCCCACTACCTGAACGCGCCCCAAAAGGTGGTAGCCGTAAGGCTGATCCGGGGATACCGCACGATCTCGGGCGAGGCGGCAAGCCTCCTTGCCGGAATGCCGCCATGGGATCTGGAGGCGAAAGTCCTTGCGCGCCTGTACGAGTGGCGCGCGGAGGCACTACGCCGGGGGGAAACTCCGCTTCCGCGGCAAATAGCGGCGGAGCGGACAGACCTCCGGCGTGATCTCATGGTGGCATGGAGAGAGCGACTATCGCAACCCAGCGCAGGGCACGCCACGATAGTGGCGATAAGACCCCTCTTTGAGGAGTGGCTAGAGAGGCGTCACGGCGTTCTCACCTACCGCCTGACGCAGGTCCTCACCGGACACGGATGTTTCGGGAGGTTCCTGCACATCATCAGGCGGGAGGAGACGCCCGGGTGTCACCACTGCGAGGATCGCCCAGAGGACACGGTGGAGCATACGGTGGAGGTCTGCCCCGCTTGGGCGGAGCACCGCCGTGTCCTCGTAGAGGCGATCGGCAACGGCGGCGACCTCTCGCGTCCGGCCCTGGTTCAAGCCATGGTCCGGGGCGAGAGGGAGTGGGAGGCGGTCACCTCCTTCTGCGAAGCAGTCATGCTAGCGAAGGAGGTGGCGGGACGGCTCAGGGAGAGAGCCGCACGCCTCAGCCGCCGCGGGAGACGCTACGGGCGTCGGGAGCCGCGTGACGACTCCCGGCCACCGTAGGCGCGGGCCTGCGGACGGAGAGTAATGGGTAGCTCTCTGTCCGATCAGGACCAGGCCCGTGCCGGACGGCGCGTATGTGTTCCACGCGCGCCTCAAAGAGATGTCAGCATTAAGGAAGGGGCCCGCCAGGGCCGAAGCCTGCCGGGGTAGCGGGATCGTCCGAAAGGGTTACCGCTGCCCCGGAACATAAAGGGCTAAGGAAGGAACACGGGTGGGTTTTAGTCAGTAAGAGTCTGACACTCCCTTCCGCTCCACCCAGAGCGGGAGGAGTCATTAGATGATTTCCCATCCAAAAAAAAAAAAAAAAAAGCCATTATGCAAATAATTTCCTGTCCCTAAGGCAGCAATCTGTATTTCTTGGCCCGTTGTTTGAAAAAGCGTGCGAGCATCCTTAGGTAAAAAGTGTTTACCATTTTTATTTAAAATCACTGCAAGTTCATTGTACGTTGAGTGTGATATGTTACATTTAATGGCCCAGATTTTAATATATTCGCGCAACTGCAGATTATTTTCATACTCCACAAAGTTTTCGTAGTCAAACTCACGTTCACTGTCATCACTAGGCGTAATATCAGTACCGCTAGAACAACAACTTTATTTTTGTGCGGAACCACCAACCATATTGCTGGATCCAGCTTGTCCTGTTCCTGTTCTTCGGAAAACTTGTGAAGATTCTGGCTCTTTCATTAATTTCATGTATTCTTTATTTACTTTTCTGCGGTATGCACCACTTCTTTTAAACCGTTTCCACCTATTTAAATCCATTATTAAACACGGTACTTTATGCCCATTACAACGCAGTGAAGAATACTTATATCAATAAATGAGATCGGTAATATACTTAATAAAGCATGCTTTCGACGTTTGTGAGCTTAAATGTTCTTTTATACAACTTCCAACATGATACTACTCTTTAATATGATTTAGCTCAGACAAATTACACTTATAATTTTTTGGTTCTTCAACAGTTGTATATCATGCTCTAGTAAGATCAGTACTCTTTTAAAATACTTACTCAAGAAATCTATAAGAACATACAATCTTATAAGATGCCTAAATAAGTATAAAAAAATATCAAGAGTAGTCTTACATAAGCGCGCTTGTAAACTTTTGTTCTTAAAAATATTTTTACAAGGAGTTCTTCTATATATCTATAAGACTTCTTTATAAGTTTATACATTCTTTTAGTTTAAATCCCTATTATACATGCCTTTATAAGAGGCCCCTTCTCAATCAGGACACTTATAAATGTTTTATAATGCTTTAATTCTTTTAAGTAATTATTTACAAGACTATTCTGCTAGCTGGTATGGCAACGAAGTAAATGTCCGTAATTATTCAACCGGCCAAGAGTTTAAAATAAACGTAATTCATCTTAAGCGTGTAGAAGGCAATTGGACAGTTGTTGATACAGAATCTAATGATGAAAATTATATGTCGGGCGAAGATCAAAATTCAATGGAGAAAGGAATAAAAGAAAACAATGTTAACAATATATTGAATAAAAACATACAGTACAAATAGAATACTGAAGCAAAAATAATAGTTTGTAATAAAATGCAAATACATATAAACTTATATGTTTACTAGAATTCATGTTATTCAAATTGAAATGATTGTAACATCGAAAAAGAAGAATTAAAAATTAGTAACTTACAAAATGTTTAATGTTAAACTCATAATCTAAGGTATTAGTAATGTTCATTTATTTTCTAAAAAAAAAAGGAAGAGATGTGGTATTCCGTTATCAAAGCATATTAGTACTGATTTAGAATAAATGTGCATAAAGCGGGAGGTGAGTGCAACCCCGACAAGGTGGATGGGAACACTGGCTATCATCCACCTGACAGCGCGGGCATTGTGATCACTGAGCGTTTTGATGTACGCAAATACAAACTTTCGGTCTTATTCATAACTAGCTTTTGCCCGCGACTTCGTCCGCGTGGGATAATGACTTCCGGAAAAAAACAATTTATCCCCCTTTTCTCCCCGTTGGGAGGGAATTTCCAAAAATCCTCTCTTAGTGGTAGCCTACTCCTCCCAACAAACACACACTACGTCTAATATATAAAATAATATATAATAAAACCTACTTCACTTAAAACTAAATAGGTACCTATAACTACTATAATTACTAATACCTATACCTATAATTAATAAAAGTACCTACGCTTTTACCTACTTAATATTTAAAAAAAAATGAACATAAATTAACCAAAAATTACCTACTACTAACTAACTACTACTAACGTATTACTACTTCACCTAAAAAGAAATAAAATGTAAACTATTAATACTTTGTAATTTGAACGAATATAATACACTACCAAAATAACTAATACCTATTTTATAAAATAACAACAAAAGAAAACTAAATAAACTAAATTAATTTAAAGACTAAATGTCGCGCTGATAAACAATATTGTCTGTCAATAAGGTCGAATGCTCGGAACGTCTACTCGCATCAACAGCCAAATATTGTATGAAGTTCGCGTTTTTTTTTTAAATATGGCATCTCGTAGTTGACCTTGAGAGGTCGTGACTACTTAACCGGACTATCTTGTGGTTGCCTTAAGTAAACTCAAAGCCAGGGGCCAATATCTTATATACTAAGCGACTACACGCAAAGGGCATCCCCTGTGGGGTACGAACCTCGGCTTAGGGCGTCGCTGGGGGAGGGCAGCAAGATGGAAAAGGCCGTACCTGGTTCTTATTATTTAACAAAGGTCACGGTCGGGAATTTAGATCTACTGGCTCAGCTGCGGCGCGGGCTGGCACTTCTTCGAGCAAGGGTCAGGGGGAGGCATTTAGTGTTGGGGACGTCGCGAGGGACCTCGGCGGCGAGGTCGGAATGTCGGTGTTCTGTATTTGTGCACTGTACTGGTTGACTTATTGCTCTCCTGGAGGAGGGTTATGGGGTCGTCAGGGTCGGAGAGGACATGCCTTGGACGGCGGCATTTGCTGATTTTGGAGGGGGTATACCTGGCGGCCTCGACAACCAGAGGGTTGCGGTGCTTGGCGGCGGTATCAAAGAAGCGCTTGGAAAGGCGCTTCATGAATTGATGGATGGTGGGGATTTTGAGGTCAACGTGGAGGATCTCATTTCGAACGAACCAGGGGGATCCCGTAGCCTTTCGGAGGAATCGGGTTTGGAGTTCGCGTTTGGATCCCCCGCCCTTTTATACCTCCCGCCGCGAGGCGCGTCGAGCGCGGCGACCGTTACACAAAAATAATCCTTATAAGTAGCATGATTCAGTATTCACGCGCGATGGCTTATTAGCGTATTTCATGTATAACTTTGGTGTTTCTGTACCGATTTCTATGATTATTTTTTTATTAAACAGGTAATAATGTTAACATTTTTTAATTAGGGATGAGTGAGAGTGTTATAAACGTAAGAGTAGACAAATACAATCAGAAAGCTCCGAACTGCTAAGCTATCGGGAGTTACACGTATTATTGTGAGTCAACCATAAAAGGTAGACATTTGCTGTCGTGGAATATTTTTTATATAATTTTAAGGAGAACATTTCCGTCATACATGATTTCTGTGTAGCTTTAACCATTAAGGCTGCACACGCGACGAAAGCTTCAAAAATGGAGTAAGTTCTCCTGTTTTCCCAACATTTCCCTTCACTGCTCTGCTCCTATTGATCGTAGCGTAATGAAAAGTATACTATAACCTGCCCAGGAGTATGAAGAACAATTGTACCAAGTTTCGTTGAAATCCGTCGAGTGGTTTTTGTTTCTATAAAGAACATACAGACAGACAGACAAAAATTTTACTGATTGCATTTTTGGCGTCAGTATCGATCACTAATCACCCGCTGATAGTTATTTTGGAAATATATTTCATGTACAGAATTGACCTCTCTACAGATTTATTATAAGTATAGATATAGATAAGTTATGGAACATCTAAAGGCTTGCTAAAGTCTCGTTGTCAAAAATTGCTATTCATAAACGCATTTTAGCACTAAAACGTTCTTTAAACCTACTATAAAGTTATGAAACCCAGAACCCTACTATAACAGTATTATAAGGGAAAAATGGCCGACTCTGCATCAGCTGATTAATAAGAAAATGACATTTGACGTACAAAATGTAATATTGTGAAAAGTTAGTTTCGTAAACAATCGTACTTCGAGGAGCCGCAGTTGTATTTAATTTATTTTGCACTTCTGTTTAACCAATTTAGTTTATTATTATATACCTACGATGCAATATATAAGCGAGGAAAAATATAACAAAGCACATATTAAGTACAGCAACAAGAAATACTGTGGGTTTGCTGCTATTTTGGAGTGTGGAAACAATGCTTTCAATGCCTTTTACCTGCAAACTAGGAAATGTGAAAACATCCATAGTGGCTGACTTTACAATATTGCAGTTGACCATGGATTGACCCTTTGATTATATTATAATCAAAGGGATTGACCATGGGTTGGTTGTTGCATGGATGCAGTTAGGGGTAGCAATATCAATTTAATCATACAAAGTCACCCCAAGAAGTTGCAAGGGGAAATGCAAATGCTATTTTACAAACTTTTAAAGAAACATTCCGCCGAGGTAGCCCCACTTTACCAGGTTGGAGTTACATCTTCCCACTTGTGTCCGGAGATGGTTCAGGGACTTCCGTGTGGACCACAGAAGTTTACACCCTGCAGGGAGATGCTCCAGTAGGGTGTGGTTGTGAAGCTATGTCGCAAAACATGCTCCACCTCCTATCCTGCCCTATGTGTCCCACCCAAAACATGCAGTCTAAGTGATTTCTGCATTGCCACCGACGATGACGTGGAAGTGGCAATGGTTTGGGCCAACAAGATCTAAAGTAAAGTCGTGCCCGCGACACGAAGAAGAAAAAGAGGAGACATTTAGCGAGTAGTTCATTAATAAAAAGCTTGTATACAAATATCAGTTTAATTTATTTTTATAATACTTTTACACACCGGGACTTACAGCTTAGTACAAACCACACCAAACGTGAGTTACGTTGGTTTTACATGTGGGAAGTCTGTTACCAGGAGACCTACAGGAACAGATGGAATTTGGGTAGGAATAGGGGTTTGTGTACGTAGTGCAATGTACACAGGAAATAGTTTTCTCACTGCCGGTCCCACAGACTCGTAGAACTGATGATGGCTAAAGGTGTCTTGGCCATAGTGAGAGGAATTATGGAAGATGAATCAAACTCGACTCCAGCTTGATGACTAATTTATTACAGTAATTAACTTAATTATATACAATTTTAGTGGTCAATACACATTGATACCTATTTACATTTGTGTGTTGTGTGTGTATCAAGCCGATGAAGTGAAAATCTCAGTAGGTCACTTCTTAGCGCTGATGGTGTGCCGGTATGAGGAACGAATGTATGTCGCTCTTGATGCTGACGCTGTGATGCTGTTGCTGGCGCGTGTAACTCTTGCCTGTTCACGGTTGAACAATATTCTAAACTCTAATTTGGCTTCTAAAACTTGTGCAAGCAGAACAACATTTTTACAATGTTTGCTTTTCATTTACCATCTGTGCTCTCTTCTGTAGGCCGTTTCAGTTTCTGCAATTTGCCATCCTTACTAGTCCTACTGTCCTGAAATAGAAAACTAATGTTATAATTCTTTCTCTTCATTATCTTATTTATATTATACTAAAATAATTAAATCAGCAGCGGCATAAAAATAACTAATATAACGAGTCATTATTGTTCATATGGCGGCGGTTTTTTTTTTGTTACAATGAGTTTTGTACAGGCAAACGAAGTTCTTCGTAACATTGTAAATTGGATAGGCACCTAATTCGTAAATCATGCAGGCCGCCCCTGTTTAGCGTTGATGTTTGTGTCAGTGTTTTTATTTTCTATTATGAAAATCTCTCCCTGACCAAATTCTTCCTAAAAAATCTAAGGAATAGAAGCAAAAGCAAGCATAAGTATAAAATTGAGAATGTTTACTAAACATAACTTACTTTGAATACATTTTAGCTGTAACAGTAGATACACACCTTATCCTCCTCCAACCAATATTCAATTCTTTGCCCTTTATTGCAACTAGTCTCCGGTCTTAATTCCATTTATTTTAAATACAAAAAAAAATATTCAAAAGTTTTTTAGTTTTACAAGTACAATTATTCAATGACAATGACATATTGTTTCCATGACGTTACCGCGTCAAAACTGTCGAAACTGTAGACAATATATTAGTTTTCCATACGTAATAATGTCTATGGTCACAATTATTCGGTTATTAGACAGATATTCTCGTTTGACGATTCAATATGTTGGCCAATTTGTTGGATGACATCATTATAATGGCAACATTTAGATTTATAATGACGTTATAGTACATTTTAGTTATCGAAGGTTTATGAAGCGTTTATGAATACAAAATTTTATCGAACGTTTTAAAGGCTTATCGAGCATTTTAACTAATGAATGGTTTAAACCTTCTATAAGCTTTTTTTATGAATAAGACCGTTTGTGTTTTATTTCCAATACATACTTATGGGAAGAGGTATATTGTGTCTAGTTATTTATCAGGATATTTTAATTACTGTGGGTAGTGTTGGTTATTGCGCAATAGAAAAACGGTTTGCAGTACAAATCAGATTATAATTTCACGAACAATTATCACATTAGCAAATCACATATTATAGGTACACGATACAACCAGATACGGAACGCGAGCCAGTTCCTGAGCACATGTGAGCACATGTTGTCTATACGATGTCCAATGGTCAAGTCCTCCCCGCCGTTTAGCCGCTCGCTCTTTTATACTGGTAGCAAAACAAGTCGAGTAGCGGGGCGGTGGGAGAGGTCGAGTGATATACTTGTCGATGGCGTGATCGGTGCACGTGTCGTTGCCAACTTAGAGAAATGACGCACGGCGATGCCGCCGACACGGCCATACTGACTTACGAACGTCCTCGTGAGCTTACAATTCATATATCTGTAATAAGCATAAATCGTTCGATTATCCTGACAAAAATCATGCTTTACAATCTGGAGCGGTTTATCTAAACCCTATAGACAGACTGGTAAGAATTAATTCTGGACCGGTCTTCATGACCCTACAGATTAACAAGTTCTGGACCGGTCTTCATGACCCTATAGATTAACAAGTTCTGGACCGGTCTTCATGACCCTACAGATTAACAAGTTCTGGACCGGTCTTCATGACCCTACAGATTAACAAGTTCTGGACCGGTCTCTTTTTTTTTTTTTTTTTATTGACCCTTCAGATTTTTTTTTTTTGTCTTATTTTGGCCAGTCCGGAATACTATTATTCCCTGTAGCTGATTTATCATTGAACTGGTTTAACCCTACATTTTTTTTATGATTATTGCAATTTAACTGTCATCATTAGTTCTATGGACATCAGCTCGCGTTACTATTGATTGGCTCCGAATAAACGGACATAAAGTACTGCATTGTGCACCGTGACACGCTTTCCGGGGTGGAAAACCCTCATGGATGTCCTCCGCCCCGGGGCGGGCGGAGGGGTCTGTCAGACTCTTACTGACTAAAAACCACCCCGGTGTTCCATCTCACACTTATGCCGAGGATCGCGGGAACGTACGATGCTTCCGCAACCCCACCGTGACAAGCCAGAGCCAAGACTGACTCGTTACACCGCTGCGTGCTCTCCTCAACTCCTCACGAATTCAGGCTAGACTCGGTCGAGCGCCGCGGGGTGGCGCTGGCGTTCCAAATAGTCAAACGAATGACTCCGACACGGCAATCTTGCTCGCACACGTTAAGGGCCATTTAGATGGAGAGAGTTTCTCGACTCGAACATACGATTATCGAAAGAACATTAAAAAAATCTCTTCGTGTAAACATTCACGATTGTCGCCCTGCCCCTTGGCCGATAATTGCCTCGCACTAGAATATATCTGTCTCCGTGTAAACAGAACTACAAAGCGAGAATTGTATTTCGAGTTTTTGTGCCAGTCGCTACCATGAGTACAGTGCGCGAGGGTGTTTTAATTATATCTGCTCTTCTAAGAATATTAATAAAACGAAAACGGAAAAAAGATCTTGGGTTAAAAAATGGATAGCGAGAAGAAACAATTTTGGAGCATAAACAATGAACTTAACATTATCGGCAGTACCTACCTGAATGCTTTTTGTGTCATTTTGAGAACAATACCGTAGTAATCACTGAACTCGAATGGCAAATCTCGCACTCAAAATCGGTTCAAACCGATTTGTACGATACTCGTATGGATTTGAAAAAATGTCATACAAGATCGTGTATAGACAAGTCGAGAACTCGTAAGCAAGAATCTTCATACTAAATATTTCGCTGTGTAAACAGTCGCAGTAATTTATCGCCTAGCGATAACGACTTGCGAATCTCGTTTGACATAATCGTAGGCGAGAATTTAGTTCTTGCCTGTATGTAAACATTATGATACGATAATCTTATGGCGATTTTTGCTTGCGATAGTAGCGTACAATTTCTCGCCAAGAAACGTTCGAGAAACTCTCTCCATCTCGTCATACGAGATTCGCAAGTCATTATCGCTAGGCGATAAATTACTGCGACTGTTTACACAGCGAAATATATAGTATGAAGATTCTTGCTTACGGGTTCTCGACTTGTCTATACACGATCTCGTATGACATTTTATCAAATTCATACGAGTATCGTACAAATCGGTTTGAACCGATTTTGAGTGCGAGATTTGCCATTCGAGTTCAGTGATTGTAAGGTCCCGTAGTAGTTGGTACCTTACACTTGTAGCTTTAAGTAAGAAGTGGTAAGTAAGTACTTGGAGTTAGGTGAGTTGACGTAAACACACACAGATTTGGTAACACTAAAGGTTTATTAGAGTACCGATCACAACAAAGTAAAAGTAGGTTGGATGCTAACCCGCGGTGTTCGCGTAAGTATGTAATTTGTCAACTAACTTAAAATTATATTAAACATTGTTTTAAATACCAAAGAGAAAAGTAGGTTGCTGCGTTTGCAGCCTGAAGGAATGTACGTAAACCGTACATGCTCCCGAGGGAAAAGGCGGGATGAGCATCCAGTACATAAAACGTTTTAAAGTAAAAATCCTAAAACGCAATAATAAAAAGTATAGACAGTATAAAAGTAGGTTAAGTAAGTAAAAATATAAAAGTAAGACATCCCAAAACGTCACAATAAAAAGTAAAGACAGTAAAGTAAACATTAGTAAGTAAGTAAAAATTAAACATGTACACATAAAAACAATAAGTTTTACTGCTCCTCAAAGTGAAACAGTTGTTTCGGCCTCGCGTCGCTGTATAGTGGCTCCGGCGGTGTCGAATGGCGTATTTCTTGCATCTCGATTTCGACTTTGTTGTCGATTCCTGTAGGTTGTCTTGTAGGTGGCCTTTTAGTTTTCTTATGCCATAGTCTCCTAATCCAAATGTAGACAGCAAACAAAGCAGCTCCTCCCAACAGCAGAGAAGTTACAGAGTAGAGATATATGTCGTGACTCGATATATCTGTCCCTTGTGGTAGTCTTTCCTGCTCTTTCTGCTGAATTATTTGCTTATCTATGTTTCTGATATTTATTGCAGATGTATCCAGTTCTGTCATATTTAGCTGTGCGTTTTTCCAACTTAGATCAAATAAATTGTTGATAGTCGTGTTAAGTATAGGTACTTCAATATCCGCCTCCATGTGAAATTTGCTTCCTAAGTGGTTGTAGGTGAATATTGTCGCATCTTTCTTTTGTAGTATGCATTTTGGTTTCAAGGCAATCACCCCAGTACCGTTGAATACTGCTGGCGTAACTTGATCGCTACATATGACGCGCATCAGCTGTCTGTCGCATAATGTAAACAACCACCAGTTAGGTTTATGTAATTGGATCCAAGTTTCTTTGCAGGTTACATCATTGATGACACAGGATAATGAAGTTTGTTGACTGAATACCTTGGCCTCGCAAGGTGCGTCCTTGTCTTGTAAGCTAAATACCGGCTGACGTGAAATGCATGTGTACTCGTCTTCTCCGTAAGGCGTGCATTGGCGCATGTCTTGCTCTTCCATAGTGATGTAAGAGTTTTTCGCGAAGTTTATGGCGATATAATTGGAGAAAGGCTGCACGATTCTCAATTGTCCTTGTTTCTGGAATGGTATAGGTATTACCCGGTATATTTTGTAGTCCTCATCGCTCAAAAGTGGAATATGCAATTCGAAAAGTAGAAAGTTGTTTGTAATCCGAGCCTTGACATGGGTTAGTTCGTAGATGTCACGGAAATCTTTTTGTATGTCCTTTATCGGTAAGGCTAGTCCCTGTGGTAGTTTTCCAGAGATGATGTTCAGCTGTTCTATTATTTGAGATGCAGGAAACAAGTGTGTATCCAAATGACCTCGATAAATGTTGGCGAGAGCATTCATTAGCATTTCTTGAATTCTATGCAAGTCGCTCAAAATTAAAGTTGATGATAAAGCGGCAGAATTCAAGTCATTTGCTGTGTATAAAATTTGCGCTCTGTTCTCAATTTTTGTGATTACGTTGCAAGTCTGATTTATGTAGGTTTGTATTGCGTGAAATTGTTTGTCCATAAATTCCGTATTGTTTTTAATTACATTGTTTTCAGCCTCTATGATCAGAGTTTGATTCTTTATCAACTGTAACAAGTAATTATCGTTGATTTGCAAGTTTTGGATATCCTTCTCGTACTTTTGCGCAAAGTCTTCATCCAAAACTCCGAAAAGTGTCCTGGCTAATTTTCCGATTCCATCAAAGTAGCCTCGTTTTTGTCGCGAATGCTGAGAAAGTAACATAGTGTTATAATTCTCAAGGTGATGCATTTCATGACGTAGGTGGCCGACAACTGCTTCGCATGTAAACTCGTGCGCGATTCTTTGACAGAGTTTATCAATTTGGTTTATGTAGTTGTTCATGTTATTCGCAGCTTGCCAGTAGGAAGTTAGGTTGTAATAGATCAGGAGAGTCCATTCATCATGTATTAGTTGCAGTTTTCCGGCTTCATCGAAATAAATAGGTTGATTGTTGGTTATAAAGGTCACCTTATAGTTGTTTGTTACTGGTGACGATTGTGCAGTTCCTAACATTCCTATTAAAGTTATAAGAGCGAAAGTTAGGAAACTGTACTTGTTGGTTCGCGTGCTCCTTTTTCTTCTTTGGTTTTCAGTTATTGTATCTTCTTCTCTTTTGTTGTTTGTTGTTTCTTCATTAGGTAGCAGTGTTTCTTGCTGTGGTAATGGAGTTAGTTTGACAGTGGGTCGTTTTATCACTCCAGTTTTTGTTTTAAGGGTGGCCACTCGTACTAGACCATCCTTACCGGGATGAGTTTCCATCACTCGTCCCATGGCCCATTTACCAGGAGGTAAGTTTGTTTCCTTGATTAGGACCACGTCGTTTAGTTTGAGGTTTTGTATAGTTCTGTTCCACTTGCTTCTAGACTGTAAGGTGTTCAGGTAGTCATTGGACCATGCTTTCCAGAATTGATCCAGCATGTGCTCCGTTAGTTGCCAACGTTTTCTCAGATCCATCTTTCTGTCGTCAGGCTCCGGTTGAGGTAGAGACAACGTAGCACTGCCAGTTAGAAAGTGGCCAGGAGTGAGAGTGCTGTAAAATTCCTCCGGATCTTCTGTTAGCTGACATAGAGGCCTCGAGTTTAGGCAGGCTTCTATTTTGGCTAGTAACGTAGTGAATTCTTCCCAGGTCAGTTTTTGATCCCCAAGAACTCGCTTCAAGTGATGTTTTAATGATTTGACGGCTGCTTCGAATATCCCCCCCGCACTAGGCCAAGCAGGGGCGTTGAAGTGCCAATGAATTTCTAGTTTCCCAATCTCGTCGAAGAACTCAGGAGAGAGTATCTTCTTGAAGTTGCTGAAATCCTCTCTCAGAACTTTGGATGCTCCAACGAAGTTCGTGCCGTTGTCTGAGTACATGTGAGCGGGCGTCCCGCGCCTCGCGCACATTCTTTGAAGGGCCGCAATAAACGCTTCCGTGCTCAGTTCTGAGACTAATTCGATATGTACAGCTTTCGTAGCCATACAGACGAAGACCGCGATGTATGCTTTTGAGGTCTTCACTCCTCTTCCTTTGTTAAGTTTCACGTCTACGTGACCAGTAAAGTCAACACCAGTGTGAGTGAACGGACGGCTTGGTGTTACTCTTTGTTTTGGCAGATCGGCCATTAGTTGAGCATTGTCCGGAGAATTGTAACGATGACACTTCACACAGCGTCGTATTCTTCCCTTTACCGCCCGATTTCCAGAGACTATCCAGTATCGTTGCCGTATGTAAGTAAGGGTCAGACGGGCTCCTCCATGAAGCGTCGTCGAATGTGCTTGGTCGATCAGTAGTTCAGTGAAGCGGCTGGAGTAGGGTACCACTGCGGGATTCTTCATGTTTGCAGGAAGCTCAGAGTGCTGTAGTCTTCCGCCTACGCGAATGATTCCCTTGCTATCCAGATAAGGTTTGAGTTTGTAAATGTTGCTTTTTGGTGACACAGTTTTATTTTGTTTCAACTGTTTGTGTTCTTGCGCAAACTCGCTTTGTTGAACATATTTTATTATATATTCTGCTGCGTATTGTAGGTCAGTTGTTGTTAGGTAAGTAGCTCTTGGTCGTAATTTTTGCTTTAGTGATGCAAAATATCGCACAATTCGGGCAGTAATTCTTATTACTGAAGTCAGCGAACTGTGGTTCTTCAACAACTTGTAAACAATATTTTCAGTGTTGTAGTTTTTCGAACTGACGTCATTGGGTTCGACCCTGTTTGCTTCGCTTGTAGTAAAGTGGCAATTCACATTATGAGGTGTTTCTGATTCTGCAAAGTTTTTCAGAAACATAGGTCCGTTCCACCATAAGTTGAACTTGACTACCTTGCTCGGTAGCAAGCCTCTCGAAGCGCAGTCAGCTGGATTAAGTTCCGATCGTACATAACACCATTGTTGAGGTGGAATTACGTCTTTTATTTTCCCCACTCTGTTAGATACGTATCTTTCCCATCTTGAGAGGTCTCCCTGAATCCAAGCTAGGACCACCTTGGAGTCACACCAACCATAAGCTGATATCTCATGCTCCGTTAGTGATTTCTTCACTTTTTCCATGAGTTGGGAGAGTAGTAGTGCTCCGCATAGCTCAAGTCTGGGCAATGAAGTTTTTTGAGTAATCGGCACTACCCTAGTTTTTGACACTAGTAATGTGATCCTTGGGTCGCCCTTTTCGTCGATTACTCGGCTGTATATGACACAAGCGTATGCCTTTTCGCTTGCGTCACAGAATCCATGTAGTTGGATATTTTTCTGCGTACTGCCAATCCATCTGTTTATTTTAATGTTTTTAATTAGATGTAGTTCTTTGTTTAGATGCCGCCATTCGTCTTGTAACTCAGTAGGTAGTTCTGCATCCCAGTTTATTTTAGTTAGCCACACCCTTTGGAATAGTAGTTTAGCTGACACAGTTATAGGCGCCAGCCAACCCAAGGGGTCGTATAGTTTGGATATTTGTGATAGCAGGTTTCTTTTAGTTAGTGGTCCGTTGTTGTAGTCGTCTATGGACCAGTTGAATATGAAAACGTCATCTTTTGGATTCCAACTCAACCCCAACGTTTTCATTGATTCGTCGCCTCTAAAATCAAATGTACTTTTCGATATTTGATCTTCGTCTAAGTGTCGTAGAAGCTCAGGATCGTTGCTTGACCATTTTCGCAGATTCATTCCGCCTCCCTTCAGTAGGTTTATGATCGATGTTTGAATTTCCTTTGCTTGTTTTGTCGAGTTGTGGCCGCTGATTAGGTCATCGACGTAGAACTGATTTAGCAATATTTCAGCGGCCTTCGGGTATTTGTGGCTGTCATCGATAGCAAGCTGTTTGAGTGTTCGCATTGCTAGCCATGGAGCACTTTTTGTCCCATATGTTAATGTTTGCAGTTGATATTCTTGTAAATTGTCTTTTGGTTGCTTTCTCCATATTATCTTCTGTAGATGTTGTTGATCGGGATGACACCATATGGAACGGTACATTTTTTCAATGTCCGCTGTGTAGACATATTTATAGCCACGCCATTGTAATATCAATGCTTGGATGTCCTTTTGCAGATTAGGACCTTTTTCCATTACGTCATTTAGGCTACATCCACCCATGGTCTTCTGTGAAGCATTAAAAACAGTTCTTAGTTTTGTTGTTGTTGATTGTTCTCTCAGTACTCCATGATGCGGTAAGAAGATTGCATCTTTGGCGGTTGTCGTGTTTGAAAGCTTCATGTGACCTAAATCAATGTACTCGCGGATGAAATCTTTGTACATTGATGCAAGTTTAGGGTTTCTGTCGAATTTTCTTTCCAGTTGTAAGAATTGAGAGATTGCGATCGACTTTGAGTTTCCCAATTTTTCTTCATAACCAGGAATCAGTGGCATCTTTACAATGTATTTTCCGTCGCGATCTCTTTCAGTAGTCATTTTGTAGTAGTTTTCGCACCAGTCGTCTTTAGATGTGTCTTCAGTATTTTGAATGATGTCTTCTGTCTCCCAGAATCTCTTTAAGTCGTTCAGGTCGACAAGAGCGACATGGCAGTTAAAAGTTTCTAGCTTGCCGCATAAAATCCATCCTAAACGGGTTTGCTGAGCTGTCGGCGTTTGAGCATCTCCCTTTAGGACCCCCTCTAATATAACTTGCGAATAGATATCCGCTCCCAGCAGCAAGTCCACGCTCCTTGATACGTTGAAGTCAGGATCCGCTAGTTTTTGACCTTGTAGCTGAGGCCAGTTTTCTTTTTTAAATGTTTTGTTAGGTAAGTTGTTCGTGATCCTTTTCATTATTAGAGTGCTTACTGAAAATGCAAAGTCAGTGCCACGTGATTTACACTCTAATTCTAGTCGTCCTTTACAATCTCCAGAAATCGTACCCACGCCGGAAATTGTAGCGTTCATCCTTTTTCTAGGTAGTTTCAGTCGTTGAGCCGCGTTCTCCGTGATGAGGTTTACTTGAGATCCTTGGTCCAGTAAAGCTCGTAACGTTATAAAGTCTCCTGTTGATGTCTTTACTTGAAGTTCTACTGTAGTAAGTAAGATTTCCATAATGTTGTTGTTCGATAAATGGTTCGAACTATGTTGGTTTGTTGATGTTGAAGGTTGATGTTCCCGTTGTTGAGAACTTTGACCCATATTGTTCATATTGGAATTTGGCGACAGTTTTTGCGCCGAATAGTGTAACATCGTATGATGTGGTTTATTGCACTCTTTGCAAGTTTTGTTCGACGTGCATTCTGTGCCTCCATGCTTATACAAACAGTTTTTGCATATTTGTAATTTCCTTACTGTGTCATTCCGTTGCCGTGTGTCCATTTCAATGAACTTTGGACACTGCATGATCACGTGAAACCCGCTGCACAGAAGGCATTTACCGTATGACGCATGGTATATTCTTGATGTTTCTTTTCTATGTGGTTCATATGATGGTTTATTGGAGTTAAATTTCGTTTTGTTGCTGAATGTTTGTTTATGTTGGTTAGATGCATCTTTTTGGTAACCCTTTGCTGCTTCCAACGCCATGAATTTGGTCTCCAAGAACCCCAAAAATTCACTCAGCTCCGGGACTTGCTTTGGATGCTCTAATTCTCTAGTGTATTCAGTATATGATGTTGAGTCCAACTTCTGTGCCATCAAGTACACGATTATTGGATCCCAGCTTGATGTATTTAGACCGATGTTATGTAGGCCATTCATGCATTCGTTGATTACGTCATGCATTTTCTTCAAGACAGCAGCATTGACCTGCTGGATGGATGGTAACTCCATCAAAGTATTCATCAAGTTCGTAAATTGGAGTCTTTTGTTGTCGTATCGCTGAATAAGAATATCCCAACAAGTTTCATAGTTTTCAGCGCCGACCAAATGTTGAACTAATCGTTCCGGCTCTCCTTTAAGCTTAGATTTTAAGTGTTGCATTTTCTGTGCTTTCGAAGAATTCGCATTGTTGTGGATTGTCTCCAGAAACATATCCTTGAACGTAATCCACTGACTGTAGTTCCCAGTGAATTCCGGTAGTTGAATCCTCGGTGCATAGTTTTGGTAGTTCGCGCTTGTCCATAGTTTGGAGTTGAGAGATCTTTTCATAACATCGTACTGACGTTCTTTATTGACAAACAAGTCGTTGTATATTTCGTTTGACCCTTTCAGAACAGCTTCTAGCTCCCAGTGACATTTTTCTACAGTGTCCCACTTGGTTTTTAGGACGCTCAGGTGATCCTCTAACTCCCATTTTTCAGTTATGGAGTCAATTTCTATTTTGGACATCGCCCGTTCAAGTGCTTTAATGTGACATTCTTGTCGATCAAGTAGTTCCTTGGTCTTGGTATCCACTCCCGTAGGATGAGGAATGACAACTTCAGCCTGTTTTCCTTCCCAGACCAACAATCGCTGCAGTATATCAATCCTGGTGGATTCATACATATGTTTCGTCTTTTCATAAATGTTCCCAGTAAAATATTGGATTTCTTTGTCCTCTCGTTCAAGTAATACACTGTGTCTATTGTTAAAGTCTTGCCAGAGGTTTTCCAATGACACTAACCTTTGAGTCAGGTACTCCTTTCCTTTTCGAGACGCGCTGTCCTTTTGGTAGTTAGCACAGAGACGTTTGATTGACTCGAAGACTTCGTTTTGTGCAGTGATTTCGCTCATCTTGATGTAGTCGATTAGTTGTTGTAGTAGTAGTAAGATGTAGTAGTAAAGTAGGTATTGAAGAACACGTAGTTCGGTGTCTTCTAGTTTGTAGGCCTCGGATTACCCGCAGTTCACGTCGTAGTCCGGAAGCTGTAGTAGCAGCAGTCGTAGTAGTAGTTGGCTTGTTGCCGCAGTTGAGTCTTGCTTTTTCGCTTGATTCACGAAGAAGTTCCAAAGTATCCCCTCTTCGTTGATTGCTCAGAGCTCTTGTACTCTTTTTACGAATATGCGCGCTTTCTCAACTTGCCTGGTGAGATCCGCTTGTGGAAGGCCAGCCAAGCCGACTCGCTGTCGTTCCAAGAGATACAATTACCCCAAACTGTGAAATGCTCGAAGGACCATTAAATGTAAGGTCCCGTAGTAGTTGGTACCTTACACTTGTAGCTTTAAGTAAGAAGTGGTAAGTAAGTACTTGGAGTTAGGTGAGTTGACGTAAACACACACAGATTTGGTAACACTAAAGGTTTATTAGAGTACCGATCACAACAAAGTAAAAGTAGGTTGGATGCTAACCCGCGGTGTTCGCGTAAGTATGTAATTTGTCAACTAACTTAAAATTATATTAAACATTGTTTTAAATACCAAAGAGAAAAGTAGGTTGCTGCGTTTGCAGCCTGAAGGAATGTACGTAAACCGTACAGTGATTACTACGGTATTGTTCTCAAAATGACATAAAAAGCATTCAGGTAGGTATAGCCGATAATGTTATGTTCATTGTTTATGCTCCAAAATTGTTTCTTCTCGCTATCCATTTTTTAACCCAACATCTTTTTTTTCCGTTTTCGTTTTATTAATAATTGTCTTAGAAGAGCAGATATAATTAAAACACCCTCGCGCACTGCACTCATGGTAGCAACTGGCACAAAAACTCGAAATACAATTCTCGCTTTGTAGTTCTGTTTACACGGAGACAGATATATTCTATTGCGAGGCAATTGTCGGCCAAGGAGCAGGGCGACAATCGTGAATGTTTACACGAGGAGACTTTTTTAATGTTCTTTCGATAATTGTATGTTCGAGTCGAGAAACTCTCTCCATCTAAATGGCCCTAAGGCCCATTTAGATGGAGAGAGTTTCTCGAACGTTTCTTGGCGAGAAATCGTACGCTACTATCGCAAGCAAAAATCGCCATAAGACTATAGTATCATAATGTTTACATACGGGCAAGAACTAAATTCTCGCCTACGATTATGTCATACGAGATTCGCAAGTCATTATCGCTAGGCGATAAATTACTGCGACTGTTTACACAGCGAAATATATAGTATGAAGATTCTTGCTTACGAGTTCTCGACTTGTCTATATACGATCTCGTATGACATTTTATCAAATTCATACGAGTATCGTACAAATCGGTTTGAACCGATTTTGAGTGCGAGATTTGCCATTCGAGTTCAGTGATTACTACGGTATTGTTCTCAAAATAACATAAAAAGCATTCAGGTAGGTATTGCCGATAATGTTAAGTTCATTGTTTATGCTCCAAAATTGTTTCTTCTCGCTTTCCATTTTTTAACCCACCATCTTTTTTTCCGTTTTCGTTTTATTAATAATTGTCTTAGAAGAGCAGATATAATTAAAACACCCTCGCGCACTGCACTCATGGTAGCGACTGGCACAAAAACTCGAAATACAATTCTCGCTTTGTAGTTCTGTTTACACGGAGACAGATATATTCTATTGCGAGGCAATTGTCGGCCAAGGGGCAGGGCGACAATCGTGAATGTTTACACGAAGAGACTTTTTTAATGTTCTTTCGATAATCGTATGTTCGAGTCGAGAAACTCTCTCCATCTAAATGGGCCTTAATACTGATTCCTTGGCATGTGCCTTAGCCTCATGAGCGTACTTGATTCAACCAGAGCCATATAATCAAACTTTAATCAATCATAGCAAAAAAAAACATCAACCAGAGCCATGTACCATCGTTATCCATATTGCAACAATCATCTTTTTCACTAAGAGTGGAAACCCACACACGAGTAAACCACTCTAACGCCACGGCTCTCTAGCCGACCAGCAATCGCATTGTTCTCACATATCCATCGCATGGATCCGTGTGCATCACCCAATGACTACACACTTTTTACTACGGCCGATAGAGAACCCCCACTCGTGTGGTTCCCATAATGTAGGCCTGCTTGTCACCATTGTGATTACTATCTACTTCGACTGGTACATGACCTACTGGCATCATTCATTACCTATCGTGAGCGTATTTAAAAATTACATTGTAAACTAGATCGGGCTACATCTTACAATGTAACCGTTTTTCCTGTTGTTTAACAGGGAAGCACTCGGTGCCAGAGTCAAAACAAAATTAAAACGACTCACCAGATTCGGTAGACAATAGATCTGTAGCTGGCTGTAGAGGTCTAACACTGTCATTCTGCTTGCACATGTCCTTGTATGTTAACCTGTAATCAAAACATCAACAGCAGTGCATGTTCCACTCGACCAATTCTGACCACATTGTTATTGAAACGCATTAACTTGAACAAAAAAAAATCATAAAAACGATAGCAATCATCGACAACAAAAAAAATCTTCTAAAGCCTTAGTAATAATTGGTCAGGAATTGTATCAACCTGAGAGTTCAAAACTTCCGCTACTTTAAACGGACCTCTGAACTTCCGATGTAACTTATAATCTGATTGCACTCTTCGTTTTCTAGTAACACGAAATCGCCAACCGAATATTTTGTTATAGCTGCGTTTGGTTGTGCGGTTGTCTAGCCTTTTTGTTGTTGACCGTTTAAAACTGGATTTATTACAAGAGCTTTAGGCAACGAAAACTCTGTCGCAGACATGTCAAAAAGCCTAGGTGCAATAAATCACGTACTATCATAATATTACTTTGCAAGTAAATGTCGGGTAGACATATAATAAAATCTCAAGTTGTTGCACGCTAATCGCAACGCAACTCCCTCTCACAGAGAGGAGGCCTGTGTCCCAGCAGTGGGAACATTATAGGCTGATTATGTTATGATTATGTAATCGCAACGCTACATACGATTTGTTCTGTGCTGAATACACGCGTTTGACCCATACCAGTCAATATAACAACGTTATAAACTCGTGCCATTTAATTTGGCTGTACAAATCACTTTTACTAACGAGCATTCAGAATCAGAATCTTAAACAAAACAATACAGCTCACCTTTATTTTTTAAGGTGTCAGAGGGTAGTTTTACGACGCAAACATCCACTCGCCATTGCTGCTTCCAGCACATGCTCCACCTCCACCATTTGATTGGCTGTTACTGCTCACGCAGGGCCGCGACATGTCCTGGTTTCCCTCACTGGCAGCACACGAAGGGTTTCGCTGACGCTTCCACGCCTCGTCCATGGCATGTCACTTGCGATAGCCACGCCAACGCCGCGCCGCACAGTGGGCTGAAAATCGGCTTTCATAGACATTCGATTTTTTTTTCGAATTGGTCAAAGGATGACGGGCAGAATGTATGTAATCTGGTACCCGCTCCAATAGAAACATGTTATACATCATTGAAAAGGTATTTTTGTGTAGAATAATGTAAACTTGAGCGCTTGTCTCAAATATTAGTATTTAAGGAGTTAGAGCAATTTTTGTGTCATGCGTTTTTGCTTTAACATGCGGGTGTGAGTAGTCACTAAGAATAAAAATACACGTTTATTTTTTTAAATCAGGCACGTATGACAAAAACGCATGACTCAAAAGTCATTTTACGCTCAAGTTAGTTATTTATTTGAGTAAAAAATACAAGTATAAATCAAAAACAACTTTATTTTTTATAGTTTTACAATTATAGACTGTTTTCGTTGTCTACAATGACATCATTGAGAAATGCTGCTGGAGCAAGGAACCCTTCGCGTCTGGCATATCCTAAGTACCATATAATAGAAATAATATGCGCGCATGTGCCCATTGTACGTCGCCCAGTTAAGCATGTGAAATAATAATGTAATATATTGTTGTTTTGACCTAGGTTACATTTTATCATAATATAACAATAATACGTCCTAGAACGTACATGACGCGACTGTATTCGTCCGCGTAATAGCCAGACGGCATCATTTATACCATAGTCTGATAAGTCATCAAGGTTATGTTGTTGATATATTTCTATTAGATAGAGTCCATTTGTTAAATGTTCGTTGCAATAAGAACGGGCGAGTTTCAATTGATAACTACCCAACGAAAGTAAAATAACTTCCTCTTCAGTTAATTCTGGGAAGTTTTGAATATCATTAGCTTCTATTCTTTCAAAGTTAGCTCTACGCGCATTCAATCGTTTTCTTTCGACATAATTATATAAAATATTTGGTGCATCTATTTTAGTCTCGATTATGTTGAGAAAGGATTCTACATGTATGTTGTCGGTAATAGGAATATGAAAATGATTTAACATAGCTGCAGCAATTCTAAAGTCAACAAACATGTTTGGAAGCGTTTTATTAAAGTATTTTTGTCTTAAAAGTTTGAAATCGCGCTTAAAGCGCCCGTTAACCACCTCAACAACCCATCTGCAAATCGTAACTGAGCGCGACTCGTTTGCTTGCTCAGTGGTTAACTGTGTCTCGTTTCTATTTTTTGTTGGTGGCATGTGGGGTTCATAGTCATTGGCTTCAATGTCACCTACGCTGTCCCTAAAACCCCTGTCCAAAATAAATACGTCTTCCGGATGTAACAAAATATGTATGGGATTCTCCCCATCATTCATTACATTAGACATAATATTCGCGTCCGTTTTTGTTGCAGCATATGGGCCAAGTACTTCTACAATGTATCCATCTGAACATACGATTAAAAAAGGTTTAAGTAAGTTTTGGAAGTTATGTAAACTGTAAGATTGTCTTTGAAATAAAAAATTCGAACTTTTATTAATGTTACGCGCCACAATTAATGACTGACATTAGCTACCACTAGCGCCATCTAGTATCGAGTAGCAGAACTAGTAGGTCAAGATGCTTCCAGAAACTTCGATACTAGAACATTCTAGAACTATCGACATCGGGTCAGTCGGGACCGGTATGTACTCGAACATTCTAGATGTTTCTACAGTAGAAGGTTCTGGAACTATCTGAGGCCCTATATAAGGCCGGTATGGGCCGCGACCGAGTCAGTATTGGTTCTGCGATACAAGCGATAACATTCGAAGCGATCTTCAAGTGCGACTTAAGAGTGATCAGTAGTGCGATTGTGTTTTATAATTAGTGTGTTTGTGTTTTATTGGTGTTATTTAATTAAAGTGTTTATTTTTGGTTATTAAATCGGCAGTTTTTATTGTCGCGAACCCCAAGCTCGTAACATTAATATAAACATAAGTTCCATCAAATATTAAAATGACCTTATCGTTATTCTCATTACCGAACAAAGCTTTTGGAATTGAAAGATTCCTCTCTAATATATTATTTCTAGTTATGTGGTCAAAACCTAGGTGTCTTGGAACATATTCGAGACTAAGGCATTCTCGAATTATTTTCAAAATTCGCTCTAACTGTCTGCGGGACATATTAAATAATGTGGATAACCTGTTATTTGAATCCCCTGTTCTTAATTTTGTCAAATAGATACCTAGCGCATTTCTGGGTTCCTTGCATCTCACACTAAGAGAAGGTGTTTCGTCTAGTATAGCGTCAAACTGGTCTGGTTTCCGCCCTGTCCAAAAGTGCATCTCCTCTTCAGATAAGGCACCTCTTACATTGAAATCTAACTTTATTCCATTTTGTACAGCTGTTCGCAACATATCACATATGTCAGTAAATTGCTGCGCATTAAAACTGTGAGAGACATTGCACAATTGAAGCAAATCATCCCAAGCATTGCCCTGAAGGTGTTCTGCACAGACTCGAGCACTATCAGGAATGTATAACGAATACGCACAAAAAATATATGTCTTGATAGATGCTGGTATTCGGCATCGGGTTGCATGAACACAGTTGTTGAAGATACAATGTCTTGGTGTATTTGGTGCTCGCATATAACCTGGGACCTGAATCTCCCCATCATTTGGTCTTCTTTCGGGTGCAGCAGGTCTTCTTAAATCGTTTTCGATTCTCTGCCAAAAACGGTGACACATACGCTGCGTATTGTTAAATGCCACCTGAAACCAACATGTAATAATATTAATTAGTTTTATATATACTTATAGGTCTGGGAAGTGATTCCACTATTTGGTCATTACGTTTACAATGTTCATTCATTAATTGTAGCCACCTACATAAAGGCGTAAGCTTATTAAATAATATCAATATTAAGTGCCTACATATATATGCAAATGCATTAGTTATCTAATAAAATATACAAATACGCGCAAAGACTACGCCAGCTCCTAGCGCTAGAGGGATAGATAATTATATTCCGTGTGTACAAATCATGTCGGTCCTTAGATGCTTCTATACGAATGGCTTTGATAGAAAGAGATGGGAAAGCAACAGTAAAATAGTTTTAATGTTGAAGTTGGATGGTAAGAGGAAAAGTATAACAGACCTAAAAAGTGTTTAACAATAAAAAACATTTCTTAGAAATGCAGTTTATTGAGAGCTTTTATGGGCCTTACAACAAAATATCTTTCCAGGTATCTGTTGTAAATACCACTCCTATTGTTACCGCCTAATGACCGCCTCAAGTAAAATTCTGCCATTTCATTTGAAATGAACTATCCGCCGTATGTTTAATATTAATAAGTGAGAATGATTTAACTATTTATCATTGATTAATGGTACCCATTCATAATCTAATAAAACGTGCACATTAACATGATAGCTGGTTAAAAGGTTCATTTCATTGACACCGACTAATATGAATGCAAAGAACTCTATATTAAGACATAATGTATTAAACAAAAGTAAGAAATACAACTTTTACATACCTCTAAAACAGCATTTTCTTGAATATAAGCGGCTAACTCAGGACGCAAGCTAGGTAAGTCGTCACGTAAAATATGTTCCTGATATCTTTCATGATATAAACCTCGCCGACACATCACACAATTGTGATTTCCTTCCATTTTGGTAGAAAATCAAGTCCATAAAACAAGCCGAAGTCAACGATTTTAGCGGGTAACGGAGTCCAAAAGAAAAGCACGGGTCAATATGAAAGATAAAATAAAATAGTAGAAAGTAGCGTAACGTAGTCTCACGAACGGAACGAACGAGCGACTGACTGACTGATAGATGGAGATGTATCAGCCGATCACGCGCACTGCACCCCCCACTCCGCTCCCGATATATTATTATCCCGTGGTGCCTCCTAGGTTGGTTGGTATCAGTAAATCAAGTTTTCAGTTGTATCGCTTAAGTTTTTAATATGATACTTATATTGTTATGTTGAACAAATGAAACATATTCATATATCAATATCTCTGAAGATACTAACATTCAGGTTTCGTCGCCATACATTTTTTTTCTCCTATAGGTTAGACCAATTCAATAATACAATAATTATTTTTATTGGACCGGGTACCAAAATGTCTCATCATCCTTTTTTGATTGGAATTGGTTAAAACAATCATGACTGTAATGGTCAGACTGTATCGAGTGGACTGTATGTGGTTCTTCTTGAATTAAAACTCCGATTTTGATTTTCGTATTTATTCGTGTTGATTCTTACTTGCGAACTGTCGAACTACCAACTACCAACTACAATTTCACTCTCGTAAAGAGGTCGCTACGCCCCCGTAAGGGGGCGTGGCGAGCGGTACCGGGGCTGAGCCCCCCGGCCGCGAAAGGCAACACGGTGGCCCGTAAATACGGGCCCCTCATTAGGTCGGCGTCAGTGGCCTAACGAAATATTGGCCGCACGTAAATAAGTTACGTGCGTCCATGTGAATAGTTGCATGTTGTTTCTCTGTAGGCGCGCCGCGACGCTGATTCATACAGCGCCGCTTTCTTCACGACACCTCGGCGGTCTGTCCCCGCCAGGTGAGACCCCCAGTTACCTGGGGGAGGCCCGGCGGAGGACGACCAGCGACGGAGGTGCCGACTCGACGCTCCTACAGAGTTAGGTGTTTTGCCCCCGCCCGCCCCGCTTCCAGAGCTAGCCGGTCACGGTCCGGGCTAAGAGGCAGTCGTGTGTGTGTGAGCGGTATTGTATTGTGTAACACCGCCCAGTGTCTACGCGCCCGCAGCCCGCACTGCGCGGTCACGTGTGAGTTTAAGCGTCTGTACAGTGATGAATGACTGCGCTCGCTACGTAACGTGCCTATATTAACCTAGCACACGCTACGCAACGAAATGTATGTAATAAAGTGTGGAGTTCTATTGATTCAAGTGAGCCGCGTGTAACCTGGGTGCGGCTCACTTGAGGCGTCAATCCGGTGCGATGGGGTCGTCGTCCGTTACCAGGTCGCGGGGCAAGGGTCTCGCGTCGGGGGGGCGCGCGTGCCAGGGCGCAATGTCCTGGACATGGGGCCAGGCGGATGCGTCGGCACGCGCGAACATTCCCGTCGCGAGGCGCCGCACAAACTCATCCAGGCTCTCAATCCCGAGGTCCCGGTGAATGATATCGTTCCTCACGAAACGAGGCGCGCCTACTATGGTCCGCAGCGCCAGACTTTGCTGCGCGCGGAGTAGCTTTCGGCTCGGCTCGCTCGTGAGGGCGAACCATGCCGGGGCGGCGTACGTCAAGATTGGGCGCACGTACAACTTGTACACACCCAACTTGACGCGCGCCGGAATGCGGGACGAGAGCACTGGTTTGAGCAGGTTGCGGGCAACCCTACCCCGTGCGGCGACCGAGCGGACGTGTGGCCCCATCGTGAGCCGACGATCGATGGTGACCCCCAGGTACTTGACCCGGGGCGACCACGCGATGTCGGCTCCTTGCAGCTTCAAGGGTGGTGGGAGGAGCGCGGACCCGGAGACCATCGCCTGCGTCTTACCCACGTTCACCGACAGCCGCCACTTGGACAGCCACTCGGGAAGCGTGTCGAGCGCGCGCTGCATCTTGACGGCCGCGTACTTCGCATTGAGCGATGTAGTAATGTACGCGGCGTCATCTGCGTACAGCGCGAGCATTGCGTCCGGAGTGGTGGGGATGTCGTCGGTGTAACGCGAGTAACACGCCGGCGACACGCAGCTGCCCTGCGGTACACCCGCGAGCACCGGGCGGGCGCTGGAGAGCGCCCCGTCGACCACCACCCTGAAAATCCTGTTGGAGAGGAAAGTAGAGACCACTTTTACAACGCGACGGGGCGCGCCGGATGTGGCCATCTTGTAAATGAGGCCGTCGTGCCACACACGGTCGAAGGCCTTCTCCATGTCGAGGAATACTGCCACCGAGTATTCCTTCTTGTTGGCTGCGGCTGCGAGGTGGTGCAGTACCCTCGACAGCTGGAGCGTCGTGCTATGTTCCGCCCGGAACCCAAACTGCTCCGGGCGCGGCGCTATGTGGGGTTGGAGATGTCGCAGCAGGAGTGCTTCGAACACCTTGGAGACGGTCGACAGCAGCGTGATCGGCCGATAGCTCTCCGGCTTCAGGATGTTTTTCCCCGCCTTGGGCAACATGATGACGCGCCCCTCCTTCCACGAAGCGGGAAAGGCCCCCGTGCGCAGTATCGCCGTAAACAGGCGCGCCAGCGCCGCTACCATACGGTACGGCAGGTGGCGCAGCACTGTGTTGGTGATACCGTCAGCACCGGGGGCCTTCCTGGGCTTCGTCTTAAGGATGGCGCGTCTGACTGCGCCCGGCGAGAAAAATATGGCATCTTCATCGGGAGCTATCGGCGTGCCGAAGTAGTCTCCTAGGTGTTTCTCGACTGCTGCGACATGTTCGGTGTCGCCGGTCGGGTTGGGGCGGAACTGACGCTCCAGGTGTTCGGCGAAGACCTCCGCCCGGTCCTCTGCTGCATACTTAAGCGCCCCGTCGCTGTTGAGCAGCGGACGCACCGGGGCTGGGGTACTCGTGAGTTGGCCGCACAGCTTGTGTAACGACGGCCAACTGTCCGTCGTGGCGTCGATTCTTTCCTCCCAGCCCGCGGTGGTAAGCGCCTGGAGCTCGGCCTTAACCTTCTCCGCGAGACGGTTCAGCTGCGTCTTTAGTGTTGGGCATCTGAGCTGTTGCCACTGCTTGCGTATGCGCCTCTTCTCGGCGATCATTGCATCAATGCGCGCCGGCAGGGGCGGCAATAGCACTCTCCCCTGCGGCTGCATGCTAGTCGCCGTTTTCAAGGCGCTCTGTATGCAAGCAGTGACTTCGTCCGCTGTCTCGTCCACGTCCGCGGAGGTGACGATAGGCCGAGTCGGCGTGGTGGTCTCTACTTCCTCTACGAACTTTGTCCAGTCCGTGAGTCGACGTGGCGCTACGGGCTTCAGTCGGGCCGGCATACCCGATAAGACGACGAGTACAGGCTGGTGGTCCGATTGTAACTCGTCGTCTATCACTTGCTGTGTGATCTGGCGGTGTAGCCCTCGGTGGACTACGATGTCCAGCACATCCGGCATGTACTGCCTGGCGTCCGGGTAGTGTGTGGGCGTCTCTGGGCCGGACACCGTATAGCCGAAGGCTTCCGCGTCCGCGAAGAGTCGTCTCCCCTCGGTATTCGTGTTGCACGAGTTCCACGCCGGGTGCTTGCAATTCAAGTCGCCGGCAAGGATGGTGGCGCGTGAGGTGCTACCAAGCAGGGCCCGCAGCTCGGTAAAGTCCAAGCGAGCCGCGGGCGGCTTGTAGCACGCATACATGTTGATATCCTCGCCGGCAACGTGTAGTTGCACACCCAGCGCGTAAAACGTGCTGAGCGACGGCAAGGGGAGTTCTTGATGGACGACCCTTCGCCTCACTAGTACCGCCAGACCACGATACGTTGAATGAGCCGACCGTTCGTCCTTCCTATAAGCGAGATATCCCGGGAACCTAATCTTGTCCTCAGGTCCCAGGAGCGTCTCGCTTATTAGCGCCACGTCGATGTTTTGTTCCCGAAGGAGGTGGCGGAGGGGGGCGACCTTATCCCTTAGGCCGCGGGCGTTCCAATGGATCACCCTTAACGATCTATCCATGATAGAGTGTCAATAGCGTGGCTAGACCGTCAAGGATGACCGTCTCCACATCTTGTCCCTGCCTTATTGCCTTTATTAGGTCCATTAGTAGCTTAATGGCGCAGGCTGTAAATTCCTTTTTAGTTGTAGATTTGGTAGCCGCGCTAGTGGCGCCAGCGTCGGCACTCGCAGCTTTCTTGAACTGAAGAGGTTCCCTTTTCTCCCGCTGCGTAGTGCCGGCGCTAGCGGCGGGTACCTCGATGGCTGTTGTTGTTTTTACAGCCTGCGCCCCGCTTAAGGCAGGGTCGGCCGTAGGGATGTCTCCCGTGGTCGCTGAGGGGGGGGGTTTGGGTTTCTTCCCCTTTCTCTTCCCCCCGCGCCTCTTCTTCCTCCGCCCGGAGGAGGTGGCTTGGGTCCTCGTTGTGGGCCCGTTGGCCGCCGCCATCAGCGTCGTGCCTTGGGCCTCCTCTACTGGCGTCTCTTGTGGCCTTCCTGTAGCCGCTTGTGGCTGGCGCACAGTGGCCGTGATGGCGGCGGTCCCCGCTCGCTTGTTGCGAATCTCCCGCTGAAAAATGGGGCACTTTATATTGCACGCGGGGTGCGGGCCACCGCAATTTGCGCAGGTGGCCGGTTCTTCCCGCGGGCGCTGGCAGTCGCACGCCGCATGCTCGCCCCCGCATCTTACGCAAGCGAGCGGTCGGTGGCACAGGTGCGAGCTGTGCCTGAAACGCTGGCACCTGTGGCACTGTGCGGGCCCGCGTTTTCCACGCCAAGCCTCAATTTTGACACCACGCATATACATGAATACGGTGGTGTCGTATATGGCCCGGACGTCTGGGGTCTTCTTTAAGATCGCGTGGAACACGCAGCCGGGTCGTCCTGCCGCCCCCTTGATGTGGCGGACGTACTCCGGCTGGTATCCCAGCGTCCGGAGCTCCTCCTCGATCTCCTTCGGGTCCGTGTCCGCCGGGAGTCCGCGGATGGCCACCTTCAAATTTTTGTCCGCTGGCAGCGAGTACGCGAACCAGGAGACGCCGCTGTCCTTTTCCAGGTCCGTCAAGTACCGCTGGACCAGCCGGTACTCGTCCTCGGTGTCCGGGGTGAAACGTACCCCGGTCCCGTAGGGTCGAGCATTAGGCGGCCGGCCCAGTTTGGCACTGATGGCCCGGAAATGCGTCGCCCAGTTCGGCAGCTTCTCCACTACCAGCGGAGGGTAACGCAGTTTCTTCCCCGGCTTTTGCTTTGTAGCGGCGCCGGGGGAGGTGGCAGAGGGGGGTGGCGCATCAGATGCGGCGGAACTCACCTCTGGGTTTGTTGTTGGAGTCGGTGTTGGTGATGGCGAGCGCGGCGGCGTGCGGCGCGCCACCGCGGCGGCGAAGGTGGGCGGTGGAGGCGCGCCCCGACTCCGCGGCGCGCTCTCGCGCTGTGGCCGCGGCGAGTCGAGGCAATACCTCTTCGCCTCTTCCTCCTCCGCCGCGGTCTCGCCAGAGCTCCTCCTGCGCCGCTGGGGTCTAGGCTCCGACTGTGGTATGCAGCCGAGCCCCCCCCGCGGCGGCGTTGGTGGTGGTGTTGATGCCGGCGACATCGCTGCGGCGTACGTTTCTCCCACGATGGGCCGCGGACCGGGATCGCGGGGACGTATCTCGCGACACGTCTGCGCGACCGGACGCGGCCGAGCCCACCGATGCGAGCGACATACTCGACCCCGCGATCGACGAGCACGCCGAAAGCATGGCGGGCGAGTCGTACGCCGAGGATTTAGGTGGTGCCGGCGAGTCAGTTACCTTGGCAACAGTAGTGGTGTGTGCCGAACGAGATGTTCGGAGTCCGGCACTCGCTGGCCGCTCCTGCTCCGCTGTCGCCGATCTCGCCAGCGAGGGGCGGGGACCGGATGCGGCGGTGCGCGGTGCAGGCGCAGCTTCTGGCGTCTTCTTTATAGGCGCCGGCGGCGACGCGAAACGCGGCGGCGGCGCGGCGCTGCGAGCGGGTGGTGCGCGAGGTTGCGCGGATGTCGCGGGGGCACGCGCGGGGAGCGCGGGGTAGTCGTGCGGCGCGGCGGCGGCGCGCGCAGCGGGCGCGGCAGTGCGCACGGCGGGTGCGGAGGTGCGCGCGGGTGCGGGTACGCGCGCGGGCGGCATCGCGGCGCGCGCTTGCGGCGCGCGGCTGTGTGTCGCGGCGGGCCCCGGGGCCAGAATCGGCACTGGGCGGAAGGTCGTCGGGCGAATTGAGACGGCTTGCTGGCGGCTCGTCGACGGTGCCGGCGCAACGCGCGCAGGCGCCGATGACGTCGATGGGCCGGCAGCGACAGCGGCACCCGGCTTCCCCCCCCCCCCCCTCCTCTTCCTTCTTCTTCCCCTTCTTCTTCTTCTTTAGTCCGGCCGGCGGTGCACCGGACGACGCCACGTCGATGTTCGGCAGTGACGTCGCCCGATCCAACGTCGGGCGGAGCTCTTCCTCGGACCCGGCATCGCGGCCCAGGGAGCCGCGCATGCCGGGTTTCGACATCTTAATGGGCGTGGTCTCCGCGACCGCGGCGGCGATTGCTCGCCGAGCAGCACGGAGGCTCCCTCTGTGTTTGCACAAGCGGTACTTGTGGCAAACACAGAGAAAACGAGTAAAAATGCGGTCCGCGCGAAAACAAACTTGTGCGGGTAGGTGGACAAGCTCGTGCGACCACGGGCTGATCCTACAATTTCACTGGATCTTGCGCCCCTTATTATATCCGTTCACGTGGGCGCAAGTAGCGGGTACACGTTGGTGTAAAACTCAATGAAATTGTGTAACCCGCCAATCCAGTTCTTTTGGTTGGTGTCTGGTCTCCGACAGGTTTCGACCTGTCTCGACTTGTGTCGATCCTGCTGGAGGCCAGACTTCGCCAACCAATCACAATCGTTTCTTATAATTAGTTACATGCTAGTACTTTTCCTAACTTCTAGACAATTCTATAGCGAGCTCGGCGTCTGTAACAATTCTCCCCCCGGCGTAGCTCGCGAAGCCTCTTCTTTCTTCTCAAGGACGACGAGTCTGCTCACTGGTCGTCGGAAGGTTCCGGTTCTAGTCCGTATTTCGACTACACGGATGCTGCCATCAGTGGCGGGGTGTGTTCGCTCGACGATCCCCATTGGCCAGGTGTTCCGGGGCAGCGTGTTGTCGACTATCAGGACTACGTCGCCAACTTGCAGTGGTCTCGCGTTGTTCTTCGGCTCGCCGCGGGGTACCAATGTGGGCAGGTATTCACGTAGCCAACGTCGCCAGAAGTGGTCGGCGAGCGCTTGGCTAGCTCGCCATGTTCGTCGGTCGTCCTCTTTGCACGGCCCTGTCGTGGGTAGGCCATTTGAAGACCCCAACAGGAAGTGGTTGGGGGTCAGGGCCTCAGGATCGTTCGGGTCCACGCTGACATGGGTTAAGGGTCGTGCGTTTATGGAAAACTCCGCTTCTGTGAGGAGCGTGCTGAGGACTTCTTCAGCTGGTGCCTTTTCTCGTAGGGTGACTTTGAGGGCTGCCTTGACGGATCGTACCATTCTTTCCCACGCGCCGCCATGATTGGGCGCGCCAGGAGGTATAAAACGCCACTCCATTCGGTGATGCAGCCCCTCGTCATTCAGGGCGGGTAGCCACTCAGCATACGCGTTGCGGAGCTCCTGGTGCGCTCCTCGGAAGTTGGTTGCGTTATCCGAGTACATGAGCTGCGGCCAACCTCTGCGCGCAGCCATTCTTCTTAGTGCCATTATTGCAGAGTCCGTTGACAGGGATGCGACGAGCTCAATATGCACGGCGCGGGAGGTGAGGCATGTAAATAAGGCACCCCACCTTTTCTCACGACGGCGGCCCACCTTGACCGTCATGGGTCCAAAATAGTCCACCCCGCAATTTGTGAACGGGCGGTGGAAGGGATCTAGGCGGGCGTGTGGCAGGTCTCCTGTGGCCGGCGTTTGCGGTGTCCCCTTTTGCCTCTTGCAATAAGCACAGCTTCTCTCGATCGTTCGTACGGTAGGTCGTAAATGTATGATCCAATACCGTTGACGTAAGTCATTGGTCACGCGCTCGCGGTTGGCGTGACCCGCAGCGCAGTGTTCTCGTAGTACTAGAAGCTTCGTTACTCGGTGGCGGCCGTCCAGTATAATCGGCCTTTTTGCTTCTAGTGGTGCTGCTGATGCTTCAATGCGGCCTCGTACTCGCAGGAGGCCGTCTTCTAAGACTGGGTCGAGCTTGTACAGTCTGCTCGTTTTTGTGAGAGGACGAGCTGACTGCATCCGCTTTATCTCTTCGCCGAAGCTTTCCTGTTGCGCTCGCTGCAGGAGTTCTTTCTCGGCGCGCTGGATGTGTCTGTATTCCAGTCTCGTAGCGGTGCGTCGACACATGTCGATGAACGCCAGGGCTCTTGCCGCCGTTCTTACTAGCGTTTCATACTTTGAGAAGCGGGCAGGGTCGGGTAGCCAGCTGTCTCGTAGATCTTCGATGACGTGCAGAACTCCTTGTTCGTCGTCTTCTGTGGGTGGCGATTTCCCGGGCCATTGCTCCTCGGGTAGTTGTAAGAAGCTAGGCCCCTGGAACCACCGATCGTTCATGTGGATCGGCGCATTGGTAAGTCGGGTGGCGTCGTCGGCTACGTTTTGATCAGTTGGTAGCCAACGCCACTCTTCCTTTGAGGTGAGCTCGGCGATCTCTCCCAGTCGATGCGCGACGAATGGCGTGTGTCGTCGCATGTCGTGCTTTATCCAGTGCACGACGGTGGAAGAGTCTGTCCAGTACACTGTTCTGCTGACCTCGATGCGATGTTCCTTTCGGAGGGTGTCGGCGAGTCTAGCCCCTATGACCGCCGCTTGTAGTTCCAGTCTGGGAATAGTTTACGCCCGTCGTGGTGCCACCTTAGATTTGGCGGCGTTCAACACGATGTTCACGGTGTCATCGCAGTTCTCTATTCTCCAGTAGGCGACGGCCGCGTAGGCTTGTTCACTCGCATCGCATAGTACATGTAATTCTATGTTCTTGTACCTTTTCGACGTGTAGTTTCTCGGTAGTCGAAGCTGGGTGATATCGGTGAGTTGAGCGAGCCAGGTTGTGAAGAGCTCGTTCTCCTCTTCTGGTATCGGTTCGTCCCATGCTATTTGAAGGCGCCACAAGCTTTGCAGTATGATCTTCGCTCGTATTGTGAAGTGGCTCAGCAGTCCTAGAGGGTCGTAAATGGACATTACTGCGCTGAGTGCTTCTCTCTTGCTCGGTGCGCGCTTTCGTTCTCGTACCGGAGCGGGGACTCGGTTCATTGAGGTTTTGAAGCCGAGTTCGTCCCGTTCCGCGCTCCAGTACAGCCCGAGTATTTTGTTGGCGGGCTGCTCTCCCCCCAGTTGCGTGGGTGTGGTGGCATGCAACTCACGGGGCACGTTGCGTAGCACTGTTTCATTGTTCGTGCTCCATCCACGTAGAGTGAACCCGGCGACCGCATGCACCTGTCTTACTTCTTGTATCGCCTTCAGGGCTTCTTCCTGGTCATCGTAACTTGCTACCAGGTCATCCATGTAGTGGCTGTTCTTGATGGCTTCTAGTGCGCGTGGGCATTCTTGTCCGTGTATGTCCGCATTGTAATTTCGGACATAATGGGCCATGTATGGAGAGCTGGCTGCGCCGAATATCATGCTCGTCATCTTGTAGTGGCGCGGTGGCTCTGTTCTGTCGGTGCCTCTCCACAGAAACTGCTGTGCCGGTTGATCCTCAGTTCTTATTTTGATTCGTAAGAACATTTCTTGGATGTCTGCCGTGACTGCTATCGCCTTTTCTCTGAAGCGGAATATGATTCCTGGTAACGATAGCAGCAGGTCCGGGCCTTCTAGTAGTCTGTCATTCAGGCACACGTCGTGACTTCTTGCCGCTGCGTCGAACACCAATCTCTGCTTGCCGGGCTTGTTCGGGTTTTGTACGGCGAAGTGGGGCAGGTACCAGCAGACGGCACTCGACTGTTCTGTGCCGTCGCATGGCGCTGCATACCCCTTTTTCAGCAGGTTGTTGATCTGGGCGCTATACTGTTCAGCGAAGTCGGGTGACGCGTCCATTTTCTGCTCGATTTTTCTTAATCGGCGGAGCGCTGCACCGTAACTTGGTGGCATGGTGACGTTGTCGTGTCGCCATGGCAGTCCGACTTCGTAGCCACCGTCGATCTTCTTTATGGTTCTTTCGACGATAGCTGTTGCTCGTTGGTCAGCTTCACTTACGCGTGGTTCTCGCGCAATACCCAGTGCTTCGATTTTGAAGTGAGCTTCCACTAGGTCGTGAAGCCGCTGGTGGTTGTGTTGCTGCTCCTCGCTTTCATAGAGATGCAACACATTGTCTACGTTCATGATGATGTTTCGTGGTGCGGTCCCGTGCACTACCCAGCCGAGCTGCGTTAGGGATGCAGCTGGTTGGTTGGGGCCGCCGACTCGGAGTTCTCTTGACACGATGCATTCCCAGTGGTCTGTCCCCACTAGGAGTCCGGGGCGTGTTGGTTCATAACATACCTCGTTTGTTGGGAGGTCGCGCAGGTGCTCATACACCAGCAGAGAGTTCGGAATTGACTGCTGGTGAAGCCTCAGGTTCTTCATGGTTCTTGCCTGAAGCTTGTGTGATGCGCTATTACTGCTGATACCCTTCACTTGCACTGTGACGATCTTACTGTCTTGCTCTCGTGACGTCATATTCACCCCATGTATGTGTAGTGGTTGTGACGTCCCTTCGGCCCCGATGCTGGTAGCCAGGTCTTCGTCAATGAGGGTAATGGTGGCTCCTTCGTCGAAGAGTGCGTGAGTCTTTACCTCCCCCCGTGGGCCTGTGATGACCACGGGGCACATCTTGAGGAGGACAGCCTTCGGGCCGGTGGTTGTTAGGGTAGCCACCGACATGACTGCCTCCTCCTTTGTGGGTTCTTCAGACTTATGTTCAGTCGCTGACTTTACTTCGGGCGACTCCTTTCTTTCTTGATGCAGCGTGGCGTGGTGAGGCCGGCGGCACTGGTTCACACCGCACGGTTTCGCCTTACACGTGATGCGCCTGTGTTTCTTCTGGACGCACTTAAAGCATATCTTATGCTCCTTCACTAGTTCCCAGCGCTGGTCCACGGTCATTGACTTATATTTCGGGCACTGAGTTAATATGTGGTTTTGCTTACAATTGGGGCACTGATCCTCCTCGGTCTCTTCAACCGTTGCGTACACTGTGTTGGGCTTCTTCTTTAGTGTTATGGCAGGCCTGGTCTCCTTCTTGTGTGGCGTGGTCGCGGCGCTCGTTGCCGGGGCGTATGTGTATCGTAACGCCCTATCTGCTTCACGCATTAAGAAGCGAGATAGTAACACTATTTCTGGCTCTGCTGTCCCTTCGTTGTCACAGGCGAAGTCGCACCACCGGGATCGGAGATGAGGACTTAACTTTTCAAGCACTTCACGGGTTAGCAAGGGATTATAGAGGTACCCCTTGCGGTCGATTGTCTTTAACACACATATTGTATTTTGAATCTTGATCGCGAAACTGTTTAGGTCACTGGCTGAGGCACTAGGTTTTGGCATCTTCTTCAGGTCGTCCAGCGCTTTGTCTATGATCACCTCTGGTCGGCCAAAGCACTGCTCTAACGTCTTCATGACAGCGTCCGGTTCTGTGGCCGCGTGCAGAAGTGCCGCTACTGTTTCTCGTGCTTCGCCTTTGAGGCAACTTCTAAGTCGCTGGAGGTTCTCTGCCGGTGACACGTTGTACATGTTGGTCGTGTCGTAGTAGGATGCCTTGAACGGTAACCACTCACTGGCTGCACCAGAGAAAGTCGGTAGATCTGTGTGCCGAAGTCGTAGTCTCGCCATCTTCTCCAGGGTCGCAGCTAACTGGTCAATGCTGTTTCTGGCTCTCGTTGGCGTCGGTGACCTTCCTCGTGGCACATCAAACCGTTGTTGCTTCGGATTTTCTTTGGCTTCTGCATTTGCGTCCCCCTCCCCCCGTGTACTGATGGGGTGGGTGCGTAGCCATTGGTCCACCTTCTGGTGCTGGTGTTCTTCTTGAAGTAGATCTTCATGGACGCTTTCTTGGTCATCCTGGATCACGGAGACCTCAGCAGCCAATCTTTTCTTCACTAGATCTGCTTCAATTTCCAGCTCCTTCCGTCGGATGGCTGCTAGCTTCTCGGCCGCCTCAAGTTCGGCCAATCGTAGCCGCGTAGTCGCGCTTGTGTTTGATTTCACTGATCGCGGCGGCGACCTTATACGTCGCTGTTCTGACGATGGTCCCGCTGTAGCGACGTCTGCGGCGGTGGTAGGTTTCGGCCATGCTTTCGACGTGAGGCGACGCCGGTGGATCAAGCGATAGTCGTCGTAGTCGCTCTCGTTCGATTCGTTCCGCTTCCCTGCGACGTACTGCTGTTCGTAGCTCTTCGTCCCTTTGTTCTAGGGCTCGCCGCTGTTCTTCCATTTCTGCTAAGTCACTTTGACTACGGGTGACTACCATCGCGTTCGGTTGACGGCGCACAGTGACACAGCAGAAATATACAGCGGAAATATACAGCAGAAATATGCAGCAGGTAAGTTATCACTGGTTCAACTTACGAATTTCTTCTAGCTTGATCCGGGTTCGGAGGACCAGACTGTAATGGTCAGACTGTATCGAGTGGACTGTATGTGGTTCTTCTTGAATTGAAACTCCGATTTTGATCTTCGTATTTATTCGTGTTGATTCTTACTTGCGAACTGTCGAACTACCAACTACCAACTACAATTTCACTGGATCCTGCGCCCCTTGTTATATCCGTTCACGTGGGCGCAAGTAGCGGGTACACGTTGGTGTAAAACTCAATGAAATTGTGTAACCCGCCAATCCAGTTCTTTTGGTTGGTGTCTGGTCTCCGACAGGTTTCGACCTGTCTCGACTTGTGTCGATCCTGCTGGAGGCCAGACTTCGCCAACCAATCACAATCGTTTCTTATAATTAGTTACATGCTAGTACTTTTCCTAACTTCTAGACAATTCTATAGCGAGCTCGGCGTCCGTAACAATGACCTTGAGGTATAATTGGTATGACGTCATAGAACATAGTGGAAGATAGACTTTTGATTTTTTTTCAAAATACTTGTATAGGAATTATCATAAAATCTTCAATATCTCAGCTATCGCATATTTGCGCATAATAATTCTTTCACACAAAAAATCTCCTATTTTTTTGCCAATTTTTGATATATTTCACTTTTATGGCAGAGGTGCGATAAAAAAGAAAAAAATTAAAAATAATTTTATTATTTTTATTTCTTCATTTATAACGATTATAAATGAATTGAATTACGCATTTGAATAATATAACAAAGAATATATAGCAAAATAGTCTAGGCCATCGTGAGCCGCTTTTTTAATCATTGATTTTTAAACTACCTACCAGAAAAACAGCATCTTACACGTAAAAAAACAATTCTTAAATTGTTGACAACAAATACTCGACTTTATCAGAAGCCTGACCCTTTTAGCCTATAAAAATTACCGAGAATTATTGCTAATTGGTACCTACCTATTACCTAATAGGTAGGTGATCACTGATCACCTAATTTAAGTTTTATTATGACAATGAAGGGTTTTTAGGCTGATTACTAATCGTTCTCCAGAGTTAGAACTTACAGAATCACTGTGCCTAATGGGTTATTATCATTAGGGTATAATAACAGTTAAAAATATAATCAATATACAACTACAAATATGACTTACATTTAAATTTTAAATAGTTTTATATAAAAAAATATAGAACAAAAATAGTACCTAACCGTAAATAGGATAGTCATAATCTAAATATATTCTAAAAATAAAATATAATTGATTATTTACAGCCATGCTCTAAATTAATAATAACAAAAGTAAAACTAATAAAAAGTTAGTAAATAAACAAAAACATCTTAACCTACTGTTAGTCACAATCACTACATTCTGATTCTGATTCAGATTCGGAAACTAATTGAGATATATCGCAAAATTCGACATCGGGTTCTTGCACGTTATCCAAAAGATCCCGAGTTTCAGCGAAGAGAGCTTTCCTGTTCTTTACATCCATAATTGGTCTAACTGAAGAAATGAGAGGGTCTGAAGTGAGAAGAAGCATGTTTAGAATGTCTTCATTAGAACATTGTCTGCTCTTTTTTCTTGAATGATGACATCTAAATCTTCGAAAGTCCTTATTACGAGCCTCTGATGCTTCTTCTGAAAGACACCCAATTGGTACTACTGCATTACAAGCTATAATATCTGCCCCATGTACAAGTAACTTGTGCACAGTTGACGTCATGTAATACCAGTTATAAAGTGCCAAATACCTTTCTGCTGTCTTTAGGCAGTACTCTTTAAATTTTTCAATATTTATATTTTCTTCTGATGTAAAATAACTAATAATAACTAATATAATAGCCTGTAAAATAACAGCAAATCTTCGAATTAAATTCTCATCCAGACCTGTAATGGCTGCGGTTTTTTACGGAAATTCAAAAAATCTCCGTGCTGTATTTCCATCGTTGGTTGTTCCTGAGCCTTGTTTAACCACACCTATGATCAGGTTCAGTTCCCGCTTGAAACCGTCTTGGATTGTTTTTTTCCTTGCCTGCAGAATAGCTTTATCTTCTTCCCCTTTTGCCATCCATTTTTTAAGATCTTGTCTGTAAGAAATATTTAAAAGGCATTCCATGCAATTGATGCGTACATGTAACGAAGTCAGCCCAAATTCGTATAAATTCTCAGAAACAGGCCTTTTTAACACTTCCGTTAAATTGTTCATCTCTGAAGGTTTTGCCAAACATAAATAGCAAACTGAGCTGGCTTTGGCTTCAGAGATGTAAGTGCAGACCTTGCTATCGATCATGGTCATCTTAAGGTCATGGGTGACCTTGTTGCTGCCACTATCTGTCGGTCTCAACGCATTTATTTCTTCTTTCATACTGTCTAAATGCTCATTGACAACCAGTTTGCTTTCTTTCATGAAGCTAAATCGCACGGGACGACAAAATGATGAAGAACAGGGTTTCGGGTTTTTCCATATGGTGTCACTGCCATTGATTAGTTTTAACGGAACTAATGATGTCATGAAGACACTAGAATCATCATTTTCACTGTCCATTGTCTGTTTATATCTGCTCTGGCTTGACGCACCGTCAAATCCCCACTTCGATATTAATATTAACTGTTTCTGTTCTACGCACTCAGGTAAACTGTCGAAGATTCTTTTGACTGTTAAATCTAATAATCCATGAAGAGAAATTTTTGCTGATGAATCCGTCACTGTTATTGTTTGTTTGGAAGGATAACATTGTAACTTCGCCTGTTGAACTTTGTAATAAGATGGATACAAATCTTTTACGCCTTCACGTATGGCTGTTTCTCTCAATGTTATATATTGCCACTTAGATAATTTTAAAGAGAGAAATATGCCAAGTGCCATCTCGGGTGTGAAAACTTGCTTGGCCGACGATTGATGAATTAAATTATTGAACTTATCAGCAGCTTCTGGATTTTTCAACATGAATTCTAGTGCTGAAGCAATATTCTCCTTTCCTTCTTGTCTCATCTTTATGATAGCAGCATATGCTAGCTCACTGGACTCACAATTTTCTTGATCTGTAATTCTCCTTCTTTTTTGTTTCTTTCCTAGATCTTGAAATGGTTTACGAGTTGGTGCCTTTCTTTTTGTGATTGTTCCAACTGATATTGCTGCTGATGTAGATGTGGAAGGTTGAGGAGATATGGCATTTACTTCAGAATCCACAATGCCTGAAGCAGCAGGTACTTTTATGCAACTAGGCCAATCAATATCAGTCTCAAGCCACTTTTTGTGTTCCTTTAAGAAACACTCCAGTTTTCTGTTGGCTTGCTTCCATTTCCTTGTAATAGCTAGTGTAATCCTTCTGCAATATTCTTTTAATGTTAAATTATCTTCATCGGAGAGATTTAAGTTCAAACGAGAAACTACAGCATTATATAGTGCAAGGCTGTCACTGTACTTCCCCGAATTCTTCAAAATCATGAAGAAATCTAGTTAAGTAGATAAACTCTCCATTTTTTGCAAGCACAATTTCACTGTTAACACAAGGGGAAATCAATGTGAACTGAATAATTGACATCGTAGAGATCGCGACGCCCCCGTCAGGGGGCGTGGCGAGCGGTTCCGGGGCTATGCCCCCCGGCCGCGGAGGCCATGCGGTGGCCTGCTAAAACAGGCCCCTCACTATGTTGGCTGCAATGGCCTACAGCTTAGTTGACCGCACGTATATATTTACGTGCGGTCATGTGAGTGGTTGCTTGTTGTTTTTCTGTAGGCGCGTCGCGACGCTGATTCATACAGCGCCGCTTTCTTCACGACACCTCGGCGGTCTGTCCCCGCCAGGTGAGACCCCCAGTTGCCTGGGGGAGGCCCGGCGGAGGACGACCAGCGACGGAGGTGCCGACTCGACGCTCCTACAGAATATAGGTGTTTTGCTCCCGCCCGCCCCGCTTCCAGAGCTAGCCGGTTACGGTCCGGGCTAAGGAGCAGTCATGTGTGTGTGAGCAGTATTGTACTGTGTGACACCGCTCAGTGTCTACGCGTATCGCGGCCCGCGCTGCGCCTACGCGTGTGAGTTTGAGCGTCTGTATAGTGGTGAGTGGCTGCGCTCGCTACGTAACGTGCCTATATTAACCTAGCACACGCTACGCAACGAATGTGGAGTTCAGTTGATTCAAGTGAGCCGCGTGTAACCTGGGTGCGGCTCACTTGAGGCGTCAATCCGGTGCGATGGGGTCGTCGTCCGCTACCAGGTCGCGGGGCAAGGGTCTCGCGTCGGGGGGGCGCGCGTGCCAGGGCGCAATGTCCTGGACGTGGGGCCAGGCAGATGCGTCGGCACGCGCGAACATTCCCTTCGCGAGTCGCCGCACAAACTCGTCCAGGCTCTCTATCCCGAGGTCCCGGACGATAACATCGTTCCTCACGAAACGAGGAGCGTCAACAATGGTCCGCAACGCTTGACTTTGTTGCGTGCGGAGCAGCTTTCGGCTCGACTCGCTCGTGAGGGCGAACCATGCCGGGGCGGCGTACAACAAGATTGGGCGCACGTACAACTTGTACACGCCCAACTTGACGCGCGCCGGTATGCGGGACGAGAGCACCGGTTTGAGGAGGTTGCGGGCGACCCTACCCCTTGCGGCGACCGAGCGGACGTGTGGCACCATCGTGAGCCGACGATCGATAGTTACCCCCAGGTACTTGACCCGGGGCGACCACGCGATGTCGGCTCCCTGCAGCTTCAAGGGTGGTGGGAGAGGCGCGAAGCCGGTGACCATCGCCTGCGTCTTACCCACGTTAACCGAAAGCCGCCACTTAGACAGCCAGTCGGGCAGCCCGTCGAGCGCGTGCTGCATTTTGACCGCCGCGTACTTCGCATTAAGCGACGTAGTAATGTACGCGGCGTCGTCTGCGTACAGCGCGAGCATGGCGTCTGATGTGGTGGGGATGTCGTCGGTGTAACGTGAGTAACACGCCGGCGACACGCAGCTGCCCTGCGGTACACCCGCGAGCACCGGGCGGGCGCTGGAGAGCGCCCCGTCGACCACCACCCTGAAGGTCCTGTTGGTGAGAAAAGTGGAGACCACCTTGACGACGCGACGGGGCGCGTCTGAGGTGGCCAGCTTGTATATAAGCCCTTCGTGCCACACACGGTCGAAGGCCTTCTCCATGTCGAGGAATACTGCCACCGAGTACTCCTTCTTGTTGAGCGCGGCTGCGAGGTGGTGCAGTACCCTCGACAGCTGGAGCGTCGTGCTATGCTCCGCCCGAAACCCAAACTGCTCCGGGCGCGGCGCGATGTGCGGTTGCAGGTGTCGCAGCAGGAGTGCTTCGAACACCTTGGAGACCGTTGGCAGCAGCGTGATTGGCCGATAGCTCTCCGGCTTCAGTATGTCCTTTCCCGCCTTGGGCAGCATTATGACGCGCCCTTCCTTCCACGAGGCCGGAAAGGCCCCCGTGCGCAGTATCGCCGTAAACAGGCGTGCCAGCGCTGCTACCATACGGTAGGGTAGGCGGCGCAGCACTGCGTTGGTGATACCGTCGGCACCGGGGGCCTTCCTAGGCTTCGTCTTAAGGATGGCGCGTCTGACTGCGCCAGGCGAGAAGAAGACTGGGTCCTCATCGGGAGCTATCGGCGTTGCGAAGTAGTCTCCCAGGTGTTGCTCGACTCCCCCGCAAGGGGCGGCTCCGCCGGACGAGCAGATCCCCCCGGTGACGGTGGAGGAGCTCCGCGCGGGGGTTCTCACCCTCCGCGCGAAGAAGACGGCCCCCGGGCCAGACGGCGTCCCCGCACGGGTGGTGGCGATCGCCGCCTCCCAAATGGAGGACAGGTTTCGGGACCTCTTCAGCGCGTGCTTTACGGCTGGGAGGTTCCCGAAACTGTGGAAGGAGGGGCAACTCTGCCTCCTCCGAAAGGAGGGACGCCCGGTGGACTCCCCATCGGCATACCGGCCCATCGTCTTGCTGGATGAGGTCGGTAAATTGTTCGAGGGGATCATCGCGTCCCGGCTTCATGGCCTTTTGCGGGTGGTAGGGCCGGACCTGTCGGACGCCCAATTCGGCTTCCGTCGAGGGCGTTCGACGATCGACGCGCTGGCCCTACTCAAGGGCCAGGTGAAGGAGGCGGTGGAGGCGGGGGACGGAGTGCTGGCAGTGTCGTTCGACATTGCAAACGCCTTCAACTCCGTCCCCCACTCGACGATATTGGAGGCGCTCCGGTATCACGGAGTGCCCCAATACCTGCGGGATCTGCTGGCCAGCTACTTGGAGGGCCGAGAGGTCCTCCTCGCGGACCGGACGGGCACGGTTAGGCGGTACGGAGCAGAGTCCGGTGTTCCGCAGGGGTCAGTGCTGGGGCCCTCCCTGTGGAACATCGGGTTCGACTGGCTCCTGCGCGGAGTCCTCCTCCAGGGCACGAGTGTCATCTGCTACGCGGATGACACTCTCCTCACTGCCCGGGGGAGGAACTTTGGAGACGCGGCCTGTCTGGCCTCGGCTGGCGGATCCTTGGTTGCAGAACGGATCCGCCTCCTGGGATTGAAGGTGGCGCTGCACAAGACCGAGGCCGTATTCTTTCACGGGCCTCGGCAGCGCTGCCCTCCCGACGCCCACATCGTCGTAGAGGGCGTCCGGATAGAGGTCCAGCCCCAGATGAAGTATCTGGGTCTGGTGCTGGACGAGAGGTGGCGCTTCGGCCCGCATTTCAGCGGGCTGTCGACGCGCCTCCTGAAAGCCGCGGACGCCCTCTCGCGGCTGCTCCCGAACCTGGGGGGGCCCAAGGTGGGATGCCGGCGCCTGTATGCCGGCGTCCTCAGAAGCATGGCCCTATACGGGGCCCCTATCTGGGCGGACTCCCTGCACAGGAGGGAGAATGCGACCGCCATCCGCAAGCCCCAAAGGGCCATTGCACTGCGGGTGGCGAGGGCCTACCGCTCGGTGGGCTTCTCGGCGGCGTGCGCTCTGGCCGGCACCCCTCCTTGGGAGCTGGAGGCTTGGGTGCTCGCCAGAGTGTACGAGTGGACCGCGCACCGAAGGGCGCTCGGGGAGCGCCCCGTCGCCGAGGAGCGGGACGCCGTGCGGCGGGAGGCGAGGGACGCAATCGTCCTTCACTGGACAGAGGACCTCGTCACCGCCACCTTTGGCCGCCGGACGTTGGACGCGCTCGGCCCGGTCCTGCAGAGCTGGCTCGAGCGGTCCCACGGTTTCCTCTCGTTCCGTCTGGTGCAGGTGTTGTCCGGCCACGGCTGTTTCGGAACGTACCTGCACCGGATCGGGAGGGAGGAGACCCCGGCGTGCCACGACTGCGGCGCGGCGGAGGACACGGCGCAGCACACCCTCGAGGTGTGCCCGGCTTGGTGCGAGCTGCGCCGCGGTCTGACCGCGGCGGTCGGACAGGACCTCTCGCTTCCCGGTGTGGTCAACGCCATGCTGGGGAGCGAGGAGGCCTGGGCAGCGGTTGCCTCCTTTTGCGAGGACGTAATCTCGCAAAAGGAGGAGGCGGAGCGCGCGCGGGAGGACGACCCTCTCGCTGTGCCGCTCCGCAGACGAAGAAGGGGTCGGAGAAGGCGCCAGCCTCTCCCCCCTCATGGTGGCGATGGGCGGGCGACAGGCACGGGGGTGCCGTCTCCCGCATTGCACCCATCACCACCTTCGTCGGTCACTCCCGGGCCCCCGTGAGGGGCCCGCCCTGAAGGACAATCGTCGGCGGAGGACTGGACGTAAAGGCTACGCTGGTTTCCCAGTCCCCCGCCACTCGGACGAAGCGGGAGTGCCGCTGGGTTTTTTAGTGGGTATACCGGGTCAGACCCGGGAGTCCCACATAGCCCCCCATCCCCCGATGGGAGGGTATGCGTAACGCATTTTTCCCAGCGCAAAAAAAAAAAAAAAAAAAGGTGTTGCTCGACTGCTGCGACATGGTCGGTGTCGCTGGTCGGGTTGGGGCGGAACTGACGCTCCAGGTGTTCGGCGAAGACCTCCGCCCGGTCCTCCGCTACGTACTTGAGCGCCCCGTCGCTGTTGAGCAGCGGACGCACCGGGGCTGGGGTATTCGTTAGCTGGCCGCACAACTTGTGTAGTGACGGCCAGCTGTCAGCTGTAGCATCAATGCGGTCCTCCCAGCCCGCGGTGGTGAGCGCCTGTAACTCGGCCTTCACCTTCTCCGCGAGACGGTTGAGCTCTCTTTTGAGGGTGGGGCATCTTAGTTGTTGCCACTGCTTGCGAATGCGCCTCTTCTCGACGATCATCGCATTAATGTGCGCCGGCAGGGGCGGCAATAGCACTCTCCCCTGCGGCTGCGTGCTAGTCGCCGTTTCTAAGGCGCTCTGTGTGCAAGCAGTGACGTCATCCGCTGTCTTATCAACGTCCGCGGAGGTGACAATAGGCCGAGTCGGCGTGGTGGTCTCCACTTTTTCCACGAACTTTTTCCAGTCCGTGGTTCGACGTGGCGCTATGGGTTTCAGTCTGGTCGGCCTTCCCGATAAGACGACGAGTACAGGTTGGTGGTCCGACTGTAACTCGTCGTCTATCACTTGCTGTGTGATCTGGCAGCACAGCCCCCGGTGGACTACGATGTCCAGCACGTCCGGCATGTAGAGTGCGGCGTCCGGATAGTGGGTTGGTGTCTCTGGGCCGGACACCGTATAGCCGAGGGCTTCCGAGTCCGCTAGGAGCCGTCTCCCCTCGGTATTCGTGGTGTAGCAGTTCCACGCCGGGTGCTTGCAGTTCAAGTCGCCGGCGAGGATGGTGGCGCGAGTGGTGTCTACAAGCAGGGCCCGCAGCTCGGTAAGGTCCAGGCGAGCCGCGGGCGGCTTGTAGCAGGCGTAGATGTTGATGTCCTCGCCGGCTACGTGCAGCTGCACACCCAGGGCGTAGAAGCTGCTAATCGACGGCAAGGGGAGTTCCTGATGGACGACTCTTCGCCTCACTAGTACCGCCAGACCACGGTACCGTACGTTGGCCGACCTTTCGTCCTTCCTATATAGGTGGTACCCCGGGACCCTGACCCTATCTTCGGGTCCTAGTAGGGTCTCACTTATAAGCGCCACGTCGATGTCCTGTTCCCTCAGGAGATGGCGGAGGGGGGCGACCTTTCCTCTAAGGCCGCGGGCGTTCCAGTGAATCACTCTTAATGGCCTGGCCATGGTACAAGGTGAGTAACGTGGCCAGGCCATCAAGGATGACCGTCTCTATGTCTTGACCCTGCCTTATGGCCTTTATAAGGTCCATCAATAACTTGATGGCGCAGGTCGTAAATTCTTGTTTTGTAGTAGTAGCGCCGGAGGCGCCGCGGCTCGCTCTCTGAGCGAACTGTTTTTGTTCCGCTTGCTGCCGCGGCGCAGCGCCGCCGCCGGCGCTAGTTGTGGGTTTGTTGTTGTTAACGACCTGCGCCTCGGACAAGGCAGGGTCTGCGGCCTTTGGAATTTCTTCCTGTGTCGCCGGGGGGGGGGGGGGGGTTGGGACTTCTTCCCCTTTCCTTTACCCCCGCGCCCCTTCTTTCTTCTCCGCTTCGAGGAGGTGGCTTGGCTCTTATCTGTGGGCCCATTGGCCGCCGCCATTAGCGTGGCGCTCTGGGCCTCGTGCTCCACCATTTGCGGCCCTTCGGTGGCCGCTAGGGGCCGGCGCGCGGTGGTGGTAGTGGCGGCAGTCCCCGCTCGCTTGTTCCGGGTCTCCGCCTGGAACACGGGGCACTTGTTGTTGCACGCGGGGTGCGGGCCACCGCAATTGACGCAGGTGGCCGGCTCCTCCCGCGGGCGCGGGCAGTCACGTGCCACGTGCTCCCCTCCGCATCGGACGCAAGCGAGCGGTCGGTGGCACTGGTGCGAGCTGTGCCGGAACTTTTGGCACCGGTGGCACTGGGCGGGCCCACGTTTGCCCCGCCAAGCTTCTATCTTGACACCCCGCATGTACAATCTAGGGACATAAGTCGAGTAGCACGGTAAGGATTGTTTTGCTGTGAACGCGCAGTACAAGCCGTACCCGTACCTAATATGTATGTATAAGTGTATTAACACAGAACGCACACCTCAGAATTTATACACTGGTGTCGAGCGAAACAAAAACATATCACTTTCTAATTACATATGACCTTGGGCTGTTCATAGGATTGCTAAAATTGATAGCGTTTTAATAAGTTCAAATAGCTCATAGTGTAACGTATAGGATAAAGAAACACTAGGTTCTAGGTTCTAATCTCGATATGGGATTTTTTTTTCTTTTCAACAATTTTATCTTCATCTGTTCTTTTATTATTCGATAAATTAATAAACGAGAATAATAATGTAATAATTGTTTTTATTATTATATAGTTAGTGAAATATGGGGTTAAGAATAAAAATCTTTTATAACTGATTACAAAATGTTTATTCGTTATAATTTTATAAAGTATAAATAAACTTCTAGTTTAGGACTTATTGTGGTTATAGCTTAAGTATTCATTTTCATTACGAAAAGAAGATTGAAACTAAACCTCAAAATAATCCTTATTACGAATATGCTACAATATAATTGTATTATTATTTACAATTTTTTATTTAATATACTTATATTTTTTTATTTTCTAATTCCTTGCTTTCCATCGCTGTATCGCAAAATATAAACGTTCTTGTTTATGATTTTCAATCAACTATGGTTTTTGAGCTGGTTTTTGTTTGCACGGCGAACGGTTCGTAAAGACGTGTCGAATAATAATTCGGCAAAATATCTCGTTGGTATATAACCAGTCGCTTTCGACTGGCAAGGCTACCCTCTTCCTTATTTAGTGACCCTCCGACTCACAGAAGGTAATTTCTCTAAAACAAAAAAGAAGTACTGTTAGGCTACTAGCAAAATACGAATAAGTATTACCTATGATTTAGAAACAAAATTATAATGAAAAATGAAATGTTACATATAGATAATCATCACTTAAAATCTAGGACTTCGAAATTATAATTTTTTTATCTATTTAGACCTTATAATACGTTTCAAAAAATAACTACAAGGATCAGCAGTTCTATTTTAATAAAATAAATGTTTGAAAAAATAATTAACTCATATTCATAATACTCACATTAAGTTCGGTTTCATAAGATATTTGTGTTATATTAAGTCCACTTTTACGCAGCGCAATCATATTCGCTTTAATTTCAATATTCTGCATTTTAAAAGGAACTACAACACGGCTAATAGATAGAACACAGACACACGTCGCCAATAAACAACCAACCAACAACGTTATAATATTTAATCGCGGTGAATGACTCGTATAACTTAACTGTCTACCTTATAATTTATTTATTTAGATATCTGTGGGTATAATCATAAAGTTTTACGAATTAAGCGCACAAGACGAACATGACAAGGAAATATAATTATAGTCAAAAGCGTGATTATTCGAAGTAATTATTAAAACATTAAAAAAACTATCATCGCGCTTGAGATTCGAACTCACGGATCGCTACGCAGAACGCACTTACCCAAATATGATAACCGCTAGGCTATCATGACATATACCGTAGCGGTTGAATTTATGAAATACAATCAGTTGCAAATGAATGTGAGTGTGTGTGTCTATAGTAAAGAAATGACTCATTAAAAGAAGGTCGTAAGTAAAACCAAAGTGTCAATCTATTGCTTTGTGAATTTGCTACTCCACTTATGTCCCTTACTGTACATAAATACGGTGGTGTCGAAGATTCCCCGGACGTCGGGCGTCTTTTTTAGGACGGCGTGGAACACGCAGCCGGGTCTTCCTTGTGCGCCCTTAATGTGGCGCACGTACTCCGGCTGGTACCCCAACGCCCGGAGTTCCTCCTCGATCTCCTGGGGGTCCGTGTCCGGTGGCAGCCCCCTGATGGCGATCTTCATGTTTCGCTCCGCTGGTAGTGAGTAGGCGAACCACGACACGCCGCTCTCCTTCTCCAGGCCAGTCAGGTACCGCTGGACCAGCCGGTACTCGTCCTCGGTATCCGGGGTGAAGCGTACCCCGGTCCCGTAGGGTCGAGCGTTAGGCGGCCGGCCCAGCTTGGCGGCGATGGCCCGGAAATGGGCGGCCCAGTTGGGCAGCTTCTCCACCACCAGCGGAGGATATCTTAGTTTCTTCTCCGGCTTCTGCTTCTTCGTCGTCGTCGAGGCGCCGGAGGCGGCAGCAGGGGGTGCGGTATCCGCAGTGGGGGCAGGGGGTAAATTTGAAACACTCACCCCTTGTGCTTCTGTCTGTGTGGGCGACTGCGGCGGCGGCGGCGGCGTGCGCCGTGCCGCGTCGGCGAAGGTGGGCGAATTAGGCGCTGCCCGACCCCGCGGCGCGCGTTCGCGCTGTGGCCGCGGCGGGTCCAGGCAGTACCGCTTCGCCTCTTCCTCGGCGGCGGTCTCACCCGAGCTCCTCCGGCGCCGCTGGGGTCTGGATTCGAGCGCAAACTCGAACCCGAAACCGAGCGGCGGCGGTATGGGTGACGCTGGTGGCGCCGGTGTGCGGGGCGCGGAGGCTGCTCCTCCCTCGGTGGGCCACCGCCCGGATCGCGGGGACGTATCTCGCGACACGTCATCGCGACCGGACGCGGCCGAGCCCACCGATGCCAGCGACATGCTCGACCCCACGCGTGAGGAGCATGCCGACAGCATGGCGGGCGAGTCGAAGGCGGAGGCCCTGGGGGGCGCCGGTGAAGCGGGCGCCTGCGGCGTCTGCAGCGCCGACCGCTCCCGCTCTGCCATCGCCGGTCCCGCCAGCGAGAAGCGGGGACCGGGTGCGGCTGTGTGCGGAGCTGGCACGGCTTGTTTTGGCGTCGCCGCCGACGCAGCCCCGGAAGGCGCGGGCGGGGACGCAAAGGTTGGCGGCGCGGCAGCGCGCGCCGGGGGTGCGCGGGGACGCGCGGATGTGTGCGCTGGCAGCGCAGGCTGCACTTGCTGCGCGACAGCGCGCGCAGTCGGCGGCGCAGAGGTGCGCGCGGGCGCCGCGCCTCGCGCAGCGGGCGCAGCAAGTGCAGGCGGCACTGTGGCGCGCGCTTGATGCGCGCGGCCTGTGTGCGCGGCGGGCCCCGGAGCCTGTATGGGCACCGGGCGGAACGCTGCGGGGCGGACGGGTACCGCGTGCTGGCGGCTCGTCGACGGCGTCGGCGCAACGCGCGCAGGCGCCGATGACGTCGGTGGGCCGGCCGCTACTGCGGCTCCCGTACCCCCCCCTCTTCCTTCTTCTTCCGTCCGGCCGGCGGCGCACCGGACGACGCATCCCCGATATTCGGCATTGACGTCGTCCGATCCAACGCCGGACGGAGCTCCTGAGACCCGGCATCGCGGCCCAGGGAGCCGCGCTTGCCGGGTTTCGACATCGCCGGTGTAGTGACCTCCGCGACCGCTGCGGCGGGGATCCGCCGGGCAGCGCGGTGGGGGCTCCCCCTGTGTTCGCACGAGTGCCTTGGAGGTGCTCGCGCAAACACAAGACGAGCAGGTTAAAAATGTGCGGTCCGCGCGAAACAACTAGTACTGTCGTAGGATCGTACTAGTCGCAGTGAGCCACTAGCCAATCCTCACTGAATAATTGTTCCCAATACTGCCCTTTAAATACCTTTGAGATATCTGTACAGAACTAAATTAACCCTAATGATAATAACTCATTAGGCACCTGCACAGTGATTCTGTAAGTTCCTCTGGAGAACGATTAGTAATTAGCCTAAAAACCCTTCATTGTCATAATAAAACTTAAATTAGGTGATCAGTGATCACCTACCTATTAGGTAATAGGTAGGTACCAATTAGCAATAATTCTCGGTAATTTTTATAGGCTAAAAGGGTCAGGCTTCTGATAAAGTCGAGTATTTGTTGTCAACAATTTAAGAATTGTTTTTTTACGTGTAAGATGCTGTTTTTCTGGTAGGTAGTTTAAAAATCAATGATTAAAAAAGCGGCTCACGATGGCCTAGACTATTTTGCTATATATTCTTTGTTATATTATTCAAATGCGTAATTCAATTCATTTATAATCGTTATAAATGAAGAAATAATAAAATGATTTTTAATTTTTTTCTTTTTTATCGCACCTCTGCCATATAAGTGAAATATATTAAAAAATTGGCAAAAAAATAGGAGATTTTTTGTGTGAAAGAATTATTATGCGCAAATATGCGATAGCTGAGATATTAAAGATTTTATGATAATTCCCATACAAGTATTTTGAAAAAAAATCAAAAGTCTATCTTCCACTATTTTCTATGACGTCATACTAATTATACCTCAAGGTCATGATTATTTTAACCAATTCCAATCAAAAAATTTGACCAATTCGAAAAAAAAATCGAATGTCTTTGAAAGCCGATTTTCAGCCCACTGTGCGCCGCTCCCTTGCGCGCCCCACCGATGGCCACAACACTAATCAGCTTTCGTGCGGTGCGTTGTTACATTTGCACACGCGTCCTACCGCGTGTTCTAATTACGGGAACGGGATAAGACGAACCACAGAACACATATACTCGAGAGACGAACTCAAACGCTGGTTAAAAACACACTTTTTTTTTTTTTTTTCAAACATGGCGGTAGGTGAAACTGACGCGTCATTCGGCAAAGGTATTTCTGCATACAGCCTATGCCAAAAACAACATGAACTACGATCGCGCATCCGTATCTGGCTTCTTTGGGTTCAACTCGAACAGATACAGACACAGACACGATAATTTAATAAGCGTTCGCATGTTTGCACTTTGTTTTTCAAATGTCAACGGTCACTTTCACAGTTCTGATTTTGCGCATGAACCAACACGAATCCCACTTCTGATATGGGAAGAGGTATATTGTGTGTGATGTACTAATAAATGTAGCACTCAACTCTCTGGCAACACCGGGGAGCTGTCACGCTCAAAGAGTAAAGTAACTATAGAGGGAAAGAGTGACAACTCTGTGGTAAAATTTGCATGTATGGAAAGTGCTGCCACCTTGAGTTTGGTGGGTGACCTAAGGCTCTAATAAATATACACATACCTATAGTTAAGCATACTTACTATAAGTAGCGAATCTTTATTATAATGTTTAGGGTCACAATCAGGGTTTAAGAAATAACAGTAACAAGTAACAATTTTAACATAATTAGCTGAGATAAACTCGGGATTTCGGGAAGCGCATCAACGTCGGGAAAGCCGGAGTTGCGGAGTTGACAATGATAATGGCGGATGGCCGGCGGCGACAATGACATTTGTTTGACAATTTGACAAACAAGAAAATGGCTGCCAAGTTTTTTTAACCCACCAAACTGCAGATGTCGCTGTCGTCTATGGAAATTGATGACAGTGCTAAGTGTGCCCCCCCTGGTCACGCTTGAGCAGTGGTGGCGACTGGACGTTCCCTTTGGGTTGGTGTGTACTTACTGATAATTCGATCGTTTTATTTCTAATCCCTAAGTCCCTAATGGTAGATCATAGTGAACACCACATTGGCGACGAGTAAAAGCGCAGTAAGTAAAATTATCACTCAAATTATGTACCTACGGAAATTGGTCACCAACAAAGTATAATTTTAATGCAGTAAAAAAAAAAAAAAGAAAAGAAAAAGAAAATTAGTGACCATGATTTAAACGAAAATCACTAAACGTGTTTGTTATACTTACTTAATTTCGATTTACATTCATGTGTGTTTTTACGTTCCTACCTACCTATGCACAAGCTGCTCTGGCGATCAGCTGAGACGAGAATGTGCTGCATAGATCGATGAAATGAGTGATATCAATACATCAACTCGAAAATAAAACCATGTGTTGAGATATGGTTACGATATCTTAATTAATATATAAGTACCTAAATACCCACATCAAAAAATTATGTATTGTTGACCGAATCCGTATGTAAATAATATAATACCTTCGGAAAATATTATTCAAGCAAATACGGAAATGTTCTAACGAAAATAATAATTTACCCACAAAATTTTGATTTTGTTTCGCACGAATCTTTAAGCACTGTAAATTTTTGTTGTCTTCTTTTAACATGGGTGTGGGTCCATACTAGCTCTGCCCATGAATGTCATCACTATATATAGTTAAAATATTTCTCATTAAGTGAAATTTGTAGTAAATTTCTTTTGAGTAAATAACGATTCTCTAAATACAAATACCGTCAATATAAGTACCAGTTTTAACAAAAGTTCCGCTTCGATAAAATCGGAGTAAAGGGAGAAATTATTATCTTACTATTATATTATTATAGTGTTGTGAGAACATGGCACGGATATTACAGGTAGTAAGATTGGCCAAATAAACGTGATTGGGTACAGATTGCTGATAACATAATATTACGAGGAAATTTAAGACCAGTAATTTGTATTTTACTGAGAGTACAAATAAAATGGTGAAACACCTTATCCATTAGCGCCAAGGGTGCAACACAAAGGCATACTGACATTGTTTCAGGTCGCCCAAAATGTCCAATCTACCATAGATCCCTAGAAATATATTTCCTTGCGACAATTTGAACAAGGCTTTTGAACAAGTTCCACGATAGCCAGAGCACAAGTGAAATAAATTCCTACCTTGAAAACGAAAACAATGTTATAATATTTGCTATATTCAAAAAATTATTGTATTTAATTCAAGTAAACAAGCTGATACCCTCGGTCAGACTAGCCTTAAAAAACAGTGCCAGTTAACGCTTACCAACATAAACGTTCCAGTGTTGTGTAGTTGGTCGATTGTAATAAAAATACATACACATGATCTACTAATACTGAGAACTGACGTCACGGACGTCGAGTTGAACGGTACACCTTGCTGTGGTTAATAGTGTTATAAATAAAATAACCCATTTAATAAGAACAATTATAATACAGAAAGTTTCTACATACAAAAACTAAGGACACGAAACGTTATCTAGTGCGCAAGTGCAGTGTATAAATAGTAATTAATGTGTTAACATAAATCTGAACAACAATGATCAAAATCTACCCTTAAGGACGCTATCACATTTTTCCACGAATAACAGTGCTTTTCAGGTACCATTTTAATGAACTTGGAGTCGCAACTGCAAGGATATCTTGGTTTCAAATTAAAGATAATATATTCATCTCCAGAATGGCTCCATAACAATTAAATAGCCCTATACAAAATTTTCACACAAATACGTTTTTACCATCACAGTAATCGCAAAAAATTTAATAAAAAGGGGTTTGAATAAGGACCTATATAGCTAAATCCAATGCATATTTTAACTTAAAAATAAGAAGATATTGTTGCTTATATAGTCTTCTATACGACAAGCTAAATATTTTGTAGATAAATAAATAACTTTTTCATTTATGAGACAAATAAGAAACGCTCTCAAATTTCTCCATACATTTTCTACCCGCGGACACTTGCGGTTCGTCATTCCGCGCTCAGAGGCGCTCGTGGAAGCACGTCTGTGTCGCTTTCTCGCAAAAAATAATTACGTAAAAAAGTGAGTTCCGAGTTGTGTACTGAGGTCGGACGAAGTTGATACTTTTTCGGACCGAAATAAAATTAAGTACGATTATTGGTATTTGTTTCAGAAACAAATACTTAGTTGTAATTTTTACAAGCTTTTATTTAACTTGCAATATATGTATGTATGTATGTAACTATGTTTGTTCGGGTGGACTCTTGCAACTAAATTTTGAAGCAGATATCTTCAACCGATTGAGCTGAAATTTTGTATGCACGTTTAGTTTGGATGACAATGCATGTTTAGCTGTGTGACGTTATTCTAAATCCAAAATGGCGGAACGCCCAAGATGGCGGACTACTTATTTTTAAGGCACTCCTACAATATGGATATCAAATGAAAGGGATTGCTGAGAATAACTCGAAAAATAAAATGACGTCACTCTAAATCCAATAAGGCGGACTTTTATATTATTTTAGACATTAGAAATATTTTTTTAGACATTCGATATTAATAGTCGATTTTGGGGTTTTTCGGGGTGATCATTACGAATATAACATCCATTTTTTATTCAAGGTGGCGGATTTTTGTTTGTGACAAATCGACTTACGGCCAATTTCTTCATAATACCATTATATCCAGTTGTCATGCTACGTCACAGTTTTACTCTTCAATTCAGTAATTTTTTTAGTGAATTATAATGTTTCTATATTGAAGAATACAATTGTGACGTAGCATGACAACTGAATAGACTGGTATTACGTTTAGTCGGTTAACAAAGTCGCGTGGTTTTTTTGTTTACCTTTATTTAGCTACCTAAACCTATGGAGTATAGTAGTAGTACAATGAAATATTTTCTATGTGAAAAGACAGCTGTGCTGCTGGGGAGTTTGTTGCGCCACTTCTTCCCAGCGAAAGCACTAAGAAGTGAAGGGCGGGCGTTTTGGGGGACTGTCTTTTGTAATTTTGACATTCGAAAAGTGCTGATTCTCAGCCTAATTTGAATAAATTACTTTTGATTTACTTTGTTTTAATTTTTAAGTAAATAAAATACTTACTTACTGTTTTCATAAGGGAATGATTATTTTTAAATATCACAACGAAACTACGATAAACTCCCAGGCTAGTATTTGATTATGTAATACTCCAACAATTGACATCAAAAATAATATTTAAAAGTACTTAGGTAGGTACATCTTTTCAAACTAACAGCAGACTGTGGTATAAATGTGGATGTTCCTTGTAATACTAAAATGTTAAGGTCGTTTTTGGGTACCTAGTAATGAACGTAACTGATGTTGAACGTTGACTGATGAACTTCAACAATACTAAAAACATGATTATCACGCAGATAGTAAGTACTAATAACACTTACCAAATTCGATTGCGAACTTACAACTAACTTTACTCAATAAATACCAGCAAAATTAAAAAAAAATATCTTCAAGTACCAAGATTAGTTAAGTTACGTATAAAAATCGAGCGAACAATGGTTTCAATGTGTGCGTGCGCGTAATGTTGCTGTGTTGCGATTCAGATACCTAAACTTGAGCGAGTTCAAAATGTGATAGCGTCCTTAATATTAAAAATATTGTGAATATACATAAAAACTAATCGAGAAGTGACACCCAAGAGTGTGTTTAAACTCTGTTTACCCCAGTGCCGTTCTATGGTGTTAACAAACCTATAGACTCCCATCAAACCATAATTCGCATATGTGCAATTCAGCGCCATCTATTGCAACTGCGTGGAACGATTAAGCGAGATCGATTAGTGTAACTTAAGTTACGAACGAAGTGGATCATGCCTGCAGCGAAGTGCGGTGGTTGCGCCAAATTCTTATCGCCGATAGAGGCCGCTACATGCAGCCAGTGTAAAGCCTTTTATCATCGCGCTTGTGTGGGCCTGCTCGTCAAGGATATTATTGCACCCACATGGTGCTGCCCTGAGTGCAAGAAAAATCTGGTCAAGGATAACAAGACTGAGACACCGGTTCGAGGTAGGGAGGATCCTGCCCAGGCAGAGGAGCACAGTAGCCCCGAGGAGCTCATGGACATGAACAGTTCATTAAACAGCACTGCGTTGAACGCTACGATTAATTTCTCCCCCGACTTAGCAGACGAGCTGCGGTTGTTTAAAGAGGAGTTGCGTGCCGAGTTTCGCCTGATGCATCAGGAATTCCAACAATTTCGCACGGAAATGGCTCAACTGAAGGATTCCATAAAGACCTCTGATGAGCGAGTGGATAGTCTAGAAGCGCGAGTAGGCGCCCTCGAACAAAAATTGGAGCAAAAAGTACAGCCAGACAGGGATCCATTAGAAAACATCATAGCTGAACTGAAATGCCAACTAAACGAGCGCGATCAGGAACTCCTGCTCAACGACATTGAGGTGACCGGAATACCGGAGTGCAAGGACGAGAGCGTCCTTCACCTTGTTGGGGTTCTTGCTATAAAGCTTGGCGTCGTTATTGATGAGAGGGACGTAGTTCATGCCGAGCGAGTCGGATCCACGCGCCGTAATCGAGTAGAGACTTCTGATGGCGATATCTCTGCTGACCCCGCTGTGCAGCGACCGCGGTGTATTTCCGTGCGCTTCGCTAGGCGCGCCACGCGTGACTCACTACTGCGCGCGGCCCGGGTTCGTCGTGGTTTGAGTACAGGTGAACTTGATATCACCGGGCCGCCGCACCGGGTTTATGTCAACGAACGTCTAACTCGGACAAACCGCCAGTTATTTTATCGCGCTCGTCAGGCATGGAGCCAAAACAAATGGAAGTACGTATGGACAAGGGACGGGAGAATCTTAGCTCGCAGAGAAGATCACCAAAAAGCAGAACGAATTAGGTGTGAAGACGATATCTGTAGGATTTTTGGGTAATGGTCGGTTTGTACCACATTTGAACGCGTTCTGTAAATATGTTTCGTTTACCTATTGCTTATGTGGATTCCATGTTAACATTTTGATCACTTTTTTGTTTTGTTTTGTTTTTTATAGTCTGTGCTATATATTAAGTGATGTCACAGGGCGGTGTGTGTCTCCTATGGGACCAGGTGGCAGTCTATATTGCGCTCAACGGCATTGGTTAACACTAAGCAAATTATATTTTAAGAATGTTGATTATTTTGGTCAATTGGTGACGGCTAAGCTATTTTATCAATTACTGTTAGCTTACAGCATGTTATTAGTGTTTTCATGCACAGATTACTTGAATTTGAAAAGATGTTATTATGCAGATATTATTTACAAACACATGGCTGATATTTACACTTTTAACACACGTATTCATAGACACAATTCGATGATAATATCGAATATGACTTTTAAATTATTACTTGCAACGACTTATATTATGCAACTATTGTTTACACTGGCTATTATACAATTTCTATTTACAATTAATTATTTTAAACTTTTATTTACAATCACTTATATAAAACTAATATTTTTAATTTTTAATCCTTACAGTTGTTTTTTTATTTTTGCATTTTTTGCCCTTATTTATGGTTATTGTTACGAATTTCAATTCTTTGTTATTTACAACACTTATTTACAATATTACCATAGAATTGTACGTTACAATTTTATTTTATCTCCTTTGACAAATGCGAAAATATCAACACTTTACATCTGCGACAGTGCTTCTCTGATTTGTTGTGTATTTCATTACATTAAATATGCTTGAAAAACACCTTAAAGTTGGTTTGTTAAACGTAGGCTCCCTTGGCACTAACCACGATGATTTTATAGCAGCAGTGGAAAAGCATTCTTTCGATGTATTGGCAGTTAACGAGACTTGGCTACGACCAGGCGAAGAGGGGCGAGCGCCCGCTGTGCCTGGTTACCGCCTACGCCACTCACCACGACCGCTGTCTGTACATGGGGGACGGGGGGGTGGTGTGGGTTTTTATCTCAAACACGGCCTGACCGCTCGTACTTGGTCCATCCCAATTGACCCTAGATACGACACTATCGAACAAATGTGGATTACCCTTACATTAAATGGAAATAAAATTGCTATAGGCACAGCGTATCGTCCCCCACGCTTCGACTTGGACCTCTTTTTCGACGCCATAACTGACTCCATTAGCTCCTTAAAATGTGATCTTACTGAATGCTAACGGGCAAACTAAGAAAGTATGTGAGTTTTTGAATAGCTTGAGCCTAAAACAGCTGGTAAGTTCCCCAACCCATTTCACAGACCATAGCGAAACATTGATTGACCTTGTCTGTACGAATCTGAACCACAAAGGGATATCAGTTGAGCCCTATGGCTCAATAAATGGTCACTCACTTGTTGTGTGCGAATTTAATATTAGGCGTAGTAAATATAAACCACATACAGTTACGTACAGACCCATTAAGCAAATAAACAGAGAAGTGCTAGATAGCGATTTATCGCACATACACTGGGACAACATTTGTGGCTTGCATAATGTGAATGACATGGTTGAGGAATTGAATGGAAACATTTTAAAAATTTACGATGCGCACGCTCCGGTCAAGAAATGTTTAATTAAGGAGCCGTCATATCCGTGGATAACAGATACAATTAAATTAATGATGCACCTGCGGGATGACGCGCTGACCAAGTACCGTAAAACGAAATCCGGGTCCAAAAAGGCATACTACAAGCAGCTGAAATCACTGGTGTTAATTTCCATATTCAGAGAAAAAGTAGCATATTTCAAATTCAATATTAATAACCAAATTAAAGATCCGAAAACACTATGGAAAAATTTAAAAAGCACTGTATTACCAAATAAGCAAATCGAGGACCTTCCCACTCACTTCAGAGATCCAGATGAGATCAATAATCACTTTTTGAGTGTTCCTGGTAGCCCTATCTGCAATGTATCGCAACGCACTTTCTTTGAGTCTCATCGTTATGGTGATGATAGCTTTGCATTTGCATTACAACCAATAACTGCTGATCAGATTCTGCGATACTTCCGTCAACTAAAATCTAACGCTGAAGGCTGTGATGGGCTGACCCTGGATATGCTTTTGCTTACACTCCCACATACACTGAAAGTCATCACTGACATTGTGAACAGCTCAATTGTTTCAGCAACCTTCCCTGACATCTGGAAAATTGCTATCGTTAGGCCATTGCCTAAAAAAACAAATCCAACTGAATTAAAAGACCTTAGGCCTATTAGTATTCTGCCTTGCCTTTCTAAAATTGCTGAAAAGGCAGTATGCCAGCAGCTCTCAAAATATCTAGAGGAGAAACATATTCTGCCTGAGCTACAGTCAGGCTTTCGCAAACAGCGTGGTACGTCAACGGCTCTTTTGGACGTGACGGATAACATTCTGTCAGCACAGGATAAGGGCCTATGCACACTTCTTGTCTTGCTTAATTTTTCGCGGGCTTTTGACTGCATAAATATGGATTTGTTTCTATCAAAGCTTAGCTACTATGGATTTGACCAAAATACGATACACTGGTTCCAAAGCTATCTCACCAACCGTCGGCAGCGTGTGGAAATACGACTGAGCAATGGCTCATCGCTTGTTTCATCACTCACTTCTGTTTACAGGGGAGTCCCGCAAGGCTCAATACTGGGCCCCATCATCTTTATATTGTATTGTGCGGATATCATAACTTCCCTGAAGCGATGTAAGTACCATATTTATGCTGATGACGTACAAGTCTATATCTCCTTTAAGCCTAGTGACTATGACATTGCAATTAAGGATCTAAACGATGATCTTGACAGGATAGCATGTTGGGCTGAAAATAACGGTTTGGTACTTAACCCCAATAAAACCAAATACATGTTGTTTGGAACCAAGAACCAAATTAGTGCTGTGCCGGCAACACTTAACGTTACCCTGCAGGGTGAGTTGGTCAGTCGAGTCAGTGAGCCACGTAATCTGGGTCTCAACATGGACACTGGGTTGAGATACGAAGCGCACGTGGCAGAGTCAGTGCGCATTTGTTTTTACCGGCTTAAGGTCCTCTATAAAATAAGGCCTTATCTGTCAGAGGAACTGCGGATCCAGCTGGCTGAGTCTCTCGTGCTGTCTAATCTGAACTATGCGGACGTAGTTATGGGCCCTCGACTACTGGCAAGAACCGATCGACTGATCCAGAGGGTGCAAAACGCCTGCGCTCGATTCTGCTTCTCAATCCCGCCAAGAAGTCACGTAACGCCATTTTTAAATAACTACTCAATCCTCAAGATGAAATCACGTCGAAAGTTGCACTTGGCATGCCTACTTTTTGGAATAATAAAGTACAAACAGCCGTCCTACCTGTACAATAAACTGAGCTGGATCGCTAGCAGAAGAGAATGCGCAAGTAGACAGTGCTCGCAGCAACTCTCCACTCAATCACACAAGACAGCTGCTTTCAGGGGAAGTTTTAGGTATGCTGCTTCTAAATGCTGGAACAATATTCCCCCGCCGATAAGGAATCTTAAATTTCTTGGAACCTTCAAAGTTCGACTACGGCAGTTTCTTATCGCTTCGCAGAAAGATCTAGGGATGACTGCTTCGAACACGTCCATTATATAACTGGCTGTCGTGTTCTTCCCGAATCAATCTGTCTATTTAGCGTATCACGTGGTTACAACCTGTGAACAAAGGTATAGTGCTTGGGTAGTTTGTGGATCTTTTGTTGGTTGATAGTTATAATACTTACACATGTTATTTACTTACCTATATTTATTTATTGTAAACGCATTTAATTTTAGCCAAATTGTTTTTTTTATTTTATTTTTTTATTCGCACCTACGACAGTATATTATTATAATATTATTTATTTACAAATTATACTGCTTATAACTTGATAAATAATATAAGAATCAAGTATTATTTATATTTACACATTCAAGTATTTAGAATCAAGTAATCAAAACACAATACCATGGGGTCTCAACTCGAACAAATTATAATTAGTCTTAAAAAAAAATCATAGATGGCAGCATAGGTAACAATTATGAAATTAACAATCACTAAAAAGCGTTATACGGCAGATTTAGGCTGAAGTAAGATTAGTAAAAATTAAAACTTCCTAGTTTAATGTTAATTTATCTATTTACAGTCGCAAATCACGTATTTTTAACAAAAACGATAAATTAAGCCTCTTACTTCAAATCGAACCCATAGAATGATAAAAGTAGCCATCTGTCAATCATTTTGTTTATGGCTTTTCGCAATAGATGGCGTTTTACTCAATTTGTCTTGTCATCACAAACTGTAACCACAATCATTAATAATTTATGTTTAGTTGTTTCATTCAAACAACATTTTTTTTTAACCTAGTACGTTACATAGAAATATAAGAATTGAAAAGAATTCAATTAATATGATTTTGGTACAGAATAATATATTTTTTTTTAATTTACTGAACCCGGAACTATAAAACTTTTTATACAATCGGATTGCACAAAACGTTTTAAAAATAGTTCGTTACTCTGTTTGTCAATATCAATTCTGTTTCCGTCATGTCAGACAGTCGATGAGTCGATTTCTTTAGTCGTGTTTCTTTTCTCTGCATGTTCGAATACGTTTTTATTTTCTTCCAACCGACCTGGCTTCGAATTACGGACTTTCGGCAAAGATACCTCCCTATGACTAGACCTGGAACCTGGAAACTGGACAACGATTCTTGAACAAACGACGACCTAAGCTAGTGAAAACGGATTTTGATTTAACCTCAGGCACAGACAATATAACACTCAGGAAATAAAGTGCACCAAATATGCCTCCCATCAAGTGCTCATATTTCAATTGTAATAATACGTCAAAAGATTTCTCAATGTTTCGGTTTCCAACCGGAAGTCGTTTGGCAGTTTGGTTGAGCAATTGTGGTAAGTGTATTTACTACTTACATTTATTATGTATTAGATATTAAAAAGTAAAAATCAAATAGCAAATGACTAAATATGTTCTAAGACGACCCACTGACCAATATGTTAAATATTATAAACACTGGTGTTATATTATGTCAGTCAGCGGGTCATCTTAGGGAATGATGTCTCCTGAACTCGCACATAGTTTGACCATTTTAACTACTCACTGCATAAAATAATTAACATATGAGTACATAGTATGATAAAACATAATGTTACACTACATAAATATTGTGTGATATAAGTTACTATAGCCTATAGCACAGATAATACAATGCTATGCCTATAGGCACTACAAATTGTTTTTTTAAATGTTCCTAATGACTTTATGATTTGGCGTTGAATAAAGAATTGTAATTTTTGATATCCACAAATATATTTGCTAACTGAAACATACTAGCTCAACAATATACATTTAAAATGTGGCCATATATTAGTCAATAACATATTGTTTTTGATTTCAGGAAACATGACGATTACTCACCTTAGTCATCAGGAACTGCGAAATAGATACCTGTGTATTACACATTTTGATGATCACTTCATTATGAATAAAACTGGCATAAGGAAGAGATTGAAACAAATGGCAGTTCCCCACAACTACAAGGATGAGAATGAGCAATTCTCGGTAATGACGCCACATTCACCATCTCCATCAACATCACAAGGTATTTTTTTAAATAGTCACAATTTCACCGTCATTTGTGAGAATTCTGTATGTAAGTTTTCAAGAATGAGAAGTACTGTTCTTGTTATTCTTAAATACAACACATCAATAGTTTGTAACATAGAGACTAGTTTAGCTTACTTTTATACCTTTTTTTTAGCTCACAAAACTTCACCAGTCCTGAAAGTTTTGACTCCAACCAAAGTATACAAGGCACAACAACTGACTAGTAACATTGAAAACAAAGAAGAACCTACTTCTGAATCTGGTGCAACTTTATTTTATGATACACCGAAGAAAAGGAAGTCAACTGACACTCCAAAGTGCAAGAGATTAAAAATGAGCCTACAAATGACCTCCAAGTTGTTAAAAAGAGAAAAAAACAAGTATAATAGACTAACGAAAAAATCTTGTAATAAAAATATAATAGATTTAGAAAAACACCAGTTTAAAAGTGAGGCTTCGAAAATTTTGACAGTCATGCAAATAAAAAAAACTAAAAGACAGTGGAGTAATGCAGAAAAAAAATTTTGCATGTCACTATATTAGGTATAAGTCCCCTGCTGCCTATAAACATTTATTAAATACAGGTATTGTGCTGGCTTCACCAACCACCATTCAACAGTGGCTCCAATCATCAAATTGTTTGCCAGGTTTTAATGAGGATGTGTTTCAAAATATAGAAAAAAAATTTTGTGATCAACCAATAAATTATAGGGCATGTGGTGTTTGCTTCGATGAAATGAGTATTATGGCTGATTTGGAATATACAAAAAAATATGATTTGATTGAGGGATTTGAAGATTTTGGTGACGGTGAGCGTTCCCCGAAGGAAGCAAAGTATGCTTTGGTATTTGTTGCCAGAGGAATTTACGCCAGTTGGAAAATGCCACTAGCTTATTTTTTGTCACATAAAAATGTTAACGCCGACAAATTAGTATTAATTATAAAAAAAATTATAAGCAAATTATTTGAAAGTGGTTTGTTGCCAAAAGTCATCATATGTGATCAAGCTACAACAAATGTCAAAGCAATAAAATCCTTAGGGGCTACCAAAGATGATCCTTTCTTTTTTATTGATGATCGTAAAATTTATTCAATTTTCGATGTACCTCATTTGATTAAAAATATTAGAAACAATTTGCTTGATAACAATTACTATTTAAATGGTAATGAAATTTCATTCAATGATATAATCAACGTTTACAATATCGACAAAACTAATCAAAGCAAATCATTACGAAAATTGACCCCAGTGCACTTAAAACCTAATAACTTTCAAAAAATGAAAGTTAAATTTGCTACACAAATTTTTAGCCATTCAGTATCAGCAGCAATTGAGACTGTAATAGCAAGTGGAGAGCTAAAGAGTGATACGGCAAAACATACGGCTGATTTTGTAAAAATTATGAATGATTTGTTTGATTCTCTGAATTCAAAAAATAAATTTAATAGAAATCCATTTAAATGTGCTATAACAAAGAATAGAAATTCTTGTGTTAACAAAACATTAATTAGAGGCTTAGAAATATTCAGTGATTTAAAAAAAAAAATTGTCAATAAAAATAATGAAACAAAATTCACCCGTCCTCCCTGCTTCGAAGGACTACTGCAGTCTATTAATGCTGTACTTCAGCTCTCCACTGAAGAATTTTTTGAAGGCTCCGAGGTAAGATTTTTAATGACTTACCGCCTCAATCAAGATGTGCTAGAAAATTTGTTTGGAATATATAGAATAAGAGGTGCTTGTAATCGGAACCCTACATCTAGAAGTTTAAGGGCTATATTCCGGTCCCATCTATTAAATAATTTGATTAAATTGGATAATACTAATTGTGAATCTGATCAAGACACCTTTATGTCTACGCCAGCCGAGAATCAGCAGCAAAATACACAGTCAATGCCATCATTGGAGGATCCGCTAGCAATTGCTGGCCCATCGAACGCCGAGCCCTCAAGTGTTGTCATTGATCTCCAACTTGAGGGCGCGGATAAAGAAAATGAACAAGTTCCTAATGTAATTTCGGATGGAGCACCACCCGAAATTACATTAGAAACCTGTTCTATTGTGTATTTTGCTGGCTGGTTAGGCAAAGTGTGTGTAGAAAAATTTGATTGTACTGCATGCAAAAGTGTTTTGATTAATAATGACGTTGATTTAACTGATAAAAAACAATTATTGTTGATTAACAAAACTTATTCTAATTTGACCACATCAACTCTTAAATCTCCAAGTGATTTTTTATCTGATTTAGTAAAAAAATTACTTGATTTGTTTAATGATAGCATTACCATTATTCACAAAATCAATTTGGTATCTGATTTAGTGAAAAAATTTAAAATGAATCTTCCTAATGATTACCATGATTTTAATCACATTGATTTTATAATTACAAAATTATTTGAAGTTAAAATCTATGATTACTGTAAATCAAGAAAGAAATTAATTGAACCAAAATCAAAATTAAGAATACTGCAAAATAAATAAAAGTAATAAAAAAAATTAAAAAACCCGACTGCGGTAAAAACCTTAAATTAAAAAAAAAAACAGAAAAGCTAAAAACAAGCCCATTTTAAATTAAATAAATGTTGGAAACAGACGGGACCACTTATGAGATTGAAAATATAATATTCCCTCTCACAGAGAGGAGGCCTGTGTCCCAGCAGTGGGAACATTATAGGCTGATTATGTTATGTTATTTCCAGCTTTTTGTTTACAAATGTGAAAGATTTCGCAGGCGATTTAGTTCTTGGTACGTGTTTTTTTATGATTTGTCACTTCGAATTACTTTTAACTATATAAGTTCTTTATATTTTTGTAATCACCTTTTTAAAACTCTTTATTTTGATACCCCATTCAATAGGTAAAAAAAAAAAAAAATTTTTTAAGACAATATTGCGCCAAAAATCCGCCATTTTATTCTTTTTTTAATTTGGATGTACCCAGTGTCACTTTCACAGTAAATACGAATCTAACGACACCTCTCAAGCTAAAATCCATCGAGCCGTTCCGGCCGCAGAGCGTGCCAAACAATTATACATAAAGCAGTGTTCATAATCTCAGATAATTACATTCCATCGCTAATTAATCAGTTGTCTACTTTAGTATAATGTATTCTAAGTTGATTTTTGAGTGACTATTTCTAACAAAAAGGTCCTAAAAAGTTTTTGGTTGCAATGGAATTTGAACTTTGTTATGTATGTCATTCGGTTTGTTGTTCCATAACTTGAAAATTATCTCAAATTCCTGGCTCTAATATACATACATACTCTCGAAAAACCCTCCTTCTGGCGCAGTCGGGTAATAATCTAATAGCCTTAACATTGTTAATTACAATTTTATTAAACTTTATCTGTTGAACTGACTTAGGTACTTATAACTTTGACATCAATTAATTAATTTGTTTTTTAAACATATCCTTATGCATGACATCTTATTTGTTGTTACTATTTTTTTCTTTTTTAAATGTTATCTAATTAAAATAATAACATTGTGCAGGTTAAAACTAAATATTTGCACACCATATGTAATTGTAGAATGTAAAGGGGCCATTATAGTTTTAAGATCATACATTGTAAACCTACATTCTGGCAAATAAATGGATTTGATTTGACACAGATGCCTTGTTTTGGCCTAATCAACCAGTGAAATTCTCGGTAGTGGGTTTTTTCAAAATTCTAATGATGCAGTTTTAGTTTTTGTCAAAATCAAGGGCTGAACTCCTTTGACGACTTTTTTCGATTTCACGAAGAAGCCTATCTTAAAAAATCATTCTGGATATTATAAACTAGCTGTGCCCCGCGGTTTCACCCGCGTTATTTTGAGGAAAAACCTACTAAAATAATTATACATTATTCCTTAATACATTACTTTAAGAAGCTATTTAAAGTACATCACGCTATGATCACTGCAGGCCTACCACGAGCTCTTAAAGCGATCCATTTTAGGACCTAAACTGAACTGTTCTGCTAATTCGTACCATGCCGTCCGTTTAACGATTCAATTTAGGCCGTGCCATCTGACAGCGATTTTCCCAAACTGAGTCGCAAGTTTTGGTTTAATTCATACTTGTTTGGGACCATGACGTCCATAGAGCAGCTCAAGCGATGCAGTTTAGGAACCTAAACTGAAATGTCTTGTTTTTGAATCGTTTTTAATTAGATCATGGTAGGCCACCTGATCAGTAATGACCGGCCGCCTTGCAGTTATTTTAAAACTGATATCCTAAGATGTTCATTGAAATCAAATGATGTAGGTCTGTACGGCAATTTTGTTCAAAATTAAACTGTTGTGTTGTGTTTTGTACTTTGAGATGAATAACGTATTTATTTGGATAAGGATATCATATTTATAATATAATATCATGTTTATAAAAACACCTTCGCAAATAATACATTATTTTAGAATAAATTTCATTACCATAAAAATGGTTATAGTGGACACAAATGCTGTCGCGGACTTTTTTAGAACTTTTAAAGGGGGGGAACAATTCTGAATTCCGTCATACATGATTTTTGCACTAACCGTTTTCGCCGCGCCGCGCATATTTTCATGTAATGTTTTTTTGGCTGGTAATAAAAAATGTGGCATCTACTGATCACTTTGTAACATCCTATCAGTTGATTGTACTTGATTGAAGTATTAAAATATTTTTCTAAAAATATTCCGTTCGTTTTTATTTTATTTATGTAGATAGGTACAGACGCCAGCACATCTAGGTACCCGAAACTGTCAAATTTTCCCAATCAACTTTGAACCTAATGCTTTAGCGATAAAGTTGAAAATCTGTTAAAGAAATTTGACAGATTCTAGTATAGTAGCTTGATGTGCTGGCGTCTGTACCTAGTACCACAGCTACTTGTATTATTTTCTCCTACTCCTCGTACCTACCTACTTACCTACTCCGTTTTTTCAAGTTGGTTAACAACAACCAACTTGAAAAAAACTACAAAGTGAAAAATAAATTATTTCGGAAGTCGGTGTCGTTGGTTCCGCATTTTCGTTTTTTGACACCGACTTCCAAATTAAAGTAATTTTTCACTTTGTAGTGTTTTTTTTGAAGACCGTTGTTTTTTTGTAAAAAAGTTTTAATTTTTCACTTTTTAGTTGTACGTACCTACAGACGTCAGCACATCAAGCTACTACAATCTGTCATATTTTTTTAATAGATTTTTAACTTTTATCGCGAAAGTTTAAGGGGGAAGTGCCAGGGTAGCCCGCGAAATTCAAATTTACTTACGTTTTTCGCAATTTTCAGATCGGTGTCAGGTTGTATTTTGATCAAAAGTTGATTCGCGACTATAACAGGTACGTATTTACAGAATTATAATCATTAGAATCATTAATACATCTTTCTAAGTTAGATTTGTACCACGACAACAAATCTCTTATGGAAAACTGCTTAGTGGTACAAATCTAACTTAGAAAGATGTATTAATGATTCTAATGATTATAATTCTATGAATACGTACCTGTTATTGTCGCGAATCAAATTTTGATCAAGATACAACCTGACACTGGCCTGCAAATTGCAAAAAACGTAAGAAAATTTGAATTTCGCGGTCTACCACTGCGCATTCACCTTAAGGTTCAAAGTTGATTGGGAAAATTTGACGGTTTCGGCACAGATAATATAATACTCTAGGTTTCGGGTAGCTTGATGCGCTGGCGTCTATATCTACCCCACACGAATTTTATTAACACTAGTTGCTATGTAAATATCAGTTAAAACATCATCAGTATAAACTAAGTAAAACTACCCAAGCAAAGTTAATCAAATTTATATGGGACCACCCCTCAGGCATACCTTATCCATTAAAACTTTTTTACAAAAAAAAACAACCGACTCGGTGTCGTTGGTTCCGCATTTTCGTTTTTTGACACCGACTTCCGAAATTAAAGTTATTTATCATTTTGTAGTTTTTTTTGAAGTCGGTTGTTTTTTTTGTAAAAAAGTTTTTATTTTTCACTTTTTAGTTGTACCTACTCCACATAAATTCAAATAACACTAGTGCATTGAAGAATTGAAGACACCGACTAGAAGAATCATCAAAATTCGCATAGAAATGCCGGAGATGCAGTACATTTATGCATATAACATCGTACATGAGAATAATTACATAATGTATTAAATACTAAAGCCTTCCTGAAAGTATGTAGATCACATTAGTGAAAGAATTATCAAAATTGGTTCATTAGTTTTTGAGGAAATCGCGGACATACAAACATACATACATACGGGTCGAATACAGAACCTTTTTTGAAGTCCTACCTACTCATCGTAACATTCGCCATAGCGACCACTTAGATTTTAGTAAGTTACCGCGGAAGAGTATTATACGCATTTACAGCTGCACGAATAAATAGATAGATACCAATGTGCCGCATGCCATAAAAATAAAACATACTTAATTTTTATTTGACTTCGCAAATACGTCGCCTCCTATTAAAGCTGAAAATTGCTAGCTCAATCACACAAATGAAACTATACGATCTCGCCAACTCAAGATAATTTTTGTTGTACTTGTCCTTGAATGCACGGTGCGATGTCATACATACTCAATGATCTCTGTAGAGAATCTATCGTAGGATCATAGTAAAACAACGCCATCTAGTAGTATCGAAGCCACCTAGCATCGGTGACACCTAGTATCTAGGTCGACTCCTAGATGGCGTTGTAAAACTACAGTCTCCGGCAATTAGATGCTGCCATCTTTTAAAAAAATGGAGGAACGAAAATAGCCAGCTGAATAGCCAGACTTAGGGAGGTATCATTTCTTTGTATGGGATTGGGTATCTGTACTAGAGTATTATATTATCTGTGACAATACTAACACATTTGCGAACAAGAACGTTTTCCAACGCAAAACGTACTGTAGAATACATAATTAAAGTGTCGGGTATACGTACAAAACTTCACTCTGCACTTAACACCTGTCACAACACTAATTTATCTCGTCTGCTCAACGTCCGTGTGTCACTACAGGGATCCAGCAGAATATCAGCGTCAGGTACATCTGCCTGACACATGCTGAGCTGGACTCCCATTTGGTGCAACCTTGAGACGCACACCGCACTGTGCATATTTCGTTATTAATTTAATTTAATGTTAAGTTTTCATCATAGTGTCTTTTATTTCGATACCTATGTATGTTTTTTTTTTCTCTTTTTGTTTTTATATCGGCACCTTTTTTTATATTAAGTTCATGTGGGTAATTGGTTATCATATTTTAATATTGTACTTTTGTGTGTTGTGCTTTCTTTTGTATGCGCCAAATAAATGGTTTATCTATCTATCTATCTAATACCGCACACTCACCGTAACAGATCGTAAACCAGTTGATGGATTTAAATATAAACATATTAAGAGTAAATGGTAAATACCAGCTGTTTATGGAAAATAATTTCAGTGTGTATGCAATATATGGGTGAAAACTCATCAAGTTCATACATTGGTACAACCAACCAGTGTATGCAATAAATGGGTGAAAACTCATCAACATTAAGATGTTATGTGTAATATCTAGTTTTAATTCCGTGTAATAAAAACCCAGGCTTGGATGCTGGAAGCAATCTCACCTTCCCACGCTCATGCATATGCTGATGCAAGAAAGGTACATGCAAATGCAAACATGTAGGAAAATGAGGATAGCATGCCACACAACCGAACCTATACTCGACACGTGTTTCACCCCTCCACGGGGCATCCTCAGGAGATGTTGACTCGTCGACCGCTAGTCGTAAAGTGAGCTCAACGCACGGCTCTCCCCGCCTTATATACCCTACCGATGACGCACGGTACCGGTCAACACAAACGTCACGAAGACGTATGTGTCGAACTACCTGCAACTATACTTAAAAGCGGTGAGGTGACCAAGCTTGTTTGTTCATTCAGCAGTGCGTAGCTGGTGTTATTATTATATTTAGAGATTTCTAACTGTTCCAACACACACAACCGGAAACCCTTATCACACACATGCAAAATGTTATATGTATTGTTGTCGCTCAAGGAATGGCCGGTATCGATTAAATGTTTTGCGAAATGAGATTTTTCTGGATGGCCATTCCTGTAAGCGGCAACATGTTCCCTATACCGTACTTCAAAATTACGGCCTGTCTGACCTACATAGACCCCGCTGCAATCATTGCATACTAATTTATAAACACCGGATTTTTTTGAATTTTCTAACTTATCTTTACCGTTACACAGATTACGCAAATTTTGGTCTGAACGAAAAGCAACGTAAATGTCATGTTTTCTAAGAATATTCGCGATTTTATCGGATAAAGGGCCTATGTAAGACAGACTACCGACATACTTGTTAACCCTCCTTTTGGCGGAAATATTCGTTATTGAAGCGAAAATAACTCTGTTGCATGCAAATACGTGTTAGATTCAGAAGGTCATATATTTCTCCAGGATGTAAACGTTGTCTCTCCAAAAGGTTCCCCAAGATACGTAAACACTCTTCAAATGGGACATTTGTAAATAAAACAAAAAAAAAAAAAAAAAAATCTTGGGGAACCTTTTGGAGAGACAACGTTTACATCCTGGAGAAATATATGACCTTCTGAATCTAACACGTATTTGCATGCAACAGAATTATTTTCGCTTCAATAACGAATATTTCCGCCAAAAGGAGGGTTTAGCAATGGGATCACCTTTAAGTCCATTAATGGCGGAAATATTTATGAACCACTTTGAATGCAAATATGTGGTGGGCGAGCCCAACATCCTGTTTTATTATAGATATGTGGATGACGTAATTATCTGTTGGACGGGTACTATTCGACAAATGGATAATTTTGTCAGTAAGCTCAACACTTCCCATCCCAAAATAAAATTCAAATTAGAATTAGAATCCGACCAGTCCCTCAATTTTTTAGATCTAACTATAACTAGAGAAAAAAACAAACTCGATTTCCAAATTTATCGAAAACCCACTCACACCGACACAACAATTCCCGCTTCTTCCTGTCACCCATTACAACACAAGCTAGCAGCTTTTCGCAGCTATGTCCACCGTTTAATGTCAGTCCCGCTGTCCACGGATAATTACGACAAGGAACTTAACATATTATATCAAATCGCGATTTCAAACGGGTATTCCAAACAAGTCATTGATAATATAATTAAAAATAAACAGGATGACAGGGTTCGCTCACTACTTTATGCATGTCCCATCGAATCAATTAACAAGTATGTCGGTAGTCTGTCTTACATAGGCCCTTTATCCGATAAAATCGTGAATATTCTTAGAAAACATGATATTTACGTTGCTTTTCGTTCAGACCAAAATTTGCGTAATCTGTGTAACGGTAAAGATAAGTTAGAAAATTCAAAAAAATCCGGTGTTTATAAATTAGTATGCAATGATTGCAGCGGGGTCTATGTAGGTCAGACAGGCCGTAATTTTGAAGTACGGTATAGGGAACATGTTGCCGCTTACAGGAATGGCCATCCAGAAAAATCTCATTTCGCAAAACATTTAATCGATACCGGCCATTCCTTGAGCGACAACAATACATATAACATTTTGCATGTGTGTGATAAGGGTTTCCGGTTGTGTGTGTTGGAACAGTTAGAAATCTCTAAATATAATAATAACACCAGCTATGCACTGCTGAATGAACAAACAAGCTTGGTCACCTCACCGCTTTTAAGTATAGTTGCAGGTAGTTCGACACATACGTCTTCGTGACGTTTGTGTTGACCGGTACCGTGCGTCATCGGTAGGGTATATAAGGCGGGGAGAGCCGTGCGTTGAGCTCACTCCAGCCTGTACTCGTCGTCTTATCGGGTATGCCGGCCCGACTGGATTGGCTAGTGGCTCACTGCGACTAGTACGATCCTACGCTAAAGTACTAGTTGTTCCGCGCGGACCGCACATTTTAACCTGCTCGTCTTGTGTTTGCGCGAGCACCTCCAAGGCACTCGTGCGAACACAGGGGGAGCCCCCACCGCGCTGCCCGGCGGATCCCCGCCGCAGCGGTCGCGGAGGTCACCACACCGGCGATGTCGAAACCCGGCAAGCGCGGCTCCCTGGGCCGCGATGCCGGGTCTCAGGAGCTCCGTCCGGCGTTGGATCGGACGACGTCAATGCCGAATATCGGCGATGCGTCGTCCGGTGCGCCGCCGGCCGGACGGAAGAAGAAGGAAGAAGAAGGAAGAGGGGGGGGTACGGGAGCCGCAGTAGCTGCCGGCCCACCGACGTCATCGGCGCCTGCGCGCGTTGCGCCAACGCCATCGACGAGCCGCCAGCACGCGGTACCCGTCCGCCCCGCAGCGTTCCGCCCGGTGCCAATACAGGCTCCGGGGCCCGCCGCGCACACAGGCCGCGCGCAGCAAGCGCGCGCCACAGTGCCGCCCGCACGCGTACCTGCGCCCGCTGCGCGAGGCGCGGCGCCCGCGCGCACCTCTGCGCCGCCAACCGCGCGCGCAGTCGCGCAGCAAGTGCAGCCAGCGCTGCCGGCGCACACATCCGCGCGTCCCCGCGCACCCCCGGCGCGCGCTGCCGCGCCGCCAATCTTTGCGTCCCCGCCCGCGCCCCTCGGGGCCGCGTCGGCGGCGACGCCAAAACAAGCCGTGCCAGCTCCGCGCACAGCCGCGCCCGGTCCCCGCTTCTCGCTGGCGGGACCGGCGATGGCAGAGCGGGAGCGGTCGGCGTTGCAGACGCCGCAGGCGCCCGCTTCACCGGCGCCCCCCAGGGCCTCCGCCTTCGACTCGCCCGCCATGCTGTCGGCATGCTCCTCACGCGTGGGGTCGAGCATGTCGCTGGCATCGGTGAGCTCGGCCGCGTCCGGTCGCGAGGACGTGTCGCGAGATACGTCCCTGCGATCCGGGCGGTGGCCCACCCAGGGAGGAGCAGCCTCCGCGCCCCGCACACCGGCGCCACCAGCAGCGTCACCCATACCGCCGCCGCCCGGTTTCGGGTTCGAGTTTGACCCCAGCGGCGCCGGAGGAGCTCGGGTGAGACCGCCGCCGAGGAAGAGGCGAAGCGGTACTGCCTCGACCCGCCGCGGCCACAGCGCGAACGCGCGCCGCGGGGTCGGGCCGCGCCTACTTCGCCCACCTTCGCCGACGCGGCACGGCGCACGCCGCCGCCGCCGCCGCAGTCGCCCACACAAGGGGTGAGTTTTTCAAATTTACCCCCTGCCCCCACTACGGACACCGCACCCCCTGCTGCCGCCCCCGGCGCCTCTACGTCGACGACGAAACAGAAGCCGGGGAAGAAGCCGAGATACCCGCCGCTGGTAGTGGAGAGGCTGCCTAACTGGGCCGCCCATTTCCGGGCCATCGCCGCCAAGCTGGGCCGGCCGCCTAACGCTCGACCCTACGGGACCGGGGTACGCTTCACCCCGGACACCGAGGACGAGTACCGGCTGGTCCAGCGGTACCTGACTGGCCTGGAGAAGGAGAGCGGCGTATCTTGGTTCGCCTACTCACTGCCAGCGGAGCGTAACCTGAAGATCGCCATCAGGGGGCTGCCACCGGACACGGACCCCCAGGAGATCGAGGAGGAACTCCGGGCGTTGGGGTACCAGCCGGAGTACGTGCGCCACATTAAGGGCGCACAAGGAAGACCCGGCTGCGTGTTCCACGCCGTCCTAAAAAAGACGCCCGACGTCCGGGGAATCTTCGACACCACCGTATTTATGTACATGCGGGGTGTCAAGATAGAAGCTTGGCGGGGCAAACGTGGGCCCGCCCAGTGCCACCGGTGCCAAAAGTTCCGGCACAGCTCGCACCAGTGCCACCGACCGCTCGCTTGCGTCCGATGCGGAGGGGAGCACGTGGCACGTGACTGCCCGCGCCCGCGGGAGGAGCCGGCCACCTGCGTCAATTGCGGTGGCCCGCACCCCGCGTGCAACAACAAGTGCCCCGTGTTCCAGGCGGAGACCCGGAACAAGCGAGCGGGGACCACCGCCATTACCACCACCGCGCGCCGGCCCCTAGCGGCCACCGAAGGGCCGCAAATGGTGGAGCAAGAGGCCCAGAGCGCCACGCTAATGGCGGCGGCCAATGGGCCCACAGATAGGAGCCAAGCCACCTCCTCGAAGCGGAGAAGGAAGAAGGGGCGCGGGGGTAAAGGAAAGGGGAAGAAGTCCCAACCCCCCCCCCCGGCGACACAGGAAGAAATTCCTAAGGCCGCAGACCCTGCCTTGTCCGAGGCGCAGGTCGTTAACAACAACAACGTACCTACAACTAGCGCCGGCGCTGCGCCGCGGCAGCAAGCGGAACAAAAACAGTTCGCTCAGAGAGGGAGCCGCGGCGCCTCCGGCGCTACTGCTACTACTACGAAACAAGAATTTACGACCTGCGCCATCAAGTTATTGATGGACCTTATAAAGGCCATAAGGCAGGGTCAAGACATAGAGACGGTCATCCTTGATGGCCTGGCCACGTTACTCACCTTGTACCATGGCTAGGCCATTAAGGGTGATTCACTGGAACGCCCGCGGCCTTAGAGGAAAGGTCGCCCCCCTCCGCCATCTCCTGAGGGAACAGGACATCGACGTGGCGCTTATAAGTGAGACCCTACTAGGACCCGAAGATAGGGTCAGGGTCCCGGGGTACCACCTATATAGGAAGGACGAAAGGTCGGCCAACGTTAAGTACCGTGGTCTGGCGGTACTAGTGAGGCGAAGAGTCGTCCATCAGGAACTCCCCTTGCCGTCGATTAGCAGCTTCTACGCCCTGGGTGTGCAGCTGCACGTAGCCGGCGAGGACATCAACATCTACGCCTGCTACAAGCCGCCCGCGGCTCGCCTGGACCTTACCGAGCTGCGGGCCCTGCTTGTAGACACCACTCGTGCCACCATCCTCGCCGGCGACTTGAACTGCAAGCACCCGGCGTGGAACTGCTACACCACGAATACCGAGGGGAGACGGCTCCTAGCGGACTCGGAAGCCCTCGGCTATACGGTGTCCGGCCCAGAGACACCAACCCACTATCCGGACGCCACACTCTACATGCCGGACGTGCTGGACATCGTAGTCCACCGGGGGCTGTGGTGCCAGATCACACAGCAAGTGATAGACGACGAGTTACAGTCGGACCACCAACCTGTACTCGTCGTCTTATCGGGAAGGCCGACCAGACTGAAACCCATAGCGCCACGTCGAACCACGGACTGGACAAAGTTCGTGGAAAAAGTGGAGACCACCACGCCGACTCGGCCTATTGTCACCTCCGCGGACGTTGATAAGACAGCGGATGACGTCACTGCTTGCATACAGAGCGCCTTAGAAACGGCGACAGCACGCAGCCGCAGGGGAGAGTGCTATTGCCGCCCCTGCCGGCGCACATTAATGCAATGATCGCCGAGAAGAGGCGCATTCGCAAGCAGTGGCAACAATTAAGATGCCCTACATTAAAGAGAGAGCTCAACCGTCTCGCGGAGAAGGTGAAGGCCGAGTTACAGGCGCTCACCACCGCGGGCTGGGAGGACAGAATTGAAGCTACAGCTGACAGCTGGCCGTCACTACACAAGTTGTGCGGCCAGCTAACGAATACCCCAGCCCCGGTGCGTCCGCTGCTCAACAGCGACGGGGCGCTCAAGTATGTAGCGGAGGACCGGGCGGAGGTCTTCGCCGAACACCTGGAGCGTCAGTTCCGCCCCAACCCGACCAGCGACACCGACCATGTCGCAGCAGTCGAGCAACACCTGGGAGACTACTTCGCAACGCCGATAGCTCCCGATGAGGACCCAGTCTTCTTCTCGCCTGGCGCAGTTAGACGCGCCATCCTTAAGACGAAGCCTAGGAAGGCCCCCGGTGCCGACGGTATCACCAACGCAGTGCTGCGCCGCCTGCCCTACCGTATGGTAGCAGCGCTGGCGCGCCTGTTTACGGCGATACTGCGCACGGGGGCCTTTCCGGCCTCGTGGAAGGAAGGGCGCGTCATAATGCTGCCCAAGGCGGGAAAGGACATACTGAAGCCGGAGAGCTATCGGCCAATCACGCTGCTGCCAACGGTCTCCAAGGTGTTCGAAGCACTCCTGCTGCGACACCTGCAACCGCACATCGCGCCGCGCCCGGAGCAGTTTGGGTTTCGGGCGGAGCATAGCACGACGCTCCAGCTGTCGAGGGTACTGCACCACCTCGCAGCCGCGCTCAACAAGAAGGAGTACTCGGTGGCAGTATTCCTCGACATGGAGAAGGCCTTCGACCGTGTGTGGCACGAAGGCTTGATATACAAGTTGGCCACCTCAGACGCGCCCCGTCGCGTCGTCAAGGTGGTCTCCACTTTTCTCACCAACAGGACCTTCAGGGTGGTGGTCGACGGGGCGCTCTCCAGCGCCCGCCCGGTGCTCGCGGGTGTACCGCAGGGCAGCTGCGTGTCGCCGGCGTGTTACTCACGTTACACCGACGACATCCCCACCACATCGGACGCCATGCTCGCGCTGTACGCAGACGACGCCGCGTACATTACTACATCGCTTAATGCGAAGTACGCGGCGGTCAAGATGCAGCGCGCGCTCGACAGGCTGCCCGACTGGCTGTCTAGGTGGCGGCTGTCGGTTAACGTGGGTAAGACGCAGGCGATGGTCACCGGCTTCGCGCCTCTCCCACCACCCTTGAAGCTGCAGGGAGCCGACATCGCGTGGTCGCCCCGGGTCAAGTACCTGGGGGTCACCATCGATCGTCGGCTCACGATGGGGCCACACGTCCGCTCGGTCGCCGCAAGGGGTAGGGTCGCCCGCAACCTCCTCAAACCGGTGCTCTCGTCCCGCATACCGGCGCGCGTCAAGTTGGGCGTGTACAAGTTGTACGTGCGCCCAATCTTGACGTACGCCGCCCCGGCATGGTTCGCCCTCACGAGCGAGTCGAGCCGAAAGCTGCTCCGCACGCAACAAAGTCAAGCGTTGCGGACCATTGTTGACGCTCCTCGTTTCGTGAGGAACGATGTAATCGTACGGGACCTCGGGATAGAGAGCCTGGACGAGTTTGTGCGGCGACTCGCGAAGGGAATGTTCGCGCGTGCCGACGCATCTGCCTGGCGTCATGTCCAGGACATTGCGCCCTGGCACGCGCGCCCCCCCGACGCGAGACCCTTGCCCCGCGACCTGGTAGCGGACGACGACCCCATCGCACCGGATTGACGCCTCAAGTGAGCCGCACCCAGGTTACACGCGGCTCACTTGAATCAACTGAACTCCACATATTACACACACATTCGTTGCGTAGCGTGTGCTAGGTTAATATAGGCACGTTACGTAGGAGGACACGGCGTGGCATACGCTGGCAGAGTGTGCCGCTTGGGAGGAGCCGCGCCGTGCCCTCATCTCAGAAGTAGGCAGTGACCTGTCGCTGCCGGCCGTGGTCGAGTCGATGGTCGGCAGCGAAGAGTCCTGGGACGCGGTGGTTTCCTTCTGCGAAACAGTCGTCTCGCAGAAGGAGGCTGCGGAAAGGGAGAGGGAGATCTCGTCCACTCACCCGGCCCGCAGCAGGCGCACCGGGCGTCGGCGGAGGGCAGACAATGCCCTCTTCCAGCCCCCCTAAATGGGTCCAGGGGCGACGGACTCGGGGACGTCCGTCGCCCCCCACACACTAGGACCCGAGGTGGCGGCGCGTAGTGTTCCACGCGCGCCCCTGTTAGACGTCACGGGGGGAGTCAAACACCTCACTCCCCCCCCCTGACCCGAGGAGGCCCGCAATTGCGGGGGCACCAGCCGGGGGTTGCGGAAGGATCGTACGTTCCCGCGACCCCCGGCGTAGGTGTGAGATGGAACACCGGGGTGGTTTTTAGTCAGTAAGAGTCTGACAGACCCCGTCGCCCGCCCCAGGGCGGCGGACATCCATGAGGATTTTCCACCCCGGAAACAAAAAAAAAAAAAAAAAAGGCACGTTACGTAGCGAGCGCAGCCACTCACCACTATACAGACGCTCGAACTCACACGCGTAGGCGCAGCGCGGGCCGCGACACGCGTAGACACTGAGCGGTGTCACACAGTACAATACCGCTCACACACACATGACTGCTCCTTAGCCCGGACCGTAACCGGCTAGCTCTGGAAGCGGGGCGGGCGGGAGCAAAACACCTATATTCTGTAGGAGCGTCGAGTCGGCACCTCCGTCGCTGGTCGTCCTCCGCCGGGCCTCCCCCAGGCAACTGGGGGTCTCACCTGGCGGGGACAGACCGCCGAGGTGTCGTGAAGAAAGCGGCGCTGTATGAATCAGCGTCGCGGCGCGCCTACAGAAAAACAACATGCAACCACTCACATGACCGCACGTAAATTACGTGCGGCCAAAAAAGCCGCAGGCCATTACGCAGCCGACATAGGGAGGGGCCTGTTTTTGCAGGCCACCGTATTGCCTCCGCGGCCGGGGGGCTCAGCCCCGGAACCGCTCGCCACGCCCCCTGACGGGGGCGTCGCGATCTCTACGAGCCGGCCCGACTGAAGCCCGTAGCGCCACGTCGACTCACGGACTGGACAAAGTTCGTAGAGGAAGTAGAGACCACCACGCCGACTCGGCCTATCGTCACCTCCGCGGACGTGGACGAGACAGCGGACGAAGTCACTGCTTGCATACAGAGCGCCTTGAAAACGGCGACTAGCACGCAGCCGCAGGGGAGAGTGCTATTGCCGCCCCTGCCGGCGCGCATTGATGCAATGATCGCCGAGAAGAGGCGCATACGCAAGCAGTGGCAACAGCTCAGATGCCCAACACTAAAGACGCAGCTGAACCGTCTCGCGGAGAAGGTTAAGGCCGAGCTCCAGGCGCTTACCACCGCGGGCTGGGAGGAAAGGATCGACGCCACGACGGACAGTTGGCCGTCGTTACACAAGCTGTGCGGCCAACTCACGAGTACCCCAGCCCCGGTGCGTCCGCTGCTCAACAGCGACGGGGCGCTTAAGTATGCAGCAGAGGACCGGGCGGAGGTCTTCGCCGAACACCTGGAGCGTCAGTTCCGCCCCAACCCGACCGGCGACACCGAACATGTCGCAGCAGTCGAGAAACACCTAGGAGACTACTTCGGCACGCCGAGAGCTCCCGATGAAGACGCCATATTTTTCTCGCCGGGCGCAGTCAGACGCGCCATCCTTAAGACGAAGCCCAGGAAGGCCCCCGGTGCTGACGGTATCACCAACACAGTGCTGCGCCACCTGCCGTACCGTATGGTAGCGGCGCTGGCGCGCCTGTTTACGGCGATACTGCGCACGGGGGCCTTTCCCGCTTCGTGGAAGGAGGGGCGCGTCATCATGTTGCCCAAGGCGGGGAAAAACATCCTGAAGCCGGAGAGCTATCGGCCGATCACGCTGCTGTCGACCGTCTCCAAGGTGTTCGAAGCACTCCTGCTGCGACATCTCCAACCCCACATAGCGCCGCGCCCGGAGCAGTTTGGGTTCCGGGCGGAACATAGCACGACGCTCCAGCTGTCGAGGGTACTGCACCACCTCGCAGCCGCAGCCAACAAGAAGGAATACTCGGTGGCAGTATTCCTCGACATGGAGAAGGCCTTCGACCGTGTGTGGCACGACGGCCTCGTCTACAAGATGGCCACATCCGGCGCGCCCCGTCGCGTTGTAAAAGTGGTCTCTACTTTCCTCTCCAACAGGATTTTCAGGGTGGTGGTCGACGGGGCGCTCTCCAGCGCCCGCCCGGTGCTCGCGGGTGTACCGCAGGGCAGCTGCGTGTCGCCGGCGTGTTACTCGCGTTACACCGACGACATCCCCACCACTCCGGACGCAATGCTCGCGCTGTACGCAGATGACGCCGCGTACATTACTACATCGCTCAATGCGAAGTACGCGGCCGTCAAGATGCAGCGCGCGCTCGACACGCTTCCCGAGTGGCTGTCCAAGTGGCGGCTGTCGGTGAACGTGGGTAAGACGCAGGCGATGGTCTCCGGGTCCGCGCTCCTCCCACCACCCTTGAAGCTGCAAGGAGCCGACATCGCGTGGTCGCCCCGGGTCAAGTACCTGGGGGTCACCATCGATCGTCGGCTCACGATGGGGCCACACGTCCGCTCGGTCGCCGCACGGGGTAGGGTTGCCCGCAACCTGCTCAAACCAGTGCTCTCGTCCCGCATTCCGGCGCGCGTCAAGTTGGGTGTGTACAAGTTGTACGTGCGCCCAATCTTGACGTACGCCGCCCCGGCATGGTTCGCCCTCACGAGCGAGCCGAGCCGAAAGCTACTCCGCGCGCAGCAAAGTCTGGCGCTGCGGACCATAGTAGGCGCGCCTCGTTTCGTGAGGAACGATATCATTCACCGGGACCTCGGGATTGAGAGCCTGGATGAGTTTGTGCGGCGCCTCGCGACGGGAATGTTCGCGCGTGCCGACGCATCCGCCTGGCCCCATGTCCAGGACATTGCGCCCTGGCACGCGCGCCCCCCCGACGCGAGACCCTTGCCCCGCGACCTGGTAGCGGACGACGACCCCATCGCACCGGACTGACGCCTCAAGTGAGCCGCACCCAGGTTACACGCGGCTCACTTGAATCAATAGAACTCCACACTTTATTACATACATTTCGTTGCGTAGCGTGTGGTAGGTTAATATAGGCACGTTACGCAGCGAGCGCAGTCATTCATCACTGTACAGACGCTTAAACTCACACGTGACCGCGCAGTGCGGGCTGCGGGCGCGTAGACACTGGGCGGTGTTACACAATACAATACCGCTCACACACACACGACTGCCTCTTAGCCCGGACCGTGACCGGCTAGCTCTGGAAGCGGGGCGGGTGGGGGCAAAACACCTAACTCTGTAGGAGCGTCGAGTCGGCACCTCCGTCGCTGGTCGTCCTCCGCCGGGCCTCCCCCAGGTAACTGGGGGTCTCACCTGGCGGGGACAGACCGCCGAGGTGTCGTGAAGAAAGCGGCGCTGTATGAATCAGCGTCGCGGCGCGCCTACAGAGAAACAACATGCAACTATTCACATGGACGCACGTAACTTATTTACGTGCGGCCAATATTTCGTCAGGCCACTGACGCCGACCTAATGAGGGGCCCGTATTTACGGGCCACCGTGTTGCCTTTCGCGGCCGGGGGGCTCAGCCCCGGTACCGCTCGCCACGCCCCCTTACGGGGGCGTAGCGATCTCTGTACGTTGAGCTCACTTTACGACTAGCGGTCGACGAGTCAACATCTCCTGAGGATGCCCCGTGGAGGGGTGAAACACGTGTCGAGTATAGGTTCGGTTGTGTGGCATGCTATCCTCATTTTCCTGCATGTTTGCATTTGCATGAGGGCGGGAGGGTGGGACCTTTCTTGCATCAGCATATGCATGAGCGTGGGAAGGTGAGATTGCTTCCAGCATCCAAGCCTGGGTTTTTCCCAAATCCCAATCCAAAACTAGATATTACACATAACATCTTAATGTCATGGATTTCCGTAAAGTAACGCCTGATTCCATAATATAAAACTCATCAAGTTCATACATTGGTATAACCAACCAGTGTATGCAATAAATGGGTGAAAACTCATCAAGTTCATACATTGGTATAACCAAACAGTGTATGCAATAAATGGGTGAAAACTCATCAAGTTCATACATTGGTATAACCAACCAGTGTATGCAATAAATGGGTGAAAACTCATCAAGCTCATACATTGGTATAACCGACCAGTGTATGCAATGTAACAAAACAAATCAAGTGTGAACTATCAAAATTGTGCCAAAAATATGTTAATATTTAGCAGCAAGTATTGTGCTAAAAAATATGCTAATATTTAGCAGCGTGATTAAACAAAATAGCGTGATAAATCGTTTCAAGTCCCTGCCTGAAAACACTGCAGAAAAAGGGCAAATAAAAGAAAACCTCTAACGTCTCGTTAATAATTTTTTATTAACAACAAAGTTTGCCAAGTTTAATGATGTTCAATAAGATATCACTTTTGATAATACCACTCCTTCAGTTAGTCAGCCTAACAGCAAATCCCCATTCCTTTGGAACCAAAGATAAATAATAAATTAGGCGAACTTATAGTAATGGACGTAATTGAACCTGTAAATAAACCTTCTTGGATTTCTCCGATGGTACCGGTTTTAAAGCCTGATGATGTTATTCATATTAGTTTGAATAATTATGCGTAGGGGGAGTCCCCCGAGTACGGGACACTTAAGGTTTTTAAAGAAAAAGAGTATAAAATAATATTTTTTTATTAAGTTGCTTCTTATTTAAAACCACTTAGTAATGTTAAGCATTAAACTAAATCAACATAAACGATTATTAATTACTAATTAAGCACTAAAAGGAACTATTCATTGAACATAGTTTTTGGTATCATTGAAATTTGGCACACAGTACCGGACAGGTTTAATTTCAAACCCCTATGATCGGACAACATCCAAAACTTAAACTTATAAATTCTTCTTATTACAAAATAATCAGTCGTGAATACGTGAAACATTCTAAACCACTTAATCATCATAAACATTGAAATAAAATAGACAAATAAACATAAACATTGACAATCCAAGAATTTTATGAGAAATTAAAATAATTTGCAATGATCACAAATATAAGCATCTGAACACTCGGGGATATCAGCACAGGCCTCATGTGCCCAACCCTTACACAAGCCGCATTGAATCCAGTCTTCATCATAGTCTTCACAACACACAACACAGGAATATTTCACTTGGTTATCTTCAACTGCTTGTTTAGCTTTTGTTTTCTTTATTTTCGTTTTGTCATTTGTCTTTTTTCCCTTCCTGCTGGTTTCTTCTTTCTTCTTTTTCTCTCTTTCTTTCTCTTGTAATTGTTGTTTATACGGCGAATCAGTTAAAATTTCACTCTTTTCTGCACGACGTTTTCTAACTTGTGCTCTTCTTGAGGCAGCATCTGGTAATGGCGAAATATCAAGAATGGTTTTCCTTACATTTGTGACGTCTAATAATGGAGAACTAGGCTTTTTAATAAGACTTTCCGCTAGTAGACCTGATTTTCGGCTGGTAGAAGGTTGAGGTGATCTTGGGATGCTAATTTCTTCAGCTGAATCTTGTGTGTTCGATTGCAAAACAGGTGGTGATGTAATGGTGCAATCAGTAGCTCTGTCATTAACTGGAACATCTTCTGAGTGAACTTCTTGTGTGGTTTCCGGCTGTGGAACGGTGGTTGAAAGGGTATCAACATTGGCTGCAACATTAGTTGTTTCTGCGTCATTTGCTGCTTCATTGTCAAGAGGAATATTAGTTATATCGCTGGGCAAATAATCCAGGTCTGTGAATATGTTATTGTCGAAAGGATGAATACCTGCACATCTAAATCCTGCCTCTGCTATTTCATAGCGGGCAACTTTCTTAAATGCTTCTGCTACAAGACCGGCAATGTCATACTCAGTTAATCTGGCACCAGCATTAGCTCGCATCCACATACCACAGCGCTCATTGTAAGCATTTTTGAAGGGTTTCATGAAAGAACGATCTAATGGTTGCAGCTTGTGCGTTGTGTGCGGTGGGGTGCTGAGCAAGAATATGTAATTGTCTCTGCAGAAGTTGATGACGTCTAAAGTCTTGTGGCTGCTATGCCCGTCTAGCACTAGTAGAATAGGCGATTCTTTTGCCGGTCTAGTAAATTTCACAAAATGTGACAACCACTTTAAAAATATTTCGTTGTTCATCCATCCTTTAGGCTGAGCTACAGCGTCACTTTCCGGTGGCGCATTAATCATTAAACGGTCATTTATTCTTTGCCGAGGAAATATGAAAAAAGGGGGAATAAACTGTCCTGTGACACTCATACAACACATTATAGTTACATTTTTTCCTCTTTCTGCTGACGTCAATTTCCCCACTTGCCGTATGTTTTTCTTTGCCATAACTTTTTCATGTTTCTGGACTGTGGTGACTCCAGTTTCGTCACAGTTATAAATATTTGATGGACGGAAGTTATATTCATCCATGAGTTTTTCTAAATTTGCGAAGAAAATGTCAACTTGGTGTTTATTAAAACCAACAGCACGCATTAAGCTTGTGGATTCTGCAGTTCTTAGACTTATATCTGGATGTCTCTTTATGAAGTCATCATAAAAATGTTTGCCTGCCATTCTTTTTTCGTTGTTAAAACGATGCGGTAATTTAAGTTTCTCAGCTAAATCATAAGCAAGCTTTAGAAATTCTTTTTTAGACAATGGCATGCAACGGTCAGCTAAGTCTTTGATGTGACCTTCTAACAAGTCCTCGTATTCATCCGAAAACGTTTTCTTGAATCTTCCCATGACAGGTTTGAATACAGCCTCTTTACCTTCTTTCAATAATTTCACTTTATCAAACAAAGTGCTTTTAGGTACACTAAAGCGCTCCGAAGCTTCCCTTATGGTCATATCTTGATTCATCACCTTGTGGACCGCTAATTTCAGATTTTCTGACTCCCACTTGCCCTTTTTTTTCTTCTCCATTATGTCAAATAACCTGCAAAGATAAATAATAGCGATAGTAAGGTTATAAAGCAAAGCCAGGTACTCTATTTCGTCAAAATAAATTTGTCCGGTAGTAGGGGATCCTTAAATGTCCGAACTTAGGGGTTAAACGTACCATAATAAAATTTCGATAATAATTAAATTTGTTATAACATCCAGTACCAAAGTAATATTAATTTAAGTATACTCACCAATTAATAAATGGAAGCTAACACACACAATATATTCACACTAATAAGTGATTTACGATGTGAGAAATGTTACTCGATGCAGCGGTCTCGTGCGGACAATACGTAACGTGTGATCTGTACGCCGCGTCGGACGGAATGGCGGCCGCCCGCGCCGTCGGGGAGTTACAACCGTCAAGGCCATTATGTACTCATGCGAAACATCGAGCGAGAGCGCGAAATCCTGTTTGTACGGGTTTTGTCCGGTACTATGTGCTGTCCGGCGCTAGGGGGATTCCCCCTACTGCCAATAAAGCATTATTACCTGAGATAATTTCAATCAAAAGATCTCGGTAAGCTGATCTTTTTCCGTTATGGTTATTGTCATGCTCACTCTGCGTTCGCATGACAATAGTAGATGACGTCTTAATTATGTCGGACGTGATAAAAAGGACATGATGCCAGGTGCTTAAAAAACGTATTATTAACAGAGCTCGAAGGCAACACGTTTTACTAAACAAAGAATAAATGTTTATCAAAAAAACCATTTATTTTCTGGGTCAGTTTAGCTTTCATTATCAGGCATTAAACCACTTGAAACACTTGAAAAATACATCAAAAGCAATTAAGACAATCATGTAGACCACTGAAAACCATCGAATAAATTCAGTTTTCTGTAATAAAGCACAAGAATGCCAACCATGGCATTTTCGCAAAGAGAACAGGCAACGACATTATAAAAAAAAAAAAAAAATAATGAGCCTTAGCTCTAAAAAAAAAAAAAAATTGAAAAAATCAAATCAAATTATTTATTTGCTAGAATGCAGATATATACAAATAAGGCGTGCAGAAATAGTTGAGCCATACATTCTGCCAAGATTTGACATGCAAAATTTTAATGAATAAATACGATGCTTTAACTAATAAAAAATAAGAATATTTTAAACACAATTACCAGAAAAAAAAAATAACAGTTCAATACAATCAATAAATACGTAATAGTCAAAATAAGATCAAAACGTCAAAATACACTTAAAATGTCAAAATGCAATTAAAATGTCAAAGTACAATTCAAATCTTTAAAATAATCAAAATTCAATTTGTTTAAAAAATAAAAAAAATAAATAAAAATTCTATGTGTATAATAATCGGTCATTTAGAAAATAATTAATGGAGTATAATACATTTTTCCACTAGAAAAGCCTTAAGTTTGGTTTCTCACGGAGCTTTTTTTGGTGTCCGAGACCTTAGTAAATAAGTTCGCATTTGTTTTAACAAATATTGCCATTCCCATAATAAATAATGACGGGATCTAAACGTTATATTTGGCACGAAATCAGGGTTTCGCACGCAAATCAAGTGTTGAATCCTTCGATTACAAACATTATAATTAAAAAGTCATTTATCTCATTAAAGAAAACAGGTACCTATCAGAAACAGCTCATGAAGGGCAACGCTAACCAAGCACTGTCAACATGAAGGACAGGTAACAATATAATTGTAGCGTCTGTGAGTGAAAGAGAAGGAAGCATTATGTCGTCTCTAGCGCACGTGCGGTCGTAAAGCAGTCAGTCAGCTGTGAGCGGCGGGAGTGAGAGGGCACGCGCGTCTAAGAGCCGATAATATAGGGGAATATACTACATTTTGGCGACGAGGATTAACAGGACTACTGTGAGTTATTACTTAGTTCAGTTCAGTTCAGTTCATTTATTAATAATTATAAAAAAAAAAAAAAAAAATGTAACTACGGTGTTTTGAGATTTGAGACTAAGATTGCTCAAACTAAACTCACAGTACAAATTACGATGAGGCCCCGTGAAGTAAACATTCTATTCGTGTAATTATCATATTTATCTAGTTACCTATGATGCGAGACGACCGCGTTGTTTTGCTGGTGCTGTAGATTATTATTATCAAGCGGGACGGTTGTTTACATTTCCCATTGCTAACTAAAATAAAAGTACCCACTTATGGGGTCGCTTATGCATGATTTATTTATAGAAGAAAAATGTCATAAGATTAAGAGCCTTATACTACCTCAAACGGCTTAGCATGATCCTCCGGTATGTCGAAAGTACTGCACCATTAATTTTGAAATAAATATATGGTAAAGTTGAGGATTAATGCTAAGTCTTATGTTAGCCGAAAACACGATTCCATAAAATTTTCTCGATAGAAAAAAAATCCAAAGTTACCTCTAAACCCGAACAATAAACCGCTGGTATTAAAAAAATACTTCAAATTAGATTATGAAACTTTGCATACTAACTGAACTTACTTTAAAGCAGGTCATATGTTATTTATTTTTTTATAATTACCATTATTTTCACCGTAAAAAGAAATTACCTAAACTATTGGCGTCTTGAAGATCGTTCCCTGCCGCCCGACACCCGACACCCCCGCTCAGTCTCGCTTCGGCGTTCGAACGGGGTAGCTGTGTCGCTTGCGCTCAGAACACAAATTACGCAACAGGACGACGTAAAATTAAAATATTGACGTACTTAGGTTTATATTATTGGCGCAATGGGAAATAACCGTAATAAAAATAAGAAGCGAGCGAGTTGGCGTAAAGAAACGCACCCATATGATAAACGTAATGAAGTACCTAAGTATCTACTTACCTACAGTATTAGTGATTACAAACATGTGTAGGTAGATAGCACACGACACGTTTGGTGGTTGCAGTGGCTAAGCGCTTTGCTGCTGCACTACGGGTCGCGGGTTCGATTCCCGCACGGAACAAATATTGATAGTTGTGGCGTGTCTGGGCGTTTGTGAATGTGAACATTTTTGTTTGTAAACGCACCGTCCACGATTCAGAAGAAATCCAGTGTGGGGAACTTTTATAAAAAATAAGAAAGTGACCTAAATAAGTTTGTTTTTGTTTTGACAATACAGGCTTATTTTTTTATCACCATCCGGGTGTTCTACCCATGAATATGAACAACTTTCACTATGGGACCAACTCTGAAATCACGAAAAAAAAATCAGCTGTTTCATACATTTTGGTCAAGTAGGTATTGAACTTTTGTATGAAACAGCAGATTTTTTTTTCTTGATTTCAGAGTTGGTCCCATAGTGAAACTTGTTCATATTCATGGGTAGAACACCCTGTATAAATTTGGATGGTGATAAAAAATAAGCCTGTATATGCCTAATAAAAAAAATATAGGTATTTATGTGCTAATTGTTTTTTTATAATGTTGCCCCACTCCAGGATTTCTCCTGAATCGGGGGCCGGTGAGATTACACATACAAATCTTCACATTCACAAACGCCCAGACCCGGCCTATCTTATTTGTTCCGTGCGGGAATCGAACCCGCGACCCGCGACCCGTAGTGCAGCAGCCAAGCGCTTAGAAAGTAATAAAAAAATATATGTATGTTCGGTAAGTATCTACTTACCTAACTACGAGAAACAAAACTGTAACTTATTCGACTGTAGTGCTACCTACCACCTCATAAAAATTATGAACCTACTATCGTACCTTGGTAGTTTAGCTAAATAATATTATTATCCTTTATTTCATTATTTACATATAAATTATATTTTTAAATATAAGCATATAAAATATATAAAAACATTTAAAAATATAAAAAATAGTAGCCCACCGGTATCGGGAACAGGGTCCAAGCTACCGGCGGCGGCGGTCAGGGCTCCAGAGAGAGGAACCTCCTGACAATGCGGGCCGTGTCCAGAAGTACCGCTTTCTGAATCAAGCCCTTGATCCAGTTGCCCAACGAGAGCCTCCTTAGGTGTTGGTCGAGGCTCTTGGCTATTAACCCATTGGCAGTCACGACTATCGGCACAATGATCGCTGAGTCCACATCCCACATGTCGACAACCTCGCGAGCCAAGTCAAGATACTTGATTTGTTTATCTTTCTCGGCTTTCACAAGGTTCTCGTCATATGGGACGGTTATGTCAACAATCATTGCGCGCCGCTCTGATCGATCCACCACCACTATATCAGGCTTATTGGCCACAATAGTCCTGTCAGTGATGATGGATCGATCCCAGTACAACGTGATATTACCATTTTCGAGAACTGGGTCGGGCACATACCTGTAGTACGGCACCTCCGATTCCACAAGGCTGTATTTCAAAGCAAGTTGCTGATGAATTATCCTGGCTACAAGGTTGTGTCTATGCAAGTACTCTCCATTAGCTAGACGAGAACACCCGGAGATGATATGCCTGATTGATTCCCCCGGCCGGTGGCATGCCCGACAGATGTCAACCGTGCCGTCTTTCACAATAAATCTCCGGTAATTGTTCGTCATCATAACTTCGTCCATAATTGCACAAACAAAACCTTCGGTTTCTCCAAAGAGGTCACCGAAACGCAGCCAGGCTACGGACGCTAGTAAATCTACATCGGGTCCATTAAGGGCCCGGAAAAAGCGTCCGTGAAGCTCCTTACTCTGCCATACCTCCATGCGATCATTAGTGTCAAGCACTACTGGTTTGCGCCAGTTCTCTTTGGCCAAGGAGAGCGGGGTGAGGCCCTTGTCCACTATGATTACATCTCGATGCATACCCACGTCGGTTTCTAGGAAATATTCCCTGAGACTGCATATCTCGCGATTGTGGAGGGTCTTAGAGTTTAAAAACCCTCGACCTCCACACTTTCGCGGGATATACAGCCTCATTACCGATGACCGCGGGTGATGCATTCGATTTGCAGTCAGCAGTGTACGGACCCTCCTATCCAGGGCGTCGAGTTCGGTCTGAGTCCATTTGAGTATGCCAAAAGAGTACATCAAAACCGGCATGACCCAACCGTTGAAGGCGCGCACCTTGTTTCCGCCTGATAGAAGACTATTAAGTACTTTTTTCAGGCGGCCAAAGAAGCGCTCCTTCAACGATTGCTTCATGTCAGTAACATTGATCCCTAACGCTTCCGACATACCCAAATACTTATAGGTTTCGGATGCGGAGAGGGCTCTAAGGTTTGTGGAATCTGGTAGTTGATTTCCCACGGATTCCACAATCTCCCCTCGCTTTACATGCATTACCGCACATTTGTCCACACCAAATTCCATCCTAATGGCGTTACTGAAAGTTTGAGTTACTTTCAGTAGCTCCATTAGTTGCAAATTGTTGGGGGCAAAGAGTTTTAGGTCATCCATGTAGAGGAGGTGCGATATAACCTGACCAACTCTCCTCAGCCGATATCCTAGACCTGAATCTTCCAGCAGTGTGCTTAGAGGATTCAAGGCTAAGCAGAACCAAAGCGGACTCAAACTATCACCCTGAAATATGCCTCGCTCAATCCTTATCGGTTCGCTATTCCTCTGAATATTTCGACATCCTGGATAGCGAAGGACCGTCCTCCATTGCCCCATACACGACATCAGGAAGGTGCACAGAGTTGTATCTACTTTATACAACTCCAACACCCTCATGAGCCATGTATGTGGTACCGAGTCATAGGCCTTCTTATAATCTATCCAACATGTCGACAGATCCTTTCGGAAGCGACGAACCTGTTGGCTAATGGTCATATCAATGAGGAGTAGCTCCTTAGTACCGCGGGACCCATTCCTACATCCATTCTGAGAGGCAGACATGATAAAGTTTGTGTCTATGTGTTTGTTAATTTTAGCTCTCAAAATGGATGTAAGAACTTTATAGACCGTCGGTAAACACGTGATCGGCCTATAATTTTTGGGTTCCGCGGTGCTACCTGATTTATGGAGCAGGTGGGTAATTCCTGTCATTAGAAACTGGGGTAGCGAACCAGACTCCAAAGCAGTCTGGAACATATTATTATTATTATTTAGTGCAATAAAGGTAAGAATAATATTATAATGTATGTTTCTAGAAGACGTCGATTACACACTTTAGACAGTACTGAAGACAATAATAATAATAATAATAATCGTTTATTTATAAAAAGGGATACATTTACACTGAAATAGCTTAACAATTAAAATAGCGCACAGTTGCTAATTTGCCTGAACTAGGTTGAACCTGTGTTTCAGGCTAGAAAGTGCATAAATACTTAAAGTAATAAATTAACAATGAGTATAATGTAAAAACTAAATTAAAACTTAGGTACTTAACTAAAAGTAAAATAGCATTTTAGCAGTTCTATTTGCAGACAATGAGTAGGTCTTCTGTCTGTGCATAGTCGATGTTTTATAAATATTTAAGTATAATTTTTTTACAGCTATAGTAATTTAGATTATAGATACTTAGTTTTCTATTTAATCTATTGTACAGGAATGGGCCTAAGAAAGTTATAAATCTTTCTACAAAGACATGTTTTGAGGTTGCGTTAGATATGCATACTAAATCATTCCGTCTCTTGTTAGTGTTGTCGGCATTGTAGGCAAGCATAGTGTGCTGTTTTAATACTAAGTGCATAATGAAAAGCTGGCGAACAGTTAGTACATTGCAGGATTTATATAGCAGATCTGTGGGAAAAAAGAAGGGATGGAAGTTTGCTACCTTTAAAATTGCTCTCTGAGCTCTTTCAAGAGGAAGCAAGTTAGTTTTTGGTGCGCCACCCCAAGAAGTGATACAGTATTGAATTATAGACTGACATAGGGCCAAATAAACTTGTGTGATTAATTTTGAATCTGCTAATGTTCGCAATTTTTTAAAAACATATATTAGTTTGCGCACTCTTTTAACTAGGCTTTCAATATGTTTTTTAAAAGAGAGTGTGTCGTCCATTATAACCCCCAGGTATTTTATGTTGCTCGTTTTGTGGATAAAAGGACAATTACACATGGTGATTGTACGGTTTCCACATTGATGGGCGTATAGATAAGGGTTAGTGATGTTAAGTTGAGGCTTGCGCATGGGGTGCCAGGGCAGAAAACCTCCACGTGTGCCTGGGTACTGGAGTTCCCTTTCGGATACGTCCGGGGGGAAGACCAGTGTTCGGGCCGGTGCATCCTGGGGTGCGGACAGCGATTTCCCATTGGGATTATTTCCCAATGAGATCTCGCTGTCCGCATGCTAATGTTCTGCCAAGAGGATCGCTCCACACGTTGCTCTGAGTAGCAGAGCGGTAACGGTGGTGGAGCGCGAGCGGGCCCGGTGTGCACTTACCCTGCCGCCGGGCAGGCAGGAGGGGTAACCCTCCTGCCACCGCTAATCTCGTAGCCCCGGAGACAGTTAAGGTCATGTCTCTGGCTGTTGAAGGGGGTCGAGGGTCTTGGCTTAACCGCCCGGACCGCGAGGAAGATTAACCTCTATAAAAAATTCCCCAAACCTCCAAGCGGCGGCGCACCGTGAGGGAGGTTAGAAGCTTGGCTAATGGGTAGCTTGATTTAGTCGCTAGTGCGAACCGTCAAAATTTGAGTCAATAAAATATGAAAAATACTCGTGGGAACAACTATGGAAAAATGTAAAAACCCAAAAACGACGGAAGAGGTGAGGAGTGATGCGGGGTCGGAGTCCGACGCCGCATCTGGAGGTGCGAGCACGGGAGGCTCAGGGAGCCCCTGCCGTGTCAAGATGGCCGCTGTGGCAAGGAAGGTCCTGAACAAGCGGCCAAGGTCAGAGGGCGGCCAGGGGTCGTCCTCCGACGAGGAGCTGGCCTCGGCTCGGAAGATCCCCACCAGTAGGCGGGGAGGAGTCCGAGAGCGAGGCCAGGGGAGGGGGCTCACTGCTCGGGAGGTGGCAGAGCGAGCGGAGGAGCCCGCAAAGGAGGGGGTGACCTGTCGCGAGGTCGCTTCGGGGCCCTCAAGCGACGAGGCGGATGAGGCTGGCGGCGCCGCGGCGGACCACAAGACCAGGTTTGCGGCGGTCGTGGAGGCTGCGATCCGGGACGTGTCCCTGAAGAAGCTGCAAGCTTCTAAGAACAGGGCCATAGTCTCGGCAACGGCCTCCATAATGGCGGCAGCGGAGACGGCCAACTATGTTGGTCCCTCGGCCGGCGAAGTGGCCGAATTGCGGGCGGAGGTCGCCCGCCTGACGGCCGCCACGGAGCTTCTCCAAGAGGAGAATTTGAAGCTCCGAGCAGACCTGGCCGGCCTGAAGAGAACGGGCAACCCGCAGGCAAAACCGCCAAGCCAGCCCGTGCCGGTGGAGAACCAGGTCTTGAACCTGGTTCGGCAGGAGCTGGCGACCTTCCAGGCGCGGTTCGCCGCCCTGGAGGGTATAGTCCTGCGTCCCCCCCTGGCGGGCAAGACGGCCTCGGGGACGAAGGCGGCCTCGTACGCGGCCGCTGCGGCAGCTGCCGCCCCGAAACCCGGGCCGTCTGGACGGGCCAAACCGGCGTCGGCTGGCGGAGCCCCGGCGCCGGCGAAACCAGCGTCGGCTGGCGGAGCCCCGGCGCCGGCAAAACCAGCGCCTGTCGGCAAGACTGCGGCGCAGGCCCAGAAGAAGGGCAGGACGGCACGGGTGGTGAAGGCCCCAGAGCCTAAGACCTGCCCCCAAAAAACTCCCACTCCTCCCACGACCGAAGCCGAGTGGCAGGTGGTCGGGGAGAAGAAGAAGGCGGCCAAGGCGGGTAGGAAAAAGGCGCAAAGGCGGCGCCAAAAGGAGCGAGCCGTCGCGGCTAGGCTTCGCGCCCCGAAGACCGCGGCTGTAGTAATAACGCTACAGCCGGACGCGGTTAAGAGGGGTGTGACGTACGGCGACGTGCTCACCAAGGCGAAAGCGACGGTGGACCTCCAGGAGCTGGGGATCACCGGAGGCCTCCGGCATAGGGTGACCGCCACTGGTGCCCGCATGCTGGAGATCCCCGGTGCGACTAGTGGCCCCACCGCTGACGCCCTAGCTGAGAAGCTAAGGGCGTCCCTAAATGCGGACGAGGCTCGAGTCTCCAGGCCTGTCAAGTGCGCAGACATGCGCATCATGGGCCTGGATGACTCCGTAACGGAGGGAGAGGTAGTGGCCGCCGTCGTCAGGACGGGCGGGTGTCTGGCCGACCAGGTGAAGGCGGGCACCATACGTCCTGACTTTGCGGGCATGCGAACCGTAACGGTAAGCTGCCCCGTGACGGCGGCCAGAACGATAGTGGAGGGCCGTAGGCTCCTGGTGGGCTGGGTGTCAGCGCAGGTCAAACTGCTGGAACCCAGACCTCTGAGGTGCTATCGATGCCATGTGGGGCACCACGTTGGCGTCCAGTGCACCTCGGAGGACCGCAGCACTCTGTGCTTCCGCTGCGGTCAGCCCGGACATACGGCCGGCTCGTGCAACGCCGCGCCGCACTGCGTCGCATGTGCGGCTGCTGGCAAGCCGGCCGATCACCGGGCGGGGAGCAAGTCCTGCGCTCCACCCGCCGAAACCAGGAGAAAAGGTAGGCCCTCCGCCGCCGTCGCCACCCCCACCGTCGCCGCCACTGCTGCCACCGCCGCCGCCGCCGCCGCCGCCGCCGCCACCGGGGAGCCCTCACAAGGGGCTCGGGAGGAGGCAGAAATGGAGGAGTAATGGCTCCTCCATTGCGCCTCCTCCAGGCGAACATCAACCACTGCGCCTGCGCTCAGGATCTGTTGCTCCAGAGCATGGCGCAGTGGTCGATTAACATCGCCGTGGTCTCTGAGCCGTACTTTGTCCCGCCCAGGGATAACTGGGTGGAGGACCTGAGCGGCTCAGTGACCATAATTTCGTCGGCTGCCGCCGGTACCCCGTCCCTCGAAGGTGTCACGAAGGGACAGGGGTGCGTAGCAGCACGGTTCGGAGAGATTGTAGTAGTGGGAGTATACTTCTCTCCGAGCCGAACTCTCGCCGAGTTCCAGAACTCTTTAACAGAGTTGAGTGTCGTCGTCGCCGGAAACCGTTCCTGCTCCGTGCTAGTGCTCGGGGACTTCAACGCCAAGAATTTGGCCTGGGGTTCCCGTTGCACGGATGTGCGGGGCAGGATGGTGGAGGACTGGGCTCTGGAAACAGGCCTGGTCGTCCTAAATCGGGGTTCTGTGCCTACGTGTGTGCGGATGCGGGGTGAGTCCGTAGTGGACATCTCGTTCGCCAGCCCCGCTCTGTCACAGCGTGTCATTGACTGGCGCGTCATGGAGGAGGTGGAGACCTACTCCGACCATCGGTATATCCGATTCGAGGTCTCCGCCCAGACCTCTAGCGCGCTGGTCCAACAGGCCCCGAGTGGTCCGCGGTGGGCGCTGAAGCAGCTGGACCGGGAGCTCCTCCTGGAAGCCTCGATCGTGCAGGCCTGGGTGTCATCACCGGACAGGCCTGCCGATATTGACGATGAGGCGGAGTGGTTCCGGGAGGCCATGTCCGAGATTTGTGACGTGGCAATGCCCCGAGCCCGGCCAGGATGCGCCCGACGTCAGGTGTACTGGTGGTCGCAGGAGGTTGAGGCGTTACGCAAGGAGTGCGTCAACGTGCGACACCGGTACACCAGGCACCGCAGGCTTCGCATCCGCCCTCCGGATGCGGAAGCCACGGAGGCGGAGCTGTACGAGGGGTACAGAGCGGCGAAGACCGCCCTCCAAGAGGCTGTCCTGCGGGCCAAGGATACGGCCCGCGAGGAGATGGTGGAGACTCTGAACAGAGATCCATGGGGGCGCCCTTACAAAATGGTGCGGAATAAACTCCGCACCTGGGCCCCCCCGTTGACGCAGAGTCTCCGCCCCCAGCTGGTGGAGGAGGTGGTGAGCGCTCTGTTCCCTTCACGCGGGGAGCACACTCCCCCGCCCATGGCTCCGCCACTTGCGGTGCCCGAAGCGGACCACGCGAACGGCGACGACGACATCCCTGAAGTGACCGGGGTAGATCTGAGAGCGGCGGTAGGCAGGCTGAAGGCCAAAAATACCGCCCCAGGACCCGACGGCTTGCCGGGTAAAGCCTGGGTCCTGGCCTCGAGGGCTCTCGGGCCTCGACTGGAGGCGCTCTTAAGCGCATGTATGGAGAGAGGCCAGTTTCCACTCCGTTGGAAGACGGGGAAGCTGGTCCTCATTCAGAAGCCAGGGCGCCCTGCGGACTCTCCGTCCGCATACCGGCCCATTGTGTTGCTCGACGAGGTGGGCAAGCTCTTTGAGAGAGTAATTGCAGGCCGCCTCGTCGGGCACCTGGGGAGGACAGGGCCGGATCTTGCGGACAGCCAGTTTGGCTTCCGCAAGGGGCGCTCGACGGTGGACGCCATCATGCGCGTGAGAGCCCTCACGACGGGGGACGCGGTGTCCCAGGGTGGGGTCGTCGTGGCGGTGTCACTCGACATCGCCAACGCGTTTAATACCCTGCCTTGGAGCTGCATTGGGGAGGCACTCCGGTATCACCGGGTGCCGACCTACCTCCGTCGAATAGTCGGGGCGTATTTGACGGACAGAGCCGTCATCTACCCTGGTCGCGATGGGAACTGGAACCGGCGAGAGATGTCGTGCGGTGTCCCACAGGGATCGGTTCTGGGGCCGCTCCTGTGGGACATCGGTTACGACTGGGTGCTGCGGGCCGACCTCCCTGATGGCGTCAGCGTGGTTTGCTACGCTGACGACACGCTGGTCCTGGCGCAGGGGAGGTCGCATCAGGCGGCGGCCGACGCAATGACACGAGGGGTTGCGATAGTCGTGGAGAGGATCCGGCGGTTGGGTCTCGAGGTGGCATTGCACAAGTCCGGGGCCATGTCTTTTCATGGGCTCCGGAACGGGCCACCATCGGGATTCCAACTGATGGTAGGAGGGGTTCACATCGGCGTCGAGGCAATGATGAAATACCTGGGTCTCGTCCTCGACAGCCGGTGGAACTTCGTCGAACATTTTCGACGTTTGGCCCCCAAACTGGAACGGACCGGGGCCGCCTTCAAGCGGCTCTTGCCCAACCTGAGGGGGCCAAACGCCTCCTGCCGGAGGCTTTACGCGGGGGTCGTGCGGTCCATGGCCCTATATGGGGCCCCGGTGTGGGCGCGTTCACTGCGGCTGCGAGCCGCCCACTACCTGAACGCGCCCCAAAAGGTGGTAGCCGTAAGGCTGATCCGGGGATACCGCACGATCTCGGGCGAGGCGGCAAGCCTCCTTGCCGGAATGCCGCCATGGGATCTGGAGGCGAAAGTCCTTGCGCGCCTGTACGAGTGGCGCGCGGAGGCACTACGCCGGGGGGAAACTTCGCTTCCGCGGCAAATAGCGGCGGAGCGGACAGACCTCCGGCGTGATCTCATGGTGGCATGGAGAGAGCGACTATCGCAACCCAGCGCAGGGCACGCCACGATAGTGGCGATAAGACCCCTCTTTGAGGAGTGGCTAGAGAGGCGTCACGGCGTTCTCACCTACCGCCTGACGCAGGTCCTCACCGGACACGGATGTTTCGGGAGGTTCCTGCACATCATCAGGCGGGAGGAGACGCCCGGGTGTCACCACTGCGAGGATCGCCCAGAGGACACGGTGGAGCATACGGTGGAGGTCTGCCCCGCTTGGGCGGAGCACCGCCGTGTCCTCGTAGAGGCGATCGGCAACGGCGGCGACCTCTCGCGTCCGGCCCTGGTTCAAGCCATGGTCCGGGGCGAGAGGGAGTGGGAGGCGGTCACCTCCTTCTGCGAAGCAGTCATGCTAGCGAAGGAGGTGGCGGGACGGCTCAGGGAGAGAGCCGCACGCCTCAGCCGCCGCGGGAGACGCTACGGGCGTCGGGAGCCGCGTGACGACTCCCGGCCACCGTAGGCGCGGGCCTGCGGACGGAGAGTAATGGGTAGCTCTCTGTCCGATCAGGACCAGGCCCGTGCCGGACGGCGCGTATGTGTTCCACGCGCGCCTCAAAGAGATGTCAGCATTAAGGAAGGGGCCCGCCAGGGCCGAAGCCTGCCGGGGTAGCGGGATCGTCCGAAAGGGTTACCGCTGCCCCGGAACATAAAGGGCTAAGGAAGGAACACGGGTGGGTTTTAGTCAGTAAGAGTCTGACACTCCCTTCCGCTCCACGCAGAGCGGGAGGAGTCATTAGATGATTTCCCATCCAAAAAAAAAAAAAAAAAAAAAAAAAAAGGCTTGCGCATGGAGAAGTGAATATATTTTGTTTTGTCGGCATTTAATGTTAGTAAATTGCTATGAAGCCAATTATTCACAGTATTAAAACCTAGTTGAGCGATTTCGAACAGTTCGCTACTGGTTTTAGCGCTAAATATTAACGCCGTGTCATCGGCATAAGATATTATTTTGCCGTCTTTAATATTTAGATTACACATGTCGTTAATATAAATAAGGAAGAGGGTGGGGCCCAGAATACTCCCCTGAGGAACACCAAAACCAGTATTTTCCTGCTCATCGCTCGTGATATTATCTATTCTAACACATTGGTACCGGTGGTCTAAATAGTCAGTAAAAAGTTTCAGCGGCGTTCCCCTTATTCCTATGATCTCTAATTTGTTCAGAAGAACAGAAACAGACACCGTGTCGAAGGCCTTGGCTAAATCGAGAAAGACTCCCAAGGTCTGGTTTCCTTTGCCGAGTTCTTCTGAAATATAATCAGTCAGGCTATGCACCGCATCTGCTGTCGACAGTTTGGCTCTAAAACCAAATTGCGCAGGGGATAAGATGTTGTTTTTTTCCAGGTAATTCACTAGTCTACTATTTATAATTTTCTCTAGAATTTTTGAAATAGAGGGGAGTAAGGATATTGGCCTATAATTATTAACTACGTCTTTACTTCCAGATTTAAAGATAGGGATTACAACTGCCTTTTTTAGACAACTAGGGAAAATTCCTTCGGAAAGACAGATTCGAAATATATGCGTTAAGGGAGGTACCAAAATATGCTTAAAGAGTTTAAGGATCTTATTGCTTATATTATCCCATCCAACTGCACAGTCATCTTTTAGCCCAGAAATGATTCGGGTTATTTCGTCTTCATCGGTATCCAACAAAGCAAAAGATTTCTGGTTACAGCTATTGCTTGATATTTGGAGAGATGGTTGGACGCAATATTTCGGAACGTGATCGGCAAGAGTTTTCCCAACATTTACAAAAAAGTTATTTACATTATTAGCTGATAAGAGTGGTGAAGGATTAGCTAGCAATAAACTCGAATTTGATTCTCGCTGTTTAGACATATTAGTGACGTTTTTAATATGTTTCCAAAGTTGCTTGGTATTTTTACCTGCTTTATTTAATTCAGTTTTATCGTAATTATTTTTTAAATTCTTTAGTAGATTGTTGCAGAAATTCCTGTATCTTTTATAGGTGGTTTGAATTATTAGATTATCAGGGTATCTTTTAGCTTTCTGATGAAGCTTATCTCTGTGTCGTATACACCGAATTAGTCCCGGAGTAATCCATGGTTTAATATTATAAAATTTCTTATTTATTGTAGAAACTGTCGTGTTACGTAATATTGCTTGTTGAACTTGTTTTATTAAGTACGATAAAGCCAGATTAGCGTCAGCAGTATTGTAAACTAGGCTAAACTCAATGTTGCACAAATCATATTCGAGTTTGTTTGTGTTTAATTTGCTAATAGTCTGAGGACGATTTAGCTTAGGCAGCGTTAAATTTACGTTGAGTAAGACTGCGTGATGGTCAGTTATTGTTGAGTTAGTAACAAGCGTAATATATGAAAGGCTGGTTTTGATCATCATATGATCGAGGCAGGAACCGCTTTGATGAGTAGGCAATGTGTGAGCGGGGTAAAAACCATGGTATAAGCAAATATTAAGGTAATCTTGGGTCCCTGCATCGTAGTTTTCGGAGCCAATATTTATATTTAAATCACCTGTTAGTATAACATTCTTAAAAGGGCTTAGTGCTTGAAAAATCTGGTTTAAGGAGTTGTTAAAAGGATCTAAGTTTCTAGAGGAAGGGGACCTATACATAGCGATTATCGCTGTAGTAGTACCAATTTTGATGACTAAACAATTACTCATACAGTCTTGTAGAGTATGTTCCTCGACTGTAACCTTTAGTGACTCCTTAGCATAGACTACCACACCGTCATTTTGATTGTGGTTTATTGTGGTATATAATAAGTTGTACCCCGGTATTACTGGGAGGTTATCGTGGCGATTAGAAAGCCAGCACTCGGTAAGTACCATTATATCACAATCAAAGTTAAGTCTATGAAGAAAAATATTAAAGCTATCTATGTTCTTATAAATACTACGAATGTTTTGGGTTAGTACGGTTAGCGAATTTTGATAGTCGGAAAGATATTGCCTGCAGTCTTCAACGTTACATGTCTTTGATATAGTTAAAAATGTGTTATCTATGTCGGTAATTAAGTTATCATCCATATTAAAATAAAACAATAAATTAAGTCTAAAATATAAACTAGTATGTGGCGCTCTTAGGCGCCTTCATAATCTATCGAATTAATGTACCTGTATTCGGCAGCTTTTTTAGCAGGGCAATCTGTATCTCCCGTCTTGTGGTTGGCTTGTTTTTTAAAGCGCGAACATGTAGCACATTTTGGCGGATTGGCCTTCTTTTCGCAGTCTTGGATCGTGTGTCCTTCTTCACCACAGTGGCCGCATGTGGGAGCAGCAATTTTGCATGTTTTGGCTGCATGACCATACTGCTGGCACTTGTAACATCTAGTTACCAGTGTGAAGTCTCGTACCGGACAGGACGTCCAATTTATAAATACTCTGTCCTGTGTGATGAGGGCCTTGCGAATTATGGCTGGAACTTCTATAATATAGTTGCAATTCTCAGCATCCTTCCTGCCAGATTTGTGGCTCAGTTTTATTGAGGTCAAAAATGTATCTTGGGACATAGTCGGCAGTTTGTCGGTCAAGTTCTGTTCATAGATACATTTATAAACCTCATTTTCAGACATGGATGTACTCCAATAACTATAATGCGAGGTTTGCGTTTTTGAGGTTCGTCGACGGTAAGCCCTGACGAAGCGAGTTGGACTGTTTGTTTTAGTTTATCTAGGTCATCTTTAGTTTCAGTGCTGATTATTAGTCCTCCTTTTCCTATTTTACGTACGCCTCGTACTTTCAGCTTCATTTCTCCAGGGCATATGATTTTTTGGACCATGGTCTTGGTTTCGTCACTGGTCTTTGAATTATCACAGGGATAAATTGCCACGGAGCTAAAAGTATTAGGACGAACAAAGCTATTAGACCCCTTCTTCACCATATCTGCAAAAGATGTGCTTGCACCCTGCTTCGTACAGGACTCCTGAATCGTCCGGTTCATCTCCGTTAGACAATCGGATAGGTCTCGAGCTTCGGTCATCGTTTTAAGGGAAGAATGGGTTTGAATGGCTTTTTGCTTTAGAGACTGATATTGAACAGCCATTTGCGAAACTCCATGTCCAACTTTTCGGCAAAGATTATTTATTTTTAGTTTCTGCTCAGTGTTGAGCTTACCATCAGAAGCAGTAGCACAGACCTCATTCAGGCACTGCTCAATTGATGTCATCCAGTTCTGGATCTCCGGAGTGGTCACTACTTCAATTGTATCATTTTGGTCCTGTTTTGGTTGTCGGGGCGGTGTCGATGCCGGTGTCGGTACCGGGGTCGGTACCGGGGTCGGTACCGGGGTCGTCGGTACCGGGGTCGGTGTCGGTGGAGGGCTGCGTCGTATCATCGCGCTCCGATTAAAGGGGCTGCCTTCCATATAACAAAGTATTTAAAATAATCCAGTCAGTTCATTATTTAAACTTGTCACTTAAAATGTTTCTCACGCTATAATATACTAAAACTAGGTCACTATTTATGCAAACGTTAATTTATTTAATTTTTAAAATGCATTGATGAGCACGTCTGTACACTTTGAATCTTCAACGATCAATCACAATGGTGATAAAGAGAATATTTCGGTAAATTCGTGAGTATCGTCTACCTACCTAAACATGTAACTGATCTGTTATTAGTATACACGGCTACATAATTATCAAGCTATATTTTTCCAGTATATGTATGCTGATCTCACATTGTATAAACTATAATAAAACGCAAACTTACTACTAAAGCAATGGGCGGAACCCTCAGCGCAAAGTTGGCTCGCACTTGACTAGTATTTTGTAGCAGTAGGTAAAATAGTGCGCACAGCTACACATCAAGGTATATCTTTCCAGTATAAGCTGATCTCGCATTATATAGGCTTTCCGTACAATGAGAAGTCAGCTTATACTGGAAAATATAGCTTGATGAGTAGCCGTTATTAGGTACATTGAAATTAAATTTGCGATGTTCATAATATATAATGACAAGTTAATATTAAATTATGATTGATACATTTTATTCCATAATACTCGTCCGATAATAGTGTAGGTAGTTTAACAAAATCGCTCTGACCTTGTGTGCCCGCGTGACCGCGAGCAGTAGTGTGCGAGCGAGATAAAGAGTGAGGCGGCGCGGGGTAGTGGGGGCGAAATTACGATTTAAGCTGAGGTTGTATAGGCTCTTAAGGCTGAACACTTCGAGAGCTCGAACTCGATGGTGGGCGTGGCCAAAAAGCACGCTGTCTCACCCGGCATCGTGTCTGACAGAGATAGTATCAGTGATGAGCAGTTAGACGATAGTCTACACACACAAATTCTAGTTCACACTCACAAACACCGTTCCGAACTGAAACGACACGTTAGACGATGCACACATGCACAATAACACTAGTGTTTACATTCTCTTTGACATGCACCGCCATTCAACAGTTATCGCTCGCCCGACGCGCAGTCGGTCGGGCGAGTGATATTATTACCTACTGTTTATGCCGTACCTATTAGATAATAATAAAATTGTAATTATTACCATTATAGTTGACTACCTATATTGTTTTCAAAATTATTTACTTACTTGTCTTATTTTTTTTATCAATACCCAAAATATTAGGTAAACAATCTTGATTCTTGACACATAATTATTTTTATCTAAATAAACTGTTAAAAAATCTAGTGTTTTTTACAAACGAATTAATAATAATTTGAGTAAGTTCTAGAGTTTTATGAATTTCAAGACAAGTAACACGGACAACGTAGTACCTACATAGGATACTCGCAGACGTAGGCTAAGGTAGGTAGGTACTTACCTACATTTTAGCGCCCACGAGCCCACGACACGAGACGGTTTGTGTTATTTTTGGTGGGGTAAGTAATTATAACAGTAGGTACCTACTAGAGAGACCAGTGGTGGCCAAGTGGTATCGGCCGCGACTTACGAGTTGTAGGTCGTAGGTTTGAACCCAGACAGGCGCTTTACTTTGTGTAAATTATTTCACCACCACTGCTCTCAAAAATGGTGAAGGAAAACATCGTGAGGAAACCGGCATGTCCTAGAACCAAAAATTAGAAGACATGTGACATCTACCAACCCGCACTGGGCCCGCGTGGTGGATTACGGCCCACTCCCTCTCACAGAGAGGAGACCTTGTGTCCCAGCAGTGGGAACATTATAGGCTGATTATGTATGTATTATGTACCTACTAGGTATGCAGATAAGTATAATAATATTCTATTGGGTAAACTATGATAATCCCACATGATGTTATGTTCATTTATTACGTAAGACGATTTGAGGGGGGAGGGGGGGTTATAACAAGTCTTATTTTTTCTTACGTGGGGGTGAGAGGGGTCTAGACTGTTCTTAGTAGATCACAAAAGTAAACAAAAATTATAAGTTTTTCATTTTTTGCTAGGTACTTTTCTATGCAATTTTGGTAGATACTGATCTTACGTAAGATTAAAAAGGGGGGAGGGGGTTCATCCAAGTCTTTTTTTTGTTACGTAGGGGAGGGGGACAGAAAGTGGTAAAATTGTATTACGTAATAAATGAACAGCCTAGGTACCTAACCTAGAACCTACGTGAACCTATTACATCCGTGGCAAGTCGCCGACTCCGTACATCATGTAGGAACATACGTCTTTTTTGTTATCTGGGGACATCTACCTATTGTACAGACGCCAGCACATCAACCTACTACAATCTGTCAAATTTCTTTAATAAATTTTCAACTTTATTGCTGAAGGCTAAGGTTCAAAATTGATTGGGGAAATCTGACAGTTTCGGGTAGGTTGATGTGCTGGCGTCTGTTTGCCTACCTACAGAAAATTGAATGAAATTATTTCGCAAGTAAATAGAATGAATCAATGAACCAAGTAGGTAATATACAGCAGGATTGTTTTTTTGAAAATAATGTCGTCGGATGATGGGACATACTTTACGCACAAAACACCCACTGCCGCCGTTTTATGCTTTACGATTACGTGATGAAAGTATGCATCAATATAAACAACTTTTACTATGAGGCCAACCTTGCCTGCCAGCTGACTTTTTTTCATATTTCAGAGTTGGTCCCATAATGAAAGTTGTTCGTATTCATGACTACTGTCAAATCACCTGGTAGGTATAAATTAATGATAAACCCTGAGCGTATGATTAGTGTACCTACGGTGTCGCGAGCGCACATCATAGGTATGTAGTATGTAGGTAGTAGGTATCAAACTCGTAACGTTGAGTGAGTAGCGGTAGATTGCTACAAGGGTTGTCAGTTGCTTACTCCATTATTACGAGTATAAGGGTGATTTTGTAGTGTGTTAGGGTAGGTTTAGGTAGGTATATCTATTAATGAAACACTACTATAAAATAAAATATAAATGTTTATTATCACTAATAATAACAATAGATTTAAAACACTAATAACTAAAATGCGCGGCGTGAAAGAAAGAAAGAAATGGCATGCATTTGGCGTTGAGGTTTGTAGCGGACTGGCGAGGGCGTCCGAGGGGCGCAATCCGTGCGCAGGGGCCGCGCCGGCGCCGGCGCGGGCGGTGATATCCGATCGTCGTCCTCGCGTCGGTCTTCGCGGTAGGTATGCAGTAAGGCGGTATACAGGCACGTCAAATTATATTAGCTCGTGTACGCACGGTACTTGTAGAAAATTATTCTTTTTCTCTTTTAGAACTGACAATTTATTGTGATTGTGCAACTTTAGAAAGAAATAGGATAGTGAGTATTGCTTATCTATTTCAACAATTGAAAAATATTAGACATGATCCATTTGAATGTAATTTTCAGCATTTAGAATTTATGAAAGAAAAAAGAATTAGGATTTACAATTTTATTTTCAAAAGCAATAATTTGTGCAACAAAATAGAAAAGATCGAATCTCAGGGAGTCTAATAAAGAATCTAAAGAGATCCCTATTAATTAAATGTGAGGGTAGAGGGTATTTCACTAACTGGCAATGGATGGAGCCAGCTTGATAAGGTTTGTGCTAGTTTAAATATGCCTAATATGAGCAAAATTTATTATGTAAAAAATAATCAAAGATTAGCCATTTCCAAAAAGACATAGCGTTACAGCTTATGTTGGAAGCAGGTGCAGAAGAAAGGCGACCTGCTTTGGAAAATAAAAATTTTAGTCAAGGTGTACCATGTATGACCGTCGTGGTGACAGACGCTCATGGGCTAAACGTAGCTACGGACCAAATTTTAACTCACTTTCTGGAGTGGGTTGTATAATAGGGCACCGGACACAAAAAAATTGAGTTGGAATGACTCCGGAGCCAGTCTGTACGCAAGAATCATTTTCTACAAGTACATTTTTCCACCGTGAACTGGTTGTTTCATTGTACTTGTGCTTGAGCGACGATTTGTTTAAATGACTCTCGAGGTGATCTAAAAACAACATGGGTAACATTAACGGAAATTATATTAAACATAACAAAAAGGGAATTAACCTAAGTGATAGCATAACTATGGTAGTAGATATACCTATGAAAATACTTACGATTAGGGTGTGGTCAGTACATGAGGAATACCGGAACTAATCTGTTCATTTACTCCAGGAACATTTTGAATTGTGCAGAGATTGCTTTATGTACAGACGCCAGCACATCAACCTACCCGAAACTGTAAAATTTTCCCAATCAATTTTGAACCTTATGCTTTAGCAATAAAGTTGAAATTTGATTAAAGAAATTTGACAGATTGTAGTAGGTTGATGTGCTGGCGTCTGTACTTCTGCTTGACAGATATTCTGCTCGAATGACTCTAGTGTCGATCTGAAAAAAATATAGATTATATAAGTGAAGACAATTACAAGACCAATCCAACCACACACCATCCCAGACCCATCCTCACAATAAACTGACCCAGTTAAAAAACCACTTCAAAAATGTTTAATTTTGGTCTACGTGAATTTGAGGGAATGGTCGTTATCAGTGTATAATTGACATATTAGGTCGTTACCTAATATGTCAATTATACACTCAAAATAATACTTACGGTTGGGACGTATCCAGTCCAGGAGGAATGTTTTCTGTATTCAAGAAACATCCCCTCAATGTTCTTTTGAACTTCTTCTTGCGATGGGCACTTAGTTTTAGGCACCCTTTTCTTCCCATTCGTCAATTCTCTTTTGGATCTGTTCCAAAAAAACCAAAATTATACATATACAGTGTCAAATTAAATTAGCAAGCGAAACTCCGCAGACTTGATGGGTATCGATATCTAACCATGATAAAACAAAAAAAAAATATTTGACGACTTTTTAGTGGAGTCAACGACCGCACTACCGCACAGTGTAGGAGGCACTTGTAAATATAAGTTTAAATATACAGTTTTTTTTTATGTAAACTTCACACACGTGATTGGTATCGATTACTCAATACGATAAAACAAAAGAAAACAGATTTTCTATCTTATACTTCAAGTAACAACTCTAGAAGCGGTCGTTGACCCCCAAAAAATACATCAAATATTTTTGATTTTTATTTTATCATGTTTAGATAACGATACCCATCACGTCGGCAGAGTTTCGGTGGCTAATTTAATTTGACCCTGTAATAATAAAGTAATATACCTACACACTATTATTTATTTATTTTATAAAAGTAATGTATTTATACATAATTACATATATGACGGCATATTGTCTATCAGCTGCGAGAGACGGCGACTAGGTGGCGCTAGTGGAACGTGCACCGGACGCATCATAGACAAATCATTCACTCTATCGATCATTTGGCCTAAAGGACTTGGTATCCAATCCAGTAAAATATTGTAACGTTTTCCCCCCACTAGCGATCAGCCTTTATAAGGAGCTGCACGGTTGAGTCTGTACGCATTTCCAATGGATGCGTCTTGGTGCACGGACCACTGTCTCTCGACAGTCAGTACTGCCCGATTATTGGATGTGGAACGCTGTCTCTGACAACTAGTACTGTCCTTATTGCGGTGGGTGCATGGACCACTGTCCCTGACAGTCAGTACTGCCCTATGTGACCGCCCTCAATGTCATTATTAGTTATTTAATAATGAATTAATTTAATTTCTGTATTTTAAAGATTTAAGATTATTAGTTTTACTTCTGATGTCTTGGCCGAATCCGACATCAGAAGTGGGATCGGATTTTCCGCCCACCTCTGGCACTTTCATCACAGAATATACAGGAAAATATTCCGCTACCCTCAAATAGTTTAGAAGCATTTTTTTTCAAAATTAACTGATGCTCTACTACCCCGGTTCAATGCACCACCATAACCTTTTACAGCGTTGATACCGTTTGATCCTGATGACCCCAATTCAAACATAGAGAGCTGGTTGTCTGCTGTCAGACACCATAATTAAGAGCAAAATTTTGATAGGTGTTGATTTAATCAGGACGTTGACCCATTGTCTTCGAGGCCGCGCAGCCACATCTTCTTGTGGATATGTCAGCTGCCTATGGTGCAGTCGACCTCAGGCGGTTGCTGTGGAGGGTGGAGACATTGATAAGCGATCGGAACTTTGTCCGAATGCTCCGAGAACTTCTCCATAGTCGTCGGTTTCGGGTCCGCCTTCTCTCGGAGGGAGGTCGTTGGGGAGCGCGTAGGGGCGGCCTGCCGCAGGGTGGTGTTCTGGCACCGCTTCTTTTTATTATCTCTGCACAAGCGACCAACCGTCCAGCCCCGGCGAGTCCCGCTTCCTCTATGCAGGCTACCTTGCCCTCACGTCCCAAGCCACCGCCTTTGGGTGGGTTGGGGCCCACTTGTCAGGCGCTCTTGGTGATTTGGCCGCATTGCTTCGCTGACTCACTCAAGCCCAATCAGAGCGGGGCCCAGTCTTACATATTTGGTCTCCGCAGTGGAGGTGCGGGCCGCAGACTTGGCATCGTTTGGGATGGGGTGTCCATCGAGCACGGCGGCTCTTCTAAATATCTTGGTGTTGCCCTGGACAGGTCTTTGACATTCGGCGAAAACTGCGGGAACATCGAGCAGAGGGTGCGCACTCGCGGCGGTCTTCTTCGTCAACTGGTCTCATCGAGGTGGGGATTCGCGTGCCCCGTGTGGAGTTCTGCCCATGCGGAGCTGGTGGATGCAGCTTTGGGCGAGACGTACCGGATCATCGCTAGTTGCCTGGAGCCGACACCGGTGCAGGTGTGTGCTGTGTCCGCTGGCAGGGGTGGCGTTGCCGGTGGTTCCCGGAGCGGTGGCGGGCTCCGGCGGGAGAGCCGAAGTGGTTTCCGACACGCGACATCCATTGCATGACGGCATCCTTGTGCCACAGGGGCTAAGGGGCCGAAACGAGTTTTTTTTAGGTGTTTCGTCCCACTCACTGGCCAGCCGTCGTAGGGGGGATTGAAGTATGTGGCGAGACAGTGCTTAATTTGCCCGGGCCGTTTGTTCCACCCGCTGAGGACCTCCTACCTGGACATAAGTTGCCTTGGGTGGCCTTGGGGTCTTTGGACGGACTCTGGGCCTTTGTTGGCCGAGGCAGGGAGGGCCTGTTCAGGTGGAGATTCATAGATGGCTCCGCCTTGGAGTGTGGATGTGGTGCTGTTCCTCAAGCGGTGGGACGCTGGTTATCGTGTCCTGCGTGTCGTCAGCTGCACGTTTCAGTAACTGGCGGGCGCTAGTGGTGGCGCCAAGTATGTAGCCGGGTTCTGGGTCGAGTGCAATTGGATTGCTATCATCGCGCTAAAAATATGAAGCCACATTACTGATTAATTTACCTCCCAGTCAATATCAATGGGATGATATACTGGAGACTTTGAAAACTCAGTTCTCTCGCTTTTTGGCTTAGCAATGCCCCTTTCCATTTTTCAAAAGGCTACTACTACTTTAAAGCCGATAAATGATGAAAAAATGTTTTAGTTTTCACGGCTGATGTACTTTCAATTTCAAGATATTGATGAGGGGCTTAACCTTTTAGACAAATTACTTAAACGTTGTCCAATGCAGGGTTCTCGTAAGTGTTTGACCCTTCCGTGCTCATTGAACTTCATACCGATGCAAGTAGTATATGTTGCAATTCTTATCCAAAATCATAATGGTACCCATCGTGTAGTAGCCTATTATAATAGGAAGACCATAGATGAAGAGACACGATATCACTCTTACGAATTAGAGACCCTTGCGGTAGTAAAAGCAATCGAACATTTTCGTCATTATTTGCATGGACGAAAATTCACTGTATTCACGATTATAACTCCTTTAAAGCTTCTCACTCAAAACGTGATTTGACTGCAGGGGTTCACCGTTGGTGGGCTGTATTGCAGGCCTACGATTCTGATATCGTGTACAAAGAAGGTCCAAAATGGCTCATGCAGATTTTTTTGTCTCGCAATTTGTTAAACATGAATTATTCTGAACCCCGTAAAATAAAATTTCTTGTATTTGATATAGGTTGCTTAATTGTAGAACAAGAACGCAATTCGGAACTTTTCTGAAATAATATCAAAATTCCGTGTAATGAATTACCTGAAGAGATATCGCGATTCGCGTACGTATAATTTAAGTCAAGGAATATTGTATAGGAAGATGGAACGTAGTTTCCAGTTGGCTAGCTACCTATTTTACCCCGTTCTTTGGTCCTTAATTAGCCATGTTCATAATGAAATATAACATTAAGGTTTTGACTAGACTGTCAAACTTTACGAATTTTATGGTTTGTAAAAAAAAAAAAAAAACAGTTTATTAATTGTTGTGTAGTATGTAACACTTCTAAAGGCCCTTCAGGTGCACAGCAAATGCAGTTGCATTCAATTCCTAAACATCCAGTCCCTTGGCACACTATTCATTTAGATCTAACTGGAAACTTTCGGGAAAAGTGATGGTAAAGAATATTCTTACTGTGTAATTCTAATAATGACTGGAAGGATGAATTTTGAGAGATTCAACTTGCTCTTAATAGTACACGTTCCAAGACCACAGGTTTTACGCCTATGGAAATGATGTTTGGCATTCAAGGTTACTAGCTAAAGTAACTCCTAGTTCTTTTGAACCAACTTAAATATTGAAACGGCTCGTTCATCTGCATCAGAAAATATTAAAAGAGTGGCTAACGCTGACACTATACGGTTTAATAAGGGAAAAGCCTGGGTTAAACATTTTGCAGTAGGTGAATTTGTCTTTGTTAAATGTGAGGAAAGACACCAAAGAAAATTAGATTAAAAACAAGAAAATGTGGGACCTTTCAAAATTATTCGTTTTAGATAACGATCGTTATGAACTGAAAAGTATTAATGGCTCTAATAGGACTTACAAGTACGCACATGACAATTTGAGAGTACTCGTAGTAGAGGTCAACAAGGTTTTCTCGAAATTTCTGAAAATTATGAGTCTGATGACGATGAACGGTCCGTGACGGCAATTAATATACCTGGTAATATAAATTATGATTTACATAATGCTGCTTCGGACAAATTAGTGGAAAACTCTTTGCCATATTTAGGAGATCATAGTTCTCAAAACTTAATTTATGCCAATAGAGTCTCAGAATCCGAAGAAACATTATCTATTGTTTCACAAACAGTAACTATTAATTCTGATACTTTATCTATCGATTCGTTTTACTGTAATTTTTGGCGTTCGGCGCCTTTGGTGTGCCTGGTTGAAATGAATGATTTGACTTTGACTTTGACTTTGATTCTGAGATGACTGTTCTGTACAGACTGTGACTGTGAGCTGAAGGGGTTTCACCTGCTTTTGTGGGTTGACAACCTAGTCCAGCGCTTTGTGAGCTGCAGGGATCTCATCCATGGGATGAGTATCTAGACCAGCAAATATATACTGTAGGGGTTACAAGAGTTGTGACCTAGTCCAGTAGAGGCTGTAAGGGTTTCACCTACTTTTGTGGGTTGATTACCTAGTCCAGCGCTCTGTGAGCTGCAGGGATATCATCCATGGGATGATTATCTAGACCAGCAAATATATACTGTAGGGGTTACAAGAGTTGTGACCTAGTCCAGTAGAGGCTGTAGGGGTTTCACCTACTTTTGTGGGTTGATTACCTAGTCCAGCGCTCTGTAAGCTGCAGGGATATCATCCATGGGATGATTATCTAGACCAGCAAATATGAACTGTAGGGGTTGCAAGAGTTGTGACCTAGTCCAGTTGTAGCTGTAGGAATCTCACCTGCTTTAGTAGGTGACGATTTAGACCAGCATGTTTGAACTGTAGGGGTTTTCTATTAAAGAAATACCTAGACCAGTGATATTTTGATATGTAACGATGATGACGATGTAAATTGATGACGAATGAATGCACTCGAGGACGAGTGATTTATCAGAATGGCCGTGACGGCATATTGTCTATCAGCTGCGAGAGACGGCGACTAGGTGGCGCTAGTGGAACGTGCACCGGACGCATCATAGACAAATCATTCACTCTATCGATCATTTGGCCTAAAGGACTTGGTATCCAATCCAGTAAAATATTGTAACGTTTCCCCCCCACTAGCGATCAGCCTTTATAAGGAGCTGCACGGTTGAGTCTGTACGCATTTCCAATGGATGCGTCTTGGTGCACGGACCACTGTCTCTCGACAGTCAGTACTGCCCGATTATTGGATGTGGAACGCTGTCTCTGACAACTAGTACTGTCCTTATTGCGGTGGGTGCATGGACCACTGTCCCTGACAGTCAGTACTGCCCTATGTGACCGCCCTCAATGTCATTATTAGTTATTTAATAATGAATTAATTTAATTTCTGTATTTTAAAGATTTAAGATAACTCATTGTTCGATTGAAATAAATTTATGTATTAGTTTTACTTCTGATGTCTTGGCCGAATCCGACATATACCTTTTTTTGTACTAGCTTTTGCCTGCGATTCAGTGGGTTTAGGATAGCACAAAAAGTTTTTTTCGTCTTTATAATAATTATTAATAAAGAATTACTAAACTATAAACAGTCACATAATAATTTGTGCCTATGATAGGGTACCTTCTTGTGTAGGTACCTACCTACCTACACAAAACACCGCGCCGCGCCGCGCCGCACGCTTGTGTTTACATTCTCATTGCCGCCGGCCGCGCGCCGCGCCCGCGCCTGTCACCAAACCCCGAGCACCAAGTCTTAGCTAGCTATAGGCTACTAGGACCCTTAGGAGTTGAGTAGTAATAGCGCAGACAGGCGATGCGATGCGACGCGGTGGTTGGGGGTTAACAAAAAATTTCACACGGACGAAGTCGCGGGCAGAAGCTAGTTATATTATATGCTCGAGGAGGTCCCTACCGAAATAGGTTAGTTCTAAGAAATTGTACGACTTACCCTTTGTTTATTTGTAGTCCTTCAATCAACCAACACAACTTCACTGACACAGCGTCCACTCAAACCAACAATTCCGATTTCAAATGAAAATACGGAGTCCAAATTGTAGTGCGAAGTCAAACAGTTGTAGGTAGTATCGAAATCCAAAGTTCAAGCCAGGGGTCAATGTAGTGTTTACGTGCGAATGATAATAATAATTTATAGTGCACGGGAGTTTAGTCTACATACGTACGAACGACGTAGGCCGCAGCAGCAGACTGAGTCGAAATAGTTATTAGTTCGTAACGTGCGCGTGAGATATTGTGCAAGTGTGCGTGAGCGTCTACCCCCGCACCGCGCCGGGGGGAACATTATTGAGTGAAAGGCACGATCATTCCATAGTAAAACGTGCGCGTAAAAATTACGAAACGTCCTTTGGAAAATCGAGTTTTATGAAAAAACCACTGCATAAGTCAATTACAAATAAAGCTTATTGAACTCTTCGATAATTGAACTTTGTCGGTACGGTTTTTGTTTTGAAGATTTTGTCCATATTTTATTACTTATTTACATCCAAAGTTACGTTAAAATTAGCAAGAAAAACGAAACTTTGTTGGCTCATAACTTTTTAATGGCTTATTATTTTACTATTCTGTTTCCGTACAGACACAATTAATAATAAGACAAAACGATACAATGTTTAACTTTGGATGTACAATGTCAAACAATGGAGTAATATTCTCCCGAAGTTTGTATGGAGAAATTTCGAAAAGTGTGCTCTTAACGAATACATTTAAATGTCATATTTAAAATTCCTGCCTCTGAACTACGGGGGCCGGGTTCGATTCCCAGTCGGCTCAGAATCCTACTAATATTATAAATGTAAAATTTTGTGAAGATGTTTGGATATTTTTTACTCAATCACGCGTAAACCGTTAGGCGGATTTGTATGAAGCTTGGCACATGGATAGACCATTTCCAGGATTAACACATAGGATACTTTTTATTACGATATTCCCACGGGATCGAAACTTACGCGGGTGAAGCCGCGGGGCGCTGCTAGTTGAATATATTCTTCAGATTAAAAATAGATATAATTATACAGAATGCGTACATACTGTTGAGTTGTATGATTGACTTCGTTATTTAGTACTAGACTAGACCAATATTAGATTATTTTATCAAGTAATGATGCTCGTATAAAAAAGAACATGAGTCTCCTCCTGTATAAACTAAATAACAGGTGACGCCTGTTAAATAAGTTCTAATGTTATGATGTACAATATCAGCGAGATGCGACGCGACGTATGATGTTACCAGATGATGCCTGGTAGTCCGGGAACAGGTGACGCCTGTAAGGACTTCGTCATGTAATTTAGTACAGGTGATGCCTGTAAGTACCTACATGGTGCGACGCGACGTATGATGTTACCAGATGATGCCTGGTAGTCCGGGAACAGGTGACGCCTGTAAGGACTTCGTCATGTAATTTAGTACAGGTGATGCCTGTAAGTACCTACATGATGCGACGCGACGTATGATGTTACCAGATGATGCCTGGTAGTCCGGGAACAGCCCAGGCAGCACACAAGTCAGATAATTGGCCAACAATTTAACCTTATGCAGGCTTAAGCTTTATTATAAATGTATACAAGCTGAGTGTATTGCCAAATTCTGTATTAAAGTTTTTTTTTGCTATAATAACGCTTTTAGATGAGTTAGTTCTGTAATATGCCGATTTTATTTCTTAAAGCTGAATAGTAATCATAAACAGACCTGTTACTCAAGAGTGTGTGTAACCTTTTGTATAACAATGGTATAAAATTCCATTATCAAGCATGATACTGGATAATTTGGTTCTGTTCTCTTTTAGCTGTATTACACATCACATCTTGACAGTTATTCAGCTGCAGTATAAAGTTGGTGTTGTTTCTGTTATGAAGCATATAGTAACTTAACAGAAATTATGATAGCTGTTATAACTACTTTATACCGCTTTAAGTACGAAATTACCGCCATGTGCAGTTAATTGTGGTAAAAGTAATAGTAACAGATTCTTATGCAGAAGTTTGCTGGGTATTCACGAAAAGAAGACGTTTTTAAAGCTAGAAGAACTATTCTGCAACATTAGTAAGCATTTAGCGGCTAGTAGTTGACAATGACTTATAAGTTCGTCGGCGCTTGGGTTAAATTGTGAAAAAATGCTCCCTTTAAAGAAAATTGCTAAAAACTACTCCAATTCATGGAAAAATAGAAAAAGAACAGGAGGCATACGAAGAAAGTGCTTGCGGGAGTATGAAAACATAAAAAACTCTATTTGTGCCAAACAAACGGCTGAGACAATAAGTTCTTCCAGTTCATTTGACCCAAGTACAAATCAAGTGCGACCAAAATCGATAGAAACGGGTTCCGTAACAAATGACTATGAATCTACTTTGTTTGAAGATTATAAATCAATTCAGACGTCTGAAGATAGTGATGAGAGTTCCAATAATTTTGTAAAAAGTGAAACGGAATATGAAAAGAATTTAATATTTCGTAATAACTTAAAACAATGGGCCATAAATAAAAATATTTCTCTGGAAGCCTTAAAAGAATTATTAGTTGTCGTCAATCAAAGATTGCCAGGAGTCTTGCCAGTAGACCCGAGAACATTATTACAGACTAAGAGAAATATTGTAATAAAAAAAATTGAAGGTGGAGAATACTGGCACAAAGGACTTATTGAACCTTTAAAAGATATTATTAATTTTGTATGGCTAGAAATCCCTGAATCTATACAATTAAATTTGAATTTTGATGGTTTACCAATTTTCAATAGCTCTAAAAAAGAATGTTGGCCAAATCTTTGCAACATATACGAAAAACCAGAAATAGAGCCTCTTGTTGTTGGAATCTATTATGGATCTGGAAAACCAAAGAGCCTAAGTCAGTATTTAGAAGATTTTGTCGCAGAAACTGAAAGTCTTCTTGAAAATGGAATTCATGTAGTTAGAGAAGGCAAAGAAAATATAGTAAATGTGAAAATAAGGTGCTTCATCTGCGACTCTCCAGCGAGAGCATTTATAAAAGGTAAATGATGACTAAACGTGTTACATTACAGACGTCATGTGTCCTCTTTTTAGCATTAACGTTTGGAGTGGCCACCGTAATCTGTTCCATATTTTATGGTGAAAGTAGATCATGAAACTATTAATTTATGAATAAAAGAGGTCGAGAGACGATCCTTAATTGAAAATATGTTACATTTTCAGGTGTTTGCAACTTCAACTCTAGGCATGGATGTTTAAAATGTACGACTGTAGGAGAATACTCGCATCAATATCATACGGTCGTGTTCCCAAACTCAAGATGTCCCAAAAGAACAAATGAAGAATTCAGAAATAAGAAATATAGAGATCATCTAAAATCTGATACACCACTTTTAAAACTAACTATTGATATGATCGAAGATTTTCCTATTTCTGATTCTTTACATCTGATTGACTTGGGAGTAATGAAACGATTACTCGTAGGATGGCGTGATGGAAATTTTAAGAATCTTACTACAAAATGGCGAGCTGACGATACGCTGAAAGTAACAGAGTTTTTACTCACCTGTAAACTACCCTCCGAAATTCATAGATCCATGCGAGGTCTAGACGAGCTTCATCATTGGAAAGCATCTGAATTCCGATCATTTTTCTATTATTTGAGTATTGTTATTCTGCCTGACTTTATGTCAAAAGGTCCCTATGAACATTTTTTGACGCTTTTCTGTGGGGTAACAATTTGCTCTAGCCTAAAGTACAGCTCAATATTGGAGCTTTCTCATGAATTATTATTATATTTTGTAGAAAACTTTAAAACATATTATGGTAACTACATTACTAGCAACATTCATAATTTGGTACATATAACTGATGAAGTTCGTAAATTCGGACCACTAAACACCTTTAATTCTTACCCTTTTGAGAACAAACTGTACTGCATAAAAAAAATGCTTAGAGCTGGCAACAAGCCATTGTCACAAATAGCTAAAAGACTTACAGAGAGAGATTGGAATGTTCATTCTAAATTAAATAAAGCTAAAAATGAAACTACAAACCAATATCCTGTCATAAAAACAAATTGCAAAAACAGAAAAATAATTGATTTTGGTGAGTTCATAATTTCTAACAAAAGACAGGATAAGTATTTTATGACTAAACAAGAAGAAATTATAGAAGTGGCAGAAATAACCGATGACCATATCAAAGGGTACAGAATTGAAAATGTATCTGACATCTTCGAATTACCCATTAAGTCATCATATCTTAATATGTTTAAAACAGGTGTACAGAATGATAACCGTACAACAGAAAACATAAGTTTCAATAGCATTAGCTATAAGTTTGTAGTAACTACATACAAGAATGAGCTTTATTTCATTCCTCTATTACATACATTAACAATTTAAACTGTTAACACTGTTCCAATCGGGTCACGGTCTAAATAGCGTGCCCTTCTTGATCTCATGCTATTTATGAAAAATGTTGGATGTTTGACTAAAATATTATATAATATTTAAGTGATTTGTAATAAAACAAATATGTTAGTCAATCAGTCTTTCTTTTATTTGCAGTTCAAAAATTACTTGAGCATAATTTCCAGATAAATATCTACCTATCAAACGATGAAACTAAACAAAGTATGAAAAAAAGATACAAGTTATAGTTATTGAGTAAACGCAAGTGTGTTACTCGGGATTCTGTTTAACAGAAAACTTATTACAATTCTAGCAATAAAAATCAAAATCCTAATAAAGAAATCAACAAATCTCGAAACCAAAAAATCCTCTTCATCTTCCTTAAAAATACTAAAAAGTAATAATAATTTAAAAAAATCAAAAGACCTCTATTCATCCTCTTCAATTATAGGTTCGTTTTCATTAATTGTATTATTTTCGTCATCATTGTTTGCATCATCGTTTATATTAACTTCGTTTTCATTAACTGCATTATTATCGTCATCATTGTTTTCATCATCATTAATATTGACTTCGCCATAATTATTTATATTATTCATAATATCTTCATCGACATTATTATTAGCTGCGCTTCTTTGATTCTGAGGCTTATGTTGGACTCTTTTGGGTTGTAATTTCCTTCTTTTCTTGCTCGACTGACGAATGTTTTTGGTTGTCTTTCTTTTTAGAGCATTTCGCAATATATTTTTTAAAAAAATTTCATTATCTTGCACTGTATACGTTTTGTCCCAATAATAGACCATTTCGAAAAAGAACTGTAATATGTTTTTATATTTTTTGAAACCTATTTTAAGATCATCTCCACGACTTCCTCCAGTCCAGGAGCACTGGCAAAGGAAATCTTTGGTAAAAATTGAATCTAATAGTCTATAAGCACAGTTAGAGCCTGATCCTGGTGCAGCAGAACATAATATCGCATACTTTTCTAAGTATGTTTTATGTATTATAGGGCAAGATAAATCTTTGTTGAGTTTCTCCAAGCTTTCGATGGTATCGACAACATCCATACGCATCCTTTTAGTTTCTGCTCCTTTAGCTTGAGCTAAAGTTGTTACTGTAATATTTTCAGTACTTTGTTCTTGTATTTCTTGAAACTGAACCGACATTTCTGCGAGCTTTTTCATTATTTTATTTTGGTTGTCCAAAACTGCTGCTAGCATCTCGTATATGTTATTAATTTGGGTATTCATATTTTCATCATTAGTGGTTATCGTATAAAGTGTATCGTCAATAAATATGGGTGAACTTGCTGGTATGGTTGAACTTGCTGGTATGGTTAAACTTGCTGGTATGATTGAACTTGCTGGTATGGATAAACTTGCTGGTATGGTTGAAGTTGCTGGTATTGTTGGACTTACTGGTGTGGTTGAACTTGCTGGTTTACACCATGAACTTGCTGGTATGGCTGAATTTGCTGGTATGGCTGAACTTGCTGGTATGGTTGAACTTGCTGGTATATACCATGAACTTGCTGGTAAGGCTGAACTTGCTGGTATGGTTGGACTTTCTTGTAAGATTTGCCTCGCTTGCAAGGTTGAAGTTGGTTGTTTCATTCTTTTCTTTGGGTTTCCAGATTTAATCTGCAACAATGCAAAAAACCTTTTTGAACGTGTTACTACTGTGACGTTACACGATTGCTATGAATAAACGCAAGTACTTAGGTATTACGAAGGCAACTGCATAAAGTAAAAGTTTTTAAATTATTATTATTATTGGAGAAAACATTCTCTTGCTAACGTGTAATACCGTCATTATCATTTAAATCCTAGCCTAAACTGTGGTTTAAATAAATGAAACTTTCTCCAAACTTAACCGCACAATATTTATTAGCGGTACATTATTTTTTAGATAAAATTCATTTTTCATAATTAACACTAAGCCTGTCGTACCACCGCACCGGTCTGAGTGGCTAGGTAAAACAAATTCGTGTACTTGTTCCGTGAGTGGACCTTCTGTACTCGTATCTGTTTATTTTGTGGCCACGAGCCCGCGACGACGTGTCGGCAGAACTCAAAAGCGCTGCTACCACCCCGCGTTCATAACTCGGCCGCTGCGTGCAGAATAACTGTCTAATACTCTGTATTTTAATGTTATTGTAACGTGGTTTAGATAGGTAGGTACATGAGTTAATGTTTTTTTTATTTACTATGTTTGCGAATAGATCCTTCCAAGCCCATGGTGCCTCAGTGACGCGTTCCTTTGTCAGCCGGGCATTTGAGACGGGTTGTTAAATGTTATTGCTAAAACTAAACATACCTACTTACATAAATATTAATTTTATTGATTACAACCCGACGACGTGTCTTTCTAATTCATTATGCCGCCTTTATAAAAGTCGCCGTGCGCGGCAGCCGGCGCGGCGGCCGGTTCGCTTGGCTTCGTGACTATTCGTGAGACGTTCGGCATCGTATGCGCATTGCGAATTTGCGACGTTGCCGGATTGGGCAATGCTAGTACGCTAGGTACTATTCCACGCTATTATTTTGATTTTATAAACAGCAGGTTTCGAATTTATTGTCAATTAATTATTTTTTTAATTCGGATTATTTTATGCTTATTTTTCTATGCTGATATTTTTATTTTAATCTATTAAGTAATGATATAGATTAACGAGTTTAAGGGAACGCCCTCTGTTATTTAACATACTGTATAGGTACCTAGGTACTCACCATTATTTGTTGAGCTGCAGCGTTCAAATTTGGAACTTTTTCTGGAGTAGTAGTACGTTTGTAGGATTGTTCACCGTAATCGGTGTCGTCCGTGTCTGTTCTGTCTAACATTTTTGTTAATTCATCCTCTGCTTCTTCGTATGTACGGTAGTTTCTTCTTTTCACTACACAATTATAGGTCAACCAATCCGACTGGGGCTGGGTACTATCATTTTTGGCGAGTATATCACCATACATCTTAGGCCAACGCAATATTCCTTTGACTTCCCATGTTTCCGGAACAGTACATAGTTCTACCTTGCCTCTTCGACGAGTTGACACAATTTTAAAAGGCATGTTTTCTGAAAAATATCGATAATCTTAATAGGTAGGTAAGAAAGTACATCTGGCCACTTAAAATAACCTAAATAGTGCAAGGCACACTTATACCTACCTACGTAAGTAGCGCAGCGGCTCAAACTACCTATATCTGCCACTTATCAATTTTTTAATCACTGTATCTCTCCTCTCTAATTGACTTATTAATGCGACAGCAATCTGCTATCACTCCACAAACGGCTGTACTCTTGCACTCTGATCGCAAACTGAACTGCATAACGACTAGGCTTCACGCACGCATGATGTGTACGGGTGAAGCGAGTGGGGAGGCGGGGGGGTTGAGACACCGCCGCGCGCCCGCACCGACCGAGGAGTGTACCTACTATTATTTATTCTTTACTGCCTTCTTTACTACAATAATTACGTTAGTTGTAATTTCTTGTGTCGTAATACTTATATTGAATATTAAATACATATCTGAATTTGATTAGAGCTAAAAAGATCAAATAATATACCTAAACTGTGGGTTTTCAGTACTAATGACTGAATCCTAATTGTTTGATTTACAGTACGAATGAGTGTGATTATAGAACAGTTATCGCACATAATGTTGTGTGAAGATCACTTTTAACCAGAGAACAGCTTATTAAGTGGATACATAAGGTCTTTTATGCAGACGTAAGACGAGAAGCCGCTGTGTAAGCAGATTTTAGTCAGAATGAGAGTCGCCATAATAATGAATAACATAACCTATTAAATAAGTGGAATTTCATACTCAAATACTCAATTTCAATAACGAAATCGTTATAATATTCTTTTAAAATTATTACAAAGTTATTTTTGAACCCTTAAATTGCATAATACATAAAAGTATTTCACTCGCAAAAACAAACCAATAGACGAAATGTTGTTTATTTCTCAAAAACCCGGCTTATCAGGTGGCGCGTGAAAATTTTACACGAAATGTATATGTAAATACACGGTAAAGTTGCATGCGCACCTACAAATTCTTTCTCTAAGCATTAAATAAGGGTAAAATTATTTACTTACCGATCGGTACAATAATTTGGCCAAAGCTTGACTTCTCTGTCACAGTCCTAACTTAATTGTTCGGTATTTGTCAATTTAATTTGAATTTGAATAGCACTTGATAAAAATATACTGAAATAAGCTAAATGCTGTGTATTATCTGAATATCAGAGCTTTGAAGGACGCATTGAAGGAAGCATAAAGTTCATTTATCATTCATTCATCATCTGGCTAACAGAGCTGTAATACTTGTATAAAAGAACTAAATGCTTTTATGCAGACGATACTCAGCTTGTCGTATAATTATTCAAAACTTATTCATCTGTTACGTTGCTATTACACAGCTATTAGCAGAATAATTTTGTGCCCAAATTGCTTGAATAACGTCTGCGTAAGCGCCAAATCAGCTAATTATGGTAGTCTTATTCAATAATTAGTTTCTAGAGGACTGCTGTTAAACAAAACTTACTCAGATGGTTTGTGCTGGCTGGGAGGTGACGCCTGTAAGGACTTCGTCATGTAATTTAGTACAGGTGATGCCTGTAAGTACCTACATGGTGCGACGCGACGTATGATGTTACCAGATGATGCCTGGTAGTCCGGGAACAGGTGACGCCTGTAAGGACTTCGTCATGTAATTTAGTACAGGTGATGCCTGTAAGTACCTACATGATGCGACGCGACGTATGATGTTACCAGATGATGCCTGGTAGTCCGGGAACAGGTGACGCCTGTAAGGACTTCGTCATGTAATTTAGTACAGGTGATGCCTGTAAGTACCTACATGATGCGACGCGACGTATGATGTTACCAGATGATGCCTGGTACTCCGGGAACAGGTGACGCCTGTAAGGACTTCGTCAGGTAATTTAGTACATTATGCGACGCGACGTATGATGTTACCAGATGATGCCTGGTAGTCCGGGAATAGGTGACGCCTGTAAGGACTTCGTCATCTAAATTAGTAGAGGTGATGCCTGTAAGTACCTACATGATGCGACGCGACGTATGATGTTACCAGATGATGCCTGGTAGTCCGGGAACAGGTGACGCCTGTAAGGACTTCGTCAGGTAATTTAGTACATGATGCGACGCGACATATGATGTTACCAGATGATGCCTGGTAGTCCGGGAACAGGTGACGCCTGTAAGGACTTCATTATGTAATTTAGTACAGGTGATGCCTGTGATACATGGAGGTTTTATACGGGTGATGCCCGTAATATGAAGTTTTGTGTACGGATAACGCCCGTTTACTGAAGTTAGAAGACAATTCATACAGCATTGTTAGTTTAATTGGGACTATGGTGTGAATGAATGCTGTATGAAATAAATAAAGAATGTGTCAGGTTGTTAAAAGGATGATGCCCATTTGGTGACCTGAATTAGACATTCTTTATTTGTTTCATTGTCCGCAGTAATTAAAATGACAAAGCAGATACGGATGCGCGATCATAGTGCATGTCGTTTAGGGCATAGGCTGTATGCAGACCGAGTGACGCGCTTTTTATGCCTACCGCCAGGTTAAAAAAAAAAAAAAAAAACACCTTACATAACACTGCACAACAACAGCTGATTTGTGTTTTGCTGAACATCAACAACATCAACGTGGCTATCGTAAAATCGTATCGTACCAAAGCAGCCGTCGTGTGCTGCAAGTGAGGGAATCCAGGACATATCGCGGCCCGCACGAGCAGTTGCAGTGCAAGCAGATGGGGGAGCACGTGCTGCAAGCAGCAACGACGAGTGGATGTTTGCGGTAACTACCCACACACACACACTTTAGAAAATAAAGGTGAGCTGTCTTATATGTTTACGATTCTGGTGCTGAATGCTCGTAGTAAAAAGTGAGTTGTGCAGCCAAATTAAGTGGCAAACAAGTTAATAACGTTGTTGCGTTGGCTGGTATTGTCCAAACGCGTGTATTCAGCACAGAACAAATCATATTTAGCGTTGCTATTAGCGAGCAGCAACTTGAGATTTTATTACATTTCTACCCGACAGTTACTTGTAAAGTTATGTTATAGCACGTGAAATATTCAACCTTGGCTTTTCGATTAACAAGTCTGTGACAGAGTTTTCGTTGCATAAGTTCTTGTAATAAATCCAGTTTTGACGATCAACAACAAAAAGGCTAGATTTGATGGGACAAACGCAGCTATACCAAAATTTTGGGTTGACTATTTAGTGATATTAGAAAACGAAGAGCGAAATCAAATTATAAGACTAAGGTAGATCGGAAGTTCAGAGGTTCGTTTAAGGTAGTTGGAGTTTTGTATGGTGATCCTTATACGTTAAAAGCTTTAAATTCTAACCGAACTTATACTCTCACGATAGGTTTTATGATTGATCTTCTTCCTGGCGTGTCGAGGGCAATCTGAGTGGACTGGGCCCAGAATTCGATTACTTGTTTGGCGCCATCACCAGAGTCCATCAGTTCCTGTAACGTGCAGCTGGCAGAACACGCGGGACATGATATTGGGTGTCTCATGGTTTGTGGAACGGCGCCGCGTTTGAACTCCGGGGCGGGGTCATCTATGAGTCTCCACCTAAACGGGTTTTCCTTGCTTCGGCCGGCCTGGGTCCGGAGTCTATTTGGAGACTTCCAGTTTTCCCGGGGTAGCTCGTGTCCGGGTGGGAGGTCTTCGGCGGGTGGAGCGAGCGGTTTGGGTGGGGAGCCACTGTCTCGCCGCAACTTCAGTCTTTCTTGTGATGGTTCGCCAGTGAGTGGAACGACATACTTAAAAACTTAACTTTCGGCTTTTCAGCCTTTGTGGCAAGGATGTATGAATGATGCCGGTAGGCCATGTATCAGTCACACACAGTCATCACAGTGGTGATGAGCAAGTCTACATTATGGGAAGCACGTGAGTAGGGGTTTTCTATCGGCCATAGTAAAGTAGTGTGTAGTCACAGGGTGATGCACACAGATCTATCCGCTGGATGTGTGAGAGCAATGCGATTCCTGGTCGGCCGGAGAGCCGTGGTGTTAGAGTGATTTACTCGTGTGTGTTTTTCTCGGTGTCTAAAGCTCTTAGTGAAAAAGATGGTTGTTAATGTGAATAACGATGGTACATGGCTCTGGTTGATGATTTTCGCTATGATTAGTTAGTCAAAGTTTGTTTAGTTAATTTAGAAGTATTGTTTAAAAAAAAAAAAACAAAGATCTCCTGTACCAATAATCGCTGATCAAGGACGGTGCTTTTCGAGCAAATAATTTCGCAACTTCTGCCAAGGTTAAAGTATCAATCTACACTTTATTGCGAATAGTTCATTTCGTGCGAATGGTCAAGTGGAAAGGATAATGAGTGTCCTCAAGTAAATGTTAATTGCGATAGAGACTGATAAAGATCGGTCGTGGCAAGACTCGCTAGGAGAGGTACAGCTAGCTCTAAATTGTACGATTAATCGCGTTACCAAAGCTAGTCCATTACAACTTTTGATAAGTAAGGTAGCACGTCCACTTGATTATAAGGCTAACGGCGACAAATGACGACATTATAGACCTTGATGATGTTAGGAGATTAGTATCCGAAGGCATTGAAAAGTCTGCGCGTTATAATAAAAGTCATTTTGATAGTACAAAGGCAAACGTGAATTAATAATAACAATAATCTTTAAAAAAAAAAAAAAAAAAAAAAATTGGATTGGTTCTTTGTGAACTCATGTTTATAGAGAACGACGAGCGTAATCAAACTAAGCTTGACGTGAAGTATAGAGGGTCATTTCAAATAGTTGAAGTGTTAGATGGCGACCGGAATGTTTTAAAATCTTTAGTTAACAAGCGTACATGCAAATATGCTCCATGACCGTGTTTGGGAGATGCCCGAGGGCTAAGTACAGTGGGTTATATGAGTTATCTGACCCACCCTATAAACGAAGGAATTTGAACCCTCTGCCTGTAACATTAAGAGTTATTTCATTTGTATGAGTTTATCAGACTAGCGCTACTCGGTAATATTTTCGCCTAACTTGTAATAAGTGGGTAGTTGAAAGACAAATATGCGTATTCATTATAAAACTAGTATTCAAATGTTACTAAAAATACGGGTAGGAAAATAAAAATGAACCGTCACAATAATAAAGCTAAAAGCCAGTCTACGCACAATTGCAGTGACTACGCGTGAATATGTTTTACCTTGCCTTACTAAATTGTGAAAACAACGTCTTTTTCCAAGTTTTTAATTTATTTTTTATAGTTTTATTATCATGTCTCAATTGAGTGATTATTTAAAATACAAAATAATCTATTTGCACGAGGAGAATGTTGGCATCAGAAAGATTGCTAGAAGACATAATATTATAGCAGTAAGTGTATTTTTCTAATTTTATACTTTGTTTTTATACCTAACTATTCCTTATGCCGTGACGTAAGCAAACATATTTTTTATAACGTATAGTGACACCTGTTTCATTTCTTTGTTTCACAGAAATACAGTCAGATTGTGGTTAAAACGTAAACCCAATAGAAAACTTGTGGGGTCAAATGATTTTAAATTGGGATTCATCAGAAGTCAGGAGAATTTGGCGCAACTTGTGATTTCAACGTTCTCATGAAGAGTAAGTGATGCTTGCTGGAACATGGTGTGCGGCATGCGAAGCCGCTTGCAACAAATTGTGGAAAGACATGGTGCTCCATTTCGCTATTATGATATCACCACCGCCCGCAGTCAACAATACTTACTTACGTGTCAGTGTGTGTGTTAAATAAACTGTTGTCATCATAATTTCTATGGAAGTGTTTCATACAATGAATAAGCAGGTCCTTTTTACGATCATAACCATATTTAAAACTAAAAATACTTAAGTAGAAAAAAATTATAAAGTAGGTAAAACATCAAAGTATTTAGTGCTATTTTTTCACTTATATTTTAGTAATTACTATTTTCTAAAAAAATATTTTCACTTATAGTTTAGAAGTAGGTAAGTATGATAGTTAATGTGGTGATGTTATTGTTATAAAATAGAAATACCTATATATATTTCTAAACATATAACATGTTGATTCACTACATGTAACTGATTACTTACCTACTTAAAAATAAAAATGGGTATTTTATAGACATTGTTGAAACGAAGAAACAAAAATTCAAGCTTATCATAGAATACCTTATATTTAAAACAAGTAATTAATTTTGTAAGTGATTATTTTGTATTTATTTTGAATAAAATCGTTATCATAATCATTATTGTTTTTTATTTCTCATGTTAGGTATTTGTTTTTAAATAGTTCATTTAAATTAACTATTTTAATTTAATATAAATAATGTTTTGGATTCAAAAAACATAATTGAATATTGTAAACATAAAGCTACAAGAAGTGGAAAGTTTGTTTTGAACTCGCAACCATGTTGCTATAGGTTCACTGTTGCAACCACTAGACCAAATCGACTTAACAAGTATCGTTGAAATTAACAACTCCATCATGTGACAAAACAGTATTCAAAAGCTTACCTACCCTAAGGTTACGTGTTAAAGATCAAATTGGCATAACTGTATTCTATAATATTTACCTACCTTGAACAAGTCGTTCTATATAGTTCGTGAAGCTCGAAATCGAATAACACATTTATCTAGGTACTGCTAATTGCAGAAGGTTCAAATTCGTCTAACTTTTAGGTGGGTCAGCTAACACATATAACCCACTGTACCAATTGAGCTCTTTAGTTTGTGTACTCAGGTTCTCTGTTCATTGAGTCGGAGACCGTACCAGAGTATCGTAGCCATTGCCCGTTAGAAATCGGAATCTACTTGCTAGACTGTGGGTACGTGGCACGCGATAGCTCTGGTAAATATGGTCGGGTCTAGCCTTGAAGCCAAGACCGTTGAGTCAAGACGACTCGGCATTCCTCCGGGATGTGCGTATGTGACAAATGTATGGGAGCTATGTTATAGCCGTGATTGTTGACCGTGAATGAGAGACCTGAGGTTTTGTTTTCTTTGATTAGTGTGGAATTATTGTACTTGGTCTCGGTAATCTCGTAACTAGATAGTTCCAATTTTTAGATTAGCCTAATTTTTGGTTTCTAATTTGAATGCTAATTGCAAATTGATCGAGAAATAAAACAGACTTTAAAGAGTCGAGTCCCTCGGGATTCGGTCGTGGTCCACCGGTTTACCTTTTAATTATCTCATCAGTCTTCATATGGGAGGTTGCGACAAATGCCAGAAAATCAGAATATAACTGACGAAATTGAGGTTGAGCAAAGTAGTAGTAGTAACAATTAGGAGAGTATTTAAGTTTGCATGATGATTGGACCGTACCAGAGGTTGTCGTGTAGCCGTAGCTCAATAAAAATCGGCGTCTACTACTTTAGTAGTCCGTGAGTACGCGGTAAGCAGTCAACTCTGGCGGAGGTCGGGTTTCAGTGAAAACCATAGAGTCCAGGAGAGACTCGGCGCTCCCGTGGGGGTTCGCATAAAGGAAAGATGAATAACTGGAGGTTATTGAGCTACGCGTAACCAGAGATCACATGCAGAGCTTAAGTGTGTTGATTAATTTGGTTGTCTTTTGTGAGATAGCGCGATAAATGTGTAGTCAGTTGTACTTTGAATTTCTTGATTATTGATAAGATTTTAATTTTCTTCTGATTTGTTATTGAAAACAAAATTAATAAAATAAGGAAGGGATGTAGCGTCTGTGAGTGAAAGAGAAGGAAGCATTATGTCGTCTCTAGCGCACGTGCGGTCGTAAAGCAGTCAGTCAGCTGTGAGCGGCGGGAGTGAGAGGGCACGCGCGTCTAAGAGCCGATAATATAGGGGAATATACCACAATAATGTTCCAATATCCTTATGATTTGTTGAATAAAGTCATTTTCGTTTAGTAAATAAAATAGTTTAACAGATCTCGAAAATAGCTACGAAATTCAGACTTAGTGACAACACAATTCAACAAAAAATAAGAAAAGGAAAAAAAAAAAAAGAAATAACGTAATAAAGAAGGTAGAAAGCAAATGGAAAGTTAAAGATAACGAAAATTCAGATATGGAAGTTTAGTATAAATGCTATTACTATATTGTACTTAAAAATGTAAATGTGAGGACTTGGTAGGCCTGGTAGACTTTAGATCGATAGACATTTTATTTCATCATGTACCTGGTACTTGTGGCTAGACCTACGCTGTCCTCATTTGTTGTTGTTATTTGAAAACATTGTAAAAGCCAATTATTTTCAAAAGAGTAACCATGGAAGTAGTTGGAATATAGGGTATTCAGATCACACAGATCACAGATCGTGATCTGAATAACCCTATATTCCACAGTTAAACTATTCGAGTATTCCTATATTTCACTATTCAAAATAAGACTGACTAAATTCATTGACAGTAGTTTCATGTGAATGAAAAAGAGCAGTCACTTCATACCTATCAATGGATAATTCAGTAGGAATAGTCTATTCAGACATCAACGAGTTAGGAGTGAAATGTGCACAGATGTTGTCCTCCGATACCTTATATAGGTAGCATCTAGTTACCTATGTAAATGCAGGCTTCGTGTATAGTTATTGTGTAGATATAATTATATTGTGTTCGAATGAACACACACTAAGTGGCTGTTGTTCTCAAATCTCATTTGTTTATATAACTTACTAGATTGCATCCTAGTTTTGATGTAAGTATTTAATTAATATGCGTGATTGTAATGAACTACTGAACTAAAGTTATAATATAGGTACCTATGTTATATTAAGATCATGCACACCAAATCGAGTGTTGTGTAAATGAAACAATAAATATCGTAGAACATAATTTATTACAGGATATTTACATTGTTTTGGTCTATTTGCTATAAAACACACTACACAACATCTAACCTGTCTTTGATAGTTGGCATCTGCAGCCTAATTGCGTAACATATTTTGATTGTTAAAGCCATTCCGAATTTAAGCCAACTGCAGTAGCAATCAATATTCATATTCGGAATTGTAGAACTTTATCTGATACAAACTGAGGCAAATTGTATAGAGGGGTACCAAATACCGGGCATTATTTGTTTCGTGAACGCGTTTCGTTTCATCATATATGAACTATTCGCTTCTGAATAATTTTGCTATAATTACATTTTGTATTGATTACAACTGATGGTCTACTACTGCTTATAAATAAAAATGTACAATGATGGCCGAAAAATGAAAAACCAATTTTATAATACACTTCTACCAAAAACTACCATAATTGAAATACGCAAGGAAACGTTTTATTTTTCACGTTTTAGTTATCTGTGGCCAACGATAAAATCGTAAAAAAGCAGAGTTGTCAAGTTAGTGGGATTTCCACTAAACTTGGGGTTTGGACACAGGGGTGGGGACAAAATTTTGCTTTTAGTGGCTGGTGGTTTTGTCTAGTGGTTAGACCAGGGGGGGCACACTTAGCACTGTGATCAATTTCCATAGACGACAGCGACATCTGCAGTTTGGTGGGTTAAAAAAACTTGTTGGCAGCCATCTTGTCTTGTTTGACCAATAAAATTGCTAAACAAATGTCATTGTCGCCGCCGGCCATCCGCCATTATCATTGTCAACTCCGCAACTCCGGCTTTCCCGACGTTGATGCGCTTCCCGAAATCCCGAGTTTATCTCAGCTAATTCTGTTAAAATTATTACTTGTAACTGTTATTTGTTAAACCCTGATTGTGACCAATTGTGGCCCTAAACATGATAATAAAGATTCGCTACTTATAGTAAGTATGCTTAACTATAGGTAGGTGTATATTTATTAGAGCCTCAGTTCACCCACCAAACTCAAGGTGGCAGCACTTTCCATACATGCAAATTTTACCACAGAGTTGTTACTCTTTCCCTTTATAGTTACTTTACTCTTTGGGTTAGACTAACTCAATTTGTAGAAAACAATACAATCAACTACTTAAACTTTGACTCGAATAATAACACGATAATGGCATGTTTTATTTTTTATTTAAACACTGTGAAAGTGAGAAATAAATCATAAAACTACTGACGTTTTACGATTTATTTCTTTCAATTGCGGAAGCCACTGTGGATATGTACGCTGAGTTGCGTGGAGATCGAGAAACAAAGTAATTTCGAAAAAAATCCCACGGCAACATTCTTCCGGGATAAGAAAACAATATCTAACAAACATCTTCATTAACTTCTTGAGTAAACTATTTTATGATATTATTGTATGATGATCTAAAAAATACTGTGAATAACTTATATTGTGTTAATTCTCAAATCTTAAAATGGACCTCCAAAACGGCGATCGAACATCGGTAATAAGAATAAGAATAGTTTTAAAAAATTGCGACTTCTAGTGGACTCGGGAGAAAATTTGGCAACACTGACACTGAGTAATATAAAAAAAACAAAAGTTAATATGAAAATAGGAAACTTTTAAACCATAATAATCTTTGTTTGGTTTTACCTTAAATATTGTTTCAATTAATAGTTGTTTTATGTTTTTTAACATACAAAATTATATTTACTATTCTCATACAGAAACATGGGCCTATGTTAAATAGTTCTGAAAAAATTTCTTGTGGTTTGCTGTAGAAGGAATACGTTTGCAAAATTCTCTGATAGAGGACAAGAAGGTTTTCGCTGGCGGCTGCACCAAGACTTAGGCTGTTTTGCTCGATAGCGAAAAGAACCTAAGTCTGTCTAAGTCAATATAATCCTACAAGTAAGTACCTACCTAACCTAATATATTTACGAAAAAGTTGTTCGTATCTCATTAGATTATTGTAGTTCGTGTAGGTACTTATCTTTGATACCGATGATCATCAAAGATAGACCTATATTAGCTTTGGACCTCCCTGGACATGGGTTTTCGTCGTACGACTTCCGGTACACATACACAATTATGATTAAACTTGGGGGTCTTACCTTTCGCAATCATAGCTAAAATACTCAATAATTTAATGATAACTGCCCCACGTACCTACACATAATAGTTATGACAACTTAATTCGAGATCTTTGAGAATTCAAAATAAAGCTTAACCCTACGAGGATTTCAATATGTTTTTAATTTTCAGTTATGACTTACAACAAATGGGACTGACCGAGGGCGAGGATGATTTTGTATATAAAAAGAGCACTTCAACTGGGACAAAGTGTCCTTACTTTCTCACTCTATGGGAGCTATCGCTGGCTGCGCTAAGACAGGCTGTTTTGCTCAAATAGCGAAAAGTCAATATCTTCATCACTACAAGTACCTAAGTAACCCAGTATATTTAGGAAAATTTTGTCAAAGCCAAATCATTTATTTCAAATAGGCACATTAAAGGCATTTTGGATGTCAAATGTTGTTTGTATCATACACATCATACTGACAATCATTCCTTTGTTGTATAGATAAGCAACTTATTTAGCTTAGCTTAGTTAGCTATTTGTTGTGGTTAGAATAATTATCACAGTATGTCCGTTAACCTCCATTGTAACAACTGAAATTATTAATATTGATGTTTGTACATAAGTATTTATTGAAACAAATTATAATAACCATTAATCAAATAACAACTAAGTACAAAACATTAATCATAATATTTTTGCAGACGGTGCTAAGAGCTGAAAATACAAGAAGGACCACTGCCCTACTAACATCAATCTAGTTGACAAACAATGGATTTTCTTACAAAGAATGGAAAACCTATCTGCCATATTAATAATTAAAGGTAAGCTGTTTGACACAATTAAGGATCAAGCAGCAACCCACATAATAATTATTATGATATATTTATCATCATATATTTTATGTATACATAACTAATGTTTACCATTCAAATTTAGTGTTATGTTAAATAAAAATGTTTGGAGACTGAAAAACTGGCCCTAAACAAAGAAGAAATTACACAATGCACAACATGACAAGGCCTATGGCTTTTGTTCAGCCATGGGCTGATGAAGGACTAGTTGATATGCCTAGTTTGCCACATTACATAGTTTAAGTACTTTATTTGAGTAGAAAATAATTTGATTTTGTTTTAACACTGCAGGATAATTCTCGGGGTGTTTCACCTACGAAGACATGGAAGGGAGCATGATTGACGTTGCCCATTACTGTTCGCTTCGGCCACTGCTACTGCTGCGGTGCTATTCTGTAAAAAGATCACCGTGATAACTTAGGTGAAGTGAGCTTAAAGTGAGCTGTCATTCCAACTAATGCTAGGGATTGACACTTTTGACAGCTCACTTCACCTAAGTTTTCACGGTGAGATTTCTACAGAATAGCATGGCTGCTCAGCAACTACTTCAGTTTAACTCAAGATTGTTAAGAAAAGCTAATCATTGTATTTTAGAAAACTGTTGAATCTTCAGTCTTGCAAGACAAGGATATAAACATAATTATGTATCTATGGTGTAAATTGATAACAGTGTAAGCTTTAATATAAAATGTTTTAATTATGAACTGTAAAGGTACAAATAAAAATAACTTGTTATGAAAAATGTAAGAATAAATTGAATACTTACTTAACCTTTTTTTTAATAAAGACAAGTGATTATTATAGTGATACTAATTAGAAAATAGTGGTGTTTAGCTGAATTAACTGTCATTCACTGGGTATAGGTAAATAGAAAGAAACCTTTTTTTTTTATAAAGACAATTAGTGATTATTATAGTGATACTAATTAGAAAATAGTGGTGTTTAGCTAAATTAACTGTCATTCATTGGGTGTAGGTAAATAGAAAGACATAATATATGGTAAACAAAAAAAAGTGGTTTTATTTAAATATTATTACAACCTTAACTGACAATAGTATTTCTTCACATTTAACATGAAAAATTTGGACATGCGGCAAGAATAAATTGGAACGAATATGTTGTATGGATTGGTTGAATTTGGCATCTGAAGTCTTCTCTTGAAAGTCATCATGGATAATTTATAGGTATACTGCTTTGTAATGCTTGCTGTGAGAGAAAGTATTTTTCTTCTTGAATAATGTGGTTGAGTCTGACAACTGAAAGATAAAAAAAAAGAATTTAAGTAAATCCTCACTATAATATTACAACCATCCACAAAGGCCTCTCCCCTGCAAAATCTATGAACATATTATTAGAACAGCTATATACTGCTATAAACAACAGTTAGGTGCCTACAATTCTATTGATGGAGGAAGTATAGGTACTTGACTAAAAAGTACCCACACAAAGATACTTTATAATAAATTAATTTTAATTATTAGGTAATAGATAAAAAAGAGGATGGGCCTATGATATTTAGCTATTACACATAGACATATAAAGCTTTATATGTCTGTGCTATTACATTACATACATTTCTACTACATAGGCATTTTAAATTGAATAATTGACTTGGATAATTATTCTTACTAATAATATTAACAATAGGTAATTGAAAACTTAGATATATTTTCAGTTGCCTACCTACTTTCTTTAATTTAGTTTGTTGTAAATTTGCTGAGTAAATATTCATCCCCTCGCCTTTTAGGAAGCCTTATTAAGGTGCCTTAGGTATCTATACTGTGTATTCACCAGTTAGGTACCTAACAAACAATATGTGTGTAACATTTGTTTTTAAAATTCAAATAATTTATTGTGGATTGTAGGTTCATAAGATGTGTTAGTTACAGGTAAGTCTGCTATGTCCCGCCATTGAGGCATACAAAATTCATATATGTTCGGTACTTAGTTAAAATACAGTACATCAAATTGTCATGCCATTGATTTAGATTAAATTAGTATAATAAGTATTTATGTCAAATTACAAATTAGTCATGTTACAAAATAGTATGATTCAATGTATTGTCATTTAGAAATTCTCTTAGAGTAATTACATAATAACATTTTACTTATTAATAATTTGTGTAGTTTTTTTTTAAGGTATTTATAATATACAGGGTTATTGGAAAAACATTAACAACCTCTTAAGAGGTCATTGCACTTATCATTATTATGAACAACTTTTCGTATAACTCCTCAAAATGTAGGGAACAGCTGATTTTTTTTCGCGATTTCAGGTTTGGTCCCAAACTTAAAGGAGTGCAATGACCTCTTAAGAGGTTGTTGATGTTTTTCCAATAACCCTGTATATCGCTCATAGGTCTGAGAAAAGGTGGAAGATTATTAAAGATATGTGGGACTATACAAAACATGCTTTGGTGCAAAAGTTTTGTTTTACTGGCTATGGTGCACAGCTTGTCTTTCGTGTCTGGCCCTAGTGCAAAATTCGAATAAGTTTGGATTTGATTTTATGAACATTAACAGTTTACTATGGAGAGTTCATATTTTTTAATTTGTAAAATGTGGTCTGCATGAATCCACTTGGTATATTGCACATCAATCTAATACATTTTCGAGCTCTAGAAGCACACTTTTTCCACAGACTTGCCCCAGAATATGATGCCGTAGTGTATGATTGAAGCAACATCTCCATGACAGGCAGATAGTAGTGCAGGCTGACTGACAGTGTTCCTTAATCTAAAGAGCATAAGAGCTCTAAGTCTTTTGAAAACTTGCTCTTTAAGTGACTTCCAATTTACTTTGCTATCAAGCTATCAATATTATAGATAGTTACCTATAGAGATAGATTGTTGCTGTGCATAGCAAACAACATATAAGATACTAAGGTGGTTATATCTGTGATGGGAACATTGAATATGTTCAACACATAAAAAGTAAATAATACTGACATTACCTTGAACAGACAATGATGTGGATATAAGTAGGTCTATGTATGGTGTGTGTGTATGTTCGTCGACGTCCTTAGGTACAGACGCCAGCACATCAACCTACTACAATCTGTCAGATTTCTGTAATAGATTTTCAACTTTATCGCTAAAGCATAAGGTTCAATGTTGATTGGGAAAATTTGACAGTTAGGTGTAGGTTGATGTGCTGGCGTCTGTACATAACCCATTGATTTCTATTGCTTCAAAGTGTGCTTTTTATTCTTCCTCTTTACTGATTGCGTTTCCAATGAAGTAAAAGCCATACTGTGTTGCTAAGCTTCTGGCATAAGTTAACGTTTGTTATGGTACCTACCTACGAGGTACGAATTAGTATTTCGTTAAAATGCCACCAATATGCCTCGTTTCTGAAATATCATAATATGTATCTTTAATTTAGATGGTAAGCACTTGTAACAGAAGAAAACTTTTACAAATATTTTAATAAATTCACATCACCGGCTCGATTTTTAAAATAGACTACCACTTACATTTTTTCGAAATAATTATGGAGATTACGCGTTTATATCCTAAAATATGTAGAACGGAAAATGATTCCAACGAGTAAGGTCGCCTTCCGTTTCAAACCAATTTATAGTTGGTTTCATTTGACGTTTCAAGCAGATAATCGCTTGTCATTTTGGTTACACAATACGAAATATTGACGTTTGCCCAGTTTTTTCTTAGGATGTCGTTCACTCTTTAACGTTCCAAACCAACTCGATTGGTTTAACATTAAAGTAGAGTTACGCAATTCGAAAATCATAAATTGATTGCAATTCTGATGCAATTTAAGGCCACTGATCAGAATCATTTGTCGAAAATGTGTTACGCAATTAGGCTGCTGGTCTTTTGTCAAACTGTTACACTGTTTGTTACAGTGAAGATAAAACGGTTTAAAAGAAAAAAAGTTCATTTCCTGGTTGAATCTGGTAGCATAAAACATCTTCTAAATCAGGTAGAGCAGGCAAAGTCATCGTATGTTAGTAGTTTACCATTAATCATGAGTTTTGCAATGTAAGAAATTCTTTATAAGGAGACCGATCAAAACAAAATAGCAACCTAGACGCAAAGTAAATAGGTACAGGACGTTACAACTCCTACAGCGCAAACGGGCGCACGCACACATTGATGTGTACATAAAGGGATCTCAGCAATGCATTCCAGCCGCAACGAACAATGTCCACTCGCGCAAGCGCATGCGACCCACATCTATGTGTGCGTGAGGTGAGGTATCGCTCGTTATAGGAAGCTGACTTTCTGGACCTAATTATTTTGTGATATAAACATACTATTCCTACGCTCGGTTTTGCTTACTACATTATATCTAAGTAGTATTATAATGTCAATTAAAATAAAATACATAAATTCGTTATAACTGTTTATTATCTAGGTTTATATTATTACCTAATTATTTCCATTTGATTTAGAATAATACATAGTTTATACATTACAACCATTATGTCTAATGTAAATTGCACATACACAACTACATTTTCTTTTGAATTTTATTTATCATATCTTTAGCACAGTCGTATATATCATCAGTAAATATATTATCAACAATATGTTGGGCACATACTTTAGCTTTACAAGTGCATAATTTAGAACCATCGAATTCTTCACCATCAAAGATTTGAATACGTATTATTTTACGGTGTGGGCCCGTAACATACTTTCTAACATACGAATACATCATTTTGCTCCCTCGTCTTTTATGGTTGACGGTTTTCCTGGTGGTATTGGCGCTGATCAACCTTTCTTCTAACTGGGGTGGTGTTTCTCTCTCCCGATTTTGATTCAATGGTGGGGAAATTGGAGAGTACGATGTAAACGGTCTCTCCCTTTCCAAATAGTTCATCACATTTTGACGTAATTGTTGTGCTGCTGGATTCGGTGAGTATGACGGGGTTGAAATGAAAAGTTGCTCGGATTCCTGAAACATAAGAATAAATAAGATAAGTTAATATACAAGTATTATTATTTATTAATATCGACGGTCCAACTTCATTATTCATAAAAACTAAAACTATATTTCTATGTGAATTATCATAGAAATTGCGAAAAAATAATTAATTTAATAAAAGTGTCGCTAAATTTACTTACCGACATTATTGGTGAAGAAACGCTAGCGAGGATGTGATTATTTTTTTTGAGATTGTACTGGTTTTATACTTGTTCAGATTTATTTAATTTTGTAATAAGGTTCAAAATTATAAGATAAAAAATCAAGATTATTCTTGTATACCGAAATATGAGATTCTGACTCGTCATAATCTCTCCACTTCTCCACGTGTCTAGGAGTTGCATGCGAGCGTGCAAACCGCAGCGTTTGTACCGTCGCCGTCTTTGACGTCTAAAACATTCACCAAAAAACAACAACCTACAAACATTTTTTATAATTTTGTAAGTAGGTATGAAATTCCACTATTGTTGATTTAAGTGAGTACCTACATAAGATTCAAAATTGCTTTTTTATTTGTCTTATATAAAACGCTGTAAACTTAAAACCTTAACCGCTACGATAAATACGCTCGTGTACGCAATTGACAATTTTTGCAAGTATGCAGTTTTACAAATTTGGACTGAATGACGTGATTTTAGGCCTATAAAAACGCTTCGCAAATTAGTCTCCAACACAATTCCTCTCTGGAACTAAACCTCTCTGCAAGGAATCCTCTCTGCAAGGAATCAACGCTCCGAGCTCCTCATCAAACTACCTGTCTAAGCATCAATCAAGAATGTAAGTATCTATTCAATAATTGATTATCGTATCTAACTATTGAATGGTTAGAGTATTTTGAATGGTCAGAGTATTTGAATGAATTCGAATTGTATTTTGAATGGTTAGATATATCGAATGGTCAGAGTATTTGAATTCGAATTGTATTTTGAATGGTTAGATATATCGAATGGTCAGAGTAATGTATTAATAGAACCAAGTACCTATTACAATGCTTGGCTCAGAGACGATGCAGGTTCGATTCCTGCACAAATCAAATGCTATGTTAACTATTTATCTTCCTAAATGTAGGAATTTAGAAGAAAATTTTTGATTGCAATGCACTAATATATACATTTATATTTTTGTTGACAGGTCGACACTACTTAGCAACGATCTTTTCCTCTCTAGCGATGACTCTGAGCAAGAGGCGAAGCTGAAGAGGAAGACAGAGGAAAGAAAAAAGAAGCGGGAAAGGTCCATCAAATCGAGTGAAGAGTCAACAAGTGCAAAAAAATCAAAGCAGGTCGTTTCGCCAGTAACACCGCCAGCTCGAGTTACGGCCAGTGAATTATTCGGTGAAGACAGCGATAATGAAGAAAGCGTCACCCCAACACAGAGACCTCACAAAACTGGTAATATACCCCCACTGTACTCATATTTTACTAGAAGGATGGCTAAGGGATATTCACGACAAATAAGCGAGACTAAAGAAGGAAAATATTATGTAGAAGTGAAAATTTACAACACGGAAGAAATTAAAAAAATAATGCCCATAAATAGATGGCGCTCGGCCATAACTACTATCAAGACAAAATTAGACGAAGATAAAGAATCTTGGCCCCACTTAAAGGAGTTTGTTAAAGCAACTCAAAATGATTTTAAAAACTGTCCTATCACCTGCATAGGTGCTTATGAAACTTAAAGACTTTATTTGTTTAACAACACATAACATAACATGAATATTTGCTTTTATATGTACTTACTTTAAATTGTATCTTCTTTTAATTTTAATTGTGTTTACCTACATGAAATGTCTTATTATTATTATTATTTTGTACTGTATTTTATAAGTATGATATTGTAGTATTCATAAATATAATATAAGTAAGTAATCTAGTAATTGGTTTTCTTATTTACAGTTACACACTTCAACAGCAAATCGAGACCTAGAAAGTCACTAACCTGTCATAAATGTAAAATTGAAATACCAGAAAATCAGTATTCCTATCATATGAGAACGAACATACACAAAGCAAACTGTTTATTGAATACCAAGTTCACAGATATTCATATTATTGCAACAGCATTCAAAAACAGATTAATGACATACAGATTGAATGTCACTCAGGAAGACGAGTACCTCGGTTTAGAGGCGTTCCTGAGTGATCATCTAATAAATATAACAGAATTGATAAATATGTCACTTAATGAACACAATTGCATAAAATTGAATTTCGAATTGTTTGCCTATTTTATGTTATCAAAATCAGACGAACAACAATTAAAGTCGTTTAATACCAAATATGAAATTATATATAAGAACACTGATTTGAATGAATTATTAATGAAAGTAATAAATAAACTAAATAATAAATTAACCGAGTTCCAGCACTGTCAATCTGGTTGGACATTTGTTTCTATGAGTCATCTCGAAATTAATGTAAACAAGTATTCCCCTATGAGAGGTGGGTCTTATATACAACTGCCGTCAGCTATTAAGCAGTCGAAAAGTTGTATAAATATTAAAAATAAAGATAATTGTTGTTTATTATGGAGTATAGTTGCTGGATTATACCCAGCTAAAATTAATGTATGCAGAACAAGTTCATACCCCCCTTATACCTCTGTTTTAAATATTGAGCGAATGTCATTTCCTCCTACGATAAATGATATTAAAACGTTAGAAAAAAATAATCCCAACATCAGTTTAAATATATATGGCTTACAAAATAATACTGTGACCGGACCTCTTTATGCAACACAAAATAGAAGAAAAAATCATTTTAATTTACTTTATATTGAAAAAAATTCTATCGGACACTACTGTCTAATAAAAGATTTAGTACGTCTGGTGCGACGTCAAGTGACTCGTTCTAAAGGAAAACATTATTTATGTGATGCATGTCTACAACTATTTAGTAATGAAAATAGACACAAGACTCATAACTGCTCTAAGATTTTGACTATATTACCTGAAAATAATTCTGTACTAAAGTTCAAACATTACGAGAGGCAGCAAAAAATCAATTTCATAATTTATGCTGATTTTGAATGTATGTTAATAGACTGTAATGAAAGTAGCTCTTTGAATACACGGAAACTAAAAACACATCAACCTTCATGTTTCGCTTATTATATTTGTTGTGCACATAACGACCAATTAAATAAGTATATTACATATCGAGGTACAGATTGTGTGGAAATATTTGTTAAATATTTAATAAAAGACGTTAAAAATATACATAAGATTTTAAGTAGTAAAAAGCCAATGACCCCATTATCGGCAGAGCAAGAGATGGACTATCGAAATTCGACTACATGTCACATATGCAAACGATTATTATTGAATGATAAAGTCCGAGATCATGATCATATTACATCTGAGTATCGTGGTGCAGCGCACTCCCATTGTAATTTGATGTATAGAGTTTGTTCATTCATTCCTGTTGTCGATGTCGCATGTGAAAATCAAATAAATATTCGTAACTACTTTGCAATGGGGAGACATAAACAGATAGATTGTTTTTACTTATCACAAACCTATTCCAAAATATCTAAACAACTAATACGAGATAATGTTAATCTTTTGTTAATCTTTAAACAAGACGACATAAACTTAAAACATATTTATAATGAACATGTAAATACGGATATGGAGTGGCTTCAATTTAAAAAACTTTGCTCTACGATATGGCAAGATCGGTTTGACTTTGTATTGATAAATAAAGATTGTTCTCTAAATGAAGGTAGATATAGACAGGGGTTTGACATATTCGTAACTTTTGAGAAAACATAATAAAAACCATAATACTGTAAAAAAATGATCAATCGTAGTCTACAATCTGTAAATAACGGTTGGATATTGTCGGGAATCATTATGGAGGTCAATATAAAAGAACAATTGATAAAATCCGTAGAAAGTATAAAAAATAAAATTAAAACAATACAAAATGCAGAAGATGTCGATAATTTGAAATTTAAGAAAATTTTTAAGCCAATTACAGATCCTCTTGTGACGTTGCAAAAAATTAAATATTAATCGTGTCTAGTAGCGACACCTGCTGTAATTAACGGCGGACTAACGCCTTGGTTGTCAACGCTGTTCTACGTTGACACAGATGGCGTTGATGCCTTTTGTTTAGTTAATTAATTGCAAGTTTATTGGATAACTAAATAATAAATAAACAAACTTACATAATTTACCACATTTTATTTTAAAAAACAATGTCTGATAAAATGAAGATACAAATCGATAAGAAATCTTATATGGTCTGTGAAAGATGATTCGAGAAACTGTCAGATTGGTCTGGAGGAAAAGGCGGGGTACGGTGTCCGGTCTTTACGATCATGGACACGAGCCTAAAGGCCGATTGAGAGGGACTTAATCCTAGGAGGATTGGGATGTGCCCAAATAACCCGATGGGGTTTTTATAAATATGAGCTGTTATAGGCAGAATTCCGTGAGTACTAAACCATTTTCTCTGTTCTTGCTGGATAGCCTATAGCTTAGATTCTTGCATGTGTGTTCTGACACGAGGACGTTGTTTCAGGTCTGGCTTTTATGCTAGCCTTTTAAGATTGGTGCTATGCGCGATTGATTTGATGCCTTGGTGTTGCGCCGTGTGATGATTTGGTATTCATCAGAGCGCAGGCGGATTTGAGGTTATCCCTTGCGGTGTGGTCCTCCGACGTTAGGAAGGCTTTACCTAGCCGAATCCAGGTGATGAGGGAAGTACGCCACTCCAGGTAACGAAAGCGTCACCATCTTGTCCGTAGGCCGCGTTCGCGTGTGTACACAGGTTTCTCCTGTGAACGACGCCAAGGACCCTGAACCGTCAACTGAGGGTGTTATACTGAAGGTTTTATAGAGAGTATTATCTGTGTGTCATTGTGATTTAATCTATGAGAGAGTTAGGCCTTTTGTAGGAACTAGGTTGTTTTAAGACCAGTTGTTGTAAGGATATTGTGTCTCGGGTTTGCTTAGTATAGTAGTTATTTTCCCTATATGAGCACAGTCCTAAAAGGCCAATACATGTTCGATTGAGCTAGAAGTTGTTAATTCGATCACCTCACGGATTCGCTATAGCGACTCTGAGAAACTGCTATTTGTCTCATTGCTGGCGTTCACTGACACCACTAGGAACGGAGACTAGTTGTGTGGGTGTATGCCGTAGACTCTGGGAAGGGTACATTGGTTTAGTGGCTTGCCACATTGTTTGTAAGTACTTTCTATTTTGTATAATTCCAATAAACTTTGTGTTGTGTAAGAAGGTACTTGTTTAATTAATCCTTTCCTAGCAGGTTATACCTTATAAATTTACTTTAGCACGGTGGTGAGTAGTATAGTCAAATAGAAACCATCATCAGCTTGTTTCCAGTTTAATAAACATACAAACTACAAAAACCGGGTTACAGTTGGCGCCCAACGGTATATAATTATTTAATTATATAGGGTGAACGAATTAATAACAATATCTCTCTCTCTCTCAATTCCCTCAGTTCTTTCAGTTGACGGATTCTTGTATTAGTTTAAGGCTAGTTTTAAGTTTTAAATATAAAGTGGTCACCGCACCACAATCAAACCATTTCTTTTGTTGGACCGGTAAGGTGCAGAGTGTTGATAAAGGTCATTAACCTATTTATATGTATGCTCAACTCACAAGTTGGACAAGTGCATTGTGTTAATTATTTTGGGACTATATATATGTACCCAATGTTTGTTTAGAGGTTGGTGATTTAATATTACCTATATTTTGGAAGTTTATGTAGCATTATACTAGTAAGCATTTGTGGTAAAGTTTGTTTAACAGGTACAAGTAATAATTATTACAACTGGAAGATAATTAGTTTATAAAACAACAGTTTTGTGTTATTATGTTCATGTGAATGTTTAAGTTGAGGTCCTGATAAACTGTATTGCATTATTTTATAGTGAAACATTGTATTATAAATCAATAAACCCAAGAATAATTTCTGTAAAAGTTGTAAAACAATTGGGGGTAAACTTGAAAATTGTAAACAATTTCTATAAGGCAATTCTCAGAAGAGTTTTAGCAGTCTCTTATTTGTTTTAGAGGATTTCAGTAGTAAGATAATAACACTACAGGCAAGTTTCACTCTTATTAATTGGATTTTGCAATACAGGGAACTACAATTTGTAGAAATTAATGAACAATAATAGCCAACTTTCATTGAAACTGAACACTTTGAATCTTTATGACAACTGGTCGGTCACTTCGTCGTATAACGTTTTAACACTCATTATTTAACCCAGATTTAAGATACAACCACGGCATTTCATAGAACAGCATTGTTTTTATCAGCATTCGTTTTCATACATTGGTGCTTAACCTATAAAACACATTGACATTGGTGACATTTGACGTTCGACGTTTTGATATGTTAGGGTGCGTTCCGAAACGCGTTATACACGATTTGCGTTTAGTTTGTCATTAATTTTGCTTTACTAAATTGTAATAATTACTATACAAATACAAGGTTAATAAATAAATAAGCTATCATAATGGATTTAGAGACAGTGTATTAACATTCCCATCTTGCGGACGAATTGACTTATGAGGTTGCGGTTTATGCATTACTTGCATGCGACTCGTACATTTACTTGTAGTTTCTTGCTGTTTTTCAAAATATATGATATTTTTTCATTACGTCGTGCAACTAGTGCTTTGGTAGCCTGAAACTTTGAGAATTATGTTCTTCTTGCTCACGGGATTCCTGAAACCGTGATTACCGTTAGTGTGGTTCAATTCACGGGATCAGAGTTTCATAGGCAATTATAGAAGTTTAACGTGCCTCAAGTTCATTATGGGCGCTCCACACACTAGCATGGTCGAAAGGTACATAAAAACGGCAAAATCAATTGTTTCGTCTTATAGATCATATGACAGGGATCTGAAGCTCACAAAAATTTTATAGCTTTAAGTAGTGTACCAAAGGAAAAAAAAAAATGGAAAGTAAGGGTTTACTATTAAAACTTTCCCAGGAAAAAATAAATAAAATAAAAATAGTTTCAACAGACTGCCACCAACCACCAGAACCGGTCGAAATGGGTAAATAGATTTTTTTTTTTTTAATGTGTTTCTGATTATATAAAACTTAACACATCAGAGTCAACACTGTTTAAGCCAGACGGGTATATAAATATATTCAGCCATAATTTATATAAATATAAATATTTTTTTTTTTTTATTTTTTTTTTGCTTGGTTGCTGGGACCTTTTAAGCAGGAGAATTTATATGATGTAGGATTATATGTAGGGATATGACTGTATACATAGAGAAGCGATTATTAATAGATCGATAGTTCAGTCAAATAATAAAATCGATATACTTAAACATATATTTTTTTAAATACAAGCAACCGATATTTTAGTCGATTTCATCTAAAAACGATTAATTTGATGTATCCCTAATTATACAGTTTATTTATTAGCTGTAGTCCGTGTTTTCACGTATTGTTTTGAGGGCCATTCTTTCAGCGACCACGAAGCGTAACGTAACTATCATACGGTACATGGTATTTGCTTTGTTTTGTTTATATTATTATGAACGCGAGTTTTGGGTATTGATCAAACATTTTATACGGGGATTATGCCGTTTTGCATGCCTTGCGTTTAGTAACAAAATAAAAATAAATTTTTTTTTTTTTTTTGCAAGTTGTTTTTTTTTTACGAAGCGGATCAGTGACTTCTAAAATAAGCCTTCACGTTGTTTGTAATCAAGCTCGCTTGGTTGTTTTTTTTACGGAGCGGATAGTAACTCATAAAATAAGCCTTGACTGAAGCGGATCAGTGACTTCTAAAATAAGCCTTCACGTTGTTTGTAATCAAGCTCGCTTGGTTGTTTTTTTTACGGAGCGGATAGTAACTCATAAAATAAGCCTTGACTGAAGCGGATCAGTGACTTCTAAAATAAGCCTTCACGTTGTTTGTAATCAAGCTCGCTTGGTTGTTTTTTTTACGGAGCGGATAGTAACTCATAAAATAAGCCTTGACTGAAGCGGATCAGTGACTTCTAAAATAAGCCTTCACGTTGTTTGTAATCAAGCTCGCTTGGTTGTTTTTTTTACGGAGCGGATAGTAACTCATAAAATAGGCCTTGACTGAAGCGGATCAGTGACTTCTAAAATAAGCCTTCACTAATGTTTTGTTTTGCCGATATAGCATTGTTGCTTCGGTGAGACTTTAGATAGCACTAGTGCTTATCTAGTTACGAGCGGCAGGTGACTCTTAAAATAAGCCAAACCACCATTATGTTTTCAGAATATTTATTTCTGGGAACGCTGTATACGTCTTGCCTGGTGAGTTATGCACTTTGTTTGCCCAATATATGTATCAGCTCGCTGAACATATTCATCAGGAGGATCGTTTAAATTTATAGTAAACAATTCAGAGTTCCACTGGTTTACAGACGGAATTCGGGAGTATGCAAGAGGTGGCTGCCTGCGATTTGAATGCAGGTGGCTACAGGATTGAAAGAGAAAGAAATTTAGGGATGTATGAAAGAATGGGGGGGTTATGCCCGGAATGTAGGAAGATTTGTAAGCAGAATAGGTTTCCTGGCAGTTTGGATTTTATAAGGTTCGTTATTTACTTACAGTTGGACAAAAATAAGGAATGTATTTATATTTCATCTTAAATTAGTTTATGTCGTTTCACAACCATCGGTTTATAAATAGATCAGAACTCTTCCACTAGTTTCTATGAGAATTGGTAAACCCACTCCAGTGTTATAACACCGAGGGCGGTGTTGGTTTTTGCGTACACAAAAACCTTTTTGTGGGAAGAGGGGCATTGTGACGTTGCAAAAAATTAAATATTAATCGTGTCTAGTAGCGACACCTGCTGTAATTAACGGCGGACTAACGCCTTGGTTGTCAACGCTGTTCTACGTTGACACAGATGGCGTTGATGCCTTTTGTTTAGTTAATTAATTGCAAGTTTATTGGATAACTAAATAATAAATAAACAAACTTACATAATTTACCACATTTTATTTTAAAAAACAATGTCTGATAAAATGAAGATACAAATCGATAAGAAATCTTATATGGTCTGTGAAAGATGATTCGAGAAACTGTCAGATTGGTCTGGAGGAAAAGGCGGGGTACGGTGTCCGGTCTTTACGATCATGGACACGAGCCTAAAGGCCGATTGAGAGGGACTTAATCCTAGGAGGATTGGGATGTGCCCAAATAACCCGATGGGGTTTTTATAAATATGAGCTGTTATAGGCAGAATTCCGTGAGTACTAAACCATTTTCTCTGTTCTTGCTGGATAGCCTATAGCTTAGATTCTTGCATGTGTGTTCTGACACGAGGACGTTGTTTCAGGTCTGGCTTTTATGCTAGCCTTTTAAGATTGGTGCTATGCGCGATTGATTTGATGCCTTGGTGTTGCGCCGTGTGATGATTTGGTATTCATCAGAGCGCAGGCGGATTTGAGGTTATCCCTTGCGGTGTGGTCCTCCGACGTTAGGAAGGCTTTACCTAGCCGAATCCAGGTGATGAGGGAAGTACGCCACTCCAGGTAACGAAAGCGTCACCATCTTGTCCGTAGGCCGCGTTCGCGTGTGTACACAGGTTTCTCCTGTGAACGACGCCAAGGACCCTGAACCGTCAACTGAGGGTGTTATACTGAAGGTTTTATAGAGAGTATTATCTGTGTGTCATTGTGATTTAATCTATGAGAGAGTTAGGCCTTTTGTAGGAACTAGGTTGTTTTAAGACCAGTTGTTGTAAGGATATTGTGTCTCGGGTTTGCTTAGTATAGTAGTTATTTTCCCTATATGAGCACAGTCCTAAAAGGCCAATACATGTTCGATTGAGCTAGAAGTTGTTAATTCGATCACCTCACGGATTCGCTATAGCGACTCTGAGAAACTGCTATTTGTCTCATTGCTGGCGTTCACTGACACCACTAGGAACGGAGACTAGTTGTGTGGGTGTATGCCGTAGACTCTGGGAAGGGTACATTGGTTTAGTGGCTTGCCACATTGTTTGTAAGTACTTTCTATTTTGTATAATTCCAATAAACTTTGTGTTGTGTAAGAAGGTACTTGTTTAATTAATCCTTTCCTAGCAGGTTATACCTTATAAATTTACTTTAGCACGGTGGTGAGTAGTATAGTCAAATAGAAACCATCATCAGCTTGTTTCCAGTTTAATAAACATACAAACTACAAAAACCGGGTTACACTCTAGAGACTTTAATTAAAGTTAATGATAAGAATAGAACTATATTGGATACGAGTGAAGGTGATGATAATATAATGAGAAGATGTAGCTCATCCGTAGATTTTGAAAATTTCAAAGGATTTATAGAAAAACATTCAAATGGTGGTTCTGCATCCTTTAGCTGCACAGGTGATGATAGCGAAAACGATACATTTATGTCACTTAATAAAGAAGATATGATTGACATCTATGATAATAACATGAATGTACCTTTTGGGATTCGAAGTGAAAACAAAAATTTGATGATGGGAAACTCTAAAGTATCATTTTCTTTTGCAAACAACGTAAACAATTCCCACAAATCAATTATAGCCACAGTTAATGACAAACATTATGAAATAACTCCCGGACTTAAAGAACTTTTACTACGTAATAGACCTGACCTCAGTCTGGTAACTGAAACTGATAAAATTGTTTACAAAGATATGCTACATAATACAAATGCTCACAAACGCGACTTTAATCCAAACGGCCAATTAAAAGGTGACAAAGGTTTGAAATACCGTCAAATCATTAAGCCTTTGTTTTCTGAACAAAATTACATTCAACATGCAGAACAAGTCATTAAGTCAAAAAGTGGTGGCTACTTACCTAAATTGAAAAAAAAGTACAAGAGTCATACAGATTATGTTTATTGGGATGACCCTAATGAATTAATCGATAGATTAAGACTGTTAATGGCTTCCAAAAACGCTGGTAATACTAATCATGACAATGAAATTATATCAATTGTTGAAGAGTTAAAAGAAGCCGGTGTAATAAAATAATAAAAAGCATTGTATCTAATTTTATACTTAGTTATTTAAAGCGTCTAGACCATGAAGGTTCATACAAAACAAACATCGCTGTCTTTTAACGAAATAAGCTCTGAGCATATTGAGATCTTAGACAAATCAACCGAAACTGAATGTTGCAAAGATATTAATAAATTCAAAGTTGAAACATTAATTAAAATAGAACAATTGAACAAATTAATTAGTGGTTTAAATAGTAGATTAAATAACATTGAAAAGACCATAGATTTAAAAGAAATAGCAGCGAAGTTAAACAAGCATTATGAGCAAAATAGACGTCATAAATGAAATCCATAGAAACGCTAGAGTTAATTTCCCAAGAAGAAGTGTAATACTTAAAGATATAGATGACCTTTGGCAAGCAGATTTGATGGATATGCAAGCAATATCAAAAGTGAATGCAGGTTATAAATACATACTGGTGATTATAGACACTTTTTCAAAATATGCTTGGGCGATTCCACTTAAACGAAAAAACAAGCAAGAGGTATCAGAGGCGTTTAAAACAGTAATAGAAAAAGGACGAGTTCCAAAAAATTTGCAAACCGATCTTGGGAAAGAGTTTTATAATGATCAATTTAAAAGTGTTGTTAATAAGTATAAAATTAATCATTATTCTACTTATTCTACTAAAAAGGCCTCAATTGTTGAAAGATTAATAAGAACGTTAAAGAATAAACTATACAAGGAATTTAGTTTGATTGGGAATTATAAATGGCTTAACGGTGTGTTAGAAAAAAAGTTACATGAATACAACAATGATGTTCATAGCACCGTCGGTCAGTCACCTGTTTCAATAAATCAAAGGAATAAAACAAATATACTACAAAGATACTTAGATGCAGCTCAGTCTCGAAAAAAAGTGAAATGTAAGAAATTTAGTGTAGGAGATTTTGTGAGAGTAAGTAAATATAAAGGATGTTTTGATAAAGGTTATTATCCCAACTGGTCCACCGAAATATTTAAAATAACAAAAATTCAGGGAACAAATCCAACAACTTATTTAATAGAAGATGGTAGATGTCGACCAATACTAGGCGCATTTTATGCACAAGAACTTCAGAAAACCAATCATCCGGACATATACCTCGTTGAAAAAGTTTTGAAACGAGAAGGAAAGCGAGTATATGTTAAATGGTTGGGGCTGCCGACCAGTGAAAATAGCTGGATTGATAAATCAAATGTATTATAACTCCTGAACAATATTTAAGCATTTTACAAACAATTATCTATTCACTTCCAGTTTATTCTTAATGCAATAAAGACGTACTTTATAATTCAGGTTTATGTAAAATAATTCTTTAAAAAATATAATAACAATGAAAAAAGCACGAGGACTATGTACAAGCAATAAAGAAATGACTGGTTTATCATCTTTCAAAATGGGTAAAGTAAGATCTGGAGCGGGTTTTAGAAAAACCCTTAAAAATATTGTATCACATACCAAAAAACACATCAAGAAACTAAAACCTACCTGTAAGAAAGCATTAATGGAATTAGCCTGCGCTGCAGCCCATGAATTTGCATCTGATTTACCCATAAAATTACCCAGAATTATACCAGTACCTAAAACTGGAGGATTTCTTCCTTTAGTACCAATATTTGCTGGTTTATCTGCCGCTGGAAGTTTGGCTGGGGGTGCTGCTGGGATTGCGAAAGCTATTAATTCATATAAAACAGCTAAGAAACAGTTACTTGAATCGGAACGTCACAACAAGCAAATAGAAGATTTAATTATTGGAAAAGGATTGCATCTTAAGCCTTACAAAGAAGGTTTAGGAATTTTTGTTACAAAGAAAAAAAACTAAATTGTCGGCTACCCAATAGAGCTTTAACTAATATTGATATATTGAAGCATTCAAATAGTATCCCATTCTTTCGAGGTGTATTTATGAGAGATGAATTACCAGTTAACCCATTACCATTAGAATGTAGAGTGATTAATCTTGATATTTCTCAAAACTCTGGCACTCATTGGGTAGCCTATGCCAAAATATACGATCACATTGAATACTTTGACAGTTATGGTAACTTAAAACCACCTAAAGAATTAATAAAATATTTAGGAAACAATATTCAGTACAATTATGAAAATGTACAACATGATCACTTGTATAATTGTGGACACTTATGTTTAAAATTTCTTAAATTATTTTGGAAAAGTAATAAAGGAACTTATTAATTAAGTGAGTGATTTTTATTTCTTACGTCTCCAAATTTTGTTAAACTAGAAAAATATAAATGACATTGCTAGTTCATACACATGCATTCTTTGGTTGTTGGTGATAACAGTCACTAGTGTAGGAAAAGGATTTTTTTATTACCTATTTAAAGTAACCTCCTTCGTTTTATTCTTACCAACATCATGCTTGTTCTTAATAAAACTCCCAATGAGAGAGGGAAATATAACATAAGACTGCCAATATCCAAAGAAGTGAGACGTGTCAGCGCAGTGAGAATTAATAAAGTTTCAAAAGAAAACAAAAGATTTCTTCAAGATATCGGTTTTAAAATATAATATGCTTCAAATTACAGATTTACCACAATATGATACCTCTATTGAGGGTTATGAGATCCATAGTTACAATCCATATAATAATAGCTTTAAAGAAAATGATGAAATTAGAATACCCATACAACAGCAGGATTTATATGTATTGCCATCAGGTAGTTCCATTTACATAGAAGGATATGTAAATGTGTCAACTAAAGATGCAGCGGGAAAATTAGTAAAAAAAGATGTTGATTTTATAAATAACCCCATTTCATATTTGTTTCAAGATATTAGATATGAAATAAATGGTGTTGAAATCGATCGGATTAAAAATGTTGGTATTACAACCACCTTAAAATCATATATCTCAATGAATGAAGGTGAAAGTAAAGCTGCAGCAGTCTGGGGATGGAACTTAGGTGGTACGAAATTAAGAAACGAATATTTTAGTGTTATCGTACCATTGAACAGAATACTGGGATTTGCAGAAGATTACAACAAAATAATAATCAATTGTAAACATGAACTTATTTTACAACGAAGCAGCTCAGCATTGAATTGTGTGCTTATAGACAAAAATGATAACGTAGAAATAGATATACAAAAAATACAATGGCGTGTGCCGCATATTAAAGTTTCTGATCGTAATAAATTGTTATTGCTCAAAAGCTTGGAGAGAGATCGTTCTATACAGATAGCATTTAGAAATTGGGATTTGTATGAATATCCATTACTTCCAAGAACAACAAAACATTCCTGGTCAGTAAAGACAACTTCCCAACTAGAAAAACCGAGGTTTGTAATATTTGGCTTGCAAACAGCTCGAAAAAATAATAAAACTAGAAGTTCTTCTATATTTGTTCGGGGTTAGGGTGAGATTAAGTTATACTAAGATTGAAGATTGTAAAGATAGATATATTTCAGTACTATAAATGGGATAACAATTAAAACTAATGAGGTGAATAAGATGAGATTGAGTCGCGCCTGATATGCTGTCCGAAAGCGTACTGACTATTTTACTTAGGTGATACATAAAATATTCAATGCATATAGCGCGGTGTCGCAATTACGCTGACATGTTCTTTTTGTTCGGTGATTGACCCGAACATGCTCCCGAGGGAGAAAAGGATGAGCTTAGTATGTGAAGTTAGTAATGAAATTAATACTAACAAGGTGAAGACAATGTTCTTAAAATAGTTATGTAGGGTTAGTTATGTTAAATGATGAGATAAGGGTAATATTACAACTTAAACAGATTCTCTACAGTTTAAATCAGGAAGAGAAAACACACGAAAGATCGGTGAAGAACCTCTATCTTCCTTTTTTTGTAAGCACTCACTAGATAGAGCTAGTCTCTTAGGATCACTCTTCACTGTTTTCACTGATTTACTACTAGATTGCCCATTTTCCCTAAATTCACTACACTCAATCACAACACTTTCTGGAACGGTGTGTGGAGATGGCAACCCAGTCGCCGCAGATGCTGCTGACCGCTCTACTGTGGCAGTGGGACGATTTCCGTTTCGTCGCCGTTGTCGCCAAAATTTAAAACAGTAAACTGCCACCAATAACAAGATGAACGATATGATGAGATATATAGCAGCATACTGATGAACGTCGTGGTAGGAGATATTGGTGCTCAAAGGTTCACTCTGCTTCATGATCTCAAGACTTCTCTTAATAGCTTCAAATTGCATGAGGTTATCTGAGTTATTGGGATTAAACTCATATGAGATTTCTGGCATGGTGATATTTATCATATGATTGATTGGTGATATTTCTGGCGAGATAATCTTTGTCGTCGAGCTAATTATACTAGACAATCTTTTGTTCGAATACACCATAAAATTTTCTGTTTTTACTAAACAACCCTCCCCTACACGCAACAGACCAGCACCTGATAACCTAACTGCCTGTACTTGATTCTCACACAAAAGTTTGACGTTACATTCATTGCAGCATAAATAAAAATATTTGTTTTCTGATGTTAACTCTCTCCAGTCATTCTTGCACGAAGTAGTTTTAGTTTTACAAGTTCTTGTTCCTGGGATTGTCTCGCAAAGGCTATGATCATCTTTCATGTGGTGAATAGGCTTTCTGATATGACACAGAATAGTCGCAGGGTTTTGTACTATGCAGGACTGCAGATCCGTGTCTGTGACGGTCAAATACGCATCTTTCCTTATGTTGATGGCTGCTAATTCAGAGATAGTTTTCACCTTCATGATCAAGTTATCTTTCACAATGCGTGGAACCGGGATAAGATTGAATACCTCGTAAACATCCCTTTCAATCAGGGGTATTTTAATTTCTATAATTAGGTATTTTCCAGAGTATTTGGCTCTTACTTTGAGCAAGCTGTAAAGATCTTTAAGGTTAAAATTGTCGACAGGAACTACCAAGTCTCCAGATATTTGTGCGGAAATTATGCTTAGCTCTGATCTGAGTTGCTTCGGAGATATTAAATGAAAATCTAATTTTCCACTATAAATATCCGTTACTGTATCCAAAATAGAGTCCTGGATTCTTCGAAGGGTATACAGCAAGTTGTTGGCAGTGAAAGCCGAAGTTATAAAATCTGTGATCATAGTTACATTTTGCACTTGCAGGACGAGATTTTTATAAGAATCTTGGAGATAATTAAGCTTTTGATTAATTAATTTATGATGTTTGTTAATAGTATTCTCCATTCTTTTCATGAGATTAAATTCAGCTTCTACGACAGACGTTTGGTTCTTCCAGAGGTTGTATAGATGGTTTTCATTATGCTTTAAAAGGTCAATATCTTTCTCATATTTTTCTGCAAATCGTTGGTCCAACACTCCGAATAAACTATTTGCAACGTAGCCTACTCCGTCTATCAAGCCGCGTCTCCGCCGTTTCTTATTAGTCATAAATGAGTCATTCATCATGACAATATTATCGTAATGTTTAATTTCTTCGAACTCGTGCTCGAGTTGTAACATGACGCCGTCGCAAGGTGTTTGTGTTCTAATCGTAGAGCATAGGGTTTCAAGATATTCGATATATTTTAATAATGCCGCCGTTCCTTCTTGATAAGGCTTTGTGTCATAATAGACTATTAAATGCCAATCATCTCTAATTAAGTGCATATTAGATATTTTGTCGAAGTAGACACTATTGTTTGTCAGCATGGTGAGGTTGTAGGATGCTTGAGTGGTGTTTATTAGTGACAGTAAAAATATTGTCAAAGATAAAACCATAGCTGAGAATGAGATGGGACGTTTTTTCCTCGTAGTTGGAGGTTTATTTTCAACTTTTGGGGCATTTGGGACTTGATCATTAATATTAGTCGGCAGTAAGGATAGTTTTACAACTGGGCGTTTTAAGATCCCGTTTTTGGTTTTAAGTGTGACGACCCTTACGTGTCCATCACTTCCAGGATGCAGCGTTACTACGCGACCTAGACTCCATTTTCCTGGTGGAAGATTGTCGTCTTTTATAATAACGATGTCGTTGAGATTGAGATCTTTTTGGTGCTGCCGCCATTTGGCCCTAGTAGAAAGCTGCGAGAGGTAGTCAGTCTTCCACTTAGCCCATATATCTTGGTATATTTTTTGCGTCAGGTGCCATCGAGTTCTGAGATCATGCTCTGTTTCAAAAATCGTTAAGTTGGGGCCACTTGCCAGAAAGTGAGCCGGGGTCAGAAAGTCCAAATCCTCAGGATCTTCTGTCAGAGGGCACAGTGGTCTGGAGTTCAAACAAGCCTCGAGTTGGGATAGTAGGGTAATATATTCCTCGTAGGTTAGTTTTTGCTCTCCCACGACCCGCTTGAGATGGTGTTTAAGGCTCTTCACTGCAGCTTCCCAGAGTCCGCCAGCAGATGGCCATGATGGGGCGTTAAAATGCCACTCAATATTCATTTCAGAGATTGTCGAGCTTACTTCTTGATCAGCTAAGATGCTTGAGATTTCAGACAGCTCCTGTTTTAAGATTTTGTTGGCTCCTATGAAGTTAGTTCCCTGGTCACTGTAGATGTGGCCAGGAACTCCTCTTCTTGCCGACATTCGTCGAAGTGCGGCAATAAATGCTGACGCAGTGAGATCTGAGACTATTTCTAAATGCATAGCTTTAGTCACCATGCAAACAAAAACTGCGACGTATCCTTTACAGGTTTTAATGCCACGGCCTTTGTTTGCTTTCATGTAGATGTGTCCGGTATAATCTACTCCAGTGTGGTAAAAGGGTCGGTTAGGAATCAATCGTGCTGGAGGTAGGTCGCCCATGATTTGATGTTGTGATGTGGGATTATTTCTTATACATTTGACACACTTTCTTAACCGTTTCTTAGTGACTCTGTTGCCTCCAAGAATCCAGTATTTACTTCTTATAAATCCAGTAGTCATTTTTACTCCACCGTGAAATACAAGTTCGTGGGATTCATCTATGATAAGATCTGCCAGTTTCGACTTATTCGGTATTATGATGGGATGCTTCATTTCAGGATCAAGATTCGAATGTTTAAGTCTACCTCCGACACGGAGTACTTGATTGGAGTCCAGTATGGGATTAAGATTAAGAATCTGGCTTTTCTTATTTAGTGGGTCATTGTTTTTCAACCGCGATATTTCTTCGTGGAAATATTCCTTTTGAACGTGCTTGATTAACATTTCTCTTGCTGTCTTTATATTTTGCAGAGTAAGGAAACTAGTGCGTTGTTTCTTGTGAATAACAATGTCGATGAATTTGTTGATGTAAGCTAATACTCGAGTCACTTTCCTCAAAGTGCTATATTTTGTTAAAAGGTGAATAACTATTGATTTTATGGGGTTAATGATGACCGTGTTTACTTTTTTTTTCTTTAGTTCTTCGCAAGTAATACTTGTATCAATCGGCATCTTATGGGATTCTTTGGGGTTATATTGTGGCAACCAGTCGGGCCCTTGCCACCACAGTGAGTGATTGGCTAATTGTGTAGCAGATAAACTACGACTAGCGCAATCTGCGGGGTTTTCCTTTGATTTTACGTAATTCCAGTTATCTTTAGGGATTATTTCTGTGATGCTCCTCACTCGATTTGCAACAAAGGGTTTCCATTTCTCCGGTTCGCCACTTAACCAACCTAGAGCGGCCGTTGAATCAATCCACCCATAAACATGCACCTTGTAGCTTCTAAGGGCTAAGATTATTTTCTGCATAAGCTTTGACAGCAAGAGAGCGCCGCAAAGTTCCAAGCGCGGGATGGACTGTGGTTTTTTCAGCGGTATTACTTTTGACTTCCCTGCAATGGGAGTTACATGGGTTTCATTTTCTCTTTGTATTTTGCAATACACGACGCAAGCGTATGCTTTTGTGCTAGCGTCACAAAAGCCATGTAGTTCGATGGTATCTTTTTCCTGGGTTTGAATCCAACGTGGAATTTTAAATTGAGATATGTGAGATAGATCTGCTTTAATTGTATTCCATTCCAACGCAATGTCTTGAGGGACAGGGTGGTCCCAACCCAGGTCTGATTTCCATAATTCTTGAAACAAGATCTTGAGCTTTATTGTGACTGGTGCTAGCCAGCCCAAAGGGTCGAAAATTTTCGATATCTGAGATAGGAATTGTCTCTTTGTAAGGATGTCTTGTGAGATAAATTCAATAGGGTGAAAGATAAAAAGATCGTTTTTTGGTTCCCACCTAAGACCTAATGTTTTGGTTGACTCCGGTTGTTTGAAGTCAAAGTCTTGCTTCAGAGGTGCATCAGAACTATCTATTATTTCCTGTAAGTTTGGTCGCCATTTTCTGAGATTAAACCCTCCAGATTTGAGGAGGTCAATCATCTCAGCTTTGAGCTGTTTTGCTGCTTCCGCTGAATGTTCTCCATGCATGAGATCATCCATATAAAATGAGTCCTCTAAGATGTCAGGAGCGCAGCTATGCGGATAATTTTTCCTTTCATCGTTGGCCAGTTGCTTCAGTGTCATCATGGCCAAAAAAGGTGCGGCTTTTGTGCCATAAGTAACTGTCGCCAACTGGTACTCTTTTAAAGGTTGTGATTGATTGTTCCGCCAGATGATTTTCTGATATTTCTGATCATCAGGATGCAGCCAGATTTTGCGAAACATCTTTTCTATATCTGCTGTAAAAGCGTATCTAAATTGTCTCCATTTTAAGATAAGGCTCTGAAGATCTTTTTGTAAATTGGGTCCTCGGCACATAAGATCATTGAGGCTGTAACCGCTCGAGGTTTTTGCCGAGGCATTGAAGACAACTGGCAGTTTAGTAGTTTCTGACTCAGATCGTTGGACGCAATGGTGCGATAAGTAGCAGTCCGGCTGTACGTGTGGCGCAACTGGTGTCATATGTCCGAGCTCTAGGTATTCAGAAATGAACGTTTTATAGTCACGTGCCACAGCTGGCTGTTTACTTAATTTCCGCTCTAATTGGAAGAATTGAGCGATCGATTTTGTTTTCGACTCGCCAATATTTTCCTTAAAGTTTTCTTTGAATGGTATTTTCACGACGTAGCTTCCATCTTGCAGTCTTGAGGTCGAAGATTGGTAGAATTCGATGCATTTTTGATCTTCTTCTGATATCGCTGGAGGTTCATGTATGTCCTCCATTTCCCAAAATTGCTGAAACTCTTCTATATTATTTAAGATCACATTGCAATGGTACGTTTTGTAGTTGCCGCTTAGGATCCATCCCAACTGAGTTTGTTGGGCTATGGGCAACATACCTTCTGATCGACAAATACCGTCCATAAGGATAGTGGAATAGATATCTGCCCCAAATAAGATGTCGATTGGCCTACTTTTGTAGAATTCGGGATCTGCTAGAGTTATTTGGTTAAGAGTAGGCCAGTCTGGTTTAGGTAAGGTACAGCTGGGTAAGTTATTTATCAGTTTGTTCATTATATATACGTCCGTTTCAAAGGTAAAATCGCTGACTAGCGATGAACATTTAATGGTAATCCTGCCCTTACAGTTGTTTTCCTTATTTCCTATTCCAGAGATATAACCGTTGCATTTCCGTCGCGGTAGTCTTAGCAACTGAGCTGCGCTTTCCCTAATAATGGATGTCTGTGACCCTTGATCTAATAAAACTCTCATTTTTTGGTAGGATCCGTCCGTTGCTTGTACGTTAATCATTGCTGTGGCAAGCAATATTTCTGAGGGTTCTTTAAGAAGCGATGCGACTGTGTTTCGTTCTTGCTGTTGGGATGGCGATTTCGTAATCGTGGCTGTATTTGATCCAGACCGATGTGACGTAAATGCTTCATGCAAAATGGTATTGTGGTCTTTATTGCATTCTTTGCATCTTATTTCGGAAAGGCATTTTTTGCCTTCGTGGTAATGCAAGCAATTAATGCAAAGATTCAATTTAGCGATAGTATTTTTCCGTTCATGAGGTTGCAATTCTAGTAACTTTTGACATGCATGAATTCGATGATCGTCGGAAGTGCAAACAGGGCATTGCTTGCGATAGTTATTTTTGCGTTTGGACTTTGACGATTGTGAAACTTGGTTTGTTGAATAATTAGTTTTGGGATTGTTATAATTCCGGCTATTATTGGAACCTTTTGAGAAGGATGGTTTGTTATTGTTATTGGATTGAGATAAGGATGATTTTTGCGTGGAATTTTCGAGTTTCTTACGTGAAGTTTCCAGCATCATAAACTTAGTTTCTAGAAAATTAAGGAAATCTTCTAAGACGGGCAACTCTCGCGGGGATTTTAAAGCTTGTAGATAATCCTCATATGTATCAGAGTCCAGTTTTTGGGACAATATACATACGAGGAAGGGATCCCAGGAAGTCACATCGACTCCAAGGTTCTTGATAGCATTAACGCTCTCGTACGTAGTATCGTGAATGCGTTTTATATGATTTGCCGACTGTTGCTGGTTTGCAGGGATGTTCAGGATATTGTTAAGATGAGATGTAAAGATCAGTCGTTTGTTATTATAACGATGATTAAGGATATTCCAGCACACTAGATAATTGTCGGAGCTAATTTGGAGGTGTTGGATTAATTTTTCGGGTTCACCTTTCACCTTACTCTTTAAAAACTGCATCTTTTGTGCATTCGACAAAGAGGGGTTATTGTGCACTGCTTCAGTAAAAAGATCTTTGAACGAAATCCACTTATTGTAGTTTCCCTCAAAGGCAGCTATCTCCATTTTCGGGGTAGATTTTTCAATATGCGCGACAGACCACATTTTCTTATTGATGTCTTTCTTGATTTTGTTATAATATTTCTCGTAATGAGTAAATTGTTCTTCGTACTCGGGGTTCGATCCGCCACACTCGTTGTCCAGCTCCCAATGAAGCGAGTCAATAGCCGCCCAACGTGATTGTATCGTCTTCAGGAGGTCTTCGAACTCCCATTTTTCCGTGACGAGATCAAGGTCGATGTTGGAGGATGTTCTTAAGAAAGCCTTAAAGTTGGTAGCTTGCTTTTTTAACAGAATTTCGGCTTTACTCTCTTCAAGAGCAGGAGTTTTAGCAGCAGCTTGGGATGCGAGGTTTGAAGAATGAGATTCCGCGGTAGGTTGGAACGTAGGAGGTTTCAATTCAGGGGTTTGCGGTCTGTTTGCGAGAGGGATATAGTTCTGAATAGTAGATTTAATGTTGTTATATTTTTCAGTCATTTGATCGTATTGATTAGTACTGAAATATGTATGAGATTTATCGCCAAAAGATAACAAAGTCATGTGATTATTATGGAACTCTGTAAAGTATTGTTCCAAAGTAGCTAATCGACGACGAAGGTAGTCCGAGGTCTTGCGCTCTGCACCATCCTTCTTGAAATTGGTGAAGAGCCCATTTATGGCTTCGATCAGTTGATGTTGGGTTGATAAAATGTCTTCCATTTTCGACATTATAGGGATAAAAAAGAGACCTTACTTGTACTGAAGGCTTCTTTGGAGATCAAATGTCCTTGCGATGGCTGCAAGAACAAACCTGGAGTAGCAGCGCGATGAGATGATGCGATGCTCTCGTAAAACCAGGTTCAACAGGATCAGCAGGATGATGAAAGTTTTGATTCACTTAATTCTGTTCACCAGGGTCTGGTTACAAGTTTCAAGCGAGACACTCACACCGTACAGTTACTGGATACACACGAAATACACTAATGCACACGCGTCGGTCCCGCTGTAATAGGCTCGAAGGACCAATGTTCGGGGTTAGGGTGAGATTAAGTTATACTAAGATTGAAGATTGTAAAGATAGATATATTTCAGTACTATAAATGGGATAACAATTAAAACTAATGAGGTGAATAGGATGAGATTGAGTCGCGCCCGATATGCTGTCCGAAAGCGTACTGACTATTTTACTTAGGTGATACATAAAATATTCAATGCATATATAAAAAATAATAAAAAATAAAAAATAGTTTATTGTCACAAATCAGCAAATAGTTACAATTTTGTGTTCGAAGCCTCCTTTTAGGCAGATAATGCCTGTGTTAGAAGGCTCCGCTCTTCCATAACAATGGTATAGTTATCTAAATTATGCGTGACGTGTAGCATGATGTGAGGTGTGTGTTGTGACGTGAAGTGGTGTGTGTGAAGTTAAAGTATTGTGTGTTGTGATATGATTGTGATGTATGTTGTGATGTTAATGTGGTGTTTGTGATTTGATGTGAATATGATATTATATAAAATGAGGTGTATGAATAATGTGTGATTTGTCTGATTACTCAATCTGTTGTAACAGAGCCTCCGTTTTATCATAGGAAAGTGTTTTAATCCAATTTACTAAGCTTGTTTTACAATTGTACCTATTTTTATTATGAACATACACGTATTTGTTTATTTTGTTGTATAATTGAGCTGAACGTTTGTGTAGTTGTCTGCTAGTGAATTTCAATTTAGTTCGGGGAATATCTGCGATTATATCTTTTCTTCTTTTTGATTGGGTACTATTATTATATGGTAGAGACTTATGTTTCCTGAGAACGACTTGAACAATGTACAATTTCCTTACAGAGAGTAAATTACTAATTTGATACAAGCTTTCCGTAGAGAATCTTCTTTTTTTAAAATACATAATTTTGATTAAACTTCGCTGAGCTCGTTCCAGGGTTAAAAATTTAGTTTTAGCCGCTCCTCCCCACACTGGGATACAATAAGTGAGGACCGATTGCACAAGAGCAGTATATACTTCATTAAGAAGATTCCTGGTACGATTTTTGCCTTCTACAAAAAATTTAGTTGGAATCACAAATCTTAATGTTATAAACATCCAGCTGAGTTTCCTGATTCTATTGCTGACTTGCTCAAGATGGGGATACCAGGACAATGTTTGGTCTAAAATAACTCCTAAGTATTTAGTTTGTGGAACTTTTTTAAGACATGGGCAGCTGCAAATATCGTTTTGTGTGTTACCACACTCGTGTATTATTATTTTAAAATCTTCGGCTGGTTGCGTGCGGTTACTTACACTAAAACAGATGTAATTAGTTTTTAGTACATTTAAGGACAACAAGTTATTTTTAAGCCAATTAGCTATTTGAGCCATTCCTATTTCGGCAGTTTGCTTGACATCTGCCCAGGAGCTACCAGAAAAAACAATAGCTGTGTCATCGGCGTACGCAAAGACTTTGGCGTTTTTTAATTGAATGTTACAAAGGTCATTAATGTAAAGCAGGAAGAGTGTAGGGCCAAGTACGCTACCCTGCGGTACGCCGTATGACACATCCATTTCATCACTAACGTAGCGTCCTATCTTTACTCTCTGTTTCCTATTAGTGAGATAATCACTGAGCAAGCTGAGCGCATTACCTCTTATTCCAGCTTGTTCCAGCTTGTTGACAAGGATTGGGATAGAGACGGTGTCAAACGCCTTTTTAAGGTCTAAGAATACTGTTAAGCATGTGCTTCCACCATCCAATTGTTCAATCACCTGTGAACTTAATGCAGTAACTGCGTCCTCGGTACTTAAACCTTGTCTGAAGCCAAATTGAGACTGAGACAATAACTTGAATTTATTAAAATACTTCATCAATCTAATATTAATAATTTTCTCTAAAACTTTAGATATGGATGGTAGAATCGAAATGGGCCTATAATTATTGACGTCATCTCCGTCCCCACCCCTGTGAACTGGGATTATAACAGACTGTTTTAACAGAGCTGGGAATGTACCATTTTGGAAACAAAGATTAGTGAGGTGAGTTATTATAGGGACAGCTTCATGACTGATTAGTTTTAGGAATTTCGTCGATATATTGTCCCAACCAGCAGCACTATCCGATTTCAAGTTCATTAAAATTTTATAGACCTCAGAATCATCTGTTTCAAATAGCACGAATGTATTAAGTTGCGGTCCTATTCTAATTGAATGTCTAGTATAGTCTTTGTTATTAGTTCCTGGTTGAATTTGTTGTGCTAAGTGCATACCAATTTTAGCAAAATAATCATTTATATAATTAATAGATTCCATAGGCTTTGATTTAATATTTAATAGTTCTAAATTTTGGCTTTTTGATTTACTTGTGTAGGTGATATTTTTAATATTTTTCCAAAGTAATTTATTATTTGATATAGAGTTTTTAATTAATTCTCTTTCATATTTCCTTTTTAATTTTTTTATCAAATTCGTACAAAAGTTTCTGTATCTCGTATAGGTAATTTTTACAACTTCATTGTGTGGATCATTACGACATTGCCTTTGCATTTTATTGCGGTTTCTGATGCATCGAAGGATGCCGGTGGTCATCCAAGGTTTGATGATGCGTTCACTGTTTGGGATATTTTTTGAACGAGTGTTGTCATTTATTACACTGGTTAGAATGTTAACAAAATAATTAATTAAAAAATCAGGATCATCACAGAACAACAGATTTGATAAGTTTTTTTCCTGAAGATCTTTCAGAGCTTGTTCGAAATTTATTGTAGTAGTTGTTTGAATATAGCGCGGTGTCGCAATTACGCTGACATGTTCTTTTTGTTCGGTGATTGACCCGAACAATATTTGATCACTGTAATGTAAGCAATATTAAATTATATTTGAATTCTCAATACTATCCTTATGACTCACTTAATCTGAAATTTGATGAAGGTAAATATAGTATATTATATGAAATGTATGCTAATTTTCGTCAGTCGTATTACAACTTAGGCGTTGATCCATTGCTTAGCTTAGACCAGTTTAAAGAAATTGCTCCACTTTTTGTAATTGACTGTTCAAGACAAAACGATTCACTTAAAACTGGACCAGTTGACGTGCGATTAGAAATTGAATGCTCTGAAGACATTCAAAAGAATACATCTGCCTATTGTTTAATAATAAACGATCGACTGTTCGAATACAAGCCCTTGAGTAATATTGTGAGAAAACTATCATGAATGTCATCGTAGATGTTCAAGGGTTTAAGAGTGAAGAAAACGAGTTTATTCCAAAAGAAATAGCAATAATATACAAAGGACGTATACAAGTACTGTTGATAAAACCACCACGACCATTTTATGACTTGACGAGGAAAGAACGGTTACAAGTGGCTTGGATTGAAAAAAACAGAGGAATAAAGTGGAACGAAGGCTTTGTACCATATTTTAATTATCAAGCAAACATTGGTGATTTTTTTAAAAATAAATCTATATTTACGAAAGGAAACGAAAAAGTGTTATGGATAAAAGATATATTCCGAATTAATAATGTATACAATTTAGAAAGTAAGAACTGCCCGAGTTTGTTGACATTATATAACAATTATTCAGATTCATCTGACATTATAAGTTGTATGTATCATACCAATATATGCGCCTTAAAAAATGTGTTTTGCTTAAATAAATGGTGTGAAGAAAATCAAGTGTTTTGTCAGTAAGATAAATAAGAACGATCCTAGTTTTACGTATAAATGATTATGGAATGTTAAAACTACTTATAAATCGAAGTGTGAATATCTAATCTACAAACTTACTTACACCATATTCTATTATAACCTAAGTTAGTGAAAATGTAAGTAAAAGTGATGTAAGAAATGTATCATTGCTTATAATTTTTTTGAATAAAATGATGTGTACTAATCAATATTTTTTATAATTATGTAGAAATAAATATTTAAACTTGACCTACTTGTGAGTTTTATTTCTTAAACACTAAAATTATTAATATGGTGAACCGCCTGCCAACTACATAATATAGTTCAAAATCGAAAGCAAAAACAGCTCGTTATAATGAGCAGTTCATACTGAACAGCTTGTTATAGGTAATGAGCAGTTCATACTGAACAGCTTGTTATAATGAGCTGATCATACTGAACCGCTTCTTATAATCAGCAGTTCATATTGAACTGCTCTGTTTATTTACACACTCGAACAGATGCTGTTGATGAGTATGCGACTACTATACAGGACTTTAATAAAAAAATGGGTACAATTGGCTTGGATTGAAAAACAGAGGTATAATAAACTGAAATAAGTTTTTGAATAATTAAATATATTATGGGGTTACAGAGGAATAAACTGATACTCGAATGGTTTAACTGTGGAATATAGGGTTCTCACATGAAACTACTTTCAATGAATTTAGTCAGTCTTATTTTGAATAGTGAAATATAGGAATACTCGAATGGTCAAGGAGATCCAGGTCATCCCAATTTACTATTAGTTTCATTCATTTTATTAGAAAGAATGATCTAGTAGCTCCTGTTTATAGGAAGTGAATGATTTGAATAATTTTTGTGGTTGGGTTGTGGTTGGTATCGTGAAAAAAGAAACTAAGTATGCTGTCAACTAAGTAACACATTTAATTATTATTATTTATAAAAAGCATGAGAAAAATAAATAATCGATTACAAAACATTTGATTTCTTGATCCACCGTTGACATTTCATCATAGACATTTTCCATAATTGCATAGGCTTCAGACATTGTTTTCGGTTGGGCGAGCTTGAATCGTTTTCTAAAGAAATTAATACGGTTCTCATAGTAACCCTTTACCCTTGTTAAGTGACGTAAACATGAATCAAGACAATTCAGTAAATGATTCAGACACCACCAGTCTTCACAACAGATGACGATCGATTTGGTTCCAATGTCAATTATGACGAATTTTTTGCTTCCTTCTTCATGTTCAGGTAGGTTTATATAATTGATCACTTGTTGTTCTCGATGCTGCTGCTTTGGTAAAGGAATTGAACCAGATGTGAAGAATCTTGATATTTCAGAGGCGTTTTCCATAAATGTTATGTCCCACTCGTCTTTAGTTAATGTTATCCGATTAGCGATATCAATGCACTCTTCCAGTAATCCATTGATTTGATTTGATGGCTTCAAATATGTTTTAATATATGGAATCGTGGAGCTGGAAACTTGATACATATATTTGCAAATTTCGAAATGCAAGGGTGGAATCGATGGAGTATATGATGGTTGTATAAACTGATACATGTTGTCGCTATAAGTGTTGATGATTAACTGCTCTCCCAACTACACTGACTGCTGTTTTCATTCACATGGAACGACTTCTAATGAAGTTAGTCAAAGTCTCATTTCGAATAGTGAAATATAAGGAAAGATCTGGAAACCCACAATTTTCAACATTCATTATAATCATTTCAGATCCATTCAGGACCAGGATGTACGTTGTCAACTCGAGCAAATGTAAGGAACTCTTGAGTATGAGATATTTTTGAATAATTAAATATATTATGGGGTTACAGAGGAATAAACTGATACTCGATTGGTTTAACTGTGGAATATAGGGTTCTCACATGAAACTACTTTCAATGAATTTACTCAGTCTTATTTTGAATAGTGAAATATAGGAATACTCGGATGATTTAACTGTGGAATATAGGGTTATTCAGATCACGATCTGTGATCTGTGTGATCTGAATACCCTATATTCCAACTACTCATGGAGTTTCTTGCTGGTTCTTCTCCATAGGAAACGACCATTTGGAACCGTGCACCTAGCTTCTGACGTTTCATAAGTTAACATCTAAATGACTTAATTAACTTATAAAAAGGAAGAGATGTGATGTACTAATAAATGTAGCACTCAACTCTCTGGCAACACCGGGGAGCTGTCACGCTTGAGCCGTGGTGGCGACTGGACGTTCCCTTTGGGTTGGTGTGTACTTACTGATAATTCGATCGTTTTATTTCTAATCCCTAAGTCCCTAATGGTAGATCATAGTGAACACCACATTGTGTCTAGTTATTTATCAGGATATTTTAATTACTGTGGGCATTCAGTGGGTAGTGTTGGTTATTGCGCAATAGAAAAACGGTTTGCAGTACAAATCATTTTATAATTTCACGAACAATTATCACATTAGCAAATCACATATTATAGGTAAGTACACGATACAACCAGATACGGAACGCGAGCCAGTTCCTGAGCACATGTTGTCTATACGATGTCCAATGGTCAAGTCCTCCCCGCCGTTTAGCCGCTCGCTCTTTTATACTGGTAGCAAAACAAGTCGAGTAGCGGGGCGGTGGGAGAGGTCGAGTGACGTACTTGTCGATGGCGTGATCGGTGCACGTGTTGTTGCCAACTTAGAGAAATGACGCACGGCGATGCCGCCGACATACTTATATTATTTGTGGAGTTTGGAGTACTCCACAAGTAGCTTTTGCCCGCGGCTTCGCCCGCTTGGAGGTCGGAAATTATCCCACGGGAACGTACAGTCGGTGATAGCTGTTAGCTGGCCCACCTAAAAGTTAGACGAATTTGAACCTTCTGCTATTAGCAGTAGATGTTATTCAATTTCGAGCTTCACAAACTACATAGAACGACTTTTTCAAGGTAGGCAAATATTATAGAATGCAGTTATGCCAATTTGATCTTTAACACGTAACTTTAGGGTAGGTAAGCTTTTGAATACTGTTTTGTCACATGATGGAGTTGTTAATTTTAACAATATTTGTTAAGTCGATTTGGTCTAGTGGTTGCAACAGTGAACCTAAATCAATGTCCGTGACCACCGCCACCCCACCAATGCAAATTGCTTCCATGTTTGGTAAATAATTAGTACTCAATTGGTACTAATTAGTACTCTAACAAAAAAATTGTAACCTTAGTAGTTTTCGAGAAAATCGACTTTGAAGGTGGTCCTGCGGTGGTCACGCTCCCTTTAGCAGGACTATAGTTGCAAAACTTCTGAAACATTCGGAATGTTTCCGGAATACTTCGGGGAAAGTTTCTTTAAATCTGAATTATTCAAAACGAATTTAATTAAGATTTTTTGTTGAAAAATCGTATTTTGCATCGATCATCGATCGCCGCCGCCACGCCGCTGCCTTCTGTGCACAGGCCGCTGCCGCCGCCGCGCTGGCGCCGCCGCGCCGTGCCGCTCGCGCAGTCTCGCCCGACTGCCACGCCAATGACGCCAAGTCGAGTCGTGCGTGCAGGCGATGGCGGTGCGGGGTGCGGTAAGAGGGGACATGCTCCCCGGAGAAGTTTTCCTCGCCCCGCGGGAAAGATTCGTACCCCGCAATCGAATGTTTCCGCTGAATGTTTCGCGGCGAAACTTTCGCCCGAATAATTCGATGGGAATAAACGTGTTTGTTTGTGGTGTGGTGGGCGAGTTATTTATTGTTCAGTGGCACATACGTAAGTAAAATACAAATGTTTATTTTATTGTAAATGGGATTGATTTAGTATGTTGATATTTTTATAGGTAGATGTTAGCCTGCGATTACAGATATTCTATTTCACGAAGTCCGTTCGGCTTTGATTGTAGTAGTGACGTATCCCGACAAGCGCGCTTGTGTGTGTAAAAGTGGGTAACGTTAGCAAAGAAATCTGATATATATATTCATGTATTTATGTATATTTATTTGTGTTTATATTTATATGTAATTAGGTATATATTATATTCATAGTTTTAATAGGTTTATGTGTATCTTTATATTTAAAATATTTATTCCTCAATTTTCATGTTTGCACCTACCACTGTTTGTCTCTGCATCACCCAAAGGTTGACTGGTAGAAAATGCCTATGGCATTAAGTCCGCCTCTGTACATTTTTGTGCTTGAAGTATTAAATAAATAAATAAATATATTCAAGTCGAGATTTAATAATCGAAATAAAATTTTGGTTTTAAAAGTATATACTTTTTGTAAATAAATTAGATCTAAGTTGCAATAAATACAAAAATATTAAGAAGATGTAGGCATTTAATTAAGCATTGGTATTACAGAATGGAAACGAAACAAGTAGGACTATTCAGTATTTTCAATCACTATCAGATAAATTTTCGATTTCCGATTCCGTTTTGCAATTTCTTCTCTTCTTTTAATATTCTTTGAACTGTTTTTGGCTAACACCCGAGCTTCAGCTGTACGCCGTGTAATGTCTCGTAAATTAGACAAATAACAGCTGTTGGGTTCCATGAATGATTTTGTAAATTTATATTCTCCTCGCAGAAAATGATAAACACTAGCTATAATAATAATAATAATAATTTTATTTCAGACATAATTCTAGTCCATAGTTTCGACTCATGCAATTAAAATTACTTATAAAATATATTAAATTCCAAAACAGATAAAAACATAAAATACAATTGTGATAACTTTAAAATATTCAACAGCACAAAAAATTAAAAAAAATACAGAATCATATAATATAAAAATAAATAAAATGTCAAATATAAAATTGTCAAATTGTAAAACTTATATAAAAATTTCAAAAGATTAAAAATAAAAATGATATGACTTGCAAAACATAAATAAAAAGCTAAGGTGTGGGGTATTTTACATTTTTACCTGCCCCAAGCCCGATATACGGGTGCATGTAAGGCCTGCCAGTGCTGCATGAAAGGCCCGTCCAACCTGTTGGCAATTACTGTAAGAAGACTATTGCCGCTGCCCCGCACTCTATTCGCTATTGAGGTCGCCCTCTTGCGCATGCTGGCATAAAAACAGTCAATGCGGACGCTCGCAAACATTCCCGATGCGCTGCAGAAGCGAGGCAGCCGCAACAGCGCCCTCAACGCGTTATTATATTGAACGCGGAGAGCGCTGTAGGATTTCTGCAAATATGACACCCACAGACTACTGGTATAAAAAGATGTGCAGTAGGCTCGAAACAAGGTGATCTTCACATCCTTGGAGCTACGAGCAAACCTGCGGGCAATCATATTAGCCCTCACCGACAGCGCCCTCCTTTCTCGCTATCATGTTTCGACCCTAAAACAAAATGTAATCAAAATAATTAAGAAATATAAACATTTTATAACACAAAAAACATTCATTTTATAAATACTTCTATTGCTATATTAAGTATCTTTGTATAAAATTTTAATTGAAAACCTATAAATAAATATTACCTCACTATGGTCAACTCTTCTTCGTTTTGTTGCCATGCTGACCTTACTCCGTGAAACAATTTGGCGCGAACTAAAAACACTACTGATCCGGACCGTGTCCCGATCGACACTGAGCGCTCTCGAGGTTACGCACACAAAAACAATGTGCATGTGCACGCTTGACAACATTCATAGCCAAACGGACTTCGTGACATAGAACATCTGTAACAGAATTTTTATTCTTTTGTTTTTAGGTAGGTACGAAATCGATTGCTATTTTTATAAATGTCAGTTGTGGAATAAAAAACCAGCACCCTAATTGCGTAACACACTATCAATCGGAATCTGAATAATTTTGAAGCAAATTGCTAATCCATTGCTTCATAAGTTCGAAAAATTTGTCTGATCAATACGTAAATAACGCAATGAATGTTGTTGAACTGTCAAAATGAAACCGATTCCGATTGATAATGTGTTAAGCAATTGCCCCGCTGGCCTAGCATATCTGATTTGTTTTTTGAAAAAGGGTTACCTATGTTTTTGGTTAGTTTGTATGTAGCTCTGTATGCATCGCGAGTATTCGTGAGTCGCATAGGTAGGTATTAATAATTACCTACCTACTTAACGTGTATAATAGCCCAGTCAATAAAAACAAATAAAGGCAAACCTTGCAACTTGCAAGCAAACACGTTTTGATGCGGTTTTCAGAAAAGTATTTGTTATACTTAGGAGCAGGTTTTGGTGTATTAACCGACTTACAAAAAAAGGAGGTTATGAGTTTGAACCGTATGTATGTATGTTTGTCCGCGATCATCTCGCGTTTGGCTGAACCGATTTTGATGCAGTTTCCAGAACAGTATTATTAGTCACTATATGTATACGTGACATAAAAAATGTTGAAATAAAAATGTTTAAGTAAAAAGATAGAACCGACTTCAATGAAGCCGGATCACCTCAAACCACCACCAAGCGAAGACTTTATTGAAGAGGTGCCGGACCACCTCTTCAATAAAGTCTTAAAACATAGAACCGACTTCAATAAACTCATGACGCGACGTTGTGTGTGCTTGATGCGACGTGCACTCACAACCGTAACCTTAATATACCTACCGCTCACAACACAACTAAAGAGGATCGGCTAGTGGCTACAAGTGCAGTGTTTTACCTTTTTTTTTTTTTTTTTTTTTTTTTGCGCTGGGAAAAATGCGTTACGCATACCCTCCCATCGGGGGATGGGGGGCTATGTGGGACTCCCGGGTCTGACCCGGTATACCCACTAAAAAACCCAGCGGCACTCCCGCTTCGTCCGAGTGGCGGGGGACTGGGAAACAGGCGTAGCCTTAACGTCCAGTCCTCCGCCGACGATTGCCCTTCATGGTGGGCCCCTCACGGGGGCCCGGGAATGACCGACGAAGGTGGCGATGGGTGCAATGCGGGAGAAGGCACCCCCGTGCCTGTCGCCCGCCCATCGCCACCATGAGGAAAGAGAGGCTGGCGCGAGTCGGAGAGAGTGGTTTCCCCACGCGGCGGCCACGTATCCCGTCCCGGTCCCCTCTCTAAGAGCGAGAGGGGAGGGGAGTCCGTGGAAGACCGCGACACCAACGCCACCAGGCCGTCCCGGTCGCCCAGCCACTGGCCAGGGACCGAGTAAGGGTATGCGATGTTCGACCCTATCCATCAGTCGGACATCGCACCCCCCTCCGCAGCCACCGCAGAAACAGCGGCGGTATTGGCAGCGGCAGCAAACCCGGACGGCGCCTGCGCTTTGCCCCGCTTAGGGGGAGGATTGCAGTTCCTCCCCTTCATGACGTGCCCTGCCGGGCAGCCACTAGGGCACACACCGCGCAGTGCGGCGTGGCGGCCTCGCAGGTGGCGGCTTTGTGGCCGTCCTTGCCGCAGCGGTAGCACGCGTCCGTCCTGTCCACCGTGGACGGACACAGGGGCCGGGTGTGTCCGATGCCGAAGCACCGGAAACACCGCAGAGGCTGGTCTTCGAGAGCTCGGACTGCTCCCGAGCTGAGCCCGACTGTGAGCCGTCCCTTGGCAAGGACGGCCTTGGCAGCGGCGATTGGGCACTCGAGGCGCATGGTGCCCATGCCACCGCGGCCGGGCCTTATGTCCCGGCCTTGGACTGCCGCGACGCCACAGCCCCCCATCGCCGCGACCGCCGCCACCACCTCCTCCTTGGTGACGGAGTCATCTAAGTCCGTCACTTCTATGGCCGCCGACTTGACCGGCCGTGCTACCTTGGCCGAATCTGCGATGACCTCCTGCAGCTTGGCCGCAAAGAGGTCCGCATGGGCACTCCCCTCCGCCCCCGGGAACTCGAAGATTCGAGCCCCGGCTTGGGTCCGCCGGCAGGACACACTGCCGATCCCCAGTTGGGTGGGATCGGTATTTGCACGCGCCCGCACCAAAATCGACGCGTACGTCTCCCCGCGGTCCGCAGCCTCCGCGGTGAGCGTCACCACGACGGCTGCGGTTTTTGGGGGGACTAGCCGAACCTTTTGCCTCCCTTTCCCTTTCCCCGTCCCCTTTCCCTTGCCGGTCGTCTGCGACTGGCTGGGAGCGGTGGTGGCGGCGGGGACGACGGGGACGGCCGTCGCCGACTTTTTGCCCTTGCCCTTCCCCTTGCGGACCACTTCCGTCCACTCGTTGGACGGGGTCGTTGAGGGGAGGAGAAGGGCGTCGTCCGCGTGGGAGCAGGACGGGCCCGGCTCACGCTGCCTCGCGTCTGCCGCAAGGGCTGGTCGGAGGCGCTTCTCCGGCAGGAGCCGGTCCTCGATTCCTGCTAGGCAGGCTATTGTGAAGGCCCTCTCCTCCATTATGACCTTGCGGAGGATATCCTCAAGGTTGGAGGCGGGGCCCTCTGCCGCAGGGCTCGACTGGGCCTGTTGTGGCCGGGCCGTGGCTTCAGCCAGTTTCTGATGAAGCTGGCTGACCTCCGACTGCAGGCGATCCACCTTCGCCTGCAGTTGCCGCGTCTCGTCGCTGGAGTTGCGCTGGACCAGCTCCGTAACGAGACCGCGCATGCTCGCGGCCCTACATTTCAGGGCCTTTTGCAAGGTCCCCTTAATGTTAGTGGACTTAGAGGCGACCTCCGCGATCTCCCTCTCGTCCTCCTCCGCCATCCTCTCCAGCTCGGCCAGGGAGTGGTCCGCGTATACAACGCGGGACGCACCGTACCCGGATTTGGCCCGGGCGACGTGCGCCCGCTTCTCCGCGGCAGCGACCCGCTCCTCCAGCTCTTGCTGGAGCTGAGCCCGCCGAGCCAGGTCCAACTGGCGTTGGGCGTCCGCGAGCCCAACGACATGGATCTCCGCGGCCACCGTCGGCTTTTTAGCCTTCGCCGACCGCGTCGACCCCGAGGCCGAGGAGCCCCCGGACCCACCGCTCCGGTGTGCTCTCTTCCGCGAACGAGAGTCGTCCGCGTCCGACACACTAATCAGTGAGTCGTTATCAGACGACGACTCGTCCGCCCCTCCGAAATAGCTAGCCGCAGACGGCGCGCGGCTAGACTCTGACGCCGAAGCGTCGGGGTGGCCCTGAGAAGGGCCTTTTGGTTGGCCCTGAGAAGGGCCTTTGGGTTGGCCCTGAGAAGGGCCTTTGGTTTGGCCCTGAGAAGGGCCTTTTGGTTTTAAAAACCGCCCGAAGGCGTCCCGCGCAGGTTTAGGCATATTCCCGGCAGGTTCGCAGGCTCACACAACAAGTTAAAATCAGCTACGAAGGCACAGTGCACTTTGGCCAACCCAGTCTGCCACTCCGTTACGGTGGTCAGAACTGGGCTGTTTCCAGGGGACGCGACGTGGACGCAAGCACTGTGGGGTGGTCCCCCGCAGTGTTTTACCTACGTCAACCACCCAACACAGTTCCGCGCGGACCGCAAATTTTAACCCCGCTCAACTTGTGTTTGCGCGAGCTCCCCTAGGGCACTCGTGCAAACACAGGGGGAGCCCACCGTCGCCCGGCGGACCACCGTCGCAGCGGTCGCGGAGGCCACACCCCCGCGATGTCAAAACCCGGCAAGCGCGGCTCTTTGGGCCGCGATGCCGGGTCCCAGGAGATCCGTCCGGCGTTGGATCGGACGATGTCGATGCCGAATATCGGCGACGCGTCGTCCGGTGCGCCGCCGGCCGGACTGAAGACGACGAAGAAGAAGGAGGAGGAAAGAAGAGGGGGGGGTACGGGAGCCGCAGTAGCTGCCGGCCCACCGACGTCATTGGCGCCTGCGCGCGTTGCGCCGACGCCGTCGACGAGCCGCCAGCACGCGGTACCCGTCCGCCCCGCAGCGTTCCGCCCGGTGCCCATACAGGCTCCGGGGCCCGCCGCAAACACAGGCCGCGCGCCCCAAGCGCGCGCCCCAGTGCCGCCCGCACGCGTACCTGCGCCAGTGCGCGCGACCGCGCCCGCTGTCCGGGCTGCGGTGCCCGCGCGCACTTCTGCGCCGACTACTGCGCGTGCCGCTGCGCCGCAAGCGCAACCCGCACCACCCGCGCACACATCGCCAGCATCCGCGCGCCCCCGGGTACCCCCGGCGCGCGCGCCCGCGCCGACACCAAGATTTGCGTCCCCGCCCGCGCCCTCCGGGGCTGCGTCGGCGGCGACGCCTAAACAAGCCGTGCCAGCTCCGCACACAGCCGCATCCGGTCCCCGCTTCTCGCTGGCGGGACCGGCGATGGCAGAGCGGGAGCGGGCGCAACTACGGACGCCACAGGCGCCCGCTTCGCCGGCGCCCCCCAGGGTCTCCGCCTGCGACTCGCCCGCCATGTTGTCGGCATGCTCCTCGCGCGTAGGGTCGAGCATGTCGCTGACATCGGTGGGGTCGGCCGCGTCCGGTCGCGATGACGTGTCGCGAGATACGTCCCCGCGATCCGGACGGTGGCCCACCGAGGGAGGAGCAGACGCCGCGCCCCGCACACCGGCGCCACAATCACCCATCCCGCCGCCGCTTGGTTTCGGGTTCGAGTTCGCGCTCGAGTCCAGACCCCAGCGGCGCCGAAGGAGCACCGACGAGACCGCCGCCGAGGAAGAGGCGAAGAGGTACTGCCTTGACCCGCCGCGGCCACAGCGCGAACGCGCGCCGCGGGGTCGGGCCGCGCCTACTTCGCCCACCTTCGCCGACGTGGCACGGCGCACGCCGCCGCCGTCGCCGCAGTCGCCCGCACCGGACGTGACAGGGGTAAGTGTTGCTAATGCAGCCCTTGCCCCCCCTACAGATACCGCACCCCCTGATGCCCCCCCCGGCGCCTCGACGTCGACGGAGCAGAAGCCGGGGGGCAAAAACAAGAGGAAACTCCGATACCCGCCGCTGGTAGTGGAGAAGCTGCCGAACTGGGCCGCCCATTTCCGGGCCCTCGCTGCCAAGCTGGGCCGGCCGCCTAACGCTCGGCCTTACGGGTCCGGGGTGAGATTTACCCCTGATACCGAGGACGAGTACCGGCTGGTCCAGCGGTACCTGACGGGCCTGGAGAAGGAGAGTGGCGTCTCGTGGTTCGCCTATTCCCTACCAGCGGACCGCAATATGAAGATTGCCATCAGGGGGTTGCCGGCAGACACCAATCCCCAGGAGATAGAGGAGGAACTCCGGGCGTTGGGATACCAGCCGGAGTACGTGCGCCACATTAAGGGCGCACAAGGAAGACCCGGCTGTGTATTTCACGCCATACTGAAAAAGACACCCGACGCCCGGGCTATCTTTGACACCACCGTGTTCATGTACATGCGGGGTGTCAAGATAGAGGCTTGGCAGGGCAAACGTGGGCCCGCTCAGTGCCACCGGTGTCAGAAGTTTCGACACAGTTTGCACCAGTGTCACCGTCCGCTCGCTTGTGTCCGATGCGGAGGGGAACACGCGGCACGTGACTGCCCGCGCCCGCGGGAGGAGCCGGCCACCTGCGTCAATTGCGGTGGCCCGCACCCCGCGTGCAACATAAAGTGCCCCGTGTTCCAGGCGGAGACCCGGAACAAGCGAGCGGGGACTGCTGCCATCACGACGACCACCGCGCGCCGGCCTCAAGCGGCCATCGAGAGGCCGCAAATGGTGGAACAAGAGGCCCAAAGCGCGACGCTTATGGCGGCAGCCAACGGGCCCACCCAAGCCACCTCCTCAAAGCGGAGGAAGAAGAGACGCGGAGGGAAGGGAAAAGGCAAGAAGTCCAAACCCACCCCCCCCCAGGCGACCCAGGAAGAGATCCCTAGGGCCGACCCTGCCGAAAGCGGGGCGCAGATCGAAAGAAAAGTCGACGCTACAACTAGCGCCGGCACAGCGCCGCGGCAGAACGCGGAACAAAAGAAAAAACAGTTCGCTCAAATTGCGAGCCGCGGCGCCTCCGGCGCTCAAACACAGCATAATGCTACTGCAGCCAAGCCCGAGACCAAGAATGAATTCACGACCTGCGCCATAAAACTTCTTATGGATCTAATCAAGGCGATTAGGCAGGGTCACGACATCGAGACGGTCATCCTTGATGGCCTAGCCACGTTACTAACCTTGTACCATGGCTAGGCCACTAAGGGTGATCCACTGGAACGCCCGCGGCCTTAGGGAAAAGGTCGCCCCCCTCCGCCATCTCCTGAGGGAACAAGATATCGACGTGGCGCTAATTAGTGAGACGTACCTGGGACCCGAAGATAGGGTCAGGGTTCCGGGTTACCACGTCTACAGGAAGGATGAAAGGTCGGCTCACATGAGGTACCGTGGTCTGGTAGTACTAGTGAGGCGAAGAGTCGTCCACCAAGAGCTCCCCGTGCCGCCGAACGACACATTCTACGCGCTGGGTATCCAGATGCATATCGCCGGCGAGGACGTAAACATATACGCCGTCTATAAACCGCCCAGCGCCCGCATAGACTTGAAAGAGATGCGGGCCCTGTTGGAGCCAACAAGTGGCAATGCGGCCATCCTCGCCGGTGATTTTAATTGCAAGCACCCAGCGTGGAACTCAAATGTTACGAACACCGAGGGAAGGCGGCTCTTCGCGGACGCGGAAGCCTTCGGCTACGCGGTGTCCGGCCCAGAAACGCCGACCCACTACCCAGAAGCCGCACGGTACATGCCGGACGTGCTGGACATCGTAGTCCACCGAGGGCTACACTGCCAGATCACGCAGCAAGTGATTGACGACGAGCTACAGTCGGATCATCATCCTGTGCTCGTCGTCATATCGGGTATGCCGACCCGACTGAAGCCCCTAGCGCCACGTCGATCAACGGATTGGACCATTTTCATGGACAGAGTGGAGACCACCACGCCAACCCGGCCTATCACCGACTCCGCGGACGTGGACCGGACGGCGGGGGACATCACTGCTTGCATTCAAAGCGCCTTGGAAACGGCGACGAGCACGCAGCCGCAGGGGAGAGTGCTATTGCCGCCCCTGCCGGCGCGCATTTACTCGATGATCGCCGAGAAGAGGCGCCTACGCAAGCAGTGGCAGCAGCTGAGATGTCCCACACTCAAGACGCAACTAAACCGTCTCGCGGAGAAGGTGAAGGCCGAGTTACAGGCGCTCACCAACGCGGGCTGGGAGGATCGAATAGATGCAGCCGCAGACAGCTGGCCATCTTTGCACAAGTTGTGCCGCCAGCTGACGAATACCCCAGCCCCGGTACGACCGCTGCTAAACAGCGACGGGGCGCTGAAATATGTAGCGGAGGACCGGGCGGAGGTCTTCGCCGAGCACCTGGAGCGTCAGTTCCGCCCTAACCCGACCGGCGACACCGACCATGTCGCAGCAGTCGAGAAACACCTGGGAGACTACTTCGCAACGCCGATAGCTCCCGATGAGGACCCAGTCTTCTTCTCGCCTGGCGCAGTTAGACGCGCCATCCTTAAGACGAAGCCTAGGAAGGCCCCCGGTGCCGACGATATTACCTGTTTCATAATCATAAATTCTTAATTTAATATCATAAATATTCAACGGAAATCGAATGGGCAACCGCAGCGTTTTGAGTGTCTCCTTCCGAGATAGGAGCTTGAACCAATCGCAGAGCGCAAATCCGCGCTCATACGTCGCGTCCAATCACGGACGTGTATTTAGCCGGACTGCTAGCGCCATTTTTACGATGGCTCAGAGAGAAACAACTGACCGGCGCACGGAACACGTGCGATCGCGATAAAAACTTAAATGAAAGGATTCCTCGTTAAATCTGCGTGTGTAAATGTGAATATAGACCTTCTAGTGACCTGTGAAGCCTAATAAACATTCTCAAGTGCAGTTCGTGACCCAATCATCAAAACGAGAGCGTCAGACGCGGGAGCTCCCAGCGAGAAAATACCTACTACCTACTGGACAAAAGTTCGCGGCCGAAGGTAAGAGCTTTCCTTCTTGGTGGCGGACTCTTGAGCGTTGCAGCCCATTCTATTCGTGGATTATTCTGTATCGGGGGCTGGACCCAAATGTGTAGGTGACTCCAACCTGACACATTTTATTGGTGCCGAAACCAGGGACCTTTAGATCTAAAAACATTCAACTCGGTCTAATTCCCCTACAACGTTATTTCTACACAATTTTAGGTATATCTATCTCTTGCAGTACAACCGAACAAGTTGTAATTTTCATTGTACAAATTCCAAACTTCAACCGACCACCATTACGTAAAAAACATTAGTAGGTACTTTGAGAATTCCAAACTTATTTTATTCAATCTATTGTTCGAATGCATAGGGAGTGAACACGAATACAACAGTTGGTTAGTTCTTTAAATTACATTAGTGTTTGTCGTGTAGAAATTCATTGGTTCGTAATAATAACGAAAAACGCATTTGGTATAACCCACCTAAATTAAGTTGGTTATACTTTTCGATGTCCCACGTCACGTAAATTCGCATTTCAATTTAGTCGCGTATCATTAGTTCGAATTCGGAACAAAATCGTCCAATTTCTCCTAGTCCGTCCGAGCTAGTGTTCATGTCTAGGCTTTTAACTTTCGTATTTCAACGTTTCACACGCAAGATTAATCCGTAAAATACACTAAAGCGGTAATCAATCGTATCGTACTTAGGTAATAGACAGTCGATTTTATAAAAACGACCTTAAAACCATTAGCCTAAGAATCATATTCGCTTGCACTTCCCATCGGCTAGTCGTTCTAGCAACATCTCCCGAAGTGCAAATCTCGCCGCTTTATTTATTTAAGTTTCCGCAGGTGTCACTATCGTAAAAACACGTTCAATTGTTTTGGATACATACGCACGCGTAGGTTATTATACCGATCTCCGTAGGTACTTAATCCCATTTAATATTGTATTCTCGATTTATTCGTGAACCGTATCGACCTAGTGAAGTGGTAGGTATAGTGCCTAATCGTTTAATACGTTTTAGACTTGGACTTCTCGTGCTATACAACAATACGTTTTCTAATCCTTTGTATAGTGCCTATTCGTTTCCAGTCTAATATTTCAATATACTCGCGCTATACCTACTGTGATCTTAGTGTGCGGGTTAAAATTTATTCGTTGATCGATAAGTCTTCGACTTACAATTCATTTATCGCTTTCGTTCTTCATCGTTTATCTTATCTTGTGATAAGGGAACTTTTATTACGTACCAAATTAATTTTATTAGTTACTTAATTAATATAATAATTTCATCGTTGGTTTTCAATCGTATTAAAAATGTCATACAATACAAGACGCAAGTCGAAAGCGGATCCTTTATCTAAGAAACGTAAATCGCTCATCATGGCTAATGATGAACCTGCACTTACTGTTAGGGACTTACCTGTTTTGCGGCGTAAGCGTACACTCGCATTGAATCGTTTACGGAAGACGCTTGAAGTCGCTGAGTTGGCCCAAAAGGAGCCTGCCCAATTGAACGCGTTTCTTGCTCATTATTCCGTCGTACAGAAATTGTGTGACAGCTTTGAAGAGGCACATTCCGATATTCTCTGTATTGTGGACAGCGATTCAGAGGAACAGGAGGATGATATCCGAGTAGACTTCGACCAGGCTTATTTCAATATCATGAGTATTCATATGGAGTTGGTTCCTAACAATGCAGGAGAATCTAAATCAAATTCAACCGTTATAGATCGCTCTTGCATGTCTAACGTAAAGTTACCTAAAATCAACATTCCGACATTTTCTGGAAACATAAAAGAATGGCCTAGATTTTATAGTCTTTATAATTCGTTAATTCATCGTAATAAATCCCTATCGGACGCTGAACGCATGCATTATCTTTTTTCAAGCCTTTCTGGGGACCCTCTTTCTCTCATCCGCACCTACCCTCCCGAAGGCACCTTCTATCTCGAGGCCTACCAGACATTAAGCCAGAGATACCAAGATAACCGTGAGTTAGCATTTACGTGCTGGAAGGAAATACTCGAAATAAACATAAAATCTAACGCGCCAGATGAACTTCGTCGTGCTCTTGATACTACAAACGAGAATTTAAATATTTTAAGAGGTCTCGGATTACCGACAACAGAATGGAATTTCGTGCTCTGTTACCATTTTTTGTCGAAATTAGATTCACAAACGCGGTGCGCTTATGAACGAAAACATATCTCCTCAGAGCTACCAGACTTCAAGGAGTTGTTGACCTTCCTATACACTAAATGTGAAGCGCTCGTGAGAGATACACACTTCTCCACTCAAGATCGCTCCAAAGCCTCTGTCAATCGTAGTCAAGAGAAACATACTCAAAATAAATCAACTGGTCATCCGTCAAAATCCAAGACCACGACCGTGTTTCTTTCCAACACAGAAGAGAAGTCAAAGCCCGCTACTTCGTCATCAGGTTCATCATCATCGGCGCAATCAATCGTTAAATGTCCAGTTTGTTCAGAAAATCACTCTGTCAACCATTGCAAACGGTTTGAACAGATTCCCGTCGCTGAACGGATTGAGGCTGCAAAAACTAACCGTTGGTGCTACAACTGTCTTAAACCTTCTCATCGTCTCACGGAATGTAGATCTATCTTCAGGTGTCAGAAATGTCGTCAGCGCCATCACACGCTTCTTCATTTGGATCAGCCTGACAGTGTAGCTTCTTCATCCGTCCAACCTTCTTCGAGTACCTCAAACGACAATAAAGTTCAAGTACTGACAAGTCTCGGCGACAAGTCTGTGGTGCTTCTTTCTACGGCCAAAGTTCAAGTTCGTGACTCGTCGGGTAATTTTCAATTGCTCCGCGCTCTCATAGATTCGGGAAGCCAAGCACATTTCATCACTGAACGTGCCGTTGAGCGACTTGGTGTTCCTAATAATTCAACTTCTCGCCGTGTCATCGGCATAGCACAGTCTTCTGCAGCTGTTTCAGGAACAGTTGAGATTGAGATTGGTGTCAACGGCCGGAACCTCTTTAATGTTAACGCGCTCACTTTACCTAGCATCTGCGGTAAAATGCCTTCTACTCGCATTGATAAATCGTCTTGGCATCATTTAAAGGGTCTTCCACTGGCCGACCCGGACTGTCACCTGCCTGGCCCTATCGATCTTCTTCTTGGTGCTGAGATCTTCGCCTCATTATTGCGTCCTGGTAGTGTGGGTGGAGGATCACAGCAACCCGCCGCTCTTAATTCCATATTTGGTTGGATCCTGCTTGGCGGTGCTGGTGGCGGGGCTGACGTCCAGTCGTTTTTCGTAAACGAAGACGACTGTCTCTCTGAAGAAGTCAAACGCTTATGGGAGCTAGAATCGTTCGAGACCACTCGACGCTTAACTCCGAACGAGGAACGCTGTGAAGAAATATTTGCAACTCAATACACTCGCGATCTCACAGGCAGGTATATTACCACTTTGCCGTTCAAGGAGGAAAACCTCGATAGATCTTTTCCAGGGTCTCGCGACACCGCTTTGCGCTGTTTTCATTCAATAGAACGGAAATTAATTAAAGATCCGGATTTATACAAACAATATAGGGACTTTATGAAGGACTATCTAGACAGCGATCACATGAGTACTGTTCCGATCGACGAGCTTAAAACCGGAAAATATTATATTCCTCATCACTCTGTACTTCGTCCTGATTCTGCCACAACCAGGCTGCGTGTGGTTTTTAATGCGTCAGCTAAAGATGCGACAGGAACTTCTCTCAACGATACTCTTTTAATCGGTCCTAAGCTTCAGGCGAACATTGCAGAAATTCTTCTTAACTTTCGTATTCACTTCGTTGTGTTCACCGCTGACATGAGGCAGATGTATCGTATGATCCAAATTGCTGACGCTGATCGCGATTACCAACGCATCTTCTGGCGTTTTAACAATGAACAACCCGTTCAGGAATATCGGCTCAACACCGTAACCTACGGCGTATCCTCTGCTCCTTTTCTCGCGTGCCGTACCATCAAACAGCTGATTTCCGATGAAGGTCGTGATCTGCCAATTGCAAGTAAGGTTTTATCTTCTGCGCTATACATCGACGATATTGTGACTGGTTTTGACAGCCTTGATACCGCTCTACAGGCGCGAACTGAAGTCATCGAGTTGCTCAGGAGGGGAAACTTTGAGCTACGAAAGTGGGCAACTAACACCCCTGAGCTTCTTGCTGATTTACCACCCGAACACTGCTTGACGGCTTCAGTCACTTTAGATGACAAAGAAAATCCTACTCTTAAGGTTCTGGGCTTAAGGTGGGATCCATTCAGTGATTGCTTCTTTTTTTCTGTTAGTCCACAGCAGAGGAAATGCACTAAGAGGAACATTCTTAGCGAACTCGCGCGCGTGTTTGATCCCTTAGGTTTTCTCTCCCCATTGACAATCGTTGAAAAGGTTTTGATACAACGCCTGTGGGTCCTCAATGTGGGATGGGATGATGATCCTCCTGAGGATGTCGTTAATTTCTGGAACCGTTATCTCGAACAGCTGCCTCTCTTACAATCGTTGCGTATTCCTCGCTGTGTCTCTGTAAAAAACACAAAATCTTGTGAAATTCACGGGTTTTCAGATAGCTCCGAAACCGGTTATGGTGCTGCAGTATACTTACGAACTATTGATGCAGACAAAAAAGTTCGGGTCTTTTTCGTCTGCTCAAAAGGACGAGTAGCTCCAATCAAATCTACGTCGTTGCCACGCCTTGAATTATGCGCTGCCGTCCTTCTCGCTGATCTTCTGAAATTCGTTAAGGAATTATATTCATCTGTTTTTCCTTGCACTGGTGTTTTTGCATGGTCTGACTCTACCGTCGTACTCGCGTGGATTCGCTCTCACCCTTTACGTTGGAAGGCTTTCGTCGCGAACCGCGTTGGTCATATTCTCGATGTCATTCCAGATGCTCGTTGGAATCACGTGGCTTCCGAAGATAATCCGGCGGACATAGTTTCGCGCGGTCAACTTCCGTCAGAACTAGCCAACAATCGTTTATGGTGGACGGGTCCCTTGTGGCTTTCCCATCCTGTCCTCTCTTGGTCTGGTGATGACAAAGTGTTGGATAAAACCGCACTTGAACTGGAAGAAAAGAGTCCACACTCATTACTCACCCACGATGATTCGATAATTTCTTTCATAGATATCTTACTCGAACGTTATTCATCTATTCGCAAAATCCAGCGCCTCTTGTGCGTGTGGATAAAATTCATCGCTTTCCTGCGCAGTAAACGTACCCGTATTTCTAATTCTGTGTCAAATCGGACCCAACTTCATAACGCGCTCATGATTATTGTAAAGCATATTCAGTCTCGTTGCTTCGCTACCGAGATTCAACAGTTGCATGCCAGAACTCTTTTATCAAAACAAATGCGTAAACTCAATCCATTCTTAGACGAACAGGGAGTGCTCAGGGTGGGCGGCAGACTGTCGAGATCAGGGCTCGAGTTTGAGCATAAATACCCCGCCCTTCTCCCTCGTGATTCGAGACTCACTTACCTGATAATAGAGGCGTTTCATCGTGAAAACTGCCATGCAGGAATTAATACCGTGCAGTACCTTTTAACTCAGCAATTCTGGATTCTGTGCCCAAAACGTGCTATTCGGCATTGTTTGTCGAAATGCTTACAGTGTTACAAAACAAATCCTACTCCTCTCGAACCGTATATGAGTGATCTACCCGCTGTTCGTGTCAATCAAGTGAAGCCTTTCTCTGTTGTAGGTACGGATTACGGTGGTCCCTTTCGTATCAAACTAGGAAAACTTCGCGGTGCCAAAATCGGCAAGGCCTATCTGTGTTTATTCGTTTGCCTTAGTACAAAAGCACTTCATCTCGAAGCAGTTTCGGATTTGTCAACAGACGCGTTTTTAGCAGCACTTCGAAGGTTTGTTGGTCGCCGTGGTAGAGTTAGCATCATTCACTCTGATTGCGGAACCAATTACGTAGGCGCGAATAATCAGCTTCATTCATTCATGCAGTCAGCTGCTAACGTTGAGAATATCGAATTTCGTTTCAATCCACCTGCTAGTCCCCACTTTGGTGGAGTTTGGGAAATCCAGATAAAATCTGTTAAATCTCACTTGTATCGCATCATAGGCGAACAAACGCTTACTTTCGAAGAATTAGCTACTGTTTTCGTCCAAATCGAGTCAATGCTTAACTCGCGACCCCTCTGTCCATTGAGTTCTGATCCCAATGATTTGAATGTCCTCACACCGGGTCATTTCTTAACGTTGGAACCGTTAACGTCCGTTCCTGATGAGGATCTAACCTCCATCAACATAAATCGTCTCGATCGTTGGCAATTAATACAGCGTTTCCAACAAACTTTTTGGAATCGTTGGAAACGGGAATATCTCCATACTCTTACTCAACGGGCAAAGTGGACCAAAAATTCGAAACCATTAGACGTAGGATCGGTTGTCATTATTAAAATTGATAACGCTGTTCCGTTACACTGGCCTCTTGCGAGAGTTGAGAACCTTCACCCTGGCCCGGACGGAGTAGTGCGCGTTGCAACCGTTCGCACAGTCGATGGCTCTTCACTCACCAGACCATTGGCAAAGCTGTGTCCTTTACCAAACCTTATCGATTAGTGCGTTATTCGTTAGTAATTTAGTTATCGTAAATTTAGTACCCTAGTTTTACTTCGTGTGCATTCGTTCTCTAGGTTCTAATTCTCATTTTCTTTAAATTATTTTCTAAGTAAGAAAATACACAAGTGTATTTTGGTGGGCGGTATGTTTCATAATCATAAATTCTTAATTTAATATCATAAATATTCAACGGAAATCGAATGGGCAACCGCAGCGTTTTGAGTGTCTCCTTCCGAGATAGGAGCTTGAACCAATCGCAGAGCGCAAATCCGCGCTCATACGTCGCGTCCAATCACGGACGTGTATTTAGCCGGACTGCTAGCGCCATTTTTACGATGGCTCAGAGAGAAACAACTGACCGGCGCACGGAACACGTGCGATCGCGATAAAAACTTAAATGAAAGGATTCCTCGTTAAATCTGCGTGTGTAAATGTGAATATAGACCTTCTAGTGACCTGTGAAGCCTAATAAACATTCTCAAGTGCAGTTCGTGACCCAATCATCAAAACGAGAGCGTCAGACGCGGGAGCTCCCAGCGAGAAAATACCTACTACCTACTGGACAAAAGTTCGCGGCCGAAGGTAAGAGCTTTCCTTCTTGGTGGCGGACTCTTGAGCGTTGCAGCCCATTCTATTCGTGGATTATTCTGTATCGGGGGCTGGACCCAAATGTGTAGGTGACTCCAACCTGACACATTACCAACGCAGTGCTGCGCCGCCTGCCCTACCGTATGGTAGCAGCGCTGGCGCGCCTGTTTACGGCGATACTGCGCACGGGGGCCTTTCCGGCCTCGTGGAAGGAAGGGCGCGTCATAATGCTGCCCAAGGCGGGAAAGGACATACTGAAGCCGGAGAGCTATCAGCCAATCACGCTGGTGCCAACGGTCTCCAAGGTGTTCGAAGCACTCCTGCTGCGACATCTCCAACCACACATCGCGCCGCGCCCGGAGCAGTTTGGGTTTCGGGCGGAGCATAGCACGACGCTCCAGCTGTCGAGGGTACTGCACCACCTCGCAGCCGCGCTTAACAAGAAGGAGTATTCGGTGGCAGTATTCCTCGACATGGAGAAGGCCTTCGACCGTGTGTGGCACGACGGTCTGATATACAAGCTGGCCACCTCAGACACATATTACACACACATTCGTTGCGTAGCGTGTGCTAGGTTAATATAGGCACGTTACGTAGCGAGCGCAGCCACTCACCACTATACAGACGCTTAAACTCACACGCGTAGGCGCAGCGCGGGCCGCGATACGCGTAGACACTGAGCGGTGTCACACAGTACAATACCGCTCACACACACATGACTGCTCCTTAGCCCGGACCGTAACCGGCTAGCTCTGGAAGCGGGGCGGGCGGGAGCAAAACACCTATATTCTGTAGGAGCGTCGAGTCGGCACCTCTGTCGCTGGTCGTCCTCCGCCGGGCCTCCCCCAGGCAACTGGGGGTCTCACCTGGCGGGGACAGACCGCCGAGGTGTCGTGAAGAAAGCGGCGCTGTATGAATCAGCGTCGCGGCGCGCCTACAGAAAAACAACATGCAACCACTCACATGACCGCACGTAAATTACGTGCGGCCAAAAAAGCCGCAGGCCACTGAAGCCGACACAGGGAGGGGCCTGTTTTTGCAGGCCACCGTATTGCCTCCGCGGCCGGGGGGCTCAGCCCCGGAACCGCTCGCCACGCCCCCTGACGGGGGCGTCGCGATCTCCACACGGCACAACTAAAGATAATATAATTTACAACTTCCAAGCGCGAAATAGGTAGTAAGGTCGATTTTTCTGGGTTTTTTTTTTTGACAGTTGAAATATTCCCAAAGTTTCGGAATATTTCGGAATACTTCCGAAGGATTCGACGGGAATGATTCGGAATTTTTCCCGCTAGCATCTATAAGCAGGACCACCATGAGCGCCGAAAAATGGGCCATGCTACAGCTATTCTAAGTATACAAATAATTAGTACCCATAAATGTGATTCATTTCGTGAAAAAAACAGAACTGAAACATTTGTATTTACCGAGAAATCAACGATGATAACTTTCGCGCACTCGTTCAGCAGGACCACGATTTTGAATGTTGATTCCAAGTTTGAGAAGCTTGTCGCTTTCCTCAAACCTACATAGAAAATTAGTACCCTGCAAGATAAAATTAGTACCCAAAATTCAACATTAGTACTCCAGTAGTTTACGAGAAAATCGACTTTGAAGGTGGTCCTGCGGTGGTCACGGTGCAAAATTTTCATTTCAAGATTTCCCTATTAAAAACTTCGTGATTTCTTCCCAAATTTATACAAAAATTAGTACCCATAAAGAAGTTATAGCGACCAAAAATTCAGATTCCTAAGTGTTGTATTTTAAGAGAAATTAGCTTTCATCACTTTTCCATACTAAAACTCCGCGTATAACCCGACCAAATTGAGTTGTCAATCTAACTTAACTAAAACTTTAAAGCTCATGCTCATAAATATTTTTTCAGTACCTAATATGTACTTAGATTTTGTATAAAAATTTTGATATTGAACTGTTGTTATTACTATTCCGACATCCATAAATTTATGTGCATGAGCTGTAAAGTTTAAGTTCTAACAACAGAAATAAAAAACAATAATGATTATTATTTTATTCAAAATAATTACTTACAAAATTAATTACTTATTTTAAATATTAAGCTAGAACATATAAAAGAAGTTAGAATACTAAATTACTTAGGTATTCTATGATAAGTTGAATTTTTGTTTCTTCGTTTCAACAATGCCTATAAAATACCCATTTTTATTTTTAAGTAGGTAAGTAATCTGTTACATGTAGTGAATCAACATGTTATATGTTTAGAAATATATATATTTCTATTTTATAACAATAACATCACCACATTAACTGTCATACCTACTTCTAAACTATAAGTGAAAATATAAGTGAAAATAGCACTAAATACTTTGATGTTTTACCTACTTTATAATTTCTTTTTTACCATTGCCACTCGAAAAAGGGCATTTTATTCATCGATAACAGTGAATAAAACTCTCTTTTAGTCACTGAGTGAATAAAAACATTTTGAATTTGGAACAAGCACGAATATACGAATTATGTACAAAAATAAATAAAACGTGCTGAAAGTACGTACTGGCTGGTATATGGAGCTTTTCCATAGAGCTATAAAATTAAATTAAAAATAAAATATCCTGGCAATTTAGGTTCTTTTCTATCTGTTATCGTGGTTGTTTTAAGTCATTGGAAAATCTAATAATATAAATTATAAATGAGTTCTTCCAGTGACGAAAATGAGACACTGGTGCCGATTCTCTTGTACACCGAACTAAACTAACTAAACTATCACTAAAATTCCTTACTTTTTGCTATTAGAATCTTACAGCTATTCTGCATGAAAAATTCTCTTTGGAGATTGACCATTTTTGTATGGACGTTGGACCAAGTGCTGCCCAACATTGAATGATAGTGAATCATGTTCCTTAGACTAATACTAGTCTGTAACCCAAAGCGCTTCAGAATCTATCCGAGGAGTATTGAGAAAAAAATTCTTGTTTAGGTTTTATTGACGAAAAATCATAACCTTATTTTTAAAATAAAAGACTGTATAATATAAACAATGGATTATAATTACTATAAAAAACACTTTTAAGTTAAGAATAGCCATTCAATCAATCAATTATTAATTCGTTACATATGTTTACAACATAATAAATGGTCCTCTATGTTAGGCCACATGTAGGGTCACATGTCCAACAGTTAACCACTCGTACGCAGTTAGCCATGCCTACAATTGATAAATACGACGTTGCTTATTCGTACTACCAAGCGCCATAGACTGCAAAGCGGATAGCCGCCCCGCTCCCCAGTTGGTGGCGAGCTCGCGCTCACGACGGTCGAGTGACAGGCGATTGTGTAAAAACACGTGGAAAAACTTAAAAAAAAAATGTAAGTACTTTTTCGTTTTACATCTTTTTGTTCCATATTACAAGAATCGTAATATGTTGACTGTTTATGTATACTTAACGAGCTTCTTTAGACATATGTATTGTGTGTGTAGTGTTCGTAATTGAAAAGTTATATTAACCGAATTCTTGCGGGAGGTGGGTGGTCTACAATTAACCAAATCACTTGGTCCAACAGTTAACCATGATTAACTGTGTACCAATCCCTGGTTAATTGTGTACCAATGCTGGATTAAATTGATACATATTATATGGGTTGCTTTTATTGTTATTATTATTTGTATTACAGATGGGGCGAGCTAAAACGACAGCTAGAAAAAAGGGAGGACATACACAAGACTCTATGAGGAAGGCAATTGAGCTGGTCAATGCTGGGATGAGTATAAGAAAAGCAAGTAAGGAGTGTCAGCTTAAATATCCGACTGTAAGATTATATGTGGAGAGAAGCAAAGCAAATGCAGGAGGAACATTACGGTTAACACCAAACTACGAAGTTAATAAGATTTTCACAACAGAGGAAGAGGAAAGCTTAGTGGGTCATTCTTTTGGACAGGTTTTTCAAGCGGCTTTACTTAAACATAATACAAATCGAAAAGTCAGCAAGCCAATTTTTTTTTCGCGCAAACCTTAGATCCTCTCTTAACTGGGTTACTGATTTTTATACAATTATCTGTATAATTAAATATCATTAAAAAATAAAATACCCCCATTCTTTGATTTTCGTGGAGTGTCCCAAGCCCCGATCTGGTCACTAAGTAAATTATATATTTTAAACTAAACGCTACATGCTTACCAAAAAAAAACATTAAGCCCTAAGAAGTTTACAATGCTATGAAAAATTGGACCATAGTTCTAAAAGAACTACATTTCCTAAAAAAAAATTAAATGTAACTGTCCCGAGGTAATTGCTGATTTTCGTGGATTATTGTAATTTCACAAGCACATCTCTAAATTCGCGGCCCGATGATGCGTCATCCTAATTCCAGTTACAACTAGTCGCGCTTCGACGGCTGGGCAGAGTGTATGTGTGATGGTGCGTCGAGTTTTCAAAAAATAGTGGTAAGAACTTCATTGCGTGGGTTTGGTTTCTCAAAACTTTGATTTGCGTGGTACAACTATCTCCGGTGTCTGTGAATTTATTTATTTAATAAAATATTGTAGCGAACAAATATAAGGTAACGTAACTTATAATCACAACACAGTTTATTTGCTTAAAAGGTTTTTGTATATTTTTAGCATAAAGGATTTATTTTGATTTCCGTGGTCGTGATTTGCGTGGTTTACGTGGTAGTTTTGACCCACGCAAATCAATTTTTGACCATGCAAATGAAATAACTTTGAGTTTTGTACTAGTTATGAATGAAAATATTTTTTATTACTTTGGTTAAATGTAAATTCGTTTAAATCTTTTCTCTCTTCTCTTTACACAATGTAGCCGACGAAACGTCGAGCGATTCCGATTTGAACATTTTTTAAGAATTTGTATAAATAAGCAAGTAAATGATTGTGATAATAAAATATAATAAAATAATAATATTGTACAGTCTTCAGCTGTTCATAACATTTTGTTGACGCTGCGATCGGAACGAACGCGCGTCAGTTTGCTTAGGTATTTAAGTCATATTTCACCTAATTGACAAGCAGTGTGATATAGCTAATAACTGAGTAAACAACCTAGAGAAAGGAATCGCCAACTGTGCATTATTGTACATAACTTGGGTGCATTAAACTTATCTAAGTGCCATCAACCTCGTGATCTTTTCTCCACACACTCCACCAACAACATCAACAACTCTGCAAGTGTACGAACCGTACATTTAATGGTCCTTCGAGCCGGATTCTTGGTGCTTGTGTCTCTTTACGGTAGCGAATCGGTCTAGCTGGTCTCCCAGAAGCGGGTCGCCCCAGTTAGATTGAGAAGGCGCACAATACTGTAATCGAGGCGCAGGGGTACCGAGTTCCATCGACCATTTCAAGTCGAGGATTCAAGATTTGAAGTGAGAAGACTATCAGCAATTAAGAAGTCTTCGTGTCAACAAACCAAGCAACGCTCTACGGTCATCGTCAACTACGTGACTACGGGCTATACAAACAAACAACTACTATAGGAAAACTGCACACTGCTGTCTTCTAGTAGCTGTAACTAAGCAACGCTCTACGGTCGCCATCAACTAAGAGACTACGAGCTAAATATCATCATCGACATGGACAAACTGGAGCTGCAGTCAACATGTTTTGATAACATCAAGACCTTGTGTATCAACTATCGCAAGGACTCATCAGCCCGCAAAACCGCGGACTACCTGAACAAACGCTTGTCCTCGCTAGAAAACCAATGGCAGGATTTCAACAGCAGACATGCCCTTTTAGTTCAAGAACTAGAAGATAAAACGATTGATTATTTCGTGGGTAACATCCACGAAAAAACGGAAGAGATGTACCTCAAAATAAAAACAGACATTATCAACAAACTGTCAGACTTGAAAGAACAACAGCAGAAGGTGAAGTTCGATCTAACCGGGACGTTAACAGACGCCAACCAACATGGTGACGGTGATGATGGAATCCAGCTTTTACTCAACAAACAAGAATGTAACTTTAATGCGATACATCGTGTTATGACAAAGATAAACAGCGCATCGATTGCTGAAAAATGGGAACTGGATGATCACCTTCACACGCTAAATTCAAAATGGGAGCCTATCGACAAACTGCATTGGGAAATCGACTTCCAACTAAAAGGATCGAATGAAAAATACTACAATGTGTTTGCGGACGTCGAACAAAAATATGATGAGATAAGAAAACGCCTCAACTCTAAAATTTGGACCACCGCCCACTACTCGAACTCGGCTCCTAAGATCGAAGTTCCCGAATTTTCCGGCAACTATAGTCAGTGGATCTCGTTCAAGGATCTGTTTTTGGAGACTATCCACAAGAACCCTATGATTAACAACGCGCAGAAAATGCAACACCTGAAAACCAAACTGCGAGGTGAAGCTGAGCGCTTGGTACAACATTTAAGCGTTAGAGCTGATAACTACAACTCCTGTTGGGATATCCTCAATCAGCGTTATGACAATCGTCGTTTGCAGTTCACATCATTCATGAACAGCATGCTGAACCTTCCGGTCATACAGAACCCGGATTCTTACAACTTAAAGAAAATGCATGATGTCATCACAGAATGCTTAAACGGGATATCGAATATCGGTATTGAGACAACATCGTGGGGTCCGATTATCGTGCACATTATGTCACAAAAACTAGACTCAAAAACATTGAGCGATTATATGAAAGAAATACAAGATCATCGGGAGCTACAGAATTTACAGGATTTTCTGTACTTTCTCGAAACCCAATTCATGGCATATGAATCAATGAAGTCTGCAAAAAAGGGAATTTCAACCACTTCAACAGAAAAGCTAACTAACTCAAAAGTTAACAATCAACAAAAACGGAAGAAGTCAAATTACAAAACCTACAACGTTTATGCATCGCAGCGAAAATGCCCACATTGCAACGGAAGTCATGTGTTAATGAACTGTAACCAATTCCGAGACATGGACATTGGCAAAAGATATAACACAATTTCAAAACTGCAGCTATGCAAAAATTGCTTATTCAGCCACGGTAACGAAGAATGCAAATCAACAAAAACTTGCCAAGAATGTAATTTGAAACACCACACATTATTGCATAATCCAGAAAAGAAAAACATAACATCTAACCGAAAAATCAACCATGACCAAGCTTCTCCGTCGACATCGCAACAGAATTCGTCTAACCACGTAAATACAAGGAACATGGAAGTCTTGCTAACTACAGTCCAACTTAGGGTCAAAACAATTGATGGGACGTACGTAAAACTACGGGCACTTCTCGATCAAGGTTCGCAGGTGAACTTGATCACAGAAAACGCTGCTCAAATTCTACGACTCCCTCGGTTAAACGTCAACGCATGCGTAACCGGAATTGGAACTGTATCGGGAGATTGCAGGGGAAAGCTGAACCTCACTTGTACATCAATTCACTCCGATTACTGTTTCACAACACAGGCGCTTATTATGAAGAAGCTAACAAATAACCTTCCAACTACAACGATTGAGAAAATTGAATGGCCACATTTGAAAAACCTAAAACTCGCGGACCCAGAATACAACATTTCTAACCAAATTGATCTCCTGCTAGGGGCTGACGTATATTCAGAGATAATTCTGGATGGAGTACTGAAAGGCAGCAACCAATCCCCCGTGGCGCAACAAACGCAAATAGGATGGATTTTATGCGGAAAAATGAACACATTCAACTGCAACGTAGCGTTGATCAACTTGGAGGAAGTAACCAAATTTTGGGAAACGGAAGACATTCAACTCTCAAAGCACATGTCCAAGGACGAAAAATGTGAACAGTTTTACACGGAAACCGTAAAACGCTTGCAAGATGGAACATACGTCGTCAAAATGCCACTTTCTCCTAATTTTGAGGAAAAGCTGGGAAAATCTAAATCAGTGGCCGTATCACAATTCCTACAAATGGAAAAACGACTGCAAAAGAATAAGAAACTTTCGGCCATGTACAAGCAATTCATTGGTGAATACATTGAACTCGGCCATATGAAACCATCGTCTCATGTTTCAGCTAAGTGTTGCTATCTCCCGCATCACGGAGTTTTAAGGGAAAACTCAACCACCACGAAATTGAGAGTTGTATTTAACGCATCGCAAAAAACTTCAAGTGGCTACAGCCTAAACAGCCTTATGGAAAAAGGTGCGAATTTACAACAGGATATACAGGGTCTTATCCTAAAGTGGCGGACCTATAAATACGTCTTCACTGCTGACATCGAGAAGATGTATCGCTGTATATGGATGTCAGAAGAGCAACAAGGCCTTCAGAGAATCATTTGGCGAGACTCGCCAGATGAACCCCTACGCGACTTTCAGCTTTGCACAGTCACATACGGAACAAAATGTGCTCCATGGCTTGCCATGCGCACTTTAAAACAGCTTGCTACTGACGATGCATACAAGTATCCAGTAGCGGCCAAAATACTGCAGACAGAATGTTATGTCGATGACGTCATAAGTGGCCACAACTGCGTTAAGGAAGCGCAACATCTACAAGCATCTCTCATACAACTTTTGAGAGGAGGGGGAATGAACCTTCGGAAATGGTCGAGTAATCATCGTGCTTTACTTGAAAACCTAAACGAAGAACAGATTTCAAGACAAAACACCTTTGACTTCAAGTCTGAAGAAACTTCCAAAACATTGGGACTAGGTTGGAACCATACAAGCGATACCTTCTACTTTAACTGGCCGGTGAAAGAAACAAAACGGCTAACGAAGAGATCGTTACTCTCAGAGATTTCCAAATTCTACGACCCACTAGGCTGGTTGTCTCCAGTTACAGTCAAGGCCAAACTGCTATTCCAGAAACTCTGGGTTGGTAAACTTAGCTGGGATGACGAAGTGCCTAACGACATAAAAACAGAATGGATAAAGCTGAATACAGAAATGACCTACATAAAAAACATGAAGATAGATCGATGGATAGGTGATACGCAACAACGCGTAGAATTACTCGGTTTCTGTGACGCAAGCGAAAAAGCTTACGCTTGTGTGATATACAGTCGGGTATGGAATAAACATGGACTGCCCACAACAACATTACTCGTCGCAAAAACAAAGGTGGCACCAGTTAAGCAGAAAACTACATTGCCCAGACTGGAACTCTGCGGCGCCGTACTATTGGCAGATCTAATGGAAAAAACAAAGGAAGTACTATCTGAGTTCACCATTTCTGTACAGGCTTGGTCTGATTCCCAAGTTGTTTTAGCATGGATTCAAGGTGACTCAACAAGATGGGAACCATACGTCGCCAACAGAGTTACGAAAATCAAACGCATCATCTCTGCAACTCAATGGGAGTACGTGAGGTCCGAAGAAAATCCCGCCGATTGTGCGTCAAGAGGACTACTGCCAAGCAAACTTATGGGCTTCAACTTATGGTGGCAAGGGCCAGAAATTATAAGGAAATTAGAAGCATCTAAAAATATACCAAGCTCATTCCAAACAAACATCGGTTGCGCAAATCATGTTGAAACGAAAATAACAAAACAAGATGAACAGCAAAATTTTATAAGTGACTTGTTGAACAATTACAGTTCAATGACACAAATAATACGCATCGTCGCATGGATACAACGCTTTATAGCAAACATGCGATATAAAACGAAATGTGAAACCTCGTACCTAACAACAAGCGAACTACGTGCAGCGGATATAAGTATCGTCAGCTATGTGCAACGGTCACAGTTCAGTTCCGAATATAATCAACTCAAACGAAACGAAGACATATCAAGAAAAAGCCCAATCATCAAACTAAATCCCTATTTGGATGACAAGGGTATAATTCGGGTTGGAGGTCGTCTCAAGAATTCTAACCTGCCTCTTGCGATGAAAAATCCGGTTATCGTAGCACACGGGGGACGACACACTCAACTTTTGATAGAACAAGCACATTTAAGCACGTTACACGGAGGAGCTAGACTTACGTTGATGTACTTAAGACAAAGGTACTGGATTGTTGGAGGGAACAGAGCAGTCAAAACTGTACTCCAGAAATGTGTTCGCTGTCATCGCTTTAGCAGAACAGACAGTCACCAACTGATGGGAGATTTACCCCGACAAAGAATTACACCGTGCCGGCCATTCACACATACCGGTGTTGACTTCTCGGGACACGTAGACGTCAAACATAACAAGGGTAGAGGCGTCAAAACATCAAAGGGCTATGTAGCAATATTCATTTGCATGGCCACAAAAGCCGTCCATATTGAGTTGGTGTCAGACCTGAGCACTGAGACCTTTATAGCGGCCTTCCAAAGGCTATGCGCGAGGCGCGGTACACCGAAGCACATGTACTCGGACTGCGGTACTAACTTTGTCGGCGCCGCAAGGGTACTCCGTGAAGAATTTGAATTATTCAAACAAGTACTAAAACCAGAAGTCTTCAGCGAGTTAGCGAAACTAGAGGTCGAGTGGCATTTCAATGCTCCAGCTTGGCCCAGTGCAGGTGGCCTTTGGGAAGCTGCCGTGAAATCAATGAAGCATCATCTGCGACGAGTATTGGGTGACCAGAAACTAACCTATGAGGAGTTTGCTACACTCTTGGCCAAGATAGAAGCGTGCTTAAACTCGAGGCCGCTGTGTCCCCTTACAGAGGATCCGGAAGAATTCTACAACTGCCTGACTCCTGGACATTTCCTAACAGGAAGCCCCATACTATCATTGCCACTGTCAGATTACAGCGATGCAGATAACATTGACTTACGTCGCAGGTGGCAACTTTGCGAACATATGTTTCATCAGTACTGGAAAAATTGGTCCAACGAATATTTAACTACACTGCAAACTCGCAGTAAGTGGAATAGGCCAAACAAGAATATCAAGGAAGGCGACATAGTACTGGTAAAGGAAGATAATTTGCCCCCGGGAAAATGGGCTATGGGACGTGTTATGGAAACCCACCCTGGATCTGATGGTTACGTTCGGGTCACAACTATCAAAACACAATCGGGAACCATCAAGCGCCCCGTAGTCAAATTGTCACCATTGCCTTTGGACACTGAAATTCAAGCGGAAACAGATAACGATATAAGCAAAACATCAAAACGAGTAAAAGGAAATAAACTTCTTTCCACCTTACTCATAACAACATTAGCATTGCTTTCATGTATCTCGGGAGCCTATGGGGCCATTGACACTGCTCGCATCGCGCCAGGCGCTCAGATTACAAGTTTGAATCCAGAACGGCCTGTTTACTACGACACGGTCGGTAAAATGCAAGTTGTACATGATGAATGGACATTAATCATGTACTATAATCTAACTAACTATTGGGATGGAATTCATCGAACTGAAGCTTTTTTCGAGAAGGTGAAGAAAACATGCTACCAGACAAAGATACAACATTGCCGAACTACTATGGAACAACTGGGCCATGAAATGGAGCTGCTTAGCTACTACAACTTTGTGCTGATCAATCCACATAAACATCTTAGCAAACGAAAGAAACGCGGCTTAGTGGATGGAGTCGGTTACCTAGCTAACAGTTTGTTCGGAATACTGGATCAACAGTTTGCTGAAAAATATCAAAATGACATTAAATCACTTAAAAGCAACGAAGATTACCTTCTGAGTCTAATAAAAAACCAAACGTCTATTGTGGAACTGGAGAACCAAGTTTTGAAGAAAAGCGAAACAAATATTAAGCGTCAATTTGACATCATTGACAGCTTCGTCAACCAAACTAACATGAACTTGGCGTCCATCGAATCGGAAATAGAAATAATTTCAGCCACAACATACATAAACTCAGCCTCCTTGACTGTATACCTACTGATTAACAGCCTAAGGACATTCCAAGAAATGCTGTTTAACACTCTCACCAACGTGTACCAAGGACACACAGATGTGCATCTAATAACTCCGGTACATTTGATACAGCAACTAGGCGAAATATCTGGAAATCTCCCGAAGACGGTATCATTACCGATTGAAAATTATAAGAAAAACATAAAAGACGTCTACAAGCTAATTAATGTAAAAGCTCGAGTCACGGAAACTTATTTCCTGTTCGAGGTGCACATACCTCTTGTGGCTAACGAAGACTATACTATCTACCAAACCATACCGTTACCACTTATGGGAGCCAAAAAACCTATGCAGGTTCAAACATCGTCCAAGTACATCGCTGTCAACCTTAACAAGAGCATGTACATCCTACTGACTGAAAACGATTTCAAACAATGCGTACAGCAAAGGTTAAACAACTTTCTATGCAAAAACAACTTACCGTCTTACAATTTGCATAGCAGCAAAGCACCTTGTGAAGCAAAACTGCTGTCGCATCAGAACACTTCACCTTGCGACCTAGAGTGCACCATATGCAAGGACGTATGGATTGAGTTACACTCATCGAACAGCTGGCTAGCAATATGCTGCGATACGTGTTTATTACGTACAATTTGTAGTAATGACATCACAACTTACACCATAACGTCATCAAGCTTAGTGACGTTATCTCAAGGATGCGTACTGCAGTCTAAAGACTTAACAATCTACGCCCATCGTCAGTATCGCAGCCGCATAAAAATGGACTACGAGTTGACAGCTCCCACTTTAGACACATCCATAAACAAAATCGTAAACTTAACGTATCGCTACGCGCCAAACATGCTGCAATCATCATCTACAAGCCTTGAAATAGCTAACATTGAAGACAAAATTAAAACACAAAGGGAAAATGAAGCTCAACAGACAACAGTTACAATACACGACATTCATCAATATGTCGTCTGCTATTTTCTGTTGACATCGGCAATCATTGCTGTGCTTGTAGCGGTTGGGAGGAAGCGTTGTCTCCACTGTTTCAAAAACATGTCAAGAAACTCAACCACTAAACAACAGAAAGAGAATGTCGAGCTTCAAATCATCGGTCAAGGGAACCACAGTCGGAAGGAAACTGCTGAAACATCATCGCGAAGTAAGGACAGCAGCATGGAGCCTCGTCCTGAGACATCTCGCCGAAGCAACACCGGAACTAGGAACATTGCGTTCAACTTTGATAATTAATTGTTTTAATTTTATTGCTTTGTGATGGTTTTTCCTTATCTTTGTTGTTTTCCTTTGGGGTTGCCAAGATGTACAGTCTTCAGCTGTTCATAACATTTTGTTGACGCTGCGATCGGAACGAACGCGCGTCAGTTTGCTTAGGTATTTAAGTCATATTTCACCTAATTGACAAGCAGTGTGATATAGCTAATAACTGAGTAAACAACCTAGAGAAAGGAATCGCCAACTGTGCATTATTGTACATAACTTGGGTGCATTAAACTTATCTAAGTGCCATCAACCTCGTGATCTTTTCTCCACACACTCCACCAACAACATCAACAACTCTGCAAGTGTACGAACCGTACAAATATATAATATGATTATTATTTGTTCCTAACAAATGACTGATTATAATAAGAGAAAGTGTTATTTTTTTGAAATGTTTAAATTTGTGTTATATTTTTGTAATTTCTTTAACAAATAATAAATAATGTTGGACTGATTCTACTAAAAACGTTTTCTGCCTTAGTAACCTACCTATTTTTTTTACCTTATAATAAAATAACTTCTTTTCAATATGAAGTAACAATAAGTAACTGATTTGAGAAAGTTAAATTAAAATTTTCATGTTCGTGAGGTGTTTTGTGATTAGCGTGGTCTTCATTTTTTTAACCTCGATTATCTCTGTAAGTATATCGCTCTATGTGGTGCCTATTTTATAAAAAATATTACTTTTACGTATATTTTAAGATACTGATATCAATTTAAAAAAAAAATTGAATTTGAAAATTGCCACGAAAATCACCAAAGAATGCCTTACTCGAAGAAGCACCCTAGTACAGTATATTGAATATTGTGCTCAATTATTTTACGGTCTCACCTCAAAAGACTGCCGACGTGTTGCGTATCAAATGGCTAAAGCAAATAACAAAAAAGTACCGCGATCATGGGTCGATGCAGAAATGGCTGGATTCGAATGGCTACGGTCATTCAGGAAAAGACATCAAGTAATTTCTCTGCGGAAACCTGAGGCCTGCAGTTTGGCCAGAGCCACTGCTTTTAATAAGCATAACATTGGGTTGTTTTACGGCAATTTGAAATCTGCTATGGAAAGGCACACAAGCTTTGCAGATGGCAGTAGATTATATAATTTGGACGAAACTTCTACCACCACAGTACAACGACCAGGGAAAGTACTAGCTCGGAAGGGTACGAATGTAGCAAAGGTTACAAGTGGCGAGAGGGGTACCTTGGTCACAACTTGTTGCATTGTCAGTGCGATCGGACAAGCCTTGCCACCGGCTATGGTATTTCCCAGAAAAAAATTTCAACCACACATGTTACAAGGCGCACCACCGGGTACATTAGGTTTGGCTGCAGCTACTGGCTGGATGAATGCCGAAATATTCGTGGATGTCATGAAACATTTTATCAAGCATGTATCAGCCTCCAAAGAAAATCCCGCCCTATTGATAATGGATAACCACGAAAGCCATCTGTCAATTGAAGCTCTTGAACTTGCAAAATCTTCAGGAGTAACTATTTTAACCCTCCATCCACATACAACAGCAAAGCTTCAACCACTAGACGTTGGACTGAATGGCCCATTTAAGACATACTACAATGCAGCAGTGGATTCCTGGCTGTTGAGAAACCCGGGGCGACCTCTTACTATCTACAATGTTGCAGAGTGTGTTGGTCTTGCCTATTTAAAAGCGATGACGCCTGTGAACATTGTGAATGCATTCAAAAAATGTGGGATTTTCCCATTCGATGATTGTATCTTTACGGAAGCCGATTTCATGCCCAGCACCGTAACTGATAGGCCGGTTATTGAACCTTCAAATGAGGCAGAAGATGGCCTAGTGGGAGCAGAAACAATTGTGCTCGAGAGTTCTGACCTACGAGAAATGTATAAAGACTATACAAGGATTAATGAACAAGAGATATCTTCTACATCACCCTCTATTCTTCAGACTGAACCTGCATCTGAAGGCCCATATTATATGACTACTCTAAGTCCAACTCCTAATCCAAACGAAAATTATCCTCATGATCTTAACTGGCAGCTCAATCCTTTCACAAACCGAGATAACAATATCACGCCACGAATAATATATACTCCCTATTCGCCAGCACAATCATCAGTTCGTACTCAAGCCGAAAATGAACCGTTTCAGTTAAATCCTTCCACAAGCCCACCTAATGATCTTACGCCACCAACGATAGAAGCTACCAATTTGCCGGTTCCATGTCCAGTATTTAATCCAGCTGAAAATAACTGTCGCAATAATTTATATTTCCAACCGACTCCTTCCACAAGCCGAAACTTTATTTCACCCAGGGAATTTATGCCACCAATAAAAGCGACACCTCGCAATCCTAAAAGACATAGAGCTCCAGGAAGAAGCATGATCGCGACAGACACGCCCGAAAAGAATGCTATTGAAGAGAAGAAGAAAAAGAAAGGAACTAAAAATCCAATTAAGAAAGCAAAGCAAGATCTGTTTAAAGAACATACAATCAAAAATAGGACTATGAAGAGTAAGAAGAAAGCTTACATTACAGAAAATAATGATTCCTCAGATTCTGATGAGGAAGAATTTGTAGCCAGTGGATCGTCGTCTGGCGGAGAAGATTTAATGAGTGAAAATGAAGCTGACGATGGCGGAATCATCCTCAATGGTAACTTTTTACCACTAGCTCGAGATCCAAAGGAGCAAGAATTCGTCATCGTATTATTTCCGTTTAAGAAGACTTCTGTCTTTTACGTTGCTAAAATATTAGAAATAATAGACGACAACGACGAAGATTCAAACTTTTTTGTGAGTTTTTTAAGGCTAAAAAATAGAACACGTCAAACATTTTGTGAGCCTCTCGTACCTGATACTGCGGGAATACAGGTAAAAGATGTTAAATATATACTACCAAAACCTAAAATTACTGGCAGCAGCCGAAGGCAAGCGTCTTTTTCATTTGACGTGCATTTCAACATGACTTTGTTGAACTTACGTTAAAAACTGATGACGATGTTTGATTATAAATACTGAATACTTATTAGATACACTACTTTTCCATTTGGAACGTTGAGATGAGACTGATTTTTGTGCCAATTTTAAAAACCTAGTTGTAACTACATAGTACTTAATTAAATTAAAAATGGATCCCCCTCATTATAATTTTGCTGCAGGATAATTGTTATGTTTGTGATGTAGGTAGGTACATACTACCTTACTTTAATGTTTTATAATTATTTTGTGTTTTAGTTATTATTAAAAAAGCTGATATCATATTTTCATAAGAAATATAAGTACAAATTAAAGGTTGTGATTAAGTTATGTTCTGCTTTTGTTGATTTATCTGTAAGAACCATAAGGAAAACAAATATTTTGTTATATTTCATATAAGTTTACTTCATTATTAAATAAAAGACTGATTTCTAACAACTGGAGTTATTATTTTTTTTTAAGTTTAAAGTTTTTATACTCAATGGTTAAATGTGTACACTATGGTTAACTGTAGCACCACCCCCTGGTTAATAGTGTACCATGGGGTGGACACAGTTAGCCAAATCCCATTTAAAAAATAAAATCTGTTTCTTTAAAATCTATTAGTTAATCAAACGTTTTTTAAATACAAATATGTAGCCAAGTAACCTACCTCTTCATAATTGCAGATAAAAGTAAACTATGAACAAAATATTACGCGCTATCGTGGTTAGAAATTTTGGTGGTTAACTGTTGAACAGGTCACCCTAAACATAAAAGTACCTAATCAATCGTCATCTTCATCGTCGTCTATAATGATTCTATCTAAAAATAAAGCAGGGCGCCTCACAAAGTCTTGGTGCCTAGCCCACCCCAAAAACCAAACTAGGCAAACAACGTGGGCACAACTGCCAATCGTTCTTCGCCCAGTAAAACATGAGCAGCAAAAATGTTGAATGGAATCGAGCCCATGATTGTTCTCGTCAATTAAAATGTAGCAATGATACACTTTTGACGATGTATGTCTGCTCTTTATGTGCGCTCGAATTAGTTGCACATCGCTGGTGGGCATCGAAAAATCGGAGAGGTCGTTAAGGCGACCGTTATAGTTTTGGATAATAAATGTCTCCGTGGTGCGTATATGCTCGCTGTAATAGCTCGGCGCAAGTTTGATTTGGTACGTTCCTACTGCAAAGAGAGTCAATTCCTCCGGTGTTAACATGGGAAATGAAGCAACATTATCTCCAACCACTGAAATATTTTCGAAGTTGGCTCTGTTCCGGTTTAGCCTCCTTTGATCAACATACTCAGCTAGGTGATTGGCAACATTCAGCCGCTCTCTGGCTATATTAATAAATTCACGTGCATTGCCATTGTCTATAATATCAACATGGAAGGCATTCGTTATTGCTGCAGCGATCCGAAGGTCTGTATAAAAGTGGCTCATGGCCAGATTGCAATATTCGTGACGAAAAATCTTAAAATCTCGTTTTAGTCGTCCATTTACCACCTCAACAGGCCACCGACAAATGGTGCACAACCGCGATTTATTGGCGTCGAGTGTGGTAAGTTGTGAGCCTCCTCTGGTCTGCGATTGTGGCATGATGCCGACATATCCGTGACTTTCTAAAGACGCAATAGAGTCACGAAAACCTCTGTCTAATATAAAAATATCACCCGGCTGTAACAGCCAATTAATGACTCTATCCGGCCCATCTAGAAGATTGTTTAAAATGGTTGCGTCATTTGTAGTCGCAGCATAGGGACCACAAACCTCAATAATGTGTCCATCGGATGTAACTAACAAAAATGGTTTTAAAAGGTTCCTGTACTTGTGCATGCTGTACGTGTCTTTCTGAAACGAGAAATTGGAACTCTTTTGTATGTACATATAGGTACCGTCACATATAACAACAGCTTCCTGATTATTTGCAAACAATGCGGTAGGAACTGCTAGATTTCTTTCAACGATCTGCTCTCTAGAAATATGGTTGAATCCCAAGTGGCGAGGGACAAAATCACTTTCCAGACACTCCCTAGCTATTTTCATTCTTCGTTCTAGATTTGGACGAGACATGTTGAAAAACGTCGCGAGTCGTTCATTGGATTCCCCAGTTCTCAGTTTGGCAAGTATTATACCTAATGCAGTGTGTGGATTTTGACACCTTTGTGTTAAAAGTTGAGTTTGATTAAATAATCTTTCGAATTCATCTCGACTCCGGCCTGTCCAATAATGCAATTCTTCATCATGCAGAGCATTAAGGTTCTCAAAATCGATAATTCGACTTCTGGGTTCTTTTAGTAATTCTATTATTTCTAAAACTTGTTGGGGTCTAAAATCAAAACAACGATTTGGTGCCGTAAAAAGAACATCCCAGGTGTTGTCTTCTAAATGCTCCTGACACACACGTGCGTATGATGGAACATAATAATTATTATTAATTAGTAACTGCACTTTCAAACTTTTTGTTACTCGCCGACGAGTATTATTTGTGCAATTATACATCATGCAAGCATTTGACGTATTTGGGGCTCGGCAGTAACCGGGAAGGTGAAATGTTACGTTTTGTCCTAGAATGTCTTCCTCCGCGGGCTGCCCTTCCACTGCTGGTAGATTTTCCACGGCAAGCGGATTACCCACAGCAGGTGGATTTCCCACAGACGGTGCATCTTCCACAGCAGGTGCATCTTCCACAGCAGGTGCATCTTGCACAGCAGGCGCATCTTCCGCAGCAGGCATTGCAGGCAGCGACCCACGGCGAGCTCTTGTCCAACAGTTGTGGCAGAGGTATTCCTCATTATTGAATGTTATCTGGAACCAATTAAAAAATGATAAACAAATAACCTACGGCATAACATGAATCTGAAATATAGTCGAATTATAATTATATACTCGAACCGGGCAGGTGACTCGCGAATAGGTATTTAAGAACAGATAAGAGCAAACGTTCAGGTAACTACATTCAACACGTTTTAAAATAATTTGTCGGGTAAGATCATTTCCCTATAATAATAATAATAATACTATCTATCTCAACGTCACCACGTAACTTCTACAAATCAACGAAAGAAAATGCACGCAACTTGTGGTAACACAAAAAGTAGTTTTTAATTAAAATAAGTAGGTACAAACAAAACAACATTCAACCTATTTTAACCATCAATCAGGAACCGGCAGGTAATTAGGAGGGACGTAGTGACTCAACGATCTCGGTGCGCAGGTAGCGGACTACCGATAACTGGACCGGTTTGTTGGACATTTAAGTCCCATGACTGATAATGCGTAGACTATATTTATAAAGATTTCTTGTGCGGTTCTTTATAGTTCTATCCAAGTGTAGTCTAGATTTTATAGTAGGGATGTGTACCTACTTCTAAGTAGATATCTAAGAACGCATTTGTTATGATTTAAGTAATGTAAATAATTGTCTTAACTATTGAGATAATGGTTTATTTTTTGTATACATATATAACTACTAAAATAAAAGTTAAGTACTTACCTCACGTGGTAGAGCTTGAATAATGTTTTGAACTGTATGTTGATGTTCGTTTTGAAGATCTCGAGTTAACATATATCTTCTGATTCGTTCCACAGAACGATTACAAAACAAACACACTCTGTGATGTGGTTGATACATCGTGTAGTGAAAACGAATAGCCAGGTCAACAGGTGAAGCAGATACGATAGTCCAAAAGTAATGCCAGGTTGTAAAAAAATAAGGAGATAGATAAGCGCACAGTACACAACGGCTCACGTCAAAGAGTGATGTTAGACTGCGATTCAAACAAAATGGCGCGCGCGCAAGCAGGTATAGAGAAATCCACCGTGCGCGAAAGAGACAAACACATACATTTCGTATAGAGCTTACAAAAAAAAAACTTGCTTCGAGCGAGAGTATAGAATAAGTAAGATAGGTACTTAATAATATTATTTAACTTATGCGTTAAAAAAAAGTTAAATCACAAAAGCTTAGGTACTGTATCACCCCGTGGTTATTTATTTATTAATTTATTTTTATTTTATTTCTCTTCATTTACTAAAAAAAATAAAAATATTCCCATGCCTGGGCAGCATTTGGTCCAGATTGGTCAATCTCCTTTAAAAATAATTTTGACACAACTAAAATCGAATTTGACAATTGCGACTCGTCGACCCGTGGTACTTGTTTGCCCTACCCGTGATTTTTTTTAGAGCCGCAGGCGGGCAGGGGGCAGCCTTGGCGTGTTTTTTTAGGGATTTTTCACTTTTTGTATGGAAAATATGAAAAATTATTACCTACATGTTGAGTTTTAGGGGGCTTATGGGACTTATAAAGGGGGTCGAAATTTTCATTATTTTTGCGATAGGACACACCATTTTCGAGATATAAGCAAAAGAAAAAAAAATACTGTACTGTTTTTGCATCTGAAGTCGAGGTGTTGGTGTGACTTTCTGTTCATTTTTTTCTTCAACGACAACTAATTTTATTCCACACCTTTTTAATCGCGATTAAAAATAGTCAGATTTAGTTAAACAATCTAAATTTTAGGTGAAAAACGTGTAATTCAGAATAGCAAAATTGCAATGTTCAATAGATTAAATAACTCAGTGCCATCTTAGTGCTGTCAAACTAAAATATAGTTAAGTTGTGTCACTTTAGTCAATTTCAGAATAGGAAATCGTCGTCTGACAGGAATAAACTAAATTTTAGTGATTTTTAGTCTAGTTTAGAGGCATTTGTGACAAGAGAATCGGCACCACTGACTCCGGAATCATTTCGAAATAAAGCAGCAATTTTATTATAGTAGATAATTTGTTGCTGCCAAAATCTCGGGAGTTGTACCTGAAAACATACAATTTGTTCTGCAACTGGAAAACCACGAATGGCGCCAATTCCTTGTCAGAGTCCATATTTCTTAACTATTTCAACGAATTAACCAAGACTAAGATGCCGTCGACACTTTGGAGCATATATTCTATGCTAAAAGCCACAATGAGAATCAAAAACAACATTGATATTTCAAACTACTCAAAGTTAGTGACATACTTAAAGCGACTATTCGAGGGTAATAAGCCAAAGAAATCTAGAGTGCTAACCTCCCAAAACATTCTAAATGATGCGCCTGACCACAGTTTTCTGGCCGTAAAAGTAAATACCTATTTATCTAAAAACCTACTATACTTTAAACGTTTTATTTTAAATACGTATTTTATACATATTTTAAAAATACATATTTTTTTAAATACTTACATTTTTTTAAAATTATTGTTCATAGGATATGCTGATTATAAAATAAAATGTGATAAATACTATACCTACTACTATTTCTTTTCTCGCAGTCAATGGTAAAAAGTAGAGTACACAACTCGTGAAAAAAATAATTCATCTCGGTCCTTGTATCCCTCGCTCCGCTCAGGATTCTAATTTAGAATACCTCGCTACGCTCGGGATTCTATTCTAGAATCCTTCGCTTCTCTCGGGATCCAACTTAGTCCCTCGAATTAAATTCCCTTTTTTTTCAATTGTTGTATAATCTACTATTATACTTAAGTATTTTTAGTTTTAAATATGGTTATGATCGTAAAAAGGACCTGCTTATTCATTGTATGAAACACTTCTATAGAAATTATGATAACAACAGTTTATTTAACACAGACACTGACGTAAGTAACTAGGTTTTGTTGACTGCGGGTGGTGGTGATATCATAATAGCGAAGTGGAGAACCATTTCTTTCCATAATTTGTTGCTAGCGGCTTCGCATATTGCACACCATGTTCCAGCAAGCATCACTTCTTCTCATGAGAACGTTGAAATCACAAGTTGCGCCAAATTCTCCTGACTTCTGAATTGAGAAATCCCAATTTAAAATCATTTGACCCCACAAGTTTTCTATTGGGTTTACGTCTTAACCACAATCTGACTGTATTTCTCTGAAACAAAGAAATGAAACAGGTGTCACTTTACGTTTAAGTATATACAAAATATGTTTGCTTACGTCACGGCATAAGAAATAGCTAGGTATAAAAACGAAGTATAAAATTCGAAAAATACACTTACTGGCATAATATTATGTCTCCTAGCAATCTCTTGGATGCCAACATTCTCCTCGTGCAAATAGATTATTTTGTATTTTAAATAATCACTCAATTGAGACATGATAATAAAACTTTAAAAAAGAAATTAAAAACTTGGAAAAAGACGTTGTTTTTCGCAATTTAGTAAGGCAAGATAAAAATGTTCAAGCGTAGTCACTGCAATTGTGCGTAGACTGGCTTTAGCTTTATTATTGTGACGGTTCATTTTTATTTTCATACCCGTATTTTTAGTAACATTTGAATAGCACTTTCATAATGAATACGCATATATTTTGTCTTTCAACTACTCACTTATTATAAGTTAGGCGAAAATATTACCGAGTAGCGCTAGTCTGATAAACTCATACAAATGAAATAACCCTTAATGTTACAGGCAGAGGGTTCAAATTCCTTTGTTTATAGGGTGGGTCAGGTAACTGCAATCACCGACTCAAAAATCAGGTTAAAAAGTATCCTATGTCCCATGACAATAAGCAAAGTAATTTTAATAAAACTGGAATACCTTATGTTAAAACATTTTTGTAAACACCATTTTTGTTTTGCCATCCTTGCCCAGAACATGAAGATTTTGTGGGCTGGATACTCGTGAGCATGCCACATACAATTGCCCACGGGAAAAACAGGTTTTTTTCTAAATGTACATCATCATCATCAGCCTATAGCAGTCTGCTGAAAGACATAGGCCTCCTCTATTGCACACCATTCAACTCGATTTTCGGCAACTCTCATCCGGCTGCTACCAGCCATCCTGCGAAGATCATCGCTCCACCTAGCCTGTGGGCGTCCAACCTTACGTTTACCAATTCGCGGTCTCCACTCAAGAACACGTCTACCCCAACGGTCATCGGTTCTACGGCTAATATGGCCGGCCCGTTGCCACTTCAGCTTGTTCTGTGAGCTATGCTAAATGTACAGCTGCTGCTGCTGCTGCAGTGGTATAGGCGTGAAAAGGTAACATACAGACATACAGAGTTACTTTCGAATTTATAATATTAGTATGGATGAGACAACCCGTTGGTTTCGGCTTGATGGTTTATTCCCGATGTCCACCACTTGTTTGGCTACCACTGGGGGACAGCGAAACAACTTTTAAAAATTATTCTCGTTGTCCACCACTGGGGGACACTTCTTGGTTTGAATAGGTCGAATCTTCCAAAACCGAATCGGGGCACCCTCGACTTCACGTAGTCTTTTGGCTGCTACCCCTAGAGTGTATATAAAAACAGGAGGCGCGAAGGGAGAGCAACCCTCGCCCGCTGTAACACAGCATAGGCATCCGTGCGAGCCGTAGCGGCTGAGGCTGGTCGCGTAACGCGACCAGCAAGCCGAAGCTGCTGAGGTGAGCATGGATGGGTTTAAAGATTCTTTATTTATTCTAAAAAGAACATACATTGTTCACTTAGCGAATAAATACATAACTAAGGTAAGTGTAATGGTCAGACTGTATCGAGTGGACTTTATGTGGTTCTTCTTGAATTGAAACTCCGATTTTGATCTTCGTATTTATTCGTGTTGATTCTTACTTGCGAACTGTCGAACTACCAACTACCAACTACCAACTACAATTTCACTGGATCTTGCGCCCCTTATTATATCCGTTCACGTGGGCGCAAGTAGCGGGTACACGTTGGTGTAAAACTCAATGAAATTGTGTGACCCGCCAATCCAGTTCTTTTGGATGGTGTCTGGTCTCCGACAGGTTTCGACCTGTCTCGACTTGTGTCGATCCTGCTGGAGGCCAGACTCGCCAACCAATCACAATCGTTTCTTATAATTAGTTACATGCCAGTACTATTCCTAACTTCTAGACAATTCTATAGCGAGCTCGGCGTCCGTAACAATTCTCCTCCCGGCGTAGCTCGCGAAGCCTCTTCTTTCTTCTCAAGAACGACGAGTCTGCTCACTGGTCGTCGGAAGGTTCCGGTTCTAGTCCGTATTTCGACTACACGGATGCTGCCATTAGTGGCGGGGTGCGTTCGCTGCAGGAGTTCTTTCTCGGCGCGCTGGATGTGTCTGTGTTCCAGTCTCGTAGCGGTGCGTCGACACATGTCGATGAACGCCAGGGCTCTTGCCGCCGTTCTTACTAGCGTTTCATACTTTGAGAAGCGGGCAGGGTCGGGTAGCCAGCTGTCTCGTAGATCTTCAATGACGTGCTGAACTCCTTGTTCGTCGTCTTCTGTGGGTGGCGTTTTCCCGGGCCATTGCTCCTCGGGTTGTAAGAAGCTAGGCCCCTGGAACACCGATCGTTCATGTGGATCGGCGCATTGGTAAGTCGGGTGGCGTCGTCGGCTACGTTTTGGTCAGTTGGTAGCCAACGCCACTCTTCCTTTGAGGTGAGCTCGGCGATCTCTCCCAGTCGATGCGCGACGAATGGCGTGTATCGTCGCATGTCGTGTTTTATCCAATGCACGACGGTGGAAGAGTCTGTCCAGTACACTGTTCTGCTGACCTCGATGCGATGTTCCTTTCGGAGGGTGTCGGCGAGTCTAGCCCCTATGACCGCCGCTTGTAGTTCCAGTCTGGGAATAGTTTGCGCCCGTCGTGGTGCCACCTTAGCTTTGGCGGCGTTCAACACGATGTTCACGGTGTCATCGCAGTTCTCTATTCTCCAGTAGGCGACGGCCGCGTAGGCTTGTTCACTCGCATCGCATAGTACATGTAATTCTATGTTCTTGTACCTTTTCGACGTGTAGTTTCTCGGTAGTCGAAGCTGGGTGATATCGGTGAGTTGAGCGAGCCAGGTTGTGAAGAGCTCGTTCTCCTCTTCTGGTATCGGTTCGTCCCATGCTATCTGAAGGCGCCACAAGCTTTGCAGTATGATCTTCGCTCGTATTGTGAAGTGGCTCAGCAGTCCTAGAGGGTCGTAAATGGACATTACTGCGCTGAGTGCTTCTCTCTTGCTCGGTGCGCGCTTTCGTTCTCGTACCGGAGCGGGGACTCGGTTCATTGAGGTATTGAAGCCGAGTTCGTCCCGTTCCGCGCTCCAGTAAAGCAGGAGTATTTTGTTGGCGGGCTGCTCTCCCCCCCGTTGCGTGGGTGTGGTGGCATGCAACTCACGGGGTACGTCGCGTAGCACTGTTTCATTGTTCGTGCTCCATCCACGTAGAGTGAACCCGGCGACCGCATGCACCTGTCTTACTTCTTGTATCGCCTTCAGGGCTTCTTCCTGGTCATCGTAACTTGCTACCAGGTCATCCATGTAGTGGCTGTTCTTGATGGCTTCTAGTGCGCGTGGGCATTCTTGTCCGTGTATGTCCGCATTGTAATTTCGGACATAATGGGCCATGTATGGAGAGCTGGCTGCGCCGAATATCATGCTCGTCATCTTGTAGTGGCGCGGTGGCTCTGTTCTGTCGGTGCCTCTCCACAGAAACTGCTGTGCCGGTTGATCCTCAGTTCTTATTTTGATTCGTAAGAACATTTCTTGGATGTCTGCCGTGACTGCTATCGCCTTTTCTCTGAAGCGGAATATGATTCCTAGTAACGATAGCAGCAGGTCCGGGCCTTCTAGTAGTCTGTCATTCAAGCACACGTCGTGACTTCTTGCCGCTGCGTCGAACACCAATCTCTGCTTGCCGGGCTTGTTCGGGTTTTGTACGGCGAAGTGGGGCAGGTACCAGCAGACGGCACTCGACTGTTCTGTGCCGTCGCATGGCGCTGCATACCCCTTTTTCAGCAGGTTGTTGATCTGGGCGCTATACTGTTCAGCGAAGTCGGGTGACGCGTCCATTTTCTGCTCGATTTTCCTTAATCGGCGGAGCGCTGCACGGTAACTTGGTGGCATGGTGACGTTGTCGTGTCGCCATGGCAGTCCGACTTCGTAGCCACCGTCGATCTTCTTTATGGTTCTTTCGACGATAGCTGTTGCTCGTTGGTCAGCTTCACTTACGCGTGGTTCTCGCGCAATACCCAGTGCTTCGATTTTGAAGTGAGCTTCCACTAGGTTGTGAAGCCGCTGGTGGTTGTGTTGCTGCTCCTCGCTTTCATAGAGATGCAACACATTGTCTACGTTCATGATGATGTTTCGTGGTGCGGTCCCGTGCACTACCCAGCCGAGCTGCGTTAGGGATGCAGCTGGTTGGTTGGGGCCGCCGACTCGGAGTTCTCTTGACACGATGCATTCCCAGTGGTCTGTCCCCACTAGGAGTCCGGGGCGTGTTGGTTCATAACACACCTCGTTTGTTGGGAGGTCGCGCAGGTGCTCATACTCCAGCAGAGAGTTCGGAATTGACTGCTGGTGAAGCCTCAGGTTCTTCATGGTTCTTGCCTGAAGCTTGTGTGATGCGCTATTACTGCCGATACCCTTCACTTGCACTGTGACGATCTTACTCTCTTGCTCTCGTGACGTCATATTCACCCCATGTATGTGTAGTGGTTGTGACGTCCCTTCGGCCCCGATGCTGGTAGCCAGGTCTTCGTCAATGAGGGTAATGGTGGCTCCTTCGTCGAAGAGTGCGTGAGTCTTTACCTCCCCCCGTGGACCTGTGATGACCACGGGGCACATCTTGAGGAGGACAGCCTTCGGGCCGGTGGTTATTAGGGTAGCCACCGACATGACTGCCTCCTCCTTTGTGGGTTCTTCAGACTTATGTTCAGTCGCTGACTTTACTTCGGGCGACTCCTTTCTCTCTTGATGCAGCGTGGCGTGGTGAGGCCGGCGGCACTGGTTCACACCGCACGGTTTCGCCTTGCACGTGATGCGCCTGTGTTTCTTCTGGGCGCACTTAAAGCATATCTTATGCTCCTTCACTAGTTCCCAGCGCTGGTCCACGGTCATTGACTTATATTTCGGGCACTGAGTTAATATGTGGTTTTGCTTACAATTGGGGCACTGATCCTCCTCGGTCTCTTCAACCGTTGCGTACACTGTGTTGGGCTTCTTCTTTAGTGTTATGGCAGGCCTGGTCTCCTTCTTGTGTGGCGTGGTCGCGGCGCTCGTTGCCGGGGCGTATGTGTATCGTAACGCCCTATCTGCTTCACGCATTAAGAAGCGAGATAGTAACACTATTTCTGGCTCTGCTGTCCCTTCGTTGTCACAGGCGAAGTCGCACCACCGGGATCGGAGATGAGGACTTAACTTTTCAAGCACTTCACGGGTTAGCAAGGGATTATAGAGGTACCCCTTGCGGTCGATTGTCTTTAACACACATATTGTATTTTGAATCTTGATCGCGAAACTGTTTAGGTCACTGGCTGAGGCACTAGGTTTTGGCATCTTCTTCAGGTCGTCCAGCGCTTTGTCTATGATCACCTCTGGTCGGCCAAAGCACTGCTCCAACGTCTTCATGACAGCGTCCGGTTCTGTGGCCGCGTGCAGAAGTGCCGCTACTGTTTCTCGTGCCTCGCCTTTGAGGCAACTTCTAAGTCGCTGGAGGTTCTCTGCCGGTGACACGTTGTACATATTGGTCGTGTCGTAGTAGGATGCCTTGAACGGTAACCACTCACTGGCTGCACCAGAGAAAGTCGGTAGATCTGTGTGCCGAAGTCGTGGTCTCGCCATCTTCTCCAGGGTCGCAGCTAACTGGTCAATGCTGTTTCTGGCTCTCGTTGGCGTCGGTGACCTTCCTCGTGGCACATCAAACCGTTGTTGCTTCGGATTTTCTTTGGCTTCTGCATTTGCGTCCCCCTCCCCCCGTGTACTGATGGGGTGGGTGCGTAGCCATTGGTCCACCTTCTGGTGCTGGTGTTCTTCTTGAAGTAGATCTTCATGGACGCTTTCTTGGTCATCCTGGATCACGGAGACCTCAGCAGCCAATCTTTTCTTCACTAGATCTGCTTCAATTTCCAGCTCCTTCCGTCGGATGGCTGCTAGCTTCTCGGCCGCCTCAAGTTCGGCCAATCGTAGCCGTGTAGTCGCGCTTGTGTTTGATTTCACTGATCGCGGCGGCGACCTTATACGTCGCTGTTCTGACGATGGTCCCGCTGTAGCGACGTCTGCGGCGGTGATAGGTCCGGCCATGCTTTCGACGTGAGGCGACGCCGGTGGATCAAGCGATAGTCGTCGTAGTCGCTCTCGTTCGATTCGTTCCGCTTCCCTGCGACGTACTGCTGTTCGTAGCTCTTCGTCCCTTTGTTCTAGGGCTCGCCGCTGTTCTTCCATTTCTGCTAAGTCACTTTGACTACGGGTGACTACCATCGCGTTCGGTTGACGGCGCACAGTGACACAGCAGAAATATACAGCGGAAATATACAGCAGAAATATGCAGCAGGTAAGTTATCACTGGTTCAACTTACGAATTTCTTCTAGCTTGATCCGGGTTCGGAGGACCAGATTGTAATGGTCAGACTGTATCGAGTGGACTGTATGTGGTTCTTCTTGAATTGAAACTCCGATTTTGATCTTCGTATTTATTCGTGTTGATTCTTACTTGCGAACTGTCGAACTACCAACTACCAACTACAATTTCACTGGATCTTGCGCCCCTTATTATATCCGTTCACGTGGGCGCAAGTAGCGGGTACACGTTGGTGTAAAACTCAATGAAATTGTGTGACCCGCCAATCCAGTTCTTTTGGTTTGTGTCTGGTCTCCGACAGGTTTCGACCTGTCTCGACTTGTGTCGATCCTGCTGGAGGCCAGACTCGCCAACCAATCACAATCGTTTCTTATAATTAGTTACATGCCAGTACTATTCCTAACTTCTAGACAATTCTATAGCGAGCTCGGCGTCCGTAACAGTAAGGTAGTCCAGTAGCTAATCGTTTTTTTTTTTTTTTATGTAGGTAGGTGTGATGTCGCATTTTGTGTGCAAGACTAGCTTACGTCGTTAACTTAATAGTTTTGTGTTGTTAGTGACGTATTGCTTGAGTTTGGATTTAAATATGCTAAAAGAGGATGTGCTCCTGATATCTGCCGGTAGATTATTATGTACACCTTCGTATTTTATACTTTTCCTGCCATATTGCGTCCGCGGGGGGTGCGTCTGTATTTGATTGGGGTTTCTTTGGCTGTACTTGGATGTTTTTGTGTTAAAGGCTAGTTGTGTATGTATGGTTTTGTTAAGAATTTTTCTAATGAGAATGCAGGAATTGAATGTGTAAAGTTGATGAATGCTCATTAGTTTGGTGTGTTTGTATAGTTCGGATGTAGGTGTGTGATAGTCATAGTTGAATAGAAGTTTGATTATTTTATTTTGTGCTATTTGTAGATCTTTAATCGTAGATTTGGTCGCGCATCCCCAGATTTCAATTAGGTAATTTATGTGTGAGCGAACTAATGAGTTGTAAATGTTGTAGCGGATTTTTTTTGGAATGTTAAGCCCGGTTTCCACCACGAGTGGAGCGGACCCATTAATGACTTCTTTTACTTCGCAAGAGAAAACTGCTTACATGTGTTTCCACCAACAAAGAGTCGAGCGGAAATGACTCAGCGGGTAAAAAGAGTAAAAATGAGCTCGCTCATGTCCAGAGAGAATCAGACGACTAAACTCTTTCTTGGTGGAAACGCAAACCCATTTCATGAAAACGAAGTCCGCTCCGCTTAGCCATTTCCGGCTCATTACTCTTTCGCGGTGGAAACCGGGCTTTATTAATGTACCCCGCGCATTGATCCCATTAACGATGTTATTTTTGTTTTTATGTGGAGAATATGTGTTTGCCAAGTGAGTTTGTTGTCTAACCTAAGTCCAAGGTACTTTTCACAATTACTTTTGATGATTTTAGTGTTGTTTATGTGTAAGGCTGGTGGTCAGGATTTTTTTTTTTTATGAGAATATTATGTACGAAGTTTTTGATGCGTTTATTGTAAGTAAATTAGAGCTAAACCAGTTGTATAATATATCCAGGTCTTTCTGAGCGTCGGCTACAATGGTGTTTATGTTGCTACCGAAGTAGAAAAGACAAGTATCATCGGCGTACAAAGTTAGTTGTCCAGTTAAGCCTAGATCTTTAATATTATTTATGTAAATAGCAAATAAGAGGGGGGATAGCAGAGATCCCTGGGGAACACCAAATTCTATGGGAGATGCTGTACTCATCGCGTTTCCTATTTTAACAATTTGTTTCCTATTGTCAAGGTATGAGGAGAGGATATTGTACACTTCTCCGGTGATACCAATGCTTTTTAGCTTTAATAATAGAATTTTATGGGATATCGTGTCAAAAGCCTTTTTTAGGTCAATAAAAATACCGAGTGCAATGTTTTTTTTGTCAATATTTGTTTTAATGGTGGTGACTAAATCGATTGAGGCGCACAGTGCATTTGGGTCGGAAATCAAACTGCCGATCATAAATATAATTAATGTCGTTTAGGTATTTTTTTAGTCTAGTGTAAATTAATCGTTCAAAAATTTTTGATAGTATCGGTAATACCGATATGGGTCGGTAATTCCCGGGATCTGTCTTTGTGCCGGATTTGTATATAGGGTTAACTTTGGCAATTTTGAGGGTGTTTGGGAATGTAGTACCACTCTTAAAACAGTCATTGATACAATTTGTTAGGTTGGCCGCTATGAGGTTTTTTATGCATTTAATAGTTTTAGTCGTGATGCCATCAATTCCTGAGCTACAACTTGGGTCTAAATTATCAATTATTTTTATGATTTCAGTGCTAGTACAAGGCGTGAGAGTGTCTAATTGATTTGTATTAGGGTTATTGTTCATTGTGGTGTATGTTAAGTTATTATGGAATTTATGTGGTATCTGAGTGGGTAGGCGCTTCCCTACGGACGCAAAAAAGTTGTTGAAAGTTTCGCATACCTCGATAGGGTCGCTAATGGTTTTGTTGTTTACGTTTAGCTTAGCTATGTTACAGGCGGTGACCGAATTGTTATTAGATAGATAATTAATTAAGGACCACATCTTCTTTGGATTTGATTTGCATTCAGAGAATTTTTTAAAAAAGTAATGTCGTTTTTCTTTCTTCATAAAGTGTTGCACTTCGTTTCTTTTTGTTATACAATCTGTTTTAAAATCGTTATTGTTTGGATCATTTTTAAACTTTCTCCATAGTGTATTTCGCTTGTCAATTTCTCTCGTAATTTTTCTGTTGATCCAGTCGTCTCTGTGTAGGTTTAGGATTTTTGATTTATTTTTTGTGTTTGTTTTTACTTTATCCTTTATAAAACTCTCTAAAGCATGGTAGCCGTCGTTTGTTGTTATGTAGTTGGTATTACAGACTCTTTGTATAGATTTGTGTAGTCAATGGCTGTGTAGTGATGTATTTTTTTGGGTGGTCAGTAGTATATTATTGGGCATTCTACCCCACCTTCCGTTCCATCGGCTCACTCCGTTCGCCTCCGTCACTCACGGTGTGGTAGAATGCCCAATTATACTTCAGGCTTCGTCCTCGAGATTAGCATTTATACACATGTAGTAACGCGTAGTACACACCATTCCACACACTATTTTGAGAATATTTTGATTTCTTCTGCATTTTTAACTTTTTTTTTTTTTTTTTGTGGGTAAGTTAGTCCTAATGATTCCTGCGCCCGCAATCAGTGTCATTCGCTTTTTAGTGCTGCGCCGTTCCACACTCGCTCGCGATTACAGTTATTTACAAAGTTAATATCCAGTGTTATTGTTATATTATAATAATGCCAAAAAGAAAAGGTGATGATAGTGATCGTATAAAACATAAAATTAGAAGATTACAAAGAAAATTAAGACGCAAACGGCGTCGATCGCGTGATTCATATTACTCGGATGACTCACAGTTATCGTCAACAACAAGTTTGTGCCGCCGTTCTCCGTTAGATGATCAAGGTATATTTTATTTTCGAACTATTTATTAATCAGTGATTGACCTACTACCCACTACATAGTTACGTTTTTCTTCAATTTAATTTCAAACTATCTTCATCTGTAAATATACGAGATTACACGTCTTGTTTACTTTGTTCAACATTGTCTATACCTACCAACAACAATGTACCTAGGTACATACTTCATACTCGAGGAATTAGTGTTACGGATAGTACAGTGGGACTATTTTTTCACTAATACGAGCCAGACAAAACAAGATTTAATTATTCTTTACGAAATAATAGTTTGCGGACAGTCCTTGCTTGCATTGGGACTGTTTCTTACTGTTAATTTCTAACAATTCAGTTCAGTCTTCTAGACTATTATGTAACTAACAAGTGTTTTACATTGAGATCTTAACACATCAAACAACTTGTTCTATTTTATTGTTACGATAATAATGCAGTCATTTCCCGGCCCGCCGAGCAGTACAATGGGACTGTTTCATGGTGCTAGATAAATTTGTTTGTGGACAGTACGTATTATCAAAACTTGGGACTGTCACTTACAATATAATATTGACTCGCATTGCCAGGCTACATAGGACTACGTCTCCTTTTCAGACGGAGAATATGTGGGGTTATTTAACAATGAAGCGGTCATGTCAGACCTGGATCAGCCTTCTCCCGAGCTACAAACAGATGTAGACTTAACACAGCCCGAGGTGGAGCTGGAACCAGATCCACTCCCCAGCACATCACGCGATGCAAACTCTGTCCAAATTCAGTCTGTCGCGATAGTTGCGTCGGATCCTGCGGCCCCTTCACCGCCCGTAGTCCCAGAGCTTGTTCCGCTTGAAGACGCGACTATACCTGCAATAGAAGACTTAGGACTTGATAATGAACTATTGGATATATTAGGCACTGATCCTACAACAGATAAAAAATATGGAAAAAATATACAAAAAGATTTATCGATTAGATTTCAACATTGGACTACGGTCGGGATAGCGAAAGATCTACGTAAGGAGCTTAAAGAAAATTATTTAACTCCTGAAAATGCCAAGTTGATTGATCCTCCAGAATTAAATGCAGAAATAAAAGCTGCTGTGTCAGATATTATTGCTAAACGCGATAAAGCTATTGAAAGTAAACAAAAACAACTTACCTTAGCTATTACTTCCTTAGGAGAAGCCATCACGCTTATATTGTCTGCTAAGGATAAAAACACCGCCTTACTCAAACTTCTGATGGATTCTACTCGTATCATCTGCGACTGCCAACATGCTGACTCTGTGACGCGGAGAAACTTCCTATTGAATGCTGTAAAGAAAGAAGTTAGAGAGCAGCTACAGAATACAAAAATTGATAAGCTTCTTTTCGGTGAGAACTTAGCCGAAACCATAAAAACTGCGAAAGCCATCAATAAATCTGGTACAGATCTTAAACCACCGGCACCTAAACCTGCCAATAAGAAGTTTACACAGAGCACAGCTAATCCTTCAAGGAATTTAAACTGGAGGAATCCGGGTCCGACTCGCAGGCCGACGGGTCCACCAAGGATGAAGGAGCCTGCGATGACCTCGACGCCCAATCGGCCAGCCAGCTCATCCAAGCAGTCTCAGCGTCCGCAGCAGCGACAGAACTACAGACGTCGCTAAACACGGTAAAACTTGCAGGTCGATTGTCCTTATTTTGTAAAGAATGGTCAATGATCACTCAGGATCCAATGATTCTTTCATATATAAATGGTTATAAAATTCCCTTTACTCGGTTACCAATTCAATCAGTACCTCCTAGCATTCGGAAATATTCTGAGTCAGAAAGGGTACACTTCATTGAAGCCATCGATAATTTATTATCATTAGAAGCTATTTCGGAATGTGAAGCTCGGTCCGACCAATATTTGTCAAATGTATTTTTAATACCCAAGCCAAACGGAAAGATGCGTTTTATCTTAAACTTAAAATCTTTAAATAAATTTATTGATACTAATCATTTCAAACTGGAAGACTTAAGGACTGTTCTAAAACTGATATCACGAGATTGTTACTTATGCACTATCGACTTAAAAGACGCATATTATTTAATTAAGATTGATAAAAATGATCGAAAATATCTCAGGTTCCAGTTTGAGCGTTCTATTTATGAATTTAATATCTTACCTTTCGGCTTGAATACTGCTCCGTTTGTATTTACAAAGGTTATGAAACCAGTGATGAAATTATTGAGAACACGTGGATACTTATCTACTATATATTTAGATGACATTTGCCTCATTGGTCATGATCAGCAAACATGTTATAAAAACCTGCAAGAAACTCAAAACCTCCTTACGAGCCTTGGTTTTGTCATAAACAAGGAAAAAAGTAATTTCAATCCTTCACACACTTGCAGATATTTAGGGTATGTTGTAGTTACCAAAAAATTTCAGGTCACATTACCAAAAGAAAAAATTAATAGAATAAAACTAGAAATTAAAAGAATGTCGAATTTAAAACAATGCAAAATCAGAGCTTTCGCTAGCTTTGTTGGTCTTTTAGTATCTGCCTGCCCAGCTGTGGAGTATGGCTGGCTCTATACCAAACTATTTGAAAGATGCAAATACCTTAATTTAAAACATTCAAACAATAATTATGAAACAGTTGAATGGTGGAATCATGCTATCGATCATTCTGTTTGTAAAATCAAAATGGATAGATATGGCCACCACTGTCACTGGCCACCGTCATAGCCAAGTTGCTTGACAGCGTGCTCAACTCGCACCTAAATAGACACGTCAAGATCCATGATGCCCAGTTCGGTTTTCGGACAGGGCTGTCAACGGAAACGGCCATTCTAAGTTTGAAGCACGCTGTTAGGTATTATACGGATAGACAAACACCAGTCTACGCGGTTTTTCTAGACCTATCCAAGGCCTTCGACCTAGTCTCTTACGATGTACTATGGCAGAAGCTAGGAGACACAACACTGCCACCGGAGTTCGCATCTCTCCTCAAGTACTGGTACCTACACCAAGAGACTCGGGTGAGATGGGTGGGGGAGCTTTCGGAGCCGTGCAGGCCGGGGTGTGGGGTGAGACAGGGGGGACTATCCTCACCCTTACTCTTCGGTCTCTATGTGAATGCGTTGATCGAGCGACTCAGCAGCATGCGTGTCGGCTGCTATGTGGATGGAGTTTGTTTTAATAATCTGAGCTACGCTGACGACATGGTGCTGCTGGCTCCCTCGATTAGTGCTCTCCGAAAGTTACTGGCTGTGTGTGAGTCGTACGCGGAGTCTCATGGGCTGATGTACAACACCAAAAAGACGGAGTATATCGTTTTCAGGTCTGGTACCAGATGTCCATCTACGATCCCTCCTCTGTTACTCAAAGGTCACCCAATAAACAGGGTGTATAAATTTAAATACTTGGGCCACCTGGTAACAGATTCCCTGAAAGATGACCTAGATTTGGAGAGGGAGCGCAGAGCGTTGTCAGTCCGGGCGAACATGCTGGCCCGCAGGTTCTCTCGATGTACAGTTGCAGTTAAAATAGCCCTTTTTAAGGCATATTGCACAACACTGTACTCGGGGGCCCTGTGGTTCAGATATACCCAAAGGGCTTACAATGCTCTGCGTATCCAATATAATAATGCGTTCAGGGTGCTGTCGCGACTGCCACCCTTCTGCAGTGCGTCGGGGATGTTTGCCGACGCGCGCACTGACAGCTTTGACGCAGTATGGCGCAAGAAATCTGCCTCATTACTTCGGAGGTCGCGTGACAGTCCCAACATCATTCTGCACTCGATAGCCGCCCGGGCAGATAGCTCGCTTGTCTGGGCGTTGGTCAATCGAACCAAATCAGTTTTAGTTATTAAGTACTAACATAGGCTAAATAATATTTTTACTAACACAGTGGACCTTGTTTGTTGTCTTATAAATAAATAAATAAATTATTATTATTATGACTTTGAAATTTTCTCTGATGCCTCAAAAACGGGGTGGGGAATTGCATGTGGGGATCAGAGAGCTAGTGGCCTGTGGGGAGACGTTGAACTCAGCCAGCATATTAACTATTTAGAAATTATGGCTGCTTATATTGGCCTTAAAATATTTTCTAAAGATATATCTAACTCCCAGATTCTTCTTCGAATTGACAATACGACCGCTATTTCCTACATCAACAGGATGGGAGGCATTCAGTTCCCCCATTTGACAGACGTTACGAAGCAACTCTGGCAATGGTGCGAACATAGAAATTTATATGTTTTCGCTTCATATATTACCTCTTCAGAGAACTTTGAAGCAGATAAGGAGTCGAGACGTACGCATCCGGATATTGAGTGGCAACTTGCAGACTATGCCTATCGTAAAATTATTACAAAATTTGGTGCCCCAAACATAGATCTTTTCGCCAGTCGGTTAAATAATAAATGCCCAAGATACGTCTCCTGGCACAGAGATCCAGATGCATACGCAGTAAATGCTTTTACAATTTCATGGTCAGAATTTTATTTTTACGCATTTCCTCCGTTTACCATGATATTAAAATCATTACGAAAAATTCAGTCTGATAACGCCAAGGGTATCATGGTTGTCCCACACTGGTCAACACAGCCGTGGTACCCATTATTTAAAAGTCTTTTAGTGTCAGAAATGGTAATTTTCAGGGCTAATGATAATTTAATTTTATCTACTGATTTCAGTCGTCTCCACATGCGCAACAGCATTACACTGGTGGCAGGGATCTTATCCGCAAGGCGATGATAAGAAGAGGTATCCCACTTTCATCTATGGATATACTACTTAACTCTCTCTCGGAGAACTCTTATAAACAATATGAAGGGTGCTATAAAAAGTGGTTCATTTATTGTAATGAGAATAAATTGAACATGTATGAGGTATCAATTCCAAATATTATGAACTTCCTAACAATTGCGTATAATAGTGGTGCCCAATACGGAACATTAAATTCATACCGGTCCGCTTTGAGTTTAATTACTAAAGAAAACATTTCCGGGAATGAAGATATGAAAAGATTCTTTAAAGGAGTATTTCGTTCTAGACCCCCTCTGCCTAAGTATAACGAAACCTGGGACACGTCCTTGGTATTAAATTATCTGGAAAAATGTTACCCTAATGAAGATATGAGCCTTGAAAAAATTTCTAAAAAATTAATTACACTGTTAGCTCTCGTCACTGCACATAGGGTGCAAACATTATCAAAAATTAAAATTTGTAATATTGAAAAGTTTCCAAATGAAATCAAAATTAAAATTCCCGACCTTATAAAAACATCTAGAATTGGGGCATGTCAACCCATGCTCGTTATTCCGTTTTTTGATAAAAAAACCAGAGATTTGTCCAGCAAAAGCAATACTCGATTATCTCGCAATGACTGAAGGACTTCGTATCAATACGGATACTTAATTTATCAGTTTTAAAAGGCCGCATAAGTCGGTAGGTGCACAAACTTTATCTAGATGGATAAAACATACCCTAACTTTAAGTGGAATTGATACTTCCACGTTCACTGCGCATAGCACTCGGCATGCTGCCACATCTGCTGCGCAAAGATTAGGTGTTAATATTGATCAAATTAGGAAAGCTGCTGGTTGGACCCCTAGCTCCCAAACATTTGCAAAATTGTATAGTAGACCTGTTAATAATGTGTCTAATGATTGTTTTGGTATGGCAATTATGAATGATTCAATTAACAAGTAAACCTTTTAGTTAATTAAGTACAGCAATTGTAAAATGAAGTGATTTTTGTTTTTTCGTTACAGCAATACAAAATACTTTGCAACCTATAACTCATGTATTTCATTAATTATATTTTACGATTCATATCTCTAAAAGTCTACATGTGTATAAATGCTAATCTCGAGGACGAAGCCTGAAGTATAATTAGAGATTAAACGAACTTACCTGTGAGTGAAGTTCGATCCTAATTATATGAAGGCTTCGTCCGAAGAGATTAGCAACCCTCCCACCCTCTCGTTCAGTCTCTACCCTTATCAATCGTAAAATATGAAGTGAATGGGCTAGACTCTAAACTAAATGACACTGATTGCGGGCGCAGGAATCATTAGGACTAACTTACCCACAAAAAAAAAAAAAAAGTTAAAAATGCAGAAGAAATCAAAATATTCTCAAAATAGTGTGTGGAATGGTGTGTACTACGCGTTACTACATGTGTATAAATGCTAATCTCTTCGGACGAAGCCTTCATATAATTAGGATCGAACTTCACTCACAGGTAAGTTCGTTTAATCTCTAATAATATCCGACGGAGTGGGCGCCGTTCAACAATTCCGTTTTATTACATATCGTTCCTACGTCTCACTTCGTCTGAATTTGCGTTTGCGTTATTACTTACCGATGGCTTACCTCGATCATGTACTGCAGATTCTCGAATTGAACACAAAATCACTACTTTAGTTAACAAGTTTCACACTTAACCACCACTTCACAGTCAGTTTGACACATATTTCGTTTACTAATGGAACTTTACGAATATAGTAAACTAAAATTTTGGGACAGATTGTCTCATGTCTCTTCACAGAGTAAAAAATAGCATGCACCTACAGGTACACACACATTCTTTTTCTATGACCCAGATTGGGCACCAAGGACATCCAAATTTTAATTTAATTAACTCATACAGTTGACACTAGCTTACATGTTAACAAATAAACTAAAATTTGGGACAGATTGTCTCATGTCTCTTCACAGAGTAAAAAATAGCATGCACCTACAGGTACACACACATTCTTTTTCTATGACCCAGATTGGGCACCAAGGACATCCAAATTTTAATTTAATTAACTCATACAGTTTTACATGTTAACAAATAAGTGTGCTCGCTGTTAGAACCATTAGCCTAAAATTCAGGACAGATTGTCTCATGTCTCTTCACAGAGCAAGAAATATTATGCATCTTCAGACACACGTACATTCTATCTCTATGACCCCAGATTGGGCACCAAGGACATCTGAATTTTAATTTAATTAATTCATACAGCTAACACTACCTCACACGTTAACAAACAACTACTGGTAGCTCTGAAATGTTCTGTTGTTACTCTGCGACTCTGCGTTGCGCTTGATTAAGATCATCGCACACTTATACAATTGCCATCGAAACGGTTCGTGTGCCGTCCCGTGATCATCTATTGTACCATACTCCTTTTAAACCGCCGGATGACGGCGTCGGATCGGCGACCGTGTTAAGCTTCACAGTATAAGTGTACGTGATTCTTTACAATCGCAAAGACTGCAAAATTGCATTATGTAAATTTGCAGTGTTCGAACTTTGTTGTACCAGGTATATGTTTGAGTCATTCCCATGTATTCAACAATTTAGCTGTAAGATGATCGCTGTGCATGTTGCAGTCTCTGATTAAAATTGGTATTTTATAGAACTTCATAATCAATGCAATTCATTTAAATAGAGGATGTTCCTTTGATAACTTTGCTAATTATTTTATATTGTTTATTTGCTATATTTATTTATAAATAACCAACCTATACTTACAGTTTACACCAGACATACAAGTTTTTGGTTAATACATACTGAACAAGCATAAAATAAACATATAAGAAAACATAAAATGTTTCAAAATACATTGATAGTTCTTTAACAATCTAGGATTTGTTTGAAAGATGAATCTTAATACTAGTACCTACCTACTGAACTTATGCATGAATTGATAATAAAAAGTTTGTTTTAGTCGTTAGATGATATTACTTATTTACGATAATGTCAAGTTTTACTGTAGCATATAAGCGGTTAACTTTTTGCCGCAAGTTTGTTTACATGGATTATTCTACACAAAAAATGTTTTCAGGATGATTTTCTTTCAGCTCTCTTCCGTCAAAAAAGTTATTTTTATTTTTTAGTTCACATGTGTGATATCAGGCGAAGTTTTACATCACATTTTATACAACAAACATACATACATTATTATATATTAATGTATTAATCATAAGCGTCATGTGTCGTCTTTGTCGGCGAGCGAAAAAAGCTGGTTTTATATTTCATTTCTCACGATAAAATTGCAATTAGACGGAAGTGATTTTCAATCACTACGGTTTAATTAGACGTAAGTAACATAAATTAGTCATACAACTGTCAATATATGTAGTTAAGGTTTAATTTTGTAATGGGATAAATATTGCTGAAATGGTATTTTTTATGTATAAAATCAATCAATTTTGATCATAATATTGCATTCGCTCCAGTATCTTCCAGTGATAACCACCGGTTACCTTCAACTATATAAAATGTAAGTAAGTACTACTAATTTTACTGAATTTACTAATGTACTAATCGCTACCCAGCTACGGACCTGGTTTCTGCCTGCCGGCTGGTGTATTGGTTAGCCTTAATTTCATCGCATAGATGTTAGAATTTTGAGCGTAAACCATATAATTTTATGTAATAACACTATAGGGAATTTCATGAACTAAAGACATGTCCATAAATTATTCCACTGAGCCATGTATTTTTCTCACAATTTAAAGAAAACTTCAAAATTAATGTTATTTTGTGGTTATCCGATTCAACTAACATCAAACGTATCGCTATTATGAACCTTATTTGTTGCCGCGATGCGTTATTGTCAATTACCGAAACTTAAGTCATAGTTATTAGTTACAAAATTAATCTTTATGTGTTCCATTTCAGGTCTGACTCCGATTCAGAATACCGGTCACAGTCCGCAACTGTAGCCGAGCCGAAGCCGCAACCAAAGAAGGTGTCGAAGCGCAAAGCTTCCGAGAGCACCACACCGTCCGTACCGAAGTCAAGGTAATTTTGTGTTACTGCTTTTACCTTTAGGTGCTTGTTGTGTATGTTATGTCAATTAAAATGTTATACACCGATAAACGTTGGTTAGTGGATTTAGAACTGCAACGAAGAGAGCTCTGAAATCAATTTCCAATTATATTCCTTGTAGGAATGATTACAGTTAGTTCATGAGGTATTTAAATTATTATAACAGAACATCATGCTTTCTATCCCCGTAGGGTTCAACAGAGGAGTAATACACCATCAATTTGTCAATATTAAAAAATAAATGTAATAAATAATGTGTTAAATTGTTTACAGTAAAAGGCGCAGCTTGAGCTCGGACCTCTTTGGTTTGGAGGACTACGTCCCCACCAAAACCTCAGTTGCGGACTTCGGTTCGTCACTCATCAGCCGTGTTGCCAACGGTAAAGTGCGGCGAACGGCAGACGTACCCGGGGACTTCTACGTGGAGGTTAAAGTCTACAACAAGGCTGAAGTTGCCTCCACCCCAAAAGAGGAGCGGTGGAAGAAAGCCTCGGTGGCACTAAAAGTGCAGCTTAACCGGAACACGCCGCAGTGGGACGGGTTACAAGTTTTTATGAGACGGGCTCATGAGTTTTTTGATAACTCTGAGCCTGTTTTTTATAGTGATAGTATTAGTTTAAAATAAATATTTAAGTTGTTGGGGCACCAGATGTTTTTGTATTTCTGCGATCGTAAATCATAATCGTAAAAATAATACATTGCAACATCTAATAGTAAGTTTAAAACTATTATATTTTAAAATGCCGTTCTGTACTGTTTGTAACACATCTGTTGAGCGCAGTCACTGGACAGGTCACCTACGTAGTACTAATCATAAAAACAAAACTATTTCGCATTTTTGCGAAGGTGTTGAAATAATACATTCTGCATTTCGTAATCGTATAGCTTCTTATAGAATTGTCGATCCGTCTGAGAATAGTTCTCTACAACCATTTCTTATTAATATTTGGGACATACTTGTCTAAAAGTTAATTTCGAATTTTTTGCTTTATTTTTAATGTTTAAAAATGATTCTCAGGAGATGAAATCATTTGCCACAAAAAACTTTACTCTGCATCAGAATTATGAAATTGATTCATTATTAACTCAAGTAAAAAACATTTTATCAAAAAAGATAGAAGAATTTCAGGACCGAGACAGTGGATGGACGTTCTTGAGCAGTTCTCATTTGGAAGTCAATGTTAACAAATATCAACCGTTGCATGGTTCAGGCTTTATCGAATTGCCTTCTGCAATAAAATCGAAAAGAGCATGTGTTAATATCCACAATAATGACGAGTATTGTTTTTTGTGGTCTGTTGTTGCTGCTTTATATCCAGCTAAAAGTCATCCTGAAAGAGTATCTTCTTACCCTGATTTTCGTAACGTGTTAAATGTAAAGGATATGTCATTTCCAGTGAATTTCTCAGATATTGCGCGGTTCGAAGTGAATAACCCCGAAATTTGCATTTACATTTATGGTTTAAAAAATAATACCGTCGTAGGACCGCTTTACAAACCAAAAGCCTTGAACGGAAAGGTGATTCATTTACTTTATTTAGAAAGAGATAATTTGTCACATTACTGTCTCATTAAAGACTTGCCGCGACTTGTTAAAAATCAAATAACAAAACACCACAGTAAACTGTACTTTTGTGATGCTTGTTTAATGTTTTTTAATTCATGCGATAATCTTAGTTCACATAGTTGTGGAGGTGTTGTCACTGAACTACCTCCAAAGGGTTCTTTCATACAGTTTAAAAATTATAATAGAAAGCAAATTGTTCCATTTGTTATATACGCAGATTTTGAAACAATGCTAGAACGGTATGAATCTTGTGACCCTGACCCCACTAAGGCGAGTACTGTAACGCGACAGCGACATGTGCCTATAGCTTTCGCTTATCATATTACGTGTACGCTAGACGAAAGCCACAATCGTTACGTTTCTTATCGCGGTTCGGATTGTGTATCAAATTTTGTGAAGTCTATCTATAAAGATGCACAAATTTACGATATTGTAAAAAATAATGTTCCTATGATTTATTCAAATAAAAATGCTCGCGACTTTGAAAACGCGTTGACATGTCATATTTGTGAACAATTCTTGTTCGGCGATAGGGTTCGCGATCATTGTCACTTGACTGGTAAATATCGCGGCGCAGCTCATAGTTATTGTAACATACAATACAAACTACCATCATTTTTGCCAGTATTTTTTCATAATTTGTCTGGATACGATTGCCATCTTTTCATAAAAGAATTAGGTGAATTCCTGGATCTATAAAAGTGATACCTAAAACAAAAGAAAACTATATTTCTTTCACTAAGTTTATTCCGATTGCTACCGGGGAAAGCATCCAAGTTCGGTTTGTAGATTCTTTCAAGTTTTTAGGAACTAGCTTAGAAAAGTTGGTTAGTACAATGAAAAAACAAGACTTTAAACAATTAAAATCTTATTTCCCTAATAAAAAACAATTTAACCTACTCACTCGTAAAGGAGTGTATCCATATGACTATATGTCTCAATGGGAACGTTATGAAGAAACGTGTTTACCCTCAAAAAAATATTTTTTTAACTATTTAACAAATGACGCAATTACCGACGAAGACTATGAACACGCTCGGTCTGTTTGGTCAGTATTTAATATTCAAAACATGGGTGGGTGGGGCTCACAAAGTTTGTACCATAACACACTGGAGAGAATAACACACAATGTGACATGCAACACACTGGAAAATATTGTAACACACTAGAACTTTGTAAAGGCAGGTCTACATTGTACAAAAATTATTATTATTATTAGGTTATTAAATTAATAGGTACATATTATGTGACTTCCATTAAGACACGTAATCTATAAGAAAGTTGTGTTAGTTACACTATTTATAACTCAAAAACGGCTGAACCGATTTGGCTGAAAATTGGTGGGGAGGTAGCTTAGACCCAGGAGACGGACATAGGATACTTTTTATCCACTTTTTATGTAGGTAGGTAGGCAGGGTAAGTATATAGGGGCAGGGTAAGTAAAGTAAGTATGTAGGTAGGGAGCTAGGTAGGGTAGGTAGGTATGTAGGGATAGATAGGTAGAGTAAGTATGTAGGTAGGTAGATAGGTTAGTAGGGTAGGTAAGTATGTAGGGGTAGGATAAAAGGGGTAGATATAAAAGCGACATAAATTGTAACATTATTTATTTAGCTTTCATGTCAATCTCAGACATTCAGAATACTAAAGTAGAGGTACTTTGTTCACTTAACGTAAAAAATATTAAAATATTATAACACAATAGTTATCAAAATGCTATTAAAGTATGTAAACAACAAACATTACTTAATTATAAATTGTAACCTTAATAAAAATTAAAATCAGTCAGCATTATTGTATTAAATCAAAATTAGAAACAAAAATAATTATAATTAACAAAACAAAAAATAATAACAAAATCTACTTATTTATAATATTAGGATCAGATTCGTGCATTAGTTGAAATAAATGTGGTCATCATTATCACTGAACGTGTACTCCTTAGAGTCAAAAGTTAAATTAACTTTTTTTACAATGCACACAGCTGGCACTTCATCTCTATCAATTTTCTTTGTAAAGATGAATTTAAGTTTAGGTTTTTTAATAGTCTTCAAAAATCGAATAGTGTATTTAATTTCCTGTTTTTTAATTATTTCCAAATTCTCAACAAATCCTACATAATAAACCCATGCCTTTTTTTCATAGTATCTTACTAAGACACTGTCATTAACATTTATACTTATATCTATGCCTTCGCCCATTATGGCATTTGGTTCTTCAGTCTCATTATTTGTTTCTATACTTTGGTTATTTATAATTATATCACAGGCATCTGTTTTATCTTCGTCAGTCTTATTTTTCTGGGTATTTGCGTTTTGGCTAAATTCGGTAGTTAAGTTGGGTGTCACATCACATTTATAGTATTTCTGTTCTTTAACTTTTTCAGTATTTTTTTCACAATCTAGTATTTTTTCTGTCGGATCCAGGCTCTTGCACAACTGCATTTTATCATAATTTGTTTCTATGTTTTGTATCTCCTGCTTTACTTTCATCATTTTGTTATTCTGTTTCAAGTTACATGTTCCTGATGTACTTGGTATAGGGTCATCATAAATATTTATTGTATTTTCCTTATCACTTACTCTTAAGGTTGAAAATAAATTAAAGTGTTTGTCCACTATTTTTCCACTTGAAAAGTAGTTTTGTAAATCAATATGGGCTTGATTTTCCGGCGTTATTCTGATATCTGATAAAATCGTTACTTTTGAGGTTGGAGCAGCTATTTTATCTGTTTCTTTGTCTTCCATTTTGTAGTTTTTAGTTAATACTTTCATTTCTTCTGGGTCTAGTGCATCAGAATCGATGTTTTCCTCACCTTCCCATAAGCTGTCATCCGATTCGGCATAAGTTACCTCACTATCTGTGCTAGTATCAGTATCGTCAGGCTGTACTTTGAACTTTTTCAAATGTCTCGAACGATTTTGGGACGTTTTCATTTTCTTTAAATTGCTTATTTCTTTTCTGTTTTTCTTTCTATCTATTGAATCTTTAAAATTATTTTGGCGTTTTAAATTTTTGAGTATAGTCTGTTTTTGAATGATTGTTAAATTATGTTCTTTTATGTCTAAACAGTGACAATATCCAGGATTTAATACTTTATTACAAAAGCAACTTAAAGTGCGATAAATTATTTTGTTTTCTGACTGAGAGTTTCTAAGTTGATGGAGAGCCATAGTACCAGGCACAGGATGTAGCTGTATATTGACATTTTCAAGAATTTCTGGCACATAAAAAAGTCTAATTTTTGATTCAGCCTCGTTTAATAATCGATATGCTGACTCTGCATCAGTTATGTCAGATCCGTAGCAGACTAACGAATCCAATTTTCTCTTTATCGCACCACCAATGCCATCTGCAGCACCCTTTCCATGTGCAGATTCAAAGAAATTCCACGTTGAGAAGGGGAATCCTAGATCTTTAGTAAGTTTAGAGAACAAGTAGAAGTTTTTTTTTTGTTTGTATTGAACAGTGGGTCCATCTGAGAAAAAATGTATTGCATGTACGTTAGGAAATTCCTCTCTAATCAAATGTAAAACCGGAGACAGATGGGCCCAAATAGCTTCTGGTCCATGGTTGTTACAAGGTGAAATGGAGGCAAATGACATTGGGTCTCTGCCTTTGCTGTACATAAGGCCAGTATGTAGCGTAAATTGTTCACGTGAGGAACCGAAGTGCATGGCTTGAATTTCGGTACTTAATTTGCACGAATAATTTTCGGAAAAGTCTATGTGAACGGCTACTGATTCATCATCGAGATTTTTAATACAGCGTTGATATTGTGTATATTGGTGTCTTATATTATATGCGTGTGTCTTAAACTGTTTTAATTCGTTTGTAAATGATTCTAAAAAATGTTGTAAAGTGTCAATTTGTTTTCCTTTAACCATTTTTTTAGTCACTTTTTTTAAACCATCACTATTCTTGTCATCATATTCATGATTTTTTAGAATCCATTCTGACCAGGAAACGCTATCATGTATATTTTGCCCATTAAGATTAAATTGAACAACTTTGTTGCGGCATTCTTGACATTCGCCATAGGCACATTCTATTTTTTTTTCGTCACATACAACCATTGACAAAATATCATCAAGTGACTTGGTTTCAATTATATCCATAGACTTGAGTTTCATCGCCTTCATCGCTAAGTTTTCATGCCTTTTGCATGCACAAGTATCACGTGAGTTAAGTTTTGGGGGCAATATGTAAAACGGTCTATAGCGTTTAAATGTAGCAAATGAAATTTTGCCACCTTCTAACTTATATTTTTTATATAGGTGTTTTAAGGTTCCTAATAAATATCGTCTTTGTCTTGTTTGTTTTTTCAGTGTTTTAATCTCTTTTTTCCCTGCTGTTGCGACGCTGTTATCGTCTCTTTCAAAAAAGTTCGACAAATGATTCAGTAATGAAAAGTTCTTTTTTTTAACTTGAATTTGACGTATTTTTCCTTTAAGACCAAAGTATGAACTCATTTTAGTTTTCATTTTGTATTTTTTGACAACATCACTACAGACTATATTTTTAAGTACTTTTTTATCAGAATTTTTATCAAAGTTTTCGTAACGTTCCTTTATTGTATCTACTAAAACATTGTGTTCTAATAATCGTTTCTTTACTTTTTGTTTTTCTTCAAATGAAATTTGTGGCAAATTTTCCTCTATAAACATGTTTGCCCTGGTGCATGGAGTGCGTTCTAGTTTTTCATCATTAGAACTCGGTGTTTGTTGTAATTTTTGTATCAGATCATTTTTCTCGTGCAATAAGTCGAGTAGTTCTCTATTTTTCTTTAAGTATCTATTAAGTTTTTTTTTTAAATTATATACTTTCCTTTTAATTAAGTCGTTATCCACTTTAAGATAAGCATTTTCTTTTTTTAACCTGTAATTCAATCTTTCTGCACACTTTTCTTTATTTATTTTTTGTTGTTCATTGTTTACCAAATACTCTTCAACATCTTTTTTCTTTTTCTTATTTTCTCTCCATTGTCTTCGTAGTTCTTCCCGCTCTTCTGGTCCAAAATCTCCAATTCTTTTTCTAGTTGTATTAGTCCTCTCTGCATTTCTTCGTTGCATTTCTTTAAATTTATTTGGGTTTTCATTTTTCATCTTCTCGCGATAGCGTTTTTGTCGTTCGGCTGCGCTCAAAGGCATCTGTGTACAAAATAAGTTTTAACTATTATATATTTTGTGATAGAAAGAAAAAGAAGCTCTTGAACAAAGAACATAATATTTTATATTTTTATGGTGTTTTATATAATAATAATACCAGCCTATTATTGTCCCACTGCAGGGCAAAGGCCTCTTCTCATACAGAAGAATAAAGAAATAAAATAATTTAACATTATTTGTACAGACGCCAGCACATCAACCTACACCTAACTGTCAAATTTTCCCAATCAACATTGAACCTTATGCTTTAGCGATAAAGTTGAAAATCTATTACAGAAATCTGACAGATTGTAGTAGGTTGATGTGCTGGCGTCTGTACAAACGCTTGATTTCATATAATATGGAAAATACACATGAAATTTTTCTATAGCAAAATAAACATTATAACCAAGGAAAGTATTATAACTACTGTTTATTACTGAAAAATAATTAAGTATGAAATTGTTGAAAAAAAATTAATGCCTAATGTTTACTTTCGGGTAATAGTATGTTGTGAACCAAGCTTAATATTATCCAGTGTGTTACGTAACACAACATGTAACACACCATAACACACTAGACCAAACACACCAGAAGATTCTTGGGTTCACTTGAACATAGCAGCTACAACTTCAAAGATATTTCAGAAATAAACCCTTAATGTACAAGGTAAAAACTATTATTTAACATATTAACTAATATAATAACGAATTATAAACACGTACCTTGAAAATTCTGCATTTAAAATCCAATATTTTTGACGACCAAAACGAACACCACAATTCACCTCACGTATGTTACGAAACTAAAATGGCTGACATAAAGTTGACATATCATTGACGTTGCCCTAGAGTGTTGCCACCCATTAAAAGTGGTTCTAGTGTGGTTGTCGCTAAAATAAAAAAGTTACCACGTAACACATCTATTATAACACACTGGAAGATTAATTGGGACAAATTTTAAAATTAATAGTTTTATAAGAAAATATATAATTGCGAGGGATTTTTAGACAAAATGCATTACATGAACTCCCGTATTAACTACGACGGCAATCAGAAATTACATAAACCGAATAAATATTTTGTTATGATACTATAATTGTCGAAAGACTGCACTGGGACATTTTAGTTTTGTATGGAGCAAAAAAGTATATAAAAGTTTCGTAAACGAAATTAATTAGTAAACTAAATATTTTTTATTTTTATTTGCAACCATGTATTTCTGACGTTTTCATATTATAATAATAAATTAAATTCTAAGGTATTCAATATGTAAATAATACTAAATATGTGCGGTAAACAGGCGACCGAAATATTTTTTCAAAAAGTACAATTTTTTTGAGCCACACCCGGGTATGTACACAGATTTGTATCTCAAAACAGATGTTTTGTTGTTAACAGATGTATTTGAAAATTTTCGAAAAACTTGTAAACTACATTACAATCTCGATCCCGCGTTTTATCTTACAGCACCAAGTCTATCTTTTGATGCAATGCTTTTAAAAACAGGAGTTCAATTAGAATTGATTAGTGATGTTGAAATTTTTAGAATGATACAAAAAGGTATTCGAGGAGGTGTTTGTATGTGTTCCAAAAGACATGTCAAAGCCAATCATAAATATTTAGATACTTATGATCCAGCCCGTCCTAATTCATTTATCATTTATTTAGATTGTAACAATTTATACGGTTATAGCATGTGTCAATCCTTACCCTATTCGGATTTTAGATTTATGAATAGACAAGAAATAGATTTTTTACAATTGAACTTAGCAGAAATTAGTGATACTGCAGAAAACGGTTACATCCTTGAAGTTGATTTAATATATCCGGAGAATTTGCACATGGAACACAATGACTTTCCCTTTTGTCCAGAAAAATGCTTACCACCGGGTGGTAAGAATAAAAAGCTAATACCAAATTTGTATGATAAATATTACTATGTTATTCATTACGTACATTTAAAAAAATGTTTACAGCACGGTTTAGTATTGAGAAGAATCCATCGCGCTATTATATTTAAACAAAGTAGTTTTTTAAAGCAATATATTGATATTAACACCCAGTTACGTCAAAAAGCAGAGTCAACGTTTGAACAAGACTTTTTCAAATTATTGAATAATAGTATTTTTGGAAAGACCCTAGAAAATAATGAACACCGAATAGACGTTAAGTTAGTAAACAAGTGGTGTGACTCGAACAATAAAACAAAAAAGACTACTTGTGCTGAAAAATTGATAGCCAGCCCATATTTTCATAGCGTCTCTGTATTTTCTGATGATCTAGTAGCAATCCAAATGAAACCTGTGCGTATTATACTTGATAAACCAATTTACATAGGGTTTGCAGTATTAGAATTATCTAAGGCTCACATGTACAACTTTCACTACTCCATCATTAAACCTTTTTATGGTAACCGAATAGAATTATGCTATACTGACACAGATAGTCTAGTATATGATGTACAGAGTAATGATGTTTATAAAGACTTTAAGCTCCATTTTCTAAAATATTTTGATACCAGCAATTATGACTGTAACAATGACTATAACTTACCAATTATTAATAAGAAGGTTCCAGGACTGTTTAAGGATGAAATGGGTGGTGACATTATCAAAGAATTCGTAGAACTGCGCTCAAAGCTTTATTGTATTAAAACGTTAAACAAAACAATTAAAAAGGCAAAAGGTACAAAAAAATGTATTACCAAAAATTTTAATATGTTAGATTATAAAAATGTTTTAGGTATATGATTGCAATGTTATTCGTAAAAAAAATGTATTGTTTAAATCAATAAAACACGAAATATTTACTCAGGACTTAAATAAAGTAGCACTTTCAAGCAATGATGATAAACGATTGCTATCGTTTGATAAAGTTTCTACTTTAGCCTGGGGTAACGCAAGTATATTTAAGTAATACATATTTTTAACATGTTTTTTATTGATTGTGAATGGTAAAACTTATGACGTCCTAAATGGAAAGTTAGATAATTTTTCAACCTACCTACTGTCTTACTTACTATTATAAAAAGTCTGTAAGGGTGGGTGGATGGATGTTTGTTACTCTTTTAAAATGTGAAATAAGTAGTATTGCTGTGTAATTTAATTCAAATAGTATCGATAGAAGTTTCTTTTGAACCTGGTTTTATTATGTATACAATTCTAAATTGTGTGTATTCTTGGTGTCCCTTTTACTAGTTAGAGCTAAACAGTGTAGGTATATGTCTATTATGTGCCTACAAAGTATAAAGTTAAATAAATTAAATTGTGTATATTCATTACATACATCTGTTTCATTTCTGTTCCTGATGACAAAGCACACAGCGCTCGCCACGTGTCGATACAGGTTCCAACTTGATAAAATATGTACCTAATGTCCAGTTTTGATGACAAAGCACTCATGAGTCGAGGTTCACACGCGCGGTGTAGAATTTAACACCGATCAGCAGCCTAATTGCGTAACACATTTTCGACAAATGATTCTGATCAGTGGCCTTAAATTGCATCAGAATTGCAATCAATTTATGATTTTCGAATTGCGTAACTCTACTATAGTGTTAAACCAATCGAGTTGGTTTGGAACGTTAAAGAGTGAACGACATCCTAAGAAAAACTGGGCAAACGTCAATATTTCGAATTGTGTAACCAAAATGACAAGCGATTATCTGCTTGAAACGTCAAATGAAACCAACTATAAATTGGTTTGAAACGGAAGGCGACCTTACTCGTCGGAATCATTTTCCGTTCTACATATTTTAGGATATAAACGCGTAATCTCCATAATTATTTCGAAAAAATGTAAGTGGTAGTCTTCCTGATAAATTCTGAATGTGATTTTGTGTAAAACCTCAATGCTTCAATATCAGTGGTACCTATTTTAAAAATCGAGGCGGTGATGTGAATTTATTAAAATATTTGTAAAAGTTTTCTTCTGTTACAAGTGCTTACCATCTAAATTAAAGATACATATTATGATATTTCAGAAACGAGGTATATTGGTGGCATTTTAACGAAAGACTAATTCGTACCTCGTAGGTACCATAACAAACGTTAACTTATGCCAGAAGCTTAGCATTTTAGCAACACACTATGGCTTTTACTTCATTGGAAACGCAATCAGTAAAGAGGAAGAATAAAAAGCACACTTTGAAGCAATAGAAATCAATGGGTTATGTACCTAAGGACGTCGACGAACATACACACCATACATAGACCTACTTATATCCACATCATTGTCTGTTCAAGGTAATGTCAGTATTATTTACTTTTTATGTGTTGAACATTGAATGTGCCCATCACAGATATAACCACCTTTGTATCTTATATGTTGTTTGCTATGCACAGCAACAATCTATCTCTATAGGTAACTATCTATAATATTGATAGCTTGATAGCAAAGTAAATTGGAAGTCACTTAAAGAGCAAGTTTTCAAAAGACTTAAGAGCTCTTATGCTCTTTAGATTAAGGAACACTGTCAGTCAGCCTGCACTACTAACTGCCTGTCATGGAGATGTTGCTTCAATCATACACTACGGCATCATATTCTGGGGCAAGTCTGTGGAAAACCTGCCGGGGTAGCGGGATCGTCCGAAAGGGTTACCGCTGCCCCGGAACATAAAGGGCTAAGGAAGGAACACGGGTGGGTTTTAGTCAGTAAGAGTCTGACACTCCCTTCCGCTCCACCCAGAGCGGGAGGAGTCATTAAATGATTTCCCATCCAAAAAAAAAAAAAAAAAAAAAAGTCTGTGGAAAAAGTGTGCTTCTAGAGCTCGAAAATGTTGTATTAGATTGATGTGCAATATACCAAGTGGATTCATGCAGACCACATTTTACAAATTAAAAAATATGAACTCTCCATAGTAAACAGTAATGTTCATAAAATCAAATCCAAACTTATTCGAATTTTGCACTAGGGCCAGACACGAAAGACAAGCTGTGCACCGTAGCCAGTAAAACAAAACTTTTGCACCAAAGCATGTTTTGTATAGTCCCACATATCTTTAATAATCTTCCACCTTTTCTCAGACCTATGAGCGATATACAGGGTTATTGGAAAAACATCAACAATCTCTTAAGAGGTCATTGCACTCCTTTAAGTTTGGGACCAAACCTGAAATTGCGAAAAAAAAATCAGCTGTTCCCTACATTTTGAGGAGTTATACGAAAAGTTGTTCATAATGATAAGTGCAATGACCTCTTAAGAGGTTGTTAATGTTTTTCCAATAACCCTGTATATAAATACCTTAAAAAAAAACTAGACAAATTATTAATAAGTAAAACGTTATTATGTAATTACTCTAAGAGAATTTCTAAATGACAATACATTGAATCATACTATTTTGTAACATGACTAATTTGTAATTTGACATAAATATTGTACTAATTTAATCTAAATCAATGGCATGACAATTTGATGTACCTACTGTATTTTAACTATGTACCGAACTTATATGAATTTTGTATGCCTCAATGGCGGGAAATAGCAGACTTACCTGTAACTAACACACACTAACACATCTTATGAACCTACAATCCACAATATTGAATTTTAAAAACAAATGTTACACACATATTGTTTGTTAGGTAGCTAACTGGTGAATACACAGTATAGATACCTAAGGCACCTTAATAAGGCTTCCTAAAAGACGAGGGGATGAATATTTACTCAGCAAATTTACAACAAACTAAATTAAAGAAAGTAGGTAGGCAACTGAAAATATATCTAAGTTTTCAATTACCTATCTAAATATATAAAAGAAGAAATGACTGACTGACATATCAACGCACAGCCCAAACCGCTGGGTCTAGAGATTCCAAATTTGGCACGTACGTTCCTTATGAGGTCTAGGGGTTGAATGGGGAGGTGAAATTTCACGCGGACGAAGTCGCGGGAAGAAGCTAGTTGTTAATATTATTAGTAAGAATAATTATCCAAGTCAATTATTCAATTTAAAATGCCTATGTAGTAGAAATGTATGTAATGTAATAGCTAAATATCATAGGCCCATCCTCTTTTTTATCTATTACCTAATAATTAAAATTAATTTATTATAAAGTATCTTTGTGTGGGTACTTTTTAGTCAAGTATACTTCCTCCATCAATAGAATTGTAGGCACCTAACTGTTGTTTATAGCAGTATATAGCTGTTCTAATAATATGTTCATAGATTTTGCATTGAAGTGTTTAAGGGGAGAGGCCTTTGTGGATGGTTGTAATATTATAGTGAGGATTTACTTAAATTCTTTTTTTTTATCTTTCAGTTGTCAGACTCAACCACATTATTCAAGAAAATAAATACTTTCTCTCACAGCAAGCATTACAAAGCAGTATATAAATTATCCATGATGACTTTCACGAGAAGACTTTAGATGCCAAATTCAACGAATCCATACAACATATTCGTTCCAATTTATTCTTGCCGCATGTCCAAATTTTTCATGTTAAATGTGAAGAAATACTATTGTCGGTTAAGGTTGTAATAATATTTAAATAAAACCACTTTTTTTTTGTTTACCATATATTATGTCTTTCTATTTACCTACACCCAATGAATGACAGTTAATTTAGCTAAACACCACTATTTTCTAATTAGTATCACTATAATAATCACTTGTCTTTATAAAAAAAAAGGTTTCTTTCTATTTACCTATACCCAGTGAATGACAGTTAATTTAGCTAAACACCACTATTTTCTAATTAGTATCACTATAATAATCACTTGTCTTTATTAAAAAAAAGGTTAAGTAAGTATTCAATTTATTCTTACATTTTTCATAACAAGTTATTTTTATTTGTACCTTTACAGTTCATAATTAAAACATTTTATATTAAAGCTTGCACTGTTATCAATTTACACCATAGATACATATGTTTATATCCTTGTCTTGCAAGACTGAAGATTCAACAGTTTTCTAAAATACAATGATTAGCTTTTCTTAACAATCTTGAGTTAAACTGAAGTAGTTGCTGAGCAGCAGTAGCAGTGGCCGAAGCGAACAGTAATGGGCAACGTCAATCATGCTCCCTTCCATGTCTTCGTAGGTGAAACACCCCGAGAATTATCCTGCAGTGTTAAAACAAAATCAAATTATTTTCTACTTAAATAAAGTACTTAAACTATGTAATGTGGCAAACTAGGCATATCAACTAGTCCTTCATCAGCCCATGGCTGAACAAAAGCCATAGGCCTTGTCATGTTGTGCATTGTTTAATTTCTTCTTTGTTTAGGGCCAGTTTTTCAGTTTCCAAACATTTTTATTTAACATAACACTAAATTTGAATGGTAAACATTAGTTATGTATATAAAGGCAATGGATCATCTTTATCAGAAGAGGTAATGTTGCGTGGGTTTGCGGGCGAGGAGTTGAAAGTATATGAACGCCTTTATGAACAATCACAAAATGTCTAATCCAATTATTTAATTAACTATAATGCGAAAACGACGTTCCACCAAGTACGTGGGGCGCGAGCGCAATCAATTTACACACAATTGGATATCACAGCACAGTTCCTCCAATCAATATCGTCTTTTTCGATCGATCCATGTGAATCTATCCCTCACGTCCTTTTTGTTATTCTCTAATGGCGGGCCGCCTCCCCAGTACATGGTGTTACGTCAAATAGACAGTTGACAGATTATCTTCTAAAAAAAAAACAACATTAACCAAAGAGGTTGGCATCACCGAACCAATTCTATAGACGCGCCGACACGGCCACCCTGACTATCGCACGTCCTCGTGCGCATAATGATATTGCGCATCTGAATTACCAGAGGAAATAACATTCCATTAGTCAGCTCGTCCATTCCTGACATGCACACGTATAGACTAACATTTAAGGTCTCTCACTAAGAATATCAGCACAGCCTCAACCCCATCAATAAAACATAACGTGTGCTGGGCGTGCTTGGCCCTCTCGTCAAACCACTAAATCGCCATGCGGCGTAGGCTGGCGTACTATGCACCTTTACCTAGCCACCAAATTGCTACGTGGTGTGGACCGGGCGTACTGGGCCCCTTCGACCAACCACTAACGTACCATGCGGTGTGGACCGGGCGTACTGGGCCCCTTCGACCAACCACTAACGTACCATGCGGTGTGGACCGGGCGTACTGGGCCCCTTCGACCAACCACTAATGTACCATGCGGTGTGGACCGGGCGTACTGGGCCCCTTCGACCAACCACCAACATACCATGTTGTATGGACCGGGCGTACTAGGCCCCTTCGACCAACAACCAACTCACTATGCGGCGTAGACCGGGCGTACTGGGCCCTTACGACTAGCCACCAACTCACTACGCGGCGTAGACCGGGCGTACTGGGCCCTTACGACTAGCCACCAACTCACTACGCGGCGTAGACCGGGCGTACTGGGCCCTTCCGTCTACGCTTAGCAAATTCTACTGTGTTTGCGTGTTTATGAAGAATCTATACACCGTACTTTCATTTTAATGTACATCCGCTTGATGAATGAACGAATGTGATTTAGAGTGCGAAGCTGTAAGGGTTCCTGAACTAGCGGTCAGAGTGCGCCCTCACTGGACACCGAGAGAGTATCACTATCGCTATCAATAGGTGATAATTATAATTTCTTCAAGTTGTTTCAAATTACGCGCCGTCTCGGCCTCCTTATCATTAATCATATTTGATGCTAATTCTACTAATCCTTCAAACCCTCTGGGTACTAGACGCATGTATTTGCTTATGCGGTTCGTACCAGTCATGGATTTCAGTTCGTCACAAAAGATTTCAAGCACACGAGTTATAACAAACGGACCCCGGAATTTTTACACGATAGTTTGGTTTGGTTGCGTTCTCAACCTTTGATAAAAACAAATCTTACATAAAGGCCGTACTTGTGCCCTACCGTGGTTAATCTTTGAGTATCGGCTGCTGCAGCCTGTTTAATTTCGCTGGATGCATGCGACGTTTCGATAGATTCTAAATTTGCGCGGGTGGGAGTATTCGTACTGATATTGGATGAAATTTTAGAGATACCCAACGACTGGGCTTGAATACCTAACATGAGTTCAGTGGGTGTGTATCCCGTTATCCTAGATCGAGTACTATTAAGAGCAAGATGAACATCATCAAGTTCGTCGCACCAAACTTTATTAGAATCATTTTCTACTACGTTTCAAGGGCTCTTAAGTGTACGCATTAAGCGTTCAACCTGTCCATTAGCCCTGTAGCAACCAGGTGCAATTCAATGTTATGTTTGAGGCAGAATTTATTAAAGCCAGCGCTTTATCTCTAACGATTTCTTTTTCATCAATTGATAACCGATAAAGACGCCTCTGAACAGTCTTACATGGGTCTATAAGGTAACTCACCTGTGGTCATAGTCACGCCACGTATAAGGCACACCATCTATGAAGAACTTTCTATATTTTTGTAATACCGCCACTATCAAAAAGAAACAAAATGACCTCACCATTTGATGTTGACAGGGTACCTCCTGTTATTTTATGTTTGCAAATCTGTACTTATCTGCGTGCTGCATGCTGTTCAGTTCCAGACTTCTCTTCTGGGCAGGTTGTACTAATGTGTCCAGGCTTCCTAAAACAGGTAACAGTTTTCCTTCTCCGATAGTCTTGACTTTTGATTATCTGTATCGCGTCGGTTGCGCCATTCTTCTAGCTTGTGTTCTCTACATCCACGATAGAAGCAAGTTCCCCCAAACCGAGTTTCATTAAGGTGATGCTTTTCTTTGGAGTAGCTTGAGTTGCAGTCTGCAGGCGTGATAAAAGAGTATCCTTGTTCCCAAGGAGACTTTCATCATGTTTTCCCTTCGAAACTTCATTGATCACAGGTTCTTCTAATGGAATCTCACAAATCTCCTCAATATCTAGCCCTCTGTATCCCACTTCTGATAAAGGCAATGGATCATCTTTATCAGAAGAGGTAATGTTGCGTGGGTTTGCGGGCGAGGAGTTGAAAGTATATGAACGCCTTTATGAACAATCACAAAATGTCTAATCCAATTATTTAATTAACTATAATGCGAAAACGACGTTCCACCAAGTACGTGGGGCGCGAGCGCAATCAATTTACACACAATTGGATATCACAGCACAGTTCCTCCAATCAATATCGTCTTTTTCGATCGATCCATGTGAATCTATCCCTCACGTCCTTTTTGTTATTCTCTAATGGCGGGCCGCCTCCCCAGTACATGGTGTTACGTCAAATAGACAGTTGACAGATTATCTTCTAAAAAAAAACAACATTAACCAAAGAGGTTGGCATCACCGAACCAATTCTATAGACGCGCCGACATATACATAAAATATATGATGATAAATATATCATAATAATTATTATGTGGGTTGCTGCTTGATCCTTAATTGTGTCAAACAGCTTACCTTTAATTATTAATCCGGCAGATAGGTTTTCCATTCTTTGTAAGAAAATCAATTGTTTGTCAACTAGATTGATGTTAGTAGGGCAGTGTTCCATTCTTGTATTTTCAGCTCTTAGCACCGTCTGCAAAAATATTATGATTAATGTTTTGTACTTAGTTGTTATTTGATTAATGGTTATTATAATTTGTTTCAATAAATACTTATGTACAAACATATCAATTAATAATTTCAGTTGTTACAATGGAGGTTAACGGACATACTGTGATAATTATTCTAACCACAACAAATAGCTAACTAAGCTAAGCTAAATAAGTTGCTTATCTATACTACAAAGGAATGATTGTCAGTATGATACAAACAACATTTGACATCCAAAATGCCTTTAATGTGCCTATTTGAAATAAATGATTTGGCTTTGACAAAATTTTCATAAATATACTGGGTTACTTACTTGTAGTGATGAAGATATTGACTTTTCGCTATTTGAGCAAAACAGCCTGTCTTAGTGCAGCCAGCGATAGCTCCCATAGAGTGAGAAAGTAAGGACACTTTGTCCCAGTTGAAGTGCTCTTTTTATATACAAAATCATCCTCGCCCTCGGTCAGTCCCATTTGTTGTAAGTCATAACTGAAAATTAAAAACATATTGAAATCCTAGTACGGTTAAGCTTTATTTTGAATTCTCAAATATCTCGAATTAAGTTGTTATAACTATTATGTGTATGTGGTGGGGAAGTTATCATTTATTATTGAGTATTTTAGCTATGATTGCGAAAGGTAAGACCCCCAAGTTTAATCATAATCTCGTCAATAAGTTTGGTTGCTAATAGTTTTGGTGCAATTATTGTTACACATACAATAAACAAGTATTGAGTAAAATTGGTTTGTGCTTTATTCTGAGGTTCCTTAAATCTTTATTGTGTATGTGTACCGGAAGTCGTACGACGAAAACCCATGTCCAGGGAGGTCCAAAGCTAATATAGGTCTATCTTTGATGATCATCGGTATCAAAGATAAGTACTTACCTACACGAACTACAATAATCTAATGAGATACGAACAACTTTTTCGTAAATATATTAGGTTAGGTACTTACTTGTAGGATTATATTGACTTAGACAGACTTAGGTACTTTTCGCTATCGAGCAAAACAGTCCTAAGTCTTGATGCAGCCGCCAGCGAAAACCTTCTTGTCCTCTATCAGAGAATTTTGCAAACGTATTCCTTCTACAGCAAACCACAATAATTTTTTTCCGAACTATTTAACATAGGCCCATGTTTCTGTATGAGAATAGTAAATAAAATTTTGTATGTTAAAAAACATAAAACAACTATTAATTGAAACAATATTTAAGGTAAAACCAAACAAAGATTATTATGGTTTAAAAGTTTCCTATTTTCATATTAACTTTTGTTTTTTTATATTACTCAGTGTCAGTGTTGCCAAATTTTCTCCCGAGTCCACTAGAAGTCGCAATTTTTTAAAACTATTCTTATTCTTATTACCGATGTTCGATCGCCGTTTTGGAGGTCCATTTTAAGATTTGAGAATTAACACAATATAAGTTATTCACAGTATTTTTTAGATCATCATACAATAATATCATAAAATAGTTTACTCAAGAAGTTAATGAAGATGTTTGTTAGATATTGTTTTCTTATCCCGGAAGAATGTTGCCGTGGGATTTTTTTCGAAATTACTTTGTTTCTCGATCTCCACGCAACTCAGCGTACATATCCACAGTGGTTTCCGCAATTGAAAGAAATAAATCGTAAAACGTCAGTAGTTTTATGATTTATTTCTCACTTTCACAGTGTTTAAATAAAAAAATAAAACATGCCATTATCGTGTTATTATTCGAGTCAAAGTTTAAGTAGTTGATTGTATTGTTTTCTACAAATTGAGTTAGTCTAACCACTAGACAAAACCACCAGCCACTAAAAGCAAAATTTTGTCCCCACCCCTGTGTCCAAACCCCAAGTTTAGTGGAAATCCCACTAACTTGACAACTCTGCTTTTTTACGATTTTATCGTTGGCCACAGATAACTAAAACGTGAAAAATAAAACGTTTCCTTGCGTATTTCAATTATGGTAGTTTTTGGTAGAAGTGTATTATAAAATTGGTTTTTCATTTTTCGGCCATCATTGTACATTTCTATTTATAAGCAGTAGTAGACCATCAGTTGTAATCAATACAAAATGTAATTATAGCAAAATTATTCAGAAGCGAATAGTTCATATATGATGAAACGAAACGCGTTCACGAAACAAATAATGCCCGGTATTTGGTACCCCTCTATACAATTTGCCTCAGTTTGTATCAGATAAAGTTCTACAATTCCGAATATTGAAACTGATTGCTACTGCAGTGGGCTTAAATTCGGAATTGTATTAAAAAACAAAATGAGTTACGCAATTAGGCTGCAGGTGCTCATCAGATTGAACTTGTTGAAACATGAAATTGATTCACATCGCAAGGTTTTATGGAGTTTGCATTTCATAATAATATGATTAGTACATACATCACAAGGCAGTCAGCCGGACTGGTCACATCACGTCACTTAAAAACGAAACAAATTGTAAGTATTGCACAAGCGTATAAGTACTTATAAAATTATGTCTTATTTATGTGTTTGATATACTTAATTATTAATAATTATAATTTTCTTTGTTTCAGATCATCAATAATGTGTGATTCTCCAGATATTATTGACTTCTCACAATACGGTCAAGGTTTTCCGACTCCGAGTTTAAGCTGGCATATCCCAGATATCCAAGATCAACAAATACCTGTCAACAAGGAACCTAGAGCAAGACAAGACTGCGGACCTGCTAGCAAGAAGCCTAGAACAAGACGGGAGTGTCTAAAACAGAAGTCATCTCTGCCTAATTATTGTGAATCATATGTCATAAACAATGAGAAGAAAAAAGGATTACGACTGATCCAGGTACAAGTGTTGGATATCAGTGAACAAGAACCTGCAAGTGACAATCAGAATGTGATGTTAAGTGACTGAACCGCTGGACTATGTTATGGAGGAGACGCAATCGTTAATTAACAAAATTTCAAAAAAACTTTGTGGGGACAGTTATTATTAAGTGATGTAATTATTTTGTAAGTACCTACTTTATAAGTTAATATGTGAGTAATATTATAGTTATTAGGGTATAATAATAGGTTTTTATGTTGTGTAAGTTCTGGATGTATAAATTATTAGAATATCATATATGTAAGTTTTATTGTAATAATCTTTTAAATATACAAAAGAAGTTACAAAAATATCAAAAACAAAAAATAATAAAGAGAGAAAAAAATTAAATAAAATATCTAGATTGTTTTAATGTAAATAGATAATATTAATCTCTTAGTTTAATTTTGTTGGGTAGTGCTCATACATCACAAGTTTTTATGTTATAAGTATGTATGTACGCGTAGAAAACATGTGGGGACAGTTATTATGATTATTGGGTTGGTAGATATAATTAGTTTGTAATAATTTTAAATAATTTAAAAAATAAATAAAAGTATATTCAGTTATAATTTAAATTATGTTTTATTTTGTATTACTTATTTATACTCGAACTCGAAATTAGCTCTAGTGTAATGATATTATTATAGGTTAATTGCTTTAAGGATTTTTAATAAATATAATTTTGCTACAGCTCATTTAAAGTTTAGTATGTAGGTTACCCTGATTATATTAAATAAAACACTCATAAGTAGATAATTACATTTTTATTAACTGTTCAACACAATAATAATTAAAATAAATTAAATATAGACATATTATTATCCACATACCATTTTCTAATACACACCGCATTATTCAATGCACAATTTATTTTATGGTTCACACAATTAAAATCAGTTTTATTTTTACAGAACTTCTTTTTTAATGTCGCAAAATTAGGACACCCTTTTTCACCTATGTCAATCACTTCACAGTTTGCACATAACTCTTTAATCCACTTAATCTTCTCCAAACCCTTTGTAATAATTTTTTTATTTTCTAAATACGGTACGATGACGTGTTGAAACTCTCTGTAGTCTATAAAGCCCTCACTCCAGAAAATTCCACGATTTCTTTCCAACCATCGCACCTGCTTCTTTTCTTCTTGAGTTAAATAATAAAACGAATGCGGTGGTTTAACCAAGAACGTCTGTGTGTGGTCATTACTTACGATAGCCACTTCTTTGACAATAAAATTATTGTCTAAATATTTGAATCCTTGGAGTTCGACAATGATAATATCCGCGTTCATGATAACTTCTTCACTGTGTTGCTTAATGGTTTGTATTCAACAATACAATCGTTGAGAATGAGACAGTATGCCGAAGTTTGATCTGGTATTTCTGAATCACTCTCAATTTCTACCCTTACATCCACAACGGGTCCAGTCTTCAGATTATCGGTCTGTCTAGAGCAATCAACAACAAACAACGGAGCTAATTCTTTAAATTGTTTCTCGCTTAATAAAGACTCCGGACAACGTCCATAATATGACTGTTGAAATCTGATGTATTGCTCATATAATAAAGCAATTCTGTTATTGGCGAAGTTGACATTGATGTTTTCATGCGGGAAATATGTCGAATTAAGGTATACTCGAACATCACGAACATAGCAGTGATCAAACTGCGACATGTCAGAACTTGCATTATTTTTTCTACTTGTTTGTAGACCAATTATTACATATCTCGGTTTTTCTATTTGAGATGAAGTTTTGATAGACCAGGTGTGCTTTGTAGTTCTTGGTAAAGTGGGGTATTCATATAGATCCCAGTTTCTAAAAACCATCTAAAGCGGTCGATCTTTTTCCAATAGTTTTAATAAACTTATTTTTTCTTTGTCCGATACTTTAACATGGGGTACGCGCCATATGATTTTATTGATTTGAATGTCTTCCACTATTTCGCCGGTATTTAATTTTACAGCGTTCAAATTAGTGTTGCTTCGTAATAATATTAGTTCATGTCTACTATTTATTACAACTTTTTTAAAATCTTCTGCAAAACCGAGGATATTCCGAAGTGGTATAGACGCAGAAAAACTTCCTCCATTAATATTTTTTATGCCATCGATACTCCAACCCCAAGCTCTAGCTATTTTTGATTCATTCTCATTCATTGATATTAATGATTTCATGGTTGTAGTTATACCTGCATTTTTTATTTTATCAATCTCCACTCCGTTTAATTCGTACCTAATATCATGGAACAAGAAGAGTAGTCCATTGTTCGTAAAATTGACACTAGTAGCTTTCTCTTTTGAATCTTTTTTGCTAACGATAACGGTTCCTTCCAAATACAGAGTGCTGGCTGATGGTAATATGTACAGATCCTGTTGGTTGATAGGTATGCGTATTTCATCGTTCCTGTTGAAACTCGTTACATAAGGTTTGTACGAATGAAATTCGATTCCTTCTATACTGTTGTCGTAAGTCGGAGTGGATAAAACGTCTAAGATATTCATTTTAACAATCCGATCGCTCTGAGAAATATCTTATTGTCTTTAGTTAATTTTATTTTGCTCTTAGAACGACGTCTTATTTGGTAGGCAGCTTGAGTAGAACTGGTATTTTTAATTTGATGAGACACATATTTATTGTAGTCAATCATTTTTTCTTCTAAGATGTAAATACAGCTGCACTTCTTCACCACGCAAATTAATTAAACGATTGTTTATATCTAGTAGTCGGATATGTATGCAGCTTATGCTGTTTCGATTGATTGGAAAATATATTGCGTTCTTCGGGATTTCTACGATTCTGTATCCAGGTGGTACGTTGAGTGCGAATTCGTGAATTATGTGACTTGGTTCACCGTTTATGTAAGAGCCGCTCACAATGTCACATTCGATCCTTACCACTGTCGTCGGTAAAATGTTGACTGGATGCTGTGACACAAGCCATTTATTTGCTTTCAGAACCTGCTTATCAAATCCTAACAGTCTACTGAAAGAGTTTTCTTTCTTAAAATTAACGTCTTTTGAACAGTATATGGCAGTTTTTAAAGTATTGTTATTACATTGTAATTTGATTGAGGCATCTTTTATTTCGGATTTTAAATAATCGTAAATATCTTGCAATTCGTAGGTGCCTTCCGGTATTTCAATAACATCGTTTGAGCCATAATAATACTTGTTATTACTTTTATCAATATTTGGTATAGAATTAAATGTTGAAAAATGCAATAAAGCACACTCATATTCTCCATTGAGTTGCAACGTATTAGGATAGTACGTAGATAAAATTGATGAGTTTCCAGTTATTGACAAAGTGAGTGACATCTTGCAAATGAATGAAATAAAATAAAAGCATTCATTTTATATATTTTTATCCCAAAAAGTTCTTAGATATTTTAAACATAAATGACCACAGTTTACAGTATTAAATTTTTGATATCTTGTGTAGTTATATGAAACTTTACAATTCTTAAAATATCGTACCAGTTCTAATGGAGGTTTTAAATTTCTATAGCTATCAAAATATTCACAATAGTCATATACTTTTACATAAGCTACCCAATGCGTTCCTTCATTTTTAGAATCGTCTAAGTTAACAATATTTATTTATTTATTTATTTATATATACTTTATTGTACACCAGAAAAAACATTACAATAAAAACGATGGTTCACATAAAACATACAATGGGCGGCCTTATCGCTTTCTGCGATCTCTTCCAGGCAACCTTGGAATGGACAGTGATTGCGTGGATATAAAAAAATGGGGTTGTCAGTGTGATACCACATTCCATACGTTTCGGCTTCCTTGGTAATTGATCTTTCATATATACTCCTCGGAAATATGGGATGTCTCTTGCATAGTATTGGATGTCTACATTAGTTAGTGCGCGATTTGGTAGCTTCTTGTTCAGTTTTTTGTTGATTTTATAAACAATCCTTTACCGTTTTTATAAGGCTTTATGTATAAACCCTTGCCCACTGCTAAACCCTCCATAGTTCTATTGTGTCGTTCTGTCTCTCGCAAATTTTGTTGAGCTGATTTGTAATCATTTACCGTTTTTGCAATGCCAGCCGCACCACCAGCTAAAGCTCCTAAAGCTGATAAGCCAGCAAAAATTGGAATTAAAGGTAGAACTCCACCAGTCTTCGGTATGGGGATCACTCTCGGCACTTTGATTTGATGTAATTTGGGGCATAACTTTTTTGCAGCTAAGTAAGCGAAGTTTATTAAAGACTTACTATTCTTGGGTTTTAGCTTTTTTATTTTAGATTTTATTTTTGATACTAAACTCTTAAATGTTTTGGCACCAGAACCAGATTTCAATTTGGCTTTCATGACTTTGCTTACTAACCATGAGCTTAATTTTTCACCTTTTCCCGCATCTTTTGATTTGAGTCTATGTTTAGCCATGTTCAATAGCTGTAAGTCGGCTTTATGACGATTAGGTAAATCTGTATGATTTTCATATGCTATATCGTGGTGCATACAAGCTTCGTCTAGTTTATTCACACCTCGATCACCTCGTAACAAACGTTTATGAAGTTTAGTTCCTGGTCCGCAATAATTGTATCCAGGCAAATGAGCTTCGAACGGTAGGTTATTAATTATACTGTTAACTAGTCCACCACCTTGCATTACTTAAATTATAATGATACAAATATAACAAAGTACTTTTTTTATATCTCAATTTATTAATGCAGATTTATCAATCCAACTGTTTTCATCATTACTGAGACCTAACCATTTAACGAATAGTTTCTTTCCTTTCTTTTTAAGTATTTTTTCTACTAAATAAACACCAGGATAGTTCGATTTTTGAAGTTCTTGTTCGTAAAAAGTTCCTAATATATCTTCCTTTCTTTGATCTTCTATGTGATATGTTACTGGTATAGTTTTATTAATCCTTTTTATTGTGAAGAGTTCAGTTGACCAGTTAGGAGTATAACCTTTCTCGAAATTGTGTTTGTATTTACTGATACGAACACAATCACCTTTTTTTAATTTAGGTTTCCACTGGAGGGATACATGATTACATATATTTTTTATATTTTCTTTTACGATTGCTTCATTAGATTTATTCACATCAATAGGTTTAACTTTAATTGTACGATGTTTTGTGTTGTTATACGTATTAAATAAATCTTCTAAGGGTGATCCTAACCACTTATAATTTCCAATGAGACTAAAATATTTATACAAATTATTTTTAACAGTTTTAATTAGTCGTTCTACAATTGAAGCTTTTTTAGTAGAGAACGATGAGTAATGGTTAATGTTGTACTTCTTCATTAGCGTTTGAAATGTGTTGTTATAAAACTCTGTGCCCATATCTGTTTGTAAATTAACAGGATTTTTATTGCTGCTTAGTAGTATTCGTTCAAACGCTCGAGTTACTTCAGATTTATTTTTAGACTTTAACGGTTTTGCCCAGGCATACTTTGAGAAGCAGTCAATCACCACTAAAATGAAATTGTAACCTTTATTATACTTTCTTAGGTTTTGCATGTCCATTAGATCTGCTTGCCATAAATCATCGATCCCTTTGAGAATAACAGAACGTCGAAGAAAGTTTCTTCGTGCCGCTTTGTGTATTTCATTTACTATTTGTTGTTTTGCCATTATTGAGATTTTTAAGTAATTTATCTATATCTGCTTTGGTGTAAAACTTCTCTTCCAAATGAATCAAAACCTCAGGCTCCTTTGCTTTTAAAGTAGACTGAACAGTCTTTTGTGCATCTAATATGATTTGAGCACGCAATGAAGCAATCAGTTTATTAAATTGTTTTATCGTATCAGCACTCATTCGATCTACATAATCCTTGTTCACAGCATCGTCTGCTTCTAATGGAGGTTTAATTCCTCTCAATCTAGATGACTTTAAATCAAAATCTCCATTTTCTGATTTTAACAACGCGTTATCATTGAAATTAATCAGTTCTGACAATCGCATTCTTTTATGAATTAAATGTCCAAATTTATCAATATTCATGTTTCAGGTGTACTATATGTAAAGGCTGATGATCAACTGAACAATAGTAAATTTTACACCTATTTATTTATAAGTTTACTTTCACGTAATTCTTCAATAATGGATATTATTTCATTATCTAATCCTGTGTTACCAGCATCTCGAGATGCTATTAATAGCTTTAACCTTTCCACCAATTCATTAGGATCATCCCAATATACTAAATCTATGTTTTTTTTCCAGATTTTTGTTAATGGTAGTCCTTTTCCTTTTGAATGATTACCCTGAACAGTACTTTGCAGTTTAAAAAGAGGTTTAATAACTTGTAAATATTTTTGTCCCTTATTACTTTTTATTGGTTTACTTGGGTCATTATCACGACGATGTGCGTTTGTATCAAGTAACATTTTCTTATAATATTGCAAGTCATCTTCAGTAATCAGACTTAAATCAATATCTTTCTTAAGCAGTAGTTGTTTTAAACCAGGCGTATGTCTGTATTTATGACCAGCCACGATGATATAATGATCGTCGATTGTTATGTGAGCAGAACCTAACATCAATTTTCCGCGTTCTACTCTAACACCAAATGGAATGTCTGTTAATGCTTCTGAAGACACTGACCAGGATGATGTATCGCGACCTTCACTTTTTTCAACTGATTTATACGAAGATTCACTGCTGGTATCAGACTCGTCTATATCACTACCAGTTGCGACTTTTTGCAAAGTTTCGTCTATAAACAGATCTTTAGATTCTTCATCTTCATTACTATGCAGCAAAGGAGTTTGCATACTGGCTGTAGCAATTTGGTTGAGAGGCTCTGTTACAGGTTTAAAAACTGTTTCCAAGGCTTGCTTACGCTCATTCTCAATATCTCGCATTTTTCGCACCTTCTTCTTTACAGCTGCTGCAGCATCAAAAATTTGCCTCTTTAAAGATTTTTCCATAATCGATGAATAGATTGTAACCGGTTAAGCTCTGTTTGGAGAGTAATATTATTGCAACGATGACACCTTATTATATACTCGTGCTCTTAATCAAAAATTACAAAGGTGTCAAATTTATTTCTATAACATCCTTTATTTTTTGCACAATCTTTATTAATTACAACATAACTGAAGGGCTCACTCCATATTTTTGAACACATTTCTCGAAATTCAATCCATGTCATGTCAGTATTGACGTGTTCTTCATAAACATGTCTCATATTTCTTTCATCTTGTTTAAAAAGTACGATTAGGTTTGCGTTGTCTCTTACTAACTGCTTAGGGATTTTACTATACGTCTGATTTAGATAAAAACAATCGATGAACTTGTGTCTCCCCATAGCAAAATAATCACGCAAACCACTTTGATTTTCACAAGCAACATCATCGAATATAATTACAGAATTCGGTTTTGCGGTCTGAACACTCAATACTTGCTCATTTTCATGATATTTCTGAAATGAAATGCCTGGTACCCGTTGCAAGACTTTTTCTAAAAAAACGTACTTGGGCTGTTGTAAGGTTTTCGAATAAACATAAACATTTTGAAATCTTAAGCCATTCTCGTGTATAAGAAGACCAATTAATAAATTAGTTTTTCCACAATTTGACGGTCTGCAAATGATGCACCGTACCGATTTAGGTAATAATTCTCCATGACGAAAACCAGTCTCCTGAGAATGAACACAAAGTTTGTTTACATGTAACGATTGTGGTTGTTTTACAAATTTCATGACGACTGTTTGACACGGTTACATTAACAATGATTTAATTAATGTAATACATTCATATTTATAACTCATTATCGCTAACTCGAACAAACGTACAACAACCTCACCGTGGTTGTTCTTTTTATGTGTAAGATAGTGAATTAGATTTCACCGAATCTTGCATCTGTCCTGGTGTTTTGATGAACCGTTATCTGTATTTTTATCATGTGGAGTAGGCGCCAAACCAGTATTAACGCAAACGCAAATTCAGACGAAGTGAGACGTAGGAACGATATGTAATAAAACGGAATTGTTGAACGGCGCCCACTCCGTCGGATATTATTGGGCATTCTACCACACCGTGAGTGACGGAGGCGAACGGAGTGAGCCGATGGAACGGAAGGTGGGGTAGAATGCCCAATAATATACTACTGTGGTCGTTTGAATTTCTTTAGTTCCAGGTATATATGGTTGTGATCAGATAAGGATGATTCGATGACAGCCATGTGAAAGTTGTCTTTGGAGAGGTTTGAGCAGACATGGTCTAATATTGTATTGGTGGTACTGGTAGTCCGAGTTGAATTTTTTTTGTTTGTTTTGTTTAGTAATATGTATCCAGTCTCCTTGATCATATTTGTGTAGGTTATCGTAGTTCGGTCCGGTTTTAATAAGTCGAGGTTGAAGTCGCCGAAAACAATGCATCGTCGTTTCTGTTGGAGTTGGGAAGAATAGTATTCAATAAAGTTTTTGCAATTCGTATCTGGAGGTTTGTAGATAATGCCGACGTTCAAGGCATACTGTTCCAGGAAAATCCAAAGATAATTGTTGCCATCATTGTAGTTTTGTTGAATATCTTTGTGTTCAAGGTCATTGTGGACGAAAATTGATACCCCTCCGCCACGCCGATCAGTGTGGTAGTTGTAATGATGAGTATAGTTCGGTATGTGTATTGACGAGCCTTCGGAGTCAGATTTAATCCATGTTTCGCTCAATAAAATTAGTTGAATTACGTGGGGTGTGCTTTTCAAGATGCATTGAAGTTCGTCCATTTTTCCTTGTTTGGATATATTTCGTATGTTGATATACAATAATTTAAGGGCTTGCGCGTCGGTGTTAAGTTGAGAGTAATTGTCTATTGCTTGATACGTTGTTATGTTTGGGTTTGGACAGGTTATTGTTGAGGTTGCAGTGGATATTAGTTTTTTGGAGTTATGGTGTTGACAATTTTAGGTAGTCCTTTAATATATTTAATGATTATATTGGTTTCTCCATTTTCTTGACGGCGCTGTAGCTCTGCTCTTAAATCGTTCAGGTATCTTTGTTGGTTGGGTGTTTGGTCTGAGAATATTTTTATTTATTTATTTATTTTACTATTTATGTACACACATATATAAACAGACAAGAAAGAACAGAACAGAAAAATAGGTACAAAGGTGATGCTTATTTCATAAGAAATCTCTTCCAGCATACCTGCGATAGGACAAGAAATAAAGATATGTAGACAGCGTGTAAAAGAGTAAAGGAGACAAAAAAAAATATATAAAAACTAAAAACAATTCACTAAATAAAACTACACAAATAATATGAGAATATACTTACATACATACAATTATTTTATATTTGATTTAGTGAGCTTGTCCTTGTTACGTAGTATATGTTGAGCTATTTCACGAGATTCCAGGCTTATTTTGATGAGTCTATTTTTGTCGGCATTGTATTTTCCGAGGCGCAAGCATTTTATGATGTTAGGGCACTTATTGTCGCCGTAAAGAGGTTTAAATTTCTTGTTTTTCGAGATATTCTTGATCTGCCTTGTTTGTGTCCTCTAGTTCCAAAACTCCCGCTATAATTATATTTTTCTGTCGGTCGTGTCGTTCGCGCATTTCGTGAAGTAGTTCTTCTTGTTTAAACGTGGATGTTGGTTCAGTTTTCAGGGAAGACATTAGGGATTCGAGTTGTTGTAGTTTTTGCTCGGTTATATCGCTTTTGCATGCTAGTTGTGATAAATCAGACTTTAATACTTGTTTCTCAGTAGCCAACTTGTCCGCACGTTGATTAATGCTCGATAAGTCCGTTTTAAGATCACTCAAGTCTTGTTGTATTTGTGACATATTGTGAAAGCAAATAACATGTAATGTAAATAATAATACGATAAAGTATTATATAGTATCTAACATAATTATTTTAACGCACATTATAAATAAAGGAGGACATAAAATATAAACATGCAGCGTAGTCAAAAGCCTCGTACTCAAGCATATAAAATGTTGACAATTTTGTTCATGGCTTGATGGCGGGAAAAGTAAAAAAAAAAAAGGAAAAAACGAGTCAGTCGACTTGGACGTTGGATTTTGTTTTTATCAAAAAGTAATCTGTGCGTTGGATAATAGAGAAAAACGGCCCGTGGTGCGCCCGCGACACTGCCGATAATATTCACTGCAATAATTAATAGTTGAAGTATTGACTGACGGCGAATTGTTCCTATGCCGGTCTCGCGCGCGGTTCGTTACGCGCGGTCTTGTAATATTTGGGTAATATTAATAAATACTTATCAAGTAAACGACGTGTTGTGATTTCCTGGAGAGTTTAAGTTTTCAATCGGAAGTGGAAGCTTGCCCCGAAGCCTGAAAAGCTGATTCCTGACGGCGTAAACTGTGAGTCATCCAAATCTACCTACTTAACGAACGGTGGAGGTTTTATGAAGCTTGAGATGGCAGAGGTGTGAGATAAGTGTGTGACAACAATTTTCTATATTCAAACAAGTGTTTACTCGAATTAATTTCATGCGCAGCGAGTGTAATTTGAAAAACCATTAATTTCATGCGCAGCGAGTGTAATTTGAAAAACCATTAATTTCATGCACAGCGAGTGTAATTTGAAAAACAAAAGAGTGACGTAACCGATAATTTTTTAATTTATTTACTGACTATGGTATCTTTAAACATCTATTTTTATTTGTACTACTAAGGTGAAACGCCTTATAATTGCCACATTAAATAGCAATAAGGAATAAGAGCATAATACAATTGAAATAGACTTAACATAACGGATAATTAGTGGTGAGTTCAAAAAAGAAGAGTCAAAAAAGAGTCAAAAAAATACAAACATAGAAGAAAAACTCAATTCCACTCTCACAAAAACATGTAACTGGATGACCTCACACAATTTAGAAATTAATTACACTAAAACTAAATTAATGACTTTCCACCCCTATCAAAAAGCTCCTCTACACTTAAATTTCTCCTTTAACGGCTCAAAATTGGAAACTGTAGATGAATTTACACTACTTGGACTAACAATAGATAAACATATTAACTGGAAAACACAAATACAAAAAACCCGTTCAAAAATTTCAAAATTCTCATACGCTCTCCGCGAAATTAAAAAGACAACCAACACCTACAAACTGCCCTCACCACTTATTATGCGTATGCCAATGCATGGCTTAGCTATGGCGTAACTCTCTGGGGAAATAGTACAGATGCTCTGACACTCTTTACCCTACAAAAGAAATTAGTTAGAATCTTGGTAAACATTGATCAAACTGACAGCTGCAAACCCTATTTTCTAAAACATAATATTCTAACCCTCCCCTGCATTTACATTCTAGAAACATGTAAATTTGTCCGTAAGCATCAAGAGTTCTACACAAAACGCGAAGACATCCAATCACAGTACACACTTAGGCACCAATCTAGGCTAAACATACCAACATTCAAGCTAAAAATGCATTCCACAAGTCCCTACGTAATGTCTATAAAAATATATAACAAACTACCTGACATCATAAAGAAAGAAGAAAAGTTAAACATATTTATAAATAAACTTAAAATACTTCTGATAAACAAATGCTATTACTCAATAAATGAATATTTAAACGATAAACATAAATAATAAAAATAAAAAATAAAAGATAATTACGCAATATAGAGACATGTTTTAATATATACAAATGATACGGTAATTATTAATAAATAATTCAAAATAGTAATAATTAATATAATAATTATTATTTAAAATAGAGATAATATTAAATTAAATCTTATAGCAATAGGTAATAATTATTCAAATAAAAAGCAATTTATATAAAATAATAAACAGAATTATAATACATAAGTAGGAATATAAAATAATCTAAAATGATAAAATAATACATAATATAATAGATAAGTGAAATGTTTAGTATTTAATTCGCGATCTCCTGGCTTTGATTTTTATATTTATGTTATAAGTTGTTCCCATAAAAACAACTTAAGGTGTATAGATGGCCCACTGACCTTGTGCATGTGGGCGGAGCCAAACGCCCTACTCCCGAATACGTAAAACGCGCGCGGTGGCGCACTACACTAAAACTAAGATCAAAGAATATGCAGAGACGCAGACATGCCGCACGTAGGTCGCTATTTTTGCCTACGATTCCAGAAGGGAATAGCGGATGCAAGGCTGATATATTTTGTATAGATAGATATTTATTACGTTTTATTATTATATTATTATTATTACTTATATGTTACGTATATTTTAAGTTTTTTCTGGACATTATTTTTTAGCATTTATGTGGAAGAAAATATATTTATTTAAGTCATAAGTAATTTATTTCATAACAATATAGATACATTGTGTTGAAATTAAAAAAAATAACGTATTACAATTGCAATTAAAATAAAATTCATTAAATAGGTACTTTTCGAAAAGTCAATAAACCAAAAATAATTAAAAATCCAAGTATAATAAATTATAAATGTCGTCATGCGGGATCACGGAGCGGGCGCCCGCGTGGCGTGCTGTTTTCTATTATCATCCTTAGAGCAGCGCTGCGTGAGGCGGGGCTCCCGTCGCATGCGGCATAATAGGAAACAGCACGTCAAGGTACAAGTTCGAGATGGGCTGCAGACTGCAACCGCAGGCGACACTGCGGCTAGCGGCTGCGGTTGACCGCAGGGCTGCCTGCGGTTGCGGTTGCTTCTATTCCAAGCGCGGTGGCATGCCGCGGCTGCACAATGCATAGAAAGAACCATGCCTCAGTCACACCAATACCTTCGTGTGAGACAGAATGTCGGACAACACTATCGATAGTCGACATTTTTAACCGACTTCAAAAAAGGAGGTTCTGTATTTGACCCGTATGTATATATGTTTTTATGTCCGCGATTTTCTCAAAAACTAATGAACCAATTTTGATCATTATTTCACTAATGTGATCTACATACTTTCAGAAAGGTTTTAGTATATAATACATTATGTACTTATTCTTATGTACGATGTTATATGCATAAATATACTGAATCTCCGGCATTTCTATGCGAATTTTGATGATTCTTCTAGTCAGTGTCTTCAATTCCTCAATGCACTAGTGTTATTTGAATTAGTGTGGAGTACTTAGGTACAAATAAAAAGTAAAAAATAAAATTTTTATTACAAAAAAAGACAACCGACTTCAAAAAAAACTACAAAGTGATAAATAACTTTCATTTCGGAAGTCGGTGTCAAAAAACGAAAATGCGGAACCAACGACACCGACTTCCGAAATTAAAGTTATTTATCATTTTGTAGTTTTTTTTTAAAGTCGGTTGTTTTTTTTTGTAACAAAGTTTTTATTTTTGCACGTATGAACTCTGCGGTTCGCGACACCACACCACTGGCGCTGGTGTGTTCCTCTGTGGCCGGACCACAGTTTATTACTCAGATGCTATAGTTCGAAATAATACCTAAATAAAGTCTACTTTCATCGGAATATACCTATATATATATTTTTAGTACCTCAAGAGATATCTTTTTATTTAACAATTTATGTGGTCCGGCCGCCAGGCAGTGCTCTCTGGCCGCGCCACCTCAAATTAAATAGAGTATAATGAACTATTAATAAATCAATATCACGAAAAAAACTACCTAAAGAGTACCTTGCATACGAAAAATATGGTCCAATAAACCCCTTTAGTTAAGGAGTTATTGGTCGTAGGGTGTGGTCCGGCTGGAAGGTACAATCTGCAGCAAGTCAATTTTGCAATATTTAATATTAACTATCCATAAATCAATTTATATAATAGTACCTTTTCTCTACTCTTCGTTGATACTTTTTTCTCTCAAGAAACTATTCATTTTGATTAATTAATTTTTAAAGTATGTGGCGCGGCTAGGGAGGATTACTTTCAGTAAATATAACGAAATATGCTTTATTTCTTTATGCCAACGAAAACTCCATAATAAGCACTTTTATTTTTATAACCAACAATGATTTTGAAAAAGGTGCACTTTTTGGTTTTTGTTTACCTATCTACCTAAGAATAGGTAGTCAAAATGAAAATCCAAGATTGCGGCTGCGAAAATATTAGAATTTTTCGTCATGGGTGTCGTTTTCATAGTTTTCGATGGTGCTAAAGTCGATAGTGGGGTCAAAGTGTAAATCCAATATAGCTGCTGCGGAAATTTTGTTTTTGGTTAAAATCATACGTGAGAAGTCTTTCTTGACTTGCTTTGCCTTGGCATTTTTACTTATTTACAAATTATCTTATATTTACACAATATACAATATAAACAAAAACAGTATTTAGAAATGGCACAACTAGTAAGTAAAGCGTCCACGCGCACAATAGAAATGGGCCCTCCGCAGCGAGCTAGTCTATAAACGCACACTGATACAATTCGTTCGTAAATATTTGCACTAACACAAACAAACGCGCGTAGTCGTTCGATAGCCGGGGCGGAGCAGCGAGCGACACAGCCATCCCGTCTCAGTGCTAACGCACGACTGCCGCCCGCGCCCGCGCAGAGCACGTCTGTACCTCTATCTCAAAATTGGACATTTTCTTTGAAAATGTTGATTGATTTACAAAAGCTGTTTCATATATGTAGTACCTCTAACCATAATTTTTTTAGTGTAAAAAGATTTCCAAACATCAAAGCCTTTTAGAAGGAGTATTGAATATTAGCCAAAAATAGCGGTTTGGTAAATATTTTTTTAAGGCAAAAGTATTAGCCATACGAAAAAATCCTGTTTCAGAAATGTTGTACATGAATCTATAGCAAACATATATTTTTTTCAGAACTTCTAACCAAGCCGTTAATGAGAAATAGGCTTCATAAAGTGACCGTGTTACGGTACTAAACGAGAGTAAGGCCCTTAATGATCTCCTAAAACAGGGCTTCCTCTCTCCTACCTTTTGCTGTGCCCTACAGGGTCCATAATGATCTAAATTATATAGTTACCACCTAAGTACACATTATGGTAAAGCAATAAAGATATTGAGTATATTGAGTATTGAGTTAAAACTGTGGATGTATCAATAAAATATTCTGGCAACACTATGAACACTATGGTTAAGTGTCTATGATTTCTTTATCGTTCACTATGGTGTGTAACAATGGCGAACGCTCGTTAATATAAAAATGTAATTTGCTAGTTACTCTAATAAAGTTCTACATATATAAATATCTGTGTTCTCCTTCCAAGACCTAATAACAGGTTATGGGCCCAGTGCTCGAGACACAGAAATAGGGGTGGAAACTGCAGATGGAAAGAGATTGATTTTTCCTGTGGAGCCGGTATAAAAACGGCAGGTCGGCGGCGTGATCAGACAACGCACGGGAGTTGTGCCGGTTGTGTGATTGTTGCAAGCGGAGTCTGGAGGTGGTTGTACGGAGACGAGATTAGTATAGCATCAGGCTCGAGCAGGGTGCAAAAAATATTGACACGCGTTGAAGATGGATTCCACAGCATCACCAGCTATCAGGCTGGAAGGGCAGAAAAATTGGAGCGTCTGGAAATTCCAGGTTTCGGTCATACTGAGAGGGGCTGATTTATTCTCAGTAGTGAATGGCACGGAAAAGCAGGCCGACAATGTTAAGACTTGGGCGTCAAGAGATGCAAAGGCACAAACTATCATTGTGTCCAGTCTAAGTGAGGCATCCATGGTCCATGTACTGACATGTGAGACGGCGGAGGCAATGTGGAAAAAGCTTAATAACGTTTATGAAGCAAGTTCTGTAACAAGCACCTTGATGCTACAACAACGGTTCTTTCAATACAAATATGAAGATGGGGATTTGTCAACGCACTTATCAAAACTGCAAGAAATGGCTTGTCAACTGAAACAAGCTGGTGAGGAGGTATCAGAGAAGTTTCTTATCACTAAAGTGCTGATGTCGTTACCAGACAGTTATAGTCATTTTATCTCTGCATGGGAATCGGTGGAGAGTGATAAACAAAATTATGATGCATTGGTTGCTAGACTTCTTGTGGAGGAAGAGAGAATGAAGGCAAGAGATAAAAATGATAAAGTACAAAATGGAGAAAATTCAGCTTTTTATGCACATAAAAATAAGAAACAATTTACAAAGAGATGTTATAAGTGTGGGAAGGGTGGACATTATGCACAACAATGTAGAAGTGAGTCTGAGAAACGTAAATGTTTCGAGTGCAACAAGATAGGACACCTAAAACATGAATGTCCTAAGAATCAAAACAACAATAAAAATAGCGCGACAGAACATTATGAAAAATCATCAACAACAAAAAGGGGTCATGCATTTACGATAACAGCCATGAACATGAGTGACACTGACATTTCGGGTGAAAATAGTCAATCAGTCGGTCAAGAATGGTTGATTGACAGTGGTGCGAGTGAACACATGAGTAGTGAACGAGCTTTATTTACGAACTATCATTCAGTGTCAAACAGATTTGTTGTTGTGGGTGACGGTCGGCGTCTATGCGTACTTGGGGTTGGTGAAATTAAACTACAAGTATACGATGGGGATTGTTATGCTAAATCAACACTATATAATGTGCTACATGTGCCAGATATGCATATTAATTTATTTTCGGTACCTTGTATTACGAGAAGAGGTTATGAAGTCAAGATGATGTCTGAACAATGTATTATCTACAAAGATAATGAGCCATGTGCTATTGGGAATCTACAAGGGAAGTCATATTTACTAGATGTGTTGTATGAAGGACATGCTGCAGCTGTTTCAACATTATCAACTTGGCACGAAAGACTATGTCATCAAAATGTTGATTATGTCAAAAGGGTGCTAAACAGTAATAATATTCAGTATAAAAGTGTCGATTTCCAATGTGAATCATGTTTGCAAGGTAAATCACATAGGTTACCTTTTTCAAGAAAAGTGCAGCACACTACAAAAACATTAGAAATTGTGCACGCTGATGTATGCGGCCCAATGGAGATTGAGAGTGTTGGTGGTTCAAGATATTTTTTATTATTGAGGGATGACTATTCCAATTATCGAGTAGTATATTTTCTAAAGAAGAAAAAGGATACTGTTTATCATATAAAGCAGTTTGTCACTTGGGCAGAAACACAAACAGAAAATAAAGTGAAAATGATTCGTACTGACAATGGAGGGGAGTTTGTCAATAAAGATATGCAAGATTTTGTCAAAGAAAAGGGCATACAACACCAAACCACTATACTTTATACGCCCCAGCAGAACGGTAAGGCAGAGAGGGATATACGCACCATTGTAGAGGCAGCACGGTCCATGATAGGTACCAACTTATCAAAGGAGTTATGGGCTGAGGCTGTGAACACGGCAGTTTATGTTTTGAATAGGACAACCAAAAGTAATAAAGAAGGTCAGTCACCCTATGAAACTTTCAATAACCGTAAATTTGATGTTCTAACTCTGCATGGGATATTCGGACAGGAGGTGTATGTCCACATCCCAAAAGAAAAAAGATTGAAGTGGGATGTCAAGGGAGAGAAGGCAATATTTGTTGGTTATGATGACTCTAAAGGATACAGACTTTATTATAAAGACAAAAAGGAAGTACATACCAAGAGAGATATTATATTCTTAGATCAGAAGAGTAATAAAGAGCAGGAAATGGCTAATGTACAGGATATTGAGAATGTGATTTTACTGGACATGCCAAAGGAGAATGATGAACAGGACAGTGAGAGTGAAGACGAGTTTTATGAAACAAATACTGAAGATGTAGAGACAGGAGAAAATCAGGGTGAAGAAAGAGAGCAGGAAATCGGAAATGTTAATGAAGATTTAGAGACAGAACAAGTAAGAAGTAGAAGTGGAAGAATAATAAAAAAACCAAAATACTTGAGAGATTATAATTTGTATGCAGCAGAACCAAATAATTACAAAGAAGCAATGATGTCATCAGATGCTGAAAATTGGAAGGAAGCCATCAAAAGGGAACTTGATCAACTAAAAGAAACAAAAACATGGACAAAAGTAGATAAAATACCAGAAGGCAAAGAGGTGATAAGCTCAAAATGGGTCCTGAAAAGAAAAGAGGATAGTTATAAAGCAAGGTTAGTGGCAAGGGGTTTTGAACAAGATTATGTTGATAATGTGTATGCACCAGTAGCAAAACTTAATACAGTTCGCGTCAAACAACTTGGCCGCTCTGAAGTAGGCAACAAATCACTGCGCAGTAGTTTAATCATAGGAATAAAACCACAGCGCGCATGCGCGGCGTTCGGAAAGCCTAACTTCGGAGCGGTCAAGTTATTTGACGCGAACTGTACATTTCGTGTTTTTGTGTCAGTAGCTACTAAACTTGGGCTAGAGATTAAACAAATGGATGTATGTGGAGCTTTTTTAAATGCAAAACTTGATGAAGAGTTGTATTTAAGCTTACCTGAAGGAACTGAGTCTGTTGATTATGAGTATGTTAAACTTAATAAATCCATTTATGGTTTAAAAAAGTCTCCAAAATACTGGAATGATCATTTCAAATCTGTTATGCTATCTATGGGTTACAAACAGTCGAATAAGGATTGTTGTTTGTATTCAAAAATTAAAATACATATTTGCTATTGTATGTTGATGACATATTTTATTTTGGAAGTGATAAAGAAGAATTGTATGAGTTAAAGGATGTATGTTCTATGTTACTGGTTTGGTTTCCGCACCCAGTCCCTCAAATGGACCATTGTGCGTGGGCCATGGCGGCCGTTGTTGGTCATTTGGTTATTCCAACCAGCCCACCTCCCTCCAGAAGCTGACTAAGTCTCCTGGTTTATTAAGAACGTCTGTGTATGATTTGGGTGTCCCGAGGGTCTCTGATCGAATTTGGGTAACGCCTGTGCACTCAAAGAGCACATGCGCAACGGTTTCCTCAGCCTCCATGCAAGCCCTGCATAGAGGACTGTCCGTTATGCCTATAGTGTGGAAGTGTTTGTTCAGCGAGCAGTGTCCCGTGATGGTCCCCGTCACCAGGCGCAGACCTTTCCTGTCCAGTCGTAATAACCGACTGGTAAGCTTGCCATTCAAAAATGGCATGGCTTCCTTGGATTGCCTGCAGCCTGGTGACGACGACCACCATCTTTCTGCTTGTGTGTGGGTGTGCTCCTGTAGCCACCTGCGTAGTTGATTAAAGGGGATGGGCACGATAGGTTCCGGTCCACAAACTGACATACTGGATGCCCTTCTGGCCAGTTCGTCAGCTGCGTCGTTTCCCAGTGATCCACTGTGTCCTTTTATCCATTGAAGTGTCACCATGTTGCGGTTCTGTACGGTTACCCGCTCAAGCGCGTTGTGACATTCTAGTATTAGGTTCGATGTGATGCATTTTTTATCTAGGGATTGGAGGACTGAGGCGCTGTCAGAGAGTATGCGAATATGGGAGTCCGCAACTCTCCGGGCTGCTATGGCATTAGCCGCTTGTATTATGCCCACACACTCCGCTTGGTAGACCGTGTTGAGCATTCCCAGCGGTTTGGATATTTTTATGTTTAGGTCTTGTGAGAAGACTCCGACTCCAGTTCCGCAGTCGGTCTTTGAACCATCTGTGTAAACTCTTAGTTCCTTTGAACCTGAGTAGTCGCACTGCTCCTCCTTAAGCACTATGTTATAGTGCTTTTGAAAGCAGTATTTTTTGGGGGCTTTATCGCAGGGTGATGCCATCAATGGCTGCCGCTTGATCGCATCTTGTTGTAAACGTATGTGTTTGACCCTAGAGTCTTTGCTCAGGGTTCCTGATATATGGAGCCTAAAGGCAGCCAGGGTCGCCTCTTCTCGCACTATGAGGTGTAGTGGCGGCAGTCCAAGCATAGCTTGTAGGGCAGCAGTGGGTGTAGTTCTCATGCAGCTCGTGATTGCCACACATGCGAACCGCTGTAGCTTTTCAAGGTCTCTTTGAGCTGTGCTCAGGTCTGTTCTGGGCCACCAGACTACTGAGCCGTATGTAATGATTGGGCGAATGACTGTAGTGTATAGCCAGTGAGTGACCTTGGGGCTAATCCCCCAATTCTTGCCAAGCATTCGCTTGCATTGCCACAAAGATATACTGGCTTTCGTGGTGATGTAGCTGGTGTGTTTTGCCCAATTCAGCTGTTTGTCCAAACATATGCCCAGGTATTTGGTATCAGTTGATAGGCTTAGGGTTGTACCAAAGAAGCGTGGTAGTTGTAATGTCGTCATCTTCCTCTTTTTTGTGAAGAGAACCAGTTCGGTTTTTGTGGGGTTCACTGAAAGTTGGTGTTTACCACACCAGTTCTCTATTATTTTCAGGGCTTGGCGCATTAAGTTGCACAGGGTGTTTTCATGGGTTCCATTTATTATTATGGTTAAATCATCGGCATAGCCTACGGTGAAGTAACCTTTGTCATTGAGTTCTTTTATTAGGCTGTCTACGACCAGGTTCCATAGGAGCGGCGACAGGACGCCCCCTTGTGGGCAGCCCTTTGCCACGATGGCCCTTGTGGTGTTGTTTACTGTAACTTGCACTGCCCTCTGTTTGAGCATGTTGGTGATCCAACCGCTCAGGGACGGGTCTATGTTGTGTCTGTCTAGGGCCGTGTTGATACTATTGAAGGTGGTTTTGTCAAAGGCGCCCTCAATGTCAATGAAGGCAGCCAGTGCTGAGCATTTGTGGTCCACTGCGCATTCAATTTTGGATACCACGCTGTGCAGCGCGGATTCCGTTGATTTGCCCGTGGAGTACGCATGCTGTTGTTTGTGAAGTGGTTTTGCCCGAAGAGGCCCGTCTCGGATGTGTCGATCACAGAGCCTCTCTAGGGTTTTTAGTAGGAAGGATGTCAGGCTTATGGGTCTATATGCTTTGGGTTGTGTGTAGTCGGTTTTGCCCGGTTTTGGTATGAAGATGACTTTCACTTCACGCCAGGCTAGGGGTATGTATCTGAGTGCTATGCAGGCCCGATATATTTCTACCAGACATGGTGTAATGTAGTCAACCCCCCATTGTAGGAGGGCTGGGAGAATGCCATCTAGTTCTGCGGACTTATATGGCTGAAAGGTGTTGATAGCCCACTTTACTCGGTCTTCATTTACAAGGTTGTGGGCACTGGACCAGTCTTGTTCCGTTGGGGTCCAATCGGGCACAGCTTCCCAGGTCCTGTCCTCTAGGAGTTTGCAGCCTGGGAAGTGTGTCTCGAGAAGGACCTTGCTGGTTTCATGGTCCGTTAGTGTGTATGTGTTGTCGGGTTTTTTCAGCGCGCCAAGGGTTCGGTCCTGATCCGCTGATAGGATTTTCCTTACTCTTGCGGCTTCATTATTGGTTTCAATGGATTCACAGAATTTCCGCCATGCTGTCCTCCTGGCGGTTCTAATCTGCTTTTTGTATGTATATTGGGTCTCTTTGTATAGCTCCCAGTCTTCCGGAAGTCTGGTGTTTTTGGCTCTGTTGAATTGCTTTCGTAGTGTGTTTCTGAGTTTACCTAGCTCGGCGTTCCACCAGGGATTTCTCTCACTGTTGGTTCGTGGCGCCCTTAGTTTACAGCATGCGTGGTATGCTTCAGTTAGGTATTCTGTCAGCTTTGTTACAGTGTATTCTAGTTGTGCGGGTTCTCTTATGGCTATTTGTGACTGGTGCCTAGCTAGTAGGGCGGCTAGAAGGCGCTTGTACCCGGGCACATCGGTGCGCCGCGGATTTCGTCTCGGTGTGGGTTTCCTTGTGTTGGTGGTTAGTGTGAAGCGGATCCTTCTGTGGTCCGAGCAAGAAGGTTCATTCGACACGTGCCAGTTTGTGATAAGATTTGTCGCGTTTTCTGTAGCAAGGGTTAAGTCTATGATCGTTTGTCCTCGGACGGTGACCCAAGTGGGTTCCGAGCCTCGGTTGACGATGTTAAGGTTAGTAGAGAATAAGTAGGTGGATAATACCTCTCCTCTAGGGTTCGATGTCTCGCTGCCCCAGAGTGGGTGATGGGCGTTCGAGTCGGTGCAGATGATCAGGTCCAGGTTGGTGTGCTCGCAGTACTGTACCAGGTCGGCCATCTCTTTTGGCGGGCAGTCTGTGTCCTCGCCCGGCATATATACCGAGGCCAGTACAACATCTGGGAGCTCTCCTGCGGTCTGGAGCCTGATAGCTGTCAGGTCTCTGGAACAGAATTGTGTGAGTAGCGTGGTAGGGATATCTTTGGGTATATAGATACAGGATCTGGGTTTGTCTGTGCTGTGTGTGTTGAGGATTAGCTTACCTCCGATGTTACTTAGTCCGCATATCCTGTTATTCCTGATCCACGGCTCTTGGATCAGTGCTATTGTATGGGGGTTAACCTCCAGTGCCCTGCGTAGGCTAGCCGTGGCAGTCTGGCTATGTTGGAGGTTTGTTTGGATGACGTTGAGTGGTGATGATGATGAAGGGGGGGGGGTGGGGGTTAGTCGGTGGTGGATCCATCGGACAAACCCTCCGCTGCCTCCTCTCTGTATTTGCCGTCGTGTTGCTCACCCGGCGACGATGCAAGTAGTTGCTCGCTCCAGCCGGGAGATGCGGGTGGTATACTGGCTGCATCGTCAGCCATCGCCGCGCGGGCCATGACCTCCTCCAGTTGGGCAATGTCCGTGTCGTTCGTCTGTGTCAATGTCGGTGTCGTCGTCGTTAAAGGATGTATTATGTAAAACATTTAAAATGAAAGATATGGGAGTAATAAGTAAATATCTGGGAATAGAGGTTAATCAAAACATAGATAAGGGAATCACTATTATTTCTCAAAAAAGATACTTAGAAAGTGTGTTATTACAGTATAATATGTCTAATTGTAAAGCTTTATTACTACCAATTGATAAGAACTATAACTTTCATATTCTCAAGAGAGAAATGTCAGAGAGTACAACAATAGAAAATAAGTGTAGAAAGTTAGTTGGGAGCTTGATGTACGCTGCTATGGGGACGAGGCCAGATATTTGTGCAGTGGTTAACATATTAAGTAGGTATCAGAGCTGTGCTTCTGAACTTTTATACAAACTATTGTTGAATGTTTTAAGATATATAAAAGGTACACTTGATTCTATAGAGACTGCAATAATGATGTAATAGGCTATGTTGATAGTGACTGGGGTGGTTGTAATGATAGAAAGTCAACGTCAGGGTGTATTTTAAAAGTGTTCGGGAGTTCTGTAATTTGGTTTTCGAAAAAACAGCAGACTGTAGCTTTGTCTTCGACAGAGGCAGAGTACATTGCCTTATGCTCAGCTACAAGTGAAGCTTGCTGATTGAAAGACATTTTGAATACATTTGGCTTTGAAAAGAATATAATTTTATATGAGGACAACCAGTCAACTATCAAACTGGCTAGTATGGCCACTGGTAATTCAAGAGTGAAACATTTGGATATTAAACAAGCTTTTGTAAAAGAAAAATTAGAAAATAAAATTATTGAATTAAAATATGTAAATACCGGTGAGCAAGTTGCAGACATCCTAACAAAGGCATTAGGGGGAATATTATTTAAGAGACTTAGAGAGAAATTGTTTAAAGCTTAATTATTTTTGTATAACTGTTAAGGGTAAGTTTATATTAAGGGAAGGTTGTATGGAAAATATTTTGTTTTAGCGCCGTACTTAGCCTTAATATTTAATTTGTGTGTGGATCAAGGAGTCTTTCCGGATTTAATGAAATACAGTAAGGTAATACCACTTTTCAAATCGGGGGACAGTAAAGATGCCAATAATTATAGACCCGTATCCGTGTTACCGGTTTTCAGCAAGGTGTTTGAAAAGGTGATGCTGAACCAAATGCTCAATCATTTTAACACCAATAAAATATTACACGACCAACAGTATGGTTTCACCAAGGGACGTTGTACGACTGATGCCGGTGTCACCTTATTAAAACACATATTCACGGCGTGGGAAGAGTCCCAAGACGCCATAGGAATTTTTTGTGACCTCTCCAAGGCTTTTGATTGCGTCGACCACGAAACCTTACTCTTAAAACTTGAGCATTACGGACTTGGAAAACTTGCGCTCAGTTTAGTAAAATCTTATTTAAATGATAGACAACAGCAAGTTCAAATAAATGGTGTTAACTCACTCGGTTTAAAAGTAAAAATGGGTGTACCACAAGGCTCGATATTAGGTCCTTTCCTTTTTTTAGTATATATTAATGATCTACCCCATTTGTTAAAAACCCGACCACAAATGGTGTTATTTGCTGACGATACTTCCTTGATTTTTAAAATTAATAGACGTGCATCAAATCTTGACGACGTAAATAACGCCCTACTGCAGATCCAAAATTGGTTCACTGCTAATAATTTAGTATTAAATGGGAAAAAAACGAAGTGCATAAGATTTTCTTTACCAAATGTTAAAAGTAGTAATTGTGAGATAGTATTGAATCAAGAGAAACTAGAATTCGTCGATGAAACTGTTTTCCTGGGGATCACGCTCGACTCAAGGCTTCAATGGGGTCCTCATTTAACATCCCTTGCAGGACGGCTAAGTTCAGCAGCATATGCTGTGAGAAAAATCCGTCAATTTACTGATGTTGATACCGCGAGACTGGTCTATTTTAGTTACTTTCATAGTATTATGTCGTACGGTATTTTACTATGGGGACGGGCTGCAGACATCGAGTCTATTTTTATTCTGCAGAAAAGAGCTATCAGAGCCATATATAATCTCCGCAGGCGTGACTCTCTAAGGGAACTGTTTAAAGATATTAACATCATGACGGTACCTTGTCAATATATCTATGAAAATATCATGTACGTAAGGAAAAATCTACATCTTTTTAGTAAAAGAGGTGAAAGACACAATTATATCACTAGAAATAGGGACCAATTAGTTCAACCAGGTTTCAGGCTGGCTAAAGTAGACTCATCTTTCATGGGCTACTGTTTAAAATGTTATAATAAAATACCTACCCACATACTTCAACTAAATGAAAAGAAATTTAAATCTTGTATAAAACGCACACTATGCAGCCAAGCATATTATAAATTAGGGGATTACATCACTGATAAGAATGCTTGGCTAAATGCTGGTCCTGCTCCATAAGGACGCACAAATAAATTGATTATAGCATTGGAAAATACTGTTGGAGCTGCTGAAGATTTTAAAATACTATTATTGCATTATATAAATTCAATCTCCTAGTATTGTATAATTGCATAGCACATGTGTGAGTACTATGTACATACTATAAAGCTACCATTTACTGGGTACGTCTTTCATTGACTTGAATGTGCTCTGGCAGCTGAGAGTATGTCATGCTCACTCAAATGTCTCTCTGATGGTGGCGCGTGTGTTGGATCATTTAGCTCCCTTCAAAATGGTTGATCTGAATGGTGCTAATACATGCGTCATGTTCGTGAACGGGCGCCGTCAGTGGGGACTGGTCATCTCTTTGCTGCCATGGCTTATTTTAATTTAATTTAATATTTGAATTGCTTTTTTTTCTCGACTTATCATTATGGACGCTTTTAACGTTCTGCATCGTTCTCACATACATAATTTTTAACATGAATGATGTAATCAAGACTTTGTAAACATATTATTTTGATTTAAAAGAGTGTCCATGGAGTTTCTTGCCCGTTCTTCTCCATAGGTACCTACGCTTTGGAATGGGCAACTAGCTTCATTTTACTGACTGACCGACCCTTGACAATTCAAAAGTGCCTGTAATTGGTTTAATTGAAATAAATGCTTTGAGTTTTTGAGTTTTGAGTTTTTTGAGTTTGAATATTCTATTGAGGGGAGGTGTGAATGTATCAATAAAATATTCTGGCAACACTATGAACACTATGGTTAAGTGTCTATGATTTCTTTATCGTTCACTATGGTGTGTAACAATGGCGAACGCTCGTTAATATAAAAATGTAATCTGCTAGTTACTCTAATAAAGTTCTACATATATAAATATCTGTGTTCTCCTTCCAAGACCTAATAACAAAAACGTTTTAAGTATATGTGTGTGGTTAGCATTAAGGCTTTAGTTATTAGCCGCTATCTGAATTTATCATATTAGATATCATATTTGAAAATAATTGGACTGAACGTGTTTTAATTATAATATTATGATATTCAAATTTTGTTAAAGTACTATTAGATACGTTACGCTGGTAGATTATAGTTATTTCATTGTTTTGTTGAAGGTTAAATCATTTATAAAATATAATTTTTAAGCTAATTCGAATCATTAACTATGGGGTCTGAAAGACGTTCACGATCGCGTAAGCGTCACTTGTCGAAACATCGTCGCCGACGCTATTCGACTAGTACAAATACGGTTACTTCTTCATCAGCGTCTAGTAGTAAACGCTATAAGCAAAGTAAAAGATGTAAAGAACGATCTAGGCATTATAATGAGAAACGTTATCATAAACATTCAAAGAAAAGCAGAAAGTCCTATTACAGATCAAGTAGATCACATACGAAAACACCTCCTTTAGTGGAAAGGCCACAACAGTCAAATAGTGCCGGTTTCTCTTCAAATAATTTTTCAATTCCCACACAATCATTTATTTACACATATAAATGTTATTCCCGAATTCGATCCTAGCGATGGCTCTCAAAACGTTGAATCTTGGATACATAAAGTAAATGAATGCGCGACTAAATACTCTTGGAATGAGACGCAGATTTGTCATTACGCTTTAGCTAAATTGACGGGACTTGCTAAGCGATGGTATCAGGGACTCCCTTCCCTTCTCTTCAGCTGGGAACAATGGATAGAAAAACTGAAATCTGCGTTTCCTTCCACTGAGAATTATGGTGACCTCCTTCAACGAATGTTGCAAGTACTATCGGCCAAACTTAAGCATGCTCACTTAAGAAAATATTCCTGCGGAAGCGCAGCTAGTGACCGGCCCCGCCCCTTTCTTGTTCCGCCCAATTAGAGACAAGCAAGTGCAGTGTGTGCGTGCGGCAAAAAGTAACAACAATCGTCAAACGTCAATCAGTGCCAATTTGCATCTCGCTAATTGTTCACGCTTCCTGTTCTCATCGCAATTCTTAACGACGTGTTTTTATTCTATCGGAATGATTGCCTGCCCAACTGTGACCTCTGCTTTGTATACCGGACTCTGATCGTGGAACTATTTTTGACCCTTGCTCGCATTCTGGACTGTGTTTTGTGCCTACTGTGACCTCTGCTTTGTATACCGGACTGTGATCGTGGAACTGTTTTGACCCTTGCTCGTATCCTGGACTGTGTATAGATAGAGCTCTATAACCATGACAACCCGAAACCTCAACCAAGATGAAAGAAACGAGATTATTGTCTTACATAGACAAGGATTGAATATATCGCAAATTGCGTCGGAGTTGAATATGCAAGTAAGTTTTGTTTTTTTATATTTTGAGAGGGATAATACTTAAAAATAAATTAAGTGCATATAGTATTCATTTAATACTTTTACCTATATTTTCATTGTTTGAATTATTATACAAATCTCAAATTTGGCTAAATTATAGTTTAAATACAAACTGTAAATAATTTATACTTATTATATTTAGTCAAGAAAAAAAATCTGTGCTATATCTAAAACTCCTAACAAAACATTGCTAACATCACTTGTAATTCAATTCGTATATATCATATTTAATTATTATAATATCTTTTTTTTTTATAGGAAAATCCATGCTTTTTTTTTGTTACCGCATTTCATTTGTTGTTGTTATAATTGTAAGTTTTATTCTAACGCGAAATGGCATCGTCTACTATATTGTTGTAATATAAGTGTAAAAGATTTCAGACTACAAAAAGTGTTCAAGTCTCTTAATAATATTTAAAGTAAAGTCGCCGTTTGTTTGTATAGAAACTAAACCACGCAACGGATAATGATACGGCTTTTATTGTAATGAATACTATAGTAGAGAATTTCAAAGAATTGTTACACTCGTGCGAAGTCGGGACGGCTAGTTAATGATAAATATCAATAAAAAAACATAATATATAATAAAATTTTTGCAATAATAAAATAAAAATAACATTCAGATCAGACATTCAAAATATTTTATTCTCGATAAAATATGATATGATATGTAAATGCAGTCAAAAAGTTTGTTTTTCTTTTATTTAATGTCGGCGCGTTCAAAGACTATGTTCGGACCTGTTATGACCCGATAACAAATCTTGTAACACGTTCACACTTTAATTTCAAGTCGTCACTGCATTTTTTATTGTGTTGACGCACTTAAATGGTTGAAATAAAGCACAAATTGGCTTGGGAAACTTTAATGAACTCTATGCTGTAGTTAAAATTTTTTTTGTATCCCTAAAAATACTGATGAGTGATGTGAATGTTATTATAGGCACAGTTATAGGTGCCGACAAAATAACTTGGCCAAGATTGGACGTGGTGGGGGAAAGTTCGCGCAGCCACACTTAAATTAGAAAACGAATTCTGCGCATGTCAAATTTTGGCTAAGTTATTTGCCGGCAGCTATACCTAAAATAGGTATTTAAAAAAGTTAGAGATTATTTGTCATGAACTCAATACTTTGCATCCATTTGTCAGGTCCTTGTAGTGTATTATTGTTTTTCTTTTTATGTGACTATTCGATGCTAATTGTTATTTTATTTTTTACAGAGAACCACGGTGCGCCGCTGGGTGCGACGATATGAAGAAGGGCTATAAATCCCGAACAACTTGATAATATGATAGCCACATATCAAGAAAGCCCATTCACACCGACTCGTAGTTTCGCCCAAGAATTTGACGTTTCGATGCAAACGATACGAAACGAGTTGCATCGAGCTGGAGTGCATCACAGACGACCCGCAAAGAAAATTATTTTGACCGAGGAGCAAAAAGCTGCTCGCGTGCGATTCGCTCGGGACTACAGGGACTTCGATTTTTCTTACGCCATATTTTCCGATGAAAAGAGCTTTAAGTCTAGCCAACAGGGTCGTTCGGAATTTATGGCGTATAGATAACACAAGATACGAACCTCGAAATGTGATCCCAAATGTAGAATCGGGAAGAGTTGTTGTGAATATGTGGGGCTGGATGAGTGCTGCTGGGCCAGGCGAGCTTGCTTTTATACCGGGGAGGGCAAATGGCCACACGTATAGAGATGTGCTGAACGATATTATGTTACCAACAGTGCGCACGGTGTATCCATAAATGGAAGTTCCGGAATTTTATTTTTTCCAAGATAATTGCCCGATACACCGTGCGCGGGTTGTTCAGGAGTGGTTGCTAGAGCAACCACAAATTAAAACTGTGCCATGGCCTTCCCGATCGCCAGACTTAAACCCCATTGAAAATTTATGGGGTTTAATGGTCCAGAAATGGGATAATCGGGCAGAAAGGACGAAACAAGCACTCGTCACCCACTGCGAACAAAGGAGATTGCCCGTTTTGTAAAGGAAGCTCGGTCCCAGTGGAAAATTGTTGTGCCCTGAAGATTTTTACGACACGGATGTCAATCAGTCATTACCTCTCTGTTTGCTTCTCGCGAAATAAAATAAAAAACAAGTTTTTTTTTGCCAAAGTTTATTGTGGAAATACAATTATAAGTGCAACTTACAAGTAACAATATTTTCCAGTGTTTATGTGCTGTGTTAAATATAATATACTCTAAAAACGTTTCATCGATCCCTAAAAATATTTAAAGTACCTGACACCCAAAGGAAAATAAACAGTGTTTTGTTCGTAAACGGGAAACAGTCTGTGACCAAACTTTTAGTGTGTGCGCACCTTTACACCGATACTGTGCTCAGCCTATGGTGTCTATTCGTTCCATACACTCCGTGAAAACCGCCATAAACGTGTTTCTCAAAACAGCGCCATCTGTTGTCTTATTGGTGTACTACTTAGCCTGATCGATAACATAAATTGAAAACAAGTTTACCATGGCTAAGTGCGGTGGCTGTGGCAAGTTTCTGTCGTCGATAGAGGCTGCAAACTGCTACAAATGTAGGTCTTGGTACCATCGAGCGTGCGTGGGTATACAGCATACCGGCCCTTTAACGACCCCCTGGCACTGTCCGGAGTGCAACAAAAACCTGGTGAGAGACAACCAGGCTGAAACGCCGGTAAGGGCGCGTACACCAGCGCCAGCTGGACATGAGGAAAGCCTTGTTAACCTGATGGACACCAGCCCCATAAACAGCACAGCCCTAGATACCACACAGGAGCTCAACCTGGACATCCTCAGGGCAGAGCTAGACCTTTTTAGGGAGGAATTTTTGAAGACGGTTCGGAGTGAATTTCAGCTGCTCCGAGACGATCTATCCGAGCTAAGATCATCTCTAAACGCAACTAACGATAGGATGAGTAATCTGGAGGAGAGAGTAGCTGTGTTAGAAACTAAACACAAGCAGCCCCAAGCATCGTCGGAGGTAAACGATTTAATATCGCAACTGCGGAGTGATATTAATGATCGAGACCAGGAGCTGCTCGCAAACGATATTCAGATCTCTAACATACCTGAGACCAGTGGTGAAAACCCAATTCACACGGCGATATTAGTTGCGTCTAAGATTGGCGTCAAGATCAAAGCGCGCGACATAGTGAGCGCCGAACGTGTCGGTGGTAGACGCATCAACGCGACGCAAGCGACGGCGCCTGTGGAGACCCGCCCCCGCTTCCTCGTCGTGCGCCTCGCGCGCCGCGACTTGCGTGACGAGTTTCTGGAGGGTGCACGGGTGCGTCGCGGCATTACTACTGCGGACCTGGATTTGCCGGGCCCTGCGACGCGCTTTTACGTGAACGAGCGCCTTACGAAGGTGAATCGGGAGTTGTTTCGGAGCGCTCGTGAGGCCGGGAGTCGCCTCGGTTGGCAATTTGTATGGGCAAAACGAGGCCGTATTCTCGCCCGGTATAAGCCCGGAGACTCTACTTGCCAGATCCGCTGCGAGGCTGACTTACAGCGCATTTTCGGGCCGGCACTCGGTAACGGTGGCAACAGCGCATAATACCTTGCAGTTTGTTTGTTTTTGTTTTGTTAAACCGATTATTTATCTAGTTTGTATAGTTTTTGTAAACTGTTTGTTTGTCATACTTTCTTGTATTGCCATGCGGATGATTCGTAAAGTAAGTTTTTTTGTAGTACGTGTCAGCATTTCAATAATATTAACTTTATGTTGCTACTATCTGCTATTTATATTAGTAGGTGTGTGTCTCGCGGCAGTCGCGGCGCGCCTCACTCAATTATACGTAAACCAGTTTTATAACACTACACATATGTATCTACACCTATTTATTACCAAACTACTATTTAAATTTACAAAACCATCATTTACATACCGCAGCTTGCCTTTGTTTCATTTTCATTTAATTATATTTATTATTTACATATTCACAATTGGACTAAAACTAATGATGCTATTTGGAATTGGAATTGAAACTACTGAATGTGCACTGATATTGTTAAATGACGGAATTATTTTATATTACTATAATGATGACTAAAGGAGAAAAGTTTCTTAAAGTTGGTCTTCTTAATGCTGGTTCATTGGGTACAGGTCATGATAACTTGATTGGTGCACTAGACAGGCATTGTTTTGACGTTATGGCCATTATCGAAACTTGGTTGCGACCGGGCGAAGAGGGGCGCGCGCCGGTGGTGCCGGGCTACCGTCTGCGTCACACGCCGCGGCCAGCGAGTGTGCGCTCGGGTCGTGGTGGGGGCGTCGGTTTTTATCTGCGGCGGGGACTGAGCGCGCGAACTTGGACTAGCGCAGTCGATCCCAGGTTCGAATCGGTCGAACAAATGTGGCTAACGCTTTCAATGAACGGCAAAAAAATTGCTATAGGTACTGCGTACCGGCCACCATGGCTTGACCTTGTCCTTTTCCTGGACGCCATAACGGATACGCTAAGCTCACTGGGTAATTGTGACCATTTCATATTGCTAGGTGATTTTAATGAGAATTTGCTGGACACAGGCTGCACAAAAACTAAAAAAATTAATGAATTTCTGAATAGCCTCAGTCTTACTCAATTAATTGCCTCTCCTACACACTTCACAGTCACCAGTGAAACTCTCATCGATCTCCTGTGCACCGACCTAAGAGCAAGATACACGTCAGTGGAGTCTTTTGGATCACTTAATGGTCATTCTATCATAGTTGGGGAATTTCACATAAAACGTGACAAGTTTAAGCCATACGTGGTCAAATTTAGGCCGCTTAAAAATGTTTGCATGGATAGCTTTAATATGGACTTGTTGCTTTTATGTCTTGAAAGCATTTCCTCGCTTGACAATGTAAATGACATGGTGCATGTATTTAACTCCAGCATAATTTCACTGTTCGATGTTCACGCGCCAATCAAAACATGTACTGTCAAGGAAAAGTCTTATCCGTGGATAACTGATACGATTAAATTTATGATGCGTTTACGGGACGATGCGTTAACTTGTTCCAGGAAAATGAAGTCAGATTCTAAAAAAGAATACTACAAAGAGTTAAAGTCCCTTGTGTTAAGTTCTTTGTACAACGAAAAAGTTGCGTTTTTCAAGCATAATATAAATAATCAAATAATGAACCCTAAACTATTATGGAAAAATCTTAAATCCACATTATCACCCTATAAACCTAGACAAGACCTTCCGTCGCATTTTACAGATCCAAACTTAATTAATAATACTTTTTTGATAGTTCCCGGCAACCCCGTTGCAAGGACGACACTTATAACTTATTTTGAGAACCATAGGCATGGTGAAGCAATTTTCACAATCAATCCTGTGGAACAGAAAGACATCTCTCGTATTATATCCAACCTTAAAAGTAACGCCGAAGGTTATGATAATATTACCCTTGAGATGTTAAACATGGTTCTGCCATATGCACTAAATACTGTAACTGACATTATAAACTGCTCAATAGTGACGTCAACGTTCCCTGACCAATGGAAAATTGCTTCAGTTAGGCCCTTACCAAAAAATGACAATCCAATTGAAGTAAAAGACCTTCGCCCTATTAGCATTTTGCCGTGTCTGTCTAAAGTGTTAGAGAAAGTCGTCAGCCACCAGTTAACTAATTTTCTGGAACAAACTAACGTGTTGCCGGACTTACAGTCTAGTTTCAGAAAACAGCGCAGTACTGCCACTGCTTTACTGGATGTAACTGATAATCTTCTATCAGCCCAAGATAAGGGAATGTGTTCTTTGCTGATCTTGTTAGATTTTTCCCGGGCATTTGACGCAATAAATATTTCGTTATTACTATCGAAGCTCAATTATTACGGATTTGACCCCAGCGCTACGCAATGGTTCCGCAGCTACCTTAGTGATAGAAAGCAACTTGTGGATCTGCGTTTGGGTGACGGCACTGCTCTTACATCGACTATTGCTTCCATTAAGAGAGGGGTTCCGCAGGGATCTATATTAGGCCCAATTATATTTATTTTATACTGTGCAGATATAATTAACTGCCTCCAGAGATGCAAGTACCATATATACGCTGATGACGTCCAACTATACATATCTTTTAGTCCGGAGGAATACGACAGTGCCATTAAAGATCTAAACGAAGACCTTCGTAGAATCGCTGCCTGGTCTGAAGAGAATTGCCTGTCGCTAAACCCAACCAAAACGAAGTACATGGTATTTGGCACAAGGCAGCAACTAGCTAAATTACCCGCAACGTTTCACCTGGAGCTAATGGGCGAACCAATTGACAGAGTCTATGAGGCGCGGAATCTTGGTCTTATAATGGACAAAGACCTTCGTTTCGAAAAACATGTAGCCGAGTCGGTAAGAAACTGTTTTTACCGCCTGAAAGTTTTGTACAAAGTTAGGCCGTACTTGTCCGAAACACTACGGGAGCAGCTAGTTCAAACCCTGGTTTTGTCTAGGCTAAACTACGCTGATACAGTATACGGCCCGCGCCTACTGGCTCGCACAGATCGGCTCATTAAAAGGGTTCAAAACGCGTGTGCTCGGTTTTGTTATAATATTCCTCCTAGAAGTACCGTGACTCCGTTTTTAAATAAACATTTCACATTAAAAATGAAATCGAGACGCAAACTGCACTTGGCCTGCCTTCTGTTTGGTGTAGTTAAATACCAGAAGCCGGACTACCTGTACGAAAAGTTAAGTTGGATAGCCAGTAGACGTGAATGTGGGAGAAGGCAATGCTCGCAACAACTCTCGACCCAGTCGCATAGTACAGCCGCTTTTAGAGGTAGCTTTCGTTACGCGGCTTCCAAAATATGGAATAACCTACCACCACCGATTAGAGAAATCAACACCATAGACGTTTTTAGACGACGCTTACGGCAGTACCTCATAGAAGCGCAAAGGAAGCTAGATATGGTCACACTAAATGTCTCAATTATATGAGGTATGAGTACCTACCCAGTTGAGTATGTGTCAGTGTTTCTGTCGGTGAATGTTGCACGGAAATGTAAATAACTTGTTATAATACTATACAGTTTCATTGCTGGGAACTGCTCTTGCTTATGCTGGCGCTCGGCTCAGTTGGCTTGCTGGTGCCCCTGTATCCTCGGTCCGTGGTTGTGGTTGCGTTATTCGTGACGCGGCAGCGCCGCTGCGCCCCATTCGCAGTTGTGAGACCTGTAAAATGCAAGACAAACAAATTAAATAAACGTTATACCTTTAAACTTATGCATCGCTGAATCATGTTTGCTTGTCAACGTAGGTACCTAATGTTGCCTGGCCTACTTGATCACGAATGAGACGTGCGATGTCGGGATGGCGTCATTTCACCCATCCTTCACCAAGAGCTGGCAGTGGGCGAACCTGTGTGCAGTTTGTGGTTTGACATCCATGAGGCTGTAGAAATAGACGGGAAATTAAAAGTGGGTAGTTTTCACATTAAACAAGAATTCATTATTTATTCATTATACAAATATTTCTATTATCGACTAGCGCTTACCTTTTTCATCCTTATATTTTTCGTTTATTTTGTGCATGTTTTGTTACTCCCATTTCCACTTCCGCCAAAAATGTTTTACCTGACTTATTTATAGACGTTATTTAGTTAATAATCCCAATGCAAACAACAGCTAAGACACGATCAAAACACACACAAGTTGCAAACTGACCGAAAATAGTCCGCCGCGCTCGGCTGCTTGCAGCGTATTGTGCGATGACATTACAGTGCACGGATTAATAAATTATTATTATGACAATGTGTTTTTTTTTTTTTTTTTAATCTTTATTTTTTTTTTATATATTTTAGGGGTTTTTGTCCATTAAGGATATGTCAACCCCATCATACCTTATAACAAAGTAAATTCACTTATCTACAAGGAGAAAAACAAAAACTTATATTATAGTAATACTAAAAAGGTGCGGCTCACTGCTGAACGACTAATACTAAACTACATAATTTTTTAGCTGCATGTGATTTAGGGTTTGCTAAAATGCTTTGAATCAAACCTACATCCAGCCTATTAAACTTTAATTCGTTCAGCAGCAAGTCACGTTCATCTTTATTCCGGACACACTCCATCAACAAATGCTGAACATCTTCGATTTTATTACAAATTAAACAATTTGGAGAATCAGACTTTTTCATTAAGAAAGCAAACTTTGCTGATGGATAGTGTCCGGATCTAAGTCTAAGGGCTATTTTAACATATTTTCTACTTAAGTTAATGCCATCAAACCAAGGGACTCGAGGAAGCTCACCCTGTATGGACTTATACCATATGCCTTTATCTATAGATTTACTATCAAATAATTGTTTCCAATCATCAAAACATATCGATTTAAATCTGGGTACTAATTCCCAATGATCCGGTAAGTAGTTAATTACCCTGCCCTGTACTGCCGCCGACTTAGCTATACGGTCAGCTTCCTCGTTCCCTTTCAGACCAATATGTGCTGGAACCCATTGCAACTTGAAGTCTATACCTCTTTCATTAATAATAATAATAGCTTTTAGAATTTCATAGGCTATCGTTGCACCTCTGCGACCAGAGACGCAACGAGCCACATGTTGCAAGGCACTCTTGCTATCTGAAAAAATAACAATTTTATTCAAGTTAAGATTCATTCCGTAAGATAAGGCCTGATATATTGCAATAAGTTCCAGCGTCATTATTGATACATCACAACCGATTTTAAATCCTACTTTATGTTGTAAGGCACTGTCATAGAATCCACCTCCTAGACCCAGATTACTTTTAGACCCATCAGTAAATATTCTGTGCCAGCCATTATAGCTCTCGTTTAATTCAGCGATGACATTATTCACTAATATATTAGGATTATAACAAGTTTTAGAACATTTAATACTCTCAAGATTTACACAAATTATATTTCCAATATCAATTCCTGTAACCCATACGTCTAAATCAAACATATTAAGAATACGAACAGAATTAACATTAAATTGGCAAACATCCCTATAAGTTTTCACAAGCAAAGGTTTTCTCTTGTTTTCCCAATACCTTACATTACAAAGAGCACTTAGTTCCGAAATATTACTAGCAGTTACATTATTGGCCCACGAAATTAATTTCAAACTATATTTATATGCCAAGTATTGCCTTCTCAAGTATAACGGTATTATATTTAACTCGCTTTCCATTACGTGAATCGGTGAGCTCTTAATGAATCCCCCTATTAACCTTAAGGCCTGGTTTTGTAATTTATCTAACTTCAGAGTATGTGTTTTCGCACTACAATCATAAATAAAACAACCATAATCCATTCGACTTCTAATTAACGCGATATACAGTCTGCGCATGTGAGTTGTATGCATTCCAAAGGAGCTACCAACGAGCACTTTTAATATATTTAAAAGTTTTGAGCATTTTTCAATTATTTCATTTATGTGTTTGCCCCAACGAAGACTTCTATCCAACCACATACCCAAGTATTTAATACATTCCGAGAAACCCAAATTACATCCATATATCTTTAATGTGGGTAATATTCTTCTACGACCCCTACTAAAAACACAGTACTTTGATTTATTAGGAGATAATTCTAAACCCAGTTCACCTAACAACGTAACTATGGAATCAAGAGCACTTTGCATATAACTTTCACATTTATAGATATCCTTGTCTCTAATATACAGTACATAATCGTCTGCATATTGCGACAAGACTACATTAAGTGGCAATTGGCCTATGCGATAAGTTATTAAATTAAAAATTAAAGGAGATAGAGGATCTCCCTGAGCTAAGCCTCTATTGGTCCATCTGGTAAGTATTGAGTCACTATTATTACTTAACTTAATTTTTAAACGTCTTTCACTTAAAAATGACCATAAGTAATTACAAAACTTTGATCCTACTTCAAGTTGGTCCAACATGTTTATGGCTACATCAACAGACACATTATTATAGGCATTTTCAATGTCCAGGAAAGATGCTAGAGTTGGAATGTTCTTAGAGAATCCTATTTGTACATATGTAACCAAACGAGTAATTGCGTCCAAACAGGAGTGAGATTTCCTGAAACCAACAGTATGACATGAAAGAATACTTTTCTTTTCTGTGAACCACTCCAAACGTTTAAACAACATTAGACAATGTGTTGAAACATGGAAGTCAGGCATCGTATAAAACAGGTTTTTGTTCTGACTCGTTTCGTAGAATTTCTTTATTTGCGAAGGTCTAAGTATCACGCGGCAATCACACTTATTTATATATCAGTATTTTTTTGTTTATTTTTGCAATGTTACTCAATATCACACTATTTATACATATTCGTTTATTCGTTACTGTTTTATCTGACAAAAAAATATTTATTTTGTTTTATTTAAGTAAGTATGCATACACACGTCATGTTGCAGTATGAAACTGATTTACATCCGTCACCTCACACACTAGGTCCGGTTGAAAACCAGCGTCAGGCACTAGTTGTCTGGCATTTTTGCTGAACTGGGACCTTTTTAGCGCAGCCGTGAGGCACACTTTCCGGGTTTCTTTTTTATTATCTTTTTTAATTGTTATTATTTTTTTATTGTTTTTTTTTTCTTGTTTGTTTTTATCTGATGTATGTATCTGGGTGTTTTGTGTGTCTTTTGGTCTGTGCTAAATAAATATATTTCTTTCTTTCTTTCTTTCTTTCTTTCTTTCTTTTTATTTTACATAATAGTAAAAACATTGTATTTTCATAATCATAAACAATTTTTAATTTATTCACCCTGGTTCAAGAGATATAATTGTTTTTCTGTTGTAAAAATCTAGGTTATAATTCGAAATTGACATTGACATTTCCTCCTTATTCTATTTAGGTTAAGTATTTCTACTACCTATCTACTACACATCACTATGGGGATGGTATTATGTGTCTATTACTTTATGTAGGTACGTATAATAACTAAGTAAATATGGAATTCAAAACTCAACCACAGAGAGCAGTCTCAGTCTGTGACATTACTGACATGCACCAGTAAATGTTGCCAGATCAATTTTTATAATTTATTAATAAATCGACTTCAGTTTTTTTTCCGATTAATCGATATAAACAACTTTGTTAATAAGGCGTTTTCTAAATACATATGGCTATTATGTTTATGTCTATTGCTTTTGTGAACATCTATTATTCATCAATGTAGGCCTGTTATGAATTTATGTGACCTATTCTTGTCAAGGTTCCATCGCTTTTACGCGCATCGACTATAAGCAGTGTATATCCAATAGTTTTCGTCATCAAAAATACTTCTCATATTTGGCCTACACCTATCTTAGTTCATTTCAGATGTACAATAATACGTATGCTTAAGGATAGGGATAACATTATTCTACCTCATAGTCGTGAAAACAAAACGCTAACACAGTAGCGTTGAAGTTGTCAAATGTTGAGATATAAATCTAAATGTTGAGAACTGCCAATAGGTTATATTGTATATATAAAAATAATTGTTATTTTTTATTGTTTAACCATCGTTTTATTTTGATATCGATTACTCAATTGATTAACAGACGTCATTTTCATTAGTTATTTAATTCTTTGATACCTGGCAACATTTTTTTTTGTATACCAATCAAACGGATGTCGACGTTTAACTATTAATTAACTTTAACTTTATTCCCAGGGTGAAAGAAATTGTATAAAAAATACCCTGTACACAAAAAAAAAAAAAAATATTTTTAGGTTATTATTCCAATCAGGCACACGATACCACAAAAGGGACCTGCTCCGTGGCAATCTCCTTTGGGATTCATTAAGGGGTTCAAATTTGTGCGAAGTTCTTGCTAGGTCGATGCGTAGCCGGTTTAATGCTGTTATAGATGCGGGAGGGGCAGCGACCAAATATTAATTTGTCGCTGTGGTGTGCTCCAAGCAAAATAATGACGTCATAAAAATGTGTCTCTTAAAAGCGCCGCCTTATGTTAATATGCCTTTTGTTTCACAATTCTTGAGAGTTTTAAATTTTTTCATGGGAATCACTTTAAAATATATATTTTGTGTTTTTGTTTTTTACATTATAATTTTTCCAATTTTTATTATTATATATCCTTTCAGATATAAGATAGACACCTTCCTATAATTCATCCGTCCTTACTAATATTATAAATGCGAAAGTCTGTCTGTTACGCTTTCACGGCCAAACCGCTGGTCTGATTGGAATGAAATTTGGTATGGAGATAGTTTAAAGCCTGGGGATAAATATAGGCTATTAAAACCCGCAACTTCGTCCGCGATAACTAACCTTCACGCATACGAAGTTGCGGGCAAAAGCTAGTTAATATATATATTTTTAAGGAAGAATTTATAATTTAAGTTGTTCCGATAGTAGAAGTTGTTGTATTTGAGCACTACAATCAGCCTTTTTATTTTCGTGACGGTAAAAAAAAAACATTCAGTAGGTATTTAAAGTAGAAATATGAAAAAAAAACAATGTGAAAACGATGTAAAAATAAACATTTGGGACATTGTATTGTATATGACGGCATATTGTCTAGCAGCTGCGAGAGACGACGACTAGGTGGCGCTAGTGGAACGTGCACCGGACGCATCATAGACAAATCATTCACTCTATCGATCATTTGGCTTAAAGGACTTGGTATCCAATCCAGTAAAATATTGTAACGTTTCCCCCCCACTAGCGAGCAGCCTTTATAAGGAGCTGCGCGGTTGAGTCTGTACGCACCGCTAGCGCCGGCACTACGCAGCGGGAAAAAAGGGAAGCTCAAAAGTTCAAGAAAGCTGCGAGTGCCGACGCTGGCGCCACTAGCGCGGCTACAACAAAAAAGGAATTTACAGCCTGCGCCATCAAATTACTGATGGACCTGATAAGGGCCATACAGCAGGGACAAGATGTGGAGACGGTCATCCTTGACGGTCTAGCCACGCTATTGACACTCTATCATGGATAGACCGTTAAGGGTGATCCATTGGAACGCCCGCGGCCTAAGGGATAAGGTCGCTCCCCTCCGCCACCTCCTTCGGGAACAAAACATCGACGTGGCGCTAATAAGCGAGACGCTCCTGGGACCTGAGGACAAGATTAGGTTCCCGGGATATCTCGCTTATAGGAAGGACGAACGGTCGGCTCAGTCAACGTATCGTGGTCTGGCGGTACTAGTGAGGCGAAGGGTCGTCCATCAAGAATTCCCCTTGCCGTCGCTCAGCACGTTTTACGCGCTGGGTGTGCAACTACACGTTGCCGGCGAGGACATTAACATGTATGCGTGCTACAAGCCGCCCGCGGCTCGCTTGGACTTTACCGAGCTGCGGGCCCTGCTTGGTAGCACCTCACGCGCCACCATCCTTGCCGGCGACTTGAATTGCAAGCACCCGGCGTGGAACTCGTGCAACACGAATACCGAGGGGAGACGACTCTTCGCGGACGCGGAAGCCTTCGGCTATACGGTGTCCGGCCCAGAGACGCCCACACACTACCCGGACGCCAGGCAGTACATGCCGGACGTGCTGGACATCGTAGTCCACCGAGGGCTACACCGTCAGATCACGCAGCAAGTGATAGACGACGAGTTACAATCGGACCACCAGCCTGTACTCGTCGTCTTATCGGGAACGCCGGCCCGACTGAAGCCCGTAGCGCCACGTCGACTTACGGACTGGACAAAGTTCGCAGAGGAAGTAGAGACCACCACGCCGACTCGGCCCATCGTCACCTCCGCGGACGTAGACGAGATAGCGGACAACGTCACTGTTTGCATACAGAGCGCCTTACAGACGGCGACGAGCACGCAGCCGCAGGGGAGAGGGCTATTGCCGCCCCTGCCGGCGCGCATAAATGCGATGATCGCCGAGAAGAGGCGCCTTCGCAAACAGTGGCAACAGCTTAGATGTCCGACGCTGAAGACACAGCTCAACCGTCTCGCGGAGAAGGTAAAGGCCGAGCTCCAGGCGCATACCGCCGAGGGCTGGGAGGAAAGAATCGACGCCACGACGGACAGTTGGCCGTCGTTACACAAGCTGTGCGGCCAACTCACGAGTACCCCAGCCCCGGTGCGTCCGCTGCTCAACAGCGACGGGGCGCTTAAGTATGCAGCAGAGGACCGGGCGGAGGTCTTCGCCGAACACCTGGAGCGTCAGTTCCGCCCCAACCCGACCGGCGACACCGAACATGTCGCAGCAGTCGAGAAACACCTAGGAGACTACTTCGGCACGCCGATAGCTCCCGATGAAGACGCCATATTTTTCTCGCCGGGCGCAGTCAGACGCGCCATCCTTAAGACGAAGCCCAGGAAGGCCCCCGGTGCTGACGGTATCACCAACACAGTGCTGCGCCACCTGCCGTACCGTATGGTAGCGGCGCTGGCGCGCCTGTTTACGGCGATACTGCGCACGGGGGCCTTTCCCGCTTCGTGGAAGGAGGGGCGCGTCATCATGTTGCCCAAGGCGGGGAAAAACATCCTGAAGCCGGAGAGCTATCGGCCGATCACGCTGCTGTCGACCGTCTCCAAGGTGTTCGAAGCACTCCTGCTGCGACATCTCCAACCCCACATAGCGCCGCGCCCGGAGCAGTTTGGGTTCCGGGCGGAACATAGCACGACGCTCCAGCTGTCGAGGGTACTGCACCACCTCGCAGCCGCAGCCAACAAGAAGGAATACTCGGTGGCAGTATTCCTCGACATGGAGAAGGCCTTCGACCGTGTGTGGCACGACGGCCTCGTTTACAAGATGGCCACATCCGGCGCGCCCCGTCGCGTTGTAAAAGTGGTCTCTACTTTCCTCTCAAACAGGACTTTCAGGGTGGTGGTCGACGGGGCGCTCTCCAGCGCCCGCCCGGTGCTCGCGGGTGTACCGCAGGGCAGTTGCGTGTCGCCGGCGTGTTACTCACGTTACACCGACGACATCCCCACCACTCCGGACGCAATGCTCGCGCTGTACGCAGATGACGCCGCGTACATTACTACATCGCTCAATGCGAAGTACGCGGCCGTCAAGATGCAGCGCGCGCTCGACATGCTTCCCGAGTGGCTGTCCAAGTGGCGGCTGTCGGTGAACGTGGGTAAGACGCAGGCGATGGTCTCCGGGTCCGCGCTCCTCCCACCACCCTTGAAGCTGCAAGGAGCCGACATCGCGTGGTCGCCCCGGGTCAAGTACCTGGGGGTCACCATCGATCGTCGGCTCACGATGGGGCCACACGTCCGCTCGGTCGCCGCACGGGGTAGGGTTGCCCGCAACCTGCTCAAACCAGTGCTCTCGTCCCGCATTCCGGCGCGCGTCAAGTTGGGTGTGTACAAGTTGTACGTGCGCCCAATCTTGACGTACGCCGCCCCGGCATGGTTCGCCCTCACGAGCGAGCCGAGCCGAAAGCTACTCCGCGCGCAGCAAAGTCTGGCGCTGCGGACCATAGTAGGCGCGCCTCGTTTCGTGAGGAACGATATCATTCACCGGGACCTCGGGATTGAGAGCCTGGATGAGTTTGTGCGGCGCCTCGCGAAGGGAATGTTCGCGCGTGCCGACGCATCAGCCTGGCCCCATGTCCAGGACATTGCGCCCTGGCACGCGCGCCCCCCCGACGCGAGACCCTTGCCCCGCGACCTGGTAGCGGACGACGACCCCATCGCACCGGACTGACGCCTCAAGTGAGCCGCACCCAGGTTACACGCGGCTCACTTGAATCAATTGAACTCCACACTGTACATACATTTCGTTGCGTAGCGTGTGCTAGGTTAATATAGGCACGTTACGCAGCGAGCGCAGCCATTCATCACTACACATTCGCCTAAACTCACACGTGACCGCGCAGTGCGGGCTGCGGGCGCGTAGACACTGGGCGGTGTTACACAATACAATACCGCTCACACACACACGACTGCCTCTTAGCCCGGACCGTGACCGGCTAGCTCTGGAAGCGGGGCGGGCGGGGGCAAAACACCTAACTCTGTAGGAGCGTCGAGTCGGCACCTCCGTCGCTGGTCGTCCTCCGCCGGGCCTCCCCCAGGTAACTGGGGGTCTCACCTGGCGGGGACAGACCGCCGAGGTGTCGTGAAGAAAGCGGCGCTGTATGAATCAGCGTCGCGGCGCGCCTACAGAGAAACAACAAGCAACTATTCACATGGACGCACGTAATTAATTTACGTGCGGCCAATAATCTATTAGGCCATTGAGCGCCGACCTAAGGAGGGGCCCGTATTTACGGGCCACCGTATGGCTTTTCGCGGCCGGGGGGCTCAGCCCCGGTACCGCTCGCCACGCCCCCTTACGGGGGCGTAGCGACCTCTTTACTGACGGTCTGTACGCATTTCCAATGGATGCGTCTTGGTGCACGGACCACTGTCTCTCGACAGTCAGTACTGCCCGATTATTGGATGTGGAACGCTGTCTCTGACAACTAGTACTGTCCTTATTGCGGTGGGTGCATGGACCACTGTCCCTGACAGTCAGTACTGCCCTATGTGACCGCCCTCAATGTCATTATTAGTTATTTAATAATGAATTAATTTAATTTCTGTATTTTAAAGATTTAAGATAACTCATTGTTCGATTGAAATAAATTTATGTATTAGTTTTACTTCTGATGTCTTGGCATAATCCGACATATATATTCTGTTAAATATAGTCGAATAGATGACCGCAACTATTTATTTTTTTAGCAATCTAGTATTATTTAAATGCCATTAATGTAATAACAAAAGTAATAATTAGAATCGAAGTTCGACCCGAGTATTGAACCTAGGACCCCACACTTAGCAATCGGTCTTGCGACCACTAGACCAACGGGGTAGGAAATAAATAATAATATTTTTTTGCCAGTCACGACATCATAAGTCTCCTGGTCCTGGTTAGTGTGTAATGTAAGCTCGTATGATCAATACTCTACACCTGTAGTAAGTAGGTAAATATACATATTACTGGGAGGTAACTTAATCAGTAATGTGGCTTCTTATTTTTAGCGCGATGATAGCAATCCAAATGCACCCGACCCAGAACCCGGCCACATACTTGGCGCCACCACTAGAGCCCGCCAGTTCCTGAAACGTGCAGCTGACGACACGCAGGACACGATATACAGCGTCCCACCGGTGCGGTGCTACCGTTGCCTCGACATTGGGAATGTCAAGGCACGGTGCAACTCTGTAGACCGCAGCGAGCAGTGCTATCGCTGCGGTCAGACCGGCCACAAGGCGGCCCAGTGCTCCGCGGCGCCAAACTGCAGCCTCTGTACAGCTGCAGGGAGGCCCGCTGGGCACAGAGCGGGCGGAAAGGCCTGTGGTGCGCCCGCCCAGAAAGGGAAGAGAGGGGGTGCCAAGGCTGCCGGGGGCTCTTTACCCCCCCCTCAGCCTGGTTGCCCTTCGGCCGACTCCCGGCCTAGGAATGGTGCGGAGGGAATGGATTGCGCATAATGGCGCTCTACCATTTCCTCCAGGGCAATATCAACCACTCTGCCAGAGCTCAGGATCTCTTGCTCCAGAGCATGGCAGAGTGGTCGATTCACGTGGCTGTGGTCGCCGAACCGTACTTTGTCCCCCCCAGGGATAACTGGGTGGGAGACCTGGACGGTTTGGTGGCCATCATTGGCGGGGCTCTCGCCGGTCCGTCCCGAGGTCACGGCTGGTTAGCCGCCCTCGCGGACGGCATTGGCACGGTTGGCGCGTATTTCTCGCCCAACAAGAGTCTCGCCGACTTCGAGAGGTTCCTTGTCGAGTTGGGTGCCGTCGTGAATCGACTCTACCCTCGCCCGGTGCTGTTGCTGGGGGATCTCAACGCTAAGTCAGCGGCGTGGGGATCTCCTGTGACTGATGCTAGGGGCGAGGTGCTGGAGGAGTGGGCGATCGCGACTGGCCTGACCGTCCTAAATCGGGGCTCGGTGCACACGTGCGTGCGGCAGCGGGGCGGGTCTATAGTGGACGTCTCGTTCGCTAGCCCCGCTGTCGCGAGCCGTGTCCACGACTGGCGTGTCGCCGTGGGGGTGGAGACGTTGTCGGATCACTGATACATCAGTTTCGACGTCTCCGCCCAGACTGTCGGCGGCCGCAGTCTGCCGGCCCCGCGAACGGACGGTCCGCGCTGGGCACGTAAGCGCATCGACAGGGAGCTCCTCGAGGAGGCTGCTATTGTCCAGGCCTGGATCCGAGAGTCGGCAACGAGCGGACCCGTCCACGTCGAGCAGGAGGCGCTGTGGTTCCGCGGGGCGATGACGCAAATTTGTGACGCGTCAATGCCCCGAGTCCACGTACAGTCAGCAAGGCGCCAGGTGTACTGGTGGACCGCCGAGATCGCGCAGTTGCGCGTCACGTGCGTGGCGGTTAGGCGCCAGTACACCCGATACCGGAGGAGACGTCGTCGGGTCCCTGACGAAGAAGCCGCGCTGTATGAGGTGTACCGCGCGGCGAAGGAGACTCTGTGGCTGGCCATCGGCGACGCGAAGACGCGAGCCAGGGAGGAGATGTTGGAGACTCTAGACGGGGATCCGTGGGGGCGGCCTTATCGCGCGGTTCGAGGGAAACTTCGGGCCGCGGCGCCCCCACTTACGGAGAGTCTCCAACCCGAGCTGCTGGAGGAGGTGGTAGCAGCCCTCTTCCCGGCAAGAGCGGAACACACTCCGCCGCCGATGGCTTTGCCCACAGCCGCAGAGTCTAGAAAAGAGAACGCCATCAGCGTCCCAGAGGTGACACAGGCAGAGATGGGGGCAGCCGTGAAGCGGCTCCGGGCCAAGAACGTGGCTCCGGGGCCCGACGGGATCCACGGCTGCGTGTTAGCCCTCGCTCTGAAGGAGCTTGAGCCCCAACTGAGAGGACTCTACACAGCGTGTCTTGAGCGGGGCCAGTTTCCCACTTTGTGGAAATCTGGTCGTCTGGTCCTGCTCAGGAAGCCGGGGCGCCCTGCGGATTCGCCGTCTGCATACCGGCCCATAGTGCTGCTTGACGAGGTGGGTAAGCTGTTTGAGCGGATAATCGCAGCCCGCCTCGTCGGCCACTTGTGCAGAGAGGGGCCGGACTTGGACGACAGCCAGTTCGGCTTTCGGCACACGCTCCACCATTCACGCTGTGTCGCGGGTGAGAGTCCTGGCGGAGGAAGCAGTGTCTCGGGGCGGGGTGATGTTGGCAGTGTCCTTGGACATATCCAACGCCTTCAACACCCTGCCCTGGAGTTGTATTCGGGAATCACTGCAGTATCATCGGGTGCCTCCCTACCTCCGCCACATCGTTGGGGCTTATCTGTCGGAGAGGTGTGTCACCTACATGGGACGTGATGGCGAAAACCAGCACCGCATGTCGTGCGGTGTTCCACAGGGCTCGGTCGTAGGCCCGCTCCTGTGGAACATCGGGTACGACTGGGTGCTGAGAGGCGAGCTCCAACCGGGCGTGGACCTGACGTGTTATGCTGATGACACGCTGGTCACTGCCCGGGGGAGCTCGTACAGGGAGGCAGCGTTGCTGGCGACGGCTGCGGTCTCACAAGTGGTGGGCCGCATACGTTGCCTGGGACTGGAAGTGGCCCTCAACAAGTCGGAGGCCATGGTGTTTCATGGCCCCCGGCGGGCGCCGCCACCCGGCTCACACATCGTGGTCGGGGGGGCCCGGATCGCTGTCGAGTCTACCATGAAGTACCTGGGATTGGTGCTCGACAGCCGGTGGGATTTCGGCCCTCACTTCCGGCGGCTGGCGCCTAAGCTGTTGGGCACCGCTGGGGCTCTGTCAACGCTGCTTCCCAATCTGGGGGGCCCGAGCGCCGCCTGTAGGCGGCTCTACATGGGGGTCGTGCGATCGATGGCCCTGTATGGGGCCCCGATCTGGGCGACTGACCTGACGGCCGGTAGCATCGCAGTACTGCGAAAGCCGCAGAGGGCGATGGCCGTCAGAGTCGCCCGGGGCTATCGCACGATCTCCTACGAGGCGGCCTGCGTACTGGCTGGATCCCCGCCCTGGGACCTAGAGGCGAAAGTACTCGCGTCGCTGTATCGGTGGCGCGAGGAAGCGCGGGCGCGAGGCGAGTGGCTGATGCAGCGCCATATGGAGCTGCGTCGGTCACAGCTTCGCGAGGTCCTGGTGGCGGAATGGCGGGACAGGCTTTCCCGCCCTACCGCCGGCCTCGTCACTATCGAGGCGGTCCGGCCGGTACTCGAGCGCTGGCTCGGGAGGAGGCACGGCTCCCTGTCGTTTCGGGTGACGCAGGTGCTCTCGGGGCATGGTTGCTTCGGGAAGTACCTGTGTCGCATAAACAGGGAGCCGGACGCCCGGTGTCACCACTGCGTCGACTGCCGGGAGGACACTGCGTGGCATACGCTGGAAGAGTGTGCCGCTTGAGAGGAGCCGCGCCGTGCCCTCATCTCAGAAGTAGGCAGTGACCTGTCGCTGCCGGCCGTGGTCGAGTCGATGGTCGGCAGCGAAGAGTCCTGGGACGCGGTGGTTTCCTTCTGCGAAACAGTCGTCTCGCAGAAGGAGGCTGCGGAAAGGGAGAGGGAGATCTCGTCCACTCACCCGGCCCGCAGCAGGCGCACCGGGCGTCGGCGGAGGGCAGACAATGCCCTCTTCCAGCCCCCCTAAATGGGTCCAGGGGCGACGGACTCGGGGACGTCCGTCGCCCCCCACACACTAGGACCCGAGGTGGTGGCGCGTAGTGTTCCACGCGCGCCCCTGATAGACGTCACGGGGGGAGTCAAACACCTCACTCCCCCCCCTGACCCGAGGAGGCCCGCAATTGCGGGGGCACCAGCCGGGGGTTGCGGAAGGATCGTACGTTCCCGCGACCCCCGGCGTAGGTGTGAGACGGAACACCGGGGTGGTTTTTAGTCAGTAAGAGTCTGACAGACCCCGCCGCCCGCCCCAGGGCGGTGGACATCCATGAGGATTTTCCACCCCGGAAACAAAAAAAAAAAAAAAAAGGTGGCCGGCTCCTCCCGCGGGCGCGGGCAGTCACGTGCCGCGTGTTCCCCTCCGCATCGGGCGCAAGCGAGCGGTCGGTGGCACTGGTGCGAACTGTGCCGGAACTTTTGGCACCGGTGGCACTGGGCGGGCCCACGCTTGCCCCGCCAAGCCTCTATCCGGACACCTCGCATGTACATAAACACGCTGGTGTCGTAGATAGCCCGGACGTCGGGCGTCTTCTTTAATACGGCGTGAAACACACAGCCGGGTCTTCCTTGCGCGCCCTTAATGTGGCGCACGTACTCCGGCTGGTATCCCAACGCCCGGAGTTCCTCGTCGATCTCCTGGGGGTCCGTGTCCGGTGGCAGCCCCCTGATGGCGATCTTCAAGTTTCTTTCCGCTGGTAGTGAGTAGGCGAACCACGAAACACCACTCTCCTTCTCCAGGCCAGTCAAGTACCGCTGGACCAGCCGGTACTCGTCCTCGGTGTCCGGGGTGAAACGTACCCCGGTCCCGTAGGGTCGAGCGTTAGGCGGCCGGCCCAACTTGGCGGCGATGGCCCGGAAATGGGCGGCCCAGTTGGGCAGCCTCTCCACCACCAGCGGAGGGTATCTGAGCTTCTTCCCCGGCTTCTGTTTCGTCGTCGACGTAGAGGCGCCGGGGGCGGCAGCAGGGGGTGCGGTGTCCGTAGTGGGGGCAGGGGGTAAATTTGAAAAACTCACCTCTTGTGCTTCTCCTTGTGTGGGCGACTGCGGCGGCGGCGGCGGCGGCGTGCGCCGTGCCGCGTCGGCCAAGGTGGGCGAAGTAGGCGCGGCCCGACCCCGCGGCGCGCGTTCGCGCTGTGGCCGCGGCGGGTCGAGGCAGTACCGCTTCGCCTCTTCCTCGGCGGCGGTCTCACCCGAGCTCCTCCGGCGCCGCTGGGGTCTGGGCTCGAGCGCAAACTTGAACCCGAAACCGGGCGGCGGCGGTATGGGTGACACTGGTGGCGCCGGTGTGCGGGGCGCGGAGGCTGCTCCTCCCTCAGTGGGCCACCGCCCGGATCGCGGGGACGTATCTCGCGACACGTCATCGCGACCGGACGCGGCCGAGCTCACCGATGCCAGCGACATGCTCGACCCCACGCGTGAGGAGCATGCCGACAGCATGGCGGGTGAGTCGAAGGCGGATAGGGAGCCACTTGAGTTCCTTGCGAAGGTGAGAAACATGGTCATACTTTCGAAGACCGAAAACAAAGCGAATGCACAGGTTTTGCAAGCGCTCAAGCTTGTTTAATAGCTCCTCAGTAGCATCCAGGTAGCAGGCGTCGGCATAATCTATAATCGGCTGAATAAGTGTTTGTGCCAAAGAAATTTTAGTCTTCAAGGGCAGAAGACTCTGAAGGCATTTCAGCGAATGAAAGGAGAAATGTACCTTTCGGCTGACTTCATTGACCTGAGGACGCCACGAAAGGTTGGAGTCAATAACTACACCCAGATCTTTGGCGGTTTCAGTATAGTCAATGCGAACACCATCGAGATATAAGGGCATCAGAGATGTAACATCAGCTGCATTTTGAACGAATCTGCTGCCTATGACCATGGCCTGGGATTTAGTTGGGTTAATTTGCAAACCAAATGACTTAGCCCATTCGCTGATGCAAGCCAGGTCATGATTCATTGCAGCAATTGTAGAACCCGCGTTAGCTACAGTAAAATGTCGATAAAGCTGCAAGTCATCTGCGTAGAGATGAAAACTAGAGGAGATTACTCTTGTAACAAAGTTTATGAAAATTGAAAAAAGAAGAGGAGAGAGAACGCTACCCTGAGGAACACCCTCAGTGAGGCTACACCAGTCAGAGAAGGACTCCGCCAGGCGAACACACTGAGAGCGCCCCCGAAGATAAGAACTGAACCAGGCTAAAGTGGAAGAAGAGAAATTGATAGATTTGAGGAAACCTAGTAAAATGTCGAAATCCACTGAGTTGAAGGCGCTACTGAAGTCAAGCAGTACAAGAACAGTAAGCGACTTATTCTCCATAGCCCAGCGAATGTCGTCAGTCACCTTCAAAAGCGCGGTTACAGTACTGTGACCCGAGCGAAAACCGGATTGAAAAGGGGATTTTATCGAGTTTGACGCCAAGAAAAATGATAATTGTCTATGGACTATGTGCTCAAAAACTTTAGAGAGAAATGGGAGAATAGAAATAGGTCTAAAGTGGGTTAATAAAGTAGGATTGTTAGTTTTAGGTAAAGGTATTATGTGAGCTTGTTTCCAAACTGACGGAAAGGAGCAAGAGGAAAATGAGTGGTTGAAGATGTGAGTGAGAACAGGAAGTAATGAGGAAAGGATAAGAGTTATCATTCTTGAACACAACTTATCATTACCGACTGCTGAAGAAGTAATCGCAAGTATAGACTTCTTAACGTCATCCTCAGTAACATCCTTAAGCATAAAGTGAGAATATTGTGGTAACGGCAAACTAGCAATACTCTCTAGTGTCGCAGCCTTGACAGACGGATCAAGAGAAAAGGGAAGGAGAGAGAAATGCTTATTCAGATCATTGAGGTTCACATCCTTACACTGGTTGGCAGGTGACTTGCCTATGCCTACAGATTTGAGAAATTTCCATACATCGGAAGAACTGCGGTTATTGAGTTGGTCGTGGAAATAGCGTCTCTTAGCATCCTGACACAGATGACTGCAGCGATTACGTAAAGATTTGTAATAAGAGAGATTCAGCTCTGAAGGTCTGCGCTTATATCTGCTCTTAGCTTTATCCCTGCGAGCCATAAGCTCTTTAATTTTTTGCGTTATCCATGGTGCAGGGTTATGTCTAACTTTGACACGTCAAATAGGGGCATGCTGATCATATAAGTCAAGGATGGTTGCGTTAAAACATTTCACCTTATCGTCAATGTCATCGATCTCAACCAGAGGGGTCCAGTCGAGATCGCCAGCATCGCGCCGCAAAGCTTCCAGATCTATGCCCTTGTAGTTACGGAGATATAAAAGCTGGGACTTACGCTTAGGAACACGGATACGATACGAAAGGTAAATGAGATCGTGGTAAGAAAAAGTAGCCGTAAGTTGACCATGGTAAGAAACATTACTAGGAGAGGAGACAATCATAAGATCTAGAAACGATGGTGAACAATTAGGAAAATAGTGAGTTGCAGAGAGAGGCAAAACTTGAAGATTAAAAGAAGGCAAGAGTGAAAGGAGTTTAAGGGAGCGAGTGTCATTTTTAATCAAGCAGGTATTAAAATCACCCATTAAAATAACGTGCTCATACATGGGGCAAAGATCACTGAGTGTGGAGTCGAGAGAATTGAAGTAGTCAATGTGAAGATTAGGACTGTAGAGTACTGCAAGCAAAACTTTAGTGTGATGAACAGTAATTTCAAGAAACAAGTATTCAGCCGACTCAGAATACCGTGAAGGAGACGAACTGACCACCTTGTAGGGTAAGTCAGCACGCAGGTAGATAGCAACACCTCCTCCACCTTTGCCGGTCCTATCGTTGCGGATCAAGACGAAGCCAGGGAGTGAGTACTGAGCAGAGACGAGTGATGGCTTCAAAAAAGATTCCGATATTAAGAGCGCATCCAGATGAGCACTGCTAAAGGATGGAAGGTCAGAATAGTGACAAGGAACACTCTGAGCATTTATGTGAGCTATATGTAGATTCTTAGGGTCATTGGAGAAAAGAGAAGAGATTTTATCATGTAAAGTAAGTGGTATGGAAGAGTCACTGTCCGCACTAACAAAACTAGTACAAGAAGAGCACGAGAAGAAGCTGTCGTTAAAATCAGCTACATCATCTATGAGCAAAAGTAACTAAATTATAGTATAAATATAAAAATATTATAAATACCTAAAATACAATAGTAATATTTAAAATAAAGTAAATACTAAAAACACTACTAATTAAATATTTTCCTTTGAGAACAACCTCCCCCACTCGCTGGTATATTGGCAGGAATTTTACAATAGTAAATAACAAATATACATAACTATGAAGAGTAATAGAAATAGAAACAAAAAGAAACAAACGATAACATCGAACTGTACGTAGAATGGAACGCGACGCAGTGACAGCTGGATACGAGCAGTGACATGACACTGACATCTGTCTACATCCGTCACATTGTCAAAAGTTCTAACGTTCTAAGACCGTAAAATAAACTTAATGTACATACCGGCAATAATAAAAATAAAAAGTAAAATGATAAGCGGTGATACAAATAAAAATTACTAATTTAACTACCGGCCAAAGACGATTGTGACTATGCAAAGCGGCCATGTTGAGAAGTAGTGAACTAAATGGAGTGACAAAAACAATAGCAACTTGAACGAATGTGCTACTTGCGCAGACGCGTCTTTCTCGCCCTCTTAGCAGGAGTAGCCAAAGTTGCGATACTAGGAGTTCCACGATCTTCAGATTGCGCAGAATCCTCGGTGTCGACTGAACAAGACGGGAATTTGGTTATTAGATCGTGAAGTTCGCCTGCCGTTTCGATCTTCCGGCGAGATTTGTCCGGGCAAATAATAATAATCTTGCCTTCCATGGACCAGCAATTTGGCATACCGAAATGCTTACGAGCGGCTGCAAACACACGATGCCGAATTTGTGTCAAGAACTCGGAGATGGTGATCCCGGTACCCTTAAGAGCTTTCTTGCTATCCCATACAAGTTGTCGGTGCTCCATTTTGAAGAATCGTACTAGTATGGGTCAGGCCTTCTGCTGTGAGAATCCAAGTCTATGACAAACATGGATAATATTCTTGTCATTACATACCTCAGTCAATTTAATTTGGTTGGATATAATGTTGTGGACTATATCAAGTAACTTTTCATTATCCTTCTCCGGAACACCATGGAACAGCAAGACCTTTCTTCGCATGATGGTTTCATGCCTATCAAACCCAGCAGCTAGCAGCTCAATTTGGATTTTTAACTTGGAGAGTGCTTGACAGACAAACAGCTTAAACTCGTAGAACTCACGTGCAATGGCTTCAAGGTCTGGTGAGGCTGATGTGGTACCAGTGGTAGCCTGCTGCAATTTGGCTTCATATTCCTGCATTCGGGAGCCAAACAACTGCTCGAGGTCCTCCAAGCTGGCAGCTAGTTTAGTGTCCATGTTCAGTGTGTAGTGAAAGTGAACCAGGTACAAGTGCTACAGACTTGATAACAATATACAGCGGATGTGGGGGGGTCTAATATAAAATGAACTGATTTATTTCATTAATAAACAGTATATAAACTATTTAAAAAAAAATATTTATCAAGAGCACACAAAGATATATGTTACTCCTATGTCTACCCACAAAGGAAAAAAACTTATATAATTATGAGTAAAACTTTACAAACTATAATCAATATAGACAGTACAGAAACTGCACAAACAATTAGCTGTTCTCCTGATGAGCTAAATCGATTAATAAAACGAAATCCCGCTGATATTTCCATCGTTACACAAAACATACGAACCATTTACTCCAACCATAACGACCTGCTACTCAACCTACATAGTTTAAAAACAGATATAGACCTAATAACACTAACTGAATGCAGACTCGACACCTCTAAACCCATACCCCAAATACACAACTATCTATCCTACCAAACCGCCAATCACATAAACAAGGCCGATGGAGTGGTTGTCTATGTTAAAAACATTCATAAGAACTCAGTAGAGGAAGTAAAACTGACACATGCATCCTGCCTTCAAATTAACTTTCACCATGAGCTAACTGTCTTGGCTATCTACCGGTCCCCTTCGAAACCAAAAGCCGACGAATTTATAAATTCTTTAAATAATCACTTAACCACTATTGCGTCGAGGAAAAATATTATAGTCACAGGAGATATAAATATAAATTTGATTTATAACAAGGCTAAACACTCTTACGATCGTTCAAACAGATTAACCTATCTCAACATGCTAGCGATGCACGGCCTACTTCCGGGTCATTCACTACCTACCAGAGGTAAAAACTGCTTAGAGCACTTCATGGTAAAGCTTGACCCCACAATTACTACTGCCACTATAGCGATATTAAACACAACCATAACAGATCATTCCATGATCTTCTTAAAACTGTCAAACAAAAAACATATAAGTAAAATCGCTAAAACTAAAACCATGATTAACTTTGATAAAGCATTAGAAAACCTAGGTGAAAGTGACTTACATCTTCTGTTAAACTTTACCGACCCAAATACAATTAGTGACCGATTAATACACATAATACAAACATGCCTTAAAAATAACACCATTACGAAAGTAATACCACAAAAATGTAGATTAATAAAACCTTGGATGACGGTCGGTTTATTGCGCTGCATACGTAACCGCAATGACATGCAACTTAAGTTAAAGCTTGAGCCTCATAATGAAATATTAAAGATCATCTTCAAAAGATACAGAAACCACTGTAACTGTATTATTAAAAAGCTAAAACGGAAACACGATCGAGATCAATTATCTAAAGCGTATAATAATCCCAAAAAAATATGGGAAACTATAAACAAAATTACCCATCGAAAGCCAAGCCCTAATACGGATTTATTAGAGATAAAGGCTACTCCTAAAGAGTCAGCCGACACCGTAAATAAATACTTTTCCAACATAGGCAAAATTCTTGCGAACGAGATAATCGCCAATACTACCACAGGGCATGGCCAAAGCTATATTTATGACTCACCTAATGTTCTACCTCTCTCATCGTTTGCACTTTTAAACACTGATCTGGATGAAGTACACCGCGTTTTAATGTCTCTGAAATCAGATAGTGCCCCGGGCTGGGATGGCATTTCAGTCAACTTCCTAAAGATGGCTCATGCTCTTGTCGTCCCAATTATAACCCACTTAGCGAACCAATGCTTTGAGCACGCTACCTACCCGAACGCCTTAAAACTAGTTTTTATAACACCAGTGCACAAGAGTGGAGACAGAACTGATCCGTCGAACTATAGGCCGATATTTGTACTGCCATATATTTCTAAAATAATGGAAAGATTAATAAATTCACATCTCTTATCTTACCTAAACAAGAACAACCTTCTATCGCCTTCGCAGTACGGTTTCAGACAAAAAATGTCTACGGAGGACGCAGTATTGGCGCTTGCCTCCGCCGTAACCAGTCAAGGACAGCGGAGGCAAGTGCCTTGCTGTCTTCCTAGATCTTCAAAAGGCTTTCGACACAGTCTCTGTCTCCACACTGCTGGACAGGCTTGAATCAATTGGTGTAAGAGGTATTCCCCTCGCCTTGCTCAAAGACTATCTAAGCGAGAGGAAACCGCGCGCCTGTATGAGTGGCGCGCGGAGGCACTACGCCGGGGGGAAACTCCGGTTCCGCGGCAAATAGCGGCGGAGCGGACGGACCTCCGGCGCGAGCTCATGGTGGCATGGAAAGAGCGACTTTCGCAACCCAGCGCAGGGCACGCCACGATAGTGGCGATAAGACCCCTCTGTGAGGAGTGGCTTGAGAGACGTCACGGCGTCCTCACCTACCGCCTGACGCAGGTCCTCACCGGACACGGATGTTTCGGGAGGTTCCTGCACATCATCAGGCGGGAGGAGACGCCCGGGTGTCACCATTGCGAGGATCGCCCAGAGGACACGGTGGAGCATACGGTGGAGGTCTGCCTCGCTTGGGCGGAGCACCGCCGTGTCCTCGTAGAGGCGATCGGCAACGGCGGCGACCTCTCGCGTCCGGCCCTGGTTCAAGCCATGGTCCGGGGCGAGAGGGAGTGGGAGGCGGTCACCTCCTTCTGCGAAGCAGTCATGCTAGCGAAGGAGGTGGCGGGACGGCTCAGGGAGAGAGCCGCACGCCTCAGCCGCCGCGGGAGACGCTACGGGCGTCGGGAGCCGCGTGACGACTCCCGGCCACCGTAGGCGCGGGCCTGCGGACGGAGAGTAATGGGTAGCTCTCCGTCCGATCAGGACCAGGCCCGTGCCGGACGGCGCGTATGTGCCTGCGTAGTAATAACGTTTATAAAGATTTCAAGCTCAATTTTTTTAAATATTTTGATACCTCTAATTATGACTTAAACAATGAATTTGACTTACCCATTATTAATAAGAAGATTCCAGGACTGTTTAAGGACGAAATGGGTGGCAAAGTTATCAAAGAATTCGTAGGACTGCGCTCAAAGCTTTATTGTATTAAAACCTTAAACAAAACAATTAAAAAAGCTAAAGGTATAAAAAAATGTGTAACGAAAAATTTAAATATTATGTTTGATTATAAAAATGTTTTATACAATTGTAATGTCATTCGCAAAAAAAATTTATAGTTTAGGTCAATAAAACATGAAATATTCAGTCAGAACGTAAATAAAATAGCACTTTCAAGCAATGATGATAAACGGTTGCTATCATTTGATAAAGTATCTACTTTAGCTTGGGGTAATGCAAATATATTTATGTAATGCATTACCATAATTTTAAATGTAATTAGGAACCTACAGTAGTTACATTTCTATGATGTATTTTATTGATTATAAAACTTGTAACGTATTAAATGGAAAATTATAGACGGTATAATCTTACATCCTACCTACTATTATAAAAATTATGTGAGGGTGGATGGATAGATGTTTGTTTATCTTTTAATATGAATTGTAATATTGTTGTGTAATGTATTTAATTGAAATAGTAACGACTGAAGTTACTTTTGAACCCGGCATTATTATGTATGTAATTCTAAAATGTAGGTATTCTTGGTGTCCCTTAGAATTTATTAAGTACAAAATTCGTTTTAGTAAAATGTCTACATAAGAATTAGAATAGGATTTACCTATATATATTTAGGTCTTATATAAGTTTACTTATATTGGTATGTAAGCTACTAACAATAATATACTTAAATAAATAATTGTTTATGTTCATAAATCTGTTTCATTTCCATTCCTGATGACAAAGCGCATTGCGCTGACTGGATTGTGTAATATAACACTGATCAGGTGCACGCGCACGTCGCTTCATGTCGCGCACATCAGGTTGAACTTGTTGAAACATGACAATGATTCACAGCGTAAGCTTTATGGAGTTTGCATTTCATAATAATGGATAATGACATACATCACAAGACAGACAGCCGGACCGGTCGCATCTCGTCGAATAAAAACGAAATAAATTGTAAGTATTGTACAAGCGTATAAGTACTTATACAATTATTTCCTTATCCTGTTAGATATAATTATAATCAATAATTTGTAACTTTGTTTGTTTCAGATCATCAATAATGTGTGACTCTCCCGATTTTATCTTCTCCCAATACGGTCAAGGTTTTCCCACTCCAAGTTTAAGTTGGCATGTTCTAGAGCAACAAAGACCTGAACCAACCATCAGAAAGTCTCGAGCAAGACGGGAGGTTCTAAAACGGAAAGCATCTAACATCATCGTCCTTTATGTCAATCATACGTCATAAACAACGAAAAGAAAAAAGGTTTACGACTGATCCAGATACAGGTGTTGGACATCAGTGAGCGACAAGAACCAAGTGTTACAAGTTCAAGTGATGATGAGGAGGTGATAGTGTTAAGTGCGCAATATGTAGTTAGTGAACCGGTGCACTATGTTATGGAAGAGACACAATCATTGATAAATACAATTTAAAAGAAACTTTGTGGTGACGATTGTTATTAGTAAGTAAGTATCTACCTAGTTTGGAACTTATTGCGTTAGTTTGTAGACTGCTTTGCTGGTCTAGTGGTTGCAAGCGTGACTACTGAGCACGGGGTTCTGAGTTCGATTCCCGGTCGGGCATGGTTATTGGGTTTTTCCAATTATTACACGAAAGTCGAACATAACTGAGGGCCTTTAGTGTATCAATATTAATGGATTTTAGTTAATGTATGTATAAGTTTTGAATGTATAAGTTTAATGTTGAAACAGATATTATGTAGAAATAAATAATTAGTTTAATATTGGTATTATGAATGTGGGCCTATTTTCTTAGAAAATAAAAATATAAAAATAAGTAAAGATAACCGTGAAATGAAACATTAAATTCGCTAGTAGAATGGAACGTAAGATGAGTGAATGAGAGGTGAGAGTGAGGGAATGGAATGAAAAAAAATTAAGATGGAAGACGTTAGACGACGACGTTGTGAAGATGATGGTTAATAATATTTGTGTGTAATAACGAGCCGAAAAATAAACGAAGATATCCAAAAAAAGTGTTTCTCTGGTCAAGCCCAACTCCTACAATTGGGGACTCGTCCGGGATTGACTAGAAACATTTGGCTGCAGGAGATCGCTGGCGTGTGCCACGCGGTACGCGACACGAAAGAAACGAAGAAAGACGAACGACGAAGTAGCTGGATAATAAGCGGCAGGGTAGCTGCTACTATTCGCTGCAAACGAAGATTTCTACAAGAAGATGCCTGTGGATAAGGAGATGAGGGGTGTTGATACCGGAATACCTACCGGCACCGGTTCGGCGGTGACGGCGACGGCGGGGGCGTCGGCCATGACGTCGCTGGACGCTACGTACGGCATAAGCAAATTCAGTGGCGAGGACAAAACCTATTCTTCGTCAAAATGGGCTGCCGACATCGAGGATAATGCTGAAATATTTGGTTGGACCACCCAGCAGAAGCTTATCATCGCTCGACGGTCGTTCGTGGGTACAGCGGAATTGTGGCTTAAATCAGAGAAAACGTTTAAGTCATACGATGATTTGAAGACAGCTGTTCTCAAAGAGTTTCCCAGACGCGCTAAATTCAAAAGAAAAGCATGAATTCATGGCAAGCCGCAAGAAAAGGAAAGACGAGACTGTGTATCAGTATATGCTCTTTATGAAAGAGTTGGGTAAAAGGGCAAAATTTCCCGATTACATTGCAATACAATACATAATAGACGGCATATCTGATTACGAAAGCAATAAGGCGATAGTATACGGAATCACATCATACAGCGTGCTGAAAGAAAAACTCTCAAAATACGAGACAATGAAATCAAAGATGAAAAGAGGCAACGAGAGGAAGCATAGTGAGGCCAGTGCAAGTAAACAAAGCGGTGACAGTAAGCAGAAAACAGGCGAAAAGCGGTCAGCTGAAAAAGCCTTACGAATCTATCCCACTAATCAACAAGTTATCAATCATAACAAAACCGTGCTAGAACATTTTCGTGCCCGTGGTATAACAATCAATAAAATAGTTGCACAAGATAGTCTAATAGATTGTACTCGAAAAAATTACAATATAGATTTATATAATATTATACCATCAGATATAAACAAGACTGGGGGGTTGCCAAAAGAGTTAGAAATATTTGTGGGGACCAAAGTGATGTTGCGATACAATGTCGATGTGTCTAAGGGTCTAGTGAATGGTGCCATCAGTCATATTACAGAAATGATATGGCCCTGTTTCCGGAGAGCACAAATGTACGATACGGACATTCCATCCGTCCGTATCGACTTCGGCAAAGACGGGATTCACCTGATTCAACCGAAGTCTGTGCAATTTCCAGCGAAATACAGCCATGGCACCGCTGAACGCAGAATGTTGCCAATAGTATTATGCTGGACTTGCACAGTGCATAAAATGCAGGGTAGTACGGTTGAGCACGCCGTTGTGTATTTGGGCCCAAAGTTATTCGCTGCTGGCCAAGCGTACGTGGCCTTAAGTAGGGTCACATCGATAGAAGGCCTCCTCATAGAAGAATTAGACTGCTCGAAATTAACTGGCACCCGCCAATGTAATAATGACGCACTTAATGAAATGAATAGACTAAGAAATATATCTAGCGAAAACTAAAAAATATAAAATAAATTAGTATAAAAAAAACTTAAAAAAAAAAGCTTTTATTTACGCCCTAAAAAGATAAAAATAAGATTTAAATTACATTAAACCTATTCATTTTCCAATTACTTTACAAAATTTAATTGTAAATAATAAGATTAAACACAATTTATATTATATAAAAGCTTGTCGCGAGATTTACCTGTGTAGACTAGTAAATTAAGTAACTTGATCTGTATGATTTTAAATAAAAAAAAAACTAAGTTCAAACTAAGTAATACGAGTGCTTAAATCTCGCGACAAGCTTTTATATAATATAAATTGTGTTTAATCTTATTATTTACAATTAAATTTTGTAAAGTAATTGGAAAATTAATAGGTTTAATGTAATTTAAATCTTATTTTTATCTTTTTAGGGCGTAAATAAAAGCTTTTTTTTTTATTTTTTCTTCTAAGCTGTAAATACAGCTGCACTTCTTCACCACGCAAATTAATTAGACGATTGTTTATATCTAGTAGTCTAATATGTATGCAGGTTATGTTGTTTTGATTGATTGGAAAATATATTGCGTTCTTCGGGATTTCTATGATTCTGTATCCAGGTGGTACGTTGAGTGCGAATTCGTGAATTATGTGACTTGTTTCACCGTTTATGTTTGAGCCGCTCACAATGTCACATTCGATCCTTACCACTGTCGTCGGTAAAATGTTGACTGGATACTGTGACACATGCCATTTATTTGTTTTCAAGACCTGCTTATCAAACCCTAACAGTCTACTGAAAGAGTATTCTTTCTTAAAAACTTTTTAACAAAAAAAAAAACCGACTTCCAAAAAAAACACAACAAAGAGAAAAATAACTTTAATTTCGGAAGTCGGTGGCAAAAAACTAAAATACAGATCCAAAGACACCGACTTCCGAAATTAAAGTTATTTTTCCCTTTGTAGTGTTTTTTTTGGAAGTCGGTTTTTATTTCTCGCTTTTTAGTGGGTCTGCTTGTAATTTATCTAAGTTACAACAGCCTAGTGTCAACTTTCTCATCGCCTTTTACAAAATATTGTTTTTCCCGATGCAGGGACGTTAATTGTTCAGGAGTTCTCCTGCGAATGGTGAAATGGAGCTGATGGTGGACACCATCAGCTCCATTTCCCCATTCGCATTGTGATGAGCATAAATTGCTTAGAAACCATATTAAAGTAATCGCAACCCGTAAAATACTTATAATTGAGTAGTTCCGGTGGCCATCTGTGGTCTTCATCATCAGTTCCACTTCACCAAATGGTGCTTTCCGAGAGCAAATGCACGAGTTACTATAAAAAATACCCAAATCGCTATAGGTATGCCTATAATATTTGAAGAGTTCCTTCGATTTCTCCAAGATCCCATCATCAGATCCTGACCTGATAAAAATGGGACCAATCTGAAAGTATATACTTTCAAATAAAAGAAGAATTTTCCAAATCGGTTTATAAATGAGTATGGTTTATGTACTGAGGTAACAAATATAAAAAAAAAAAAAAAATACAACCGAATTGATAACCTCCTTTTTTTGAAGTCGGTTAAAAATTGACATCTTTTGAACAGTATATGATAGTTTTTAAAGTATTGTTATTGCACTGTAATGTTACGCGCCACAATTAATGCCTGACCTTTGTTACCACTAGCGCCATCTAGTATCGAGTAGCAGAACTAGAGCTCTCGAGGCTTCTAGAAATTTCGATGGTAGAACTTTCTAGAACTATCGACATCTGGTCAGTCGGGGCCGGTATGTACTCGAACATTCTAGATGTTTCTACAGTAGAATGTTCTCGAACTGTCTGAGGCCCTATATAAGGCCGGCATGGTCCGCGACTGAGTCAGTATTGGTTCTGCGATACAAGCGATAACATTCGAAGCGATCTTCAAGTGCGACTTAAGAGTGATCAGTAGTGCGATTGTGTTTTATAATTAGTGTGTTTGTGTTTTATTGGTGTTATTTAATTAAAGTGTTTATTTTTGGTTATTAAATCGGCAGTTTTTATTGTCACGAACCCCAAGCTCGTAACAATTGGTGTCAGAAGTGGGATTAAAATCATGCCGATTTTACCCAAAGACGACACGGAGGGTATTCGTACCCGGAGTCAACGCCAACAGGAAACGGACCAGAGACGTTTTGGTGGAGCTACGCCACAGATGTCGGAGGGCCAGCTGCCGACCACGGAGGCCGGCCCGTCCGCAGCTGCTCCAGCATCATCAGCACCAGATTTGGCTGCTCTGATGATGATGCTGCAGGAGCAGGCTCGCCGACAGGAGGAACAGGCTCGTCGGCTGGAAGAGCAGCTCCAGCGCGATAAGGAGGAACAGGCCCGCCGTCAGGAGGAACAGGCCCGCCGTCAGGAGGAACAGGCTCGTCGGCTGGAAGAACAGCTTCAGCGGGACAAGGAGGAACAGGCCCGCCGTCAGGAGGAACAGGCTCGTCGGCTGGAAGAACAGCTCCAGCGTGATAAGGAGGAACAGGCCCGCCGCCAGGAAGAACAGATGCTCCTTATGAAGGACCTTCACGCTACCTTCGGGAAAGACATGAAGGAGGTGAAGGATAAGGTTGCCCAACATGACAACCGCCTGTTGGAAGCTGAAACCCGAATCGACCAAGTGAATAATCGGGTTGACAACGTGATGGCTGACGTGAAGAAAACCCTGAATTGCCTTAAACTTGAGGATGGAATCGCAGCTCCCGTAGCTACAACACCTACGCTACGTGGGTTCAAAGTGCCACCGTTCGACGGAACTTCTTCCTGGTCCGCCTATAAAATCCAGTTTGAGGCTGTCATGAAGGCGAACGGGTGGAATGAAAGTCAGGCCATGACTGCCCTCACCCTAGGCCTGCGTGACCAGGCCTTAACTGTCCTGGAAGCTCTCGGTAAGGAAGTGACTTACGAGCAGCTCCTTGAGGCATTGGAGGCTCGGTATGGCGACGCTCACCTGGAACACGTGTTTCGTGCGCAGCTAAAGGATCGCGTGCAACGCAATAATGAAAACCTGCAGCAGTGGGCCCTTGAAGTGGAGAAGCTGGTTCGGAAAGCATACCAGTCTGTACCTGCGCTTATTCATGGGAACCTGGTGCAGGTATTCATCGATGGCATCCGCGACCTTGAAGTTAGAGCTGCTGTGAGGCTCGGTCACCACGGGACGCTTAAGGACGCCTTGGCTCATGCACTCGAGGTGGAAGCTGTGCGGCAGGATCATCGTTCCCATCGCGTCAGGGAGGTTCCAGCGGCTACAGTTCGCGACCGCAATAAAGGATACAGCCCTAGGTGCTACGGCTGTGGGGAAAGGGGCCACCTTAGATCCAGTTGCCCTAAGCGGACTGCAGAAAGAGAAGATGGCTGGTATCCAAAGGGTAGTGTGGCTAACAGCACCGCCCAGCAGCAGCAGGGAAAACGAGTAATAGCCAGGACTGTGGGGCGAGTGCTGGCTGATGTTCAAAGAGCCCCGAGGATGTCGATGACACAAACCCATGACGGGAAAACTCGTGGCAACGCAGATGCATCGTCAAGAAGACCTTGTCCTGAAGACTGCAAGCATTGTACTAGGCAAGAGGGTAAGGAAGTCGTACCTGTGAGGATGCTCAGGACAGACCTCAGCAACGAGTGGAAGGAAAGCCTACAACGTACACAGCAGGAAGATTCAGACCTCAAGCCGATTCTAGAGTGGATGAAGGCCAGTGCACCTAAGCCCAGATGGAGCGACGTCTCAGCGATGAGTTCGATCACAAAAAGTTATTGGGCCCAATGGGACAGCTTGGTGATTCAGGATGGAGTCCTGTGCCGTAAATGGGAAAATGCTCGGGGGGACAGCTGTCATTTGCAAATGGTTGTCCCTAAAGCTCAAGTACCGGATGTTCTACAGCTGTACCATAATGGTTGTTCAGGAGGCCATCTGGGAATAAAACGGACTCTACTGAAGATACGAGAACGGTTTTACTGGGTCCACTGTCGGGACGATGTCGAGGACTGGTGTCGCAAATGTACGAGTTGTGCAGCTGTAAAGGGACCTCAGACTCGTAGTAGAGGTGCATTGAAATTGTACAATGTTGGTGCACCATGGGAGAGGATAGCCCTTGACGTTGCGGGGCCGTTTCCGGTAAGTGAAAGTGGTAACAAGTATTTCATGGTTGTAATGGATTACTTCACTAAGTGGCCGGAAGTCTTCGCCATTCCAAACCAGGAAGCTTCAACAGTTGCCGATAAACTGGTTCATGAAGTCTTCTGCCGTTTTGGAGTACCCTTGGAGATTCACAGCGATCAGGGAAGGAATTTTGAGTCCCAAATATTCCAGGAAACTTGCCGAGTCATGGGTACTCATAAAACGAGAACAACTTCTTACCACCCACAATCGGATGGAATGGTGGAACGATTTAATCAGACATTGGAGAGATACCTGGCGAAAGTTGTGGAAAATCGGCAACGAGATTGGGACAAGCACATACAACCGTTTTTGTTGTCATATAGAAGTGCTGTTCACGAAAGTACATCGGTGACGCCAGCTTTCGCAAACTTTGGAAGGGAATTAAGGCTGCCTGCAGACCTGATCACCGGAATACCACCTGATGCCCCACGCAGTATAACCGATTATGCGAATGACTTGCGGAACAAAATGAATGACATATATGAGCACGTCAGACAATCGGGCCAGCAAATGTCTGAAAAGATGAAAACCCGTTATGACCGCAAAATGAACAATAAAGGTTTCGACGAAGGTTCACTAGTGTGGTTGCACAATCCAGTCCGCAGCAAAGGGAAATCTCCTAAGCTTCAAGCTAAATGGGACGGACCGTACCGGATTGTGACAAAGATCAATGACGTAACCTACCGGATACAGAAAGGTGCAAGAGGTACTCCTAAGATCGTCCATGTGGATCGACTGGCGCGTTATTATGGGGCCGATAATGCTCGGGACGAGCATGTCTTAGGAGGGGGCAGTGTTACGCGCCACAATTAATGCCTGACCTTTGTTACCACTAGCGCCATCTAGTATCGAGTAGCAGAACTAGAGCTCTCGAGGCTTCTAGAAATTTCGATGGTAGAACTTTCTAGAACTATCGACATCTGGTCAGTCGGGGCCGGTATGTACTCGAACATTCTAGATGTTTCTACAGTAGAATGTTCTCGAACTGTCTGAGGCCCTATATAAGGCCGGCATGGTCCGCGACTGAGTCAGTATTGGTTCTGCGATACAAGCGATAACATTCGAAGCGATCTTCAAGTGCGACTTAAGAGTGATCAGTAGTGCGATTGTGTTTTATAATTAGTGTGTTTGTGTTTTATTGGTGTTATTTAATTAAAGTGTTTATTTTTGGTTATTAAATCGGCAGTTTTTATTGTCACGAACCCCAAGCTCGTAACAATTGGTGTCAGAAGTGGGATTAAAATCATGCCGATTTTACCCAAAGACGACACGGAGGGTATTCGTACCCGGAGTCAACGCCAACAGGAAACGGACCAGAGACGTTTTGGTGGAGCTACGCCACAGATGTCGGAGGGCCAGCTGCCGACCACGGAGGCCGGCTCGTCCGCAGCTGCTCCAGCATCATCAGCACCAGATTTGGCTGCTCTGATGATGATGCTGCAGGAGCAGGCTCGCCGACAGGAGGAACAGGCTCGTCGGCTGGAAGAGCAGCTCCAGCGCGATAAGGAGGAACAGGCCCGCCGTCAGGAGGAACAGGCCCGCCGTCAGGAGGAACAGGCTCGTCGGCTGGAAGAACAGCTTCAGCGGGACAAGGAGGAACAGGCCCGCCGTCAGGAGGAACAGGCTCGTCGGCTGGAAGAACAGCTCCAGCGTGATAAGGAGGAACAGGCCCGCCGCCAGGAAGAACAGATGCTCCTTATGAAGGACCTTCACGCTACCTTCGGGAAAGACATGAAGGAGGTGAAGGATACGGTTGCCCAACATGACAACCGCCTGTTGGAAGCTGAAACCCGAATCGACCAAGTGAATAATCGGGTTGACAACGTGATGGCTGACGTGAAGAAAACCCTGAATTGCCTTAAACTTGAGGATGGAATCGCAGCTCCCGTAGCTACAACACCTACGCTACGTGGGTTCAAAGTGCCACCGTTCGACGGAACTTCTTCCTGGTCCGCCTATAAAATCCAGTTTGAGGCTGTCATGAAGGCGAACGGGTGGAATGAAAGTCAGGCCATGACTGCCCTCACCCTAGGCCTGCGTGACCAGGCCTTAACTGTCCTGGAAGCTCTCGGTAAGGAAGTGACTTACGAGCAGCTCCTTGAGGCATTGGAGGCTCGGTATGGCGACGCTCACCTGGAACACGTGTTTCGTGCGCAGCTAAAGGATCGCGTGCAACGCAATAATGAAAACCTGCAGCAGTGGGCCCTTGAAGTGGAGAAGCTGGTTCGGAAAGCATACCAGTCTGTACCTGCGCTTATTCATGGGAACCTGGTGCAGGTATTCATCGATGGCATCCGCGACCTTGAAGTTAGAGCTGCTGTGAGGCTCGGTCACCACGGGACGCTTAAGGACGCCTTGGCTCATGCACTCGAGGTGGAAGCTGTGCGGCAGGATCATCGTTCCCATCGCGTCAGGGAGGTTCCAGCGGCTACAGTTCGCGACCGCAATAAAGGATACAGCCCTAGGTGCTACGGCTGTGGGGAAAGGGGCCACCTTAGATCCAGTTGCCCTAAGCGGACTGCAGAAAGAGAAGATGGCTGGTATCCAAAGGGTAGTGTGGCTAACAGCACCGCCCAGCAGCAGCAGGGAAAACGAGTAATAGCCAGGACTGTGGGGCGAGTGCTGGCTGATGTTCAAAGAGCCCCGAGGATGTCGATGACACAAACCCATGACGGGAAAACTCGTGGCAACGCAGATGCATCGTCAAGAAGACCTTGTCCTGAAGACTGCAAGCATTGTACTAGGCAAGAGGGTAAGGAAGTCGTACCTGTGAGGATGCTCAGGACAGACCTCAGCAACGAGTGGAAGGAAAGCCTACAACGTACACAGCAGGAAGATTCAGACCTCAAGCCGATTCTAGAGTGGATGAAGGCCAGTGCACCTAAGCCCAGATGGAGCGACGTCTCAGCGATGAGTTCGATCACAAAAAGTTATTGGGCCCAATGGGACAGCTTGGTGATTCAGGATGGAGTCCTGTGCCGTAAATGGGAAAATGCTCGGGGGGACAGCTGTCATTTGCAAATGGTTGTCCCTAAAGCTCAAGTACCGGATGTTCTACAGCTGTACCATAATGGTTGTTCAGGAGGCCATCTGGGAATAAAACGGACTCTACTGAAGATACGAGAACGGTTTTACTGGGTCCACTGTCGGGACGATGTCGAGGACTGGTGTCGCAAATGTACGAGTTGTGCAGCTGTAAAGGGACCTCAGACTCGTAGTAGAGGTGCATTGAAATTGTACAATGTTGGTGCACCATGGGAGAGGATAGCCCTTGACGTTGCGGGGCCGTTTCCGGTAAGTGAAAGTGGTAACAAGTATTTCATGGTTGTAATGGATTACTTCACTAAGTGGCCGGAAGTCTTCGCCATTCCAAACCAGGAAGCTTCAACAGTTGCCGATAAACTGGTTCATGAAGTCTTCTGCCGTTTTGGAGTACCCTTGGAGATTCACAGCGATCAGGGAAGGAATTTTGAGTCCCAAATATTCCAGGAAACTTGCCGAGTCATGGGTACTCATAAAACGAGAACAACTTCTTACCACCCACAATCGGATGGAATGGTGGAACGATTTAATCAGACATTGGAGAGATACCTGGCGAAAGTTGTGGAAAATCGGCAACGAGATTGGGACAAGCACATACAACCGTTTTTGTTGTCATATAGAAGTGCTGTTCACGAAAGTACATCGGTGACGCCAGCTTTCGCAAACTTTGGAAGGGAATTAAGGCTGCCTGCAGACCTGATCACCGGAATACCACCTGATGCCCCACGCAGTATAACCGATTATGCGAATGACTTGCGGAACAAAATGAATGACATATATGAGCACGTCAGACAATCGGGCCAGCAAATGTCTGAAAAGATGAAAACCCGTTATGACCGCAAAATGAACAATAAAGGTTTCGACGAAGGTTCACTAGTGTGGTTGCACAATCCAGTCCGCAGCAAAGGGAAATCTCCTAAGCTTCAAGCTAAATGGGACGGACCGTACCGGATTGTGACAAAGATCAATGACGTAACCTACCGGATACAGAAAGGTGCAAGAGGTACTCCTAAGATCGTCCATGTGGATCGACTGGCGCGTTATTATGGGGCCGATAATGCTCGGGACGAGCATGTCTTAGGAGGGGGCAGTGTTACGCGCCACAATTAATGCCTGACCTTTGTTACCACTAGCGCCATCTAGTATCGAGTAGCAGAACTAGAGCTCTCGAGGCTTCTAGAAATTTCGATGGTAGAACTTTCTAGAACTATCGACATCTGGTCAGTCGGGGCCGGTATGTACTCGAACATTCTAGATGTTTCTACAGTAGAATGTTCTCGAACTGTCTGAGGCCCTATATAAGGCCGGCATGGTCCGCGACTGAGTCAGTATTGGTTCTGCGATACAAGCGATAACATTCGAAGCGATCTTCAAGTGCGACTTAAGAGTGATCAGTAGTGCGATTGTGTTTTATAATTAGTGTGTTTGTGTTTTATTGGTGTTATTTAATTAAAGTGTTTATTTTTGGTTATTAAATCGGCAGTTTTTATTGTCACGAACCCCAAGCTCGTAACAGTAATTTGATGGAGGCATCTTTTATTTCAGATTTTAAATAATCGTTGATATCTTGCAATTCATAGCTACCTTCCGGTATTTCAATAACTTCGTTTGAGCCATAATAGAACTTGTTATTACTTTTATCAATATTTGGTATAGAATTAAATGTTGAAAAATGTAACAAAGCACACTCATATTCTCCATTTAGTTGCAACGTATTAGGATAGTACGTAGATAAAATTGATGAGTTTCCAGTTATCGACAAAGTGAGTGACATCTTGCAAATGATTGGAATAAAATAAAAGCATTTATTTTATACATTTTTATTCCAAAAAGTCCACAGATATTTTAAACATAAATGACCACAGTTTACAGTGTTAAATTGTTGATATCTTTTGTAGTTATATGAAACTTTACAATTCTTGAAATATCGTATCAGTTCTAATGGAGGTTTTAAATTTCCATAGCTATCAAAATATTCACAATAGTTATATACTTTTACATAAGCTACCCAATGCGTTCCTTCGTTTTCAGAATCGTCTAAGTTAACGATACCACATTCCACACGTTTCGGCTTCCTTGGTAATTGATCTTTCATATACACTCCTCGGAAATATGGGATGTCTCTTGCGTAGTTTCGGATGTCTACATTAGTTAGTGGGCGATTATAGCTTCTTGTTCAGTTTTTTGATGATTGTATGAACAATCCTTTTCCGTTTTTATAAGGCTTTATGTATAAACCCTTGCCCACTGCTAAACCCTCCATAGTTCTGTTATGTCGTTCTGTCTCTCGCAAGTTTTGCTGAGATGATTTGTAATCATTCACCGTTTTTGCAATTCCAGCTGCACCACCAGCTAAAGCTCCTAAAGCCGATAAACCAGCGAAAATTGGAATTAAAGGTAGAACTCCTCCAGTCTTTGGTATGAGTATTACTCGGGGTACTCGAATTCGATGATGAATTGGAAATAACTTTTTTGCGGATAAGTAAGCTGCTTTTATTAAAGTCTTATTATCTTTGCGTTTGAGTTTCTTAATTTTTGATTTTATTTTTGAAACTAAGCTTTTAAATGTTTTAATGCCTGAACCAGACTTTAGTTTCGCTTTCATAACTTTGTTCACTAACCAAGAGCTTAGTTTTTCACCTTTCCCAGCATCTTTTGATTTAAGTCTTTGTTTAGCCATGTTAAGTAGTTGTAAATCGGCTTTGTGACGATTTGATAAGTCTGTATGGTTTGTATTCGCAATGTCGTGTTGCATGCAAGCTTCGTCTAGCTTATTTACACCTCGATCACCTCGCGCTAAGCGTTTGTGAAGTTTGGTTCCTGGTCCGCAATAATTGTACCCTGGCAAATGAAGTTCGAATGGTAGATTATTAATTATGCTGTTAACTAGTCCACCCCCTTGCATTACTCAAATTATAATGATAGGATTTAGAATAAAAAATGGTTATATAATATCTTAGTCCATTAATGCAGCTTTTTCAATCCAACTGTTTTCTGCACTGTTTAGACCTAACCATTTAACATACAATTTATTTCCTTTCTTTTTCAAAACCTTTTCTATCAAATAAACATCAGGATAATTAGATCTTTGCAGTTCTTGTTCGTAAAAAGCTCCTAATATGATTTGTTTTCTTTGATCTTCTATGTGATATGTCACTGGTAAGGTTTTATTTACCTTTTTTATAATAAATAATTCAGTTGACCAATTAGGAGTGTAACCTTTCTCAAAATTATGTTTGTATTTACTTATACGAACGCAATCACCAACTTTGAATTTAGGCTTCCGCTGAACTAAATCATGTTTGTTTATTTTTTTAATATTTTCTTTGATTATTTTGTTCATTAGATTTATTCACATCAACCGGTTTAAATTTAATAGTGCGATGTTTTGTGTTGTTATATCTCTTCAATGTATCTTCCAATGGTAGACCTAACCACTTATAGTTTCCATTGAGACTAAAATATTTATATAATTTATTTTTTACAGTTCTAATCAGTCTCTCTACAATTGATGCTTTTTTAGTAGAAAACGATGAGTAATGATTAATGTTGTGCTTTTTCATAAGCGTTTGAAAAGTGGTTGTTATAAAATTCTGTCCCCATATCAGTTTGTAAGTTAACAGGATTATTACGACTACTAAGCAGTATATGTTCAAATGCACGAGCAACATCAAATTTATTTTTCGATTTTAACGGTTCAGCCCAGGTATACTTTGAGAAGCAGCCACTAAGATGAAAGTATAACCTTTGTTATACTTTTTCAAGTTTTGCATGTCCATCAAGTCTGCTTGCCATAAGTCATGGATTCCTTTCAGAATAACAGAACGTCAAAAGAAATTTCTTCGTGCCGCTTTGTGTATTTCATTTACAATTTGCTGTTTTACCATTACGGAGTTTTTTCAAGTAATTTATCTACCTCTGCTTTAGTATAAAAGTTATCTTGCAAATGAGTAGAAACCTCAGGTATCCTTGCTTTTAAAGTAGCTTGAACTGTAGTCTTCGCATCTTGTATGATTTGAGAACGCAATTTACCAATCAGATTATTAAATTCTTTTAACATGTTAGCATTCAATCGATCTACATAATCCTTGTTCACAGCATCGTCTGCTTCTACTGGAGATCTAATTCCTCTCAGTCTTGATGTTTTTAAATCAAAATCTCCGTTTTCTGATTTTAACAATGCATTCTTATTAAACTCGAATAACTCTGATAAACGCATTCTTTTGTGAATGTAGTGTCCGAATTTGTCTACGTTCATGTTTAAGGTGTATTGTATTGAGAGGCTGATAGTAAAATAAACACATTTTTAAATATTTATTTATTTATAACTTTACTTTCACGCAATTCTTCAATGATAGATATAATTTCATTATCTAATCCTGTGTTGCCAGCATCTCTAGAGGCAATTAATAATTTCCACCTTTCCACTAATTCATTAGGATTGTCCCAGTACACTAAATCAACGTTTTTTCTCCACTTTTTTATTAACGGTAGTCCCTTTCCCTGAACTGCATTCTTCAGTATAAAAAGAGGTTTAATAATTTGCAAATATTTTTGCCCTTATTACTTTTTATTGGTTTACTTGGCTCATAGTCTCGACGATGTGCATTTGTATTAAGTAGCATTGACTTATAATTTTGCATATCATTATACAAGCTGTTGATTTGCATCCTCGTCAAATTTCAGGAGGTTGTCATAAAAGACATAAATAAAATGAATAGAAGTACGGCAGGGGGCAATAACTAGTAAGCGCTGCTTTTTTTTGTTGTTGAAATTTTACAGTATTTCAGAATTAAACCCTTAATTCAATACAAATAAAACAGAATCACCCGACTACTCACGCAGCGACAATGCAGCTGTGTGCGCGAGTGTCGACGTCTTACCTACGATTCGATTCTACGAAATTACCTACAAGCGCGCGCGTCGCGCGACCGAGCAATGACCGGTAGCAATAATTTTAATTTACCTAATTTTATTTCGAAAATCACCTACATTATTGTCATAAATTTCGCTTGATAATTAACTCATTTTTGAGCATCATTGGAATACGGAAATCTTACTAATGACAGTAATACTAGTGTGCCAAAGAAAAGTTCACTGACCTGTTATCAGATGATTAATAAAATGTTAGTTTTGCCTTCAACCTAAAGTTTTCGTAGTGATTTTGTTTTTATTTGTGGATTAAATTGGTTGATTTGTTTGCTTAGGACCGGCAATAATACGTCTACCTTAGTTGGTGTACCTATCTACTAAGTCTAAAAATGTTTTCTACGTTTGATGGAATGGAAAGACGTGCTAGTTAAGTGTAAGTACGTGGTATACTTTCTACTCTTAGGTATTATTGGCGTAATTAACTAATAAAATTGATTAAGCTAACAACGTATTTACAAAATGTACAAATAAATAAATTACCTAAGTACTTAAGTTACCCGGAGGTATTGTTCAAAGTGACCACCATCACACTCTTCGCACAATCGAGAACGACGTAGCTGGTTTTCTTTCAGCTTACGTAACACTAACACATTCGTTTTTAAAGTGTCGAAAGCACTAATGATCCTTGCACGTATTTTCTGTCTCAAAATTCAAAATGTAATCCGCACGGCATTATCACCTGGGTGAATGTCTTGTGCCATGCGGTAGTGGAATGGGTGTTGCAGCTCACGCTTCAGTAGGCGCCAGCGCCACACTGTAGTGTGGTGCAATCCAAAGCGTTGAACAACCTCCCGCGTGCTTGCCCATGGGTCTCGCTGGAAGTATTCCAGGATGTCTTCCTGCAAGGCGACAGGCCGCGAGCTTGAGCATGCCGGGGAACGTCAAAACTGCCGATGATCCCGCAGTCTGCGTAGCAGCCAGCATGACGCTCTGTGACGGGGGTTCCCGATCGGGAAACATTTCCACGAACATCCGCATGGCTCCACGTAGGCTGTCTCCACTGATGGCATACAGGCGGACCATCTCCACCAACTCGACATTTGAGTAGTTGTCCGTCATCTTGCACTTTGTACGTACGTCTCAATGATGTATCGCGAAGCGGAAATTGCGCGCGAGCGCTTCGGCGACTTCAAACACACTGTTAGTTCCGGG